>CM017800.1:15037535-17437535 GCA_008086715.1 Sitobion miscanthi
CAATAAGAGGAAGAAAAATGTATCCAGTACCAAAATCCTGATTTTAATTTTTAAAACATATTTGAATTTCTTGTTCTCTTTTCTAGGTTATTTAGGAAATGGATTTTCGATTTTTTTTTTTATTTTAGTAACACAAAAGTAAAGATGAATATTGAAAAAATCAATTTAGTTGGTACTATACTAATTAGAAAATATAAAAAAAAAAACGAAAATCCATTTTCTAATAACATAGAAAATTCAGAATAGAATAAAGAATTCAAATATGTTTTAAAAACTAAAATCGGGCTTTTGCAGGTACTGGGGGTATTTTTCTTCAACATTTGAGACTTTCATGTTAAATTTTTGATCGCTAAATTTAGTGAATTGTGACCGCGAGTATGTACGTTACTGATTTTCGAGAAATCTTAGCAGTAGTTTATCTTTAATTACATAAATAGTTCGGGGAACTCACGCACACTAATGATCAGTCACTGCGCACACAGTCTAACGATCGTTATAGAATATTGCCTAAGTCCAACCACTTAAAAATGGTTCGCTTTCAACAGCCTTAAATCTAAATCTAAAATCAAATATGTAATTGTAAAAATATCAAAATGATAGATACATTTTGTATTTGTGAATTTAAAAAAGATATTATATTATGTACAAATGTCATTTTAAAAATTAAATGTATAAAACATTATTCGTGTTACTTATAGTATATTAATTATTTCGAAGTCTAATATTGTGTATATAATTTATGGGAGGTAATTCATTATAATGTATACTCATTATTTTGAAATGTTTTAAAATTGTTCAACATATTTTCCTACTTGATCGGACGTCAGTTAAAACAACATTTAAAAATAATATTTTTTCGATTTTTTAAGTTTCTAAAATGTCTAACATACGTTTCAATTTCATGTTTAAAAACAGAAAATTATAGATTATTTCTGGTGTATTTTAATAAGTATACAAATAGCGAATTTCAAACGATTACCTAATTGTTAGTTATACAAGTGTTTAAAGTTTATAGATGATCGGAGTTTCCACTTCCTCACAAAATTTAGGTCCACTACTCCGTACATCAAATTGTTAAATTAATCACTTATCGTTTAAAATTCTATATATATATGTATTAAAAATATTCTGCTCATGGAATTAAAAAGTCTTTCAAAACAAAAAAAAACGTTTCATAATAACGATGTATAACACAGTAAGATTTAGTTTTTTTTTTCTTCAAAAATGTAGGTTTTCAATGACAATATTATAATATCACGTGAAAATAATGTTATTTTGAATAATTATTATTTATTATTTTTTTATAACTTTTTGATGTAATAAGTGTAGGCACTTAAATGAATCACCTATACGTTTTTATACGTATTGTATAATATTACAATTTTGTATACAAAACGAAATATTATTAAACTAAAATTAAAAAGGATTATTATTATTTTAAACATAGGAATAACCATTCATTAGCTGGTGTCTATGTTGGTTATAATAACAGGGGCCGTGGGCATGATATATTATTTTTTTAACGATCCAATTCCATGGCCATGACCTTGACAATGAATGAATAACCAATGAATAACCAAAATCGTTTCAATATATTAAATAATGTGGATCAAAGTCGTTCGGTCGACTTGTTACTTGAAGCAATCTAAGTATTCAAAATAACCTTTATTTAAGAAATTAATTAACACTAAAATCTATTTATATAAAGATAGACAGTAAAAATAATAATTGTATGCTATACCTAATACATAATTTGAAATTAATCGTAATATACATACAAATTATGATTTAATGAATCGATTTACAATAATTATGCCACGATTATTAGAAATACGTAATTAACTCGAAATATAGAAAATGCTTTAAGATAGAAACTTAATTCGAAATAATCACTTAAACTTTTAATAATATATTCAGACTGTCGTAATGTGAAAAATCTGCATTTCCAAATCATCATATTATTGGATTTTGTGAAGTATTTCAATTAAACAAGTATTATTATCTTTAATGAGATTAAATAAATTATACTACAAATGATCATTTAATATGTTTGTATATTTTGAATTCCAAGAAAATTAAACTTGCTTTATTGATAAGTAATGCATAAAGTTTGTCGGTTTTCACAATATTTGTACTTGTGAGGTTTACATTTAAAATTTAATACATTCTATCCATTAGTATAAATTAGATAATAATATTATACGTGTATAACATTATTAGTATATTATACTATAATTGTACGTCTATAATACGTTATTAAAATTAAATTATGTTATACAAACCTTGAAATACGAATAAAATATTATTATTAATTGATATTTATTTTGATGGATCCAGTATAATAAATATGGTGTATTTTTTAATCATTTATTCAACCAATGATTATCTTATGAGTTCTCAATAAAATATACTAATAAACCTACCCGGTTTAATTTTAACACTTATTTTTTATATTTATATGAATAACATCGTCAATCAGGCCATTATTATTTAGTATAATATTATTAAATAATATTTAAAATGTTGGTTTTAATATATTATTTACAATAATACAATTATAACACAATTTTTATTGGAGAACTGATCGAGAATGATAAATATGAATACAATCACTATTTTCTTTTAGAATAAAACATAATCGTCCAAAACATCATAATTTATCACTGTCCTATTGATTAATGGTCTCAAGTCTGTCACTAAATAAATATATTTGTTCTTAATAATTTGAAATACATTATTCAACGAACAATTCATTGTCACAGAAGTAAAAGAAAAAACTCCTTAAGGATAGTGCATTGAATTAATACCTTTTCATATGCATATTATACCACTCATACAAGTTTAAAATATTATTTATAATAAGATTACATTGAGCTCTAATAAATTATTTTGGATTCAATTCACAATACTTGACATAAGATAATTGCATAAAAGTTCTGCTCGAAACATAAAAAACTAACTTTTGGATTAATTATGAAATTTAGAATAAGTGTTATATTCATACAATCTATACCGATGCAAAAATAATTTATTAAGTAAACGTTACCCATACATAATAATTAACGCGCAATATTATCAATTAGTATAATATGTCGATTTTAAAATAAATTGTAATAAATATTCTTACCTACGTTGAAAGAGACAAATGCCATTGTTTAATGCTATGTTCTATTATTTACCAGTTTTAGTCTCGTTTAATATACCTAAACCCCAAAAACTCAATCGTATCACGATCTTGGTGTTTTCGTCGGTTTGGTGTACGTAAATGTAATAATCACATCAATCTTCCCGAGCGGTTGCCAATTTGTCATTTATCACTCGGTAGCGAGACGTACGACCACATAAATCTGTTAATAATAATATGTATATAGCAACTGTGGTGGATTACTGAGATAAAAATAATATATTATCATACAATTATTATTACACGCAAGACGTAGATACTAAAATATTATAATGTACATTTTCGAGCACCACACCGTCGAGCACTGCACGAGAATAATATTATGTCGAATCGGAACGATTTCATTCATCGATATTCTGGGGCGCAGATCACCTCAGCTGCTGAGGTCTATGGAGGTTTATGCTGACATCCGATATTTATCATCAACAAGTATACATTTTACCGTCCGGCTTCGAGGAATTCGGATTCCAAAACACACACGCACGCGCAGACGCCCGCGTGCCCACCGAATAGAAAGAATACACGACGGTGATAATACATAACAATAATGATAAAAGAAAAACGTGTATATACATAACATTATAATATAATATGTACATCAACGTTGAACAGACATCTTTCACGAGCTCCACGCATGCCTGCGCACCACCTGTACCACCTGTTTCCTGTACACGCACTTATATTCAGAATTATTATTATTATTATTATACTATGTGTATGTTTGTGTGTTTGTGTGTGTGTGTGTGTGTGTGTATGTGTGAGAGTGCATACTATACAGTATATACAATATATATATATATATAGGTGGGCAATAGGCCTCGGAAATTTTTATTATATTTTCTTTTTTTTTTCCATTCATAAACTACACCGCACCCAACGTAGTGAACCCAATAACACTCTATGGGTGGGTATATCCTCGAATATATACGGTTGCGGTTAATGTGGTCCCGACGTCGACGACGACGACATGCGTAGACGACGTACCTACGCAAGAGTTAAAACAAAATAAAAAAAAAACACTAAAATATGATACCACGTTATATTTTGTACACAAATAACATTGCGGCCGGCATAATTCACGGCCCCCGGTACGAGCGTATAATATTCCGTAGCGGGTGTAAGAGAACCGTGTATCATTATTTCGTTAGTTCGAGCCACGATGCCAATGACAAGGCGGCGGCGCACTATATAGTTATAACAGTATAATATCATATATTATATATATATTATTATGTCGAGCGTACGCACCTATATATGTAAGTCATAATATAATACAATATAATATTATCAGACGTTCCGTTTGAACCGCGGCGTGTAGGTACACGTCTTATACATAATATGTCACTATATACCTATATCCATTAGTACATAGTCTGTAAGCTTTTAATAATAATAATAATATGTATGTGGTTTATTTTGTACGCCATTATAAATATATATATATAACACATCATATATATATATGTGTGTGTGTGCGTGTGCGTGTGCGCGTGACACTATATAATATATTATACGTATTAACCACACAATATATACCACGAACGTCGACACGGTATAGCAGTGTGCGGCGTGATATTGGTTCAATCCCGCACATTGAGTTTATTCATTTCGACGTGATATTCGTCTGAACGGATTTCGATTAAAAAAACATTGAAACTTATAGAACTTTGAGAGTGTCTCATCTCGCTTCACTCGGCAGCTCGAGTAAATACCACAAGGACAAGGTTTGCGTAACGACATAATAGAGACGAGCGCTCAGATTGAAAACGAGCGACCCGCACTTAAACATTATGTCAATAATAATTACGACAAGCAAGCAACTAAATTTTAAGTTTGTAATTGTAATGTATATCACACGTTTCGAAAAACTTAAGTCCCATACACGTTGTGCTCTTATTCGCTCCGATAAAGTAATTAATATTATATAAGAGCTCAAATCCAACATAAGTTTTCTGATCGTATTTAATTGATTCGTTTAATAGCGCATACGTGTTCGATCATTTATGCGGATTTATCAGTGTTTTCTATTATCTATTCACAATAATATAGGTAATGTGATTCTTTTAAGCCAATCAATATTAATTTGGCTATTATAGTATCAAATTTCGTGATAATACTGAGCACTTACAATACAGAACAGATTTACAAACACTTTAAGTCTAAATCATATACCGATGATACACTAACTTTTAAATAGATAATATTACGCACAAATATTTAAAAAATATCCAACTTATTAATTATAAGTATTTATAACTATCAATTTCGACGTATTTTATAATTCAATTTACTTTTAAAACTATAAAATGTCTATAATGTTATACCTTATAAGTGTTGTATACGTTTTAAAATCGCATCTGATAATATACAATAATAGATATGTATTATAATATAATATTATACGCTGCAATATACACGTAGGTACTTAAATCAAAAACAAAAAAAATTGTTTTATAATTTTAACTTGTGTTTAAACAATGTGGCTGTGTGTATTCATTGCTGTATTATGTTCCTGTATAGTCAAGTATCTGTATGACATTCGCAGAATGTGTAATATTTTGAAATAGCAAAAAACAGAAACCTAATTTTTTAATAATATTATTATATATGTATTAATTATTACATTTATATTCTGTTTGTATGGTTTTTGTATTTTAAAGAGGTTTTCTTAGTTTCTAACATTATGAAAATTAATATACATTTAACGAAACTAAACAAATATACTTTTTAATGTGCGGAAAAAATAAAGTTTTAACGAAGTATACGGGTTTAATGGTAGATGGATAACTCATATTCATACTCGTACTCAGGTTCTATATTTACATTTTACATGCTAGTATGTTACATATATATGTGGAATATAACATCTAACTATTTCTTAACTGTTTTACATTTTTAATTAACTTATAATTATACAGTTGCTGTAAATGCAACTGGAATACCTATACGAGTAAATAGTAATAATATTTCAATGCGATATTTATTCATATAGTACTTCTTTAGTTTTAAGCATAATAATACATAGCTAATGACAGTTTTTGTACATTATTGATGAAACATGGATGTAATCAATATTTTTTAAGGCAATAGTATATCAAATTCACCATTTTATGTGTATATTATCTCAGTGAGTGAAATCTTAACGTCGACCGATCAGAACATAATATTATTGTGTGCGTACTCGCTGGCTGGAATAACAACTCGGCACCCGTCGTCTGGGAAATATTTGTATTTTTCGACGACAGCTTAGGACGATATTCTAGTTTTGCGTTCATTATATTTTGCATTTCCGAGTAGTGAGCACACACACACACACTTTCCGCAGCGCTGCACTTCCAAAATCTCGTCTAGAGCGATGACGTCGCCAAAGATCAGGGATACGGAAGATCTAGACTGTAGGATGTCTATTGCTCCTGGTCGTCAACATCGGACGCGGACCCGCGGAGACCATTCCAACGTTTCAGGGTTCGGCGGTGCGCGACTCCTCAGAGTGGCAACGGCCGAGTCGACGTGCCAGGACAAACGCCGCGGAGAGTATAAGGTATTTGTCTAGTGGTAATCCCGCGGGCCGAGTCTAAAGCCTTTTGTCGCCGCCGATTCCGCAAGCGCAAATATATGGCTGACTTCGCTTGCTCAGTGTTTTTGGTCTGCATCGCCGTTGACGCCGTTATCGCCATATGGTCTCGTCTTTAGCACTTGCGCATCGTCGTCGCGCACTAGCCGCTCGCCGCCAACCGTCAAGTCGCGGTCGGGCCTTGCCCTCCGTCACGATGGTCGTCATCCGCGAAAAAACGCGTCATCGTCATTTTTTTTTCTTTATTAATTAATGTTCTATTGACATTTTGTCATTTTCTGTAAATAGTATTTCTTTAAGCATTTAGATGTTTAAAAAAAATAATACCGGAAGATTAAAAACCAAAAATGTAATTAAATGTATATTTACCGTCCCAAAAACCCTACAGTACCATCCTAACGCCGTTTCCAAAGTAAATCCGGCGAGTGCGTGCGATTTCTATTCCGACCGTACTATTCAATTGTGTCCGATGCGGCGAAATACAAGCTGTTTTGTTTTTCGACGCATCGGACGCATTTACTTTGGACACGGCGTTATGGCCTCAGTTGCCGGGCGTAAGACCAATAAAAAAAAAAAAAAGAATAATTAATTGTTCCTCACTGAACTTGCTCGTGTGAGTTAAGTGTAAACCAACAGTGTTAATGTTAAATTACAAATCTCAATAATATATATTGAGGTTTTGGTCACTTATGGAAATGAACTGAGGTAGGTACCTACTGGGTATAATATATTAGCTATGTACTACAACGATAGAATAACTTTCATTTTTTTTTTTTTTTTTTTTGTAATTAATATGGCTAAATTCAGTTAATAATTTCGATTGTTAATAAGTACGTGATATTTAAATTAAATTCCCCCACGTGTACCAACCTACCCAATTTAAAAAACCTACAGTTCCCACCCCACACCCAATGGCCTTAGTTGCCTTAGTCATCTAAAAAAAAAAAAAATTAAATTCGTCAACGTTTAACCAATATATCTACAAAACACCAATATTATGCGTGTATTTTATGTCTACTGTAGTAATACACTAATACCTATAATGTGAGTATATATAAATATAACTTCCTAAAATATTATATCACCATGTAGTCATATCTTGTAGAAACGGTTTTCAAATAAAACGGACATAATATGGGCAATTAGAGTCAATGGTTTATTAATTTAACATAATAATATTATTTTTTTTTTGAAACCATGGTTATCATTATTCATTATTATATACAATCATGAATAACTCGCTGGCTACTGTTACGTTTATTTATATTCAGATGTTTAGTATTCGGTGAACTCGAATTTCAATAATTACAAATAATAAAACCATAATGAATGTTTCGTAATTATTTGCTTAGTTGTATTTGATTTAATACAAACATGCTTAGTTATCTCTTATTAATTATTATAATATAATTATACTATGGTTGAATAATTTATTTTATTAAAGATCGATATTCAATGAAAATTGTATGGCAACATTAATAATATTGTAATCTATATACACATCGACTATACAGTAATGGTCTACACATATGTAAAGGGAGTGACTATACTACTGACTAAAGCCCACCACATTATGTTACGTGCAGGCGGTTCTTTGTGCGATATTTTATTATACCATCGCGGAAAATTGTTTTCGAGTGAGGTACAATGCGTGCGAGACTTTGGCGCACACGAGAACTGGAAAATCGAAACGATTTACCATTGAAAAGACCCAGTCCGTTCCTCTCGTCGTCGCCGTCATCGTCCGGATGTTGATCCTTTACCGCCGCTACGATCGTCCACTCGAGGAAACTGTAAAATGTCAGCACCCTAAACCCTGGACCCGGTCGACCGCTTCGGCAGTAAACAACACATGTACGTCTCTCTTCTACTTTTCCCTACACCGACCACCAACTTCTACCCACACCACCATCACCACCACCCCCGACAGCACCGCCGCCGCCTTCACTACCACCGCACCGCAACTCACCGTCACCGATATATACCTCTTAGTATTCAGCCATGTAATAATCGTAAATAACACGGAGAGGAGTGTCTGTTTCCATTTAAATCCACCCGGTTTAATTCCGGAAACGACCCTTAAAGAGGTCTGCGGGGAACCAATTACGCGAATGCCTGTTCAAAAAGTGACGTTTTCTTAATTTCCAGACTCGGCTGGTTCCGTGAAACGAACGACTCCACGTGATGTATTACGCGCACGATCGTATTTCATATATATATTATTTATACGCCCAAAGGCAACCGTAGCGGTCCTGGCACGCGGTGATAAAAATTATTTTGTAAATACCTCCGCCGTCTGGCAGATGGTAAATTTCTGCATCACTTTTTCCTTTCGACCTCATAAAGCCTACGAATTCAATCTCCAGATTGGTAATTAATAACTCCTGCAATATCCACGGCAATGAGTGCTAACCATGACATACGTAGTTGTGCGTATGAACCACACATATTGTCCGCGTGCACTTTATTGGTTATTTTTATTGTCAGTGTATAACGTGAACTTAGCCCGTACACTCACACGGTCTAAAATTGTTCAGGTCGTGTATAATTTAATTGCGATGCGATAGGGTTGGGTAGTCTGGACCTGTTTGGCGGATATTTCCTACACGAGGTGACCCGCGCACGATCATCCATCACTCTGCAGTTGGTCAGTCGACGTTTAGAGTTATTTTCTTAACTTTAAATTAAATATCGAGCCGTATAATATTGTAATAAGCACGAAAAGCCCTCGTGAAGAAATAATAGTGTTTAATTTACTTGTGACCAATACCACTTAAATGTTCTCCGTTAAAACATTTATTAAGCCGTATGAAATCAAAAATCAAAAACAAATTCACAGATCGGTAAAAACGCCGAACAATGCGGCCAACGAATTCGTAATATTATTATTATTATTAATTTTAAAGACAGAAAGTGTCGTGACATAGTAATATAATAATTATGGCGTGCCGAAGAAACGTCTTTTGATTTGATTTATTATTATGTCATTCTTGTGTTTGTTGTCCGGTATATGTATACCTAAGCCATTATACTTCGGCGCACGTTATATTATACTCTCGCAGACGTTGTCGCACACTACAATAACTGCAGCTGCACACTGAATCACAATAAATTCACAATATTCTATTTAGATGATATCATAACAATATGCCTCATGTTGTACATAATCGGTCTGGTCGAATATTACTGTCGTACGTAACACAATCCAGCCATGCTTTTTCCATCCTATTTATCGCGTCGGCGTTCATGTTTTTCATATAAAAGCTGTCGACTATGTGCACATAATATAATATCATAGGTAAGTGCCTCTACATAGAAAGACATAGGTAAACACTGCGTATAGGACATAGGTGGCATACAATATAACATTATGTACAGCTCCTGCTGTCATATGCATAAATATATAATATATATATATATAGGTACTAATAGTATAGTACGTCTTCCTCACTGTGACATTTATTATTATTGTAATACACACACACACACAACCACTGCACATGATGTCTAAATTATTCAAATAATTTTTCAGTAAAGGTATATGTTTTGTCGATGCTGACAATATGATTGTCAGAAAAAAGTTAATAATTTAGATATTGTGTGAACAAATTTGTCGATTCTGCGTCATATTTCGTCATATTACATTGTTACCACGATGCATAAATAATTAATATTATGGATTGCCATAAATACCTACACATTCGATAAAACTCTCCAATAGTTACTAACAGTATTCAACTGTTCTTATTTTTTTTTTTTTATTGCAAAACAAATCTAGCCTATTGCTAATCATGTACAAAATAATAACGATTTATCACCGCGATCGGTTTCGTTGATTTATATTGCATTGTAAAGCGCTATACGACTTGTCAAACTATACTACCAATTATACGCGCGTTGAATCAATATAATATATATTATCTTAGATTTATGTTCTAGGAAGCACGTTTATATAGTTTTCTCTAAGTGGCATTTGTACCTACCGCCACTCGTGGTTTTTCACGAACGATTTCAATAAAGCCTGCAGTGTAGTGCCTATACCAATTACACCATATATGAAAAACAAAGTATATAAAGTTGAAACGTTCTGGTAATACGGTCACCGGCTGGCATTGAATGTAAAACGCTAAAAATAGTATACTGCAGATAGTTAAACGTTTCGTCTTCCTTGATGATAATATGATTGCTGATTTACACGTTATATATAAATCAATAAATTCTCAAGACTTATAATAATTATTACAAAAACTTAAGTTTGACATTAAATTATTTCTATTATAACTATCAGTATTATCATTGAGTATATGATATACCCAATGGTATTATCATAATATCAATTATGGACAACAGCCATGACAGTATAGCAACACTAACAAACACAATATAGGTAGACGCAATAAATTGCATTGCTGTTGAAAAATAAACAATAAGATACAGGATATTATTATCTCACCAAGTTCGTTTAGACAAACAAGGTTTTTTTAAAAATCAGATTTGTATGGCGTCAGATTTAAAAAATACACAAATAATAGAAATAATATTTTATTTTTACTTTAAATTCACAAATTGAATGAATTAATATAAAGGTGAGGTACCATCATCCAAACAACGGATACTCACAGATCTAACAAGATTATTAACGTATTCAATTTTGTGCAATTAAAGTAAAAATAGAATATTACTTTTATTATTTGTATAATTTCGAAATAAAAAAATAAAAACATTGTTTGAAAAAAAAAATACAGCGGACATGGTGAATGGCGATATTATAATATATTGAATTTATGTATTGCTTATATACGCGTGTACCATCACATAGATAAAATGATTGAACTTGGTGAACGATAGCAGTACATCTGAAAGAAAAAGATTTTCGATATACGTACGTCACCATACGCGATTCACCACGTATTCAAATTTTACGATTTTGTCTATGATTTAAAGTTTCAAAAACAATACGCACTACTTATTATAATAATATAATAAAAAATAATATGACTTTTGATACTGCGCAGGGAAGATATGCAGTTTGCGGAAGTTGATTATTTTTGAAAAGTATCAAAATCCAATTTCAAACAAGCGATTTACAAACTTACAGTATACTATATATATATAGTAATAATTTAATATTGGGGTGAACGCCGTGCCGGGGATGGTGTCAGAGGCGGCAGCGCAATCGTTCTTTTATCTCCGCAATTTCGAGGTCCCTTCTGCATGTGCGCCGGGGTTTTGAAACGGGTGCGTAGTTTGCCAACGAGTTGTTGGAAATTAGATTGCGATACGTCATCGTTCCGGATGTGGGGGCAAAAAAGTGTACAAAAGGGGGTAAAAAAAAGACACTCGGTTCGAATAACGCCAATATAATATACAATTTGAACGGAATGAAGTTATACGCTCGTGCAGCAGCATAAGCGCGCGTACGGGAAAGCCGATTTGCGCAAAATAATAATAAAAATAATAACACTATCAAGAAACTGCAGCGGTGTGACATACGGCGGGCGTGGAAAAATTTTCTAAGACCGTTTTGACGAGCATATCGCAGCAAAAAACACTACGAGACGTACTGTATAGAGTGCACTATATAGTCCATACTGACGTCAAAAACCAATAACCATTAAGCAGTGTAAATGTAGCTTTGCTTGAGAAACAACAGTTTTCGACACTAGACTAGTCCGTGGAAAAAAAATTATAATTTTTTAAACATGAAAAAGATGGTATGTTACTATAATATTATGGCTTATGAGAAATCTATTAAACAGAAAAATAATAATTTACATGATTTTTTTATGGACTTTCTGCATCATATATATTAGCTCATATGAATAAAAACACGAAAAGCAGTAAGTACCTAAACTTTTTTTTTGGAGTTACTGCTAAATACCTATTGATACCATAATTAGTACACCAATATATTGTATTATTATGAAGAGATGTAAAATATGTGTTCTAAAGAGGAAGAAATTAAAGCAGTAATTCCAGATCACTTACTGATTGTTTGGACATACTGCTTGTTTGCTTCTGATATTAATTAATTTATGTACATATCACCTTATTTCATATAACTTATTTTTTGTCTATTTATAATGTATAGTTTGAAAAAACCTTTTATTTTTATTACGGGAATCTACAGTGAATTCAAATATCTATCGATAGACACCATAAACTCGACTTTGACAAAAATGGAGTCACAGCTTAGTAAGTAGCTTATGACAGAAGAATACGCGATATGATGCCATACTATGATACATTATATATTTATATATATGTTCCATACTGTGATTTATATATATAAATATATATATATATGTGTGTGTGTGTGTGTGTGTGTGTGTGTGTGTGTGTGTATGTAATAGGTGTGCCCCGTGCCAGTGTGTTGGCATCAATATTGACACTGGTCGGGACGACAGACGACGTCGAAGAACGATATTATAACGAGTCAGCTGGGAAATGCGCTGTTCAATTGTTTGGACTTCGTTTTAAAGTACAAACTAAACTAATTATATACAAGTTGACCAAATTTTTGATAAAACTAATGATAAGTGTCGACATAGCCCATAGGTATAAATAAACAAGAATAATAAATCAAACGTAACTGAGCGTCAATTCGCAGGCGATTCGTTATATTAATGAAGTCGAAAAGCCAAAAAATATATGATTTGAGTGAATAGAAAATGAAGGTTAAACTCATCTGGTTAAAAAGTTAAAATAACTTTAATTAATTAACTCAACAATTCCCAGCAAACAATATTGTATATCACATGGATAGGTAATTTATGGGTAGGTATAATGTAACTTACTGTACCGACCTATATTGTATTCGGGTTCGTATAAACAGTGCATGTCCCTATCTTTCACTCACACATGTATAGTAATATAGTGTGTGGTTGAACGATAATGTATACGCGTGCATTTCGTAATAATATTAAATATTTATAATTGCTATAATAATATATACGATTTCGAAGTTAATGCTTTACACGGTCGGGGGGCAGGGAACCTGGATATTGAGAAACTTTAGACGGATAAGGACCGACCATCGACGATGGCCAGATGTACGAAACTACTATACATTTTAAAATAATAATATATTATAAACATTTATATTTACAGATATTATACGTTTATATTATGATATTGATTGTCTCCTCCGCTTTACTGAATAGCTATACCTATCGTTCGGTGCTCATCGCTAGGTATAAATGCAAAAAGGGTTGGTAGAAAATTAAAATATTTGATTTATGATAAAATAAACCTGCCGTCCATCCAAATGCACATTCTAGTAAAAAATATATTCAGTCAGACAAATGTTCCACAGAATCGCTCGTTTATAATAAATGTTCACTTATCGCGCAATGTACAAAAAAAAAAAAAACTGTCAAACAAACCAACAACGTTGTTACGATCAAATCAAATTTTATTTTTCATCTGACTAATCCTCATGAAATATCTAAATGTTCGTTTCAGATTTTTACAAACGAAGTGACGGAAATCATCATTTCCCGAGGGTGGAAATAAGCTAGTTGAGGATTATTCTGCAAATACATTTTAAACCCCACTTAAAGCTTTTAAAGGCGTCTACATAAATTTGAAGAGCGAATCCTGGTGGTCGGTTGTCGTATTATTTTCTCACATCCTCCCAAGAGCCACAGGCGCTCATAACCTTTGTATAAGAGAAACAAAGAACTAACCGGATAGTAGGATACAGTCATGGATGTGTGTTCGTTTTATCGATCAATACAGCTAAGGACGTGTAATTGAAATTTTAAATTAAAATAGAACCGCCTTATTTAGATTGTGTTCTTAACGACATTCGAATTAATAATAGTTTTGTAGGTCTTGATCAACCAATACTGGATATTAAGTACTACAGAGTTAAAAAGTTAAAATTAAATAACAATAACGCTCAAAGCATTTTTATTGAATTTCATGATGAGGTAAGTATTTATTTTTATAATTGATATATATAACTTATACGTCTTATTAGCATAATATAATATAAAGAAAAATATTGGACAACTCAACTTCGCTTACCTACTATTTCATATTTATAACAATTTTACTAGCTTAAAAAAATTGGTTGTTTTTCAACCAAATTAATTATTAACATTTATCAACCATTTTCGTATCTTAAATGTCCATATAAAATAAGAAAAATAATATTTTTAAAATGTTTAGTAAAAAACTAATGAATATAAAAAGAATGTACTCTTGCTTGTTTATCCTTATATATTAAAATTTGGAATTCAAATTGTATAAAACTAACTATTCATAAATGTATAATTTTGCTTTCACTTTATCATTACATTGTTAAGATGTTGCTTAAAGTAAATAAAGTTTATATTTTGAAAAAAGTTTTGAAACTTATTTGCATATACGTATTATTATTTCCTATAGGTAATGTTATAGTGAATAAAATAAAATAAAATATATTTTAACTGTTATTGTGTTATTTAGTTTTCGCTCTTCTGTAAATATTTTTAAATTCATCTAATTTTTAAAGTATTTTTCAAATAACTGAACAAAAACTTAAGTATAAAAATAAATAAAAATGCTAAAAATACTTAAGAAGTAATATTAGTACAGTATGTTATTTAGCCATTTAGGTTTGTACAATTCAGCCAATATATTTATTGAACATATTATTATATACCTAATTCAATGTTTTTTATAAGTGAACATTTGCTTACAATACATACTATATATTATAAGGTACACAAACATACAATTCTATAGTTGTATTGAAATGTTAATGTATTTAATGAAATGTTAATTCTTGAAACTCAGGGTAGTGTTTTGATGCTCGGCATGTAGATTAAATTATAAGTGTGTTTTTGAACTTTCGCAAGAGAATTCATTACAACTGAATATTTTATGAGTTGGGAGAGTGGACCGATACACAATGAATACCAAAATTGCTTAAGGTAATATGGAACATTTTGAAAATGAATGGAGAGGTTTTAGGTTTTATGCACTTTTACAAAAAGTGCATAAATTATATATTTTTTTAACTTTTATTATCTATCACTTAAAGAAATTAGTATGCATTTATTTTGTGGACAATGGTCATGTCATTGAAAAAAATGTATTTATTCACATATAATATATTATCAGTTAATCAAAATACTGGATTTCTTTATTTTGTCATCTGTTCATATAATTTGTATGAACATGACGTGTTAAGTATATTATGTGTAATATATATTTTGATTTATCGATATGACAATTATTTATAAAATCAAAAGTTTGTTTGCGAACATAAACTAAATATCAACTCATTCAATTATAATGAATTGTAAATTATTTTTTAAATAATTGCCCAACATTCTTTCGTAAATAGAGTGCATCGTACCTACTACCCATGCCTACTCTGGAATTATTATATCTATCTTTAGAATTAAATCAAATCTTATCGGGCTCATCGTGTCGTTACATTAATAACTTTAATATGTCAACTGTTTTTCAGTTGCATCATATTACCTACACATAATGTCCTAAGGATAAATACATCATCTAAACTCGGATCACGTTCTTCACATTTTTTTTTACGATCATCGTGATTATTGTTTAGCTTCTACGTGGTGTGTTTTGTGTTGAGATGTTTTTTTTTATTTGATCTCAACGGCAGAGTTTGTTTTTCTCGTACGTTCCGGTTTCTCTACCAAATATATGCTCGTAAATATATCTCCTTTAACCGTGTTTTTCGGGTATCCAAACGTTAATAATGGTGTATGAAACTTTAATCTAAGCATCTGTTTATGTACGTATTTTTTCTTGTCTTTGAGAAATAAAGTTTTTAATATTAAGTTTATTATTTATAGTGTTCCTGGTAAGCACGTTAAATTCGCTGTAATATTGTATCTTATAATATAAGAGTATTTATTTACAATGTTGAAAAAATGTATAGTTACCTACGTTGTAAAAAAAATATTATGTCAACATTCCCGAAAGGACGAAAAATGTTATAAAAATATTGTAGTACGTATAGGTATAATTTATTTATTATTTTATTAATATAAATATCTTATAATTCGGATTAAAAAATGTAAATAACATTGTTTTATGCACGAGCATGGAAACCGAAAACACTAAAGTTTAATTTTTAATATAAACGAAAATTAATTTAAACGATTGATTGTTAAGAATATTATCAAAATATTTTTGATGGGTCTTAGTAAGTTATAGTAAGTACGTATTCCTTGTAAGATTTATTCAATCACGATTTTATTTTTGTAACTATTCATATTTGTTGTAGTTACATTTTTAAACTACGAAACATAATAATATTATCACAAGTGTCAGTATACATTTAGTTTAAATTACTTTCGACATTATCGTTGTAGTCTCCGAAATTCCTGTTATAATTTACTAGAATATCTCGTGTCATTATTGACTTAGATGCTAACATGAATGTGCTTATTACTCAATGAATCATATTATTTCATGTTTACAAAAAGTGCAATAAACCTATATGGATGTAGGTATTGAAATGCTACTATATCAGTTCATAATAAATTCTAAGTTTCTAATTAATTACTACTCTGTTAAAACTATTTCTGAAGTTAACATTATATGCTCATTATACATTACATTTTTTCTTACAAATTGAAAAAATTAATAAAAATATACTCCATTTCAAAATTAAAAATCCTTAGTCAAAGTTTTTATATATAAGCATTTGGAGTTCAAATCTTGACAAAATACGGAAAAATCACGAAAATTAGCAAATTATTTTGAGTTGAGAATTCATAAATATTTTTCTTTTTTAAATCTAAGATTTGAAAATGTAATACGAGATTATTCATAAGTTAGTCTATCTTTATTAAAAAAAAAAAATGTCTACAAGAAAGTCAAATTAAATTTTTATGAGCGTTTGAAATTCATATTTTTACAACATTTTATATTCACTCGATTTCTCATGTAACGATTTTGCTATTTTGTTGTTATTCAAAAATAATAACTGTAGGTACATGAAAATGTTACTCAATGTTTATTTTTTTATTTTCTATACACCATACAATTTTGAAAATATTTTGGCTCTTTTTGAACTGTTTACGGACATTGTCAGTTTTCAATTTTGTTAAGTTTTTTTTTCTATAAATATCAATAAAATGTTATTTGTTGGATAAAAAGCGTGAAAATTTAATGCAAGGCTCCTGATATATTGTTACAAGAGCAGTTGCAAAATATAAAAAATACATGGACACAATTTTTTTTCATAAGCATTTAAAGTTCAAATTTTGACAAAATTTATCAAATTTAAAATTTGATAATTATTTCATAGTTAAAAATTTATAAAATGTTCAACTTTTATAGCTAAGGATTTAAAATTTAAAACAAGGCTCCACGTAAATAGGTTATATATAAATTACTTTATTCACAATAATATCATCGAATATACTTGGTAATGTCATAGGCTGACTGACCGTTTTCGCTCAGAATCGTTTTCCTTATACAATGATATTATATCATTGAATTCAAATTTAACACCATCCATTGCAGTGATCCATTTGTAACCTACTGCACGGCAGAGCGACATCCACTTACCCACCTTTTTTACTTTTGCTTTTTTATGATTTTTTTTATTTTCATACAATCTATAAGCATTTTTCAATAATATTTTTAAATACTACATTCTCATAATACATAAACGAGTTGAAATATCATAAAAAAATCTAACGTGCAATGATAGATAATGTTTTTTAAGTTTTCTAATACGCCGCCAATCCACTCTAATATTAAATCCAACAATACTGCAAGATAGGTTCTGCAAAACTTAATTGTGTACCTTCGTTGTATACGTTTGTAAGATGGAGACAACATACGTGGGAGTGGAATTATTTTCATTCATTCAGATAAGAATAATAGATTATCAAAACATTCATAAATCATCAAAAAAATCGATTTACAGAATTATGAGATTAGTTCAATCTGAGATTGATAAGCTTTAAATAATGCACAACGGTTTATAAGTACACTCGTAATTTATATATTATACGTATGTATAAGATACTTCAACCAATATGCATATTATTTTTATTACCTATGCCCAATAGTTAATCTTATAAACCTAAATATTTTTTTGTTCAAGCTTATCTTATATAGACACGAATAGCCGCATAGGCCAACGTGTTAAGGGAAAATTCGGTAATTTTTTGAAACTGATACATTGGTATTTTGTACCTAATACATTTTAAATTGGGGGACTTTGCCAATGTTAAGGGGAATAAGTCCCCTCAAGTCCCTCTATTTGTGACAATGCAGTATCTAGACAGCTGAATGTCAGACTTTTGGTATAGTATGAAAAAAGATTTTGACGAGTCGTTGATATGAGACAAATTGAGAAAATTCAAGTTCAAAAATTATAAAGAAATTTGTTTTTGTTAAAAACTCAAAACACTTGACTAGAAGTTACTAATAACAAATGTATTAAATGTGTAAATATAAATATCCATACCTAATTAAATGTTAGTTATGTTATCAAACATGATATTATATACTTATAGGTATGTAGTTTATTCATACAGACTCCAGAGTGTTGTATTATTATTTCAACGGCAATAATTTATCATTTTAAATATCACTGTGGATGTCAGCCCAACGCGAAAATACGTACCGTGCGAGATTAGTAGAGAAAAATAATAAATTAACAAAAAGCTACATGGCCCATAATATAAACATCATTCGTGTATTTAATATAACAACAAATGATCGATTTCTGATCATTTGTTCTTTTTTTTTTTACTGAAACACGATGGTAAATAATGTTTCATTTATCGACGTACCCCACAAGTTTGTTTAGACGGGTTTTTGGGGGTGTTTGCGGTCCACAAAACGCCAAAAACCCCACCCACTATAAATGCACGTATTTAGTACCTATATATACTTAAATGTGTTAATAATAATTATTTACAATATTCACCGAAAAGCTTTTTTGTTATTAATCACGTTTCAACCTGTCATTTACCCGCACAAAGTGTACAAAACACGACCCCTTGTTATTAATTTGAAGTTAATTTTTTGTGATTAAAAAAAAATAATAATAATAATAATAAAATAAAATGTACCTAACACTGTTTAGTAAACCGGCTGCTGCAGTATTATAATTTATAGTAATATCATGTATTGTTGTTATTATTTTATCCCCGCACACAATAGAAAATTAGACGAACAAACTATAGGGGCAAATATTATTAATGAAAAAGTTGTTCTTATTATTTTTGCAAGCATCCATTTAATATTATGCAGTCGATATCTATCGCGTGATGATACTCATTAAAACCTAACCTGACCCTGATGGTTGTTGAATTTTCGAGTGACTGATGCAAATAACGACTAGTGGCACGTAACGCGTACACTGCAGATGAGTATGGAATATATTAATATAAAACGGATTAACCGATATTTTTGGCGAGGACTACGAGCCGTGGCAGTAGGTAGCAGCATTCGAGAATCAACACCAAACACGTTATTGCCATCATTATTATCGTCTAATATTGTTCGTGACAGTGAATCAATCAATTATTGTTTCTTGGAATTTCGTTGAAAAAAAAACCACATGCACACAGATATAGATATAGGTCGTACTATATATGTAACGTAAAAAACACGCCGCTGATCCACTGTAATGGCGTGACGACAACGCGGTCACGTACTCGCGTCATGAAAAGCCAACACCGATTTATAATATTATTATTATTACATCTATTATACACCTATACGAGCCTATGCACGAGATTTGTTTAACTTTCCACTGACTCTTCCACTTCGCGCGTCGGATCTTAAAAGAATATTTGCATTTCAGGTCGGGTTGGCGTTATAGTGCAATACCCATAATTATGTGGCGTGCGAGTGTATAATATACGCAGCGGTCGAAATGAGAACATTTGGAGGACAGTAAAAAACAATAAACTGTTCACCGTTATCGGTAAATTATTATACGTTCTGTGCACTATTTCAATATCATAAATAGGTACCCGTTGTACTCGTGTTTGTTTTTTTTTCAATCAATCTAATTTGTCATCATCTCATAATCGTTTTTAACGAAATCTTTCCAATCAATTCGTTATACGGAAGAATATTCGTAAAATTATAGTTAGGTATCTGAAATAAAACACAGTAATAATATCACGTTAGACGTGTTACTTTTGTGATGTTTTATGAAATTCAATGATAATTGTGCGTATATATAGGTATGTGTGTGCGTACAATATGTTTCAACCGTCCGGTCCTTTGGCGTGTCATAAATTACAAAAAACGTATGCACAGTAGTTAGCTGTGTAAAAAGAAAGGGGGACTTTGTCCCGTTCCACTTTAACTCCCGCGCAATACAGTAAACTTATATACCTACCTTATAACTGATCTACATTATACACCACGACCGCGGTGCCGTACCGAACCATCTCCTCCACACGGTGAAATATTGTCGTTTAATAGGTTGATTTATTCTCCGCGCGAGCTAATACATTTTTTCAAACACCCGACCGAGTAATTCGATTGGGCGAGCTGTCGCGCGTAAGTCGGACGCATATGCGTACCCACACACACACGCACGCTGCCGACAATTATTTCGTCCTATTCCGGCGGCATATAGAAACACAGCGTCTCAGTGATGGACAATATAATAATATAATATACAAAGCAGCGACACCACCGCCGAACATATAGGTTCGGGGATAGGGTATGAGAGAGCGGCGGAGAAAGACAGCGACGCGTACGGTTGTTCGTGCACACCCACACACCCACACGCCCGCGCTCAAACCGGAAAGGACGAGTAGGATCTTGATTAAAAGTCAAACCTCTTTTAAAAAGTCGTGTATAAATCGCCTTTTAGCGCCAGCTGTCTCGGTCTTGGACGCGATAAACGCGCCCGACAGCGGTGTTGTTGCTGCTGCCGCCGCCGCCGCCGTTGGTCGCCGCGGAGACTCGTAAAATACGACACCACGCCGTAAGTGGGGATCCGCCTTCGGGTTTTATCTTTTTAGCTCATCGCGGCGGCGTCGAGTATTGCACTATATATTTTTCGCCAGTCCCTATATAATATAAGACCAGCCACCGTATACACTGTGCCACAACTCCACGTCGATAAATCACTGCTGCAGGTCCCGTTTTATTTATTATTTACTTAAGAGACTTAGCGCTGAGATTATCGACAAATTGCGCCGGAACCTCGGCGTGCGTCATTCGCGTCTAAATTGATTTATACGAACTCTCATCTCTTACAGCGGTCGAACGAAACCATAACGGTGGCAAAAAAAAAAAAAAAATAAAACACCTAGGCACTGTGCATGATTGCGCATAATATGATTTTCTATGATATGATATGACCGCCTCATCAGTCATATGATATAATTTATAGGACACCTACACCCACTGGGGATTATAATAATTACGAAATTCAATTTAATTGAACAACGTTACATAGGTATGAAGATTGTAGATAATAATAATATGATGTAGTCGCACACGCACATCGCTTCAGTTTCCTAAAATAAACCATAGTATTTCAAACGCAGTTAAGACAATTATTACCTATTCAATTTCTTTTCTTAGTAGCAAAGCAGCAGAGTTTAACTAAAATCTCGAATGCAATCAGTGTACACTCGATATTAAGTGTCATGCGAGTCGAAGTCAGTTAACAACTTAAAAAAAACTATTAAAACTGTATTTTAAATTTCCTTTCAGCATAAGGAATTATATAAGATTATACACGATGTACTCAACGCCGATAAATATATACTTATATGAGATAGACGAATTATCGTTTTAAATTATAATCCTGTTTAGAAAATGGAAAGACAATGCGACTGCTTAATTAGCAGTGTCGATATGATACCCGTAATTCGCCATTCGTGGATAAATATTACTACCTAATCTATTACTAAACCTTAAGAGGGACATAGACTGTTAAGTTAAGATTATGCATTATTCTAGAAACTCTAGGCCAATGAAGTTTTTAGTGCTGAAACAAATTACAGTGAAAAATCCATATATATGTAACGGACACCACGTGGGAATTAGAATGAGTCCGCTATTAAGAGGTGTACATAAGGTATAAAGTGTAACAGAGGTTTAACTTTATAACACTTGAAAATGTTACCATTTCAATTTGTAACTATAGTAACAAGTCACTGTTGTGTTGTCTATTGTCTGTTAATATAAGATGCGTACTATAAAAATTCAGTATACCATTAATTGATAATATTATATTGTATTAAATTTGAATATTATTTTCAGTTATGCCTAATGCATACAATTTTGAATGAACATTAATACAAATCTGTTTACTGATTCGATGTATTTATAAATGCCTATGTATTTATGTACTTACTTCTTTATATTACTTACTACAACTACAGCATAACATTTCGTGGTGAATCACATAATTATTTTTTTTTCACACACGTACAGATTTTTGTTTGGCCATGTTTTTAATTGAACTGCTTGATTTTCAAGATTTAGCTGACCCCTTCCATAATTGTCTATGGCCTTTGTATTATTAACACTTGGTATGATAAAAAAAATCGTATCTGTAATAAATGGATATCGTTATGATATAATTTTCAATAATCATCATTGTAATTAGTAAAATGCACTTACTGAATACACTAGCTAACATATAATTGCACAGTAAATTATAAACTTTCTACTTGTCACTTGAGGTTCAGCATTCTATACAAAATCTAGTCATTATAAAAATTATATACTTGTCTTGTTCGTTTTTTGACATTCTATAGAATGCCGGATTCAACAGATTGATGGAACCATAATATAAAAGCTATACAACATAATATTAGATTCATACAGCTAGTTTTTTTTTTAAACAATAATCTTACATTTCATCGTGTAATCAAAAAAACAGTTTTTAGGTGCCACAATATTGGAGGAAAGTAATGCTCTTGGAGGAAAGTAATGCCCTGGAGGAAAGTAATGCTTTTGGAGGAAAGTAATGCTCACGCGGTTCTCCTCCAGATCTCGATTACCTGGAAAAAAAAAAAGGTGCTACAATATCAAGTCAACCAACTATATTTGTTGTTTCGATTATAAAATATAATATACGAATTACCTACTATTGTTTTATATACTATTATAATATTATGGATGGTGTGGTTTTCGTTCTGTGTCGAAAGGTATTGATATCATGAGATCTTGAATCGGCAGAGTCTGTACAGTACACAGCTTAAATAACGACAGCATATCGTTTATAATCTAATATATGTGAATCGCGTACACGCGCGTGTATAATATTATTATAGCTTTTTTTTTTTCGACAATCTAACCTAAATTAAAATGCATTCTCCATCAGACTCAGTGCACGTGTTATGACAATAATAGGTAATACAGTACAATAATATGTGCCGCGTGCACTGCCCCGACATTTGTAAGTCGTACGTGTCGCGTTTACGTAAAAATAGTTTTTTTTATTTTGGTCGAAAACGTGATGACAACATCCAACACGACGAGGTACAAACGCGTTTCGGGGAAGCGATTATTATTATTATTATTATATGACTTACCGATATATTATAATGTGTGTCGTGAGCGGACTCGTAGATACATTTTGATAACGCGGACGGACACCGACTCGTGCAAGATTCATTTCACTCAGAGATCATGTCGACTTTTTGGCGTTTTAATGCTTGTTCGTGGTATCGCGCGAACGGTTAGAAATCACTGTTTGCATCCGATAATCTTCACACGATCGAGTAGGTACCCATATTTCTGTCGAAAATTCGTGGTACCTAGCGCAATTATACGATGTCACGACGACGGTGGCGTACCTGCATATTATAATCTTGAATCGAAAATATTATTAAACACAACGCGTAGGTAAAATAATATGAATGTACGGTGACGAATGACCGAGAAGCTGTCGCAGCTCTTTATCTTGCAGTATTCTATTTTGGAATTGAAGATATACCTTCATCATACTTGTATAGGATTGAAAACAATAAAGTTTATGTAAAATTCTGGTTGCTTGTGAAACTTCCACAGATGTCGCGTATGGAAAATATTCACATAAACATTCGGTGAAAATGATTAGTATCAACGGTTGTTAGTTTTTGAGTTACACTAAAAAAACTAAATCGATTTTGTCAAAAACAGGTTTTCAGTAAAAATTTCCTAATTTTTTTTTTCGTTTTTCCCGACGCTTTTGAAAACTACTAGGTAGAAATTGTAACTTTTTACCCCCTAATGAACCAACTGTAAAAGATACTTATTTTGTATAGTATACACTGTACACATTAAAAAAAAATCGCACATCATTGTAAAATCAACACATCAATCGCTCCGCTCAGAATCTAAAATCCTGAAAATATAATAATTATGTAGGTATATGTATAATATTTTTAAAACAACTTTTAGTATAGAGTAATTATATTTATATTTAAAATTAAATTAAATTAAATGTATATGTATAATAATATAATAATTGTGTTGGACGCTTATTGTGAATGTTCATTCAATATTTTTATACAGGTATTATATAATATTTTTAAATATACTATACACATTTTAGATCAAATTAAATACAATGTACCTACATTAATTTAATACATTTATATAATTTGGATGTACCTGTAGATGGACGCTTATTAACAATATTAATTCAGTATTTTTTATATAATTATAAATGTTTACTTTAATTTTTAATTTGATTGTTTTTACACCTAAAACATTGAGTGGCAAAAAATAAAGGTCAATAGTATAAAATGTTAAAATTGGATTTACAAAAAGAAAATTTTGAAAAATGATAATACTATTGTAAAAACATTGAATCATTTATTGCAAATTGTTACGATTTGTTTGAAAAAAATGTTTCGTATTTTTCATCCCAATTATTTTCACGATAATATATTTAGTGTAAAATACAGCGTCTCATAAAAATATATCTGTCAATTAGGTTGCAATTTATTAAAGTGTTTTTAATAATAATAAATTGCACGTGGTCAGGCATAATGCATTTGTTTACAACTACCTTGCGTAGTAGTTACATAATCTAATCAAGATGACTCATATTTGCGGGTGTATTTAAAATGTAAATCGAAAAAATAATGATAACACAAAGTTTACGACCTATTCAGAAAACAAGTTCAAAATAAACGCAATCAATATATTGCTATCTCTACGTATTAAATGAGTACATCACTATCTCTATGCAGAATTATCATACAGTTTTATTCACCGAGTTTTTTTTTTTAAATATTTATCTGTGCATGTGATGGCTTTTTTTCAATCAACTTTATAGTAGATTTCAATTATAATGGTTGTTCAATAAATTGTATCATTGTTTGCCCTATATGCCCCAGTAAATATTATTAAGTACGTATTATAAATTGTTAAGACGAACTGTTATCAACGCAAAGTTCAGTGTAAACATACACGTGTAATGAGTTCCTATATGACGAGTTTAGAACCATATTTTGGTAACCTCGTCAATGTCTGCACGTATAATTAACTTTGCTATCTGAAGAATCTAAATAAAAACATAACAATTGAAATTTACTAAAGATCAATAGGTTAATTGACTCAGTGCCTGACTGTGGTTTTGACATTACTGCGTTAAGCCTTTTAGGTCACCGACATATTCACAAAATCTCGACCATTTACGACTCTGGCCAAATGTATAAATGATCACCATTTTCGATAGGTTAAGTATTAAGCTATATAGTGCAGTTGTACAATACGTGTTAACATATTATCTGCCCTGAACCTAAATTATGTAGGTACTTAATAAAATATTTAAAGAATCGATAAAGTTATGGTCAAATTAATATTTTTTCAACAGATAATAATATTATATTATTATACCATTCAAATAATGTTTTATTATTAATTCAGTATAAGACAAAAACACATCAAATGCAAATTGTTGAAATATTTCGGTCGGATTCGACCGCTTCGACTCGAGAAATTGTATAATATTGTATTATCCTCATGTTATAACGATTCTTTCTAAAACATGATGGTGAATATGTTCTCATCTGAAAATGTTTAGATACGCGTTGTCATCCAAATAGAGGCGCCAACTGCTAATGTTATCATGGTAGTTTGAAGAAGATAATCCAAAAGTCATTTTCGATAATGCATTCGAATGCGTTCGAAAGAAAATTATATTATTCAGAAAGAAATCAAATTAAGATTTGTTTTTATTTTTTGTTAAATTGATTGGGACGTGTAGTCAATTTAACCACAAAAGGTGTGATTGTTATCCTGTGTTTTTTTCTTTTTTTATCTGTCCGTATTGTTATGTGCTCTGAGCTTTTCAGACCACTCAAGGTTCACAGCATTGTTTGATCTCATTAGAAGACTTTAACAATACGCGGTCCCCTCTAGTAATAATATAACGCTATAAGACCGGTTTTGTTTTTTTCCCACTCTACTCCTATTTCTTTTGATTCCATGTCTCTCTCACTCTCTGTCTCTCTGTCTCTCTGGTTTTATTGGTATTTTTTTTCTATAATTTTACCTGGCGTACCATTGCGCCGTCAGTCGTCACTACGTCGGACTATTTTTTAATACCTACATTTATCGGCCGCTAAAGCTATTACTTGGCAGCTACTGTGGAAGTCCGATCGGCAAAATTAATGTGAACCGGTTAAAAAAAAAAAATAAATACATAATAAAAATAACCGCAGAAGTTTTAACTCTATTTGCTATCCACAAATACCGCCAGTGATGATGCTTTTGTAGATGGACTGTAATACTAGGATAGAAAATTCTCGAGATTTTGAATGAAGACTCGATTAATAATATATATATATATATATTTAAACAAAAAACAACCCATGGAATGTAAAACTTAATAAAATAAACTATCAAGAAAATCAGGAAAAAACTAACGCTTTTTTATTCACAATAAATAAAAAAAAATGAATGTTTAATAAAATATTTATTCAAGTCTAAAAATATGATTTATACGAGTGCGAAATCGTAAAAAATAATATTATGTAGTTCAATGAAACTCAAAATTAACTATAACATATCTGGCCTCCCAGGCTAGTCGTAAAATGAGCTATATAATATAAAACGATATATATATATATTTACAATATACATAGACCTACAGTATTAAGCGTTTAGGTACACAGACGAACATAAAATTTTGACGAGAAGCCCTATTTGGCGAGCAGATATCTTGACAGTAAGCTAGCATTGTGACCGTATTTTACGAGGGTTAAGCACACTTTATGGGGAATTCCGACAGTCTCATACTCCAATTGTAAACTTTTATATTAAATTGCTACTTGGTGAACGGAAAATTGGTATTTTGTGTATTGATTTTCACTACATTTTCTGAAGATACGTTTAGTATAAAAAAATATATCCATATTATACATGTCCTCCGTTTTCGTATCTGTTTACGACAGGTACCTCTATATGAATACGTTTTTTGCTTCTCAGCCTGTATCATAGTCTGATGGTTAGGTAACAAAAATAAACATATTGTTTTAAAATATTAACGTAAAGTCTATACACTTAGCTATTTTTCTAACAGATAATATCATGAATATTAAATACTTAAAAAAAAGAATTCAAATGTGGAATTATCAACACATTTTTATGGAGTGTATAGACCAAAATAACTGTTAATTAATCGGTATTTGAATATAAGATTATTATTTATATGCATTTATGCCGGTATAATCGACCATAGTTTATATCTTCATATTTTACTGTGCTATTATTTGTACTAATAATATTTGTTGTGTTTTTTAAATTTTATCACAAACATCAATTTTCTTAAATATTTTATGGATTTGTCGGAATTGCTTTTGACACAAAATATTTGTAAATTTACAATAATTATTGTTCAATTCTAACCAAAATAGTTTTACTTTATCTCGCCACTTTTTTAATACCTAAACCGACAAATGTAGAATTAAGTTATATATTATTCTGAAATTTGTATTCTTGCATATTATAAAATAATTATAGTATTTCCATTGTTGATAACAAGCACAATAGGGACGAAATATTTGAAATTTATAGATTAACAACAAAATAAATCTACCAAATACAGAAATATGTCATCCATGTAATAGCGAATGAAATTAAAATTTAGAATACAAATTGCACAATATTGTACGAGTAAGAATTTTGTACAATATAATTTGAAAATTAAAATTTTTAAATCAAAATATTATAATAGTCGCGGTTTCAATAGATTATAATATGATTTAGCGTTACAGTTACTCAAATCTCAACACTCGTAGATTAGCGTGCCAAACTATTGATTTATTTTGTTACAAAATTATTCGAATAAAATTAATTTTTCCGAACATTGTAAATAAAAACAGCAAGGTTGAAAACAAGAAAATGCAATTTAATATTACACACTGATGAATGTAAAAATTATAAAAAATTAATTATAACAATATTATCATAAACCTATAAACATAAAATAAAATAAATTTGTTTTTGAGTTATAACATTGTCATTATATTTCTCAGATTTATTCTACCGTTTATAATCATATTCAAATTATGGTAAAAATATGCCTTTTAATGTGCCTTTTAATGTGCGGACACATGTGTGTATCGAAATTGTAAAAAATCTACTATGGTGCTTATGTATAATAATTAATCTACTATGTACTAATTACGATTATATAATATTATATATTGTTTTGGAAATTTGAATGTTTAGTAAAATACTACTAGGGGGCTGTTTACTGACTGAAAATTAATTATTCGTAATATTATGTTTAAGGCAGCTGGGACAGTATTATAAAATAACTCGTAAATATTTTGATTGTAATTTAGAATATTAATTAGGTAGGTATAGGAAGGTAGGTTACATACACAGTTATGCACGCGTATATTATGTGTAACTAATAACTCATAATTTGATTAAATCGCAATTTTAAATTCTGAAAT
This sequence comes from Sitobion miscanthi, assembly GCA_008086715.1. Taxonomy (NCBI): domain Eukaryota; kingdom Metazoa; phylum Arthropoda; class Insecta; order Hemiptera; family Aphididae; genus Sitobion; species Sitobion miscanthi. The sequence goes on from CM017800.1 coordinate 15,067,171, forward strand.
AATGAGTGGTTCGATTGGACATAAAAAAAACACCCTGTATAATAGGTGAACGAAAAATTACGATATAACATAAAATAGTGTACTCGCGCCCTTGGCGTCGCTGTAGCTGCGGCGACAAGTTATTACGTATTGTTGTATATATTGTTGTTATTATTATTATTATTGTCGGGAGAGACGAGAAATTGGACAACCGGGACGAATCACATAATTTCCAAAATATATCGGCCGTATATTATATTATGTTTTTCTCTCCATCTCGGTCTCGCTCGTACAAAACGCGATACCTACGACATTATATTATTACAGTATGTGTTTATATACATTTGATTTTTATTATATTTACGGTTACGACACATGTAGGTACAAATATATACAATATAATATATAATATTATATATCGGTATCTTGCGGGCGTGCGCAAGTGTGCTTATTAACGGTTTGTCATTTTATAGAACGCTCGCACGCTCCGCGTATACATTTAATATATATATATATATACAATACGCACGTTCCTACGCACACGTATATTTTATTATATACTATTCTGTATTATGTATGTACAGGTGGGTATGTAATATGTATAAGCCGAGCCACGCACATGGCCAATAGCGGATTTAATGGAATGGAGCGGGTGGCGGAAAGGGGGGGGGGCGAGGTAATATTGTATCCGAAACTTATAAATGTATATAAAATGTATTAGGTGTACAATAGTGCAGTATAATGTACTGCCTATAATATATTAATACAATACAATGTTTGTACTAGTGACGGTAATAATGATTGTATGCGCCTGCAGTATTACAATATCCGTACGAATTGGTACGATCCATTCTGCCAGGTCGTTTCGAAACAGCAGTTAGTTGATTTTCGCAACGCCGAAAACGTGTTTTTAATTATTACTACCGTTTTTCTCGTAACTTTTCCGGTAAAACATTGTTAGAAAAATTTATTTTCGTGCGTTCATTCGCGAAATCCAAACATACGTGAGCAGCAATGGCCATATACAATTTATATATTATAATATTATACAGGTCGAATGAACACCGCATTCGCCGAGCATATTCATCCCCGTGTTTCCCTTTAATAATACATATTTTATTTAATTATGATTTTTGAGGAAAACTCAATAATATATTATTATAGTATTCAAATACAACAATGATGTGATCCAAACTTATCTTTTTCATTTTACAACCAATATTTTTAACTGTAATTTGTTATGTAGATCATTTAAAAAAAAAAAAATCTTTCTGTATCTAAATCAAAATTTGGACGAGTAATTGCTGAGTTATTAATGTATGCACTTACCTAAATGGCTAAATACTTACTTAGGATAATATTCTTTAAAAATGTTTTTATAAAATCATGAAATAAAATAGATGTAATATCAATCTGGTATACCTACTTATTAATTTTAGAAAATGTTTACAAATTTCAACACATTACTATATTAGTTTAGTGTTAATATTAATAACTATTATTTTCAAATCACCATAACCTGCAAAACATTCGCACCTATTATCCTCTGTATTATAAGTTAAATATATTTAAAGTTTATATATTTTCCAAAATTACTCGTTATAATTGAGGTTTGGAAACATAATCAACATAATACATTAAAAAAAATCATTTGCTTAACAATTTACAGGAAAAAGGGGGTTTCTCATAAAATAAAAAAAATTGATATCTCCAGTCTCGCATGACGCTGCATAAATTATATAATGTACCTACTGGCGGTATATAAGTATTTTAAAATTTAGTCATTAAGTATTGTTGAAACTTCCAAAAATCAGAGTTTTAATAAATGCATTATAAAAGGTTAAAAATTGGACGAACACCCTTGGAGAATTACACTGCATGACGTGAATTCGAACAAATTACCAATTTCAATCCTCCGGGAAGCACGCTTGCAATGGCCAATGAGCGTATTCATTTTAAATTTAATGAACGTTTTATCGAATTCTTAATACTTCTCTAATGGGTAAATATTAAATGCCGAGTTCTCTTTGAGACCAGAGAAAAAGGGTTCATTATAATACTGTTTCATGAACAACGTTTCACTTTGATATCGATGTTTGTTTATCATTTATGCGTAAAAACTGAGATGAAATTATTTAGCATGCCATTCAATCGATACCTATATACATAGTATTAGCTGTTTATATTTCATTATGAGTATTCGACATTCATACCGATTATTGTGAATATTATACAGCCTACAGTGAGAAATTAACTTTGATGTCAGAGTACAGTTGCGTTAAACAGACGCAAACGATTCGACGACATGATTTTACCACTAGGAAGCGCTACATAATGCACTGCACGAACAACTAAAATATGGACTAAGAGTAATACTCATCACTCGTATTCGGTATAATAATAATAATAATAATAATAAGAGTTCGTACATAATAATATTGTGTTAACGTTTGAATTGTTCGTGTAACGCTACACACACACACACACACACGAATTACATGTTTACTTAATTTTTAATAAAATAATAATATTTGTTCATTCCACTGGATAAATGTTGTCCCATACGACTGTGCAAAATATTAACGTATATTACACTATTGTCCAAGCTGACCTGCGGAGAACAGAACATTTTGTTAAAAGCTGTTGTAGTCGAACGGTGTAGCGAACCGTGTATGAATAAATCTTCAATAAAAATATGTAAATATTTTGTTAAATAATATTATATTATATTAAAAATCTTATATTTTATTATTTTTGTAATGACACTTTATGGTACTCGGTATTGCAATTATTAGTAGTTACTAGGTATAAAAATTATAATAAACATAAATAATCGACATTTGAAATACTTTGAAAAAATATTCTCGAATCGTAATATTATTATGTATGGACTTAAATATTAAAGTCTAGAAGGTTTCTACTTTTTCGTCAAAATTTGTATCCGAACAACGTTAATGCAACCCACATTCGCAATGTCACTTTTATCACTAGACGATTTACTTTATTAAGTGTCTGAGGTAGACGAAAATGTAAAATATACAATTAATGTCTAAAAAAAAAAAAAAACATTATGTTTACATTTGGTTTAAATTTTTAAACACGTGCGTAATGATATGTGCATATTGACATCATTTATTGGTAGCCAAAAACTAAATTACAAAATTGATCGTGACAATATGTGTATGTATGTGTATGTATGTGTATGTACTTTATGTATGTGACATATGAAATACTGACAAAAACTACTATTGAAATATGAGTAAAAAAAAAAAAAATAGCATATAAAAGAAACCCTATTAAGAAATTCGCCGCCTTTTATTTGATAAATACAAATTTTCCCCTCTTAAAATGCTTTTAAAATGTATATTATAGCTAAATGGCTTGGGACAAACAAATCGTCACTGTATCGTTTTCGACATGCTGTGTTATATAGAGTAATCTAACGAGCTATGACGAACATTGAACTTTCCGAAGGTTATGCTGCAGTAGATATCACAATATGGAAGAGGATAATTTATATTAATATCGCACAATAGCGAAACAACATAATAATAACGAAATTGTAAAAATATATTTCAATATATTTTGTGTGCTTAAACAATATAATCACTATTATAATGATATTATATTCAATTCGATATAATAATATTAAATTCAATGAAATCGTAATGTTAATTGTATGTATGTGGGGTATAAATCATAAAATAATAAATACTTATAACCAGACTTTAAAACTAGAATATTTACATGATAATTTTATTTTTTAAACCTAACCTACAGGAGAATAAATTATATTTATTTGTTATGTTCCTTTAATAGATCTAAATTGAACATATAATAATGATAATTGTATAAGCTTAAGGTGTTATATAATTTAACAATTTGTATTAATGTATACAAGTGAAATAAATCGTAATATTCAAACTGCATTCAACATTTTTAAATGTATACAAATTCTTTAGCTCCAAGAAAAAATATAAATAAGTGAGAAAAATATCAAAAAAGTAATGTAATGTATAAGGCGCCAGTGTTCTCGAAACTTAAAAAAAAATATACTACTAAACTTTTCATTCGATCTTTTGAGCTAAAATCAAATTAATAACTACTTTCGATAAAACTTCGGTGGTGATTGAGTAAGGAGAGGATTTGTTAGCTCTTTTATCTTGAATAAACGAAAAAGTTCCATCCTTTTTTTTACACCCCCACACCTTTCTTTTGTAGCTTTCACTTTTAATAAGCAACTTGAATTATGGTAAGAAAGTGATCCCAGAAAAATTAACGTTTGAAAACTCTTGTTGAATTAAAAAGTTAGGGAATATAATAAGGAAAACTGACAAAAGTCTTAATAATATTGTTCAAACGTTTATAGTAGAAAAAAATCACTGAACAATTTTTGTGTTCATGTTTTACAATGGTGTGTGTTTTTTTTATTTTTCGTCTGAAGACAATATTTATAATTGAGATAAATCCTTTCAATCTTCAATTTCGAGGATATTTTCTATTAGAAAATTGAATCTAGATGTTGCTTTTGGATGATTCGGAAAAATTGAAAAAAAATATTTTAAACGTGAATATTTACGCAACCCTTAATTTATGACGAAACCGATTTTTTATTTTGTTGTAATTCAAAAACTTATAACTGCATGAACTTGGAATTTTCAACAAATATTTTTAATTGCATTTTCTAAATATCGTATAAGTTTTAATATTTTTTTTCATTTATAGACATTTGACACTTTCGATTGTATTAGTTCCTTTTCTATAAATGTTAAATATAAACGTGAATATTTAATAAAAGATTTCTCATAAGTTATTTTTACAGAAATTATAAAAAAATTTAAGCGTAAATCCATATTAATTTTTTACTATTGTTTAAAGTTGAATTTTTATGAAAGTAGTAAAAAATGGGAATTATTTTGCAGTTAAAAATGCATCAATTTTTAATTTTAATACCATGACATTACAATTTCAGACAAAATTTCTCATACGTTTTTCTAACTGAAATTTAAAAATTAAAGTTAAGTGTAAAGCCACATAAACTGTGTTCGTAGTTAAAATTATAAGTTAAATAACTTTCGTTGCGTAACTCAAAAAATATAAATCGTAGAAACTTGAAATACTTCAGTATTAATTATTATTTTCGATGTATAATATTTTTACTGTGTTCACATGCTTTTTCACTAACACGATGTATGAGAAACTTCAAACTAGCTATTTAAGAGTAAAATGTACTAAAATTAGTAATGATGTGTTAGATCGTAGGAAAAAATTCAAATAATTAATCAACGTTTCTTGGTAAATATTGCCTATTGTATTCCGTTTAGATAAATATTAATTAAACTAACCTATCGAGTAAAGTGATGACAAATTAATTCTGGTATATTATTTTTATGACATAACGTGTATGTAATTATAATTTATAATAATAATTATTATTATTATCATTATGCTGTTGATGGATTATGGCTTGAGCGTTATTAAAACTAATGTTTTTTTTTTTTTTTAAATGATTCTCCGAAATTGTATATTATATTATTTTTTATGCACGATTGAGTTAGGCGTATTTTGTGTTTTTTTTTTAATCGTAACATATTGTATTTAATGTAATATATGTATAGATTATATTCACTGGCACAATTTTCAGATTATAGACGGTAAAAAAATAATCGAAAAAAAGTTAAAATTTTTAAACTTGTGAAAAAACCCAAACGCCCCTAATTTAACCTCAATTTTATATAATACTATGATATACGTATATTTATTATAAAATCGTGATAGGCGGCGGGCAAGGTCGGATACATAGTATATTATAATTGTTATGATAATTGTTATAATATACTGTACAACTACAGACACTAGAGATACCTACTTTAAATTTAAAAATGACCAAATATGTATTATATCTTTCAAAGATTCGATTTATTAAGATACGAAAAATATTTAAAAATCATTACTTATATATTAAAAAAAAATTGTATGACGTAGTATATTTTCGAGATATAAAATACACCGTAAAATATACAAATAAGTAGTTACAATTTAAAACTTGTATTGTACGAGCAATATCTTCGTATGTACAAAATAAATTTATTATTACGTAACGTGTTATAAGACTATAAGATATTATAACGATTATGTATTTTTTAAATATTTCAAATACCAATTAGCATTTACCGACAGTAATATTCAATAAAAGTCATATTATCGTTTGTATAGAAATAAATCGTGCACCGAGTAAAAACTCGAGTCGTGAATGTTTTACGTGCTATCATATTTTTATGTCCGAGATGACGGTAGATGACCTATCTTAAATAATATATCGCGATAAATTAAGAACAGCAAGGGAATCCTAGAGGACGCAAAGTTTTTTCGACCCGCTGAAGAAGTTCGAGATGCCATGACAATACTTATGCTCGTTTGGACGGGTAAGCCTATATTGTGTAGTATTGCGATGATACGTATTATGTAGGTACAGGTATTTTTTTTTTACCATCGTCAAACGCGCGTGCGCATCGGCCGATAACTCGCTCTTCCCAGTTCACCGAACGCTCGGGCGTGAAGGCGTACTGCAGAGGCGAAGACATCACGGTTCGCCAAATTCAATCCCATCGCTTGTGCTGATACTGTCGTGGTGCGAACAAAATTCCGTCAATTTTATTATTATTATTATTATTATCGTCGTCGTCGTCGTTATTGTATCGTTGCAGTTGTGCGCAGCACCCAAGTCTTGTCGTCGAGCAACGCGAAAACCCGCGACAACCGGCGGGTTTCGCATAATATTATATCGACGCACCTGCTACAGCACACCCACGACGCCTCGTACCAGCAGAAATGGTGGTATATAATCCAATGTTATACGGCATATGGCACGCACAAAGTGGTATGCGCCGCGATTCGGACCACGGTGAAGGTATATAACCAAAAATGCAAATTCGACTCGGCCCAAAATCACCTGTTCGTTATATGGGATGGTAGTTTTCGACACGTATCCATAGACAGATAAACAACAGTTTACCTAGTCCGCTCGTATGAATTAATATACCGGTACCGCGGTCGTGTTATATCACAATATTATATACGTATGTACCCGACAGTGTATGGACGTGTTATTATCATTTCGTATAGCTGCTCCAAGTCTATGGTTTAATTTACGACATGATTGTTTTATAGTATAAATTATTAATCAAGAACGGCGTAGTTTTCTCATTGCGTGCCAAATATTTTCAATTTTATTACTTTCCCTGTTCCTGTCCATATACAATAATAAATTCAAGGTAACCAACGGGACGGCAAAATAAGAAATATTTTGATTTGCGTCGTGAAGAATTATAATATAATATTTTGTACCTTATACGTACATAATATTATGGGTAATAGCGAGAGAGCGCAATGATAATATAATGGCTGAACACACATGAAATCAATGAGAAAAATAATTGTGTTTATGCGTTACACGGCTGACGGCAATCGAAAATCGATTATCGGATACTTTTTTTTTTATACTCGTCAACAAAAAGCTTTTTTTAAAAATATTTTTCTATTATTATCATTTTTGATTTTAAAATCAAATTTTTATTTTTTTCCGATCACTTACTTTTCGTTAATCCATTGTAAACACTTATATTATGTACTATATTTTCAATAATAAATTGCAAAATACGCATACCCATTTTCATAATATAATGTTAGCTATTTATTTTCATTGTTGTTTACACACTTGATACTCGTTCAGTCATTTCCAGGAAACATTGCATCGCAGTGTAAGTATATTATTATGTATTTATAATTTAATTTGAAACGGAATATTATTGTACTGCAATCACCACGACTATTGTCACGGAATCTTTCACACAATTCTTATCATACATTAGCTATTACTTAAATCGGAAATTCCTTAACATTTTTTTTAAGGCGACCCTAACATTTTAGGTGAAACGCCGATTTATTTATTTTTCTGTGAACCCCCGACTTTGAGAACCGCTGTCATATATTATATTGGCTGGATCGGGATGTGTATCTAATTTCTATGTTTAATGATTTTAATTTAAAATAATTTATTATCCGTTTATTAAACACCTATACGTTATAGGTCAAATGTGACGTCACACATTTATAAAACGATTTGATTACGGAAATCAGTTTATTGAATATTATATTATGATGGATTGAAAACACGGAAAATTCTTTCGGGCTGGGCTACATAAACACGATCAGCTGTTTCTTCTTGTCGTGCTATTGATCTAACCTCTACAACAGAACTGTATTGACATGCCATAAATCAAAACATTCGGATCCTTACAACAAATTTAATGGTACGCATCATCAATTCGTTTCGCTCTAGAGATAGAATCACAACGCAGAACTGACATATTATGGCAATAATAATATGATTATGTTACGTGCGTTTTGTGATAAGTTGAACGATGGAATTATGGAGATAAAGAAGTCATTATACAAATATTATTATTATATTATGGCATTATGTATAGTCAGTTCTATTCACATAGATTTTGTCAAAATATATAATTCGAAATTTGATCGTATTGTGAATTTTGACCATATTATGACTCAGCTGACAGAGCTTTGCAAATATCCATTTTTTTTTACGTTAAACTATGGATACTTATTTGTGTAAGTATATGTACCCCTTTATGATTTGCTATAATATAGTTTCTATTGAATAAATATTATCTGATATTTATTTTGTTTGTATCAGTTTTTTTTTTTATTAGAACTAGGTGTTTTAGAAACAATTGTAGTTGATGATTGTCACTAGGTTCTTAACTAGGTAATCTAAATTGTATTGACACCCCTTACATGTACCATTAAACATTTATATATTCGCCCCTGTAATCACATTCAATATATTGTAGGTATGTTACTTTCGTTCAATCGAGTGTTCCTAATTCATTTTTCATTTCGATTTTTATATGGCAACATGCCACAGAAGGAGAAATCATGGTAAATCAAGTTATTATTATTTATTATTATAAAACTATTAAAATCATTAATATTACTATTTTAGTTATATCATTACCCAATGAAGGTATTATTAATATATTTTATTCTGTAATATTTCATTAATTATAAGATCACAATATGTGTAAGAGATGGTTTTGATACTTGCAGCTGCAGCGCAGGTACTATTTAATCGGGGGTCGTGTACGACTAACAGACATTTTATTCCAGAAAACGTATTAATCGGATCGAAAATTGTTTTTGATCCTTTGAAAAAGAATACAATATTATCGTTAATGTTGATTCGCAGAAAGTGTAGAAGTGTAAACGAATCGGACGTTTTATTGATGGAAATATAACGGCAAACACGATAGAGGGCAAATAATCGAGTCTGGTCTGCATGTGCGGTGGTTGCAACTCGCAGTGAAAATGGACTTTGAAAACGCGAATTTACTTTTATCTTCACAATCGGATACGACACGTGTATACGACATGTCGAAACCTAATACACCAGTCCATCTAACAACACTACGGTCCCCTCTAATACGTTTCCTATTTTTTTTTTCGCTTTCACCCTACCGCACCACACAACCTCTACCCAGTCCACACGTATATTATATTAGGTATATATCGTACTATACAGTGACGGCCGCACCGTGCGCAGAGGCTGTACAAACCGGCGAACAATCGATTCGCAATGATACCAATCATAACGATACTACACTGTACGGCGCAACTACTACAAATACTACTAATCATAATAATAATAGGTACATGACATTACACAGAGACACACGTACGTATAATAATAATAATAATAATAATAAAAATAATGGCCTGGAGCCGTGAGTTACGTGTACGGTGGCGGAGGTTTACGTCACGGATCAATTAATATTTGTATCGTAGAGCAAGGGCAGCTGAGCGAAAAGACGACGACGACGGTCGTAACAGTGGCGGCGTCAATGTCACTGGAACATATGGTACGTCGGCAGGCGGAGACAACTACTATGCAAGGACGACATCTGCGAACGACTATTTTATATCGTACAGAACTATTATTTTTACTACTGATATAACATCATATTTTTTGCTGACCGTAATAACATCGTAGAAAACATTATGGGTCTTAATTAAACGGGTATATTATTATGATATTATTATACAGGCAACTCGCGCAAACATCGAAACACGGCCAATGTTTTTCCCCGTTTAAAATATTCATTTAATTACATAGAATTCGTCATATTATAAAAAGCTGAGGAAATAGCATCCGCTATGGTTGCTCAAGTGTCCGGCATATCCGTTTTTGTTTCGTCGTATTTAAATATACAGCTACAAAAATAATATATTTTCGTCTACTCAATTAAACTATTATCTCTGTTGAAAATCGAAAAAGTTAATAATCTAAAAATAACTCAACGTTAAAAGTTAAAACTATCAGAGATTCCAGCATACAAAACTTTTTGAAAACTACCTCCTAGATGTGTTAAATTTTCGGGGGATCTTCACTATTCTAAGGATCTAAAATAAGTCTCTACTCCTCCCAACTTCGTTGATTACTTTGATAATCGTCCAGCCAATTATCGTGACTGAGTACTTAAGAATAACGCACGTGTGCCTTGGTTTGCGTATCAATCACGTATTTGAGAACGAAATCTAAAATAGTAGGTATATAATGTCCAACACGAACAACTCTCATAATTCCACACGATTCTCTTTGGACACGTTAATTAAATTGATTAAAATGTAAGTATGTATACAATATACATGTTGCCGGACGATTAAAAAAAAATATAATAAAACAAAACTATGTATGTTTTTTTTATATCTGTTCCACTATTTTGATCCAATTGGAAATCATTATGATTTAGTTTTTATTTTACAATATTTGAATTAAAAATCAAAACAAGAAATAGAGACTTATTACTTGGGTGTTGAAACACATATCGCTATGCTTAACTTGGCAAAGGATAATGGTGTGATCGTTATATTTTAGTATTTTACAATAAATCACCGCATGACAAAAAATAAATAAATTCTGAGGAAAGTTGGTCTGTTTAGGTAACTAGGTGTTAAGTGTTTATAGAATGATTTTAATTTGAACTGATAGTTAAAATATATCATATGCATTTTATTTTAATTATAGGTTTTTTTTCGACATATATTGTACATTGTCATAAACACTATAATATGATAGACTACATCGTATAAGTATTTTTTAAATTTTGTCTACGAATAAGAGTATAAATGCATATCCGAAATGACCAAAGTTATAAATAAAACTAAAAGTTACTTTATCATAAATTAATGACGTATATAAGCCAATATATTCTTTGTTTTGTTACATTATTAATTTATTTATACAATCTGTAATTTTATTTTTTTTACAATAAGTACAAGCGCTGTGGAAGTTGATGGGTTGTAGGCTTGAAAGAAGAATCCATCCAGTGATGTAACTTCTTGACAGATTTAAATATATTCTAAAATACAATTATAGCGTATAGTAAAAAATTGATAATACCGGATTTAAACTATCAAGAGACAACGCCTAAAAATGAAATTATTAATTAAGATCAACGAGATTTTTTAAATATTACGGACAACAGGTATTTATAGTCTATACTGTAAATCTCACGTTTTTCAAGATATTTGAAGGACAATATCAAATTTGGAAGATTAAAAATCGATTGTTTGGTTAATATAATACATTTTAGCAATTATTTTACTCGATTCCGTAACATCTAATTAAAAGCAAATATTATTAGGTACATAATAACATTAAAGTACCTAGTCTTAAAAAGTATATAAATGGGTATAGGGACTTGAGTGCCTCGTGTCTGCCTATAGTATTCTAAAATAATATACCTATTATAATATTGTAAAATGTTACATATAATATGCATTTTAAGTTTTTATAAAAATAAAATTATCAACTTAATATTCCATATCTAAAGTTTTATAATTTATGCATAGTTAATTCTGGTGTAAGTGCAACTCAGTGTTTTATATTTTTAATATTTTCTAAAAAAAATATTCACCGTAAAAATTATAAACACATTTTAAAAATAAATTCTTTACTATCGATCCTTAAAAATTATTGAAATTATTATTTACATACTGTACAATCACATAAAATACATATAAATATATGGTAAAACGTTGAAGCATTTATAAAGTATGCACACATTGTTGAAAGATTGTTTGTGCATAATTTTAAAAGTGAAATAACGAGACGTTTATAAACATTTGATCTGAAAAGTTTCACACTTCTCTTTTTTCTCTTTTTTCCTGAAAAATCACATGACACACGTGCAATTTTATACAGCGTGTAATCTGAATTCAAGTGGTGGGTTTAATCAAACTGAGTACGTCAAAACGGATGGAGCTATTTTTCTCGAGACCTTGGAATGCTAAAATAGCGTTGAGAGAACATGAACATTTTAAAACTGTAAATATATGTTATTATACTATAATAAAAATTATGTTACTGCAGTATCGGTCGGAAAATAAAACAAATAGGCAAGTCACGTATATAATAGGCTGTCAAATTAATGGATAATAAATTTACTACTAGGTTATTTCCAAAAAAAAAAAAAAAAAAAACGAGGTAAAATAAGTCAAAGTTGGTTCACATTTTTAAACAACTCACCGGAAAAACAACAAAGCAATTTAATTAGTTAAGTAATTTTTAGTCACACAATTTTGCCCGGTTGATGGACTCACATGACACAGGTGTGACGAATCGGTTGTGTGTATTGTCAACATACGAGTATGACCGTATGAGTTAGCAGAAGTCATCAATTGTAATTAACTGCGATTTAATTAAATTAAGTTAATAATATGTATAAAGAACAATTAATTTAATAAAATAGTAAATATTAAAGTTAAACGTTTGGTTCATACGTTAAAATATGTTTATATTTAACTAATACCTCGTAATTTAGCTCGGCCGTGCCAAGAGGCTCGAACCACAATGGTGGACATTTTAAAGAATATTTCTGTATGCTGCAAGAGAATGAAATGTAAGAGTAAAATTCAAAAATAAAATCATTTGAAGGCATCTAATTTTTTGGGAAATAAATTTACCTAGGAAACATGTAATAAGGATTTATTGCGGTAAATTGAAATGTGTATGCGAAGTTAAATTATTAATTAGACAAAATATACAATTATTAGTAACGCACATAAACTTTTTTAAAAAAAGTTTCAATTCAAGTAAAACGAAGGTTTCTTTGCATCTAACATCTGCAACTATGTATAAAAGTATTAAAAGTTTTAAACTTTTAGTTTATTTTGGGCTAGTATATTTTAATAAATGTTACCAATACCCAAACTAGAAATAATTTTCACTATTAAATATCTGAAACTGATATTTGATTGGATCTGACACTCTAATCTTCTGTTCCATACAGATTAATTACATAGTTTAACTAAAATTATTTTAAGGAAACAATCTGAATTAACTTACCTCGTTGTTTAGATTAGTAATTATTAGGGATTCCGTTACTATTCGTTATTTATTTAGGTCGACCCATCGACCAATGTATAATAATCATTATTATATTATTTTTAATTATTTTGTTATTATAAACCTACATATTACTTACAATATGCAATTCATAATATTTTATTATATTTTAAACTTTATAATTAATTACACTCTGTTTAAAAAATGTAATGTCTGCAAGTTAAGATTCATTTGTTCATACAAATCAATGTACATTTCTTATATAGTACAATTTATTTTATTATTATGTTTGAATAATCTGAATTCCATAAAGCAGTATTTAAAACCATTTATTTCCATAGTGTAAAATTAAAATAATCACGTTTAAACTCAAAAATATAATAATTGGTACACACAACCACTTTAAATTAATTTACCGTGATTTGATTTTATACTACTTACTGCAGTAAAATAGTTTTAAATAAAAAGTTAAAATGCGTTGCTACAATTATTTTTATTCATAATTATATAGCATGAAATATATTGCTAACCCTAATTTATAATATTACATATAATAACTAATTAAAACATTAATTTTTAATTATAAATAATAATAATAATATATTATTTTATATTATGTATTAATTGTTATTATTATTATTAATAATAATGTATACTTATTTGGGCAAATCCAGAATATTATATATATAGGTAGTAATAATAATAATAACAAAATATTTTTGACATTTAAAGCAGTTAAATACAAGTAGAATCCAATTTGAAAGAATAATGTATTATTTCATTGAGGTAATGATGTGTTATCAAATCCCTCTCATTCCATTCCCTTTTCTATATCATACTTTATTACTCAGAGTAATTTTCATAAATTAATATTATGAATAAGTGTTCAATTATCGATAATAATTGGTTTTTGAATACCCACCCACAACGAGTAATTATGAAAATAAAAAAAAAAACAAATCATTGTAGGTACAAATAATTGTACCATTCATAAATGCCAGTTCGTATATTTTATACCAATACCTACCCATACTACGCTTAGTAAAGGAAAAAGGAAACCTGACAGGTGTGAGTGACGGTTTGAAATAAAATACCATCATTCTTCATAGAGTGATGGTGATTATATGATCTGCAACAGCTAATAGATTAAAAAACAATTATTATAAGGATGTTGCAGCTACACTATGATGATCAGTGATTTCTGTAGTTTGTGAAGTAAGCTAATTTTACCTCACCTATTTATTTTAATGATTAAAGAAAAATACCAGATCGTTATTTTTACTGGAATTAAAAACAAAAGTTTTATTTATAGTCACATAAATATTTATGAGCGAACAATTAGTGATACAATTATAGTTAATAATTTCGTTAGTAGTCGAAATTTTTTTTAAATTTAAAATTTAAATAATTTCCGATTGATTGGGTTTGTCATTTTTCTTACAGAAACCTCATATTATCAAAAATACAAATACACAGTACGTTCACAGTATTTTGAGTTTAATTTTCGATACAATTTGATATTTAAACATATATGTTTGGCTGTGGGTGGGAGTCATACAACTACCAGAGAGAGACACTGGCTAGCTTTTACTACGAAGTCCGTCGCCCTTAGTATGGCCAGTGGTGTACCAGTAGTCAGCCAACGCTTGGAACATCTTCAAGATACACTAGCCTTTGATCACTATATTATTCATTTTGCACCCGTAGTATGCCCAGTATTGAGTCAACACTGGCTGCCAGTACCCACTGGATTTCCAGCGTTATGATTAGTACTGGTTAACATTGTAACAATGTTGAGACAATTATTAGAGTAAATGTTCTGATACAGTTTCAACAATATTTCCAATGACTTTCCACAGTCGTAAAAATAAGTTATTTAAAAAATTGTTTATTGTTATAATAACGTCGTACCACAAAAATATGTCACACAACTAAAATATTATCGAACAAAATAAATACATCCGCGATGAATGCGAACAACGATATAGTTACTATTAGCTATAGTTTGATTTACTTTATACTTCATCCACTGTGTACAATCAACTATGGAACACATGTGATTTGAATAATATATTATTATTAAGCACTTGCAAACTTTCAAAGTACTTAATATTGTAAATACTACGGAATTAATTCATCGCATTTTCGCTGTTGTTATTCATCTGATTTTGCTTTAGTCAAAATATATAATACTATAATATATATTATATTGTAATCTAAATAATTTTATTATACAATTCAACGATCAAACAAGATTATCTACTACTAAAGCTTTTTGACAATCGATTACAAATATTTGTCCATCAACCGCCCAAATGAATTCAGTGAGTCACCGACGCTGTTGACTCTTATACTGCAGTGGTCATTCCACTATTGGATAAGTTTACTTTGATTCCTTGGAAATATTTGGTGATATTATACTACTATAAACTTCATTGAATGCCGTTTATAATATTGTGAAAATGTTCTTTGCCTATTTTTCCGTTGTTTAATATACTTGGCGTGCTAATATTCACGACTTTCAAAGAATGCAAAATAAGACACTATCCTCTTGTCAAGTGGTTTTCAACTGGTGTGTCACGCGTATTACGGTGATGTGTACCGCCAAAAAAAAATTGTTTATTCATTATTTTATACCGTACATAATATTATGGTCCCAAGTATAAATATATGACATTATTATAGCGTTATGACGAAATGGTAAAAACCACAGATCAGAAAAATAATTGAAAAGATAGTTTCATTCTCAATTTACACATGCACAGGTATAAATTGTTAAATTTTCAAAAATCCATGAATCGTTTTAAGTGCGTCGTTATTTTTATGGATCTAAATTAGGGTCTCGTCGTAAAATATGGACGGGGAGCACTGCTCTATAGACTATAATATAATATATAATATGTATAGGTGGTGTTCGTTTTTGGACATTCGTATACCCACGACCAAACAACAATTAATAATATGGCTGGCACGGGATCTCACACTAGCCATTTGACCACGTAAAATTACGTGGCCGCTGTAGGTCATTTAATATTACATTGGTACTTCAGCAAATACCACGGTATACGATGACACGTGCGCTAGAAGGCGGAAAAAATGCATTTAGACCGGTTTGACAGGTATTGGTGTGCGAAACCGTGCAGAACGAAAAATAAAAACTGCCAAAGCCACAGTATTATGGATGTGCCGGATGAATAATTATTATTTTCATTTCTCACTTATACATTATTGTATAAGGTAGATAGGTATAACAACAACATTTTGTGTGCCCTTATGCACACTGCACTTCCACTACACTGCCGCCGACAATATCATTATTATATAGTAATACAACCAACAATGGTGATACGCCATGTTTAGAAAACTGTGTTATAGAGTTTGGATAGCTGGGTAGACGGACGGATAAAAGTTAGTCGGAAAATGTACCCGTAGTTGCTTTTTTTTTTTTTTATGCGAAAATATATTTTCGAATTGATTAAATCTTTGTCATATGCAAACCAAACTGGAAAGTTTTCTGCGATACTTAATATAGTTACTAAAATAGTAAAATGTAATCTACGTAACGTAATATTATTATTGTGCGACGTTGTACCTACCTACGTGTTTTCACTTGGGATTTGATTGCGTTGAGCGTATATAAATGGCAGTTGAGCACGATATTAGGATTTTTATTTTTCCATATGGTGAATTTGAAAAACGGTACATAAATGACACGGGTGAAGAGTGAATTCACGTGAGGGCGGGGGGGCTAGTGATCATTATACTCGAGTTGATTACGAAATTTCTGTGAACCATAAACTAACCCATTAGAGGTGTCTAACGCAATAAATTGTCACCATTTGCATAAAAATGTACCCGAGTGAACGAATTTTTTTTTATGGTAGCTTATAAAAGTTTTTTTTTCCATCCACCCTGTGTGCTTTATAGGTGTACTATAACGTTTTTATTTACACCCTCGGTAAAGTGTGAAATTGCGTTTTTTTTAACTGGGTAAATGTGAGCTCTAAAGTGGTCAGTAGCTTTCCAATGACCCAAAACCCATATTGAACGTGATTTAATTTCGATATTCATTACAGTCACTGTAAAATTCAAAATGTTTGTAACACATTGTACGCAAAATTAGTACCCAAAATATATAATCAATAAGTAAAGCCATGTATTGTTTTTTTTTTTTTATATATTGGGAGCAAAGCCACTGGTTTTAAAATTATTTGTGTTTTTTATCACGTTTTGGAGCAGAAATAATTAAATACATTTTCGAATATGATTGTAGTTTTTGGTTACAAATTGTATCTATATAGTTGATACTTCATGGATTAAAAATTCAAAGTACTTAACACAAATTATTGACAAAATCGATTTTGATTTTCGTTATAATTTAATAAGAAATAACCGTAGTCGGTAGATACTTGAAATTTTTATCAAATATTTACTTGAACTTTTTCTAGACATGCTATGAATGTTTTTAAATAGTTTGGTTTTTTGGAAGCTGTCAATAAACATTTAATATTTTATGAACTTCCTTTTTTTTCGAATTGTGATAAAACTTGATTTCTAGATCAAAATCTTGGAAATGTAATACAAAATATCTCATAAGTTGTTCTTACTTCAAACATTTGATTAAAAAAAAGGCCAATATTTTTTTTACTTGTGTTTAAAGTTGAAAAGTCGACGAAAATTTTTTTATTGATTAACATTTAACAACGATGACTCCTCAAACTATTTTTGTTATATTGTTGTAATTCAAAAAATATTAAATGTAGACACTCCAAACATTTTAATATTCCTTAAACTGTAATTTTCCATGCATAGTGAAATTTTCAAAAATATTTAGACTACTTTCATGTTATTTATACCACAGTCCTATTCACACCTTTTAGGTTATTAAAAACAACATACCTATAATATGATACTTATAATATTATAATTATTAATATAAAATATTATATTATGTGATATCTTATAAAAAAAAATAGTTAACATACTGTATGATTTATGGTACTATTAATAAATTATAAAATATCTTTATAGATATAATTATTATGCTGACGCGCTGTTTTCGCTCGTTTTTTTCATACACAATGATTTATCATTGAATTAAAATTTTACATATCTTTTACAGTGATCAAATCACAGACTTACTTAACGATGATGTTTATGTTCAAGACATAGTATACTGTAGCAGACTGACACCCCGGGTTTTTTATGTAATATAATATGTTGTGTATGATTCCATAACTAAAATGAGTGAAAAAAGTATTAAGTATAATTCGTGGTATTTAAGGTATTAGCATAATATGTCTTATAAATAATGTCGCCAAACCTTAAAAATATCAAATTATACATTTGTAAGTTAAATAATTTAAAATATTTACTTTTGTCTTTTATTATAATTTCCATGGTGTCGTGGTTTTGTAAATTATATTTCGAGTTTATTCAAAATAATATATACATTCAGGAATACCGCGTATTATACTATCTACTGAAGATTCGGGGAATTTGGCAAAAAACATAATGCGAAGATTAAATGTATTTTTATGACTTGAAATAGAATTGGAACTGTATCTGTATGTGTCGGTAGTATTCAAAAGTATATAATATAGCCAACAGAAAGATGTATATAAATTATTTAGCAAAATCTACTTAACGGGGTCAATAACTATTCACATGTAAAAACCGTTTTAATCTCTTTAGAATTTGGAGTGTACAAAGAACGTATTTATTTATAAATATTATGTAATATCTATTCAGACTTTTAAACATCGTTTAGTATTCATAAGCCGTTGAATGCAATCGAAAGATTCACAATGGGAAAGCAATCGGGATCACTCGACGTGAACACGTTTCTAGAAGTGAACATGGAACAACCTTCAATTTTCTCTCGCAAGTGTATCGTTATTATTTACATAATTGGATAATTTTATGTCTAACGTACTGGATATACGCACTACGGTATACAATACTAGCACAGCAATAAATACCGGATGTCCCACCTGAAGCAGGACATCCGTTCTTTGGGCGATGATTTTTTTCTTCATTTTTTTTTTCTCTTCCATACGACCGCTGATACCATTTTTATACTACCAGCGCGCGTCCACTGGAACAGAACTGAACTGAATCGGTCGTCGGCGGTGAAAATTCAAAAAACGATGGAAAATGTGACAAATCGGTCAAGACAGAAGTGTTAGTGTATAGGCAGCGCAATGTAAAGACAGCACACCAACTCGCCCGGCTTGCAGGCCAGGCCGCAGAGACGTCGATAACGAAATAAAGAAACAAAGTACACGACAATAATGTTATAATATTGTGAATTATTAAGCATCGGCTGATACTCACCGCCGCCGATGAATTAGGCGCAGAACATCTATTCGGACGTAGTTATTTGGTACGGCGTTCCGGAACTGTTTTATGGATTGTTTTTTTCTTTCTCGGACATAAACCTCATCCGCCACTTATTGACTTACATAATATACTTCTTTGTATTTACATAAAAGCACGAGATCTACAAACGCAGGTAGTAACATTAGTTTTTATGTGTACCGATAATTCCGTCATCGTGTTCGGCCGTTAATTTCACCTTTAACTCGACCGTAAAATACTATATAGCTGCTACTATATGGGTGTGTGTGTGTGTGTGTGTGTTGGTCGCTCGTCGTAACGGACGAAAGAGATATTTCTGTAAGCGTATGTAACACATACGTGTTTACATATAACACTCGCGCACTATGTAGATAACTTTTTACCACTGGATAATAAAAACCCGTATTTTTGTACAGTATAAAAATACAAAATGTCGGTTTCTCGAAAACATATGCCTAACTATAAAGCAGTAGACTGCAGTTAAGAGCGCGGTTCAGTCATATTTTGATCGACCGTTTGACACGCGACAACTGTTCACTGATTACCATTCCTCGTGTGGTTCACGGAGAACGAATATAATTATTGTCGTCTTCTCGAATTCGTGCGGGGCATAACGGGTAAACCGTATTATGTGTATTGATGCGGAAGTTCCTATAATATAGTAGATTCGAGTCAAAATAAGATATTGTGTAATCGACATAATCATTTTAATCGTTAACAATAAAATTAGGCAAATTTTCTTTACTTTGTTACTCAGCTTTGGACTGACAACTTATGTTATTGTTGTGTTTGAAATTTAACTGCTTTTTGAACATAATATATTATGTAACATTTTGTGAGGGACTGACGTTTTAAATAAATTTAAACAAGGCATATAAACTAACATAATTAAAAATAAGCCCACGGGAACCAACGCACAAATAGTTATATCTGTTTTGTACTTTTGTCCCGAGTAGGAACCAGAATACTACGCATGCCGTTTCGTCGAATGTAATACAACATATTTTCAAATGCAGAAAGCCGTGATATAGGTGCAAGTTCTCCGGTCTCTATCCGAAATCAACGTGTCTAGGTTTCGTTTTCTAAATATTATCATCTCAAAACGAATACCTAGGAAATAGTGCGCCATCCAGAAATTTGTAAGAAAATTAAATTTTTGAAATTTGATATCACACATTATATTATTATGTATAGTATCACGGGGAACCACTAATCCCGCTGAGGGTTACTTGTGAGTGTGTGTGTGTGTGTGTGTGTGTGTGTGTGTGTGTGTGTGTGTGTGTGTGTGTGTGTGTATGTGTGTGTGTGTGTGAGTGTGTGAACGCAGCCATGGAGAACCATCGCCGCCGTTCGTCCCGGAGACGAATGATTGATTAGTCTAGTCTCGCTGCTCGGTGTAGTACACGCATACACGTACACGAACCGTGTAATTAATCGCCGGTGTTCTGGAAGACGTCCATCTCGTCGTCGTATAGGGGCGAACCTTTTTTTTCTTCTTCTCCCCGTCATCCTTGGAAACGCAGTCTTCCCCGTTGCCCCCCTCGCCATCGTGTATGGTACGTTAATGTGTATAATATATATAATAATAATAATAATAATACAGTACAATACATGTATAGGTGTAGCTGGTATATTGTGATAGTCGTCGCGGTCGTCGCGGTCGTCGTTCCCCATTCATGACGGGTATTTTACGGTCAGGGTTGCACCGCCGACCGACCGGCAGACCGACAGACCGACCAACCGACGAGACGAGACTATAGGATCGTTCACACACCGTGGATAATAGCCGTGGTCGGCCGTGGAAATGACGAAAATGTAATTGAAAAAAAGAAAAAAAGATTCGAGTACGCACGTTCACTGTTGTATACTGCCTTCGTAATAGGTACAACCTACCTATAATGATATTACAATACTATGACCTGGTCAACAAACAAAAGCTTAGTCCAATTTTATTTTAGGAAGATTTACATTTTTCGAATAATTATTATCTACAAACAGGCAAACAAGTTCACATTTTCCGCATTCCACTATAACTATTTACATTTTTTTCTATCCCCTTTATTATAAATCATAAATATTGTAATTGTGTGATAAACAAGTTACATATTATAACAAACATACACAATGTGACAGTTAATATTTCCATAGTAGAAAACATCGTCTTTAAATATAAGGGTACAATCTTGGAACTCCCGATGACAGGTGAGCTTATATAAGATAAAAACTGTTGACTTCAAAAATATAGCAACTAATAAGCCTAGGCATAAACGAGTTAAAAAGTTTAAGTTAAGTTAAAAGTTAAGTTAAAAGTTAAGTAAAATTAAACTTTTTAATTTAACTGATTTTTATTGATATAAACTTAATAAATAATGAGTTACTTTTAGTCAAATCCAACTTAGATTAACTTATAAATAATTAAATAGTAAATATAATACAATTATTATTAATGATCCATATTGAATAAACATTTACTTTTTATTATTTTAAACCATATTACCCACAATTTATATATTAAAAAATAAATAACTTAACTTAAGTTAATTGTAATTGTCCTAATAACTTTCTAACCAACTTAACTTAACTCAATTAAAAATTATCACTAACTTGCCCAGGCTCGCCAACTAATAAATAAGTCAAATAAAGTAAATAAATAATAAATAGTTGACAAATGACAAATTGTTTCGATATGACGACGCGTCCCATTATACTATTATAGTATTAAAATAATAATGATACTCGTAATATATGAAATATTTTAGGGGGCTTAGAAATTATTTGAGCCGATTTTGAGGCGACCAGGCCACGAAATTCCTCCTCGTGTTTTCCGTGGACTGGTCTCGTATGACAGGCTCACCAGACGGTAATTTTCGCGTCCATCATCGAGACTGGTTGTAGTAATTATACACCGATATAGTTTTCACACCAAAAACACGCACACAATAACCTTCGCACAAAATTTCTAAATCGTCTGAGACACACTATGCACTGTATTGTACGTGTTTCCGTTTGTGCAATGCATATACAATATAATATATTATTTCATACGAGCTGCACCTCACCCGGGTTAACATTGCCCTCTTTACAATGCAACCCACCTGCCGACCATATTCCTTCGAAATTCAAACCGAATTTCCACAGTTATAGGTATTATAGAAGTCGTTATTACCCACTCATACAAATATATTATGTGAGTATAAAGGTAATTGAGTTACACAATTTGGAATAATTCACGTGTGTTTACTGCAGTAATGATATTATCAATAATATCAAATGAAAAATGAAAATTGATAATAGTTTAACGCATGAAAAACAATATGACGTTGGTATATAATTTAATATAATTTAATATTAACTCATATCAAAAAGAATATTTAACTAATTTCCAAAAACAGAGTTTATACATTTTTTTTTCAGTATTTAAAAATAAAAATGTACACTGCACTTGAAGGCAAGTGTCTATAAATACAATTAAAACAAAAACAAAAAAAAAATGTTAAAATATTGTTTATAACAAAAATTCTTTCATTTGTCAGGTCATTTTGTTATACGCCTTTGTAAAGTCACCAACGATTATAAATCGTTCGATACAACTTATAAGCACTTCAAATACATCAATAGTTTTGACTTCTGAGTTTTCTTTTTGAAGATTCTTTGACGTCCATCACATTTTGAATGTAAATTATTTTGTACGTCAATAACAGCAACGGCTTTGGATGCGCTGAAATAAGACAGTTCAGGACTATTACGTCATCTCTCTTTAGAGACGACACGCAGTCTAGTTGACGTTACCCAATTTTTTTCATGCGTGGTTCGAGTGTTAGAAGAATAGCAAATATGGATTTGTAAGACTGAGATACAAAAACAGAACGATGGTAAAATAACACGATAGTTGTAACGTGTGATTTTAATCGAAAACGAAGTAGATTTTTAACAGCCAATAATAATTAATTGAGACGAGCCTTACAATTTATATTATTATTATACAAATACTCAATGATAAAATAAAATAAAATAATGAAATCGAAGAATCATAAAAAAATATGAAATACGTTCGGGAAACAATGAATCATTATATTATTATATTACAATAACAAGCGTAGAAAATGTATAAAATAAAATTATTCGAAAAATAAAATTGCAGAATTCCGCTGATTACATAAATTAATGGCCGTCATTATATTATTCATAATATGTTTGAAGGATAAATTCAATGAATGGTTATACTAATATTTTATAAAACATGTGGCTTACAGAAATTATTATTATTATTATTTATTTTTATATCAATAGATTTTATAGAATAGTTACTTAATTAATCATATTATATAATATGCATCGGTAATTTGACGTCATACATATATTTATTATTTATTAATATGATTACTATTTATATTATTAAAATTGTATCTACAAATGGAAAATTACAAAATTAATATATTTACAATAATTTAGCTAAATCCGTAATTGTTTTAATTGTATACTTAAAACCTTACAGAATATTTCATTAACAAGTGTGTAACTTTTAATCAACTCCAGACAATTAACAATTTTATTAGAATTTCTATTATATTTAAATCAATATTTATATTTTCGTTCAAAAATGCAATTTATAGTGATAAATATTTAAATCATATTATAGTTTTTCTTAAACGGACAAGATGATTTGATTAAACGTTAATTCGTTTTACTTATGTCTAAGGTTAGAATATTTAATTCCAATAGATAATTTAAGCATCTCAAATTTTACAAGTTATATTCATAATAGTATAAGTATGTTTATTAATTACTATTTTTAGTGAAAATTTCTTAAACATTTTCATATAGGTACCTTATTAGATTAGTAAAACTAATATTACGTCCTCATAAATTGATATTGCAAGAAAACCGAACGTATTTTTCTGTTTTACTAATATTTTTTATAAATTTCTGAAGTTCAAATTGTCATAAATATTGGATATTCACGCGTTGAATAACGATTTATCAACAAATGATTTTCTTATTTTGTTGTAATTCAAAAAAAACAATAACCAAAAATACTTGAAACATTCATAAAATGGTTGTATTATAATTTTCTACATACTATGGTATAATTTTGTAAATATTTTGACTATTTTGAAGCTATTAATATATTATTTTACTTACCAGTTGCCATATTACTAAGTATAATATAAATAATACTATATACCTAGGTAGTAGAAATATTAATATACCATAATAAGATACTTAGTTTTAAGGCTAACACAATATCTCCGTTTAGAATCTTTTTCGTATGCAATATTGATCATTGAACTCAAATTTAACTCATCCATTACATTGACCTACTCAATTGAGAAATTTGACACCTACTGTACAGCAGAGAGGTTACCTACTTTTTTATATTTTAAATATTTAAATATCATGGTTTAAAACTATGCATAGATACTATTATGACTTCAATTAAAATGCAGTGTTTAACTCGAATGGTTGTGGATTTAAATAGTTCGTTTAGTATCTATATCATGTCTAGGAAATATACATATTGCATTATAAATCGTCAATGTATTTGAACATACCATATGTATTGCATGGGTATACTATTTGACAGTTTTTAATTTTAATGAAACGTCCGTCTTTGCATAGGTTGAAACTTTGAATTTTAATGGCATTCGGCATTAACCACTTCAGCTGTTATTCTTGTTGTTAAATATAAAATATAAAATAAAATATTTAATATTGCAAAAAGTGAATTAAATTGGTTTTGTTGTCAATGATTTTCTACTCAAATAAAGATGATACGCATGTGCATGTATAGTGCCGAGCCAACTTATTCGAGTTCCTTGACACGCCGTTGTTGTACAGCACACTGCACTGCACATGGTGAAATATAGTTTTAATTGGAGACTTTAACACATCGCGTGGGTATAATATCAGAATTTGAGATTCTCCAACATTGAACTATTTGCATCAGCCGTTTGCTGAGTCGCAAATGAGTATAATAATATGCGATGCAAGTATGTCATGCGTGTGCAACTCTCGCTGCTGTCGGATAGGATAGCTCGGTGGACGAGGAGTGTCGAAATCGTTTTCGTTATAATATTATACGTTACTATTGTATGTATTATCAAACGTTGGACGAGGTAAATAGTTATTATGACGACTATGGGCTGGACGTATATGAGCGTTCCGGCGGACCTATACGATATCACTGCGTGTAGAAATAATATTACGTCTATAGTGGCGATCGGGGGGGACAATTAAGTACCTACTTATAAATCAACCGAATTATATTACACACTGCGGCGGAGGGAACAATCTCCATAAAAGTGTCCGCCTCCGGACTCTCGCCGGAGAGACCACTGCCTACGACCCGAGCGCTACTGCTCGATGCCGCTGCTGCAGCTGTGCAAGGACGACGTTCGTTAAACTGCGCATCTATCGTAACTGCAGCCAGTTTACGATGCATTATTATACAACTGCTATGGCATAATAAACCCATGTACACAGATGTTTTCGATCGGAAGACACCTGCACGCAGCCGTCGTTCACGCCATGTATCCAAATAATAATGTTATTCGGCCATAGAGATCGGCACTGTTATTACGATTTCGGATACGAGTGTGCCTATATGACATTATCGGTATGGTCGCGTACCATGGCCGGGTCCTGCAGTGGACTTGAAAAAATATTGCAAACATCGCGCCGTACAATGACCATAATATGTGACAATATTATGGTGTGAGATTTATTGTCGCATTATACTGTTGAGGCCAATGTGTTGGTCCGTCACCCGCACGTCTTTTGCACGACCTCGCGGTATATATCATATCATGATATCCTGTTACAAATTGGATTCCGATATTATTAATAGAGTATCGCCTAGAACCGTTTTGGTATACCGCGTACCTGCTTCGGGTTCTGTGCATGGAACAGTCGGTGGTTTCCGAGCGAAATATTATTGTTTCTATATAGGAGGTACCTATCCTACACGGCTGTGTTGAAGGTGATATTCCTTTTACATATTTTTTACATACCTATGCCGGCAGATAAATTAATATGATAAACTCTGTTATTTCAAAATAGTCCAAACAAAATAATATACTGCTACGTTTTCTAGCGAGTATCTAATTAATTATATATTGTCTGATGGATCCAGCTGCATATTAAACATGGACAAACGCACGTCATTAACATTTCTCAAGGTTTGAAATGTGTTCTAAGAATTTTCGGAAAAATAACATAAATGTATGCGTAAAATAATTATACCTAATATATACGTTTCCCATGGTATCAATATTATAATATATAATATTATTACTCCCGCCTGAGGTACATCAAAATCGGCCATTGTCAGCAACGCGGATTACATCATTTTCGCTTTTTTTTTCATCACAAATATGTTTATGTATGCGTTGTTACCGTTGAATTTAATCGCATTCGATTGTTTAATCATCGACATATTGTATTCATGTATAATGTGCACGCTGCAGGTAATTAATTCAGTAATGTCTAGTATCTAGTGAATAATCATAATGATAATAATATGTTACACAGCGCTGAGTGTGTTGAACGTAATAATAACGCTATCGTTATAGTAAAATAATAGAAAAATAAATAAAAAGCGACAACTTTCTTGCGTATTATATTAGAAAATACATTTAATTAATACTTCGCCACATGGCACTACAACAATACTTCGTAAACCGTGCTGACAGTGTTGTATAATGAATATTATGCTATAGATCCGCTTTAGATAGATTGCACAGACCACAACTATGTATATATATATATATAGGTCTAAAATGTATATTTTGTAGAATAATGTCAAGAATCAAAAGGGATTTCGGATATTATTATAAAACCATCAACCCGAAGGACCCGAATGAATGCTCTTAATTACGAACCGGCATGACCGGAATTTCGCTTTGTGACTCCGTATAATACTCGGCTGGAATTGATCGAAAACAAAATTATTAATTCTTATTTGTAATCACTCTGTATTATAGAGTTGCAGTTGAAGTAAATAATAATCGAAAACAATACAAATTCTGAAACCCATATAATAATAATATGTAATAATATTATGTTGTTAAATGTATCAAATAGTTTTAATATGTAACAACAGTAGTCGTAATCATTTTAAACCGTGTTTATCAAATACAATAGTTAGTTTCGATATAGTCAGTTAAGTATTACACGCGTGTTACATTTAGATTCCGTATTTTTGTCTGGTTTAGGGGAGTGGATGGGGTAATAAAAAATGATAAAGCCAGATATATTAATTAATGTATGTATACATTTCAATGAAATTGTGCAAGTGGACTCGAATATTTAGGTTAAGGTCCTCGAATTGCAATAATACTGATAGGTACAATACATTATTATATTATTATAGTGCTCAAGGATCCACTGTTTGTATTTTCGAATTATTTAATAATGGTTATAACTTATAACATTGTAAGACGTAAGTGATATATTTCACAGCCCCCGTACGATGATTACATTATAACAAAGTCGAAATGAAGGATATTTGAGTGATTATTAATTTGTTTGGGTATTCGGTCAATTGCCTCCCGAAGAAATGTGGGGAATAGAACGTGTTCTTCATGCTAAAAAGGTCTATTTTCATACATACGTATACCTATGAACTAAAAACTAATCAATCAAATTAGGCAATTATTAAGCTTTTTAAAACAAGTTTTTTTTTTTATATTGAACTTAAGCCCGGCGACTAAGGTCATTAGCTGTTGTAGTGGTTATGAACTGTGGTAGGGTTAAGGTTGGTACGGTAGGTTGTTTTTACGATTTAAAACAAGTTTCAATTTCTCGTATTGTGTTGTTTTTAGGTAATGATAACAAATTCTGACAAATTTCAAAATTTGCTTGTCAAATTTTGACTTTAATTTTTGTATATTATTTATCAGCTACTTATGCTTTTTAAGATAAATAAATGGAACAAATTGCTAGTTGAATTAAATATAATATTAATACGTTAAAATTCGTTTTCAATATCAGAATTAATAAAACATATAACTTTAATAGGTACTAAGTCTTAAAATGCGATACATGCAATACCTCCGCAAAAGTCTATATTACTGGAATGAAAAAAAAAGTGTATGTAAAGCGACGTGTTATGAGTGGTAAGCGTTGGCTATTCCTAAAAACCGACTGGTGGATTTGCCTAGATTACTTTGTTCGATATAATATACCTTAGCGTAGTTTGGACGAATAGTCACTACATATAGTCAAAAAAATATGGTTTTGACCAAAGAAATTTTAAATTTGGTGACCGAAAACACTAAGTTTATGTGATTCGCAAAAAGTATGGGTGGCTATTGGCTATTGATGTAGCTGAACCATACCTACGTATATAACAAAAAGTTTCAGTTTAAAAACAGAATGTTTAGGAGCCGCTTTCGCGGGGAATTTTGTCTGGGTCAGCGGGGAGTGTCACTTCGATCTGCCGATGAAAGACACCCCCGTCGACGGGTGCGAAAACGGTAAACGGTGGAGTTTATTTAGTTTTTGGAAATTTCGTGACGGGAAGTTAACTGCAGCATATAATAAAATATAATAGTAAATAAAAACTATTTTATCGGAACCGTCGCTATCGCCCGGGTATCGCACGTGCGCCGGAAACGAGTCCTCGAGATATCCACTCGAGTTCTACTTTTCTACACTTCGCTTGGCCTCACGTTTTTGTTTTTGTTTTTTTTTTCTCATTATTATTTTTATTATTTCATCTCCGTCCATTCCGACTCAATAAATCTGTCTGCAACAACGTCGACACACTGCTGCTGGGTTACGCTCGCCGTGTTATGTCAACTGCGTTTAATTTATCGGCAAAACACACGCGCGGGACACCGTACGACGGACGCCGAACCGTGTCCGCCCATAAGAAGATTTTCGTCGTGGACTGCTCCGCCGCTTATATAGTTCCGACATAAGAAACACACACACACACACACACACCCGTCAATTACTATTATACACAGACGGTCGGCACTGCCCGTCTCTCATTCCCTCGGCCGTGTAAGCACCGACCTTGGCATACCGCTTTGGAGTATCACCACCGGAAAAGATTTTCGAAAAATACGTAATAATACCGTAAACTACAACTGCAGCGAACGCATTATAATTATCTCGTTCAATCCCCTCGGCCCATTACAGCCGCGGCGTATCACACCTAACCACGATATTATTATCCGTGGTCCCGTACGTTAAAGGTACTTTTACACAATATCGTGTAGCTGGTATACACAGGTACATAATATTATCATTATGTTTATCATTTATTTTTTTTTTTTTTACCTTCTCTAAAGTTAACGAAACGTTTTCGATGTGATTGTATTTAATTATCGCACGATGTTTCTCCACCTGCTGTCCGGTGTAAGTTTTCGTGTCGAAACATGTAGATTTTTTATCTAACAACAAAATCGATTTACGACGTTTAAAAAAAAAAAACGAAATAATAATAATAATAATAATAACCACCGCGGACACAAATGAAAACAAAAAATAAAAATAAATTTTTGATGTCGTATAGTTATAAGTGTGTATGAAAATCTCATCAAGTATGTAATTAGTGACTAATGAAATCATGATGGAAAATCAGAAAACAAATTAATTTAGGTACCTAATAAATCACACAAGTTACACGTGTGTTGCCGTGTTGGTATGTGAAATCAATATTACGTTCCGAATAGCGAGGAAAACTGTTCGAACACTATCTGATTATAATAATAGGCACTGACACAAAATAAGTATTATTATTATTATATTCAATAAATTTAATGTGTTGGTAATATTAAATAGGAATATTAAAAATAAATAGTGGGCACCAAATTTCTCTTAGTACCTAAATCATCGTCAAACAATAAAACTTTATCATGGCTAATTAAAATTTAAATATACATCCTGATGCACCTTACAATTTCGACGTATTTTTCTAATCAAGTAAGCATTAATTAATGAAATAAAAGTAACAGATTATTATTTACCAGCCATTAAACAATACCGATATTTCTATGGTATTAAATATAAAAAATTTAAAATAACCCAAACATTTTTATGGATTTCAATTTTTATTCGCTGTATACAAAATAAAAAATAATTAATAATTTTTACTGAAACATTACGTCCGCATAAAAATATAATAATATCGTGTTTCACCAGTGCTTGTAATTAATAATAATTCTCTAGCATGGTTTTATTGAACTGCACGGCTATTAATCTAAATATAGGTCATTATTCACTCACAGCAGCAGCTAGTGTTCGAAAACTCGACTGATGATTACGGGCCAAAATAATTAATAATTGTTACATTATTATAGCTGGGTACCTCATCATTATATCCATCGATTTCGGACTAGGCATGTGGAAAGTTATCAAACGGTGCCGGTAAATTTGTCAGCACTAAAACTTAAACACAATATTATCCCCGACGCATGATAACCTTAATAATATACCTTGGTATATAATGTTATGTAGGTATTTCTATCATATTGCATTACAACTTACGACATTATACCCGCGGACGACTCTTCCGGGGTCCGTGGAAGAGTATGTACACTCGATTTCCGAGCAATGCATGAAAACTAATCGAGGTCTGTTCTCATGCCCGTCAATTTGACATTTCAATATTAAACTCGAGAGGCGGGTGGAGCCGGTCCAGACGGTGCACACGATCGCCGGCTGTGTATGGCTAATTCGTCTCACGGAATTTAATCATAGAGTTCCATGAATCTCAAGGACGAAACACGGAAAAAAAAAAGGTTCACATCATTATTGTGCGTGTATTGAAAGATGTATATTACGTCACACCTGAAATGGATCAATAAAAAGTCGTGTGCAAGGTCTGAAATACTTTTTTTTTTCCACCAAACACACATGACGAAATACACACAATATTAATTGTACAGGTACGTTTATTATTTGGATTTTCAAACTTTAAGTGGGCAGGTACTAAAGTAAAGTCATCTCACACCTCATTATCGCGCGTTATATCTCTGTCTCTCTCTCTCCGTTTCATTCTTTCGTACTCACTCATACCTACAATTATATTACGGCATTTCAGATACCTATACGAGCTACAACACTACTCCAGTACGACATAAACACTATACCTATTACGATTCCAGAATATCGTAAAGTTTATCGAACACAAAAGGTAAGCGAAAACAAATAAAACCTGTTGTTTAGGTCAAGATTGAGAAAATCTAAAATTGCAAAGCTCGAAATAGGGATTTCTGGTGCATAAGTTTATTTATTAAGGAGTATATTTTAAACTATTAAGTAGGTACTAACTATATTAAGAATTAATTGAATATTAGAATACACCATAGGTACCGTTACTATTTTGTTTCACTTCAAAAATAATAAAGTTTTAAACAAGCAACGTTAAAATTGTTCTGCTGAAGTGTTCTGTGAATGCAACTAAACTAAAGGTACACACAACCTTCAAGAATTATAATTGCATTAAATTAATTGAAATTGAAATGTCTGAAGTCTTAAAAAGTTAAAACAATTGTATATGTAGTGCTCTGTGTAAAATAGTTTCATATTACAAATTTAAAATTTAAAATACGAAAGAACATTATAATCTGTGAGAAATGTATGGTTCAGTAATCTTTTAATTACAAATATTTTATTAGATATATCTATAGTAAGGATTTCGTAATTTATTATTTACTTTAATGCTATAAAATTAAAATAAATATTATTTAGTTAATAATGAAAATTACTTTGGAATATTTATTAACATTTTATTTTTATTAATTATGAACAGAAACATTAACATTCTTAAGTTTAATGCTTCAAAATATAATGTTCTGGTATGTTGTAATTTAATTTCAATAATTTATAATATAAAATTCATGATTAAGATTTAAGGTTAAGCTGCGTTATAATAATATAAATTTATAAATACAATATTACAACTTACTGCACATCTCTAGATAATGGTATAACTTGATATAATATGTGTTTGAGTATTTTAAACTTGTAATTAATTTTAACTCATATTCTATGCTTTTTTCAGAAAATGCCAATAAACTATAATACTATATCAAATTTCATTACACGTGCAATGTTTTTCTTAAATGAAGAATAAAAATATTTGGCATTATAATAATATGCATAAATTTTAATCAGACACTTTAGCGCGTTTTATTTGAACTGGGCACAATTGTTTTACGTATCCTATTATCCTAAACTCGTGGCCTATAAGCAATGTGCACAAATTCTCAAAATATTATTTTTTCATAAATTATCGTGTTTGATTACTGATTAGTAATATCACATTATGTTGTAAACCGTCGTGATGTTTTCTCAGATTTTTTTATAGAGTATACACATTTAAAAACACCATACTGCGTCCATTTAATACCTACTAAACTCTAAAATATCAAAAAATAAATAAAAATGCTAGGATTTTTATATCATATAGTTGTAATAATAAAATAAATTACAACACTAAAAAATACATTGTCCATGTTATAGGCGAACGTGGTTTTTGCCAAATTCTAAATTATCATCTATAATCTGGGTAATGTTAACCATTTAATTTATGGGCATTGATGTGAACATTTTTTTTTTTCATCATGTTTAATGACTAATATATCGTAAGTATAAAAGCATTTAGCCCAACGTACCTCAACTATTTTTTCAAGGTAATTATGCGCTGTTTACTAATTTAGTAGGCTACTTTACAGTACCCGCAAAAACACCTATGGTTGTAACGAAAACTTGAAACATTGGGAAACATAATAGGATATATTATTATGATTTATAGGTATGTATTATAACATACCCGTAGGTTATACAAGAGGAGAGTACCTATATCGAGTAAAATATTGTAAAATTTGTGTATTATGAAAACGTAATTGTTATTTGTTTTGGTAAAAACAAAAATAATAATAATAAAATTATAAATAGTAGTTATTACCATGTGTGTGAAAAAGTATTAACTTTTTTTATAGTTATTAGACGTTTTCTTCATTTCTGTCTACCTCTAAAGATTTTTGCTTGTTGCCAGTTATTCACTTTTTATTAATTGTTAGTTTATGCTAAAATTATGTTAAAATTATAATGTTTTTATTTCATGATGTCCACTACCATCCACTTGATACCTCATACATAATGAGTTACTCTTAAAAACCATGTCGATTTATTCGTAGGTAGCTAAAGGGAAACTATCGCTAGTGTAATCTCCACAGTACCTACACACAAAATAAATTAAATTATTCTTAATTAACATTTTATTTAAATTACCAACACAAGCATTTATTTTATTAAAACTAAAAAGGTAGTATTAAATCGAAAATTTATTACCGACGACGAAAGTACAAAATTGCACTTGAACATTATAATTATATGATACATAGCTTTTTCCGACAATGTGCTGCACGCAATAACTTTAATTTTCTTTACGTCATTACGTGCAGGGACTATAATTTTTAGGTTATAGTAAGTACGCGCAATGGGCGAATGTAAGTTCCTACACGAGACCTAGCAGGTAAACAAGATACATATGTTAGTTCCTACACGATAGAATAAGGTACATATGTAAGTTCCTACACAGTAAAAAGCAGGTACATGTGTAAGTTCCTACACAGTAAAAAGCAGGTACATGTGTAAGTTCCTACACGGTAAAAAAAGGTACACCTGTAAGTTCCTACACTAAGTATGTTGTAAGTTATCAATCTAATATCAGTTATATCATATTATAATACTGTCATACATTTTAACCCTTTATTCTATATAATTCTTTATAATATTTAATAATTTACCTAATAAATATTATCAATTTAATAATTTAAAAAATAATAATTGTAATATAATAATAATTCATCATTTATTGTAAAAAAAAAAATATAAGTAATGCATTCTATATAATATTTAATAATTTAAAAAATAATAATTGTAATATAATAAAACAATAAAAAAAAATATTATATTTTATGAGGTTTATTTCTGAAGCTTATAGCTTTAACGTAATCATATTGATTGATTTGTTTAGTTGAATATTCTTCTATTTTTTGATTTATAAAATTTTCTTTTTCGGCATATTTTTGATTTATTTTAATTACTAAGTTACTATCGGTTGTTCTTATTTTTATGTATGTATTGACTTGAAATAATTTGAGAATTTCGATAATTTTAAAAATATGTGGATGTTGATGATAAAAATTTTTATTGAAATCCGAATGAAAACTTTCACATGCGTTTGTCGTGTGCATTCTATCAGAAGATTGTTAAAGGGTTAAAATGTATGATAGTATAGATTTACACATAGGTATACCTTTTTTACCGTGTAGGAACTTACACATGTACCTGTCTTCCGTCGTGTAGGAACTAACATAGGTACCTGTCTTCTGTCGTGTAGGAACTAACATAGGTACCTTTTTTTTTCGTGTAGGAACTTACATATCACATATGTAGGAATTAACATAAGTAATTGTCTACCTGTTACTCTCTTGTAGGAACTTACGATTCCCCCGCGCAATAGGTATAAATTGTGCATGTATTTTTAATTTATGACAACAGATAAGTACAATGAAATATTATTTTCTATAAGAGTATATTATTATTATTTTCAAGAAATTAATTTTTGCCTTCTAATAGTTGCATTATATTATAATTAACGAGTCTTAAAATATACTTGTAATATGAAACCCGGCTGTTATATTCGGGTAATAAAATATTCTTATTGAATATGTTCACATGTTATTTTATAAATATAATATATTTAATAATAATTATTTAGAAGTAAATCAGAAAAGTTACTATAGTGTTAATATATTATAAAAATGAAGATGAATTGCACTGAGGTTTAAAAAAATTGTAAGATAATATTTTTATTTTTAAATTTTATTACCTATACCCAAGAGAAAATCATCTAAGATTTCATTGGATACAGAAAAAAAAGTGGATAAGTGGATGTCGCTCTGCTGCAAAGTAGGTTACAAGTGGGTCACTGTAATGGATGGTGTTAAATTTGAATTCAATGATTTAATAGCATTGTATAAGAAAAACGATTCTGAGCGAAAACGGTTAGTCAACCTATGATATTATTAAGTATAATTGATGATATTATTATGAATAAAATAATTTATATATTTACCTATTTACGTAGAACCTTGTTTGAAATTTTCAACCCTTAGCTACAAAAGTTGAACATTTTATATTTTAATTTGATATATTTTGTCAAAATATGAACTTTCAATACTCATAAACAAAATAATTGTGTCTATGTATTTTTAATATTTTTCAACTGCTATTATAACAATCTATCAGAAGCCTTGCATTACATTTTCACGCTGTTTTATCCAACAAATAAAATTTTATTGATATTAATAGAAAAAAAACCAAAAAAAATGGAAAACTTACAATTTTCGTAAAGAGCTCAAAAAGAGTCAAATTATTTTAAAATTTTTATCGTGTATAGAAAATACTAATTCAGTGAAATTTTCAAGTATCTCCAATCATACGTTTTTTAATTACAACAAAATAAGAAAACCGTCACATGAGAAATTGAGTGAATATCAAATATTGTAAAAATATGAATTTCAAACGCTCATAAAAATTTAATTTACTTTCTTGTAGACATTTTTTTTTTGATAAAGGTAGACAAACTTATGGATAATCTTGTATTACATTTTCAAATATTAGATTTAAAAAGAAACATTTTTATGAATTCTAAATTCAAAATAATTTGCTAATTTTCGTGATTTTTCCGTATTTTGTCAAGATTTAAATTTTAAATGCTCATAAAAAAAAATTGTGTCTATGTATTTTTAATATTTTTCAACTGTGATTGCAATAATATAGTAGTCTTGTGTTAAATTTTCAATTTTTTTTAGCCAACAAATAAAGTTTTATTGACATCCATAGATTTTATTGTGTACCTATAGAAAATGCAAATATAAACAACCACTGAAAATTATATCAATGTATACGTTCATTTGTTTTAAAGTCACACCAAAAATCAAAATTGATATTCTCGAAAACAGATTTTGCGGATAAATTCCCGTTTTTCCTTAATTTTTCTTTTGTTTTTCACGGCACTTTTGAAAACAATTGGGAATTTTAAATTTTGATCTTCTGAAGCACCAACTACATTCACTTTCCCATCAAACAAGATACTGTTGAAAAAAATCGAAGCAGTTTTACTGCCCCAAACCGTCACTTTTGACCCCCCAAAATACCAACTAGAGTCACTTTCCTATCAGAAAAGATACTGTTGAAGAAAATCTAAGCATTTTTACTGTCCTAAAAGGTGATGATAGATACAAAAATAAAAAAATAAAAAATAATAATAATAAAAAATAAAAAACACACATCATTGTAAAATCAATACATTCCTCATTCCACTCAGAATCTAAAAGACTAATAAAATTGAAAACAGAAAATATTCCTAAACCGTTCAAAATAAATCAAAATATTTTGAAAATGTTATCTTGTATAGAAAATGCAAATATAAATGACCAGTGAATATTGCATGTATTTGTTCATTTGTTTTGAAGTTACACCAAAAACCAAAACCAATTTTGTCAAAAACCGATTTTATATGATTTTTATTTTGTTTTTCGAGGTGCTTTTGAAAACTATTGAGAATTTTAAAATTTGACCTTCCGAATGCACCATCTAGATCCACTTTCCCATCAAACAAGATACTGTTGAAGAAAATCTTGGCAGTTTTACTGCCCCAAACCGTGATGACAAATACAAAAATTAAAAAATTAAAAAAAAAAACGGACATCATTTTAAAATCAATACATTTGCTCCGCTCAGAATCTCAAAATAACACATTACAGTTTGGTGTAAATTTTGATTTTAAGTGTATATTTGGCGAAAGAAATAGATATATTTTTGAATCTCATTGACACAGTAGGTACATTTTTTTGTATGGTAAAACTATAGTTTTATAAAAAAGTATAATTTATTTAACATTCATCTGTACTTAATAATATTTACTTAAAATTAATTTATAATAATACTCGATTTTCTCGGTTGGTTAGAAAAACACCATTATTAGTACTTACGATCTCATGAAATATAGCAATATTGCAATATTATCAAAACTATATTGTTAAGGTTGACGACGCATAATATTGTACCGTGGGACGTGCACTCTATAACTCCAGACAATTCAGTTTCCCCGCCACATTCACGTAAAATAAGAATATATCAAAATATTAGATGGGTATCTACATTAAACTGATTAAACACAACAATACAATTCTGAAGTTTTGGTACGTAACTATGTAATTTGTATTCGATGGGTTTTTTAGTGGAAAAATCATTTGTCCAGGCAATTCTGATTCCCATTTTCTATATAATCAGTGTAGAAAATAGGGATAGTTTAAAACTGATTGCACGAAATGTGAATTGTTATCTGTTCGTGTTCGAACTTACGACAAGGTCACCTAATTAGTGTTATAATCGCCAGACACGTTTTAATTGCACTGCTATTCATTTGCACGTGATTAACGAAGGGGAAGCCTTGCACAACCATTATAATGAACTGTTTCATTCTCAATTTCGTAGTGTTTTGTTGCGACTGACTTTGGAAGTTGCCCTGATGAAATTAACATAACATAGACTATACATGTATTATATACTGGAAGCCTTCTGAGTATACGCAATAAAAAAAAGTAATATTCTTTTGAAATTTCAAATACTTGGTTTTCGAATGTCTTGGGTTATGTGAAAACTTATTACTTGCATAGACAATACGAATAATCGTAGATAATTTAGTATTATTACGTCCGTTATACTTAGTAAAATCATAAAAATATACATGTATAAAAATATAAAGCCGTATAATTTTTGTAGTGTATTTCGTCGGATTAGATCAGAAACTTTATTAGTTATTACGTAAAGACATTAGGTATACCTGATAAAATGTAATTAAATTAACTTAGCCGACTTATCTTAGGTTAGGTAATTAAATGTTGAAAAAGGATAAAACTTACTTATAACAATACGCCAGAAGCTGTAAATTGTGTTGGTTATAAAGTATAATAATTTGGTGATGACTTAATAAAAATAAACTATATACACTTATGATTACCTATAGAGATTACTAAATTAATTCATTTTTTAATTGGTTCTAAGGAATCATTTATTGATATTTATCGATCTTTATAATTGAACTGAAGTATTATTTTACCA
Source organism: Sitobion miscanthi (assembly GCA_008086715.1). Classification (NCBI taxonomy): domain Eukaryota; kingdom Metazoa; phylum Arthropoda; class Insecta; order Hemiptera; family Aphididae; genus Sitobion; species Sitobion miscanthi. The sequence goes on from CM017800.1 coordinate 15,106,088, forward strand.
TTGATTTGAACTATGACCCTTAACCTGAACTGTTTACAGCTTACAGGATAGGTACTTCGTACACCGTTACCGTACGTATGGGTACGTTATAAAATATTAATCAATATATAAATACATATCAGTGTATTTGGGTATTCGTGAGGATTTGGCAAAACGTTCTGTGCGATATTGAATCGTTTGACTAAAAAAAAAATAACTATTTTATTTTGACTTATTAAACTATCGATTAAAATAAGTTGTCTTTTTCAAGCATTATAATGTGTACGACGTGTTGTATGCCATCAGAAATCATTTTCTTCTTCTAATCGTTGTGGAAATTTCTAGAAATTTCGGCTTGAATTTTTACATATTTACAAGATCAGCTTCATTTCATTCGACTAATTCTGTACTTAACTATACCTATGTACTGTATAGTATATATACGTATATAATTTTAATTCCGATGTCTCTGTAGTAATGTGTAATCAATATACATAGACATAATATCTTATTCGCGCACCGACTTTCCCTTAATTTATCCTATTGTTTTGCATCGTCGCGTTTTGGACGGACATTATTATTATTATTATCATCCTTCACATGAACACCGTCCTGTTGTCGGATCTTAAACGGGTTTTTGTTCGGCTATTCTATTTTGTTGTGTGTGTGTGTGTATTTTTTATATTTATTTATTACTATTTTTTTATTCTATTTTTTTATTTTTTACAAGCCATAAAAGTATTGTAAACACGGCCTAATAGGATTTACGCTGCGCTGCCGACGGAAAACAAATTCAGGACGACTCTCTTTTATTATTAAGAACTACATGACTGGGATACACCACTGGCTAGATGTCCTGCATGCAGTGTATCGCATTGAAATCAACCGAGCTGGGTGACGGTTTTTTTTTTGTCCGGCCACGTTGGTTTGTTCACAGTATATAAAACGTAATGATAGGCAGAACGTTTATTTCAGCATTTCGCCACCATCGACGACGACTTGTAACTGTAAGTGGATACAACGTGAACAGTAAACATGTAATTATCACACGTTGTGCATGTATACCGCTATTATTATAAAATGGATAAATATAATAATATTATATTACGACTAAGTAATACACGTCATAAACGTTAGAGCTTATACGGACAAACTGTGCAGGTGGTCGGCCCTAATCACGACAATTGACAATATTCGAACGAACTGTAACGATATATTATTCTAAATGATTAAACTGTTTATTGGTTACCTTTTGATTGGATATAATTCCAAATAATCACTGGAGGTTGAATTATTGTTGTTGTTGTTATTGTTGATTTTTTTGTCAAATAAATTTTCATCAATGGTCATTTTTGAGTGTCTGCAGCAGTCACCACAACCAGATGAATTTTTAATATTGTTAAATACGTTTTATGTGTATACCTAGTACACAGCCAACCGACAATATCGTCGACGGATATATTGTATAATTCATAATACCTATTATTGGTATTGTGAAATCATAAATTTAAAAACACTTATTAAATTCATCGAACTCGATTTCAAATCAACGATATTAATTAATTGTTTGAAAACGAATTGAACAGGAAATATGATTTAATTAAAATTAACTCCCAAACCGTATTCTAGTTGTGGTACAATAGTTGATTATCAGTGATTTTACTTTAAAATAAAACTTATTATGTACCTACCGATTGGTATTCACTGATGACTAATATTTTTTTACTATTTATAATACAAACAACTTGTAATAATTAATTGTTTTTAAATATATTTACATATTATGTAAAATATAAACATATATAATTAATATACACATATAATAACTTATATTATACAATATACATATGTAGAATATTTGTTTTTGCGATATGTTTTTAAGATTCCCGGCATATGCAAAAAAACCACATACAATTAACACCAATAATTATTTTTATTTATATTACAGAAAATTATATGCTGTGGTAAATATATAGGTATTTAATATGGTAAACGGAACATAATATTTTATAAGAACACGTAAGCAACGATAATTATTGTAAAAATAAATTACAATCTTAGTAAAAGTACGACAATTTAAACCGTCATAAAATTAATATTTCTTCAGAAAACCATTCTCATTCATGATTTTTATCTTTATTCATAATATAATATTATTTATTTCAAACTATACGTGTTTCAAAATATTCACTATGTATATGTTTACAAATTTTATTTGTCAGTTGTTACCAACAGTCAACAGATTCATAAGTCTCCAAAAATATCGAAATAATGTGCTCTCGAGTTACCACCTTGTACCTATAATTTACAATATTATGATCGTTCTTAAATGTTTTGTAGAACTTATGAGACAGTACCCCGAACGCACTTTCTCCAGTATAAATTTATGTCAGCCAAAACTGTTATGCACATTGCACATGTATAATATGGTAGGTCATAATACATTATCAAACATTTGGAGTGTTGTTATACATAAGAAACACTTATCGAACAATACAAAATGACTGTGGTAGTTAAAAGTAAACTATCAACAAAAAAAAAAAAATGTATATATTTCCACTTGTTTCTAGTAAATTGCGAATAACCACAGTATTATTTATCTACGAAATATAACACTTCTCGTAACGAAACGAAAGAGTAAAAACATAACAATCGCGATATTTATTTATCAGTTGTTTTTTTATTTTTTAAATCTTTATTTCTGTTTATCACAATAGTAGTTGGTTAAAAATTGACTACCTAGAATTACGCGTGTCATTTGAAAAATATGATTGGACGTATATTTATAAAAGTTTTTTGAATATAATATCTTGGCGTATAACGGAAAATGTAAATTAGCCGTGAGATACGAATATTTTGCTGTACAATTTTCGGAATCTGTTCCGATTAATTTTAAACACACGAGACAAATTAATGGTTTTTATTTTTTATACACAAACATGTTGCGTGTCGTATTCATTCTATTCTTATAATTCATTGAAGTATGTATTTCACTGAAACATATGAAAAAAAACCAAAAAGGAGAAAATTTAAAACAAATTAAATAACTCGAATTTTTCGAAATGGATGCTATTCAAATAAAATATTGCTAAAAAAAACTTGTTTGGATGCTAATGTGTTTTAAATAAAAATTAATTAATTATGATATAAGTTATAGAGAATATAATTTAAAAAAATTAATTTGCCATGAATTGTGAGTGTTAGTTTAAATGTAATAAAATAAACTTAAAAATTGAATAATCATTTTATTTTTTTAAACGTCCATCTTTTAAAATAATTGTAAGATATAAAAAAGCTTAAACCTGATAATATTGTATTTGAACAATCAAAACGAATATACAAAAATCAATAAATTAAAAATCTTTCATCAACTTAATTTGTCAAGTACCTATATAGGTACTAATCATCAATTTTTTTTAGTGGTTTGAGTGGAAAATTAATTGTTGACAAATTTTATCTGAAAATGATTTATTATTGCAATTTTTTTTTATTTTTTAATAATTATACGAATACGTGTATCAAAGGACTTAATAGAAATCACGAAAAACAAGACTAACAATATCATTATTCAAATATTTATCTGTTATTGTTTTTTTTTTTTTTAATTAAATATAAAAATGAACCTATTTTATGTTTAAAAACCTCTTTACATATTTTATAATATTATTTCACCTAACAATGTTTATTGCTAACACACTATACATTACATATATGTCACATTGTTTAGAAGATATTTTTTTTTCCATTTTTATCAGGTTATTATTTTTTTTTATTTTTTTTTTTTGGTTGTGCACGTCTTGTACTTAAGCTTATAAAATAATTTATTGTAACGATTCAATTATTTCCATCATATGAAAACGAATATCGTCAAAGTTCTGGATATTTCGACACGGGACCAACAATAGACGTTAGAACTCAAAACCAGACAAAATACGATCGCACAACAGCTCGCTTCATACGACTTACTATAGACGCACATGCTATTATTATATTATATTATTATCCTACATATAGGAAAACCAAACGTTGTGAAAAGCCCTCCAAAAAAAGATTAGGAAACATGATTTCGGTAAAAAAAAATAATAAAATAAAATTGTGGCGGTGGTGGCGATTCCGCCTTGCGCGCACCATGTACAGTGTTATAATCGTTAAAGTTTATCGTCTGAAACTGCAACGGCAGACTCCCAGCCAAAAGAATATTAATGTTAATTTTCGTCCATTAGTGTCAAGTGACGGCTACTATTATCGAGAGATACTGTCCGTGGCTTATTTCTTCTTTTTATTTGATCCCCTATTTCCTCCCCACGCACTACACCTCTATAAGTCCTACGTATATTATAAAGTAGCGACGCCGACGCCACAACCGCTATCTACGCCATCACCACTGTCAGTTCGATCCGACTTGGTTGCGCTATATTGAGCTGACCAAAATTTCGGCTGACACGACTTCGGAAAAACTTGAACAATAAACACATTTTCAGCTCTTCTGACGCTCCGTGTTTTTTTTTTTTATTTCGTCTCGTTCTCTCTGTCCAACAAAAGCCCATATGTTTCTCTGATGTTTCACATCCGTTACATTATGCTTTTGCTTTGTTACAATTTTTAAATTGTATAGTTTTCTTACTCATAATAACTGGAATCCGACTGTACGCCACGACTAACGATAGTCACAATCGCACCTAGTCGGACAATGGAATATAATATATTATCAGAGGGGGGTCGGGATGGCATATTACTAATAATAAATAACATATTTATTTAAGCATATTAGTAATAACTTAGATTCGGACCGAGCATTCCGAATTAACATAAACTGTCTTCGTTTTATGCATACCGATCCTTAAAGTATCGATATCTTATTTGTTTTCTTATCATTGAAAATTAATTTTAAAATAAATACTTCTTTTATGCCATTAAACCGAAGTTTTAATATCTAATATAATAAAATAAAAACCATGAACAAGGGTACCTACATTAAAACACTTTTTTCCATCTAATGGAACACTATGAAAAATGCATGTTAAAATATAAAACTATTTTGTCCCCACTTAAGTTTAAACGAATATTTAAAAAAAAATATATATATATTCCCTATACGGCTGAAACAGGGTGGTAATTGTCCAGTTTCTGCCGTCTCAAAGTCATTTTTTATGTTTTATTAACATATAAATATTAATCGTAAAAATATTTAATTTTTGTTTTTAAATAAGCTATTTTAATCTCATTTAAGAAAACCAAACATACGTTTATAAGCCCACCGACAACATGAATTTGTATTATACTAAATTGTACTGAAACTTTAAGTATAATATTCAAGTACAACAAGTGAAATATATTACTACATATTAATACGTGTATTATATTATCGTCGTTGGCAAAACAATACAACGTATCTCCAAAATGTGATTTGATTTTAGTATAATGACTATGTTAGTTTATAAACTTAACTGCAGCTGAGACATTTAAAGTTTTATATCTCAATGAGTTCAAAGGAATAAAATATTATGTTAAAACAAATAACCCATTACTAAAATTAAATTTGAATACAATGGAGAAAAAACTAATATAGGTATATCTAAAAAGCGTTTTCATCTACTTAGTAAAAAGTTTATATTCAGAACACAACGAACGTCTTCGATACTCATCTTTCAAAATATTTATACCTAAGTACCTAACCAATATATCCTCATTTCATTCCTTGAAATCTAAATGAAATTAATAACTTTATTGTGAGTCCATAACTAAAGTAATTTCCTGCCAATCACGAAACAACAAACAAAATAAAAAAAATCTTATATATTTAAAGATAAAAAGTTATTCATTTACGGTTTATTAACCAATAACTCAGTAAAAAAAACATTGATTTTGCTTCTTACCCATGTATATAACTTTTGTAAGATTATTATATTTCCTGATCATCTATATAATGTTCTAAAATATTATTCTTATACAATATGAACCAAATAACGAAGCATCGTATACGACGCACCTGAATTGAAGCACCTAACCTAATCAAAATGTTTGAAAAAAATATTTGCTTAGAAGACCTAGATCATGGTCGACTGTAGTTACCCAAGCCCAAACGGAAAAATATCATTCCTAACACACAATTCGGTTTCAGAACCGAACACTACGTTACCTACCCAACAAATGTATAGGATCATATAGACAGAATAACTTCCTTATTCAAAAACAAAAAATCTGATATTTTCTTCGGTTTCCCCTTTAGTTACACATAGTATGGAATCACGCTAAAACAGCCTATTTTTCAAATTAATAAGGTTTATTCTTCTACTACATTAGGTAATTCAATCATATTTCTCAAATCGCACATTTGTCATCAGAAATAGTGATGCATTATTCCGTGCCTTAAATATAGTTTTCTTCGACATATAAGTGCCAAATATATATATAATAATATGCATACAATAATAACAGACCAATTTCGAGTGAAATTATTGATATTATAAATTGTAGTATCGCTGAAAACATACTGAGACAAAGATTGAAAAAGTTTCCAAGTAGATAACCACTTTGCTGTACAGTATGTGTCGAGTGTAAATCGTAATTTAGTAGGTCAATGTAATGTATATTAAAACTTACACAGTGAAACATCTAATTATCAGACACTCTCGGTTACTAAAATTGGGTCCACATTGGAGGTGTCCGCTATTCAAAATGTGCAGTTTATAGAAAGTTTGTAGTTGGTTCCTAAGAAAAGTCCGCTATTTTGAATTGTCTACTATTTAGAGGTATTTTTTAGGAGAGATTTCACTGAATAGATATGTTAAAACAATAAAAATCATATTAAAATAAATATATTGTGTTTACCCATAAAAAAATCTTCAATAATGAATATTAAAATAACATTAACAGCTTTAAATATTATTATATTAAGCTAGTTGCTAGTACCTATAATATTATGCGATGAATTTTTTTATGTACACGAGCGTCGAGCACATCAATGGCTTTTCTCAAATTATTTAATGATATATTTTACCAATGAATTTAATATTTTCATCAAATACATTGTACCTATCAGCTTTTATTCCACACGACAATTTAGTATAATCCACTTGATGTGTTTGAAAATAATACTAGTGATTTTGTTCAGTGGTTCGAGTCGTCATCATATTTTGACAGAGACGATTGTCCACCACTTGAAATCAATGTAAAGAATGTAAGTAGAATATAGTTATAACTATACCTGTTCAGTACAAATATGTCCTCAATCCAACAAGTACATTCATTTTTATTCTTCAGTCATAATAATGCAATGTCGGGCATTTCCATGTGAAACGTGAAAGAAAATTATTTTTCATGGCTAGAATTGATGATCACCGTGTATTCATTATTTATTCGGGCTTCGCCTTTGAATATTATTAGATGAAACTTGTGATCGCCATAGAAAATATTAAGCTGACTGAAAGCTCTCGTGAAAAGTGTCTCCATAAGAGGAGAATTCCTCGCGTCATCCTATTACGTATTATTTTTACGGAAATAACTAAATCAACAGAATTACCTTGAATTGAGTGGGAAATATAAATTACCGTCGACAACTCGAACGTCTGTCAAATCCACACTTTTGCGTAACTATAGTATAACAGGAAAACCATTTGACATACTGGCGAAAGTATTGCAACAACTTTTTTATTTTAATAATCAGCAGACATCTGTAATGCTATAAGTGCAATTCAGGAATAATATTATAGTCACGTTGTATATAAATCGCAAATAAAAAACATATTTATGTATTCAAAATGACAAAATTGCTACACTAATTGCTGTCCTCAACGAAAAATATAAACCTAGAATATCTATGATATCGTTGAGATTTTCGAATAATATTTCATAATCATCTTGAAGCCTGTTTACGTAAATCGAATTGAACCACAACTTCCATTTGCCAACTTACTCTATTTTCTCCAGAAATTTGGGTCTAGAAAAATAAATTCAATATAAGCTGCTGCTACAGTGCTGCTGTGCATTTATCATTATTATTTATTATGTATACCTTTGTGTTTATCATGTATTAAAAATGTTATTCCAATAATAAATAATAAATAGAAAAAAATAGAGGAATTTATGATTTTAATAATGTTTTGAAAATATTGGTTGGGTTATCCAATATTTAAAAATTAAAATAATACGTTTTTTTTTTCAAGATTCGAGGAAATAGAAATTCTATTTCTGACTTTATCGATAAGTTCAATTATATTTTCAGTCCATCATTAAAAAGTTCCATTACGTTTTTAACGGTTTATTTTTTTGTAAATGCATTTTTATTAACCATTCCATATCCGGTGACATTGAAATACCTTGTACAGTTCTATAGAAATAATTAACCAAGATATACAAGTTTAATTGTTGATTACATAGAATGTATTGGCCTACAAATAGTATACCAAAACTAAAATATGCTATCGGCTCTTTCTTGTTATCCAACAAATACCAGTTAACAACATTATTATTTCTATTATACGGTGTCGTGGACACCGAACGAATAATATTTGCTAATCTTATTGCTCGTCCGAAAAAATACGTACAAATTGTAATCGTCAAATTATCGGTTCGACTTCTATTGGTTCGACATATTTACGTGTTTTGTATCTAGTCGACTGGTGGTTTGGTATTCATTTTTCGATCGGACTCATTAGGGTATAGTATACTGTCAGATCTCCGTCGACTACACATATTATACTACTATAGTATAATATACTCGTATATATATATTTGTCACTGTATGTACGATTGTGCGTCATAGAATCACGGCTCGTAGATCGGAACAGACAAAAAAAGGGGTTGAAAGAGTGGAGAAAAAACCCGTAGATACGAAACGAATACCTATCACATTATATTATTATCGTCGAACGAAATGTTATTATAATAACGTACACGACAGACGTCCGGTGGTGTTCATTAAACGCGTATCTAAAACGCTCGTGTAATGATAATAATTATATATAATATACGCCTGTCATGATGTATACCAACCTATATCATCTATATATGATATTATTATGCTCGTACGACGTGCGTGCACAATATATTTTATATTCGTTTTCATTATCGTTTTCGGTCATTATATTTTATAATATTTTTCGGTGTCTGTAATTGTGCGCGGCGTACGTGCAGTACAACACCGCCGCCGCCGCACAGGGAGGACGAGGAAGACGAGATCCATAATATTAATAATATCGTAATTAATCATTCCTCATTTACTCGAGTCGTTGTATGTATACGTTGTACAATAGGTAAGCATACGTATGATATATAATATATACTCACCGGAGCCGTTTAATACGGATTAGAAAGCCTCGTCGCTGATAATGCCAGCTCGACCGCACATTGATAGCCATGCTGCACAAACTCCTATACAGGTGGTGGTGTAACGGACTTTAAGTCTTTTGTGTGATGACGACGACGACGACGACGACCATAGACCTAGGGAAAAACGTAATATATCGTTTTTATTATTATTATTGTTGTTGTTGCCTTCGTCGTTGTAGTCGTCATTATTGTTATCTGTCGTTCGGTTGGTGGGGGGGGGGGGGGGTATAAACATAATATTATACAACACATACATGTACAAGTATATTATATTATGTATATCATAGTTTCTCTCGACGAATGCAGGCCGTTCTGTCCGTACGATGTGTCTGGTGATTTTGACGGTCACGAAGTCCACCGCCGCGGTATCGCCCGAGTCGCCCGCGTCCGTCCGGCACGGTACAGTTCGCTGAGAATTAAATTGGGAAACCGTTTCCGAATGTCTTATACACTCCGTGCCACCGCGGACAGTGATTGGGTACACGAAGTATGGTACGACGGTTTCGTGTTGCATATACATAATGCATACATACATCGCATTATAATATTATTATTGTGATTATGCGGACGGCGCACGTGAACTGGTCGAATTGGCCGGGCATATCCGACGTTCGCTGCGGGTCAAAACCGCCGAAAACCCGTACGGGAAGATCTCAGACCCCGAAATTCCTTACACGATATTATATTATATAATATTATATTAGAGCGCACGCACAAACGTGATTCCCGTGGAAAAAAAAAGCCCGGAAACGAATTCCGAAAAAAATAAACTGGTTACGTTCTGGCCTGTTGGTATGGGTACCTACAATACCTGCCTCCATCACTTCGTGCGCCTACATTATAATACTTGCTATACTTTCGTCGTCGGAAATGAGTTTCGATTAAAAACTTTTCTGTCAGCGGTGGTCGTAGTTTTTTGTCTGGCGCACAAATTCAAAACCATACAATTCCAAACGCCATTACGTCGTTACGGTATATCTTACATCCGGCTCTACGAGAATAATAATATTGTGTTCACTGTTTCTAGATCGTTATTATAATAATATTGTTTATCACCAATCTGTTACACCTAAACGGCTACCTACGTGCCTATATAGGTATATATACTACCTATTTACCGTTTTACAAATAATATCGCCTTAAAACATATATTGTTCTATTCTTCGCAAACAATTTGCCATCAATAAAATAAAAACAAATAACCTGGGTTCAAGACTCGCGTAGCTTGAAAGCGTGTAACACGCGCAATCGCATGATCTTGAAACAATTTGTAGAAGCACTTGAAAGTAGTTCGTTATTATAGGTGTACTCTAAACGTGTGTAAATATGAAAAATAAATAAAGAATGTATCCTGTAGGTTATTTAACACGATATTTTGTGTCGGACACTTAAAATTAAGTACATTATTAATTTGTTTTTAACGTTTCGCTGTACAAAAAGTACGAAAATAATTTATACACGACGATACGAGTCATTCGTTTATCTTGTTTAAAGTTTTACATTAAAATGTAATAGCATGCAGATTATTGCGCACAAACTTGAACATAAATAACCAATAATGTATTTATATAACGATATTACATAACAATCGAATAGATATTATATCAAATGTATGTGTTTTTTTTAAAAAAAATTGTTATTAAGCATTCGTAATTACGCAGTATTATAACTTGACATTTACTATGTAATGTTTGTAGGTTACAAGAATAACATTTAAACATCATAGAAATAATAATAATATTTTTTGTGGTATCCGAGTATAATAATTTAGAGTACAGGTCGAGTTTACGAGTGAGATCTTATATACATTTTGTATACCTTATAGATCTTATACAGATGTTTTCATATTATTACTATTATTTGTATTTTAAATAATATCATAACAGAGTATTATATAATTTTACTGTTTCTAAATGTTCCTTTTTTTTTCAATAACTTTCTTTGAGGGCATTACAAGTGTTCAGGAATAGTTGCGAAGAGCATAAGTTATCATTAAATCGAAAAATATATATTGTTTTATTGAATAAGGGAGTGACAAATCAGAAGAATTCCAATATCAAAAAACAAGAGTAAAAGGTTGATAAATCTGATATTTTGCTGAGCTCAAATTTTTTTCCAAATTAAAAATAATAGATAAAACAAAAATTTTTGAAGTAATCGAAATGAGAGTAAAAAGAGCGAAATTCAGTATCTGTACTGAATGTTGAATAAGGATAAACAGCTATTCTAAGGGGTGTGTAGATTTAGTGGTTGTACAATGTTGTGAGGTTTTGTGTTTTTGAATAATAAAAATCCCAAAAATTATCGTGCGTCATATATATCTCAATAGGAAATTAAATATAATATAATTTAAAAAAAATGATAAACAAGAACCTATGAAAATCAATTTTATCAAAATTTTCAATTTTTTAAATTATACTAACTTACACACTTTTTTTTTCATTAAAATATAAATTTTACAGTCTGTAGTATATGTACAATAATCAAAAAGAATAGATAATATTTACATGATAATATGTATGTGGAAGGAGGCTGTTATGAGGATAGAATCCTCAAGCAACTTACTATACTTGGAATCGCTTCACGACCAAATTAATAATCGTAACTTTGAAATATAAGTACCGGCATTAAAGAGGAATACTTAACCTGCAGGTACTTTTTATTTATAAAATATATTAACCTCACTCGAACATTCTAACATGCATTGCTAATATCCCAATAAAAATATTTAGTACCAAGTATGTCAAAACTAGTCTTTATGAAAACTTTTTTGAGAAGTCTTAAAGCTTTGACTGTACCATGAAATTAATTTAAGTTCTTAAATAATTCTTAATATAAAAGTTAGTTTACATAAAAATGTAGTTCCTTTAAACTCAATATTTTTTATTGAGATTAATGGGTTTCTTGTTTTTGATTATGTTTGTAAGGTACCTATTATTTATTTGAATTATACAATTTAGCTATTATTGTTAAAATAATTTGTGATTCTAATTATTTACCTAAATACAAAATGTTAATAATAAGTAGGTAATGTAATAATTTGACTCTTCAACTAAGTTCTATTTATGAAGGTAGTTAAATATTCTTGTTTTCTTAACATACATCACTTTAAAGGCATTTTTATTATTACTTTTAAGTGTAAGATAAGATATAAACTTTTTTCTTTTCTGAGACTGTGCTGATATTTGGCACACAAACCTAATGTCTGACGCGTTTCACCATGAACTGTAATTTACTTGAAAAACAGCCAACTTAATATACCGTTTTTTTCCATTTCCAAATTAATTACTGGTCAAGGCAATTAATGTCAAACATATTACACTTCACAGCAATTACTTTCAAATGTGATTCCACAATCCACAATGTTTATTTATTTTCGAGACTATTTCTATTTTTTTTTCTTTTGAAATGCTTTGCTACTATATTTTTATAAAATATTATTTTAGTTCTTCTGAACTATTTGCAATTTCAATAATTTAAAACAATATAATAATATTTATCTACTCGTTTTAACGGATTAAATATTAATTAGGTCAAAAAATTCATTCAAGTTGTGATTCAGCTGTCGGACACAAATTAAAATAATTCCTTGTCCACGGAAACTAATATAATGTAAATCCTTACTTTGTCACTTATACCTTTTGCCGTAATAGCTATTCGCTCAAAAAACCTCCAAGCCATAATAATTGCATCACTTAGAAAAGCTTTTGCAGATAAATGAATATTTTAAGACCGTATAATCGTGCCGCCGCGGCGTTGTAGATGATCAAGTTTTTTTTCTTGAAAAGAACAAATTTATTACCATATTCAAACATATAAACTTCAAAATGAATAACAATTTTTTTTCGTGTTTATATAAATGTGACGACACTTGTGTATTTTATTATTTAATACGCAGATTTATATAAAATATACATATTTATATATATATGTATTACGTATATACCGTGGTATTATTTTCAAAATACTTGTGTAAAAATACATGAATTCGACTGTAAAAATTAAATCAACCCACACAAATAACACAATATTATATGCTTGTTGTCTTAACTCATATAGTCATAATATGTGAGTCATTGGAGAAGAGATGTCAAAAACCGGTTTATAAACTTTCCGAAATGCGTTTATGATGATATATACCATATTATTATTAGCATCGAAGTATTTATGGCACACAAAATATACATACAATTAATTTATATTCAATAAAAATAAATATGTGTAATATATGCAACGAAAAATTTGAAACTTGTACACACAAAATAATAATTTTTTTTTTTTCAAACGAGATTTTAAGAGGTTACATTTTGTCTTTTCGTGTTTTTATTTTTTTTTTTAATGCTTAAAACTTTTTAACGGCACTCCCTTAATTCAGTTTTGTTTGTACCTATCATCACTCTACTACAATAACTTACGGTTATTGTCACGTTAAAAGTATAGTAATAATAATTCCCTTATAAATGCGAAAACCTAGTACTTTTCGACGTTTGTCGTCCAATGAATATCAATTTCGAGAAAACCAACAACATATTCGCCACTCGTTGTAAATAATAATAATAATAATAATAATATATAAATTATAATGATATACAACTCTGCGTATATCGCGCCCCAGACAGGCTGCACACACTCACACACGGGGGGGGGGGAGCCAACGTGGTAAACCCACGCATTCGAAAACGAGCGCATTTAGATTTATTATAGCTTCAGTGACAATGTGTGCGTTTTCGGTGATATTACGTTTTTATATTTTTTTCATATTTTCATATTTTTTTTTTCCGTGGTAACGGAAAAAGTTTTGATATCAGCACGGCGCGCAGCCATATTTGTGTGTAGACTATATTCGCTGAAAAAAGGAATCGTTGGCTGCTGCTTTTCTATATATTACACACCGAATTATTGTAATAATACACGGTGTATATGCGCGAAAGACCTACGACGGTTTGATTTACTGCAGGTCTATATAGGATGTACGGCTCATTTAACTGCAGAACGAGGGAGCAGGGAATCTACGCCGTGAAAAAAAAATAATATAACCGATATAAAAAAAAAATGCCCCCCGCACATAATGCGTTTCTGCACCCAAAGTGAATCGGACGAGGGGGTATTTTTTGTCGGGGGGAGGGGGAACGCGTGAAATATGGCGGCGGTCTTGATTTCGGTTTTGGTTTCAAATCGATCCGCTGCAATAATTAGCATAATAATAAACGGTCGGCGGTCGGGGCGTTATTTTTAAATTTTCTTCCTCCCGTGGGACTGTGGGGTAGCGTCGTATACCTATTGACGGATCGAAAAGAAATTGTGCATAACACACGTCGTACCAATTCGAAATGCCGTTCGATGTTATAATAATTGTAATGCCACCGTCGACGTCGTGTGACCGACTGTATTGTACTACAATATCTTTATAGTTTGCGCACGTGACATTAAAATTAGTCGTAAGCTGCTCATAACTATAATTATCGTTCCACCGATAAATGACGACCGTACTGTATTGTACGGTTATTATATAATTTCGTTACGAATTCTGCACCTATTTCGGGACACACCAGGAAACAATCGGAAACTATACATACCCGAGACCAAAAAGCGTCTGATTCCGGGATTTCGCGGGTCAATCTACCATATTATAGCACCGACTTTTAAGTAGCTGCTATAAAAAGAATAATAATACCATTGTAAACACTTATTGCGTTATATTCGTATTGATTTTTACATTGGAAGACGTAGTTGTGTAATTTTTTTCACTCGATTAAGGACCGAACAACGTAGGTACTTAACATTTTAGCTGGAACAATTGTCTTTTTTACGACTTTTCCACGTTTATAATTACTGTCGTACCGACATTGGGTGTTCTACTTCAAATATCATAAATCAAATGTTTATATTCGCATTGAAATATCATTAAACCGTATTTTTAGCAAATATATTTTATGTTTCTTATGAATAAAATTCATAAATAAATCGAATGGTCGAACGCGATAATACAATGGTTGGGTATATGAATATTAATCGTAATCGGCCGTTAACGATGTCGCCTAACGGCGTTAACATTTGTTTAACGAACACCTTAAGTATGGGTGATTTTGAAAACCATAGTTTTAAATTTTACTGGTCATCGAGAAACAAAAAATTACCGCATACTTGTACATTGATTGCACTGCGTCGATAACGAAGATATTCCTGTAAATCAAGAGAAAAACTCAAGGATAAGTTTATGTTAAAATTTTCGTATAATTCTGAACACGATAACGATACGAAGAACGAAAAATATAACGCTACGAATAAAATAATTAGTGAGGGTGGTTCGGGGTAGTGGTAGGGAGTAATAATATTATTATCTGATGAATGCGATTGCCATTCGCGTATACAAGCGTCGGCGCGCGCACCCTCTCGGGGAGGTATTTTTTTGGCGACGTAAGACGTCAGACTACGCGCGCCGATGTCGTCGGACAAATATTTGGATCCGCCCGACGGCACGGCCGTAGCAATGACGATGATAACAACAATAATATGAAACTATAATATCACAGAGTGCGATCGTCGGAGCGGTATCCCCGGTATATACCCGTGCGCAGGTATAACGTATATCGTGTATAAATATGTGTGTCATTAGTGCGCCGTAATGGAATTCTCGGCGTAGGAAATCACCGATACGGATCGAATGTACTTAGCGCCGACGGATCAATTTCCCGGGCAGTAAGCGACCGAACACCGTTCCGGAACAATGGCGTTCCGAAGAAAATATACGGTTCGCGGTGGCCGCAGCCAGCCAGCCATATATTATATTATTATATACGCACTACGTATAATATCGTATAGGTATATACATACGCACGCCGCGGTGGAGGGTAGGTCGTGTGGAATGTTAGAGTGGTGAGGGGCAAGTCGAGTTCGTGGGCGGGGAGGGAACGCGCGGTGGCGATAAAACGTAATTTCGATGAAATATACTACGCGCCAACCCCGAAATAACGGCGACGGCCCTATCGTCCCCCCCCCCGCAACGGCCGTCCTGTAGCCGTCCCCGTTTCGGCGACACCAGTTTATTATTATTATTATTATACAGCGGCTACAGCCGGTGGAGAGTGGCATAAAGTTGCTCATTCGTGCAGCGGAAATCGAATGCGTTTCGAATATTATTATTTCATACGATATAGGTAGGACGTGTACGCTGAATCGTATGAAACGTTGTACGTTCGCACCGAATTCGAACGCGGTGCAGCAGCGGCAATAATGGCGACCCCAACGATTTATCCGGGGACGAGCCTTTTGGGGATACTCGCGGTCGTCGTCGTCGTCGGCGCAAACGAGTTTTGACGATAATGATAATATATAATATTTTTATATTGTCACGCCTAGTCGAGAGTCTTCCACAGTTGACGACGACCTCGGGGTCGATCCAGATAATGTCATCATCGCGAACCCGCGATCGTCCTGTCGGAACGACGTCCGTGGAAAGACTGATACAACTCTTGTTTGCTTCGACACTAATATTGTTCGCCGCGGAAGTAAGTGCGTCTAGTTTAATCGTACGGAACACAGCGCGCAGTATTATAAGAGTAGGTATTGAAATATCGAAAGTTTACCGAGTGTGCACTGAGTAAGCACTCGGACATTATAAGACATTATAAGTATTATAATACCATCGTACCGATGACGACTGACCGTACGATCCAACGTTATCTGTGCCCTAGGTCAACAGCGCTGACAATAATTGTTTTTCAACGCGGTTTGATATTTAAGTTTTAGCGCAACTTGGACGATGAGAAACGAAACGACTTGGAATTCAAAAGGAAAGTGCAGATCGTTCTTATCGTATACTTTATGAATTTGCGACTCTGAGTATAAATAGCGTACAAATAGAGGAATGGCGATAAGGCGTTTCGTTTCACTCTCTACATAATATCATTGTCTTATCCACTACAGCAAGACGCACTTTCGTCGTTAAATCCGCTACCAGGTCGGTGGGGTGCGAGAGTGGAGAGTGTATTATGTAAAAAAAACAAATAATAATAAAATCAAATGACGTGTGGAGGTGAATATATATAATTTATTTGTTTTCGACGATCGGTTGAACCACGCACGCTTACTCGTATAAGTGTATGACGTATATACATATATATATATAAGTGCATTTAATACACATCGCCATGCATACATGACATAAGCACACTATGTATACGCCGTAGTGCCGTCTTTAAATTATAATAAATCTACTTGACCGATTAGAGGCCAGACATAATGGCCTATATACGAGGATATCACGTACCGTTACCACCGGCTAAGGATATTCTCTGTGTATATATTATTATTATTATATTTATATTGTATATATATATATATATATGTTCGTGTACGAGTTCGTTTGGTATAGACTAATTCGTTACAGAACTTAAATATGTTTGGGTGCCTCTAGTTTAGATTCATTTATGCGCGCGGTGGACATAATCTGTTGTGTATGGGTTAGGCGTATATAATATACAGAGGCTCCCTGGTTTCCCCGCCACCAACCCCTGCGACCATCACGCACACACCTCTACTCGAGGTATATAGTACCTACATATTATTATGGTCGGAGATAT
Source organism: Sitobion miscanthi (assembly GCA_008086715.1). NCBI lineage: Eukaryota > Metazoa > Arthropoda > Insecta > Hemiptera > Aphididae > Sitobion > Sitobion miscanthi. Next base: position 15,123,979 of record CM017800.1, read on the forward strand.
ATAGGTACGCGTACGATACGAGTATATAATATAATAGTTGATATGCGTATACGGCCAACTTGAATTAATAATTTATGAAGCGATATCCTGCTGCGGGGCACCTAATATAGTACCTACTATATATATAATATGTACCCATACTATAAACGTACATACACAATCACACGGCGTGTATAATATACGTGTATGGATAAATAAGTATAATATGTATACTAACACATATATATATATAAACACACGAGAACTCACGCTCGTCGAGTGTGTGTGTGTGTGCGCACGCGCTTGTGTATAATATGTATATAGTGTAATATGTATGCGACCGCGAAGACTAAAGCAGTGGTCAAGAGCCCATGGTCGTATTATAAAGTATTGAAGTAGATTATATTATTATTATATTGTGAACGTAGACCGAGTTCCGGAACGGACGTGGACGAGTGCAGTACCAACAATATTATAATTAATACTCTGGGTCGTCTGTACATTCTATAATCTATGCACAGACCGATTCATCAAGCTAACTTAACCTCCCCCCTCCCCCCCCCCCCGTTTATCTTTTGATCCTTGTAACCATTCGAATTCTGATTTTTGGAATTTTTTATTGTATAAATTATATCAAGCGATGAGTGATGACCACCCATTTTTACTGTCGAATTAATAGCTTCTGAGTTATTAACATTTATGTTTCATTAGTACTAATGAATCATACAACTCAAATACATTTAACCTAAATACTATAGGTAATCATGGGTTAATCACTCAGAAATAAATACTCATTCAAATTTCGATTTATCCATCATTTTTAAAAAAATCATAGATATAATTTACAATTTCCAGTAAAAACGGTGGTTCTTATTCGAAATTGTAAAAACATAGCATGCGACTTGATACTATCCCTGCATCGTGGAAAACCAATAAGTCAAAGAATAAGTGATTTTTGGGTCCATTTTTTTTTCTGTTGCTACAGTAACGTATTTATTTGAGGACATGGACCTTTCATTAAGCTTTTTTTTATGAGAGAAGTGATTTGTAACTTATTTATTATCTTGTGCTTGATAAGGCGTCTCATAACCAATTTATTTTTAGCATTCTAGTGGAATTTCCTGAAACAGTTAGAATTTTAGATGAGAAATATGGGAGATAAGAGGATTTTTGTGATTAATTACTTGATTGTGAAATATATTATATACATTACGGTATGTAAATATAAGTTGGAGACGAATCCAATAATTTATTAGTCATAGTCTAATCACCTGGAATCTTTCAAATGGGAAAATGTTTGTTGGTTTTTCTTGGCCTAGGATTTGGATACCATAATATGCCCAAAATACCAACTGGGAGATATACTGTAAGTAGCTTTATAGATGCGAAATTTGTTTTTGAGACTAATTTTGAACTTGAGAATTGAGCAGAGAAGGTAAAAGCGTGAGTTAGGTACATTGTTTTCTTTAATTTTAGTATGATATTTTCAGGTGAGTATTTTATCAATATACAAAAATGTCAGCACCAATTTTCTCTGACTAACATAAATTAAAAATTATTTTTAATAGTCATTTTTTTAAGAAGCATTTGGATCGTAGATTCTAGATAAGAATCTGTATTTACTATTTATTTATGTTTTGACCTCTTGACATTATGCGTGTCTCATCCATCAAGATGATAACGTCTGGTTTTTTTTAAAAATTATAAAAATATTATACATGTACAATTTTGTGAATATTTTTCTTTTCAGATACACATAATACGTATAGGTACCTGCGATCTCTTTTTTCATAATTGCTAGAGATCACGACTGTGACTGCCGTAATACTATAAACACGTGTGATAGCCACGATTCTTAAGAGCACTTAACGGTAGCGATAAAAGAGGAATCCAAAAACTGTCTGTACGCGTATAAAAAAACACATTTATATATTGTATATGATGATAAGGCTTAAAATATTATACAGTACCGTTCTAACAGTATAGATGTTCTCGTATATAGTACAAAATATGACCTTTATAGAAAAAAACGTTTCCATTTCAGGTGATAAAATAGTAGTTATTGCGTAATAGTAATTAGTGTAATAACATTACAAATTAATTAAAATAAAATAAAATTTTCGTTGAATTAGGTTGTACCTCCAGTGTCCCGGAGTCTTGATTATTTCACTCTATTTATTTAATATAATTTTCATTTTATATGTCTTCATTTATAAACAACAATGTACACTATGAAATATGACGTATAGTAACCTATAGATTCATGAAATATTTAATTTTTAAAATAACCCAGAATGACAATTATGTGAATTCATTGTTTTTTTAAATGTTCTCTAAACGTTCTAATTTATTTTCAATCTTATAAATGCTAATAAATTATGAATTCTTTTAAATTTGCAATTTGTAGAAGGTTTATATTAAGTTCTCGCTGTCTCGAAGACTGTTCTGTTACAAACGAAAAAGACATCATTGTAAAATCAATAGTTTCCTCACTGTTGCACAAAATATTTAACAAACATGTATAAGAAAAATGATTGACTCCTTTGTTGTTTTAAAGTTGTTGTATTCATTCTTTATAATAATAAAATACAAACGAATAGTCTCAAACAAGTACTAAGGAGTAAGGACTGTTGATGTACAAAAACGACGATAATTAATGCAAAATATAAATTTATATTATTATTTGTTTGAATATTATTATACTCTATAATATACGATGTAGAAAAAAACAAAGTTCCGTCTACATGATATCGTGTCGTTTACAGCGTCTGATTTGAATTAAATTTGAACCGTATTTGTTACAAGGTAACACGAACTACGAACAATCGCGATTTTCAATAAAACATCAACATTAACCACCATTCATACATATGTCACCACCAAGAGTGGAGTGTGGACACGGGTCACAAATTTGCGTTTTCAATGTGCTGCAGGCTGCTTCTAATTTCGGAGCGGCTCAAGGTGATTCTCCGTGTTGATAACAAACACAATAGTTTGCTAAGATATTATAACTAATAAGCGGCTACGATGATTTATTATGGTTTATTATCTCGTAAGTTTTGGCCTTACGTTTTACCCTGAGCCAATTATAGAACATAATAATGTATCGAGAGAAACATTTTTTAACATTTCTGAAATAAAAAAAAAAAAAAAAAATGTTTTTTTTTCTTTTGGTTGTATTTATTATTATTCTCGATATGATTTAGTTCAAATTATTTTACTAAAACAATAATCAATCTAAGTCTGTTTAGTGTTTCGGTCAAATAATTGGCGTTAGAAATTATTTGTATACAAATTATGTTTAAACGAGGAGAGCATACAGATCAGTCTGGACAGTATTATACGTAATTACATCGTAAAAAATTGTATTTCTTAACTTTAAGCAGCTCTTGTATTAAATCAACTATTCGAGTTCAAGTATATTAACCTATACAAATTTACTAATGACAATCACTCAATCAGGCATACCTACCTAAGATCCTGGCGAAATCAAGGTACCATATTCGTGTTAATACGAAATAATAATAAAATATAATAGCCACGTGCCTGAAACAAGTGTTCTTATGTTGTTTTTGGCATTAAGGCGATTCCATCGGTACCATAAAGTAGACAAATATTTGTGCCTCGGACAAATATAATGCACTGGAGATATTTTGGAAATAGCAATGCCATCGGAAAAGACTATTAATTTAGAGTTTTTAGATACATCTGCGAAAAATATTTCAGTGGATTATAAATAATTAAAATATTTATCACGACTTCATATTATTATGTGAAATTGAATTTTTTAGTCATGTAAAAAATAATGACTCAAAAAATAAATAAACTTCAACAAATTAGTGTTCTAAGTACCTACCCTATATAATGTATTATTTGCTATTGAATTTACTACTGATAAAAATAATTTTGTTTGATTAAAATCTTTCCGGCAATCGAACAAACAAGGGATTTATTCAAATATAAAGCGTTGAAAAATATTTAGTTTTTACAAGTTAATATAAAATCTAATTTTATATTTTTGAAAAAAATCTATATCGAATTCAATTACATATATTTTTTAAAACAAATAATAATAGTTTTTTGTTATCAAATGTAAAGTATATTACTTTTGCTTATGAAAAGATATTATTGAAATTCAGTATTTGGGTAAGTACTTGTAAATATAAATACATTAAAAAAGAAACAGATGTTTTTTTTCGGTTTTCACACAGCGTACAAAAATGTAAAACCATAATAAACTTAAATATATTACAATATACCTATAACAATGACATATAATGTGTCTTAATTTCATCCTGGAAAAAATAAAATTATAAAAGTACCTAATAAAATTGTACACAATTTCGTTTGACTCGAGAAATTTAGACATAAGTATACAAAATTATTAGTAATAATGTATTATAATGTGCAGTTATACACACGTTTATGTAAATGTAGAGCTCGTCGATTTATAGCACGAAAAACAGAAATTGTTTTTGAATGCATATAGGCCATAAATTTAATATTATATTCGCTAGTAATTAAACACCCACAGAGAGAAAAATTAATATTCTGAACATATTATCATCAAAGCCAAGACGACCAACGTAATCGAAATAGATGTACCTACACGATGTAAAAGTCCTGAAATAAGGAGAGGAGCGAGAAATAGTCGCTTTAATAATATTATGTCCTCATACAAACAGAAGAGTTGAAACGTACAATAAATCCATTTCAAATGTGTTAATTTGAATCGTTCCAACTTGGGCACATTAAATATTTGTTTGTAATTTTGTTCGAATAATACAAAAACTGAGCAATTGTGTACTATGTGTTTTGACTTGCAGTATAATAAATAACGATAATATGGTTTACGAAAGTAAACGAGAAATTGACAATATTAATCTACAATGATTATAGTTTGGTTCACTATACATAATTAATAAAACATCAAACTTTGTAAAATGTATTAGATATAGAATATACACGCGTATAAAGGTACCAAGGCGTAACATATAAACAATGTATTAAACTATTATATTCTCCAATACTTATCTAAGGAATGAAAACAATAGTCGAATAATTAATATTCAAACCGAGAGCGTATTTGCTATTAACTATTAGATGTCTCGTAACAATAAATAGGTAATATATTAATAATTATTATTGTATAGAGGCTATAATAGAGCGTTTTGTGTTTATTATATGAGCGCACGATAAGAGTGAATAGTGAATTCGTGAAAATTGTATTATTATATTTAACGATTACACGTCAACCGACGTCGTTCCACAGATCAGAACCCCACTCAACACGTATTGATTAATTACAGTGGTTTATTTGACTAGATAAGTAAAGCACATTAAACCATAGCGATATCCAAAGTACAATAGAATACATTGGTTGCCGGGACGACTCTTTTAGTGCTCAATGCGTTTAACGAAAACGATTTCTAAACGGCCAGATTGTTTGTTATAGGTTCAAAAACGTGATAATAATATTATCGTCTTGTGTTCTGTAGTACACTATAATTTTTTTTATCGAGAGATACCTATGAAAATTAATTTCGTTGATGCGGTATAATAGTTCAATGTGTCTTATGAGTTTTGATTAATGGCTTTTAGCACCGAGCATGTGCGGACTCGGACAACAATTCGTACCTGCGATAATAATATACATATTATATTATTTTCAAAAGACCCGCCATTTCGAAGCCGTGGCAATTATATGGCAGTTTTGTCCGTAATTTTTGTACGTTACGGGATCATGACGTTATCGCGTCGGGTACGAAATGAAAATTCCATTGCACGATCGTAATGTACTATAATTAAAAAAAAAAATAATAAAAATAAAATAATAAGTTCTGTGGCAATAGCCTCGAAACGGGTAGTGAGGCACTGTACGGAGCATCAATAACGATAAAAAAAAAAAAAAAATACGAAAAAAACCTACACGCGGCTTCAGCGGCGAATCGGCGGACGGTATATTTTCGGTAAATATCGGATTAAGGTCGATGACGTGAGTTCTCTAGAAATTCTCTCGCGCCTTGGTAGTTGACCCCCCGGAAATCGGACTAATGCCAGGAAGTAATTTACGCACGACGATTTTGGCAAATACGAATGCGTAAAATATTATTTTAATAATAATAATAATAGTATAGCGGTGTATGTAAATATGTAGTAATATACGCCAGTGTTCTTTTTGACCTCGTCTCGGCCATTTCGTCCACCGCCGTGTCGTTACGGCCGCGTGCGTGTGTGAGTGTGCAAAAAATACGATGACAAAATATAACGCCGCCGGGTAATTATAACGATAACGGAGTGATGTCACCGCAGGTCGTGTCGTCGAAGGGGATGCCAACAATTTGGCGTGAGCATAAAAAATAAAATTTTTAGAGCGAAAAAACCGAGAGAAATACGCGGGCAATATATGCTATAAAACGCACGTTTTTCATACTCCGAATTCACCATGATTTCATCGTCGGAAAAGTATTTTGGCAACGGCGATCACAGGCGATGGTTGTGACGCCTAGACCGTATTATAATTTGTTTAAAAATACAGAGCGGACGTGGCGGAGGATACGACGAATCCTTTTTTGTTTTGTTTTTATTTTATTTTCTATTATAAATATATATGAATATTATTCTTTTGCACGCGTCCACGCGAGGTCGGTCACTTTGTTCTAAAGAATTTAATTAACTCAAAGGAGCACAATGGCTTACGTACATGCCCACTTACACTATGTATATATATATATATATATAACACAGCAGCGGACTTCATTGTGTAGCTACAACAGTCGATGACGAAGAGATTAAAACAGAACGAGATACATGTATTTAATGCATATATAAATAATATATGTGCACCTATGCCACACGTGACTATTGCACGCAATCTTTATTTATAAGAAATGCGCAACACTATCTTGTCAGTTATAAGGGAATTATAATTGGGGATGAGATTTTAATGCCCAAAAAAAATAATAAAAAATGCACTGTAAAAAGTGTATTTAAAAATTCATGTGATTTGTCTAGTTCAAATAATACTTAAATAATAGCGAGATAGGTTTTTTGACTTCTTAAAGTGAAAAAATAGTTTAAAAACTAAAAAATACCCAGCTGGTTAGCTAAGTAGGCAAGATAGGTCACTGAAGAAAAACTAAATTAGAAATATTATTATAAACTTTTTAATTATTTGTAGATACTATGATATTATGGAATCAGTTGTGGACGGTTCTTGCGAGACTAACATTACAATACATTACATACACATTTACATCGAGAGAAATTACCTACCTATAAACATTATTTTTAAAACATTTATTAGAAAATACACCATCTGTAATTATTATTTTTACGATATCAGTATCTTAAAAGTATTTTAAGCATGAAAAAGGCTTGGAAGACTTGTGTAGAGAAATCCAACCACTCTACAAAGTAGTTTTTTTTTTTTTTTACTTGTTAATATTTTATTTTTTTTTTTTGGTGAATAAATGTGGTCTTTACAACTTCAGCATTATACAAATATAATTGTTTTTATTGCAATAATATACTTCATATGATAATAAATTTACGTTCGCTACAATCACAATAGTAATTTATTGTAGTATAAGTGATCGCGACCGCAATGCTAAATTATAAAATAACCAATGCTTATTATATTACTTATTATTTATATATCATATTATTATATAATTGTAAAGAAGAAAATTTAAATTTTGTGAAAAACGCTCTAAAATTATAAAAATGTCCAATACCGTAAAAAAATTGCATAAATAGTAAAATGTCATATAATTTGTCTTATAATTCTAAACCAAAAATACATTTAAATATTCAGTATCATCTAAAACACATATTTCGCTTAATAAAAAAATACATTACATCATAATCCTAGCTTTAATTATACGCGCGAGACAATGTACCAGTTAACAATTAATAGTACTAAAACTAAGTTGAATAATAAAAAAACATCAAAAATAAATTTCATCTTCGAAATGATTACCAAGAGGCCAAGAGACGCATATATTAGTAATGCATTTCTTTATTTTACACATATAATTATACTTCGCTTTAAAGTATAGACATTTGATAACTTCATACCATTTTAGCAACGGAAAGTTTTACTTTTACTTTCATTTATGCACCAAATATTAAATTGAATAATAAACTTTGGTAATTTAGAAAGACCTTAAACATTTTGCGACAACATTCTAAGATGTATTTGAAGATATATTAAGTATCCGTAATAATCATTTTTCGGGTATAGAAAATCAAAACGAATATAAAAGTATTTTGGCCTGCAGAGGACTTTAAACGCCTAAATTAATATCTGATATATCGTTCTACACACTTTGCATCGACATTTTGAATTTATATTGCTGTGTTATTATTTTTATTATTATTTATTCAGTGAAATAAATATAAGCTACGACGTCTGTTTTTCTTTTATCGTTATATAAAAGAAAAAAGCTCATTTTACGAAGCAATCCTACTTTTCTTACGAAAGTTAAAAGTATATTTGAAAATTATAAATGTATTGAAAAAGCTAAAATAGCAATTATTTTCTGAGCCTGAACATTTTTGTTAGTTAATTATTTCCATATGAATAGTTTATAAAGTATATTTTTATAAATATTTAAAAACCAAACTTATAAAAAAATGTATAATATTTTATAACTATTTATTTAGCCGTATTCTGTGTTTGTGTGTGTGCGGTTTTAGCCGAAGTTTAATTTTATCTTATACTTGGGTCGAATTATAAAATATATGTCCGTGAAGTATATAATTTGAGTTTGAAAAATAGATTCCATTTATTATAGATTTTAGTTATAAATCAAGTTTCTGTTTTTTAATAGAACGGATTTACATGTTACAAATAAACTCTGATCAACTCAAAATAATATATAAATAGATCGATTTTTAATACCGTTTAAATTAAAATTAAATAGTGATTTATTTTACATTTATTTCCCAAATCAGTTTTCCCAATTTTCCTTGCAATTAATTCATGCAATACGCCACCCGAAAGTTAATGACCCTATAGACAAAGTTAAGTTGCCGCAAAAAAAGAGGTTCATTGATTACATTGTTTTGGAATTGATTATTCACACCACATTTTATGGATATTATATTTTGAAAGTTTTTATGAACATAAAAATAAAAGATCAACATAAATACCTATACACGTAATATTTTATTATCCATATCGATTTTTGTATGCTTGACTTAGTCGTTTTCTTTCATTTTTGTATTTACTCACGCAAAAACGCCAAAAATCACTGAAAACAATTTGTGGGCAAATGTCAACGTTTAGTGTATTAGATGATAACATATTTCTTCGTTATTTATATTTTATCATCCAATTTTACTATTTTTAGTTAAATGTAGCGTTGTAATCGTTGTTTATCTTTTATTTTTGTTTTACTTTTCTGTACTTGTCGACGTTATATTTGATTATTTGTTGCACGCATTATTTAAACCGACACGTGTTATTTGTATAATTTTTCATTCAGTTTAGTAAATATAATATATTATTCTAAAGTCAACCATATTTAACTGACTTTATAAATAACTGATTGGTATATCTCTGCGTAACCTCTAAGACACGTTATTTTTCGGTTGTACAAACAGTGCCATAGAAATTCTAACACTCCTTTGACAGCGAGTGACTTTTAAGGCATGAAACATGTTAGTTATGTATTTCGTGTTAAGTTTAATAGTGTTCTGAATTCACATTCAATAAGAGTAGAATCCTAGTAAAATTCCAAACTAATAAGGAGCAAACAAAATGTTTAATTATTTTCACGGAAAACGTAAATTTAAATTAATTAGAAAGTACGGGTCTTACTTTGTTTGGTATTAACTTGTATGAAGGTAAACATTTTAATTAAACTTTTATCTCGTAAAATATAAATGGTTCTACTGAAATACATTTTCGATAAACTAATAATAATGTGATACATAAACAAACTACGATTAGATTAAATTCAGACGAATAACACAAAAATACTATGGTACATATTACAAAGTCGTATTGTTTTATTGGATTTTCTAACTATATAATAGTATCGATGCACAGTAATGAAGAACAATGTATAACAGAGAAATGTCTTTGTAATAGCAACTGCGTTATAAGTATCCCATATTTTATTAGTGAACCTACCTTTCAAGTTATTATTCAGCTAATTTTTTGTAACGTGATAGAAAAACTACTCGATTATTCGATGGTGCTGTAAACGTTTCAAAGTAATCATTGGGAAAAAAAAATAATTTCCAAGTGAGAAAATAATATACAGTTAATTTTTTTTCACCCTAAGTATCATTAATATAATTACGTTTTCCTTTAGGCCGGCTCTTCAAGTTTCAACAAATATTTGTTTTGGCATATATATTATTTCATAATGCATATTATCTATAAAGAGAAAGAATATTATAATAGCATACCGTTAACACCGTGGACTTTTGCGAGAGATTTTTACTAAAAGTTATTATTGTAATATTTCCAACTATTCAAAAAGGTCGACTTTGGCTATTCCTTCTGTCTATATTTTAAACCTCCGGAAGAGGAATATAATTAATTAGAGGGTAGAAAATATTATGACCGATTTGAACGGTTTTCAGACCTCTGGCCATAGACTCACCGCGTGGACCACTCACAAACGTGCAATATAATACCTATTATAACATAGAATATCAAGTTGGGCTCTCGCCAACCACGGTATATCGAGTGTACCATATTATGTATACATGTCAGTATGTTACCGTATTACATATTTTATAATATATGCTATATACAATATTATCGTGTAAATAGGTATACGTGGTATAGTGTACAGGCGCATTTTTTGAATAAAATTCCTCTGTGGAAAATACAATTTTGATCGAAACATTTAGCAACACTTGAACACGAACATTAATATTGCTTTTCCCAGTTCCGTACAAACACAAGTTTTTAAACATCTTGAGATTATTTCAATTCTACACATAATTAAACACCCAAAATATGGTTGCGCGATTATTTTATTGCGGACTTAAATACATATTGATGATGCAAAACTCGTTAAAGATAAATTAATTGATTTTATGTTTTAAAAAATGGTACACCAAGATTTTAAAAACAATGCATTTAATCGAACCTAGGTGTACATTGATAAAGGCTCATCCACGAGTATTATCCAGGGAAATGAATTTTTTTATTCCATTCACCCCTATATAATATCTCCTTAGAGTCTATATTTTTTTCATTGACTGCTATAAAAACAAAACCAAGCGAAACCGATTGGACATCAAAGATGATATGCACATTTCTCTGTCCATCACGGTACCAGATTTTAAGACAATAACACTAACAAAACAACAGCAGATGTCACACTGAAAATTACTATGATATACACGCGTTACTATAAAAAAACAAATCATAAAAACGTCAACAGACACCCAAACCCTCTTTCAATCTTGCTTTTAATGCTTAAACATACAATCCTCTTCGTCGTCTCAAATGAGATTGACCTGATCTCCTCTCCGTGTAAAAAAATAAAATCAAAACTCTCAAAAATGTATCTGAGGTTGTGTTCACTGCCAGCACTCCTGATTCAAATTTGCGCATCAAATAAATAATGTTATATACCCAATATAGATTGTCTAAATATTTTCGGCTTTTAGCAACAAAAAAAAATCCCTATTTATTCGCAAACTTGATATAATATTATATGCTGTCCGGTTACGGGATCACCGCAAACTCTCGACGGGACGAGTCCTAATTTTCCGGGAGCACATGCCGTAGTATATACACAGAGCAGTGTTGGCCAGGAGGCATTGTTCGTATACAATTTTGAATTTAATATAATAACGAGACCCACTCGAATCAACTGATTGATTTTGACGCATTTAACGGCCGATCCGGTGATGGAAAGAGACATGCGCACATCCGGCGAGCGTACGACGATGGCTACTGAATGTGTGCAAATTAAGGGCGACACGGCCGGTGATTGAGTCTTCCCCCACATGCGCGCGTGCGTGCGTTTGTATGTGTGTGTGTGTGTGTGGATGGATGGGTGGTTTGGGTGGTTGTGTGTGAAAATCGTCGACCGAAGTGATGAGATAAGTTATTAAATAAAAAAAAAAAAAATACTTAGCGCGCGCCTCCTCCCTGTAATTTTCAAAACTAATTATTTCGAATACGATACGCTTGACCCGCCTATACCACATACACGGAGGAAAAAGTCTGTCGTTCGATACTTGCCCCTAATTCTAACCGTCGTTACGATATAACACGACATGCGGTGCATATATATATATTTTATTAATATATTTAGATCGTCGAAATACTTATTCGCTCCAGATATATGTATCAATTATACGACGTATGCATATGTATATCATTTCACCGAACCATATCGTCCGCGCCGGTAGTGTGTACGGCTGCACTGTTACAGGATATTTACGCAGAGTCGGCTGTTAAATCATTGGACATTAAATCTCAAAGTCAATTAAACTGAAGTGTATGGATTTCTGTTGCTAATTTAATCTAATATAATGCGATCAGGACTTTAAAAAAAAAAAAAAACTGCTACAGATCGTTCCTAGATCGGTTTTACCAATAATATTGTTACTACAATTTATACCGTAACGTTATTATTATTTCCGTTTCAATCAAATTATCTCAAGGACGTGTAACGAAGACTCTACCATTATTCGGGTTTGTTTCATAAAATTCGTACCATTCGTAGGTACAAATTATCGTCAATTACCGCATTATTGTTTTCACTCCACAATTAGCTAGTGACCATTTAAGTTATAATTATATTGTATTTATTCTCATGAATATATAAATACCATCACTCGCATGATGGACCTAATACAATTTTTTTTATATCAATCAAAATATAACATTCACGTTAAAAATCGTTTCAAAATATTTGTAAATGGAATCATAAGAAATTAATAATAAATACAATTATTAAAAACTTGGTCATGGAATTTATTGTATGTTCTGAAATTGACGACGGTTGAATACTTGTATTATATTATTGTAGCTGGAATCGGAATCAAAAATATTTTTAATAATGCGTTATTTTTTTGTTATAATTGTGCTAATTTCTATAATTTTAGTAAAAAATCTTGAAACTCAATAAAAGATTCCTCATAACTCATAAGCTGTATTCACTTAAAATTAAATATAAAGATTGGCATTAAGTAACATGAATTTTCATGAACAATTACATTTTAAATAGTGTAGGCATTCGATAGGGTCAATTGTATAAAAATGATTTAACACACAATAAATTATATGTAATTAAAAAAATAATATTAACCGTAAGAACTTGTAACTTTCCGCCATCAAATTATTACACCAGTAATCGTATATTTTAAATACTATTGCTGCATAATTGTTGAGCTGTAATAGTTATAACTAGAAACTAATAAAAAAAAAATCGTATATTTTGTAGAATAAACTCATAGACCCAACATATTCGTACAAGCCATTACAATACACAATACACGCACAAATAAAAATAATGTTTATGGTTATATTTATAAATATGTGTATTTTAGTATTTGTATGATGTGTGTTTTTACTGTCCAAAATGGTCTCTAGAGCATTGTGTTCACCTAAGATTATTGTGTACTAATTGATACAATTCTTTTTTTAAGATTTATAAAAAGTCTTACTCATACACATTAAACATTATACATTTATACGTCTCTATGTGTGTATCAGATTTTGGAATTATACAATATTGTTTTTAATATTGTATAACTATTGAGCGCACTAAAAAAAACTTTGAACTTCACCGACATTTAATGGAAATAAAACAACGTCGTAACCTCTAGAAATGTTGGCACACTCGCCACTAACCACCGTCCAATGAACTCCTGCATTGAAACCATCGCATAGGTATTTACGTTTTGAAATTTTTCTGCGCCGAATTTCAAGGAACTTGATTAATCACTCACATTTTTGGACACTGTAACAACAACCCACCGGTTAGAGAACGTTAATACGATATTTAAAATACGGTTTTAGTTACCTACGCTTACAGAAAAATCCGTGGCCCGTGAGTCATGACTGTATAGTATCACGCAATTTGTTTCTGGTGGACAACATCGTCTGCCAGACTATTATCCCATTTTCGATGTGTTGAATATTATTATCAATCATTCTTATTCGTCTACAAAAAAAAAAAAAATGTTAATATGAAAAAGTCTGTGCTGTACACCTGTTGGGTGGTTTATTGTATCTATACAAAGCCGTGTTTTTGTAGCCATAAACCACTGAATCCGTGGTATTCATCTTAGATATTATTATATCATCAATCAGCAGTACATTTTGAACTACTGAAAAGTCAAAGTAGATATCACAATAGTAACACAGATCCCTCGGCTGTCGAGGGACGATAATCGGGGAGAAAGGGACATATTACTCAAGAGAATATATTATATAGATAGAAACGACGAAGGGCTAATAATAATACGAAAGCCCGCTGAAACTGAATAAACTGTCGGGGGGTTGGGGTGAAAAACATCAAAGCCGTGGGTTCGGTTGGAGGGTCAAGAATTATCAAAATGAGGGATGCTATATATTATGAATTGGTAGTATGATTGTGTATATACAGAGTGTCCCAAGAGTAACGAATATAAAATTAACCGACAACCGGTGGACTCAATAATTGATTAAATTATATTTAAGTCACCGGAGAAATATTATATGCATAATATTCCATAACCGTTTCTCATAGTATTTGTAACACAAGTTTATAATTAAATTATATATTTACAATTGTCTACTGTGGACTGTTACCACCTAACCAGCCACAAATATTAATACTTTTACACATAGTGTGTTACAAAAATTTCAAATCTATTATAATAAATAAAACCAATAACTTTTTTTTATTAGTTGCGTATCACTTTCACACGGAAACCATTGGACTGAAAAACAACTATAGATGCCGTCTCGAAAAGTTTCTTTTTTTTTTTTTTAATACTTTTAAAATAAAAAAAAAAAAAAGAGAAAAACTTTTATCCATTTTGTTGAGTTTAAGGTATACCGACTTTAGATTTTAAAACGGTCCACTTGTACGTTTAATGAAGCACAAAATACTCTGTTCTCGTTGTGTGAGCAAACTCGCAGAACGCAATGTCCCGATCCTGAACAACGATTACCTTTTACGATGAACAATTTTCTCAACAGCAAGCACAATTCGGTTTTTTTCTTTGCAAAACAAAAACTTAAATCTTATGGCTGTGAGTTTTAAAGCACGAAATAGTTTTGTAAAAAACTCTTTAATATAATGAACATTTAAGAGGAATTATATAACATATATTTATTTATTTATACTTCTGAGAGGTAAACCTAGTGCCATGCATTCCATTTAAGTATCGTTTATTTATTTTTAATACCCTCTCTTAAACATATTGACAAATAAAAATATCTCAAAATATTTTACGAAATGAAAATTCACTGCAAATATGCACCAACGATTTTTATTTTCAATAAAACAAGAGTTACCGTATAAAAAAAAATTAAAATAATATTTCTAGTTATTCTGCGTATATAAACCGTAATTACCTACAGCTCTGAACGAATTTCTAGCTAGTCGTGATGCAAAAGTTAATTTATATTATAAACCATTCCGCATCGTTGTTTTATTGTTAGTTTAATATCCGACTTGATATTGAATCTTTGGATTGTGCGCGTCACGGAGTCGTAAACCAAATATGATAAATTTAACGTCGGTTTGATTTTTTATTTTTTTTTGGTTTGTTTTTGTTTTCGTCGGTTCGTTTCCACAGCAAACTGGCGAATTCCTGGTCACCTACCCGCCGTTACCACATCGCCACCACTACCGCCACCACCGTAAACGGGGCTTACATATGCAAGCGCGCCGAAAGAATCGTTTTATTTTATTATTGTCAGCCGGTGAATAAGAGAGAATATGAAACCTGAGAAATACGGATATTAACATACAATACACGCAGGGAGAAGAGAAGAGTGCGTACCTGTGTAAGAAAGAGGCAACGGGAGAGGTAAAAAAAAAAAAAACATAAAAATTACTCTCGTTTCCAAGGCTGACTGCTCTTTAATCTTGTTTCAGATCACCGGGTACTGAAACGAACAGTTTCGGCAGTGGTTCTCATGTATATGGTCACAAAAGAAATGTATGGCACGTATACCTACATTTTAACGTGATAAGAAATGTCTATAGATATTGTGTATTTTTTGACGACAACACCTGTAAACACGCAGTTATAGTATGGTTCGTGCGATGCGATAGAAGATCAGACGCACAATAATGTAAATGACGGCGATGTTTTTATATTATTTTTATTCATAAGTACATCAAAATTAATATTAATCATTATTTTTGTCTTCAAAAGTGTATTCATTTTTTTATTTCAATGTAAATACCTACTCTTACAAATTACAAGATAAAAATGTCGAAGCAATAAGCTTCAGAAAATTGACTTTTATCGGTCTTGTTTTTCAAAGAAAATGTTTTATACTTTTGTCTTGATTATGAATACTTTAAAAGAAATGAAAAGAAAAAAATATGTAACTATTTTAGTATACGGTTCTCAGGAGTTATTTATTAAAAAAATTAAATAATATTTTTTTTTCACAAAAAATATTATTAATATGTTTTTTTTAAATTATTCCTGTAAAGAAGATACGAGATACTTTTATATTATAATAATATTATGAGAGTACTTATATTTTTTTTTTAGATAAAAAAATTCTTTGTATACTTAAGAAAAACAGTGATAAAAATGTCAAAAGCATAACTGTTATTTATTGAAATTCAAACACAAATGACGAGCGTATCAGAATTTAAAATATTTGACAATGCTTAAAAAAAGTTGAAAATTATTTTAAAACTTAACGAATACTGATAACGATACAGTAATATTTTTCGAATAATCAATAATAATAATAATAACACAAACAGTTTTTATTATTATTAATTAACCTGTGGCAACTTAGGCCCTCGGGTGGTTTTTAACTGTAGGTTTAAACACGTGTAGTGTTTATTAGTTTAACAGATTTTTTAGTGGGCACTCGTAGGTATTTGCCATTCCCGGGTGGGGGATGGTGGCACTTCTCTCCGGACACTGTGACTTGTCCGAAGAAAAATGCAGCCCTCGGCCAAGGTTTTGAACATAGACGCAATATTTCAACTCTTGACTTGGGGGGGGGGGGGGGAGCTGAATATATTAAAGGCAAGCAGATCATTGCAATATAGCATTTTAAAATTGTATGTTCTAGGTTTTCAATTTGCGCCTATGCGTTCGAAGCCGAGGTTTTGAACTGGCGTCGGTATGCGTCGCAACCGACGCCTAAATAATTTAGTTGGTATCTTTAATATGATTATACTGAAAAATCAGAAATATGATTACTATTATAGAATATTCAAAATGTTTAAAAAAAAAAATCATACTAAAGAAAAATATTATAATCGATTATTTAAATGCAATAAATAAAAATATCAACATTATTTTTTACCAGAAGTTAAATTAGGTCAGGTCACGAACTCACGAGGAACAGCCCTTGGGATCTCACGGAATACAGTGTTGAACACAAATTTACTTCCTCGGTAAATCGCCCGGACATATTATGATGTTTTATTTCAAACACGAACTATTTAAATTTCTGTGTCTATATAGCGTATTATATATATATATACAAACGAGGGAGTGGTAAATTACCGTGTATACAGACTGAACAGTTAAAGAACATCTTTCGACAAGCTCTTTGAGAGTTTACTCGAAAAATGTTTTGAATAATACATAGCTACTCAATTTCTTAAAAGTGATGTGCTGTATAATATGACATGGGTTCGTCAAATCGGCAAGACTTAATGTTACTAACCAATTTCGGTAGTTGTACACGCGAAAAATTGTGTGGAAAAACAGAGAACGTTACAAATGCTTTAAAAATTTTAAAACGCGTAAACAAAAAAATAACAAAAAATGTATAACAACAAGACTATGGAGCATGGTAAGACGTGCATGGTACACGGTACATGGTGTATGGTTAGTATTGTTCGAAACAGCGTTTCATTAATACGATTTGTACCCGGCGCAACTGCAATGGTCGTGGACTTTGGTATGTATAATTTGTTTTTGATGTGTTTATTGCTCGTTCTGCGTGAACGCGTACGCCGAAATGGAGAAATAATATCGCAACAAGATTGCGATGTTCGTTCAAAGGTATATGTTTTTTTTTTTCATCCGAAAAAGAATCACGATTTGGGATTAAAGAAAAGGAACGCCCTTAAAAAGAATTTGTATTATGGGATTGTCAGTCGTGCGAGGAAATTCGATGTCGAACGGTATTGCAGCCGGGAACAGTTGATCGCCATAATATAGTACTCGTATGGTAGGCATGGGTATATCGAGCATTTTTGAATTCTGTTCTGCTAACAAAACTCAATAAATAACGATATACTTTCCCGAAACATATTTCGCCGTCGTTCTAGTTTGGTTTTTCTCGTAGTTATACATGTCGTGTCGAACAAGTCAGTCCCGCGCGTTCGGTTTCAATCACAAAATCTGAAAAACAAAAAAACGGAGCAACAATCTTTCGTGCGATAAAACGTCGACTACATATTTCATACACGTTGATAATGTGATCGTCATCATAAGTGGCCAGTCGGCGGTATGAGCGATGAAATATGATAACGTGCGTGTGCTGAAAAACCATGTGTCACGAATAAACCCAGTTTGGATTGGACTGCGGACCGAGATGGAGTGGTATTATATTATAATATAGTCGTTCAAATTCCGATGGCGCATCAAAAAATATCGTACAAATTCGGGAGCGACGTGGCGGATTTTATCGGGCCGAAGACGGTGCCCTGCACGTCGGATATCCGTGTGCATTGTCGCTGGCCGATTAAACGAAAACGTCGAGTGGACTCCGCTGGTGACGGGTTCGCCATGATATCCGAAGCGACTGTATAACAATATTACATGCTCGTATTTTTACTGTTTCTATTTCGTTTTCGTTTTTACGACCCGCGGCCGGCAGTTCGAAACGCACACCGGAATTAAAGCAATAAACGTTAAGAGGAGTAATGCGGTGCATGCGCTCGCGATTAAATCGCACGTTAAAGTCCGCAGCAACGTGTCCGGGGCAAAACCTTCGCAGACCCGCGCGCGGCGTTATTATAATCGTCGTCGTCCCGGCACAATAGTCGTTCGCGTTGTATTTTAAGAGGGCGCGTATTACAGCGCCTCGTCCACCGGTGTTGATGATATAATAATAATAATAATAATAAAAAATAATAATGAAAACGACAGAACGCGAGCTACGATTTTATTATTATCGTTATTATTTTTTTTACACGACGTCACGCGTTACAACACGGTCGGAGCGGCACGGACTGCGGTCACAGAAACGTTCCGCGTGAGCGTACCCGCGGTGTGCTATATTATAATACAGATCGCGGTGGTTCACGTGACCCACACCGAAAATATTTTTGTGTTCTGGCTGTAAAACGCATAGGTCGTCGCGTATGGTTTTTTATGTATTTTAGCTGGGCACGAATTTTTTCATTATCGTTTTTTTGTCGAAACGCCGCTCCCGTTGCGACGTACGGAACGATACGGTGGAGCAATATAGGAGGGGTCTCCCGACGACTTCATATCGACGGAAGCGGAGAAAACTTTTTGGCGTGTGCAATATTTACACTAGCACAAAAATAATAATTCCATGTTTTTAACAACTGACGGCTGTATATTGTGTCCGTGTATCGTGACCGCCGCGAAAGAACACTTGAACGACGACGTGAGTAGAATTCGATTTCGAATGACTATTGATCGTATGATCAAACCTAGTGCAAACATATATAGAGGCGGAAAGTCGTACACTGTCGTCCGACCATCCAATAGAGGTCTAACACTCAAATATTATCAATATTATGCTAAATATCTATTGAGGTCCAAGTTCGATACGATACTGACACATTATTTTACACCACATGTGTGATATGGTTTCCATGACGATCTGATTTGTACAGTTTCTGTGCCGAGCAAATGTTTAACGATTGTATATTCATTTAAAGTTTAGCCTCGCAGAACTGTGAGGTGTAAAAGTTTATTATCTCTGTTTTCCATTCAACTCCACATCGGGTCGTTTGCTCGAAACAATGATCGTTGAATGTTTCAAAGACGAATTCTATTTGTACGTCAAGTGAAATGAAATAGTAAACATGTCATTCCAATATCATAATGTATTATCATTTTAGTATAATGAAGAACGATCCGAGTTTCAGAAACTTTAGTAAAACAACAAAAATTGTTAATTATCTTGTAAGAGTAATCGCCGTTTACTAATGATATAGATCATCCTAATAAAACCAGTAATAAAATAGAAATTCTATTATTTTTTTTTTTAATTTCAATAATAAAACTTATATAATTATATTATATATACATATATACATTTCATACAACATAAATACACAATATTATTATATATGTATAAACGGTTTCATAAAGTGTACCTAATTGCTTTTATTGCTTTAACCATGTAATTAAAATAATTAAATAATTTTTTTTATATCTGCAGGGTATGTACAAATAAACGAGGTATATTATATAATAAAAGATTGCATATAAAAAAACTCCAGACGTTTAAAAGTAATTCACTTCAACTGTTTAATATTTATCAGACATACATAATATAATAGAACCAAATAAAAAAGAATTTAAATTTTATAAATATAGCTTAATGCAAGGTAGACATAATAATATAATATAATTTATTTTATACACATTGTTTTGTATTGAAAGGAAAAAATAAACGTTTCATTGTCTCAATCATGTAAGCTAAAAAAAAATGTGTATATACATTTTTTTAAATCATTACTTCACAAATGTTTATTATAATAAAGAATTATTTAACTATATTATTGTCAAAATTAAAATTATGTTTTGAGTTAAAAATGAATAAATAATATAATAATAATCCGGTCTGCAATGAATTCAAAATAAAAACTGCTCGAGGGTACTGTTTTTATGAACACGATTAAAATAATTATTGGCTATATTTTATACTGTATAAAATAAAAATTTAACAAAAATTAAAATTAAAAAACCCCTTTATTATTAAATTCTGTATTGAAAGATATTGCAAAAATAATAATACTTATAACAATAATAATAAAATGGTAATATTGACTATTGTTTACTTTCAAAGCATGTATAAGATTCTCACTGAAAATCAAAATGAATAAATTGTACACAACAAAATATACAAAAGATTATTTAAAAAATGGTTTTATATTTAAAATAAAAATCTGTTATGTATTATTATGATTCAAACAAAAAACATACAATTGATTCGAAACCCTGTCTGCTGAAATGGGATCGACTCTATAATGGTATGTATTACACATTGTACGTCTAAAATTAAAGATTTAAATTTTAAACCTGTTATGTACAATAATACTAAATGGGGGTCTATGTAAATTTATATATATTTAATGATATTATGTACTAATTTCGAATGCTTTATATTTTAAATAACATAGTTGTTAATAATCTAGTTCGGGCAGTTACTTCAGGCGGTTAGGTTAGGTATTTGCGAAACTCAATTACCTACACAATTTTTACAAATTGAAATAAGATTTAGTTTACTTAAAAACCTATGCACCTGTGGGCTATGGAACTCAGTTTACCAATCCTGACTAAATATAGACATTACGGTTGGTCAAGAGGAGAGGAGTAAAGACTCTTAGAACCACACACTGGGTTCGACTTTTCCATCATGTAGCGATTTTTGAAACTACTCGAAATTCGAAACTACTATTGGTGTGTATAATTGGCAACAACTAAAATTTACAAGACATGATAACATATTTTATTCTACGAAAATCAAATTTTTCGTTATTTCTCTGTCACAGTTTACTGCAGTTTGGACTTACGATGACCGCAGTGTAAAAATGTATGAAATAATTAATATGGACGTTCTGTAGCAATAATATTAAAATTATCGTTATAATAAATTGCACATCAAACAGATACTATACAACGTTATCATTCCAACAAAAATCGTATTGTGATGATACGATCTATTATAATATTATACTATTGTCGATTGTAATTTTTTTTGTGTTTTCAACATAACTATATAATGATACAATAATATATTAATAATTTCGCACGCCATTTTTCGTTTTCTGATATCGGTTATTGTATAAATCCATATTACATACCTAATTAAATTGTCACCGTTCGAGTTTCCACAAGTTCCATCCGCTACAAATCGGTCCGCAAAACCGCTTTGATATAACCTATAATAATAATATACGTTATAAACGCGTATCGATTGCTCGCAATTGTTTCACGTTAAACCGTATTTAACGCAACGCCGCCATGAAAACTCAAATAAAACGACGTGACTTATCGACAGGTCTTAAAGTTAAAACGTTTGAAATTTGACGGAATAATAAATTTAAAAAAAAAACTACAAGACTACCACCGAACACCGAGTCAAATTATGTCTAGGGGGAGCCCTCGCTTATGTGTTTCGACCCTTTGCCCCGAGTTCAGTATACGCCTACAACAGTCCTGCGCCGCTGCACATCAAATGTATTATAATGTTGTGATATTATGCACAATGTCCAAACGTTTCCGCTCTACTATGACTGTGTTCACAAAGTCGGCCATAAATTATTGATTAACATCCCGCGCTGTCACCGCAGCTACATCAAACGGATTCGTCGCATCGATATTGCAGTATGCGTTGTATTTCATGTAATAAAATATGATAAAATATAATAATAATAATATGCTACAAAGGCGCGCGTTGCCCAGTCTCACGTGTCGGTTCCCTGCGCCAACTATGCGCGTTTTAACAGCGCAAATATTCGTATTTTGGCATTTATTTTTAATGTTTAAATGTTTTTTTTTTTTTTATTTTGTCCTGCCTATAGCTCCGTTATACTTGGCACTCGTTCAAACCGTTTGCGGTTTACCACACGATGGATTTAACGATTCAGTTACGACGAGGTGCTAAACGTACATTGCGCATTATACATAATCGATATAATAATTTTTTTCTATATTATAAACAATATTACCGTATGACAAGTAGTAGCGTAAGCGTGATGATGGTCAGTCATCCACCTCCGACAATTGCATTATTTAAGCCACCGATTGTGTGATTTGTATGGTGAAACGCAAAACTACATCCAAAGGTAAATGTATACGGCGGCTGTTTATTATTACATGGCCTGCAATTCGTGCTAACTATTCCGTGGTGGTAAAAAAAAAAAAAAGTTACTAATTTATAACACCCCCGGATTAGTTTGAAAAATATTCTGGAAATAAACATTAAATCCCGTATTTTTACCGTGGTGAAAACTACAGCAGTTGGTTTGGACACGTTAAGTACGAATAATTGAGCCGTTATTATTATTATAATGAAATCCAAACCTTTACAAATTATTTATTATTATACGGTTCGTGTTTTAATATCCTTTATTATTATTATAATAATAATAATTATTATTTTAAAAGCAAACAGTGAAGTAGCAATGGTTGTTTTTGTAAAATGTAAATGAGCGGGAGTCGGACATATATATTCCATTTTTAACGACGATTTAATATAGATTTATGCGAACCAAAAGTAACATTTCGGAATTAAAATGTTTTAAAAACCTCAAGGATAAGACTAATGAACGCTCAGAGATAATATATGATGTACCTACTTCATAAATTAAAACCGAGAATAGGTATTTTCAAGACTTCATATTATTATAATGACGTGCGCGTTATATTATGTATAAAGCAGAATATAGGCACATATATGAATATATGATGATAATACAAGACGTTATGATATACGTTCGTGTGAACCACGCCAGCGACCAAAAACAATAATATTCATAATGAGCTTTTGATTCTTACTTTTGTCGTGTGACGATTTTGTGATTATATTAGGTATCTTTTAATTATTGTCGTATAAATCGCTTCCCGCTAAAACATAATATTATATATATATATATATACATTGTTAATACTATATAATATTATATTACTGTACACGCGAACACGCACTATCGTATATAATCTCTTGTAGCAGGCTGAGACGCCTAAATCATTCTATTTCTTCGGGACTGCTGTCAAACGTTACAAAAAAATAAAATAAAAAAATGATATCCAGTTCTTCGCTGCAGCTCACCGTCGCCGTCGATGCTGTTGCTGTACCCATACGAAGTCGAATCGTTATTGTGCTCAGCATCGCCGTATTTGTTGCAGAACAGGTTTGTATTGAAAACGTATAAAAGGGTCGTTCACTTTTATCGTCGTCCGGTAGCTCCCGAGCGTCCAAACGTATTCTTTTTTTTCCATTTTTTTTTTTCATTCTTCTGTTATTTATCATCGCTATATAATATGAGTACTGCGGGCCGACATATTATTATCATCGTACACCGCAGCAATACCATTTCAGATCGTACGCGGACGACGTTCTGTCGCGCGTCG
The DNA here is from genome assembly GCA_008086715.1 of Sitobion miscanthi. Lineage (NCBI taxonomy): Eukaryota > Metazoa > Arthropoda > Insecta > Hemiptera > Aphididae > Sitobion > Sitobion miscanthi. Next base: position 15,148,429 of record CM017800.1, read on the forward strand.
GACGGCGAAAAAGTTTTAGAAACTGAGACGATACGCGCGACGCGACGGCGGTCCGCCCGACCGCTGCTGAGGTCGTGTTTCTTTTCGCCCGCTGCGGTCTGCGCAGACGGTCCGCGCCGATCCACTCATCGTCTACGCGCGATATCGTCCGCGAGTCCTCCTCGCGTCCGATTTTTTCGTTATTATTGCTATTACCGTTTGTTTTTGCTGTCGTCATTATGGCCGTTGTCGTCGCGGGGGAGAGACGTTGGCGGCGAAACGGCGGCGGCGTTATATTTACACGCCGCGGAATCAAATATTATCATCTTCACCACCCGCAGTCACTATATATACCATTACGACATCGAAGCCGAGCACCTATACCATATACCTACCTGCCTATTTACACATGTGCGGTTTGCGCGGTTAACGACCTGCTTTTATTATTATTATTATATTCACGTTCAATCGGACAAAGCTGTGCGTCCATATTATAATATTATAAAATCGCAAAAGCACACGCGCTAGACTCGTGTCCGACACGACGAGAGTCGGTCCCTCGTCGGCGGCGGCGTTCCGCAGCTCGGGTACGTGTAAAAGACCGGTACACACACACACACACATAAATACAAGTACGTTACATTATGTACGGCATGCGTATGCACTGCTCGTTAAAAAAAAAAAAATCCTTTGGGTGTATTGTTACAACGCATTTGATGGACGACAAAAAAATTGCAAAACGCTATACTCTACGTGCGACCGTATATAATATCAACTCGCGAATAATACATCAAATAGTGTATAACATAGGTGCTTGTAAAGAAGACGAAATATGGTTTTCCAGTCCACGAAATTCGCCTGTTGACGGTTGTTACCATGCGCCATATCGCCTACCCGTAACACCCGCCACTGATGTATAGAATTCGCCGTCGTTTCGCTGCGGATATGCAGCCGCGCAATTAACGCCGCCGGAAAACGGTGAACAGGTATTATTGTTTTAGTTTTTTTTCAAACATATAATATGTAAGTCGGTATACTTACATACGTACACACGATAACCGCATTATTATTATTATTACACGCGTAACTTTGCATAATATACGGTATTCGTATTATAGTCGTATGACTCAGCTGCGTTTCCACGTACATGTGCATTCGTAATGAAATAAAATGATATCGACTCTCATGGTGTAATAGGATAATTAAGCGTATAATAATATGCATCGAACTTGTTGCCCGAGTGCATCGCTTCCCCTATTATATTAATATTATACAGGTAGACGGCGCAATAAAAAGTGTTTTTAAAACTGCACGTGACCGTGTAGGTATAATAATATCACTATGATAAATAATTATTTAAATTAGAAAAAAAATTACATTATTATGAAAAACTAGTTTATAAAATAATTTAACCTAGGAAAATATGATTTTAATTTTTTTCCGATTATAAGTGCGGGACATCAGAGCGATAACTTTTAAAATTAATATGGGATCTTTAATTTTTTTAATATAATTTATATACGGCTTAAATTTTAATGCAATTTTATGGGTTTATTACACTGATGCATAACAAAATAAAAGTGTCAAAGCCACTCTAATTTAATTTATAAAATTTGAAAAATATGTCAAAAATGAATGATACCTGTGTCCGCTTCGTTATACATTTTTATTATAACCACATTACCTATATAATAATGATGACCTACTATTAAACAAACACTATATTAGGGAACGGAGTGGCCGAGCGGTCTAAGGCGTTGGTTGTGACGCAGCCGGCGCCGGTTCGATTCCTTGGTCACGGGTGGCATTTTTCTTCGGGCAAGTCACGGTGACCGGAGAACAAGTGCCGCCATCCCCCACCCAGGCATGGCATATACCTACGGGTGCCCAATCAAATATTCTGCTATATACAAACACTCACGTGTAAAAATCCACCACTTCAAAAACCCTACCACCACCACAATACAACCCTACTAACAGCTAATGGCCGTAGATGCCGGGCTTAAGGATCAATAAAAAAAAAAATAACAACACAATATTATCATTATGGCGGTGACAGTTATTTAAAAATGTACTTAGAAACAAATACATTATAAAGTTATAGATTTCTCTTTTCAAGGGGAATTTTTGACTTGGTATTATATATTATGTAAAACAATAAACTATCTCCGAAAACAATATATAAACACACTTTTGTACTTCAGCAGAATTAAATTATCCATAAAAATGGATAAAATTAAGTTAAATACTTAAATAGAATAATAACTAGTCTATGTTTTATTTTTTGATCTATAAGAGTACTTAAGTTAATATTCAGAAGTTAAGCTATGTCATGAGCTAGGATTATCATTTAGTGAAACGAAACAACAGATTATTACTGGACTAAGATCACGAGACCTATATTATAATCAGGTACCAAGTCGATGAAGTTAATTTTTGTTGTCTAATGTTATAATCGAATGTTATTTGAATGTCATTTGTCCAAATAAATTATACATGCTTTCTATACTTTAAGAAAAATAATTCAACCGATGAGTAGCGACAATAAATTCAAGTATAACATATAAGTTACTATCGTATGTCAAATATGAGAAGTTCATAAGCCACTTCTACAACTGGAGTGTATGTTCTTGGTATTAGTATTATTACGATGCAAGCCATAGGCCACACTAGCATCAAGAAGTTTGTCAAAATGCCACCATGGAACGATAAATATGAATCACTTGTATCAATTATTGTTCTACTTATATCAAGATGTAATCTTAGATATTATTTATAGCCCAAAAAACCAATGAGTACTAAATGTGGGAAGTGTTGACACGAAGTCCAGTAGTATAGGCTTAACACCAAATAAAATAGAAAAATATATTATTTTGATGCGCTATAGTTGATAGGAAACCGGACAAATCATACGCCGTGGATACCGGAAGTTCCACTGATGTGTCCTATTTGTATAGTATGATACCGAGGTTCAGGGACTAAAGTTGATGTCGTTTCCAAACACAGTAAAAACCATGTTACGGTTAACTCAGGCTATTAATTATTAGACCGTTATATAGATAGGTAAATAACTAAAAGTTGATCACGCGACCTCTGAAATACCAGCCCATAAGCTCAAAACAGAACGTTCCACTAATATATGGCCAGTCATCTATTGGGCAATCATAGACTTTATTATTAAGACGAGGTAACACAGTGCGTCAGTGCATATTATATTATATGAGGACTAAAAGAAAAATGATGACAAATATTGGACATTGATATCCTGATATACCTACTATCGTCCCATTGTGGGCTATAATAATCCATACAGTTGTTTGATAAGAAATTAGTATGATAAATTATAAAATTTCCAGAAAAAAAATGTACATCACCAGGCATGGTGACCAGTTAACAACAGAATAAAGCTAAGCACATAAGGTTCAAATAAACAAGTACCGAAACCAATGGGCATCTGAGTTAAAAGTACAGAATGTACAATAATTGCAAAGAAAGTCTGCACATGTGTCGGTGTGGCATCCCGACAATGGAAGTTATCCATTATTATTTACTACCTATTGTGTAAGTAAAGGCAACAATATGTATAACTATAATTTCGTGTAATATTTTGAGGGAGGCGCAGTGCACGGCTCATCGATATTATATCATAATTATTTAGAATAATGTTACGTTCTCTCGTTGACCGTTTTAGATTTCGTCTGAGAAAATGAGATGGTATACGACAATGGTTTTGTATATAATAAAATAAAATAAAACCGTATAAACCGTTGCAAAATCGTCACGTCCACGTCGAGGCAATTGGATAGTTTATAATAATATGTACTTTACGTATTATATACCACTGTGCGGGACACCCCTAGACGGCGTCCATGACCGGGATTTAGTGCGGTATACCGCGTTTAAACAAATCGTCAGGTATTGTGACCGTTGCAATCGTTGTCATTATTACCTATCGTTATTTCGAATATCGATTTATGTCTCAGTATTTTACGCGTGCGGTAGGTACCTGCCGACCAGCAACCGAATATCGCCACATCGAATGTGAAAACCGCGTCGTCCGACGAAGAATTCGAGGAATGGAAAACGGTCGGTGTTTGCGTGTACGTGAAAATCATCGCACTATAATTACGGCGATCAAAAAGAAAAACTGAGCTCAAAAGTTTTGATGGAAGCGCAAAACGTAATTTAACCGACATCTCGTGTGCGTAACCCGACCCGCGAGCATTATGTATATATATATATTTATATGTGTAATATTATATATATATATATATATATAGGTATACATTAATATAAATATAATACAATTTAAACGCGGGTATTATGACGATACACGCCATCCACCACCCGGGTCACTATAAGTTTTTAAGGTTATAAAAATTAATACCTAATATTATTATTGCCGGCAAGCACGAGGGCATCAGCGTTGCCGGTTTCCTCACGCACTAAAGCTTACGAGTGAATATTTTATGTCCGGTCCAACACGCGCTCCGGTTCAACTGAATTTGCCGATTACAATTTTGGGTGAAGCACAACAGCTGCAATGTCTTTATTTCTCAATTTATTAGAGTTCGAAATAACACGATAATAATATTATGCGAATGACGCAACGCAATAGTGTTCAATATTTGTTTGTTTTTTTTTTTCAACCGAACAACGCAATAATTATACCATCCAAGGTTAAAGATTGTTGATGGTTTCGTACCCGACAAAATGCAAGCAAAATATCTCATAGGATGTATACATATTTTAAAAAAACTTAACTCGACGTCCAAGTTCTCTGTATTTCTTTTAAATATAAATATAATATATATATATATTTATAACTTTTAAACTTGCTAGTATGAAAAAAAAAAATCTTTTCACGATTTATAACCGTCTTTGTATATTTTGAAGTACTGGCGGATAGTGGTGAATTATTTGTTTATCTTTTTCGTAGAACTTCAATAATAAATAAAACCATAGATATATACGAACATTTCGGGATGATATAAAATCCTAATATTTCTTTGAAAAGTTTATACACATTTTTACTTAACGAAAACTTTTAAATCCTTACAATTCTACCTACTTGTATAATTTTTGTATGTATATATTATAATTATTGCATAACATAAGTTTTCGCCCTTCGTGTTGTGTAACGAAACAATATGAAATTGGAATTTTATACAACAGTTTCTGAGTAACTCTTGCTCTTACTATTATGAAAGTTTAAAAACAAATGTACCTATTATTATTTCACTCGTAGTGAGACATATTATACTTAAGGTAGGTACCAATAGTAATAAAATGATTTTTTTCCGTTTAACAAAACACAAATAACTATAATAATAATAATGTAATAGTATACATAATAATATATATAAATGGTTGTTTAATTTTTAATAAATCACGCACTATAGTATTAGAGTTGGTGCCTATATTGTGTTTGGTATTTCACGTACCTACCACTTATATAGTGAATAGTATAGGTACAACATATTTATGTATAAGATTTCTAGAATTTATAGGGATGTGTTGTGTATATTATAAACTACTAACTAGATACCAAACTATGATAAGAAAAAAATTATTCCATACAATGCAATTTTGTAATTAAATCATATTCTGGTTACGCTGCAAATCCAATTAATTTTTTAATTACATCGACGATCAAAATAATGAAATTTGTTTACAGTTTTAACTGTTTTATTATTATTATTTTTTTTTTACCAAATATAGTGCAATGACTCGTATATGGCCAACAATAGAGACGAGATAAATAAATAAAAAAATTACTATACTCACTATGAAATATACAATCATTATTTTTTGATTTAATGTGTATTATCTTATATTGCGAGCGTACATATTTTATTGCAATTAAATTATTTTTGCTGAAGTCGTAAAAGAATGCATGTAAAACAATAAAGAAATACGTTAATGTGATGTAATTATAATATAACCACTCGAAATTTAGTTTCAACTTTGAATGTAGAGACTAAACGCACGTTTAAATTTTAAACAAACTAAACGCGTTAATGTTTATCGAGGGTCGGTGGATATCAATTGCTTATTTTATTTCTCTTTAATTTGTTCAATTTTATAGAGTACTCAACATTTCTTATAATTATTGCTTATAAATACATTATACAAATACAGTAGCCTACCTATATATTCTTATTGGTTTACGTTGTAGTACTATGAGAATTCAACGTGTTGATGTGTTTCTATGATATTCCACGTATAATACCTATGACAAAATCGAATTGAGAAGTATGAAAGCGTATTATAATACGCATTCACTATTAAGTATCAATAATATCACATATAGCAAGATTTGGTTAGAATTATAATTTAGGTAGTGTACTAGTGTTCTTACAATTATTGTAATAATTTATAAAAAAATAATTTACAATTTAGACATTATAACGAGAAGATTTTTAAATATTTATTAAAAGTTTAAAATAATTACTATCTAAAATGAATCTGATAAACATTTAAGTCATCAACATGCTGAAATCATTATTTGTTGTTAATGGGCATGATCAAAATATCATTACAAGATTTCAATGCAATATGTAGGTACGTTTTATATTTTTAACGAGTTTTCACTTTTAATGAACCATTGCATGAATAAAAAATAATAATTACATTTTTATTACCCGGTCGGGTTGACAGAATACGTACAAAATATCAATCACACATTGAGATTTGGATTTACTAAAAATGTATTACGACAATATTGATTAGCTACAGCTCACTTTCATTTTACTGTTACCCAATGTGTGATCGATTACATATGAAAATATAGGCCTTGGGTGTCTGGTTATGACAACTGAAATATTATTATCATATAATTTATTATAATATTATTATTTACCTGTTTAATTTATTTTTATATACATGTATACATATATTTAGGTGACTGTAGACTCTATTATGTTCAATCGTATAAATCAATGTTTTTATCTTCACAATACTAATAGTTAAAACATGTTCAATTCAATGTTATCGTTGTTGAAAAAAAATGAATAGAAAATTGTCATTAATTTCTGACAGATATTAATACTATTTTAAATATGTGTTTAAATATGATTAAATGTAAAATTATGCCAAAGTATTATGCAGCACAAATATTTTATTGGCGATTATCCAAAAACAATTCAAAATATACAGTATTTAATTATTCTTCTGGTATTCGAAATATTGTAATTATTATTGTTAAATAATTACAAATATGCCCAGTTCCAAATTTTGTAGAATTTCGATATTCTTTTATGTGATTTTGTCATTCTCGGTGATTTGTTCTTTGATTACTGTTTCTAAAATATTCTCATGTAATGACTTGTTTTATTTTATATTTTCAAATATTAGACAGCAGAATTCCAAGTCTAGCCGGTACAGCCAAACATCGAATCAAAGTGCATTATACCTACGCCTAATATGAAAATAACGAACATCTCAAAAAAAATTAATAACCTATTTAATTACAGCAAAATATAATACCTCAGTGAAAAGCTCCATTAGATTTTCAACAGAAGGAATCTTAATGACCAATTGAAACTTTTACTATTATCGTTCATCTAAACATTTCTTGGACGTCATTTCAACGCTCGTTCAACAGACCTATGATTTTTGTCTCGGCTTTCCGTGAACGATTTTGACTACATTCCACATTATATGAAATTCATTAATCACTGAATTTTCTCCCCTTGTCGGAACAAACAGTATGGTCATAGTTCATAAATATCTAGTAAATATCTGATTATTATCAATATTTCCCATTTCATACAGTTATCAACGACGTCATTAACTGGAAAACAACGATAATTCCCATAGTTGTAGATAAATAATGTTCATAACGATATAATGCTTTTTACCGTAATATACTTTAGGTATATTATTTTTAATGAAATATCGACTTCTTATTTAGTAACACGTTTAATGTTTGCAATACTGAAATTATCATAATTGTATTATTAAAACGCTAAAGACATCGGTAACCAAAACATAAAACTTTTTAATGTTTGCGTTAGCAATTAATGATCAAAAATTAATATATTGAATAGAATAATTTAAATATTTCCGAAATATTGACATAAATAGTATCAAAATACGTAGTTATTATAGTATAATTTAGCAATTAAAATAATATATTTGATATTATCTATACGCCTGTCTGCTAATGAAATGCGCACTATACAATATTCTATGTGAGTACTGATGAAATCATTACCTATTTCACTGTGCGTAGATCGTTAAAGTTTATTTTTTTTAATTCTTTCAAAACGACTAACCTACGTTGGTCTACGTATCTAGTCAAATTAGGTACTTAGTCGAAAATAATAATTATTGATGGTTCTAATTTGCACAACCGGTTCACGACGGGTCGTCTAGTTTGACCAGCGTTTTCTGGTTTAAAATATCTGCTATTGTTTTCGTCGAGTGAACTTAAAAGGTATGTATTATTGTTTGCCCAGAGAATTAATTATCCTATAACGGTGATGACACTATTAAAATCACTCCAAGGTAGTTTATTGACGTTTGCGTGTTGAGACCTGTATAATATGAATATTGTGGACGTGCGTCACAATTCTCGACCATATTCACGTGCTGTATATAATAATATTGTTATTATACGATTTATAAGATATTTTCTTTTTTTAATATTTACTCGGGCAATATAACATTAATAGATATTACAACGACAACTTAAATTGTACGGATTACCTATCGTCTTCTGATAAGGTGAATATTATTAAATTAGTAGCAATATTTTTTCACTGGGAAAAACAATGTGTAGCGATCAAACCGGTAATATCACAATGAACAGTCAACTTATAATTAATGATATAGGTATATAAAATAGTAAAAAATGAATTATAAATGTTGACATAATATTATAGGCACTAAAAGTTATTGTTTACAGCTGCTGTTTTATATTACCTACTTAAAGTCACTCCTTAAATCAATTTTAAAGCATTTTATCATAGGGTGATGTGTAACCACTAACCAGTATATTATTATTACCTTAAATCGTGATTACAACCCAAAAAATATACCGAAACTCTTTTATGCGGGTGTCTTATCGGACGATCTCGGAGGCTTGAATTTTTAATAAATACGTGACTGTTTTTAATTTATTATTATTTTTTTTTTTTTAATTTGTTTAAAACCTGTACGGGAGAGTGAAAAATAATGTACGGCCAAGAATAACAATATAAAGTACACGGGCGTACAATCAAAAAGCACTAATGTGTATAATTTCGTATATCCGGGGGAAAAGTGCTATTGTGTTCAAACGGTCGGAACAAATCGGGTTATTGACACCCGTAGCCATAAAAATAAAAACAAAAAAATAGCACTCTCATTATGTGTGGTGTGCATAGGTTTTTTCAAGAATATACAGCTACGTATAGGTACGCGCGCTACAAGTTTCGCCCACTCGTGTTACGCTACACTAGTCCCAACGGCGTATATAGAAGCGATGGATCGACAAGTCCGTTTTGATACTCCGGCCTGCCCACCGGTAACTGTGCTGGGTGTACGTAGTAATAACATTATGACGTACGAATTACACGTCCTATGATGGCAAAAATAATAATGAGTAAAATGAAATCGAGACGATATGGGCCGATATCGGTGTGTGGAACTTACACCATCGACGGTGGCGTAAAAATCTGGTTTCTCCTAGTGTTACGCTGCACCAATCCCAACGGCGTAAATAGGAGCGATGGATCGACAAGTCCGTTTTGCTACTCCGGCCTGCCCACCGGTAACTGTGCTGGGTGTACGCAGTAACAACATCATGACGTACGAATTACACGTCCTATGATGACAAAAATAATAATGTGTAAAATGTTATAAAAAAAAAAAAATCAAGACGATATGGGCCGATATCGGTGTGTGGAACTTACACGATCGACGGTGGCGTAAAAATCTGATTTCTCCGATCGATCGTCTGTTTTATTTTTTAAGAATATACAGCTACGTTGTAAGTACGCGCGCAAGTCTCGCCCACTCGTGTTACACTACACTAGCGGCGATGGATCGACAAGTCCGTTTTGCCACTCCGGCCTGCCCACCGGTAACCGTGCTGGGTGTACGTAGTAATAACATCATGACGTACGAATTACACGTCCTATGATGGCAAAAATAATAATGTGTAAAATGTTGTAAAAAAAAAAATCAAGACGATATGGGCCGATATCGGTGTGTGGAACTTACACGATCGACGGTGACGTAAAAATCAGGTTTCTCCCATCGATGGTCTGCACCGACGATATATTGTAGACGGCATCCTTTGTGTCACTCGCTCGCGACAAAAAATCGTCAGGACGTGTCTGCTGCAAGTTGTACGGGAAATATCTGACAGGTCTATACCGCGTGGTATTCGCCGCCGTATGGCACTGGATCTCGATAACAAAATTATGTTAATTTTCGACGTTGTAGGTACAATGTTTTATTCGAGCAAAGTTAAATAACTCGAGAACAGTCAAAACAACTTGTGTTGTATATCAATTACGAACGCAGCCACGCGAATTCTTTCGTTATCAGTAGTTGTAGTGTTTGTTCGCATGTTTGTTTACTTATTTGTTTGTGCGTGTGCGTGTGCGTGTGGCGGTAGTTACGACAACTTGCCCACATGCCATTCTACACGTACGAGACGTACCCACATTTAAATCAAACCCCACGAGATATGTGTGCGTACAAATAATATCGATTACCCCAGCCACCGAAGTCGTACCCAGCACACAGGCAACATATTATAACAACCATTTGAGAAACACACATTTTAATCGGAAATTAATTTGAAGGGTACAAAAACAAAGACGTTAAGTTCCAGGAAAATATGATATTTAACTTTCGTCAGAAAACTCGAATAAAACTGGAACAGTTTACAACCCGGTGGTTCGGAACGGTGGTGAACGCAATTTCAAAATCCTATTCAATTATTCATTTTGTTTCACGAATGAAAATTAAAGCTAAATAAATCACATTCTTGTATTTTTAATTAATATATTATAATTGAGTTTATTATGTAAAATTATTCCGTCACGATAAAATAAATAGAATTAAATAAATAAAAAAAAAAATTAAGAAATAATACGCATTTATTCATTTATGCTATTATATGCGTTTCGTTAACTTATTTGGGAGACGGGATCGAGTTTTATTTTTGTTTTCTAGAACTATACCTGAACTAAATACTAAACATGCCGAATGATCTAACTTCTAGATAAGATCATTGAGGTTAGATATAGAAAGAAAATAGTTTTGAGCTTATTCCACGAGATAAAATTACTTTTTTTTATAATTTATAAATTGTAATTGTGAGGTTTATGATTTTTGGTGTCTTTTGAAACGATCATGTCTAGATCCGTTACATCCAAGTCACGAGTTTGCCACATACTTATACACGCGTTAACGTTTTCCATATTTTTACATACTTTCATATTATAATAACGAAATGATACAAACAGTTTTTAATCGATCGAAGTCTTGACGATGATAATATCATCTATATCGTTTTGAGAGAACATAATAATAAAATACTATCGACAAAGTTCATTTATGTTCCTTTTTCTCTGCACAACAAAAAGTTGGAGCATCGTATCAGTCAAATGGATCGACTGATAAATAAATAAACGTGAGAATATAAAACTAAAGTTTATGTATTCTTTCAATAAAAGAACCGTGATGAAGCCTGATCGTATTTTTTACCTACTGGTACGGCAAGGAAGGATAAAATCTCCAAAACCTCTTTTTTCGTGAATACTATCAATGCAGCGTGGATTTGATATCTTATGAATTTGATAATATAAACCATAGACATAATAATATTATTATATACTAACATTATCAAAATTGTAATCTTGGTTAAATAAGATTAAGTTGAGTTTAGATAACACATTGTTTTATTGAATTATAAAATAAAGAAAAACACCGTACTTGTATTTTGTCAGCTGATTATTTTGAAACATTCATTTGTAGTAAGATTCGATGAGGTTTTTTTTTGAGCCATAAGAACTTAATTTTGAATGGACTTATTCTATCATGAGAGCACATAATAATATAAATATATAATATAATTATGGAATTAATATTATGCTTAAAATGTTTAACATAGTATGCGTAAATGGACAAATAAAATAAAATATCAACTATAATATACTATTTTAAAAAAGACATGCCTATATTATTATGTTGATATAAGCTTATTTGTATATTATTATTTACAACAATTTGTGTTTTGATATTCTCAAATATGTATATAAACAGAAGTGTAAAATATAATTTTTCAATTATCACAAATACAAATATAAGTTATCATGGATTTATACTCTTTGAAGAGATATATAGAGAGTGAGAGAGAAGCGAGAGGAGGATAAGAGAAAGAGATGACATGACCTTATATATACTTCTGTAACCAATGAATTCCTTATTATGCTACAACTGGAGTTACGCAATTTCTTTAGAGCACAATGTACAAGAAGAACACGGGAAATTCCAACTTAAAAAAATATATAAACCCAACATAGTTTTCAAATCAAATACAAAGAATTGTAAATGAATATTTCATGTGAGTTTCACGAGTGTTTCAACGGAAGAAAAAAAATTACCACCGAGAATCAGTAAGTTTCGTAAAACTATAAAATAGTATTCCGGTCAACGCTTTATAACACATCCGTGCACGGGACACTTGAGTGGTGAAATCACAAAGTATTGTTAGTATCACTGAGGGATAAAATGCGGGTATATAATATATATCATACATCTAATATGTATCTTTATATTGTACTACATTGATTTCTGTATATCTACGTATATACTCTATAGTCAGTCTATTTCAGTTATAAACGGAGACCAAACAAATTATATTGGCTCAAATCCTTATATTATGACAATCGATTGCGAGGGAGAACAATGTTTGTTATTTTTGGACGTTTTAGGGACTCACCAAAATTTCATCCACATCGAAGGAAAAAGAACATTAATTTAAATTATATTAAAATTTTTAAAGTTTCAAGAGATTTCTACGATTTTTAAGAATTAAACATTTCGCTTAAACGTCATCACGTTCATCATGTTCTGTTAAAAAAAAAAAAACGAATATCTACCACGAAAATTAAACTCAAGTTGTTATTTTCAAAGATTAAAAACAAGAACAGTAAACAACTTAGGAACTTTTTAAAAAAAATTGATTTTATTTCGTTGAAATTTAAATAATAACCGTAGAGAAATATGATAAATTATTTCTAATGACTACATTAATTTTAAATATTAAGACGTTTTAACCAAGAAATAATTTTCAATACGTGAACAAACCAGAGAATTTTCTGAAAAACTTAAAAAAATAATTAAAACATCATGCAAACAACATTTCAGAAAATACAAACCCATGCACTAGAATTTTTTTTTTTATTCCATCGAATCACGGTCCTGTAACACATCAAGTGAATAAATCACGTTTTCGATTGTTCTATCCTTGAAACCAAATGCCTTTCAGATTTGCCAAGAGTAATATGTAATACGGCGTTTCGTATAGGCAATATAGGTACACCATTAATAGTAATTACCTTCATTATAATATTATAATTATACCCATTTAATTATTATTTTAGATTATTTTAATAATTTTTACATGTATCATATTTAATTGGTTTTGAGTTTTTCAAATAAGTGTATAGGCGTAAAAGTTATAATATTGTAATTGAATTACAATATTTACAGAAATCCACTTTAACCGACATCGCATGAAAATAGTATTCACTTCCTAAAAATGCCCACATGTTCAGTTAAGTTTCTATTTTGTAAAATATATGAAACTAATTTTGTATGAACGGACACAAAGCTATTACATTGTATGGAATTGTGTATGTTTACTTCTCTGGAAAAAAAACATTATACTGTAGTTTGTATAACTCTGATTTTCATTATATTGTAAACAATAAAAAATATTTTACTCCACTTCTTTATATAATTTAAAATGTGCTTTGTGTATAAGGGTTCTAGAGACATAAACCTACACTAATCAATATTAAAAAATAACTCAAATTCAAATATATAATATCACCAGAGGTAGCTTATTTCCATCACAATAATATCATCTAAATTATTTCAAATAACTTGACGTGCACATTCCCATTGTAACTGGTATTTTTTTTTTCACAGATTGCATAATGTAAATTGATGATAAATATAAATTCTTTTCTGAAATAATCTTGAAGTATATTTTTAAACTCGTATAACAATGCCGTCAGTCCTGGAAGAGCTGTAAGTTATACTATATAATAATATTATGATATTCAAAGACATTTTATTTTTAAATTAAAACCATGTTTAATGATAAAACGATACATTTTTATTTTTAAAAATGCGTTTATACTTTTTTATAATTATATTATCATATTTTGTTATAACCAAATTTTTTTCTTCTTTCTAGATATCTGTCAAGCATTTGTTTAAATGTCACTTCGTCTTAAATGCATTTAAAAAATAAAAACAAAGTAAAGATTTAATGCTATTATTATTTCATCAATTAGGCGATAAGTGTTATTTGTTTTGTTCTCAATGTCCTATTAAATTCATACTTTAACTGCCATTTGAAAAGCAGTAACATCATAACATTTATTCTGCCAAAAATAATATTATGCGTCTATTGTTGTTATTTATGGATTTGAATACATTCATAACTCAATGATAATGATAAATAAATAATAAAACCATGTAATCTAAGAAATAAAGTACCTACCTAATTTTATTTTTATTATTGTATAAAAATATTAATATAAAACACTGTAGGTAGCTTGGTGTGGTGCAGTGCGTACACTCAACTGCGGAAACGCACTGAGTGTAAGTAACGGCCGGCGTTGCTAGTTCCCGGATGGGTGACCACCCGGAATTTTTAGCAACGGATCCTTGCCACACAAATGTGTTTTCAACCGTTCCTTTCCTTACTAACAACCTACAAACAAACAAAATAGCTAATGACCTAAGTGTCCGGCTCAAGCACAATAAAAAAACAAAAACAACACTGTAAAATTGGGTAAACTTTGATAATTCACGTGTTTTGGTCTTGTCATTGAAAATTTAAGTTAATCGTGTATAGCTCATGCATAAGAGTTGCCGATGTTATTATTTGTTAAGGTACTACGATTTATTAGTGGTTATCAAAATGGTTGGATTATTTTTAGATTGTTCTTATCAAAAATCGTCCATCATATTTTATTATTTCACGTACCTAATCATAAAAAATAATTTCTACGAATTATGTGCAAATGAATTATATTTTCAAGTTGAAGTACTTTACGTATACGAAAAACGTGGTAACGCATTAAAATACATTATTAAAAAATATATTTTGTTTTAAATTTAACGAATACGTGTATATTTTTAAGGTGCAGTAATTTTAATAACCGAGCACTGTGCAGTAACTGTGATACCTATACAGTATGCATAATACATTTCAAGATTTAATTTAATTTTTTTTTTTATACAAGTTGTTCAAGTTTTTGAAAAATAACAATATTAATATGTCAATGATATTACTTTAGGTTTAGAACAACTTATAAACCAATCATGTCCACCCATCCATCCATCCATTAGTAACCACTGACCAGTACATAGTTACGATTTTTTCGTTTTAAGATCTATTCAGCTTAAAAGTTGAAATTTATAATTTTAATTTTAATATTTAAATTCATACTATCTAGTATTAAAAAAATATCAAAATATGAGTAAACATAGATTTATAGTAGCTAATATTAAAAAATAGGTACAAATCATAGTTTTTAAATTGTAAAATATGGAATTAAAGTTTATTGTATTGCAGCGATTAGAAACCGGGAATTTATCTAGATCGCAGAGTGAGCTTTTTTGACTTGTTTATTTATTATGTCTAAAAAATCCTAAAAGTACCAATATATTTTTATCTAAATAATGTAAATAGTGAACAATTTAAAAAGTAAAAGTCAGAAACATTTTTCCCTGAAGACATTTAATATCATACCCTCTAAAATAATTTGAACAAATAGAAAATATTAGGTTAATTACTTCACAATAAGTGGAACATTGATAGATACGTTAAATAATTAAAATGTAGGTATGCGATGAATATTATAAATACAATTTTTTTTTGATTGTTGAAGGACATCATATAATATCTGATATTAATTGGTTATAGATGATTTGATAGAAAATGTTTATTTACTGAAACGAAAAATAAATAAAAATGATCAAAGATATCTAATTTTGTCGTATTAAAAATAAAACTGCAAGAAATGTTATACGCGAATAGATTCAAAATTCAAATTACAGCTGTATATTATATTAATTAATAATTATTTATACATCGAATAGGTATTTCATCAGAATTTCTTGAGACTATTTTATTTTATTTGCGTAGGTTAATGTAATCAAAAAATTATATTTTAATTAATAAATTGGGCTTATAGTTTTGTATTATTAACGTTGAAATCCGAGAACTCGGACCGTAAAGTGGCATCATTGCATCAATCGTATTACAGTGTCGTTGACATGGTGACTGTTATCGGCAATAACGTGTAGCACATTGTAAATGAACAACACTGCCTTTGAAGTCTTACTAAACAGCTGTGGCTGAATCTAACATATTAGCTATTATACGTGTGGGTAGGTCTCGATCGATCAAATACGACATCGAACGATAATTTCTTCTGTCATAATATCAACAAGTTTTTGACATTATCACTAAATCAAAAAGCAAATTATTTTTCTAATTTATGATTTATGAATCCATCAAAACGTACCTAATTACCGTATAATACGTATACTCTACATCAAGGGCCTCCGACCTTCTGGTCCACTGATGCAGTTACAGCCTGTTAAGCATTTTTAACCAGCCCCGCCAAGCTTATATTATATTAATTAATATTGTGAAGAAATCAGTAAAATTCACTAAAGAAAAATAATATTTTTTTTCTTTGTAAAATTATAGTGTAATACAAAAACAAAATGGCAATAAAACGAGTATTATCTCTTTTAATCTCATTATAAATCCACCTCTCCCCAAAAAATGTTGACCATTCATGTCTAAAAAAATATCTCAGATAAATAATGGTTGAATACCCTTGTTCTATGGTAATATAAAAATAATTAAAAATCTATTGAGTATTATTTTATATTTATTATTCGTTAATAGTTTTAAATTTATTCTAATAGTTATATTATTTTAGGTGCTCAAGGTAGGTACCCAATAATCAATTATTTATGCATCTGCTTAATTTATTGAGACGTTCATTGCACAATATATTAATTATCCTGTCAGTAGGCAAACGTTTAAACGTCTTGAATTGTATTATATATTATTATGTTCCATTTCATTAATAAACCATATTTATTCCATTTTATTTTTTAGGCAAATGGATAATAATAATATTTAAAGAAATCTATATTATACGCATGTACGTATACAACATGTATAATTAATTTGAAAAAAAACTAATATATATTTTGATTTAACAACTTATATCGGAACAATATATTTGGAGGTTAACTACAATATTGTAAATCATATTAAATTATGATCCACTATTCAAACTTGAAGTAGCTTGCATACAAATTCATATTTTAATGTGGTGATTATATAACTAACTTTTGAGATTCAATTATTTCGGTTTTGGATATTATGTTGACCTAGAATCATTTTATATCTCCCTTGTACAGTTGCCGCGTACCGGTCCGACCAATGATAATATATTGAGGCCAAACGGGGAAAGCAATAAATAAAATGCTATATTGTATGGTATATGTATCGAAGACGGTATATACGGAATAAAGGATGTTAAAAGAAAAAGGAAGGGAAAAAATATAATAAAAACTCTGTGCGTCTGATGAAGGGAACGTCTTAAGATGGGGCCGAGGGGGCTATAAATATTATTGAACTCGAGGCCAAAAAATAATGAACGTGCCGAAAGTTCGGACCCGATGGGACACGACTTGGTCTTCGGCATCAACTCGGTTGAATGCCCGTGAAAACTTTATCTCGATTTTTGTACAACGTATTTTTCCAGCCGTGTGTCTTTATTGCATTTAACTTCAATTTTGCTGACCAAATAATTTATTATTATTACTATTATTATAAACATTTTATTTGAAAATTGAATACGTAAGGCATTGGAGAAATAACGAGTAGAGGTGACTTGGGAATACGTATCATCGGTAAAGTTGGATGTAACTAACCGAAAATCTTTCACATAAACCAAAATCAATACGTTTCGTTTTACAAGTTACAACATTACGCGCATTGCACACACTATATGTTCCATATCAAAATTATTCAAAAGCCTGTGTAAGTTATTTTTCCCGTATCTTCCTGATATAATATGTATCAGCCACTGACATCTGAGAAAATAATATGTTACTTCGTATTTTCAGCGTAATCGATATGTAAATAATTATAACTTTTTTTAATATCCCCTGGAAGATATATTTTTCAAATTTAATTTACTATTATATAACAGTGTTTTACTACCTAATTTGGTTAAAAATAACACTATAAAATGCAATGGCATAATATCCCGTCTATTTTCCCGAATTACCTATGAATTCATAAACATAAATTAATTAAAATCAAGAGAAATAGTATTACACAATAACGTATTATGATAATCACTGTACGAGTCATATCTGAAATGCTTGTTTATACGCATTTTTTTTAATTCCTATCGTCCGGTTAGTGAAGTTATCAGATAACTGATCACCCATCAATAAACGCCATACCTTATTTCAACTGGAAACCTATTAATAAAATCATTTTTTTTTTTCTATAGCAAACTAAAATCGTAAAATCGGTTGAAGAGATAGAACTCGTGAGCATTTTGTACTTTCTTCGGGATTATTCAAACCCCATTATACCTTCCAACACAAAAAAATATCCGTAATTACATTATAAATTATAATCCTGTATTTTTATCACAACGTATTATTGCTTTGTCGATATGACAGGTTATTCGTGTTACATCAAGAAGAAATTTATATTCATCAAAATGAAAAATCGAGTATTACCGGTCTCTTCTACTATTATTGAATAAATTTAATTTTAATGTAATTTATATTTCACAAGAACATACATTTAATTAAATGTTATCTGTATACGTTCAGCTGAATGAGCATCATATTACGATTCAGTATTAAAAAAATGTTTAAAAACTATATAACTTATTTGTATTATTTTATTTTTTCGATGAAAATAAATTTGTAGGTATGTAGTATAATTTTACATTTTGATCATATTATTTACATTTTAATCGATTTCAATAATAATAAAATAATGTTTATGTGTATTAAACACTAATTAGTTTCAAATTTTATTACTTAATTGCAATTGATTTATAACATTTTTCTTCGCTATTTATAGTAAATTAAATTAATTTAATACTAATATTATTGCAAAACTAATGGTAATTTATTAGAGTAAATAATTATGATGGCAAAATACGTAAATTGCGCAGTCATTATTTGTAATTTTTGTAATACGACAAACTACTCAGGCTTGCTGCAGATTTCTATTAGGACAGTCGAACAAATATCTCATTAAGTTTAGCACTTGGCTAATCTTGGGAAATTGAACAAGTCAGAAACATATTCGTAAAAAAAAAACATGGCTGTGAACTACTAGCCAAGTCCTATCTCGTCGCTGTAGAGTTTCTTTATATTAAACTAGGCCCATTACACGGTGTAATAGATCGACCCATAGATAATATGGTCTTTTACAAAATACTAATTTTACTATATTTAGTATTTATTTTTATGCCGACACTTCGCGTACCCGATTAAAATACACACTTAATTTAACTTAATATCAACTATACATCACTATTTACTGGATCTTTCTGACGCCTTCGCACTCTCTTCCTCCTCCTCCTCCGACAGTCGACCCTTGCCCTATTCCCCCTGGCTATCGTCAGAGCATTCCCTTAATTTATTACTTTGTCATCATTCAATTATAATGTCGCCGCAGCTTTTCAACACGCACACACGAACCACATCGTAAGACACGTGTTAAACCATTACAGCTGTAATCTACCGTTTGCAGAGTGCTAGAGTGGCACACTTGCACCCGGCTAAAACACTAAAGTTGTCACTAGTAGTTTAAAGTGCCCGTTCCAAGACGAATCCTGCATCGTTAAGCGCAGGTGATTATCACATCTTGTGTAGTTGCGTATGACTACAATGTTCCCGTTTCCAAAGCGATCATACCATATTTATCTATTGTTTGTTTTTGGGAAAACTTAAAATCTACACTTCAAACGCGATACGTAAATAGGATAATATTCACATAATAATAATCATTAAATATTATTATAACGTAATTTATTGTCATTCCATGTTTAAAATAAATACAACCAACTAAACTCTATAACACACGCGTGCAGGTGTCGATGATAGTTTTTATTAAGGTACCTGCAGCAATATTAACAACACATTTACAATTTTATATATGTAATCACGAAATGTTTAGTAAACGCAATAAAGGTAACGAAAAATCAAAATAAGGCAGAAATAATTCTTATTTTGTAATGGTCATTCATACATATTTTCTTAAATCTTACTCATTCTTAGTCGCATTCAAAATTTCTTAGTTTGATTTTTGAGCATTTTTTAAATCCAGTAATGATTTAAAAACTAATATACAGTGTATATTAGAAAAACATGTGCGAAGTATTGAGATTATTTTAGTTTCTTTTTATGTAAAAACCTACTTGCTTAATAATATTATATATTAATCATCAAATGTACGTTAATTAAATACAACAACAATGTAAAAGATTAAAAATACAGTTACCATAAAATAGTATAATATTATATTTTAACCAAATGCAAGGAGAACTACAACTTACGTCAGAAGTATAAATTAACACACAATTTATCAGAAAATCTAAGGTTACTGAACTACATACAAACATTTAGAATTTTATTTATACACCTATAATAATATGTTTATTGTTTTTTTTTTCTTTTTACTTACTTTGTAAGTTATAGTATTGTAAAACGATTCCTCAATTATTGTAACCAATGGCCCGAGTCGCCAAGGCAGTTATTGTTTAAGAAAAAAAAAATATTTTATACATAAAATCTTACACTTATAAAATATAGAGAACAGGTTTCAATTGAGTTTATCAACACTTAATAATATTTTATTATATTGTCTGTAATGATGAAACCAATACAAAGATTTATATACGATTTTAATAATTACAACTTTATACTTTCAATTCCTTCGTACTTTCGTATAAAACAGTTTTAAAATTGATATTTTCACAATAATATTTTACTTTTCTACCTTGAGCTCAAAAGTGTAGGTAATTAATATTATTTTATTAATAACTATTATATTATATTATGATTTTGTGTATTTTTTTTATTTAAATATTACCTACTAGTACCTATATACATATTGTTGTATAATTAAAAATATAATAACATAAGATAATATTAATTTCGGTGCACTTTCTTCCGAATTGGAAAGCGGTGAAGTTATGGTGGCATATTATGGAATGTTGCTCGAGGATAATTAAACCGTGAGGCCTTTGTTTAGACTGCTTTTGGATACGTGACAAAACATTAACGAGCGCTAGTTGTGTTTACATTATTACAAACAATAAAATATGTGCGTGTATGTATAAAATATGTCTACAGGATACGACATCGCTTATTGTTTGCAGAAGGAGTCTTACCGAAATACACAAAACCGATCCTTTCACATTTCAACAGCTTCTATAGTGCAATGATATAATATATGAGCTAAATATAATTTTGGAAAATGTATACTACTCAATTTATTTTTATACATTATACTTATTTTTTGGATAAATATAAAATATTAACTTGGCAAAAATCAATTTTATAAAACCTGATAACAAATAACGATAATTATTACAAATGTATTTATTATTAAATACAATTTAGGAACAATATTATTTATTAGTAAGTACTGTTTGTAATTAATTTAAAATAGCTCACATATAACTATATTAGTAGGTCACTATAAAAGTAATTTGATTCAACAATAATTGTCAAAAATTGAACTATGGTAATAATAATTATCATTCAATTTTAAAAACAAAAAGTTAAGTAAAAAATACATTGAATGTAAAATATTAAAAATGTAAAAATATTAAAATATTTAACAATTCTATAATGTTACTGTAACATAATATTGTTAAATTTATATGTATATAAATAAAATATTTTTATCAAGATAACCCTCGGTATCTGGGTCATTGGCTTATAATTATACCTAATTAAATATTATTATTGTTATATTTTGAAATTGTTCAATGCATCTTAAAATAAGTTAGGTAATATTTCATATTATATTTCTCTTAAATTATATACTCTTCGTTAGACCTTTTGTGATTTATAAATTAATACTAGTTTCGTAATCACTAGGACGTGTCAAGTCGTAAATAAGTGATAGAAATTATTAATGAATATTTTATTTTGCATGATTCGATGCAATTTCGTTGTTATCGGTTCGATGAGGTAGATGGAGGTGAAAACTTTTCCATTAGTTAAGCTGATGGCTATACGTCCCTTGAGACAAGTGAACAGATTGCATGTGAACGAGACCTGAATGGTCAAACCATAAGTTCGGAAGCAGCAAATCCCTTGGCTTCCTATACGTGTTTTACTAGCGAATAGATGGAAGTTTATTGACTTGAGTATATATTTTCGCAAATTAAATGAACGGTATAAACAAAAAAGTGTGTAGAAAACTAATGAGTTACAAAAATATACGATTAATTAAATTTCTTTTGATTTAGTTAACAATTATTTTACCTAAAATCTTACTGAAATTGCGTAGTAAATTAGATTAGGCATAAACATTAATTAATTTTTAAATTAAAATATGAATATAAATGTAGTTTATACCGTAGTTGAATAATTTATATTCCCGTGGAAAATTCTAAATTTGATCAACATTATTGAATTATAGGGAACGTTTATTTTTAAATTAATTAAATTAAAAATAACAAAATATTCAATAAAAAAAATTATAATTACAATATTTTATCTGATATTATTTATCGAATTGTATTCAAAACATTTGTTTTTAATATTATATACGCGCATTATACTATATTATCTGAAAAAAATCTCTACAGCGATAATTTTAAAATGTGTTTTCGTCAGAATATAATATTACACTATAAAGTAGGAAAATGTTGAAATACACATACTTTGCACTGCATAGCATATAGATGGCTGAATCTTAATATATTATTGAAATATAGTGCGATGTTTTTAAAAATTACTTAGACGTTCTAAAATCCCGCACAAATTTAGTTACATATTATGGAGATATATTTAGTGTTATTTACATATTCAGTGAGGGGGATACTGACATTGCTGGATTTGGAGCGGCCCCCGATAGGATTAATTGCATTTTATAAAAACTGTGAAATAATTTATGGAAAAAATAATAGCCGACGTGGTGATTACATCAGGTCACCTGACACGGTGATTTTTATGATCTATACCTAATATGATTTGTATAGTTCACATGCTTTTGGTTTAAGCGAAAAATCAAAAACGAAGTGGAATTATGATTCAACAGGGATTTAAAATTCAAGTTGTCGGTCGTTTCTGGGTCGAAAATACTTTAAATTATAAAATAAGTGAATAAAAACAAACTCGGGTCGATTAAAACGGATTTTCATACGTTAACGTAACGATGAACTACCTACTTACGGATTTATATAAAATATAATATAATTTTATATTTTATCACATTATACTACGCTCGCGGTCGTTGAACTGGTAACTGGTAAGTGCGTAATAATATTATGATATATAAATGGCGCGTTTTCAACACGACACCTGCAATGGTTTAAATGAGCTGCAGAAGTTCAAGGCGATAAATTATAATTATTATTGTATTCGTATACTCCAATTACAGTTATAATACTATTATTTATTGTCGTTTACGCAGCGGCGCATCGTATATACTTGTGGGTAATATTATTATTGTATAGACTACATTATTAACATTATACCTAAATAGGTGCAATTTTTTTTTCTGTCCGCACGGCCATCGTCTGTCGTACAGTAAGAAAGCGCACGCGTACGTATGGCAGAGGGTATTGCGTGTATATTGTTATTATTATTATTATTCGACGCACCTAACGGTAACGGTTGTATTATAATAATAATAAACTGTAATGTATTATTGCAATAATACGCGCATGCGCCCGTAGTCTTCCTCTCGGAGTCGTGTTCAAAAATGTCGAGCATAAACTATTTTGCGCCCCTCTCCACACCATAAATATATCGGTAAATTACGCTTATCGGGTAGGACAATTTTGAATTTTCAATATTTTCTAAATTGTTTTTAACTTATGAAATTTTAATAATTATACAACACGATAAATTATTAATTAATAATAATATTGAATATTTATAACGGAAAACCGTTGCATCGTAAAACATGAAATATGGGTTTAGTTATCAATATATTAACGGTAGTTAATAACTTATAAAATATGAGTAATCAAATCAATTTAACTTATCAAGTCTACATAATACGATCACATAATTTAAGAAAACATCAACCAAATTTTAAAACCAATTTGTTTTCGAATAATTTTAACAGACGAGTACAATCTTCGCGATTTATTACTCATCGCACCTCGTATCGGAGTTCAACAGTGATATTATAATAGTACTACAAAGTCGGCTAGTAACATTTATCCAAATAAACTAAAAATTATGTCGAACGGGACTAGTATATTTTTTTTGAACTATACGATAATACGACCGAACCGATTTTGACCGAAATATTTTTCCACGAATAAAAATCTCCCTGTCGAACCGCACCACAATAACGGCGTGCTCGTGACAACGACTCTCGAACGGTCGGTGGCGTTATGGTGCACAACGTCATCACTGGCAGCAACGGTGACCAAAAACAATGACGTGTAAGGAAAACCTGACCAAACGCCGATATTATTATTACTTATAGACACGTATAGGCGACCGTCTCCCCGCGCAGAAACCAGGTCAACACCGTTGTAATATATAACTTTTTGTGCCATCGCACCAGAAGCGTGTAATAATTCGCGTACACCTCTAGCGCTGCAGATATATTTTACTTTCACGGATAAAAACGTTACGAATATCGTAAAAAAAAAAAACCGTAATTACAATCTTATGAAAAAAAAAAATGGTATCGCTTGCCCGCGCGCTCACAGTAATGAGGTTATGTGTACTTGTGTGTGTGTGTGTGTGTGAGCGAGTGGTTTGTGTGAACGCGCGATGGTCGGACGCCAATGTTTTCAACGTTGTCCTAGGTCAGCGTCGAGTGGACCGGAAAGGAGGAAGAAAAAAAAAGCGCACAAAACGGAGAACAACATCACGAAGACCGCCTCGTACAACGCATATTATTATTATTATTATTACTATCGGCATCGTCATCGCCGCCGCCGCCATCGTCATAATATTATACCTGTACGGTCATGTTGTACGCGCACAACACGATATCCGGACTGGTTCGCACCGTCGCGTCGCACCGTGTTATTAAAATGGGTACCATTATGGGTACGCAACACTATAATGCGATTCGAAGACGACGAAAACAACGCATTAATATATTACACGCGTCGGGAGGTGCCCCGCGGCCGAGTCCGTTCCGTTCTGTTTCGGCAAAGTTTCCGCCGATCGACGACGACGACGACGACACCACCGCCGCTGCAGTCGGGCGGAAAAGAAAAATATTGTTATTCACACGTTATACGGTCGTCGGGGCAGACACAAGTCTGCCGTCCGTCGGTGCCCGTATATAATACACGTTAATATCGTTATTGCCGTTTGATTATTTTTTTATCGAACGCAAAAACACCAGCTACCGGGCCGATATAGTTACATCGATATGCATATATGCTGTTTTACATATCGTGGCTTACATTTTAACTCAAACTCAAATTAGGTTGTATAATCGTGTTCCACTCGAGAAGTTGACGATGTTGTTATGTTTTTTACCGTGCAGATCGGGTCGTATCGGACTTCGCTCAATTGATACGGCACCTACATGCGGTGTTTGATTCTCGAGTCGACGTACTTTGAACACTCAGTTAGTATATTTAGTGTTTAACAGTGAACTCTACACCGCGCGATTAACATTTGGCAGGGTATTTCCTAGCCATGAAGCGATCGTGTGTTGCGAATGCGCGCCCAATTCGAAGGCGATTCAAAATTGTTTCATCTCTCCTGTTTAGACCGAGATTTTGCCATACTTGGATATTGTTAATCAATATATATATATTGGAATTTATTCATTTGTTTAACACGTTTCGAACTGGAATCGGTTCACGACGACGACGACGACGATCGGATGCCTATCTCAGAAATTGGTCTGCTGTAGAGTAATAAATCAAAAATGTATCTAATCTTCGATTAAAAAAAAAAAGTAAAGTTCAACGGAAAAGTCCACTACAATTTATAAGCGAGACGTTGTATTCAAAACAAACGTGTTAGGTTTAGTCATATTTAGACTTAGTAAAATAATATATAATAATATAAAATTCCAATAGCATTCATTCAATAAAATAATGGGACTCGATGCTTTTTTTGGATTCATGAATGTGTTTATAGTTTGCGATTTGTATACAATTTAATGGCCAACAATTTATGCGTAAAAATTCTGATTGTTGTATCAAAAATGTTGCAAGAATTTTCCGTTTCTAAGTGATTCGCCTGCAAGTTTCTAACCAGTAAATAAAGTTTAATTTATGTAAAAAAAAAAATAAGAAACTCAATCTGTATCGAAATTATAACGATACAAATTAATTTAAAATAGAATTTTTATTTTTCAAAAATATTTTGTTGTAACTTGAATTCAAGTGATGTTTTCAAAAACATAAATTTACCATGAATACCCATGAGTATTAGAATAATCACCCTGTGTAATAATATAGTAAGTGGTTATTATATAGGTACCTGTATATGTATTCTTCTGTTCAGAAAAACGTATTTAACAAGTTTGTAGTCTAAAACGTCTTGCTTTCTCGTCTTCAAGAATAGTTTTCGTCCAGCGTAATATTAGCGAATTCGACATTAATTGACCATACACACCTATTAACCTGACGCAGTAACGCACGGAACTCGCCTTTCTCCTTCCAATACAAAACAAGATATATAATAATAAATACTCGAAAAAAAATATGTGTGCGTTGGTTTTTACCGTCATTTTTTTTTTTTTTATCATCGAATTGAATAATTGAATGTCGCATGTCTTACGCCGTGGTTCAGATCGAAATTGAACGAATGCATAACTTCTGCTTGATTTTTTTATTAACAATATAATTTATTTTGCTGTGTAAAATGAATAACGAAATATAACGGTATCCCGCCCCTTATTTCCACGAACGAAAAATCGCATATTGTATGGTAAACGTTCTTGAAGTACAATCAAACGTATTGTTCCGTGTTTCTGTTTTTTTCTTTCAACGCTAATTTGATTGTATTTGATTTTATGGAGGGTAATTCGTATATTTTATTTCCTCGGACACACAATATTATCTACGTTTATATATCTGTTCATAAAAACTACCATAAATAATAATTCCCTTACATAATGTATTATTATAGTACAATAATAACAATTCCATATCGTGGTAAAAAATCATTTTTATCAATGAAATGGATTTTTAACACGCACAGCTGTACTCCGACTCGGTGGTCGAAGATAAGTTAAATAGAGTGAAAAGACGTCTGGGACCTTGGAAAAACATAATAATACAACTATCGAAAACGTTCAGCTATGCGGTGGTCAGATTCGAATAACAACAAAAAAAAAAAACAGATTTTGTTGTATTAAGCAAGACACGGTCACTATAGTAAGACGAGAGTAGAGAAACGACCGTGGCACGGTAAAAACAAAAAAAAATCCTTAACGATTTAACCAAAGTCATCGAGTGTACGGCTATTCCAAAACTCGAATATTATTCGTTGGGCGTACAATGCGGGGATCGTCGAACATTATTTTTGATAAATTGTTCAAAATAACAAAACCGTATTCAAAATTTGAAACACTCGACTAACCTAACTGCAGCCGAACCGGTTTTAACATCAGCTTTTACATGTGCCACCAAGTATACGATTCATTCCGTTCCTAAACGTTTTTGATTAAATTATTATTCTCTGGCGTACTATATTTCAAATATTATATTGTTTTTTTTTTTACTATTATTATTTACTGTTTAATGTTTAAATTAATATCGCTCGTCCTTTCTACTGATAATATACGTCATATTATTATTACTATTATTATTATTATGTATATGATTGTATTATGTATGGTTTCATACGAAATTCATTTGTCCCTCCCTGGAGGCGTTTTGTTCATAAATAAATAAAATAAATTACAACGTCGTGGATGTATATAAAAACAAAACGTTAGTCAAAACAGATAAAGTTTACGATTTCGTTGTTTTATGTTCCATCTGATTACAAATTAGAATATTTTATGTTCATACATCGCCGTTTCTTGTGCAAGTCAATTTTATTTTGTTACGAGTAAATTATTGTTAGAGTTGAACTTGTTCAAAATTAAAAACAAACATAGTTATTGCCCATAGTTATACGGCTAACAGTTAAATACGGCGATAAAAAAAACTAATTATTTGGTAAAAAAAATAAAATGCAATATTAACTACTATAACTTATATTGCAAAACCTAAAATTACCTAAAGATGATTGTTGCTATAAAATTTACCGTATTATACGTCCGACTAGTGTGTATTTAATAAGTACATATATAGTGCATTCGGAGTCGATTTATATAAGAAATTCTTCATATAAATAAATTCCTAAAAATTGATTTAGATATTTTTACAAGATGTAAGGTACGGCTTTGAATAATATTATTTGACCTTAAGTACAGTAAAATATATTATAATATTCCTAACTACGTACCTACGTTATCAATACATATCTAAAAATGATTTGCAGAAATTATGTTATTACTAAAGCCGTGTAAAGAATGAGTGTTCGGTGCGTTATTGGGTGTGGTATAAATGGCCGAAACCCATTTCACCGACAGACTTTTGGCTAACACTCAATAGGCTGAAATACGAAATGGCTCAAAAATGAATATGCTGACAAACTATACTGTCCGACATAAAATAAAATGGATTTTATTTTGAGAAAGGAACATTTTTACGACGAATTTTCAAAAATTTAAATAAATAATTGGTAAATCATCGAGTATATTTAGAAAAATTTTAAATTTAAAATAGTACCTAGGTATATTATACGGGGACAAGTTTTACCTTGTACATTTTTAAGCCATGCATTACATATAAAATATCTTTCAGTCATTCATCTCAAAGTATTTATCAGAAAGTATCTACAGTAAAGAAGATTACGCTTTAATTCACAGACTACATGCCTAACAGAAACCTGTGATAGAACTACTTGTAAAGGATAACAAAACGGGCCACAGTTCAATCGCATAAAATAATTTCCATTTAAAAATGTTATCGCATAAATAATTTATATTTACTGTCGGCTATTCTTTTTTTTTTTTGTCCTCGTCGGTGAAACCTTTTCAGAAATTTAACTTTCGACAGTCGGCCATTTGGATTCGGTCAAAATGTCCGCGTACCACGCTATTATCCAGCCAAACATAACATTTTGTGGAATTTATGCGTCCCGCGCACTAGGCCTGTACAGTGTTCGTACATCAAAGAATCTACGATGGAAGAGCGGCCATCATGACGAATTATTTCAAACCATGCCACTGGTATACCCCAGCCTATAGTAGCTTCATATACCCAAACTTATATAGTCACATAAAAATAATGCGAACCAAAATGTCTAATATCTACCGTCTGAAGTGTGTATGTAGTACTTTGCGCATGACATTCAAACTCTATAGGACTCAGGCATAGGCTATTGTGTAGCTATATAATATCAAAGTAAATGTCGGGGAAGACGGGATGCGATATGCCGACCGGACGCCGAAAAAAAATAGCTAAAATATAAATAAGGTACACTCGACCGATTCGAAGAACCTATGATATCCTGCAGAGTATATGGTAGTATTTTTGGACACAACATCCCTTATTATAATAATGACGTTAGATAATACACGTATAAATGTATAATTACCGTGCACGAGCCACCCCACGGGCGTAACTCGAAAACCCTCGCGGGGCTCGATTATTCGCGTATTGTAAAATTATGTATATCCGATAATGGACCTTACAAATATAGTAATGTTTTAACGTCTACCAGCTTGCTGAATGTTGTACAATATGCGAAAAACAATGACTCGCACATGCTGAAGATATACGCACGCTCACGCTATAGACTCTGAATTTGATTGTTTTTGAATAAAACGATCATTATTGTTTAGATTTCTCTAATCATATTATACAAACGGTTTTTACTTTTTATGAATAAATTGTTTGGAAAAGTATACTTTAGTTTATTTCCATATCCCATTGTTTGCTCGTTTGAAGTTGTGTGATTGGTATTAGATAATATGATAATGTCTATTAGACTGGTATTAGATAATATAAAGTGATATTATTAGTGTATGGTTTTTAACGAAATGAATGATTTAAATATTTATAACATATTATTTTGAAAATAACACCGTTGTTAAGTAATAGAATAGATAACCTAAGTATTTATATCGTACAAAGAAAAATATCTTCGTGATTCCATATACGCGTAGTTTTTAGTAATTGAAAAAATTATAAATCTTAATAGTGCGTTTCGAACAACAATTTGTATAAAAATATGAAAAGTTATATATTTTATAATTTATCAAACACTTTTTTGGAAGAAAATTGCAAAAGATTGTCAGAACTGAGAAGTAATGAAGGTGTACATACATTCGTAATATTATGAATTAACAATTTGTACGTAAATATCTACCAGAATAATACACACATAATACTACTACAGGTACCTAATAATTAAGTACACAATTATTATGGATGTTTGATTTACTATTCATGTTAAAAATACTTAGTTCAATATATTTTTGATTAAAACCCGCATAGGTACTATTCAACTTTATTACCTAATATTTAACATTTGTTTTTAAAATAAATACTGATAAAAATCATAATTCTATAAATTATAAAATACACTAAACATTTTTTCCGGTTAGGTACTTAAAAATCATAGAAGGCCAATTATAATTAAAAAATACTGATTAGAACATTATATTTATGGCGAAAACAGAGTGATAAGACGTGATAGCTGTGTTAAATGTATAGTATTACGATAAGGTTTCGGGCGTTGGAGCGTTCAACTGTTGTTTAATCAATTCACAATTGTTTACAACAGCTGAATGAAGAAATGTTTGCCAAAAATCATTTTGAGATGTACTCATTAGCTGTCAGACATCTGGATTTTTTGGCATACATTTATTATTTACATTGATATATTTGTGTTGAGAAAAAATCAGGTCACACAACTACGTCAAAAGTTTTGTTTTTTATGTTTCTAAATGCGTAGATCATTACGTTCTAAGTATACGTAAGTTCAACAACTTTCAGTAACAAGGTGAATAAATTAAAAAGTTCACAAATAACTGTAAATTGCGTTTTATAAAATTATCGCTGAGATAGATCGTACAAAATGTATTTTTTAGAGATTATTCAGTGTAAAAATAGTCTAAAATATATTAGTCGTTTGTAAAAAAAATCGTTTAAATGTAAAATTAGATCTTAAAATATAATATCTAGTAAGGATATAATATAAAGATATGCAAAAGACATAATGTGTGTCACTAACTATAAAAAAAAAACTTTCATGGGTCGCTGATAAATTAATAAATCAATAATTATAATTTTCTTATAATCGCGTACAAAATCAAACGTGCTACCATCGAGTTCAAGCGGAACACATGTGATAAAATATTTAATATCATAATAACACGACGGTGATAAGCTAATTAAAATCTAATACCTGTAGTAATAATCTCAAAAAGTTACGTTTGATTTCACATATTCACACCAATGGAATGTGCGCTGCAGAACGCAGGTCGATTATTACGAGGAAATAATGGGATTTATTCATAAAAATAAAAAAGCTTCCACCAGACATGACCCATTGGCACCGAAGTAGTTTAATAATAATATGTAGTAGGTATAATACCTACCTATGAGCACGATGAATGTTCAAATATGACTGCGTCGTATTGTTATCACTTTTTTTTTTTTATAACCACACTGCCTTTACAAGTGTTTGGCACCCAATAACGCTGAGTGGATGTTTATACGTCCTAAAAAAAAAAAAAAAAAAAAAACCAGCGTCCGCATAATTTATAAGGATAACAGTAATAGTAATAATAACGTACCAATTGTAAAGCTCAGAATATCGCCTGCCTCGTAAACGTGTATAGTTGTTCAAATTGGCAAAAGAATACGTTTTTCACAAGATGAACCCATTACGGAGCGAGGGAAATGTTTATTTTTTTAAATCAACCTGGACATGATCGTTGCAGCACCTACAATAACTGTGTACAAATTTTGGTTCAATATCGCTCGGATTTTATGACACGTGGACCCCCGGCAACCCGAAGTAAAAATATTTTATATTTTAACCGTCCTAATCAATACCTTATCAAGTATATGCGGTTAATAGTTATCATTAATCGTACCATTAACAATAATAATATCATAGGTAATATTTATTTTGAGACACATATAAATTATCATATTATTGTGGCAGCGAGTGTAGTGAAGCCGTATATAAACTGTCATAAAATAAAACTGTGCTTGCCGCGTGTCACTGCCAAGACGAGTTAATTTTTGCGCATCTCATTTGATGGCTTGTAACGCTATTTTTAATATTATCATTATTTATTACTTATTAGTATATGGTCGAACGGTCAACTTAAGTATCTATATTATGCATGTTAGTAGTTGAGTAGTTTAGTAGCTAAGTGTGTTAGCCACAATTGATTTAAGATTGTTTCTCCTAAAACCATAGAAGTACATTATTATAATATTGTGTTAATATTAAGTGTTGAAAAAAGTATTTCAAATTAAGAAGTACAGTACCTATACACATCATTATAAATATTTCATAATTATTTGTTTATTGAATAAAATACCTATACATATACGAATACGTTATACCATCAGAAACTATTTAAAAGAATAAACTACCTACATTGAATTTAGCTGTATAACTTTAACGTTCATAGGTTCATTTCAAACTCGATTTTTAATTATTCGGTAGTTGTGTATTCATTTTTAATGCGTAATTGTATAATTCGCACATACTTATAAAATATGATACGTAAATAATTATGTTGTAATTTACAAATGTAGGTAACTATGATATTTTAATGAAAGATAAATGGTCTATTAAAAGTTGAGGTACTCATTTAAGTGATTACATTTTAAAAAGATACAATTCTACGAACTAATATTTAAAACATATATTTTGATGAATGTATACGTTTTAAATATAATTAGAAAATGTAAACAAGTAATAAATTCAAAACGTACCTTGCACAAAACAATTATAATAATTATTTATGTAATTAAAAAACATGTTAATAACTAAGGAATTGTTCATTTTATTCTACGATAAGTATACTTTTTTTTGTGCGAAACATGGTTATTTATTAATATTAATGTCATAACTCATAAATAATTCACAAAATTATTTAATATTATTCCTAATATTATAAATAGGGCAATTTATAAAACATAACAACAGAATCAAGTAATTGAACATTAAAATTTATTTTATAAAATATGTTTTTGCTTAACTATGTTTACCTTTCGTAGGCACTTTGCGAATTCATATTTTTCTTGAAATAAATTGAAAAATATTGTTTGACGTATTCAAATGAAACATTGTTCGTACATCACAACTGTTTAAACATTTGAAATAGATACTCAATTTATTTATATTGTTTTATTAAGTTGAATTATTAAACAACGTGCATTTTTTCAAAAAAAAAAAAAAAAACGTGGCAATAGAATTAATGTGAATTGTACAGGAGAAAATGAAAAAAAAAACACAATTGATATGTTATTTTTTATTTATTTCGCCACGAAACGAATGGAGCAATTTTTCAAACCGCTCGAAATTAATAATATGCAAGCACTCAATTACGCATATTATTATGCTGGTATCGTGTAAAAAAGGGGACATTTTTTAGGGTCAATAAGACAAATGCGTTCGGCCGCATTAGAAAAATATGAAATTGGGGTTCATTGACACGGCATTTGTTTTCGTATCACCACAGTTATTAGTTTTGTTAAAACACAGGCGATATTAATGTAGGTCGCGGTAAATAGTACTAATCATTGCGGTAGGTCGCCCGCAAATGAAAATGCTATGGCAAGCATGTATACAAATATAATAACAACATCATTAACAAGCACACCGTTGCGCGCTGTATTTATGTGTGTGCACGAATTAGTTTTTCGCAGTTTATTTGTAGACATTTCACATGCTCGCGGAGTGAGAGCGAAAAAAAAAATAAATAATAATTTAATAAAATGATAAAATAATATTATAATATTATACACAGCAGTCGACAGCACGCCACGTTGTATAGTAAACACGGCAAAGAGCGTTGGCCTCAGACCGAGGACGTCGACTCCCTCGTGTGTGTAAATATAACTATAACAATATAATCGGACGCTTATGGCGAACAGCAGATACAGCGTGGCAGTAATGGCTATAATACTGGTGCAGCACCTATATAGTTGAACTTTCCGAGGAGTTAAGTGCCCATCCGACACGTATCGACATACACGGTGTGTATAATGTGGTACACGATATGCTTTACAATAATTCTGTGTGATAATAACCGACTCGCCGCAAGTTGTACGCCAGCAGTGTCCGTATCGTAGGATATCGTGTATATCAATCACATAATACTATGATGATAGTGATTGTTCATTGGCCACCGATAATAATATTGTTTATGATGGAATCGACACGTTTTAGGTCGATCCCTGACAAATCACGAGGATAATATATCTGACTCGCGCGTCGAGATCGTCTATACATTATAA
The DNA here is from genome assembly GCA_008086715.1 of Sitobion miscanthi. NCBI lineage: Eukaryota > Metazoa > Arthropoda > Insecta > Hemiptera > Aphididae > Sitobion > Sitobion miscanthi. The sequence continues at coordinate 15,183,435 of CM017800.1, forward strand.
TATCATTGCACAATAATTATACTGTGGGACACGTTATAAGACACAGCGTCGTCATATCAGTGTATTGTGTGACGCGATGTGCACGGATACGAGGAGAATATTATATGGAGGCTTGGATACTATTTCGATTATAATCGCTCGTCTTTATCACACAGTCGGTTTACAAAGTGTCACATATTTATTCGAGGTTTATTATGGTCCATCGATAATTATCACTTTTTAAAGCTACGGGATCCTACGAGTGTTTAATTTATATACCTCTTGCTCTACATAATGATATGAATTTTTTTTTTTGTCCGACCCACGATTTTTATCATCCGGACGATTGTCTCCGAACGACTAATTAACATAATGATATTATTATGTGCTCCGAAATCTGTCGATCGATATCGCGCATGGAACCTACCTTTTTCGGTCCACGATCGATTTCCGAAGGAGATTGTTTTTTTTCTCTTCGTTTCGATGCGGTTCCTTTTCCAATGTCTGCCACGAAAAGCCCACGCTAGCAATATCGGAACAATAGCGACGATTTTCCAAGGATTATTGACGTCGATTTAATTACACCATACAACACGCGTCGTCCTCCCGGCATTACTCATCCATAAATTAATGTATTTTTATTCCAATATTATACACCCGTTTCAGCGCACAAAATATACAGGTTCGGGTTTATTATAATTTTTTTTTCATTTTTCTCCGCTCTGGTCGTAAATATTTGTATTTTTTGTTGAACTTTACATGGCGTTATATTTGCTACATTTTACGACGAGCTTATAATATATTGATTTATTTTGGAACGGCGAAAAGTACGGAATTATTTAAATATTTGATTTTGTAAAAATATAGGTTAATGTTTAGGGCTATTATAATGAAAAATCGACAAATCATGTTCTTTAATTGAATACTATGGTGTTATGATTTGCACATTAAAACTGTTTTATTATAATATCTTACATTTTATTTCCACGAGTAATTCAGCAGATAAATTAATACATAAAATAACTGATTTGTAAAAAAAAAAATTGTTTATACATTATGTACTTATTAACAACTTGATAATTTATTTTTACTTTAATCACAGAAATTCTATATAAGTAGAATTTACCTACATTTTACGATTTTTTTTACAAATATTGAGTTAATATAGTAGGTATACATACACATTATTATAGGCCCTTAATTTGTTTATTGATCAATTATCTGAATAAATCCACAATACTAATCCCTTAGTTTAATTATGTTTACCAACATTGAACTGCGTATTACGTATACGGAATGTTAAATGTACAAATAATTAACTTTAAATGGTTTAAAACACATTCATTTTAAATTACGGACTCAAACGATTTTAATTTATTCATTAAAAGAAAAAAATAAATTTTCCTGCTATTTAATTTGTTGTCACAAACAGAATATAAAATAATACTCACAATTAAATATTAAATTATTTGAAATTTTAATAAATTAAAGAAACTCGTCGAGAATAACGTTATAATAAATAAAATGTGTTTCATTTTTTTTTTTAACTCTGGTTGCAAACCAAAAATTGTTATAGCAATGTTTGAATCAATAATCGATATGTAAGAAAATATTCTTAAATTGAAATGTTAAGTTACATTATGGTACATAATATTTGAGACGTTCAAACGATGTGAAATTATGACGTCATTTTGAAACTCGTTTATTTTTATTTACTTTACTTTTCCGCTTATACAGCTTTCGTTCAAATATTAGATATCTCCCTATTATAAATTCAACGTATAAACTCAGAAAATGAAAAAATAGGTCGAATTAATAAAAAAAAAAATTAATACGACGGAAATATTATGAAAGCAATTTAGCAATATAAAGATTATTCAACTTCGCAGTTGATAATATGATCTGATAAATCTTGTTCTATGGAAGTACCTAGCTAATAGAAATAATTTAAATAATACTATATTAATTAACCAGTTATTATTTATTAGTATTAAGTAAGTAGATGTTATTCATGTATTTCATAGTTCTCAATATCTACATTTTGCTCGCATACTTACCTACTTTGAATGTGCAGTGACAGAGTGTAATGGTTTTTAGTTACTTTATTAAAAACTGCCATAATATTGAAAACGACTATGAAAAATCAATAGAAATAATTAATTTTTGCTAGTTATTCAGAGAAGGATTTATATTCCTTATCGAAGTTCTCCGTAGCTAAAGGTTTGAGTTGTGTATTGCAAGATGTTACGAGCGTGTTATTTTTATCCATAAAAAGACACATTTGGTTCAAAACTCTTCTATTATTTTTGTATACCTACCTATACCGAATACCGATAATTAGTATTTTACTGAATGATTCAAGATGGTTGTTTATAAATGTTTCACTAATAATAAATGAGTTTACTCGTGTTGGTGATGAATTTTCGAAACCATAGTTTATCATTTCAAAAATATAAAATAATTTGGAAGTACAAATAGCTGAAAAGTATCGAGTGTGTTTATTTTATGTTGGGAAATTCTACAGTGTATAATATTTAGTGTCTCATATCTATATACGAAGTTACATAAATAATATCCGCTGAGCGTTATTTCTAAATTACTTAAATATGATTTAGTGGCAACTATTATTACTATTTTCGGCAATTCTACCGAAAATGATGAACGACTGAAGTCCAGATTCCTATTAGTGCAATAAAACTGAAAAATAATTTATTATTAGTCCTAGTATAATTGTTAATAAAAAATTATATGACAGTATAATTGAACATTAACTTTAATCGAGTTGGTTTTTATTTTAAATTTGGTAAAAAATATATTCTATAATATGCTGTACCGCTGCATTTATGGCCGCAAGCCAAATTATGTAATATACTATATTATATTTGATTACTTAAAATGTAGTACTCGCATGTAAAATATCACATTTTATCCTATGGTTTGTGTGAATGTATTTTAAAACATATTTACTTATTACATATTTAAAATTTTTTACCGAAGAATTTAACGTTAATAGACACTATTTTAACAGATACGATATTGAGATTAAAATAAAAATTCGGTATTATAGGTACATAAACTAAGAATATACATGTCTTAAACATCACAAAAATGTGTGCAAGACATATTATTTTAAGAACGTATTATTAGGTTATAAATAAATCGATAAAATAGTATAATGAAATAGTACCTATATACATGTATTGTAGAGTATCTAAATTGCGTTCATCATTACAAATTAAAATTATCATAAAAATACTTCTGCTTTGTGTAAAATATATTTTATTTACTATTTCGATACAATAACTTATGAATAATTATGACTACCTATGATATTGAAATCAAAATTAAATTCTGAGCGACAAAATAATATATTAATGTATGTAAAAATGCTTCAATCTTCAATTATATTTTCAAGAAGCAAAGTGAATTTATTTGGTACATTAGGGAGAGTCCAAAGTAAAAAGTACTATTTTCTTAATTGGAAAAAAACGAAATCAAAAATAGGAAAAACCAAAAAATTTAGAAACCGAAATTGTTTTATGTTTTAATTCAAAAAGTTTTAATCTTAGAAACTTTAAACATTACGCTGTTACTTAAAAGTTAATTTATCACTATTTATACACAGTAAAAAATTCTGAATATTAAGACTTTAAATGTAAAGTTATTTATATACATTTGAAATATTAGAATTTTTTATTTTATTAAAAAGTATTGATAAAACAAAAACTTATGCTTAGTCAATAAGCTTGTAAAAGTAATATAAGATACCATATAAGTTCATAAGTTTTTCGTAGGTAATTTAATAATATTAAAAATACATATTATGCACAGTTTTTTTATAAGCATTTAAAATTCAAAGAAAATTATAAATAATTATTATAAAAATTATTATAAATAATTCTCAAACTATTTCTTAGTTAAATGTACATACTATTTTAGATTTATATAGCTTATATTTTTAAAATGTCGTACAATTATTATTACAAGTATTTCTCAAGGATCAAATATGGAAATCTAAAAAATATAATATAAACACAATAATTTTATCTTATAGATGATTTGAATTTCAAATTTTAATGAAATTGAATATTTAAACGAAGAATAACAATTTTAGTAATTTTGTTATTTTTTTTTTATTAATATATTTTCGTGGTTATTTGAAACTTTTACGTATATTATTATTTCTATTACATTTTCAAAATATTTAAATTAATAAATTATAGGCTATTGCTAAAGTAGACTTAAAAGTTAATAACAATAATATATGGTATAAAATATATATTGTATTCATTCGGTATCTATTAACTCGCACGCTTCTCAAACAGTATTTAATTTAATAACTTATAGCTTATCAATTTTTTTAACATACCTTATAACTAAGCAACATATTATGTATTATAATATTTATATTATTAATAATATCGACCGTTTTAATTAATAGTAATCACTGGCCGTACACGTGTAAACGACGTAAATCAATTTGGTATGTTTATCTCTATGAAAATGTCGAGTAAATAATATCTAAATATTAGCTTAAAATATATAGTTTAAATACAGAAAAACTATTCATGGCTCATGCGTAACACGGTGATAAAATTCTTACAAAGTTCGATTAAACATTTTTTTTTTTCTTCACTTATTGCGTCTCAATAAAATCACTATTCACGATCGAACCACATGAGCATGCCCGTTATGCATAATAATAATAATAATAGTATTATAATATAATATTATAGTAAAGGTCACGCTTATAGTCGACAGTTGATCGAAAGCTGTAATGGGGTTACGCGTCCTAAGCCAGTTTAGTGATCGTAAAGACGTGCAAAATAGTATTTTTTTTCTCGACTCTACACACTTCATTAATATCACATAAAATACAACATGATGTTATCACGATAGTAAAAGGAAAAAAAACGGCGTACGCTATGCGGACGATTTCCGATGAAATAAACACAAGTCGTGCAGCACTACTGGAGAGATGCGCGTGTCTCCTCGTGATACAGTATAATATTATTATTATATTGGAATCGAATTTAGCCGGACACGTCAGGTATCCGGTCCTCCGGAAAAGCTATCGGAGACGATGCCCGTCGAGACATTTTCTCGGTTGCATGCGTAGTAGTATAACATAGCAGTTGGACCCGACGAAACTGTCACCGACGACGTTCTCGACGCAACGGCAGCTGCAGCCGATTTGCGATCACTGGTTCGCGAGTAAGGTTCCCGATCATCGTTTTGCAGGTGGGTGTATTTTCTAGCGATTTCTCGATCTCTCACCTTCACCTCTCCTCGTGACGCGGCCAACCTTTGGCAAAACAGTCTCGATCACCACAGTGTCACATTCGCCTTATAAATATTGTGTCGCACTGTACTGCGATGAACGTAGGTAGGTAGGTATACCATTACTCCGGTTCAACGATATCCACTAACCCGAGACCCGAGTCGTTGACTTGCAGACTGATATTGAAAAATAATAATAATTATCACATTCAATCGCAGATTTCGGTCGATAATAATCGGCCGTGTGATATTTACTAGCCCCAAAACACAGCGCCTATAACACAACATCAGTACCTACCTCTATATAAGATTTTATTTTAAACGTCTAACTGACCATCCATTTGAGTTTATCTGGAAAGTCTATTATTATTCTGCGTAGAAAAAAAAAACACTCACAGATTTAATGTAATAATTTAATAGTTCGTATTAGTAAATCAAAACAACAAACACGGTCAAAACGAAAAGGAATTATATTATATTCGTTACGAAACGCAGTATCAAGCGGGGTCTTTAAAATGTTATTCGTACAGCACACACACATATTATATACATATTTGCACGTGTACCTAATATTCACTCATCATAATATAGTACCTGCAATGCCGTTTCTATTATGAAATAGGCATAATCACTGTGTTATAGATAAATGTAATATTTTTACTAGATTATATTAATGATTAACTTTTGTACATGGTTTTATAACAGACAAATAAAAATAATAATGATAATATTACGAAACGCTCATTAGTGAAAGTTGATAGTTTCACATGTGGGTAAGCACCTAAGTTTAATATTAAAAACACAAGTCTGAAATCAAAATATTTTACAAATTCGCTTCAATATAATGTCTAAAGACTATAGTCGTTTTAACTAAAATTTAAATTCTTAACAAATCGCGCAAAAAAACCAAAAATGAAGTAAGTAACTCAAATTGTGGTGAAAACATTTTTTTTTTTTTTAATTGAGGTCAGATAACGTCACACAGATAAAACATTGAAATTAATTTGGTATGCTACTTTAGTTATCATATTGTTTCTACATTGTGATACCGGTGTTTCATTGCCTACTCTTAAATGTAATTAGTCTCTATTTAAAATTTAAAAAGCATTATGATAATTAATAATACTTTTTTATCAAACATTTAATATTTTAATGTAGGTACGTGGAAATAAGTTGTGCAAAACTTTGGTTTCCATACAATATTTAAGTGGACTATAAATCTTTAGGATTTCACTTTATTTACAAAAGTGAAATGCACTTTTTACTTTTGAATTCGAAACGTGCTTACGGAAGAAAACTGAGTTATATTTATTAATGTGTTTGCGTACAATTTAAACCTAGGTCGACCAGGAATACAGAATAATGCCAGTATTTTAAAAATATATTAATTAAACTTCTCATTTTCAATTGAAATTGTGATTTCATAATAAAGCTTTAATTAAGTTCTTTGAGCGCGTTTGTTCAAGCTACATTTATGTACAAAATAACAATTCATAAATATTAATCATAAAAATATTCGTTACCCAAAAATATTATATAATTGTTTTATTTATATTTTGTAGGACTAACATTTAGATACCTTCCTATTTTACTAACTTCACATTCCAAAAAAGTATAAAATGACGGCGTATACTAGTATAACATATTACCTATAAAGCCATATTATAGGGATAATATACCAAGATCCTTTATTTAATAATATAATGAAGGACCATTTCCTATACCTAGGACCACATTAATATTTTTACGATTTCTTACAACTCCCAAGTGCCAATCAACATATTCAAATGCGACTGTATGATATTTAAAACGTCTTCAGCCACGATTATGTTATAAAATATATTTATTTTAATTCCATCCAATAAAACGTTTGTGGATAAACACATTTCACACGTTCTCGTCTGTTGCAGTCGACCACAGCCAGTTCCTCGCAATTCGATTTCGTTTTTATATTTCCAAATCAGTAAACAATTTCCACCTTAAGCATCTTTTTTGCTCGAGGCTTCGACTCCGGTAATAACGACCCGACCGCAAATCGAATTTACATTGATGGAAAAATTGATTTTTATCCACAAAATCATCCGTCCAAGTCTCTCTACTGACTACTTGCTACCTAGTTTTTTATTTATGATTATTTACCAAATCCTACCTAGTATAAAATAATTCAATATTTCAATATCAGAAATTCGGAATTTTTATTTAATAATGGTATAGGTACTAACTGCCTAATTTTAGTCGATTCGTTTTCTTTTATCGACTTAGATACTTCCCTCCATAACCATGTGTCACGTGAACGCTGATGTCGTATAATCACGTTACATATAATATACAGACATATATTTATTCTACAAAATGTATTATACTTATAATAGACCCACTGTAATGTGAAACATATTACACACTTTCATATAATATAGTCTTCTATGATACAAATTATATTACACATAAATTCTTAACTAATTATAGTGCACTTAATATAAATTTAAAAAATACTGATATGCACTCGACAAAAAAATATTTTTAGGATATTAAGCGGTTATATATAGTATATACCTATAAAAACACGATGAGTTGCTTCGATTTACAAATTAATATTTTCTATAAGTTTCTTCCAACTTTATTAAACATATATAATATATACCTTTTGGAAATTATTAACATAATATAAATTAAATTGACCATATCTAGTGATAGTAAAAAAAAAAGAACGACTTATGTGATTTTAATTTCGATACACTAATTTAGTACTTTCTAATATTCTTAATAATTCATCGACCAAAGTTTTGTAGACAAAATATTGCTATTTGCATTTATTGAAAATTATCAAGCACTGATATGGTGAAGCACATGTTTCTTATTATTAATTCCATATTGCCTGAATAAAAACAGAAGGTAGTGTCACTTTAATACTGAGTGGCATCTTCCATTAAACAGCTCACTGTCATATATTATTCATATTCACTTTACACATATTATACTTATTGTGCCACAGACTGCATAATATAATGTACATTATTATTTAATAAAAACAATTATATCTTGATACTGTGAATACTAAACAACATAATCAACGCATGACGGTGCTACAAAAACCTTAAAGCTAATACCAACTATACTCTAGCCATAACCGATGGATTTGATTACGTTTGAATTACAATATTATTTAAATGTCTAGGTCAGACGGGACAGTTATGGAACGGTAAAGGTTATAATACATTTTTTCACACACTAAGCGTTCGCCTACACATTTATCTAATGTGCACAGTAATACGTTTTACCATTATAGGTGTCAATTCATACATAATATTATAAATTACAATGTAGCTATAATACACGCAGCCATGTTTACTTTGAACATAATAATATTATCATACTATACAAATACCATATTATATTATGAAAAACATTTGCAGTCTTGCAATACTTTCGATTACGTTGTATAATTTCTATATAAATTAAATTAAATAGATTATTTCTTAAACGGCTGTACAAGACTCATTTTATAATAGAATTGATAAACACGAAAACAGTGTAGGTTAAAAGTGTTGCAAAAATTAAACTCGTTCGGGGTCAAATGTTTCAATAAGAAAACGCTGGCCCCTGCGTTATTTCCATGTTCGAAAGCGTTCCACTTATGAAACGCACGCGTTTTGTAAAAAAAAAAATTAAATGTAAATAAATAACATTTAGCGCACTTCGTGTATGAAATGAGTTGTGTGGCTGTATCGAAGTTACATTTGTCACGAAGATAAATGTACATAGAAATGCTTTTCGATGCGTTTGGGAAATTATCCGCCGGTTGGCGGTCGGCAACGAAAACAAAATATGGGTAGGATATCACCTATACACAACAATTATATGGCACGGTGTACACTGTACAATAAAAATAAACGAAAACGTTTAAAAAGAAATTGTTCACTCGCCGACGTTAAACGCGTATACCTACTATATGCAAACAACAATAATGATATATACCTATATAATATATTATAATATATTATAAGTCTTAACTCCGTTCAACTGTTTAGCATAATACAAGAAAATCCATTTCGTGACGGCCGGTGTGGTCCGTTAAACCAAGAGAACGAATTTACCGTACCTGGTTGTACATAATTTTCCTCGGATTTTTTTTTTTTTAGAGCGACGTCTGCAACAGACGACTACAGTGTAATAATGTTACTTATTAGTGCGTACTGCAGGCGATGACCATGTGCACGAGTTTTGACCCCAAACTCTGAAAGGCCGGGCTCGCAGCGTGCTACCCGAGAGAAGTATAATATTATGTCGGACAGTATGGTCGATGGGTCGACATAACACTAGGAAACGTTAGCCGCAGAGCGAATATTGTAATCTGTATAATGTGATTAAAAATAATACCTATCGTCATCCGCCTGTTGCAGCAGAGCAGCAGCGAACACACAGCAGAACCAGTCTGCATTGTAATATTATATACGATTAACGTTTACGCAACTGTTCGTGAAAACTGTACTCCCAAAAAACCGTCACGACGTATTACGATTTATATACGGTTCGTAGAAGCGTCTATAGTGTTATTATTTTTTTATATTTTCGGTAATATAACGTACAACTACATAACATAACGCGTTTTTGCCACAGCCGAACAAGATGCACCGTAATAATGTTACGTTACAGTTTCCGAGCCCACAACAATATAATATATGATAGCATATAATATCTCGCTGTGCTTTCAAATTGTGAACGAATGTCATTATTGTTTCCTCGGGGCGGGTTACGTCACGCGGGACCACGAGAAAATATTAAAGTTTTCCATTCGGAGAGTAACATTAAATTTTCAAACGCTCAAAAGTATAATAATATAGAGTGTTATATTGTCTCGGACTGTGTCTCTAATGTTTCGAGTAAATGATATTTCAGTCGTTATCAACACGACATTTTAGTTGTGATTATGTATTATGCTGTACATAATTATAATTTATTATTATATACCGCGCAAATAATACGGCGATGTGTACAATGCACATTAAACAAAGCCTGCAGTATCGGTGCAGTAAATATTAATTAAACCATTCGATAGAACTTTGGTTGATTGTAATACACCAACACGTGGAATAAATGTATTTTGATAATTTTGTATTATGTAATTGATTTGATAGTTTCAGAATATAATAATCACAATTTAAAATATATATTATTATATTCATGCAAACACTGCACGTGCGTTATTTTATAGTTATCGAGGTCGATGTTATAACTACTACGTTTTGTCAATAACTTTAACAATATTGTGCAGTTTATAACCGTAAGACTTTTTTTAACCGTAAAATGCATTTAAACAATAATAGTATCTATAGCGCATAATTATATTTACATGAAACCATAATTTGTAAGATTCGCCATCATAGATAGTGTAACACAATAATAGCATCTATAGCGCATAATTATATTTACATAAAACCATAATTTGTAAGATTCACCATCATAGATAGTATAACTCGTCGTAAAGGTCAAAAGTGGTACATTGTGCGTATATGTATGAAATTAATTGAATTCATTATTTTGTACCTAATAAATTTCATAAGTACTTTATGTGCTGATTGTTTTAAACGATAGCGAACACGTTAACGTCTGTTTAATCAAATATTATTATCGTAATGAAAGTGTGAAAAAATGCGCTAAATCATCGGCCGCCATAAATTATTATTTTCCTCGGCACGCGGTTCGAACAAATATTTGCGCATGATAATATTATTATAATATCCAGTGTGTGATAATTTATACCGATCCGATCCGCCCAAAAAGTGGTTTTCTCGGTGGTTCGGCTCTGGACGTTTTAATAGTATCGAGTCGAGACTTGTCCGCGGCGGCGGCAGCAGCAGCAGCAGCAGCTGCAGCAACACAGTATTATCCCATATACGCCGACGATACTGTGTGCGTCGTGATACGCGTCTGAAATAATAATAAAAATAATAATAATAATAATAATGATAGAGACCGAAAAAACCGACTCGTAAATCGGCGGCGGCGGCGGCGGCGAGGAAACGAAATAAAAATAAAAAGGGTTGAAAACGACGAAGCGTTCTCACGAGATTACGTATCTCTGACGGCGTCGTCGAATGTGTATATATACGGTCGGTATATACGATAATAATATAATATACATTTGACATACACACATCGGTATAATAATACATATATTCTATGGTCGGGGCAATAATAACGTTTACTATATAACGGCGTATATTGTACGAAGACGCCCGAAAAACAATAAAGACGCATACGCACGACGTGCCAGGTCTCGGTGGTGTTTATTATCGTTTACCGCCGTCGCCGCCGCACGTGTTTGTCGAAGATTTTCTTCCATCTCCTTATTTATTTATTTTTTTTTTTTTATTTCGGTTATTATTATTGTCATTATTTATTTATTTATTTATTTATACTCGTCGAAAATACGTCTGCTGTGGTGCACAGGTAGAGAAAAATAGACATCGCTGTTTACCGATATATTATATGCTAACGGATATGATATATAATAACGATTGCTGCGTCCAAATTCCGTTTACGAATTCCAAAATTGCCAAATACCTTTATATATACCTCGTGATGTTGAGCGGAACGACGAATGTATTCATTTTACAATATGACGCGTGTAAAAATCATTTGATCATCAGCCTTCGGGGTAATTACTGGTATCGAATAAAATCTAGTCTGTAAATGGGGGGGGGGGGGGTGGTCGAAACCAAAACGATCGTAGTACTGCTCAAAATAAACGGGAGAAAGAGAAAAATTATTCGAAAATTAAATTAAATATCTTAATTGGATCACAAGTAGACATATTATTGACAAATCAGTTTTCAGAAGTCTTATCGCATTATCAGGTTCATCGGTAGGATTTACAAAATGTAGGTACATACAAATGAGCATAGGTGCATCGTTTTTAGGTAAGTCGGTAGGTATCGACCCAACATTTAAAAGTTAGTAACGATGATATAATATTATGATTTAAAAATGAAATGTTAATAGTTTAATAATTAATGCAATTATCTTTGCAAAATGAAATCAACCTAATACTAATAGTAATATAAATTACTTTAATAGCAATATTATGAAACAAACTTAGTAATATAGGATAACCTAACCCTTTTTTACTATTGTTATAAAAATCCAAATTCAAAAATAAATCTAAATCTACCTATGAATTTTAAAAGTTCAAAAGTCATTTATTTTGTCGCCGACAAATAGGTTTATTTAAAAATCAATTTCAATATGTTTATTTTTTGCTAATAATATTTAATATATTTGTACTCGAAAATACTTATATAGGTACTGATTGCCTATCAAATAAACTTGAAATAGTTATTGTATTTAATAAATAAACCAATTTCAATTCATCTCTGAAATAAGAATTTGAATTTTTTTTTTTTTGTTTCGACACGAAATTCTGATGCCCCGATAATATTATAATAATGATGTACGGACAACTTGTCGACTTTTTTTATCATTCTACTGGAGATACTATTTGCCGACTGCTGACAGATGATTATATTGTTATATTTTACAGTTTCCTCGTACACCGAAAGCTCTAAAACACGAATCATCGATTTCGTGGCGATCCCTCTGGGTCTGTGATATTGATACCATATAATATTATTACATTTCGTTCAGCGCCCGAGCATTACAAGTTTACAACAACTTAATAACGTCATAATAATATCGTGCATGGTACAATGTAAATGTTTATAAATTATTGCTTTATAGTATATCACTCGGTTTATGGTGCGCATTAAGTCGTACGATTTTTTATTGTTAAAGATCGAATTTACAATAACGATTATTAGCGTGATAATATTCCTATATAACAGTAATATTACCATAATATAAACCACGAAGCTACGTTCTGTTTCGCTGTCCATGCGAAACGTATATTATAATAATTAAATAACATAATAATTGTTTCATTTTTACGTACGAAATCGTATTGATCATACCATATTTTGTGTCACATTACACGTGTGCACTGACGGCTTACAAAAGTGATTGGAAAAATATCAGATGTACGTTTCTCGTTGAAATATAAAACTTGCTGTAAATAAACGAACGTCAAACTATGATTTCACTCGTTTCAAAACTACATGAACCTTTTGTTATACCTCGACGGACTGTACACGTAGGTAGGTCACTGTATGTCATCCGAATGACATCTAAACGATTTACTTATGTTTTTGCCGTTTAGTTTTGTTTTTAGTTCACATAATATTTAATTCCTAATGAGACATATCAGCTGTGCTCGTTCCCTATACGTATTCCGTAATCCAACTTATCTGCTGGCGAGTTCGTACAGCTAAGCATATTAAATTATTGTTCGTAATCAATTAACTCGATTCGTGCGAACGTGTTGTAACCATACAATCTCGTTTACTATTTGTATTTTGACGATTCATTGTAGGCACACAGTTTTATGAATTTATGCATGTAATAACAATAATTTCGATATAACTTAGTTTTAATATTCGAAACTATAGAAAGGGTCATCGAATATTAGTTTATCGTAAAATCTGTGATTGACAATTGTTTCATTGTAGTATTTTATTATTTGAACCAATGATTTTATCGTTAGTCCTCCTACGAATTTCAATGTAAAGACCACAGCAAACACTGACCAAATTATAATAAATACATGCCGGGAGCACATTGGCATAAGAATTCATATCTGTCGTAAACAATGAAAACCAATGTTGAAACTTTAGTGTTTAAAAAATTAATCAACAGTGTAATAATGATAAAATTTAATTGTAACTACACCTTGAATGAATCATAATTTAAACATTACCAAGTTTCGAATCTAATAATTTTACTTTTTGATACGTTCATTAATCATTTTTACCAGGGTTTTGCCAATAAATAAACGTCTAAAGTTTCTGGTTTTAATGAAAATTAACGATTCAACTATTATGATATTCGGAGAAATTCAGCTCTGGACCAAAAATACTTGTAAATTATTATGGAGCGTATACTGCAATTTCAGAAAAACACGAAATAAAAGTTTAAAATTTTAAAATAAATTATATTAAATTATAAAAATCCAATTCAATAAAAATATTAAGGTCACTGTTGTCTATATATTGTATTAGATTTTGAAATTATTTTCCTTGAACACACCGCAAGCGCCACGGATCAGTTGATTAACGTGAAACCACTGCATAACACGCATATGTGGTATAATCGAGTTGACAGTGGACAAATAGTTTGAAAAAAATCTTTGTACCTCAAATCGTAAATAAATGCAAATATGCAATAATCTACGAGTATTGCACATAGCACAAATCATGTCAACTTTTGCTATTTTTTTTATAATTTTTATGTAATCGTAAATGTAAACAGATATTTTATTTTGGGAAACATAATATCAAGGCAGGTTTTTTATTTTTTTATTTAAAAGTTTACAGTCTTCCGCTGCTAAGGTTATTAGCCAAAATTTTTTTTTTTTTTAATAAAAACCGATTTGATATTTATACACATATACAGTTGATAAATAAAATTACATATTAACAGTTGAATTATTAATTGTGTTTACAAGATAGATTGGCCGAATCAGAATTTGTTGATGAGGTTGCATATAGTGATGAACTCGATGATGTTTAGGGTTTATCCTTCGTCGAGAATTTCCTTGATGTTATGCGGAAAGTTGAGAGACGTGCGTACTGGTTCGTATGTGGGACATTCTTGGAGTATGTGTTTTATAGTAAAGCGAATTTGACATATTATACTACATGTAAGTGGTTGATCTTTACTAATTAGGAAGGAGGGTGTAGTGGGAGTGTGGCCAATTCTTACACGAGTGATCACAATATCTTGACGTCGGCTGAGGTCGGGAGGAGTTTTACAGAACTTTTTATGGATTTAAGTTTGTCGGTGGATGGAATGGTAAGTGCAGATTGTCTTGCTTATTAGGGTCAACTATACACTTCCGTTGAAAGCAGAAATATTTTAAGACTCTTACAACTTACGCACTTGCCGCACGCGTGTATATCGATACAGAAATTTAAGCATCCAGAAATTGTTCGTGTGTGTGAGATGGAGACAGAGTAGTCATCGGTTAATCGAACGCATTCACAAAACCAATCATTTCCGATTCATCATATAATGTTAGTAAAATAATTAAAAAGTTTTTAAATTACATTGGTAAATAAAGTTCAATAAAAAAAAAAAAAAAACATAATGTTGGTTTTCCATAACGTAAAACAGACAGAATTCCTATCTATTTTTAGCTACATGTAATAATAATATAATTTAATAAAATAGAAGTATTAATTAACTTCCGGAGCCCTTGAATTCTACTCTCTCAAAAACCTTTTCTTAAATAAATATTACATTGCACTCAGTAAAATGAGAATAGGTACTATGAAGATTATATAATTAATATTAAACATATATTTGGTAAATTGAAAGGATAACACATCAAAACAAAAAAAATCATAATATATTTCATTGTTAAAATGCATTCTTAATTACACATTATTATGTTGTATTCCAAAAAATATTCTATTTTTTTTATATATTTTGAGTTACCTATAGGCACTGCTGTGCTAAATCACACGAATGGTAACTTCAGTTTTGTTAAATCAAAACTTATTTTGAATCGAATGACTGAATCCTAATTTTGAACCATCAAAAATAACATTTAAAAATATGTTAAAAAACAGCAAGTACTATAAAATATGTCTACAAACAGAAGCAAATATATAGGCTGTCAATCCAATTCGGGGAGAAAACTACTGTAATTAACACAATGTTCTACACTTATATTTTTACCCTCTTATGCTTGGCAGACCGAACAGTATATCCAATTCCGTATAATATTATATGAATCGTTTTATGCGCAACTGGGTAAGAAATGAAATGATTGTTTTTTCTGTTGATAATTTAAATATTATGAACAACAGTGATTTAATATTATCTATAGTTTGACGAACAATTCCGTTACCAGTCATCACTGAAACAAGTTAACAATAGCAGTTTCCTTCCAACTCTGGTATCAATAAATTATTATACACGTTTTAATTTATAGTCTTATTATTCATAAATCGTTTTTACTTATTATTTAGTACATGACGAAATTAATTAGTATTCTTTGTCATGTTTTGTGGCTCTACGTCTACATTTGTTGAAAATTAAAAAGAGTGGCGTTCAAAAGTTTGTTAATGCAGCTACAGCAATAGTATACAACTTAAAGTTTAGTAAAAAAACAGATTTAGCGTCAAAAAACAATTAAAACCACACCACATTGAAAATCATAAGTCAATGCATTTTATACATTTTGTTCAATTTTCAGTTAAATTCATTCTTCGCTATTCGGTTGATATTATAATATTCGATACAATTAATTAATTTTCATAGACATTTGAATAAATTATAAATTGTAATATTATTTATTGTTTAAAATCCATACTTTCTTAATACTAATCTATCTGAAATTAAAAAGTAAGCCCTCGAATTTCAAAACTAAAATAATAAAAGTCTTGTATTTAATAAATATTTACAATTTATATTGCTAAAACAATAAATGGTATAATGTGTATGATCTTATTTGATGATTATTACACATGATATCCATAAGTAAGATGATAATATTTCCGTGTGTATACAATATACCAGTCAAATATCTGTTGTTTTATTTAATTATAAAATAACACAATATATCAAAAGAAATATAATATACAATATAACTACAGGGTCTAAGTTAAAAGCTTATTATAATATATATTCTAGCGCATTTTCCCCACAGTAATAGTGATAAAAGCATCGCAATATAATATTAATGTTCTCGTTTGAAGTCAATACGCTTTCGTGAATGAGATATCCTTCGAATAACGCTAACTCTTGAAACAGTCCATATATAGAAGAGTCGTAAAACCTTATTGGTCATTAATAATAATTAATCTAATTACATTTTTAATATTAAAAATAAATGTAGATACCAACACAATATAATAACAACAATTTTTATCTTATTATATCCCATGATAGTAATAATATGTATAATCTACGGAGTAGGTACTATAATATGTAGGTATATATTATATATATATATATTTTTATTTTTGGAAGTGCCTCTTTAAAATCCGAAAGTACGTGGTATTTATATTGTCAAGAAACGTGTGCTCGGCGTATATAGCTCATGTATATGTATATATATATACACGATGTATTATATAATGGGGTTAATGGGGACCGGAATGGAGATCACGACTATATATTTTCAGTACAATACGGTTTTTGGTAAAGGATATCACGATTCCGGTGGTTTTGTAACGTCAAGTACACTCCAACGCCGCGATATAGACAATGTATATAATATAATATAATATAATATATATATATACACTAATACACGTTCTGTATAAAGTATATTTATTTTTTTTGTTTATTACATGTTTTTTAACATTGTAAATAAAAAAATAATAATAATAAAACAAAAAAAAATCACCACGGCCGACGGATACTATATAATATGGTCGAGTGCGGTATATAGGTCCGGGTCGAGTTTTAAGTACCGATACACGAGTGCACTTAGAAATTCATTGACACAAGTTCATCGCATCATTTACGACCCAATTTGGTAAACTTCTACGTGCGATCCCCGGCCAGAGGAATGTTATTAATGCGTATACACAACGGTAATATATTTCAGTAATAATAACGATAATAATTTAATCGATAAATCCAAATACCATACCTTAAAACTTTTAACCGTCACGCCGTAAAAGTTTATTTATAAGTGTTTAAAATAAAATCATAGCTAACGCGTACGACCGCCGACCGACATATATATATATATATATTGGAATTTTTCAACCGCCATTACGTAAACATATCCAAGTTGCTAAACACATAACACAATACATAACATAATATATATATATATATTTTTTTTTATGTATAGATAATGTGTGTATATTCACGACATAATGTTATATTCTTTCCATAACGACAGCACAATGTTATAATATTATGGCATGCCTCGCAATATACCTATACTTACCGGGCAGCTGGTTTTGTTACATATTATATCGTTTCCTTATGAAAACTCAGATTAAATTATACGCTAAATCCGCTGTCTCTGAAATTGCTTACGCCGTAATTTAAACATTTCACTTGCGTAAAACCATTAATGCCCTTGTGATAATTCAACGTATTCGAACTTCGTACACCTATATAATATCTGTAGTATATAATATTATTATACGTACGGGGAAATAATTCAATTCGCTTATTTGCAAATCAAAATAACGTCTACACCAGGTATACGCTACAACGCCTACAACTACAAACTACAATTTTAAGCACAACAAACATTTTTTTTTTCTGATTTAAGTTCTGTGAGGTTTACACGATTATAATATTACATTAAAAAAAAAAAACCAAAACAGTTTTTTGTTTCAGACGGACTGAATTTATTAATTTTCATATGAAAACAGTTTTAGTTATAAATCGGTACAAGACCGGCAAGTGTTTTGTGTATTTTATGGTTTTTCAACCGATATAATAGGTAGGTTATAATTATTGGCTTTACATCGATTGATCGAGTGACCAAATGGGTAGAAATATAAACAAGAATCGAATTAAATCGTATATTAAGTACAAAATATAAAAAGAACTAACGACAGGCTAATCATTAATGTGAAACAGTATAAAATTACTATACGTAACAAGTTTTGTTTGCAACAAATTACAAATCTCTAATAAATTAGATCTCGTAAAACGAAACGAATTGTGTCGCACGGTGTCGTCACCAGTTTCGTTTTTAATTGAATAACGAACCAAAGTGCGTTTTCGCGAGCAACGTAATGAACAATACTATACAGAAAATTCAATATTACGCGATATTGTTTGACTCGATCAAATACGAATCTACCCGAGAAAATGAATAGTTTACGTTGTGCGGATTAATTGAAAACGTAAACGTATTACATGTTATAATTTATATTAACAGTGTTCATCAGAACACACGGCACGAGTCAAATCATAGCGACGACTGTACTCCGAAAATCTGTCAGTAAGGTACGCGCACATAATAATATAATAATATATTGTATACTCGTGGCTTTATATGATCTATATATATATATACGAGGCTTTGTATAATGCGCTGTGTATCGTGTGCGATGTCGTACGCGTATCAATATCGTATTGAATCCTGCAGATAGCTGCACATTACGGTGTAATATAATGGGGCAGCAGCAGCAGCAGCATAATACGACGGTGAGATGAAAATCCGTAAATTGGCTGAAATCGCATCATCGTTCGACGGCCGCGGGCAACGTTTTCACTGTAAATATAATAATATAACCACCGATTTCGTTGCAAAAGTGCCGTGACGAATCGGCCGCGTACCCGCAGAGCGAAGTCGCACTATGATATTGCATTATGCACCGCACGCAGTCGGTTTAGATGTGCTCACCAAGTCGTGTATGTTATTATATAGACGTCGAACCGTAAAAAACGGCTTATCGACACCATCCTCCACACACACCCGTTGCTGGTGGTCACCGCCGCGGGCTGTGGTGAAAATATCATGTCGCGGCCGGCTCCTCGGATTCGATTAACGACGCCCTTGAAATTGCATTTCCGGCTGCTGCAACCCGGCCGAAGGTGGGCCCTCCGCGTCCTTGGCCGCCGGTTTTGTCGAACACCGCGGGTGGGTGCATCGGGCGTCGTTAATGACGAAAACAATAGATAAAAAACCGTGCACGCAGTGTTTCGAAACGACGAATTAGCACGATTGGCGTTAAAAAAAAATCGCGACCGTACGATTAAAATATCGTGCGCATGCGTGTACCCGCAGCCGGTCGTCTCATCCGCGTTCGTGTCCGCGGTGGCGTCGGGAAACTCGCGGCCAAACTGCAGGTGACCCCCCCCCACCATCGGCCGTCACCGCATCGGGTCGGACGAAAATTAAAAAAAAGCACTCTCCGTATATTACGATTGTTTTATTGCGCAGTAGTCTATAGGCATTATCATTATAATAATATATTTTATGACATTGTCACGACACGCGGAAATGACTGCGCGACGACTCCGGTTCGGTCGCGCGTGGCATTATCGTCGCATATACCGCAGACAATGGGGGGGGGGGGAGGGGAGGCACCTGCCGCAGTGTTATAATACAGTGACATTATATTGTTTTACGCGTTAAAATATGCGGTCGTCAATGTCTCGAGAGGACCCGCGTGCCGTACCGCTGCGTAAAAAGGCACCTAGCCCTGCACACTGTCAGACGCTCACCGAGGTCAGCTCTCTCATCGCCGTGCCGGCGGTGGGTTTCTCGATCACACGGCGTACCCATTTTCATTGAGATTACACTCCGAAAACGCCGAGTCGACGTCCGCACGACTGCACGTCGTCGTTAAAGTTTCGGGCCGACGCGAACGTACGATGATAATAATAATAATATTATAGCGATGAAGTCGACCAAGACGACGAGACTCGTCACGTGGACCGCTAAACCGGTCGGTCTGCAGACGGTCGGAATCGAATCAAAGAATAAAGTGTGACTACGCGTGATGGACCGCAGCACATAACACGAAAATATGTGTTTTAATCAAACGTCGTAAAAAGATTCGTTATTCGAATCGTGAGCGCGTGAAATCGGTACAGATAACGATATTCTTACGGTACGATGTGATAATAAATGCGATTCCGCCTAAAACGGTTTTGCCGCGTGTGGGTGAAAGGGTCTTATATATATATAACATACCAATGACCGGGTTTATCGATCGCCGGTTGCAGCCATACTTGCAGACTGCAGCGGCGCGTTCCACAAACGAAAGCTGCGAAAACGCGAATTTAAATTTTCATTTTCGCATACCCATAGGTAGGCAAAGGTACCCTACGAAAGCATATTCGCACTCGACGATTCTATATTACACGCGGCCCGTAACGATTATTATCGCTGTGCAAAATCTTTCGAGCTTCGCGTCCCGACCGCATAATAATAATAGTAATAATAATACCACGAACGTATTGTGATGGTTCGCAGGACGTTCAAAATGTAACATACTTGTAAACTTAATAAGATGCTTATGAATACTTGTTAGGTTACGGCGAAATTGTTGTCGGGTTGCCGAGCTCTGTTTAATTAGACGGGACGGGCGATATGTTGATGGCGGACGTCGAAATATCTTAAAAAAAAGGTTTCCCAGTCGAGTGGCTTTCGAATAATAAAAACAGCCATGGGCCGACTACACGAGAGAGCTAAAATTACGTTTTTACATTATATTATACACATATTTTTTTTCATTTTGGACGGAGATTCCACTTAGGTCATGCTGCGTTATTTTATTTAAACATTTGTTATGTTGATTTTGTGATGCACACATGCGTGGTTCGGAAAACAGAGAAAAGTTACTAAAGTATATTGTATGTGTAGTTGAAAAGCCTATAATTAATTACAATAATTGCACATAGTATAATAGAATTAATGGCAAGTATGTCTACTTGAAATGGATGCGATAATGACTTAATAAACCAAACAATAATTACTATAGTTAATTATTACCAATTACAGTATTCATAAATATATGGTAATAATAATGGACATGGTATTATAATAATTGTTATCCGCAGGACGCAGGTACCTAATAAAATACTTCATGAGAATATTATATTGTATTTGAATGTTTACTTAAATATTTTATATGAGTCACAGTGTACACTCGGTGATTACTGTGAAATAATTATTAAGCTTAATTGATGTCAAATATTCATTAGCTAGGTATATTAGACCTTGAGATTAAATTATAATATAAAGATAATTTATTAGAATTGTAATCGTTAAAATATCTTCACAGTTAAATCCACATTTTCAAATCGAATAATGTCTAAGTACTATGTTCCTATTTATTAAGTTCACTATTTTTTAGTTATTCCATATCTATGAAAAATGTATTGTCATATTTTATTGTACACAATTATCGTCAATTGTTTAACAATTATTATAGTTGTATTATAATTTTATATTATAAAAAGTCGAAATGCAGTTATATGTATACTAATTGTAGTACACAAAACACGATAATTTACGATTTATTTCCACCATAATAAATATAAGTAAATAGTAACCAACTACCAACTTAGCAACAGTAACTAAATATGAATTAATATTTGCTTATTTATATATTATACAGAGTGTTTCAAAAGTCTTCGTCAGATTACGAACTGATATAGTTCGGCAACGGTTAATCGCAAATTAGCGACCAATGTATTAATGCTTGACTGATTAATAAAATTTACCTATTTTGAGAATATATATTACTTTGTTTCACCCTTGTATCTTCATTTTTAAAATAACTATACATTTTTGAAATCGAATGAAGACTTTTGATACACTCTGTATATATGTATATAATAATATAATGTATGTAAGAATCGTTATTTGATATAGAATATAAAGTTTACCATGTGGTTTAGGTTTGGTTTCTAGCTTTTCGAAGAGTTGTTCAATTCGAATTTAATTTATTCTCTATGTTGGTTTAAATGTATAAATTGTATAAATAAAATACATTTTAATAGCTATTCAAGTAAACTACCAAATTGAAAAAAAAAATGATCACAATAAACAGATAAATTTATAATTATCTTTAGTTATCAATAAAATTTTCATTTATCTAAAAGCATTTCGTAAAACTAGCCAAATACATGTAACTAAAGAGTGCCTTTCCAGTCCTAAGGTCATATGTTTGATAGTCAAAAATACATTTTAATAGCTCAAACAACTATTTGAATTTGTATTTAGACATAATATAATTAAAAAATATTAGCAAATTACGGTAAAAAGGTTAGTTCTCTCAGTGGCAAAGTAAAAGCTATCACCACAGCACACACCTCAAGTAATAATCTCCATGTATATATAATGTGTCTAATCTACTATATTTTTAATATATATTATTGCCTTCTTCTTTTTCGCTATCAATAATTTATTTAAACTTAGAATCCATAAAAAAAAAAATATTTCCTTAAATCACTGTAGAAAATTCCTAAGCATACCCTGGATAAACAGAACCACAGGAAACAGCAACAAGAATTTAATTTATGTTAAATCTAGAAGGATATGGAAATTATCAAGTCATATTTGTGTTTTAATTAACCATAAATAACATTAAAGTAGTATTAATATGAATTAGTACCTGATTATAGATAATTAATTAAACATTTTAAAACAAAAATTATTTTATATTGAATGTATACTATATTGCTTTTTGCTAAACGGATAACTTCCACGGAATTTCAATATACAAAGTCATTCTGCAACAGCTTTGTATTTCGTTTAATAAACGTTTATAATGTTACACCATTTTTCATTACGCACTTAATATTGAATTGAAGACTTTGTACTACCATCGGTTGTGGATATAATTATATAAATGTACACACAGGGTAATCAGGGAATGCTGTTGACTAGTTAGTGAAAACTTTTTTCAGTTGTGCACTATTTTATTTGTGATAGAGTCTGTAAGAGCCAAGAGGCATACTACAACAAAACTAATAGACTAACAATTTATATTTTGAAAATTTGGAAATGTCAAGATCATACAAATACAGAAAATATATATACGGTTATTGTTATCGAGTGCATTCATAATTTGAATAGGTGCACTTTAGTAAATTGAATTAGGAAATTAAACACGAATTGTATATAAACTATAGTTTCAAAAGTTTTTTAATTTTTTTAGAACTCAAAAAAATAATTTAAATGTACAAATACCTTTAATATATAGGTATTAATATTTGTTCAAAGTTCACATTGCACGCGATAATTTGGTCGTTCCATAAATTGCACGGGTAATACAGAACATGTTTAATTAATTATTCATACTGCCAAATTATGCAATTCAATTAAAAATTTCTCGTAATTTAAAATTAAAATTTTTTTAACCTGACACTATTTTTGACTATATAATTTTTTATAGTAATTTTTATAAGAATTACAGGTTAAATATATATTTTTGAACAAATAATACTTAGAACAAATATTTTCCTGCGACTGAATAAATTACGTATATACGTACATTTTTTCGTGTCAATTGCCTAGTATGTAGGACAGTGATAATAATAATGATACCTACTAATAGTATAGAATGAATCATCAATACATAATAAAATAAATTAAGTAAAATGTCAATACACCAAGTAACAGGTAAAATAAAATAAAATATGTTTAATATTTGGTAATATGGTTAGGTGTTTTTAACTACGTTATTTGTGAATTATTATTGTTTCGGCCCAAAAGCGGGCTACGTTAATTCCTCGGCTTGTGCCTTTTTGGATGTCTTCTGGAGTGCAGGTGTCGGAGCAAGCAGTGCATGTGATGATGTCTTGCATTGTCTGTTCTCCTCCGCAAAGGCACAAAGTGTCTGCGCTATCAAACCACCACCCCCCCCTTTTCTTAGGTTATCTTTCGTTCTTTCTATTCCTGTCCTGAGTCTGTTTAGTGTGCGCCAAACCGGCCAAGCTTCACTATGACCCGGTGGAAGTGACTCTTTTGGCACCAAGCCAGAGGTACTGCTTATCCGATTTCTCCATCTGGTCGTCCTTCCTACTTCCTTGTACCTTTGGGGTACAAGGAAGTAACCTCTACGCGGTGTTTCCTAGTAACGGTGTTCCCTAGCTAACACTGGCTAATTCTTCCACCCCCAGGCCCAATTATATCGCAACTATAATACTATATACGTACATAAAAGCGTACTACTATGATATAATGATCAATACATCGAGGTTTGACCAAACCGATTCGTAAAAATTGATGCTCGTTATTACGACTGTCACTTGTCAGTGATGTATTTCAGTCAAAGTGCATCATCGTACTTAGTAGACGGACGACACATTATTGTAACTGTTAAGGACTGCGTATATAGTATAAACATACCAATAATTACAATGGGGTAATACTTAAATTTGAAACTCGTGTGTAAAACAAATAAAATGTTAACCCAAAACGAATAATTATAATCAAACAACAATTTGTTGACATTAAAAATCAAATCCTCTTTGTTTTTAAATTTTCCAAAACACATTTATCATAATCAACATATCGACGACAATAATTATTAATACACAAACACAAATCAAACTTTTATTTCTGTTACAAAATATGAAACATTTTATATTAATGGATGAGTAAAATCATATTTTATTGTTTCATTGTTATTTGTGGCAATCTATTGTGTTAAACTGTATACAAAAATATTGAGTTTTTTTTTTGTTTTTATAAATTACAAACTTGTATTTTTTTACAGGAAGGCTTGTAGTTGCAAAAAACACTACTTCGTGGGACCACAAAATATTTTGGAATAAAATTATTTGGAGAGAGTAATAAAATATGTCGTGTTAATCTTAATTAAATATAAATGTTTATTTATAATCGGACCAAGGCTTACCGTGTTAACGACGTAATTATATAAAATGTCCAACTTTCAGTTTATCTTGATTTCGAGTGTAGACCCTCGCTGGCTGTAGTAAATAAAGTTTTGCCGAAATTTCAAATTACCCAGTGTTACACTATATATACACGCTCTCGATGCACTTTAGAGTCGTTACATAATATATACGAAGTTACGCGAAGATTTACGACGCGAGATTTGATTGTTTTTTGTTCTTTTAATTTTTACTTAATTATAAAAGAACAAAAAGTAATAATTTTTCTATAAGATATTGCATTAAAGCGTGCGGCTCACTGCCTTCATTATATTATGGTCGGTAACGCAATTGTAATTGTGCGCTCCTCTCGTAGTCGTTTCGAGTTTTCAACCCCAAACACACCCAAGACAGGTCATCATAATTATTTCGACCGGCGCGGCTTGGAGAGGGGGGTTCGAAAAATTCAACGTTGAAGTTACACCGTGTTGTAAGTATATACGTCGTATACGTGTTATTACACACAACTTTGGGGAGGTGATATACTGGGCATACTGTCCCTAATGGGTACTGTTTATATCTGTGTGAAATTATATTATAAAGTATAGGTATTTATATATAAAGACGACTAGGAATTCGGTGAATGACGTATGCACGGACGCACGAACACACCGCACACGTACACACATATAATAAACATATAGATGTATGTAAGTATGTATGTACAGTGTATACTCGTTGAGTAAACTTGCCGCTCTCAGTTAATGAACAAAAACGGCACAGATAAAGTTATTCCTCGACGGGGATCAAAATATATTTTAATAAACATAATATTATGCGCTCCAATCACCACATCAGCACCCCGTCACATATTATATATCATACTCCTCTCCCTGCAATATATAAATAACCACTAAGGCCCGTGCATCAAGTCGAAGTTATAGTCGCAGGTACATTTAAAGGGCCAAACTAACATCACAAGCGTGCCCCTAAGTCTCAAGAGAACCCACATTAAGCTGGAGGCTGCGGATGCTTATTTTGGTCGGATGTCACACATTCGCCCCTTCTGCATATTATCAACATTAGTAATACGCGCAAACGTCACAGCAGGTCTCATCACCCCATCGGATTGGGTCCAGTACAGTTGCCAACGTTCTCATAGGATTTTCAAAAACATCAGCTATAGTCAGCTGTAGTAATCACGAGTCTTAGTTATTTGTAAATATATTTGTATTATTTAAAATAACCGTACTAGTATACTCTTACACCTTATATATTTAGTATAGAAACCAGTCTCTTTCAATTTATACAGTTACCTTATTGTTATTGGTATTTTTTTTTTATATTGATTTAAGTATTACTTACTGCATTATTTTAAAAGAAAATCACTTTGAAAATTACAATTGATCGGTAAATATCTTAAACGTTCGTATTAATTAATAATGATAATTTTCCGCTGAACTCTGCGATCGATGTTCGATAAACATTCACTGCACCGCGTCCATTCGATGTCTCACTGCAAGTGACAACCCGAAGAAGTGGTACACGCGATACGAATGATATCATAACGCTTAAAGATTCGCGCCCGATATTTTTATATTTATTCAATATTAAATTTATTCACGTTTATCTGAACGTATCGAATGCGGTTAATTTTTTAGCAACAGCGACATTTCAGGTGTGTTATCAAGAGGGCATGGACGTTCCGTCGAAGCTGTCGTGTGTAAAAAACCAGTCGAAATACTTAGGCCAATTCAATTAAACGAAAAAAAAAACCGACGGTCGATTTTAACGTATAATAGGCACATGAATGATATGTCACGTCACGGCCGGAGCACGCGCGCCACCGCGGAGATCTCATTGCTGCTGACAGACGTCTCTGACCGTATAGTGGCCGTCGGTCGGACTTAATACAATACAATGTCTTATAGAGGTATAATACGGCCGCCACGCAATTGGTAAAATAATAATAATAATTATCATTATTATTATCATTAGACACCACTCGAACACGGTCTAATCTGTTTTTCGTATTCACACACGCAAGCGCACCCGCCCACGCACGATTGCACACTCACGTTCGCCGGCCACACCGCACATAATGTGTACACATCGGAGCGATATAATAATATTATTATTATTATTCGCGCACGTGACACCTTTACAATAATAAGGTCAGGTCGCGGTAAGAGTTAATAAACGTCACTAGACACGTTTCGCGCGCACACGACCGAGTGCCGCCGCGTGGCTAAAGATTAAACCGGAGGCTTCCGGAATCGTGCGAGTTTGCGCGGGTGACGGTTCGAGCACACACACACACACACCGCCGCGGACTAATTAAAAGCACTCGGCACGGGCACATCGGCCGTGTCCTGTGCGATTGGACGACGACGACGAGTGCGTTGTAAAAATAATAATAATCCGTAAACGGACAGCGGATCGCGATAATATTATTTATTCGGTCCCGAAACGACGACGCGGCGGAGAGTTTACGCGCGACGCGTCCGAGGGTCGTCGACGAATCGGATATTCGTGCGATCGGTCTACAACGCGATATGCGAGATACGAGTCTCTCTCTCTCTCGGCTGCCGCGGGTCTAGCCTGCGTCGGGGCCGAGGACGAGGGGCAATCAATCGGACGATATAATAAATAGTCGTCGACCGGGGTGTTACCCGGAAAAGACGTGCGCTGCACCGACAAAACGCGGTGCAGCTGGTGTTTTCGTCGGAAAATACAATTACGCCGGCAAAGTCGTGTGTTATCGCGCGCGGCGATTGTGTAATATTATGGAAAATAATAATAATATTATTCGTGTTGCACACGCTGCGGCGCGCACAATGATTTGTCGGGAATCGAATGTTCTGGCGGTTGCGAAAATCAGACGGATTTATTGTCGCTGCTGCTGCTGCTGTTGTCGTTATTATTATTTGTATTATTATATTTTGTCGCCTTGGGTAACGCGATTGTGATTTTCCAATTGGCTCCGAAAACCTTTTCGTTTTCCAAATGCTCCATGAATCGTGATGTTCGTCCCGTCTTTGTCTATTCAATTATATATAGGTAGAGGCGACAGAGCAAATGTTTTACTACCTATGGTAGACTTGTCCCGACTACCGAAAATGTTAGACGCCGTATAAAATACGCATGATTATTCCCATATTTAGTTTAAAATGTGTTTTGCACACCATAGGATATGGTAACAGATATTTAACAACTTCAAGTGTAATTACAATTTTACTTGATTGAGTATCTATAGATAGTGTACTTGTTTTATTTTTGCTACGATTGATCCTTTTTGTATACTTTGAAAACTGAATTGTTCCAGAAACTCACATTCGTCCAATCTATACGATCAAATATAATGTTAAAAGTAAAATATATTTAGTTAACATTTAGCAATCAAATATTATGGTCTGAAATTACCAGCAATACATTTTCCGTACAATTTATAAATTCATAAATATTTGTATAGTATTCACTGCGCTTGCTATGAAAATATCATATTTTTTTATTTTTATTTTTAATATTTTGTATGTACACCAAATTATGGACATTGAATAATCCATATTTTCCATTAAAAGTTATAAGCTCAGAAAGTTTATAAATTGTAATATTTGATTACTTAAATAACAACTAATTTACTAATAGTTTGTTTGGAAAATATAAAACAATATTGGTTATAAGTATATATATATATATATGTACACACCATTACATCATAAATTGTTTGCAGTGTGTGCTTGATTTTATTCCTTGAGAGGATATAGAAAGCTCTTTCTACGGTAGGCAGGTACTTTTCATCTGCAGAAACAGTATGATTAAACTTTAATTTTATTGCGGTATAAATCATAAATGTTGGAAATACAATAGTAAGGTTATATTTTGTATCGTCCACTTTGGTATAAAATGGACATAATATTATCATCATTGTGACTCGGTGTAGACCTACTCAATTCTCAGTTTTGTCAAATAAATTTCGTCTAAATTTTAAGATATTATTTAAACATTGTTTTCGATTACTAGCATACATTAATACGCACATGGCAAAGAGTGTAAAAAAGTAAAATAGTATATCAAAGAATGGGCCGTCAGAGCCCCTACTTCCGACCACTGAATTCTTGCACATCCTAACCCATCCGCAATACTATTGCAGAGCCACCAGTAATATTGCAACGACAGGCGATAGTACAACTACTGCTAGGTTGAACGTTAAAATAATATAAAATATAATACTCAGACAATTAGTTTAATAAAATATATATTATTAGGTACGACAAACAGTTTTGCATTGGCATATTACTGCAGTAATAGCGATGGTTACGTAACACATTCATTAAGCCACTCGTATTCGAATTTAGAACTTAAGGTCAAAATTAATGCCACAAGACCGATCGTTTGTTATGCATCTGAATGAACGAACCGGGTATGATATTAATACTATAGTTATATTAGTGCTTCTCGGAAATAATGAAATGCATGTATCAATAACATAATATAATTTACAAATTCGATTCGCAGGTACACGTTGTGTAGTTATAACATTATATCATACACGTGACAAAACGGATTTAAGACGTATATAACATCTGTGTAAGTACAATATAAGTGATATATAATACTCTCGTGCGCGTGTAAACTGCATATCGCCATGGTCGCTACTGTACCTTATTCCGTACATGATACTATTCTATGTGTGTTTAAAATATAATAGAATATATTTCACATAATTACTTCGTTAAGATAAAATGTGCAAGGTTATGGTACATTTTTTTAATTGGCAAATAATATTATTATGCACCTATTGAATAAAATGGTTCCAGGTCCTTACCAATGCATTCGTAATTTCAAAGTATTTATATAATATATTCTAGGTGCCTACAACAGGTGTTTCACACCAAGCTATATCCATTACTTTCATCCCAATATTGTATCCTTTAATTATGTATTTATTGAAGTTCAGAGCATTGAAATTTTTAAGCATACTAAAAAGTAATATAACTAGTACTTTTTCAGTTGACCAAATTTTAAAATCCTTGAATATTTGTATAAATTAAGGACTCTACTGTTGAAAAATATTTTTTTTTTTGGTAAACCCTACTGTAAATAATTATGAAGCATATTATTTTATTATAAATATTGATTTTTATGATTCAAAATGCTAACAAGTAGTTTCTGGGTTATTAAACTGTGTTGTAGGAATAATATAGCCCATGGGCTATAATAATGTGCTTAAAATATATTCGTGTATGGGAGCTATGATGATTTGGATTACCATATAATCTATAATGCGATAAGTACTAGACAGTAGACTATAAATACCTAATAAAAATATTGTATGACAAATTCTATGTTGATAACTACTGTATCTTTTGAACATAAAATTTAATAACTCAGTAACTGCTTGTAAACATTTCAATTTATATACATCAGTCATCAAAATTTCGAAAAAATCATATGCATAACAATTTACAGTTATAAGACGGTACTTATTTAAAAAGTAAAGCTTGTATCACCACAAGACAAACTTTAAATGACATCAAAATCCAAATAAATATTTAAAAATATCGCCCTTAAGTAAACCCAAAAATTAAAAATTCAGAATTTGAAAAAATTGATAATTTAATGGAAAAATTGGAGGGAAATCATACTTGGTGAATCACCAACTTTATAATTGCAGTACGAGGAGATAAGTAAAAAAAGTCATTAGCTACAATATCATTCGATTAATTTGAACTCGTGTATCTCTGGGAAATAATAAAAAAAAAAAACGATAAATTTCCCATTACCGAGTTGATAATGCGGTGATCACAAATCTTTTGTGTGACATTTGGCATTCTGCAGATAACTTATAATATCGTGTGTGGTCATAAGATTTGTTGTGGTATATGCTGTAGACAGTGTGCATTAAGGAAAAAAAATCCATGGTGCATGAAAAAAATATCCGTTCACTCAATATGATTGTACAGATTTTTTTTAAAGTGTCAACACTGCGATCTTTGGTTCCTAACAGCTTTTTTAACTTAGGCCATGGTGACACAGTGTATTTGTACAGCTGCCAAATGACATCATGATGATGGTAATAATCGTATGAATTCAATTTTCCCATGAAAATGCGTACAAGCATTTTTTTTTATTTTGTACAAACTTTCAGAACTCGGCGACGAATATATATATTTTTTCGACTATACACACTACTGCAGACGATTAACATTTATATTACTTATTTGTAGGTCATAAACCGTATATAATATGTACAAATACTATTCTTGTATACATTTTTTATATATTATTATCATACAACTTATAATATTATAAAAAGGTACTTATAATATTATAAAAATTATCTTTTTTATTACAAATTAAGCATTTATATTTTCTGATTAGATATGATGGTCTATAATATAACGAGCATCGTGAAAACTAAGTCTAGAATCATGTGTAATATTATAACAACAAACTATGTGTAACAGTCAATAGTCTTAAAGTGAGACATGAGCTTGTCATTAAAATTGATGACTTATAAATAGGTAGGTACTATGACAACAGCTAGTATTACTAAGTGTGAACTAGTTTGGATCGAATCAATAAAATGTCAATACAGTATCATCTAAGAAAATTCGATATTATTTAAAGCATTAAGAAACTGGAATTTGTAACCGGAAAAATAAAACATTTCAACTTCTAAAAATAAATACATTATGAATCGTAGATAAAATATGGTTATTTATTAAAGGTGCATATTAAATAGAATAACATATACAAACTGTTCCATACAAGATACTGTTCTACATTGTTGTGAAACTTTAAAAGTACGGTTACTAAAATTTTACCCATTTATCATCAAAATGATTAAAGTAGAATATTGTATACACTATACAGTATCACAGTATAAGCTGTACAATTTTAAATTAACACACATAAATTTCCCATTTTATCCAAACTTTTATCACCCAGACACCAATAGTAGTCTGTAAAATAATAGTCGAGTTTTTTTATTAGAACAAAATTCATACAATTCGTGTTATACTTCTAAAATTACTTTGTCGTAAAACAAGATAATACCAAATACTTTCAACAAAATGGTAGAATATTTTTGATTTTTGTTCACTATTGTTAAAATCAATTATTATGATAATTCATTTTTTATTCAAACATAATGTTTACAATTTCAAAACGACGAGTAAGCGATTAAAATAAACATTTAGATAGTTCTGAAAAAATGCGATACAACTAATATTAAATTCAGCTCGCGTATAAATACATTACCATTTATCAATATAGTTTTCAAAATATTTTATCAATCTACATACATCGCCCATTCCTGTATGAATGCATGAGGACAATATTTACTGGAAATAATTGAACCTACATGAGCGTAATATTATTGTAAACGCAGCCACGATTTCTATTTTTTTTTTTCTCCGGCCGTCTTAACCGATGCGCATCTAACCTTCGATACCCGTATAAAACCAACAATAGTATAATAATAATAATTTCGCTGCGTATATTATAATAATAATTGGTCTCATCGAGACTTGTGTCGGCGGCGATCGGACGCAAGCGATCATTTGCTATGAAAAACAACCGGTCGGTGGCGGGTATGAGTCACGACGGCGATTAAATCGAGAAAATAATATATAAATGCATATAGATAATATATGCAATTTACGTGCAACGTGGACGTGTTTAGAAGAGGTTGAATTTATTAAAACAACAAATATGATTTGGCGGTTGAACAGTGAAGAGAGCAGGCGTAAATAACGATAGTGATTTGTTAGTTAACGGGTCTAAATGCGTCCAAAAGGAGTTTAAAAAATTAAAAGGCACGAGACTTCTTCTTGGGCGTCCGC
Organism: Sitobion miscanthi; assembly: GCA_008086715.1. Lineage (NCBI taxonomy): Eukaryota > Metazoa > Arthropoda > Insecta > Hemiptera > Aphididae > Sitobion > Sitobion miscanthi. The sequence continues at coordinate 15,216,935 of CM017800.1, forward strand.
GGTTCTTGTCTTCCAATTTCCCGACAACAGATATCGCGCACAGGAGTATTACTACAAACCGTAGAGGACGTTTAGGAACCACGACTTTCATTCCGACTATACCGCGGTATCGGTTAAAGTGGTGGTGATGGCGACGACGGCTACGCGATACCACCGAGCTGTCTGTTGGCGGGCGTCCCTTCTGCTGCCGGAAAAACCCGAGTGCATAAATCACCGCACAGAGGCGTGTTGTCCGCCGTCCCTCCTCCCGTCGAGGATAAACATCTTGTGGAAGACTAATTTACCGGTTTTGTTCTTCTTCGGACGATTTAAAGTAGCTCGTTAGAAGAGACCTCGGGTATACATATGCGTGCACATACACACACACACACGATGAAATGCGTACCTATATATATATATACGATGGTACAAAAATGGACAGGGAAAAAAAAAGTAATAAAAACCGAATGGAAAACGAGCAAACAAATGCAAACACGCTCGCTCTGGTAAGTCGGGTGTACGTACTTGTATGTGCCCTATGTATGTAGTATTTGTGTATGTACAAGCAGACGCACAGATGTATGGGTAATACCGAATACGTATAATGCGTGTGCTCCATACCTGCGGTGCATATAATGCGCAGACGGAGAAAAAGTATCGGGTGAATAATGCGAGCATTGTGTTTGCGACCGGCCGACGACGATGTGACGTAATACTCGCTGCGAAGACGAATGAAAAATAATAATAGAGGTAAACATAAACACTGCGGCGGAAGAACCGTCGAGCGGAGAACGATGACTTCTCGACCGATGAAAGTGCAGAGGTAAAAAAATATGTCCACGCACGCGCATCACGCCGCATTGTGGCGAACGATATTGTGTACAATAGTATATAATATTATATTATAATATTCCTAAACCTCGTGATATATATACGCTGTGTACGTACCCACTACACAACTCGGCAATAACGCGTTACCGCGAAAAGAGCACGAGCGATACGCATGTGTTGTACACCCACCGCGGCGGGTGGACCCACGTCCGCGGGAGGGGCGACGGTGGGGTTATTCTTATCAGACACTGCAAGTATATGGTTTTTTGTGCCCGCGCGTGCGTGACCCCGATCGCACGACCGAAACCCCCGTCGTTCTGCTGCTGCTGTGCCGACTGAGGATATCCGCCGCCGCCGCCGAGGACTCTATTATCCGGCAAAAGGTTTAGCCGTGAAGGACTGCAAAGCGGCTACGTGCGTATAGGTACTTCACATTATATAACGCTGTATTAAATGATTATCTAGTCTGTAAGTTTCCGACCGTCGACGACAATCGTAAAGTTTTCGGCGTCTGCACGTACCTACGATATTACGGCAAACGGTTTGACCCTCCTGCCCGCCGCGGCCTCACACTGACCCGTCCTCGCACCCATTATTTTATAGCCTCCAACAAAAACGATTTCTCGATATTATCGACGCCAAATGCCCGTCTGTTCTAGATGCCCGTTCTAATTGCTAGCGATATGACGTCGTGTCAGCTATATTGACGTACCACACTCCGATTCGTCGAGACGTCACCGTCGTCAACAACGTCGTTTGCGTGATTTTCTTGTTTTTTTTTTCACTTCACGTTTTGCTGCACAGGACGTTTGACCAAGCTACACTGATTGTTTGAAAATATGTATTATTCAAACTACACGAAGGCGACCAACTACTATCTTAATTTTAGACTTTACGATCTCCATCCCCCCTCCCCCCAAAAAAAAAAAAAAAAATGCTAGAGCTGAAATATTTTTGGTACGTAAGTAATAGCACTGATTATAAATACTATGGTATAGTACGATTAGTTTTTATAATCAATGGTAATAGGTCCTTAATCCTTATGCTCGAGATTATTATAACTAATTTATAAGTTGGTGATTTGCGTACCGATAAAAAGGATTAAAAACGCTCAACACCTACTTGCCAAAAATAAGTTTTTAAATACCCTATTTACGTCTTAGATTTTAATAACTTAAATTATAATATATTACAGACTATTATATTGTACTGTATTGTACTATCACTCATCAAAATAAATTAAAATTGTATTCATTTTAATATAATAAATAAAAATTTTTATTATACCACGGGAGTGTATCTAGATTTTTTAAAACCTGTTCAGTGGGGCATATTATTTTTTCCAAAGAATAAATAAAAAACTTGTATGTTACAAGTACGCGTGGGGAAGTAAAACTTATGAGAAATCTTGTATTAAATTTTTAAATCTTAGATTTAAAAATGAAAATTTTTATGAATTTCTAATTCGAAATAATTTGCACATTTTCGCGATTTTCGTGATTTTTACGTTTTTTTTTCCAACATTTTTGAAAACTACTGGGAATTTTAAACTTTGACCTCCTGAATGCACCAACTAAATTCACTTAAACATCCAAAGAGATTGTGAAGTTGAAAATCAAAGCACTATTTCGACCACTTATCGTGTACAAAGACACAACAAATAAATTTAAAAAATAAAATAACGTCACGCCAGACGTATGATACTGAAAGAATTTCGACCTGAAACCGTATAACGTTCAGATGTTTTTGATCCTTTAACATGATATTTTAAGTCAAATACTTTTTATTGCAACCAAATTACAATAATAATTGTGCAGCAGTGGTATGGAAATGTGCTTACTAAATTGTCCATCAATATTAATTTACTTTATTGCAATTAGTGATCACTCATTGACAGGGTGAACTGTAATTCTATTGACAATGTGATAAAAAATTATTGTCGCGTTTTTATTTTGTATCAATGTTTATTTAGGTATATCGATATTGACTTTAAATCAAATATCATATCGGCAGTTATAATGCTTAGTAACGCTTAAAATGATATTTTCATCGTGATATATGAACCTAGTTATTAATGTTTTAAACAACAAATACTTAAATTTTTTCACACATTGTGCGCCTATGTATAGATTTCTTATACCTTTGGTTTACGAGGGTTGCGAGCATTTTTTACTACGATACGATAACCAGTTTATGACTAATAAACCATAAATCCCAAACTGTATAATGAAGCATCTACCAATTTATTGTAAATTAAATTAGCATACAAACACCGAGACACATATAACTAGGGATTTCTTTAAGTGTTCTATGGAAATATACTAGCAGCTCTCAACCAATCATGTTTTAGGATCTTCCATCTAAAAGAGGAATATACAAGTTTCCATTGTTTGCCGGTATACTCGAGTTTCTGAATTTGGAAGCCGACTATTGGATTGCCCTATTGTTATCGAGGTATTGCTTAAGGAGTAAGACTTCTATTGAAAAACTTACTTAAAAACAGACACAAAAGGACATACGATTTCATTTAATAAGAATACTGTTATAAAATCCTAAATACAAAACAATAATTAGCATACGTTATTTTTAATAGGATTAAAATAAATTATATTCATAACACTGATAAATCATAAATGGTAGGTAGGTAACAATTGCTTGATATTCTCTAGTGCTATTGTTATAAAATGAATTTCAATTAATTACTGTTGTAATTTCATAATGGGTTATGAATAAATCGCTCGTTTGAATAATATAATGTTTATATTTATATAATAATTCATTGATATAAGTAAACGGTGTACGAAAAAAAAACCAAAATGATAATATAGTCAAAATGTTTGCGATATATTATCTTTTTCCTTTATTCTATTACTGAAAAATAATAATATTAGTATAACAATTGTATTTAGATACTAAAGTAATCACAGAATATAATAGGTATGATCTATGATGTTATGACTTATGAAGCTTAAAATGCTTCGTATATAAAATAAAAGTTAGAACAAAAAAAAATCTAAATTAATTTAAATAGGTACAATGTAAAAGATACAAATAAAAATATGAATATAATATTATAATATAATATCAGCATTTTGCTGTTGTGTTATCATATTATTATAGGTTAGGTTAAAATATATGAATAAATAAATTTAAAGTTCAGTTAAAAAATTATTACCCACCTACTTAATAATTAATTTATATAATGCATTACATTTGAAAAATGGTTTTTAAATTTATATTTTAAACTAAAAAAAAAACTAATTTTTAACTTCTACTCTAACTTAAGTTACTATTTTCACCAAACCAGCTTACCAACTAAATAAGAAATTTGATAAATTTCAGAAACTAACTTATATTCTAACTTAGTTACTTTTTATATTAAAGTAACTTAACTTTAACTAGGAGGTTGAAAAAAGTGACTAACTTGCCTAAATTTGAAAATTGATAAAATAAATGTATAATTAATTGTATAATATTTGAATGAATAATTAATTTATGTATAATTTTTATAGTATTGATAACACAGCAATAGATTGTGTATTATATTTTGTGATAATGCTAATTCTCTGATTATAATATTATCACTTTGGTTTTTTTTCTAGAATTCAAGTAAACAATTGTTACTTTTGGTAAAATAAAAATAAAATAATTATACAACATAAATTGACTATTGAAGTGTAACTTTGTATTATCGTATGAACTATTTAATTACCTTGGTAGCTAAGTTATGGTTTAGTATCGAAAAATGAATTAATCATGGGAATAATTTATAATTATTTCTTTGTACTCGGTAATTATCATTGTACATAGGTGCATGCATTTGACCGTATATATGTAGTTTTGCAAACTATCTTTAGCAGTTATACAAATTGTTATTCATTCAAATTATAGCATGCTGCAGTGCGTTTACATATAGATCAATTCGCCTGGGTTTGTTATTGCACTATAATACTATTATAATATAGGAAAAAGGGGGACGGAGTGGCCGACCCGAGTTCGATACCTCGGTCGCAGGCGGCATTTTTCTTCGGGCAAGTCACGGTGTCCGGAGAACAAGTGCCGCCATCCCCTACCCGAGCATGGCAGATACCTACGGGTGCCCAAATTGAAAATTCTGCCAAAAACCAACACACACGTGTAAACAAATCAACAGTACCCTCACCTACAGTACCACAGGCTAATGACCTAGTAGTCGAAGCCTTAACCCTAATAAAAAAAAAAAAAAAAATATAGGAAAAAAATGAATATAACACATTCATGATAACATTGTACACGAGTGTTATTTGAGTTATTGTCCTAGTGAGATTCGAATTTCATCTTAAACAGTATGATATAAAACACTATACACGGGACACGGCATATAACTATAATTTGTTTTTTCGCATAATTACAATAATAAATTGTTTCCTAAAATAAATTAAGACTAGATGTACGACGGTCAGTCTGCTAGCCGAACCCAACCTATCATCAATAATTTTACATATCATACCCTCTCCGTTACCTAGTTTTTCTGTACACAGGAATCGTGAATTTATGAATAGTCACTAAAAGTTAAAGATAATAGCGGCTACTGCGGGCTACCATATTATTCATTGCCTAAAACACGCCACAGACACTTTAAAAACTGGACAGTCCGCCACGGTTGATGTTTTACATTATCTTTATTGAATTCCAGAGCTCAGATGTGTTTCACGTCCGCAGTCGTAAAACTCAAAACGACAGCGAGCGGCCTACCCTAATAACGAGCGCAGGTACACAGAAAGGCTCTGCGAAAGGACAAGCTCGCCAAAGGTCGAGTTCGGTGTAAATAATAAATACCTCGAGGTCTAATAGAAAAAATATACGAACGGCAGCCACTGAAATTGATATCGTTTTATCTGAAACTTCAAACCATATTCTACGATACTATAATATGCAACTGGGTTAATCGTACACCGCTCGTTGACCGAAATGGCTCTTACTCGACTCGTAATACGCCGTTTGTTCATTTATTCATACAAAAGTTTCCTAATCGCACGTAAAATATACGCACGCATGAAAAATTCTAAACATTTACGTTGCAGTACACAAATCATATTTCCTTTAAACCGTTTGGAAATAGGTTGCTCAAATGGTCATTCGACTATACTTTTCTATATTCTTATCTGCAGTCGCCAGTCAACGCCGCACGACGCACGTCACAAATAATAGGCTGCGGTACATCGTACATATCACTAATTTGTGATACACATAACATGACACGTTTGCTATTGTTTTTGGTTAAGACGCTTGGCAGACGATGACTAGAAATCATAACAGTATTATGCGCATTGCCAAAAACCGGAAACTTAATGATTTTTATTTTTACGAAGCAGTTGAAACACTTTTTCGATTATTTACGTCACTGTCGAAATCTTTCGAAAGAAAAATTATGCGTTCTCAATTATTATTATACTCATTACAACATTGAGTGATTTTTGGCCGCGGTGGATATTATATTTTATACGCTTATCGCTGACGGCAAAATCGTTAGTTTAGTTTTACTTGTTACAAAATAATGGAACATCGATTCAGAAAAATAAATTTAACAGGACGGTACGTAACGTCCTGCACTTCTCGATCCGTCTGCATCGCAGAGTATTCGACGTTTTACCGAGGAAGTGATAACAACAATTTTAAAAGTCGTGTGCACGAAGAGGGTCGAGCTGCGGCGATGCGAGACGAAAATTTAGTTTTGCGGGATGACAACGGGAAAGAAAAACCACCTTGAACGTGCAGCGTGATGACTTGGACGCAAGTACGTGCGTCGGCGGGTGAGACGGGGTCGGTGGAAATAAAGCCTTTGTATACCGAAGATGATAACAAATACGCGACGAAGTGAGCGAAAAGTCGTCGAGTGTGTTTATCGTTACGTTAATTAAAAACTGCGGTGCGAGTTTAAAGGTGTGATGTTTAGTGCTCGCCATATAGTACACCATATATATACGCCCGGCATGTTATGCTATATCACATTCCTAGCCCGCACACGGAGAATATATTATATATATATATATATATATATCTAATATACACTCGTATATAGCGTTTCCCCACAGTGGTTATATATATATACTATACATAAATATTTAGTCCCCTGTATATACGTGTGGAGTGGTTCAACAAAACGGTCAAATGTAGTAATGTGTATAGCACGCACGCACGCGGTGTTAGGCTTTTTATATGCAGTTGCAGTGTGTATCGTGTGCAAAATTAAAAAGCTGCGTGTGGGACGTGTTTTCCGATCTAATTGAATTTCGTACAAACAATAATAATACGCCCCCCCCCCCCTAACGTCTAGCGGTCTCCGCGACACGATATTATGACTTGTACGCGCGCGGTGTGGCAAGTGTCGGCGAGACTGTATCATTTATTATTTCACCCCTCCCCCCCCCCCTAAATTAGCACGACCGAAATGAGACGGCGGACAAACGTGATTTCTTACATCTTCGTCGGCAGTAAAAATATCACAAAAAAAAAAAAATAGTGAGTTTCGGTGATTTTACTAAGCTCTAGGTATTACATGCAAATAGATACTGTACGTATGGTCAACGTTGTTTGTTCAATACACTAAAATGTGCGTTGTGTTAAAACAGTTGAGTGAAAGTTCCAAAAAGTTATATTGAAACGATTCCTCAATTTACACAGAGTCTGGAAAATTAACCTATATTTTAATATTTTCGTAACTCGTAACAATAATAAATTCATTTGAATGGTTTTCAATGCTTATTAATAATAATTGCCTTGTGAAATGTTAAGAACCAAGCCGCACACACCTAAACTGGCCCTCATTTTTTTTATTATAACATAACATGGTAACGTTACCGGGGCTCCCGCGTTACAAGAGCGAACCTTACGGATTGCAAATTGTTGGTTACGACTTGAGTACTAAACCATGGTATAAATTTCAAAAAAAAAAAAATGTTTAGTTAATGTTGGGTGGTGGCAAGATAATTCACTTAGCTTTTATTTTTACTCCCGTTATTTGTATAAATACAGATAGACGAAATTCCACCATATTTTTACCATCAATATTTTGTACGTACGTATGCGATGACGATGGTTATAATTTGATATTTGTGGTCAATGGTCACGCTTTTTTTGATTAAGATTTTCTGTGAATATATTTTGAAAATCGACTAACTAAATAAATACTTATTTATTTTTATGTTATCTTTATCACTAATTAATAAACATACCTACTTATATAAATAATACAATTAAAGTGTAAAATTATCTAAAAATAAGTGTTTCACTTTAAATTTCTAAATAATTTCAAAATAAATAAACATTATACTGTTGGTGTATTATCGTGTCATTTCATATCGCTGGCCAGTGAATTATAAACATGGGATTAGTCGCTAACTGCTAAACGAAGACGCTGCTCCAAGTGATCATCAGCATGTCTATAATAGCTCGATATTCAGCTTTTATATCTTTCATGTGAGAAAATGCCATTTTCTATTTTATTTACAGTTTAATCCAAAATATTTATGTAACTGTATCTACAAAATGTATAATAATAAGTTCTAACGAAGGAGGATCGACCTTTAAATCGTACGAGATCAACCCGTCGGTCGTGATCGACCGTTTGAACACGTAAATCTGGCCAGTTCAACTACACATTATTATACAGCCATTTTATTATAAATTGTCTGTATTTATGAGTTTGACCACGGTGAACATTTTAAAATTATTATGTTTGCCCCAGTCTACGTCTATTCCGCAACGACTGAATATTGAACGCTGTATTACACAATTTAAATATGTAAACGATTTAAGAATAAAAAAAAAAAAATGATTTCCCGTTTTACATTGATTTAAACTAGAAATGTACGTGAAGTATCATGGCCTTAGATCTAGATACATAAAAACTTTCTTCGGTTACTGGCTACAGCAATTTGACCGCTCTAGTCCTTATAATTCTACCGCAAGCTCTAAATAGTTTGTATGACTAACTGTTTGTTCTGAGTATAAGTAATTGTTGTCATTTATGAATTGGTTTTTTTTTTATTTATTAGTAAACACGACATAATTATAAATATCATCAGTGTAGATAAAATACAATAAGTACCTACACATCATATACACGCGTTTAGCCATACTCGAAACATCACAAGTGCCAAAATATCACTCCTAATAGATAATCTCTGGTCGAGATGATAGCGGTCGTATTTTTTGTACGTCTTGACCGCGTGTTCGAATTGTGAGGACGAGTTTTTCTGCTAGCATTCGCTATGATAACAAGTATTATCCATTGATATCCATCATATACAAAGTATATACATAGCCGATTAAAAAATACCAATTTTTCGAACTAGTTGTAAAAAAGGCTCGCACCTCGCTTAGTTAAATGCCCTGCAAAACACGTGCGCACGCTTCTCATCCACACGTAAAAGCGCAATGACATCAATCCGGGATCAAATGCTGAACTACAATTTTTTATCCACTCGCGAGCTAGTTATTGGCTTGCACATATGACAAACGCACCCGACTTGGATCCACGTTATTATTCGTTATACGATCTGAATGTGGATATAATGGAAATAATGAACAACGCACAAATAATATTTACTTATACGTATAATATAATAGTAATATACTTATGTCTTATATAATAGTGTTCATAAATCATATTATATGTTATAAAATACTGTGTACTTATATGCGTAATATAATAATTTATACATTTATACAGAAATCACAATACCATTAAGATATCTCTGGAGGTAGGTTAGTGTTTACTTTACACAACGTGATAAAAATATTATGTCTATCCCTCTTATGTATTTCTGTAAAAAATATTTTCTTAATGATGACCCGTAGGTAAACAATTTTGTCGTCGACTTGACAAAATATGCATTAAAAAAAAAAAAAAAAAAACAGTCTTCCCACTGTAAAGTATATTTAATCGTCTGCACACATTGACAAGCACATGTACAGTGATTACGTAGGTACTAGGCAGTGACGGAGAAAAATGTCCAAAGACTTTGCTCGAAAAAATGAACTAGACCACAACAGATATAATATTACGATCGTATTAAAAAATAGTTTGCGCGTCAAAATCAAAATTTCGATGCGGACCGCCGAATATCATCGCATAGTGGGAATAAATGACAATAATACGTTTTCAAGGGATATCGTTTGAAAAGTGTGCGGACGCGTTCGACAATAATAGTTTTGCTTTCGGTGGCTGCCGAACTCGATTTAATATTATGACATCGCTGCACACGGTGTACCTAATTATAACAGGTAAGGCCACGCGTCGCGTTATTTACTGACGTAACGTCGCGTGTAATTAACTATTGGCAGAGTCGGCGGCGTGCCTAATCACATAACGCGAATACATAGGACACAAAAGGTATTATTAAATTCGCGTATTCCGCTCGGATGCCGTGGGCCGACGAGGAAACGCGAATTGTTAGAACTTTCGTGCATTATGCGAAATCCCTGCCGGTCCTCGGAAATTACCTATGGAAAGTTTCTAGGGATTCTTGCCAGCGCACAATCGATTCCTCCTCTGCGAGCGCCCCCCGAACATGCTCGGCATTCCGGTACACGGTTCCGATCGCCTCCGCCCCCCCCCCCCCGAGTCATCGGGCCAGCCAGCTATTTAACATGCAATCGAACGGTTTAATCTATAAATATTTCGATGAAAATACCGCCGGCGCACGTTATATTATTATTATCAATGCGCCGTTATATTGTTATACGCGCGCGCGCGCCCGCGCGTTTATTCGCAACGGCACGCGCAAAGTTCCACCGGCAAACGTTCTTCGGTATGTTGCGATGGTATAAATTAAATTAAATTAAACGATATTGTTTTGCGCTCCGCACTTGTTCGGGCCGACGAGATGTGCGCAAAACTATTGCGCGGACGGTACCGGCTACACATTACTTATGGACGTCGTATCATAATATATTATTATCATACCGTTTCGCCGCCACCTGCTGTGCGCTCGTGGACTCGCCGGGTGCCGGTCCGCGTGAGTACTGTGTACGCGTAGATTCGGCCGCCGCGCGAGATGATGAGCTCGAGAGGAAAAAAAAATTGTCGGCGAAAAAAATTCGACGTCGTGGGAGGAGGGGGGGGTGGGGGAGGGGGGGCGCGGTCGCCCGCGGGCCCGTCGTGACGTCAGTCGTTTTGAGCGGCCGTGACGCAGGAATGTCGGAATTGGGATTATTTTTGAAGTCGATCCGCGATGAACTGCGCGTACGGATTCCATATTTCCATTTAAATCAGACTCGTCCGTGATATTCTCGGTCTTGGTCACGTCCGCACGAACTGCAGCAGGTACACCCACTCGAACGCGTTTCGGACCGATCACGAAAAAAAAAAATTCTATATAATGTCGATTTTCCCGATAAATCTACGTAACGTATATGATGGGTTTTCTTTCGTTAGAAAATATTGTATAACATTTCTACACGATATAGTTTTTCGACAAGCAAAATAATATGAACGATGAGTCATCGTTGATGACTAACGAATACCAAAGTTATTCCATTGAATATTTGGATGTTTCACGCTCGTTATTTTATCGATGGACAATTATTTTGTATTATAATTATTTATTTAAAGTTATATACTTTAAAGAAATCAACACGATATTTTTATGAAAATAACAATGTTATTTCGTTTTTGATTTTATGAAAATTATTTTTAATATTTCAAACTATATTTTTTATTTTTATTGCCAACACATTGTTTTAAATTGTATGTTCTGTTACAGATCAAACAATATTACCTATAGTAATTTCTAATTAGTAACTTAAATGTTGTTTAACCGCCGCAACAATGAGCACACACAAAAATTATTGTAAACATGAAGTTGCACGCTCAAACTGTGCATCGGAAGCTGGTTATAACCAGGGAGTAAAAACGCGTCCAGAAATTTCAGTTTTCTGGTTTCGAGTTGTTATAATTTATAACCGGCAACCACGAGGTGTTTAAAGAAAAATCAAACTAAAAATGCGATTTTATTTATGAAAACACGATGACATTGTTAAGGAATAAATGCTAAAAAATGATTTACAAAAGGAAAAAAAACTTAGCTAAATGGATTATTTTTCGGATAAAAAAACGATTTATAGAAGAAAAAGAAAAAAAAAATAATAATAAAAAACCAGTGTTTGATTTACAACGAAATATATAGACGGATATTCGGTGCCTCTAACTGTTGCCCATTGTCGTTTTAACGTCATTTGGTGGGTTATTCTCAGTCGATTAATCGGCCCGGATGTCGTGACCGAATGTGTGGAAAATCGTAATATTTATTTATTTATTATAACTATTATTTTTTTATTTTTTTTTTACTTTCGTAGCATCACCACAATATAGAACGTAATATATGGACTTTGAGATTATCGACTGTTATACAACGATATATTATTATGGCAATGCTTTGTCGTATACACGGCCGCGGCGCGGGACGACGGAAACGTTTTCGGGCTGCTCCGATATGATATATTTTATATATATAAAAAAAAAAAAAAACGACAATACATATTATTATGCGATACCGTAATACACTATAATAATATACCGTGGTCCGATACGAAATTATTATAATATTGTTGTCGGACACGACGCGACCTATATGGATCGCCGTCGTCTGTCCGTTCTGAATAATGCAGTCCTTGCAGGAGTGCGTAATAATGGACACGGCTAACGTTGCGACGGCCACGACACAGCAATATTGTGATTCGATCGACGGACACGACGGCGATAGTATCGACCAGAGGTGATGTCGGAGAGATGCTGTGACGCATACACGTCTATAATATTAAATAAGACGTGGAAATTCTCAAATCCAAAACTCACCACCACGTGGAAACGCCGCCGCCGCGCAGCGATATGTAATCAAATGCGTTTTGAAGACACGTCTATCGGTAGGAAAATAATACGTCGACCTTAAAAATGAACAGGCGGGAGGGGGAAATATTTTTCTTCTCTACGCTGGAAATATTCTGGCGAGAGGGGAAGAGGGATTGTTTTTTAAGATCACGAGAGTGACGGAGTACGAGTTAAAGCGATTTGATTATTGCGATTCATCCGTAAGGTTTCTAGGTCCAGTATACCTATATCGTAAAGCGAATTAAAATTCTAAGGAATGTAATTTAAAAAACATAAATATTATGACTGCTACTCTCCACTTTGCGATTCAAAACTCGATTACTGGCTATGCAAATAATACGATGTATAATATATATGTATATATCACTGTGCAAATAATTGCTATATCGATGTTCCAATGATATTTTATTGAACATGTAACATAGAAATGCGACTTGAATACTTGTGAAAAAAAACATTTCTGCAACACCTAATGCCCGGTTTTCTCTGACATCCAAGAAACAGTATAAGCACATCCTTCGAAGCAAAGATGCATTATTTTACTGAAATACAAATCTAATGTGTTCGAGTAATGTGTATGTTACATCAAAAATCACATACTTACATACCTATATACCTAATGTTGTGTTGACATACTTATTATATATTAAATAATATCCTACTGTGCACTATTATGTCACCGAAACGTTTCAGATCAACATGTAACATATTCTAGTAGTTGTTACATAGATATTATTATTCAACATTAAATATGAGACCGATTATTTAAAAACGAGAAAAAAAGATACAACAATTATACGCCCGAGCTGAGAATCGAACCTCATCGTATGTATGCCCCTCAGTATTCATCGTTCCTGTGTTCTACTAACCTTATCAAGTTCACTAAATGTGACATAAACGAAGAGACAGTAATCTGTAAATCGTTACGCCAACATCAAATAAAAAACTAACTAAAATTTAAAATAATAACCATAACAAAAATATCATGTTTAAATGATATTGTTATCTACTTACAATTATTTCATTGCAATCAATTCAAAAAGAAAAAAAATGTTTTTTTTAAATTTGCAAAAATCATTATAGTCTTTTTTAATAAATAGTTTTGGGGGCTATGTTTTTCTGGCGCAATATGCCTCATTTGATTTTAGAAAAAATTTAATGATAATCAATTATGACGTTAAACAGAAATAACTTTACAAGTCATAATTAGAGCCTAGGGTTGCCTAAAATATTGAAGAATTTGAACTTATTTATACATCAAAAATGTAGAAAATGTATATTTTTAATGTTTATACTGTTGTATATTTTAATGTATGTACAAATTCTTAAATATCTTATAATATTAAGGTTGTATAAACTGTAAGATATTTTTAATTATTTATATCAATTTTTGTAAAGGATTATGTTTATAATTTATAGAATTATTTTTGCTAGAAATAATATAGAACGTTTCGCGAACTCTTGACATATTATTTAATCAGAATTATTCAATAAGCGGTGTTGTAATTGATTAAAAAGCAAATTCAGCCCATTAATATTTTTAACGTCATCAACAATAAATGATAAAAACCAGTAATTTTAATAAATAAAAAAATAAAAATAATTTTCTTTATTACTTAATAATCAATCTTTTCTGCATCCAAAACCTTTTCAATAATATGAAAAACAAAAAAGTATACTGAATATATCGAATTTGCCTGTCTCATTAGTTCAAATAATAATTGTTGATTAATTCCAATAACGTTGTGATTACCTATGTGTAAAAGTCGTGAATTCACACATGTTTTTTGAAGCAGTGCTTGAGTAATTGAAAACTTATCCGATCTCCCAGATAAGCGTCCGTTAATGATTCTGACCGTGTCTTTTGCTCATCAGTTGGATTCGTAACCACAATTTTGCTAAAATAATATCATATAGGCATTAAAATTGGACGAAAACTTCAGTTAGATATAACAACAACACGTCGTGATACACACTAAAAATAATTATAATACTTGTGAAAAAAAAAAATCGGAACATTTTTCGGAATGTTAATGTTTAATGAATACCATACTGCCATTTCGGCGCTACCGTTTTCGTTCCAACGAATGTGTTTATTTTGACGTTATGATTTTTGAAAGTTAATTATATACACACGATCGCGCTCGCGTATTATTATTTATTCTACGCACATGACATAGAAAATATATAATAACATTACATGATATCGTGTGTTTGCGCGGTATAGCCCGAAGAAGATCGTTAACCTCTTTGACCACTGTCAAAAAAAAATAAAAAAAAAAATAACGACATTGCTCTCTATGTTGTACACAACTGGTATATAAGCTAAATGATGTGTTTCGACATCAGGTTGAAAAAAAAAATAACGACACCAGTTGATCGTCTGATGGCGTTATAAGGGCACAATTTAACACTCGCGTTTATATTATACGCCATAGGTAAGTTTAAGACGTATTTTACTCGTCTTCGTATATTATGCATAAATTATAAATTTTAATATTATGTACAAAATAAATGAAATAGTATTATATAGCTCAACGACCACCGTTATTATAGGCACCGAGCCATTTCCATGACCGTTTACACTAGGTACTATACCAACTGCTATACTTGTATTAAAAAGGGGGCGCGAAACTCGTTTGTCTCCGGTATACATATATATCGTATACCTATCGTAACAATTTTATTATTTTTGTTTACACTTTTCCCGCGTGATACGATTAATATCGATAATGATAGTAAAATACTTTCTTCGGCCGTTGGGTCGTCCCAATCGTCATAAACACTCATAACTGACAATGTGTATGATATTGTATTGCTACCGCACCCAGTCTTCACACATGACTTGAAAAATGTCTTGTCTAATGACCGCGGAATTCAATTATGTTTTTCAGCGTTTGTTTCACATCACTGTTATCATCGCATCCACCAAATAAATCCAAATAAATCCTATTCCTCAACGCAGGCATAAATTATACTCGTTCATCATTTTATGTATTATAACAGCTGCAGTCATGTACCAGCCACTGCGCGAGTGCAATGCTACTCTGTTCCAAAAGAATATATATATGTTATTAATTATAAATTGTAAGCAATATTATTTTTACATTTGATTGTACTCGAAATTTTAAAACACTCATCATGCCGAAATAATTAATATAACTCTTAATAAATAATAAGTAAGTATAATTACCCGACTAACTGTGTGTTAATCTTCATTTGTAAAACAGAATACATTTAAATCTTAATTCAAGATATAGGTAGACTGTATATAGGTACTATATAAGTTTAGATAATCTTGCATTCAACTGATACTGGTACAACTGGTACAATAAGAGTGTTTACTGTATAATATTATATTATTCATATCACTAAATATTATCAGCCATTACTTAAATTGTTCATACCCAAACGCGGGATACAAGTTCTAACAACATTGTTAATATTACGCGGTCTAATCGGGATACAGTGTAAACGACGGCTAAGATTAAAGCGCTGAAAATAGATGGTGACACAGGCGTAGGTGGTATAACAACTATTGGTATTTAAAAACCTGAATTTTGGAAACAAAATTATGTGAATTCGCGTCTGACACTCGGCCACAAAACCGAATCGCACTGTAAAATTGTTGCGGTCAGTTGGGATAATAGAGAGGTACACCTAATCGAAATAGCGTGTAATCTCTGGACTATAATAATTTTAATATTATGTACATTTTCGCTCACGTGTCATATGACAATAATTAATCGATAACCAACAATGTAAATCAACAAAAGTACGACCGTATCGGTTTACAGATACAAATTACGTTTGTGCACTACACGACGTGTTTCATCAGTAGAAAGCGATAAATCGTCGGGAAAAATGACAGAATTAATTATGATTTCTTAAAATGTATATATATATATATATATAGTATGGTCTGGTGTAATACCAAATCGTACAATCACGTAGCGTTAACATAATTTAAAAAAAAACATATAGATGTGTGTGTGTGTGTGTGTGTATAAATAAGTAAGTAAATGATTTATGGCCTACGTAGCATAATACTATTCAATAAATAAATAGAGAAAAAAAAGTTTGCGAGAGGCCTTCATTAGGTTACACATCAATTTCAAATGTCAAAAGAACACGAACCGTTCGGATGTATTCAAATCATACACCGTTTGTAGTCGTACAAAACCGCGTAGGTGTAACACACATAATATGTACAATTGTCAATAACATTTTCAAGTTTTTAACTAGCCTTTCTATACCCGTCGACGAGGTGACTTCGAACGTACCTATTAAGTATTAACACCATTTCACCATTACTCAATATTATCATAAGTAAAACACTAGGTATAATTAAAACCGGATTGTTCGATATGTTACGATATAATATTATGTGTATGTAAACATTAATCAGTCCAAAAGTGTATGGTGAGTTAAAAAAACCAATATTTTAAAATGGCATCGTTTATATTTGATATCATTGAAAAACGGGTCACAGAGGTAAAAAAAATTAAAAGGTCAATACACGTGACATTATCTCTAGATGACTATCGTGACCATGAGTTACTGTACTACAGCGATAAACGGAAAAGGAAGATTAGAAAGAAATTGAAGCTTCCAGTTTCGACTTATCGAGACATAAATCGTATTTAGGTACTTACAAATATATATATATAAGTACCAACTACAAATCACTAATTTAAAGTTTATTCCTTCGCGTCTATAAAATGTAAAAAAAATAAATTAAAAATACCCGAAGTAAAAATTCAAGTCTTGAAGTCTTACATTGTTTATGTTCGAGAAAATGAGACTAAACTAACACCGTAGTGACAAGAAAATCTTAAGATGAGGCGATTTTTGTGGGGTTAAAAAACCTACCTATAAACAGCTCATTTCGCATTAATATATTATTACCGTCGTATTGTGTATTTCAAATTTTCAAAATATCTTATCGTAAATCATAACAGTATACGTCATGTAGGTGGTATACCACGGAACAAAAAACCAAAAAAAATAATAATAATCATTCTCACTGTCGGTAATATCGGTTAGTACTGTTGGTAATTACTAATCCGACTCATATCTACTTATAATTCCAGTACTTATACAAGTCTGATACGCATTATTTGTCACTCGTCTGGACAGCTTTAACCGTGTTTCGGTTGGCCGCGTAACTGGTAAAGTTACAATATACATACCCACTCGGGCCGTGATAACGATCGGCGCACGACGATTATTCACTGTCCCGCGGCTGACGACTTATCACCACCGATATTTCACTACTGAAACGCAAGCTCCCGCCCGAGTCATCGCACGGGATGGAATATATTATTATTATTATTATTATCATCTTCGTCATAATGCGTAATATAATAATGGTACGATATCATACCTATACCTTCGGCGTTACACACGTCGTAGTTGTAATATAGTATACCGTGCGAGTATAATACACAATACAACGTAATAATAATAATATTATCATTATACGAAATGACGTGCGTCGGGTAAAACGGCGGCGTTTATCAACGGCGGGGGTGTAAAACCGTAACTACCCGAGGAACTCGAGGGTGCGGCCTACCCCTTTGTTTTTGCAGTGTATAGTCTTAATCTTTGACAAAATATTGCAGTTCGTTTTGTAGAGCGTTTTATTGATCAATTCTTCTGCGTACGACCATTCCTCTATCTTCGACTATTTTAAGTATTGAAAAAGCCCCGCGGTAGGTGCATAATTCTATTCCATATCGTCGTGTTTAAGAATAGTGTTTACCTCGTTCGGTGGAAAAATGCACCGCAGGAACACGAGGTAATAATAATGGTACCTAAGATTTCGATAGAAAACGGTGACGACCATTTGTTTTTTTAACGAAATAACTATTATTGCATACGCAGTAAATCCCAAAGAAAATATTGTGCTTTAAATTCAGCCAGATCAACACTGGTGTCCAAAGTGTCGGGACTGAACGGAGTTCATTTAAAATCTCGCTCACGGGTCGAAACGTTAAAGTTAAGCCACCGATCAACAGTGTATTTTCGGTGGAGACTATTTTACACAATAGTCTCTGGACGAAGAATTGCTGGTCCGTTTATATTTGTTTCGCGTAATTAAAAACATTAGTATTCTCTTTCGGATGCGGTTTCGTCGGGTATTACATCTTAAGTACCATCGACAGTAAGCGCGTGCCGATCGTGTACACTCGTCACGTATAAGTATATAATATGTATATGGTATATATAGTGCGTTAATAGAAATCCTTCGTTGGTTTATAAAAGGGCAGAAAATCCCATTGAACTCCAGTCCGAATCTTTGCCTAGGAATGTTGATTTTATATACGCAAGTACACTGTTCTTTTTTTTTTTTTGCATCTATGCGCTTATTATTCCCTCTACTTGCTGGGCGCTCCTATCGGTGGGTAGTAATAATGATAAAAAAAAAAAATCAGTACCGCCGGAACCATTGCCGTCTCGTTAATTTATGATTATTATTATTATTATTACTATTATATTCACGTAATCATCGGCCGCCGTTGCCGTACAGCTGAGCACTGTTTGGTATCCTGCTGTCTGGTATCAATCCGGCTCTTACCCCTCAGGATATCCGTAGCATAATCATCATAATAATAATAATAATCTTCACAATTACGACGGCGACTATACGACTTCGACTAAGACGACGACGTTGATGATAATAATAATATATGTGCGTGTGTACAGGTCAATCGTGGCAGTGTGCGGTGGAGGAGTGAAGAGGTCCATGACCGTGGACCGCAGTGATCGATTCACCACGGCCTCTCCGAAACCAAACCTACTGCTTGCCCTTGGCCGTTCCACGATTACACGATAGCAGTCGTCGACGACGCCACTGCAACCACCGTCACCACTTTCATCGTCGCCACTGCCGTCGTCGCCTTGTAGTGGCAAAAGGGACACCTGTTTATGTTGTCCGAGTGTCCGGTTTGGATTTGGCGCAGCGTCTCCGTATTGGACGCGTCTTGGCGCCACCGTGTCATCGACTCTTTCTCACACACACACACACACACACGTCACACACCCTCTCACTCTTCTTTTATCTCCAATCACTCAATAACATGCACGCTAACCTACACATAGGTACAACGGTCAACGAGGGAACCACTAAAGTGGACTTATCTGCCCACTACACTGCGAGTAGTGTTATATTATGTTTACTAGGTAGCCGTACAAACCGACTTCGCCCGGATAAAAAAACGACGGTTACAAATTACGGCATTCGCAACTTGGTATATTTCGGTAGTGACTCCGTGTGAAAATCTGTTTAGCCAGTTTAGGCGTACCTCCACAAGTGAAATAAACTGCGACACTCATTTTTAACTTGATCATTCGAGTGGTTCGGCTGTATATATATATATATATTTTGCAAGTCACTGTATAAACCGGACAGATGGCGACACGGGTGTATCACCGTACGCCCACCCTCAATTTTCGCGGAGCAAGAGTTTGGTCTGTAAAACTATGCTTCAAACCTGTACCGAAGTGTCCGCTATAAGTTAAAAAAAATCACTTGACGATTGGTGTTTCTGTAGGGCACATCCGTGACAAAAAGACCTATTGTAAATCAATGACAGTTACAGTTCAAATGTTACCCCTAAAGTTTCGAGAGTCGATCATTTTTAGGAAACATAAATATATCCGAGCTGAAAATTTGTCCGCAGTGAAAACCCAGTCAAAATCGGTTCAGCCATTTAGAAGATTATATACCGGCCTGGACTAACGACAGACAGTTCGATTGTATATTTTATATGCACTTTTATATATAAGTGTGTGTGTGTAGTGTACTGGTGTGTAAACGCATCGCACTATGTCTGTGTATATTTTGACCTATATCGACGTTTTTTACGACCGCATATTTATCATATTATCAGTGATAATAAATCAACATAAATTCACTGTTATTATTTTCATTTTGATAGAAATGTGCATATTATTTCCACACAATATTATTTTGTTCTCGAATTTATATGTACATACTACATAGGTACATAATCATAGTTGGTAGTATTATACAATACACCTATCTACGGTTTATTCTATTGTAAATACGATAAAAATAACAACAGTTTATGTTTTTTAGACACGTTTCACGCACACTATTTTTATTCTTCAACCCTTCTCTATTTGTATTTTTTTTTATTCTATATAGGTACCTAAAATAAACTTGTTTTTCAATACATAATATATTTAAAAAATAACTTTTCGAAATTCCACCAAATTAAATTTATATAATTTGTTTTTGCCTTACTCGGACGTCATTAATTAACGAGAATCGACAATTGTTTAGTACTTGGTAGTACCGAACTGTTATTACAATATAATAATAATGAAATTTAATGACACAAAAATAATATTTATAGGTTAGAATCGTTTTTTAAAATTTACATTATTCCATGATCTGTCAATATTAACTCTGATAGGTACATCAAATAATAATTATTGAAATGTCAAATTTATTTATTTTATTTACAAATTCTTTGTACCAATGAGGCGATGCTATCAGTAAATATCCATATAATTATACAAACGAATACACGCAATAGGTACCATTAAAAGTGTATACCTCAAAGTTTTTGAAACATTATGTAAATGGTATAGTTAAGAAATACTAAATAAGTACACCATGGTCCAAAGACCGAAATATATAAGTGCTATACATAAATTGCTCACCGTGTAATGTGAATTCAATGAGTTATCGTAAAATGTGCAAAAAAAAATTCAGTGTTAATTTTACATACAGATAAACGCAAACAAAATTTGTTAATTAGTGATGAAATATGTTATCAGTCAATAACGCTCGTCAAATTTCGCATATTTAGGTCATTAAATAACTCAATAATCAAAATTAATATTGACACAATGATACGCATATGTAGGTCAGAAAATTATTAATAGCAATATTATTATATACCTATATTATACATATAAATAATTACTATACACGCATAAAAATATACTTTAATAATAAATTATTCGATTTTCATTTTTATTTTAAATGCATACAACACAAAGATAAACTATTATAATGAAAATAAATAAATACTAAGATTCCATTATAAATGTAAACTATTTTGGCTAGTGAGCCACAAAAAAACTTGATGTCATAAAGAACGTTTTCGGTCTATCATACTTGTCTAGATTTTAATAGAACTATGAATAAACTGATAGAAAAAAAAAATGAATGGATTCCGTTTGTATTACATAAAACCAGTTGTACATGTGTCATACTTAATATGTTTTAGCATACGCGTTTTTCAACGATCAAGTTTATGAAATGTTAAACCGTAAGCTATAAAATTCAATGAAGGTTTATAATATTACTGTGTAAGTATAGGTACATAATAATTATAATATTATTATTATTACATACAACTATAAAAGTACTAAATTTCCATGTGGAAAATGCGTATTATATATATACAACGTCAATAACAATCTAAAACGACAACTTACATTTACAAAACGTATGATATACATTATACGGTTGACCAGGAGAAAAAAACAGCTTATTTCATATGCAGTTTGAAAATATGTTTTAAAAACTTTGGCATAGAATATTTTTATTCATTGCGTCGTACCACGCGTAATTTGAACTTTTAAGGCTTTCGAATGTTGAACTTTGAATCACTCGTTTTATGGGTTTATTGAAATGAAACATTAGCAGAGACGCAAAAGCTTCATTTACCTATACATAATAATATTATGCAATTATATTTTAATTAGCTATTCGCTAAACATGTATTTAGCTTGTGTAAATAACAGTTGGTAGTGTAAATATAATATAATCGTTAGTATTGAAATAGAGAGAATACGGAATGGGCCATAGAAAAAACCAAAGTCAGTCTTAAAAAAAATGTGTTTAATTAAAAACCAACAAACGATTTCCCAACGAATTTCAAAATACGAAAATATTGCGAAATAAAGTGGTTTCGATCTCTTTGTCGGAACCTCGTGGAATTTTTCGTTGATTAGATTTATGATATTAAATTTTGTATGCGAAAAAAAACGAGATTTTTTTTCTCGTGGGATGTCTTAGCTTTGCTTGAGAAAAATTCTTGTGTCCCAAGTATTTTGGAGCATTGATACAAGTATTATTGTATTAATGTCATATAGGTTTTACTAACCCAATATACGATAATCCACATTATGATGTAATTGTTATAACATTCTATTTTAGTTTTTTTTGTAATGTAATAATCGATTACAAATTACTCAAGTAACATACATTTTACTACATCAAACTAGTAGTTTGCCTACAATTTCAGTAACAGTTTTTTTTCCTTTCAATTCTATAGATTTGAATTTGAATATATTTAATTTGACAAATTTGGTTTTTTTAGAAATCTTATAGTGCTGCGTCCAATTAATTAACAAAAAAAATGTTGGAGCTGTTAAAGTGTTATGATGTGTTTCGCTATATACATTATATCGTTCCACGTATTATACATATAGATCGACCATCGTTTGCTATTAGGAATTTAGGAACCCATGAGTATATACAACAATAATTACAAAGTCTGTTTATTATTGTTTTTTTTTTCTATTAAAATTTGGATTTGCCATTCAATTATCATTTTGATTTCCCTTAGTTTAGTTTTGAGTTCTGTTCTTATAATTCAATCATAATTTGATCTTTTATTTGATTTTTGTGTCTGCTATCTAATATTTACGGATGGTGCGTTTACAGACAATATTGCTCTTTTGGATCCTTATTATTCAGTATCAAAAATTAAACGTTCATCTCCAATTTCCTGAAAGCGTATCGAAAAAAATGTTCGACTGCAGACCGTCGTAAAAAATTCGAAAAATACACGATGTTAATAATTATTATATTAGTAACAGTAAAAAATAATAACACGCATACAATATTATATAGTGGTTTTCATTTTGTTATAATTTGTATTGCACTTGTCCCAGTTTATCGGCCTATATGCTATTTATAAACATTTAATAAGATCTGCAGTATAATATCGATTTAAATATAGTGTGGACATGGGACTTGAATGGGCGAGCCATTTATTTAAATACGCCAAGTGGTGAGCCTGAAACGATTACACCAATAATTATATGGACGTGCTGAAAATAGTTTACAACATGATGTTATTATATGATCGGGTTCGTTATTCGATCATTTTTCACGTCGAGTATACGCGTGGCACAATTAAAATAATATAATATTACAATATTTGAGCAAAAACATTTTTCTTGGGCCAAGCGTGACGTCGACTGGCGATAAGTGATAATCAATTTTCGGTGCGGTTAAAACATTTATTTTTTATTTTTTTGCATGTCAAAGAACAAACGCGTCCACGTGAAAACTAAGTCTGCCGTCCGAGCTTATCATTTTCTTCACAATACCGAGTGGGGGTGGACCACTGAATTTTCCGGTTTATTATTTTTTTATTATTTATTTAGAATATGATTTATAACACTGCGGCCCGGCGGTCCGCTCCATTCATTTAGGTATAGACATACCGTGCGTGTACCCACATACTTTAAACCAACGACGGTAAATTTCCATAGACAATAATAATAATTGTAAACACCAGCACACCCTGTATTACTGTGAGTTGTGTGTTCCTGGTTTCAGCATCATCCGGATTGACCCGCACGGTACATGTTATATCGTTGTATTATAAGTATAGGCATATTGTTCTATGAGTGAAAAAAAACGACAAAATATTATCACTCTTTTCAAACCGATTACCGCGATTACGACACGCGTATGGTTCTCAAGGATGAGTTCCACGTTTGGCGCGTTAATCACAGATTTAGACTCGTTTTCTTCAGCACTTTTTAACATACAAGCCAACGTCCACGGTGTATTTATTTGTATTTCTCTTAAGACTATCCGGCTGACATTGAATTTGGCGCCGTAATGAAAAGTAAAAACACAACACTTAACCGTCGGAGGCGCAGTCGTGCTAAATTCGAGTGACATTTAAAATTGTGCAATGTATACCTAACTATACCTATACATAGGTACGTCATTCAATAAACAACACACCGATAAAAAATTACCTTGGTCTAAATATTACGGGTAATATGCGGAAATTGTGCCGTTTCGTTGTACGGTGGTTTTGAAGTGAGTATATAGTTGTGATAAATCTCGTTTTCTAGAGAAGTATTACAGAAAAATTGGTTATCAAACATCCACGCCGTCGCATTCAATCACGATATTATCATACCTATAGGCACCTGCCCTGGCTATAAATAGGTACGTCAATATTCTATAACGTCAGAAAGAAGATTACAGAAAGAAAAAATGTGCATTTATAGCTGGTATGTGTGTAGACGATTATGTCACTGCAGTTGTTTGATTTTCCAAAGTTATCACTGCGCAATTAAACTTTACCAAGTAGACGACATAGTAAACGAGATTGTTTGGTAGGCAATTATTGATTTTTAAATTCAATCTACCGTCCATGATGGATACTTCCCATAGGCTCCACACTGTTTAACTTGGAGTGTTTATTAATCATTATTTGTCCCAGCCTTTTGTCTCATCGATGCATGTTCGGAGTGCCGAAACTGTTATAATGTTTCAAACAATGAACTACTAAACGTACATCACCCGTGTACGAGCCAACCACATAATAAACGCGTATTTAGTTCCGGTTACTGTCGAGTGCCGATATTGATTTTAGTACCGTCTTCAGTATACCACTCCAAACTTCCACGAACACATAGAATATTTATGTGACTATTTCCGCGGGAGACTTTTGATTATCCGAGGCCCGTACACGCACTGGTTTTAAGACTGCTCAGCTTCTTTGTAATCATTATTTATTATTCCCATCATTCCCATACACCCACAGGAAGTACCGTTTTAGAGTATGAATTTTTCTCGATGGGGCTAACAACATATTACGGTAAAACTCGTTTCGAAAAGTTCCTGCGAAGATCTCTTTTATTTTTATGAACCATAATATTATATTTTATCGGTAGATTCAATTTCGTTTCAACCTATATCAATTGGTCCGAAAGAATTATTATTCAATCGTTAACACTTGTTTCTTGCTGTGACTCTGTTCTGAACGTTTAAATCTGTGATGATTAAAAATTATGCTCTATCGTGTGCATAAACCAATTAAGTACTTAATTTAACGGTCATTGAGCGTTTATACACCGACTGTTATACATACACTTGAACCACAATATAGTTAAATTGATAATAATATCGGTACCGTGCATAATAATCGTATGCAATAAAAACACGAACGTATAGAAAATATTAACGATCAATTAAAGTTTTACGTGAAAAATTTTGTTTAATTTACAGTCGAGTTACGTGTATGATTGATACATTTATTGTTATTTCACGCTTTTGAGGGAAATGTTCTCTGCACATGCGTCTACGCAAGGTCAATTTGATTCAGCTACCTACGTAATCTTACAAAAAAAAAAAAAAAAAAACGAGTCAAAATGCGGAAATATAAAAACGCACGTGCCCGGCGATAACTTGACAAGTATTTTTATTCGATTTTCCACCGATGGGCAGATTGAACGAAATTCTGCTTCAACAGATCCACGGCTCTGAAAAAACTATCGGATAACGAACTGATTGCGGAATACAATATAATATGATATTATAGCATTAAAGATGTATTTTATGTTTTTATTTCCAACACGGGCAGCGAACGATCTATATATGCGAGTTTGCTAGATAGTTAGGTAATAAACCAGGAAACCTTACACGTACGTGTAAATAATGATATTTTATTCTACAACGTACGGAATCGTACACACGCCATATTATCAATGTCTTAGTATTAATTTTCAAATAAAACGATTTCAAAGTCATTAGAACATTTACAACGCATTTACTAGTGACTAATTACTAATAATTATTATGCGTTTAATTTCGCTATACATTGTCGACTTAATTTCGTGTCCAATATTTTCAGTGTGGTTTCTTTTTTGTGCATATTACAATCATTTGACAACAGCGGTCAACTACAATACATTTAATTCCACGTCGTTGTAGAGTATACGGTATAATACACGCCTAATAGTATTTTAATAGGATCGCAAAAGTCGCATTGTTTTTAATATAACATTGGCGGACAAAAAGTGAAATAAATTATAAATGCGACCGGCCGCTGCAGGTCATATACTCATACCAATGTAAACATAATTATAAATATAATACCTACCTTTTATAATATAATGCAGGTACACGCGGCGATATACTTAGGCACCTAGTTAATTTTTGTTTTTTACTCTTACGGGCGGGAGACTGGCGACGGTGACAATAGATACCATAACAGGCATAATAGTATCATGTTCACCTCTATATAAAATTTAAAGCGGCACCTATCTTCTAATCGGAGGAATAATAAAAAAAAAAAAATAATCCATCCCGGACAGTAACGAAATCGATCGACGATTTTTTTTCAATACACTTTTCGACGTGGTAAAAACTCGTATCCGGATATTATTAGCATTATAGTAATAATAATAATAATTATTATTATTATGCCGGTATTCAAATACACCGTAGCTGGTGCATATAAGAGATGTCACACTTTCTAATGACGCGGCCGGCGCCTCCTTCACACGCGCCGGGCGGGAGAATCGAAAGTTGACTTTTTTTTTTTTGTTTTTCATTAATACGTCCTATATTATATATATTATTATAATACGGCGCGGAGATTTATTTATAGAAACAAGAAAATGGTAAAAAGAATGCGGTCAATATGCAAACGGGCGCTCATTGTTTATACGATACGAGCATAATATAATATTATAATATTATTATTATGTGTGTGGAAGAAAAGAAAGAAAAAACGCGACCCGTGTTTATTCAGTGCGTATATATACGATCAATCATAAAGTGTATACGCGCTTATGGCAGCGGCGATGTGAGGTCGTGTCAACAATCTCCGAGATCAACGCTCTCTCGGGGCGGTGACAGCATAATAATAATAATATAAAACCGGATAATATAATATATTATTATATTATTAATCAGATGAATAATATACATATAAAAAAAAAAAAAAAAATTTGAACCTCGAATATTATCGCGCCGGTAAAATCGTTCGTCGAACGCGTTGCAGTTCCAACGGAGCCAAACAACCATTAATTATAATATGATAATATTATCATTATTACTGTGATTGTGTTACGAGCGTGTGTATGTGCGCAAGGCGTAAACACTGTCCAAAACTATGATGTTAATAATAATAATAATAATTACTGCAGTTGTATATACGATTGCGAGAGGATAATGTATTCGGCCGAACTTTGTGTTCGCAATTACTAAATATCGAACCGTTTGTAGATTAAAAACGGACGACCACCGTTAAGCGTTATCAAAATATGTGTGTATTGCATACTATATTAATATAAACGGTGACATCAAAATATCGTTATTGTACTATTTGCACGAGTTGTCTGTAGTTGTAGTGTTGTCAGGGTATACGTATTTTTTATTTATTTTTTTACATCGGAAACGCCGTAATTTGAATTCGTTTTTATTATTTTAGTACCTACTTAACAATGTTCGGTATTATATCGTATGTATGTAGAAAAAAAATTATTTTCACTCTGTTTTCGAAACGCTTTTTTGGAATTCGATCATTTTTATAAAGGCCAAATTTAGAAGATTTTCATTTTATTGTACACGAATTATTATTTCAACTTATTTTTGCCACAATAACCTTATGGCGTTATTATTTATTTCACTACCTGTCGGGATAAAACGTTCACAAAAAAAACCTTACACTTTCTAAACTCCAAATCAAAATCATTTTCATCATATAGTATATATTATTTTCAAAATTAATTTAAAAATGTCTTTGGAATTTTGAATTAAAACGGAAAGTGCTTCACTAAATGTCTGTAGTAGCCTAATCGAAACACGTCAGCTGTCAAGGTATATATTTTATCGTCCGTTTTTTCCAAATAACTCCTAAGTCAATCAAACGCTTTACTACGAATTCACTGCGTTTTTAATAACACCGTTATTGCTACTCAACGAGTGAACAATTTGGTGACATTTTAAAATATAGGTACCATTTTTTTTTTTTTTTTTGTTTTTACAAAAACATAAAATCACAGATTACGAGCGTACGATTGCGGATTGTAAGATCAAGTGCCAACAACTGGAGTTGACGAATTCGAAGACCGCAGTACAATACGATACAATAATACCTGTGTAATATTACTGTAATGAACGTGTCACGGGAAAATCGAATAATTAACGTTTTTTCAGCCATCATCGTAATATTAAAACGGGATGACGAAGCCGAATCCCGACGATGAACCGACCGGTCCAGTCCATAAGCTCTCGGACGTCTCATACGACCGGCGGGTCATATGATCATCTCCGGAGGCTGTCGTGCGCGTCGCCGACCTATCTTGACGATCGACCCCCCCCCCCCCCACCCACCCACCAGACTTTCACTCTCGCGAGAGACCCCGTTCGGTTTAAGACGCGCCCTCGACGTCTCCGTGACTTCCGGTCGCACAGCACTACACACGGTATAATATGATGTACAAGTCTCGGGCGCCGATCCGTCGCCAACTACCAGACGTATGTGCGAGTGTGTTATACAGGGTGCGTGCGTCCGTGTGGAGGTATTTTTAACAACATTCAGACACGCAATCAGACGAGCGCAAATATGGTGCGAGACACGATATTCTCATATATAGGCACAAATCGCGGTAAGGGTGCCGTGGGGCGAATAGCACACAGAATTGTAGAGCTAACTGCAGCGTCCACCTGTCGCCCGCAGACATTTTATGATTTTATAAATAATTACATTTTCTCGAATAATTTGTGTCCATTTTTTTGTGTGGATATATTAATATGTGTATCACTCCATTAGATCGATGTATTCGAAAATGATATGGTCCCTTGGTGTAGTGTACCTACTTAAAAACTCCAAAAATCACAACACGAATAAATACACGTTTTAGGTTTAAAATGGGGAGGCGCATAGTTGGTGAATCACCCTGTATATAACGAGTTACGTATATGGGCCGATCGAGACGTGCGCATAATTGCCGTAATTCCAATTTGCACGTCTTCCGTGTCGACAGTTGAGGTAGTGGTCACGTACTCCAATGACTCTACGTACGTAGTGTAAAATATCTCCTACAATCGATAGTTTAGCCGTTGAATGGTTCGATTTGGATTCACTCGTTTTTATATAAGGCAGGTTTGGTCATATCACATCGTGGATATACAATCCCTGCAGTGCATATAAGCCACAATACATAATTTAATTTTAATCTTACATAACACAATATTATATTGGTACAACAGCCATACGATATAGTTCAAAACAATTGAAATAGGTGCCTCCTAATTGAATAATCTGTTTTAGAAAGAAAAAAACTACGCCTTACATATTATATAACTAGGGTTTGTTAATTCGACACTATGTAGATGACTATTAGGTACTTCGATTATTTACCATATTCGATTTAATGGCTTCTTATATTATTACAGCTATAGGTTTCAAACTATTTGACTTTCACGGGACACTGTTATTTTTTTGTTGGTTTTCTTATGTATATTTATAAAAAAAAACATGATTTTTATATAATATATTATTCAGAATCCAGATACCTAATAGAAATGGTTATATATGTTTTTAACTATAACTATCTAGAAACTTATAAGACGGTAAAAAATGACAAAGATACGAGAAATAACAAACGATTAGAAATGTGTCTTTATGCATCTGAGTAAAATGTATTTATGGAAATCAAAATTTAAAAAACATAAACCTCATTATTATTTTTATTATTATTACTTAATTTTGTATAACATGGAGATAAACGGTCTATCCTATAAAATTATACATCCAACATTTTCAACAATCGTATTTACGGGAAGTTAACAACTTATTTTGTTTAACTGCTTATACCGAGTGATTCACAAAAATGTTAACCCTCTTTTTATCCTTAAATAATGTATTTTTCTGATTTTTGTAATTTTTAAATACAATAGTAATTTAGATTTTTTTTTTCAAATGAGAATCATAATATTTTATTGTGGCTGATTATTATTTTTTGAAATTACTCACACTTTTAAATCGAAATCCTAATTAGTAGTTACTGAGTTATTAAACTTTATATACTAAGATATATATATATATATAATATTTATTGAAGACAGTCAAGTACTTATTAAATTCAGCCAATTTTTTACAAACTATAACATTTTAATCAATTACTATAATTTGTGAATCCTCGTTTCCCTCATATCTTTAAATTTATTACGTATTAATATGTATATATCCTGAAATATTATTTTCTCAATGAATAAAATGTTTAACAATTCAGTATAACTATACCAACTTCTTTGAATTTCGATTTATATACATCAAAATGTTTAAAAAATAATAATCTGCTTAACAATTTAGTATTTATTGTAAAAATATGGTTCTCACCTTGAAAAAGTAAGTTTTTATCGACGTAGAACACTCTTTACATATAATATTTAAAAATATTGTCAAATTTAAAAACGTAAAATCGGAATTTGAATAAATTCATTATTGATGAATAAACTGGGAGTGAGCAATCTTAGTGAATCATTCTGTATATTATTATTATTTATATTTACACTGAAGTTGTATAAATTATACCAATTAATGTGTTTGTCTTTACAAATATGTTTACACGCACGTCATTTTTTATGATTGCATTTGACCATGAGGTATACTATATATATTATATCAATCTTATCACAGATATTTTTTCATGCTATCACTATATTTGAGAAAAATATAATATTTTTTTTTTCAATTGTTTTTCATGACTTATAACAGTACCTACATTGATAACAGTTATTAATAGTAATTAATATAATTTTTTATAACATGTAATACATTCTTTGCAATTATGTTTTTATTACAATATCGATAGGTATGTACCATTTTTTTTTTTTTTACCCGAACGCCTAGAATAATATGAACACGTAATATTGTAATGACCAATAGACGTAATAATAATTAATGTGTACAGTCAAAATAGGCATGTAATCGAATACGGGCGTTTGCTCCGAATAATATGACTGCCTTTACAATAATTTAGTTAATAATTAAAATCATTGGAATGCACCTAAAAACGTTTTAATCATCCCAACGTTGTTTAACCCGCACTAAATCAGTGTTTATCCTCATACGGGAATTAAAATGTTGTCGGAGCTAAAGTCGTTATGCGATTTTCATTTTCTGGATTTTACGATTACGGCATCTATTATTATATTATTGCCACAGCCATCGAGATTTACCACTTTGCCGTTTTTGTACACTTTTTTCCATTATCCGTCTCGGCAAATTGTAATATGATTATGGAAGTAGGTAATTGATTTCCCTGTGGACGAGCATTATAGGCCGGTGAGTATATAGTACCCACTGCCCGTGTACAACATAAAGACCGTAGTAAATTACGAGATCCAGCCATGGCGTGTCGCCAGAAGGCGCGTTAAAACAATAAATTGATAAAATAAAAATAATAATAATAAAATATATAAATTAAAAAAGTATCTTTGGAAAACGTGTTCTTTATGTTCTCCACTCGAATTTTATGGTCCAAAATGTAATTATCTCCCGGGATCACGCGATCGCGGGCTGCCGGTTTGGTCTACATATTATTATTATTATATCGAACACACACGCGGCATTGGCGTCGAAATATTATGCTCCGGGGGTCGTTTGATTTGTTTATTATTATTATTATTCTTTTCATTAGTGGAAATGTTCGTGTCCGTATCGACGCTATGATATTATTGTAACTTAGGTTCCAATTATTATTGTTTCACTATCCGCACTATACATAGCACGGTGTAGACGAACGTAGGATGTAGTAGGTAGTACAAACTAATATACCAAGTACCTAACGCACGTCCTCGCCGAATATAGTGAACCGTATACGTCATATTATTATTATAATTATTTACGCTTTCGTAGTTTCGTCCTTTTCGGTTTTCAAATATTGTTCATCGCATGCGCATATTGCGCCGTACATAGTATTACCCACGATAATAATATTAGATGACGAAAACGGTCCCTGCAGTGAAAATAATAAACGAACCGACTACCGACAACCAACCACACCCGCACGTAACAAACACATTCATAATATAATCGTATTATAATATTATATAGTCACAGTGTTTACTATAATGTTTACTCACAATAATTACGACTCAATAGCGGATATTTATTTAAATTTGTAAAGACGTGTACCTACGCCTTAGCACCAGCAGTGTAATGTACGCGTATAGTACCTATTATAGCATCATTCGTGCAGATTGTCGATCGAAATCTTAGGGGTATGGCCGAATTGCACTTAGGTTTGAAAATGGTAATGGTCGAACTGTACTTGGGCTCAAAAAAGGTATTCCGACAAAAATATCATGCATTTGAAGGGGTTAAACGTTTATAATACACTAATTTCCCTTCCTACTTACAGGTTTAGGACTGACAATGATTTTAATTATTGGTGTAGTTAAAAAATGATTGTTTTATACATACCATTGTCCATTATGTTAATATCACATTATACATGCATATTTTATATTAAATCATAAAATATTATTATTGTCATTTTTATAACTATTTTTTTTTTAATTTTTGTGGTAATATATATATAATTTTTTTATTCTTTTTTTTAAATTGTCAAATAGTGTTATAATAATAAAAGTGAACGTCCATAGTGACCTAAAATTTCAACTTCTTTTTTTGAACAAGTGCAGTTCGACCACTACCTGTTTTTTACCCGAGTGCAGTTCGACCATTTCTTTTTAGGTAATAAGTGCAATTCGACTATCCCGAACCTTAGTGGCCCACGCACTTGGGCATGACAGTATCATAATACTATTATAATAATAATATTAATAATAAGTAATAACACTAAGTACCTACTGCGTGTTTTCCGTGTCACATGTTTGTTTACAAAGCTTTTAAAAATAAATTCTAGTTTGGTTTTTAGATTCTGTGTGCAGCAATGAAATGAATTGGTTCAACAATGATGCGTGTGGTTTTTTTCTGTTACCGCCATTTTCAGCAGTAATAATGCTCCAATCTTTTTAAAAAAATATAACACATTTATTGCAGTGATCTACTGCCTACTCAATGATACACTCGAAACCTACTATATAGCAATAATTCGACTTTGCTGTTGTTTTCGGATTTTTTATTTCGCGTTATTTTACGGAGCACTTGTTTCAAAATAATATGGCACGCTCGCCGCGACTGTACGTGCAAATGCCTAAATATAATTATCAAAATGTCTGCCAACCCCTTTTGACCCTATACAGTATACATAAAATACACTTCGGCGTTACTCTCCGAAATATTATTTTATGTGCTTCGACAATCCCTCTGCTGTCTTTGTTCATCACATCTATCCGACTTTTCTATACCGGCCACCCTTCTTTCCAGTACTTTTGTATATTTACACGAAAACCTCTCGCACTCCGAACACGCAACACCTCAATGGGTTTTCTTTTATCTCCTTTCATTGGTACTACCTCTGACATATTTATTTATTTTTTTACCTTATATCCATTCATGTCACACCATCCATCTCAACATTCTTATCTTGATTACTTCGCGTTCCTCGGACTCTATTCAATTTCATCCCCAATATCACAAAGTGCTTTGAGCGTAAATACAATTTTCAATACGCCATGATTTCGGTCGCTAGTCGGTCGGCAATATTCAGTAGAAAAAATCCCACTATTGTCAGATGTACGACTATATGTAAGTTGGGTACCTATACTGAAAATATTACGGCTCACGAGTAAGTCCCTGCACTCAATTCCATTGCTGGCGGTAAGGGTTGATATAATTTTATTTTATTTTTTTAGTTAATCGCATTACTCTTCACACACACACACACACACTGTGTTAATAATGACGTAAGCATTGGGCCCTGCTAACTATCGTGGATTTAGTATCTACGTCTAGCGGCACCACCGCCGTTAAGTTTTAAGAGGGTTAAATCTACATTTTGCCCAAGGCTAATTATGTCTCTCGAGAATCATTAGAAAATCCGAGACAGACGTAATACTGATTAATTAAATATACCTGGGTGACGGGGAAGGGTGGGTGGAAGATATGCGAGTGTGTATTCAGCGTCCACATTCCACTGGGTTGGTTAAAAACAAAAGGCTGGTAAGGCGGAATCAGCGGGACTAATTTCGCATATCCCAGGGCCCCGGAAAACGCCCAAACACGAAACTGTTGTAATGAAACCAAACGATTTGACTGAGGTGTTGCGAAATTCCGAAGGAATTCCGTGGAAAATGTACCGAAACTAGGGGCGTTCTACCGGAATAACCAGGATTGTTATGTCGTAAATACAGAATTTACCACCAAAGTTGTAACTAAGTCTAAGCCTATCTCCTGTATGTCATATGAGATGTAATACTGCGCCAACGCGAAATTGTAACCCTCTAGAATATTAACTCACGCATATGTAGAAACGGCAAGGGTCAAGAACCTGAATATTATGATTGTAAATTTATATTTGAAATAGTGACAGATTGGCAATAGATATTCCAATTTTCAATCAAGTCGGCCAGTCTAATGTTTTAGTATCTTTCTCGAATATGTTCCTATTACAATATTACAATTTGTAATAATTTTAAACAGATTGGCAATGTTTGTTATTTTGTATTTCTAATGAAAAATATAATAATATTTATTATTTACCATTCATTCGTACTCTTTCAAACTTCATTATTTTTTAAAGTTCATATACGCTGCGTGCCAAGTATTTTGTACTATAAATTGTTATTTTTGTAACATTGTATTTTTTTTCAATACATCGATAAAAATGATTGATTTCGTTATGTAGTATTACGTCCCAAATCGTGTTTAATGTCTTGAAAAAAATCAAAACAAATCCAGATCTCAGATATTATACTCACTTCCTGTATAGTTACTATGTCGCAAAAGGATTGGAAAACATTTCAAAAAAAACGAATAACAGCTGATTTATGCACTTTATAGGTAACACAAACTTAACGTTTTTGCTGTAACTATGCATTATTTTGTTCAAACTCGTTGAGGCTAAATTTACGCATACCAAAAATGTCGTATAAGGTACCTTTGCGTTTTAATGTTGTAACTACTGAGTACAGACGCATATAAAATATAAAATATATATACCTATAAGGTAATAATATATACAATATACTATTGATATGCTCGTAGTTAAACGCGAAATTTAAAAGAAATTAATCACCTTACTTGATATTTTTACAATGTTTAGGACATTAATTTCGTTTGAGTACGTATTATTATTACTGCTTATTGTTTTTTTTTATCAACCGGGTAAAGACTTTATCATATTTTTTGGAACTAAAAACACCGTCTCACCGTTTTTGATACTTAAACAACTAAGTAGGTATATGTACGTATATAATAATCTAGCAGCGGAGTATCTTGACTTTTTAACGAAAAATGATTATTAATTATCCCTTGAACTACAATAACGTTATTTATTCCTTCATTTATAACTGACGAACGTGTTTCATAAGTTTAGTCGTAAATTAATTCATAATAACATCTGGAATCGTTCTCTCACGACCACTTAATCTCTATCTAAAGGGAAAAAACGTGTATGCCAAAATTGTCGACTGTTCGTCAGCTACAGGCCATATGTTAGCATCGCATACTACTTTAAACTGATGATGAATGTTCCCTTTTGGATGTTATTCCGTCGGATGTCTCGTATCCAGCGCTATTCAAACTCTGGTTTGGCCCTGAGCCTAACAACATCCGTGGATCATTACTTTCCCGATCACGCCAAAGTCAGATCATTGTGCTGTATATATAATAATATTATATACGTTGGAGTTCTGGGTGTATAAATATTATTTTTTGACAATTAAATTACTAATCTGAGGGTTTTGGTATGCTTATAGCTATAAAATATGTGACGTTAATGCTTTTTTTTTCTTTAAAAAATCATAATAGCTTTTCTGGTTGTCCAAAAACAAATTTAGATTCTAAACAGCATGCACTGAAGCTATAATATTAAGTTTATTATTTTTTTTATATTATTATTATTATTACTTGGTATGTAATAACTTACTTTGAACACGTTTTTTGAAGAGAATAATTGCCATTAAAATTAATACATAGGTACTTACTACCTAGTGTAAATTGGACACACATTTTAGATAATTTAAAATTATTTTATTAAATTCCTAATAAATATAAATAAAAACGTTTTCAATTCATAAAAACTATTGTAATATTTAAAAAAAAATACGGTTTAAGAATAATAATGTTATAGTTTGTGTCAATTAAGTCACAGAGGATTAAATGTTATTTATAATTTTTTAACAACATCAATGTTTGTTGTAATAAATCAAATTATTTTTTTGTGGACATAGTATTATAATGTGTAATCAAATATATGTGGTCAAACATTTTTCATACCATAAAAATGTATAACATTTATACGCAGGGCCATCTCTAGGTCACATATATAGGTACGAACATAATAATATTATGAAGAATATATTGTAAATCATTATGTGATCAAGGTCATCAATAAACATATACATACTGCTAAAACCTTGTTATTTTTATACATTGTGACCATACGATAGTATTTAAACTTCCTATTAATAATATATAGGTATTAAATAAGTCGTGTTAACTATATATTTCAAGAGTGAGTTAAAATACCTATAGTACCTAATAGCGATATCTAATAAAATGTAACACTTGAGGAAAAAAAATCGGTCGTAAGAATATTATTGTTTAATTATTTTACTATTATTATTTTTGCATTCATATTATCGTTATACAAGTGT
Source organism: Sitobion miscanthi (assembly GCA_008086715.1). Lineage (NCBI taxonomy): Eukaryota > Metazoa > Arthropoda > Insecta > Hemiptera > Aphididae > Sitobion > Sitobion miscanthi. The sequence continues at coordinate 15,254,437 of CM017800.1, forward strand.
TTATCAATATTCAATAATTAAACCATTATACTTCTTACCGTAATTGTTTTTTGCAAACTAAATACCACTTTCTCAAATATTTTTCTAGTTAAATTTAAACTACCGAGTAATAATAATGTTTAGTAAAATATATTATAACTTTTATTTGTATGCATGCAGTTACATTTAACAGTTATATTTCATTGTATTCATAATAATTTATGAAGAATTTAAAAAATTTTAATTTACAATTAAATGAGAACCATATTGGATTTGCAAAAAAAATTGTATAATAGCAATGTGTTTTTAAATAATATGACAAAGAACGTTTCAATCTCAATAAAAAGTAAAGATACCCTAACTTAATTTTTGTAGTTCAACAATTCATTTCTTTTAGGTAAATTATGCTTTTGTGCTGTAATTGGTACTTGGTATTATTTATTTGAGGTTTTTTTTTATTGGCCTAAAGTCACATTCATTTAAATTATTTTTGCAGAAATAAAAATTATAATACTTTAAATAAAATATCACAGATAAGGAACCGTTACTGCGTATTGTTAAAAATACATTTTCCTCCTTAATAATAATTTAAGTTATTTTTCTTCGTTTAAGGTTTATTTTATTATTTTTCTCCCGTGTCTATTTTTCTAAAATCTTCAACTACAAATGGTCGATATCTCTGATCTCAAAATGCGTCAGAAATACAAAAATTACATACTCCAAGCAAGTGCGTTGTCGACTAGATAGTGATAATTGTTGTAAACAAAAAAAATAAAATAAAAAACTTCGTTCCGTACGACCTCTATAAATAATTGGTAGTACATAATACACATAAGGAAACGTTTTAAATCCTTTAAGACAGCTAATGCATTTCCACTGTCGACAATATTTTTTCGCTAAATGTACTGTTATTACCTTTTCAGAAACCGTACTGTTGCGTTGGCGTATATTTTGACGTCGGGTGTAAAGCGATTATACGCACTTTCGATCGACCGCCGTACGACTCGCGACGTACCGATATAACGATAATATTATATGACTGGAAAACCATTTATGCCGATGTTTACGATGTGTATGATTCACGGTGCGATATCATGTACCTACATCTGGCATCGTGCTTACCGGATCCTTCTATCCATCAGAAATAAACTTTAACAGTGTGTTGAATCGCACCCGATTCGATTGCAATAATAATATTGTATTTTGCGTGGGTAATGGGATTAAATAATATTATGTGCTGCCCGCCATCCGTAAACCGCTCAAACCGCTTCGATATTTTCCAGACGTAAAAGTGTCCACCCCTACAGTCCTAATATTATACGCGTGCAAAGTGTGCGCACGTGTCGACATTTGCTGAAATGGACCACCGAAGGCGAGTCTCGAGCATCTGATTTTTTTTTACTACGCGTCGACCTTTTTTTTTTTTTTTTTTGTATCCTCTGAGCGATGCTTTCGTACTGTCACACGCCGTCATCCAACGCGTGTAATCGGACGATAGGACCAGATAATGATTTTGATTACAATCCCCGTCATCATATATGTATACCGTGTACGTCTTGGTGAACAACACGCGTCGTACTCAGTTGTTGCATATTCACTCGGGTCTGATATCTTCTGTTGAGACCTTTCTAAAGTTGTATTCTATCGTAAAATTCAATTTGAAAAAAAAAATGTAAGAACGTCAAATAACACCTTGGCATTTTTAACCGAATACAAACGGTGGCCAAAAACGAAATTTGGCTTGACGTTTGAGTACAGCGTACCTTTATTATTATAACTATACTATATTATCTTAATATTATGCATGAGGACGCTAGTAATATTTATATATCCTTTCGATATTTTAATATTAATTCGTTCTCATCCATACTTTTATTTAAATAAATTTAAGAAAACAATGCTAATAATGTAGTAATTATGAGATGGTCGTAAATTTGAAAAACGTAGACAAGATTATAGCGTATACAAGTCAATACATTTCTACAAAGTCTAAAAATGACTTCAATACAATTAAAAAATTTTTAATTTATGTTGCCATTTATAAAAGAGAAATAAAAAACGCAGTCATTTTTGTAACTAGTTTTTTGCAATCAAATCAAAATTCTCAAATATTATATCCATTATCCAAGCAATATTTCCAGCCATCAAAGGCGTCAACGAAATATTACATTTCCACAGTTCGTACGAGCGTATAAGACCTATGACGTATAATGTAGAAAAAAAATAATTTGAATTCAATCTACAGACCTATAACGTTGTTTTGGAATTCTTTGTCACCATTCCAAGAAGGAGGTCCCGAGGGTATCACCTTTAAAGGTTTAAATGACGAGATTTCACGACTTATTTAACGAATCGCCCATTCGTTTGATTATCCTTGGTACCCAAAAGATTTTTCAGAAAGTCAGGCACACAAAGTCAACCGCCTTTTTTAATTGATTTCTTCCTTTGTTGAGAGGTTTTGGTTCACCGAACCGGAATGGTCGTTTGATTGCAAATACTACGTACGAGTCCCTATAACTATTCCGTACGGGGGGCCTAACATTATTTATATTTTTGATGAGCAGTTAAATAAAATGCAAACGCACGGTACGATGAATAACATATTTTGCAAAAAGTATATCATATTTTATATGTCAACTAATATTATCGTTTTACGTATTTTTTTCATCCCGATTTTACAAAAGCCGTACATACAAGACTAGTGCGTTTACAATAATACTTCACCACGTAGTCACTGGAAACGACATAATGTTATTATAATATAGTCACCAAAGTTCGTTTGAACGCGGAAGAGTCGTTGCTGTATATCGTACGTATACATTTTATTATAATAGTAATTATTGTAGTAACGAATAATAGTATAATAGTATAGTAGTACGCCATGGACGGCCTTGTCGTACAGGTGGTTTCCCCCGATTTCCATGACGTGAATATTAAACTATACTACCGCTGCCGCACCTTGGAGGTACGTGTTCACTCGTTTTTTTTTTTTTTTTGTATATATATATCAACAGCAGTGCAGTACTGCGCATCTCATAATCGACTATTATCATTTATATTATTATTATTATTATTTAGTGAACACTTCACAACCACCTTCGTAACGAACTCATTGAAACATTAATAATAAGATAATATTATAATGTGTGTATAATAATAATAATCGACCGTAACATTTCCACTAACGAACCACCGTAGTGTATGACGAAGATAACAGTCATACAAAATATTATCTAGCCAATATACATATAGTACCCTTAGAGCCTTAGAGGTAGTTTCGCAGTTAAGTAAACCAGTGGTTTTCAGTATAATCCAACTTTTCCGAGCACTTTGTCACTAGCATTGTAATATTTCCATTATTGTTATTTTAGATTCTGATGAATGCATATTGATTTTACAATGCCTATGTGTGTGTGTTTTTTTTTGTCTATTTACGGTGAAAGCAGGACCCACACGTGAAATATCGCCTAGATAACAGTGGACTTAACCGCGCTGCACATCCTCGTCGTCTTCACTGCTGTAATGCCGTCATAAATGGGACATAGTTCGACGAGTTTGAACCTCCCTCACTTTTAGAGGGATTACAGAACGACTTGCCATCCCCGAGTGCAAGATCGCTTTATCCCACACTGGTGGTGATGCATGGACGACCCGAGCTACCCTCTGAATGACGGACCGTTAATTTGGTCGTTCGACTGGACGGGTCGATTACACCACATAGCCATCGGCGATCATGTATAGAGGAGATATTCCTTGCAGTGCATCTACGCGGTACTCTGTAAAAAAAAATTTTTCACCATCTCACCTGGATCCCGTGTAAAGGTGCAGCTGATACATGGGTTATAAATACCGTTATCCACGACCCTCGGTCACTTAGAATAAAAATATGAGCATCATATGCCAGTCATTCATACATAAGGACTCGTCGATCCTTTTATGACGGCTCCACTCGGCGGAAACCCCGTGGTAGTGTTCGCTTTTCGCGACTCTTGCATTGAAAATACCTAATTAGGATATAATATACAACACGAATAACAACATAACATTATTGAGTAATATATTTATTGAATTTTTTTTAATTTACTGAACTAAAATCAATAAAATATATAAACACCTAGTATAAAATATAAATAAAATAAAATTATAATATAAACTGCATAGCTTGGGTTAGATATACGTTATATCTAACCAGGAAATCGTCGGCTGCGAAGAATATTGTGGCAGTGACAAATCGGTTCAACAAAATTCAACAACATGAATGAAATCAATTTGCACCTTATTTATAAAAAATACAGCATAAGTTTAAATATTTATACGTCTTGTGTGCCACGTACAAACTCCAAGTGTTTTAATAATTTATACCTCCTCTATTCATTAGAGATTGACGATAGTTGCTTTGCATGCTCATCATCGCCTAGTTTTTTTTTTTTTTTATCAATTTGACTATTTTAATACAACAATAATAATATATGATACGATTGTATCTAATTATTCCAATTTATTCGAAAACACAATGAGTTCCAGTAAAAATTATTTTTTAGCACAAATTTTTTTCCCATTAGGGAAATTTTGTCAATTATTGAATTATAGTTACTAAATTTGTTGTGAATTGAGACGTATAGGCTTTAGTATAAAGTCTTTAAAAGCTCTTCTACAGTCCCTTAACGATAATAGTCAACAACTATGAAATGTAAACTGTTAACTGAAATAATATTAAAATTTGAATAGTAAAATATATGAATGACTTAATTACTTTGTAATATTTTATGTTTAATTCTACAACAGCAACAAAGACATTTCAAGCGTCTCTGTGACCTTTATCTACATCAGGTACTGGAACACGAAATGTATAGCGCCAACTTTTTATCTGATCATTTTGTACTTTGTAATATATTATTTTTTTATCAATTTTATACATTTCCTACTTGGTTCAGCATTCTATAGAATACCTAGTCATTATTCAAATGTTATACTTTTCCTGCTCTTTTTTGGCATTCTATAGAACGCCGGAATCAACATTTTGCTGTTAACAAAATATATATACTCCTAAATATTGTCTCCCGCTGTAAACATGGATGGGGTCGTTTGAAGGTATACAAAAATATAGTAAAAATGACCGTTCGTGACTTGTAAAGACAAAAACACAGCAGATTTTTATTTCTAGTGAGTCGGCTTGGAATTTTGCTTAGTAAAAAAAAAAACAATTCCTATAAAATACTTGACCAACGGTTCAGGTACGTAAAAAAAAATTAATTTTTAAAAATTAGTGATTCCAAGCCAACCGGTTATGAAGTTTTATAAAAAAAAAAATTCAGGTTCCATCAGTATTGACGATTAACATTAATAGTATTACAATTTTGTCACATTGTTACTTGATACAATATCTCAATGACGAATAGCAATATTTAATTTAATAAATTTAAAAATTTAATATTATACAAACGCTTGTTACATCTATATACGTATTTCATATTTAAATTTTATTAAAACCTATTGAATTATTTTGTGTGTTCAACTGTTAAGAGGGTGCTTCCCCGACATCACCACTCTTCCTGCTTCTCCAATGGTCAGTACCTATAGACATACCATTGCTCTGTATTTCCATCTCATTTCACAGTAATTGTGATATTTTAAGTTATACTGAAATATTATTAAAAAATAGAAAGACGAGAACTTTTTCGAAATAATAGGTATGAGAATTGGTATTTTTTATCATTTACCAAAATTATTTTGTTACAAAATTAAAACATAAAATTTGAATATGTGAATAACCTGTAGATTAATCATCTAATTTAATTTCGTAAAATTCAAAAACATACATTTTAGAAGACTAAATAATTCTATTAAAATACTAATATATTATATAAATAAATATTTAATGTAAAGCGGTCATTGCCTGTAGTAAAAGCAGTATGATAATTTATATCACGTATAAAATACATTGAAAATTAACATTTTTATTTTTGAACACAGTCATATAATATTATTCATAGGAGCGTTTACAATAAAAACTAAAACCGACAATCACAATTATTTTGTTGTACTTGGTTAACGTTTTAATTGCATGTGTATCGGTGAAAAATATTCATTCGTTTGTTGCGTGAATGATTTTGTAAAGAGTAAGTATAATCATATTTCAACCATTGTGTTTTACATCACATTCTCTGTATAAAATTATAATATTTCTTCGTAATAACACATTCTCAAAACATAAAGGCTTTCTTGGCAAAGTAAATTTAATTATTGTTTCCGCGGAGAAAATCATTTACGTTAAATGTGTCTTATAAACTTCAACGGAACACAAGAAGAAAAACGTACAACTTGAATTTCATTTGAAGTATGCATAAAATATTTCGTAGTTTCGGAATGTTTTAAAATTCTTCTAAATCTCTTTGAAGAAGACCTACAAAACCAAAATTCCATTTATTTAAATATATTTTCCAATTACTTGTAATAATTGCTTGGAAAATCAAATAAACCTCGAAAAAAATCAAATCTAGATGATGGTTATTTTCTAAATTATAATAATAATTATGATCGATTCGTCATCTACGAGGGCGTTCACTTAAGCAATCCATTTAATTATAAACTGAATATAATATGCAACAAAACACGCTATATTGTGTTGTCATTACATTAACATGAATATTTTTACTTGAGCTCTTTAAAAACAAAAGTAACAAATTCAAACTCCGCAATGCATAATTTTTTTTAATACACAATATCACTCGTACTTTATTTTTACGAACAATTTATTTATTTCGTTTGGGTGTAATGTGCAAAGTTGTATTTATTATTTTAGTTTTTTAATGTTTTAACAGGAAATTAGTTGAAACGTCTCTGTTAACACCAGCAAATAGCATAGGCAAATATTTGTTTATAATATAATACGTTTCTTATCGACTACCCGTGTATACCTATGCATGCATTTATTAACACACATAATATTCTAGTACAGGTATGGAACAGGAAGAGATAAATAAATGTGATGTTGTTATTTTTCGATTTCGAAACGTATCAATAACGCGTATAATAATGTTATACAAGAATATATTTTATATTTTATTTTTATGACAAGTCGTACCGATTAATATAATATTGTACACGATTTAAAAAATAAATAGAATAAAATAAAATATCGTTTGTTTATTTTGTGAAAAACAACCACTGCATAAAAAAAAAACAAACAACAAATCATAAAAAAAAACTCGTTGTCCTCCGGTAAGGGATTTCTAAATCCCCAAACTGCAGTTAATGGTATGAGACTTCAGTGTACGTTCATATTGTATAGTGGTCGAGTGGATTATTTGGAAGCTTAGTTGTCTGTAAAAAAAAAAAAAATAAAACAAATTAAAACGTCTGGTATTAATAATGACAAGTAAAGCTCCTGGGGACAGACGTGCCAAGGTCGTGGGCGAATTCATATAATAGCACCTATGTAATTTCAAGCGATGCTTATTATTCTACGCACATAGTAATTACAAATGAATTAATTGCATAGGGTTTTTTTTTACAGTGTTATTGACGATATTAATTCGATTTTTTTGTGAATCGAAAAATATTGCAGTTCTATATCCGCCCCAGAAGCGGTTGCTCGGATGAGTGTTGTTTTTAAAATAACCATCGAAAATGGTTCGTGACCAATTGATTACCTACCTTAATTAAACATCGCGTTATGACAATATAGATTCCGAAATGGCCTAGACATTAATCTATGGTAACGATATTTTAACCAAATGCGTGTACCCATATAACTGTTATCGAAACACTCGTATGTTAAATTTAACTTGTGTAAAATCCATCAACAATATCGTCTAGCTGTTAAGTGTTTGATAACATTTTTAATCATTAAATACATTCGTTTTGTACCGTAATGTGAGCGGTTTTTCCATAATCTCATTGAATTATATTGCATAATATTGCATTTAGTGTGTTAACAGATGTATTAAGAACTAGTACTGCAGTGAACTGGTCGATTACTGACGATTGGACCAATACTTCCAGAGGATTCATTAATCACATTAGTTTTGTTTAAATAAATAATATATTTCAACAATTTGAGTTCGTCGCGTAAAAAAACATTGCAACAAACACAATGTATTGCTAAAACTATAGTTAAGAAAATCTAACATTTTCTTCTGAAGAAGTTTACAAACAATCAAACCAAAGTTGTATCAAACGTTAAATTAAAAAGTCATAATTAAATGAAATGTTTTATATTTTACACGAAAAAAACATTGTCAAGTATGCAGTAAAACATACACATTTTTTTTTGTTTTTGTTGATAATTTTAACTTTTTGTTTTAAGTTTAAAACATTCATACGACTAATATATTATACCTGTCAATACTTTCATTTGTGTGAACTACGTTTTGATATATTATTTTCGTTTTATATTTTTATGAACAAAAATATATTTTAAGTGCTACGTATCAATATTTTCACAACGTATTATTTTAAGTAAATCTTTTAATAAAACTGTAAAATATTCTTATTTATGTCCAACATTGAAAGTATCGCAGTCACCGCTGAGAGTCAATTTTTCTAATTAAAAATGTATAATATGCAAATTACAAAGCATTTATATTGTTAGCCACAAAATTCTAATGCAATGAATACCTATAATGAGTTTAGTTTAAAATGCGCTTAAACCTATAATTATTTCAGTCGGTAAACACGAATTCTTACTTAAAATGTACAGTCAGTTTTTATACTTTATAAAACAATACATTTACCTGTTATTCTTATTATTTTTTCAATAGGCTTGTTTGTTTCAAAACATTTATAACATTAAAAGTGTCTGAACAATATAAAGCTTTTAAGAACCTACTATAGTTTTTAACAGAAATAGAATTAACCTGAAACAAGTTAAGTATTTCATGACTGCCCACTTATATGTATTTTTTTTTTTTAATGAATTACGCACATATGAATATTTAATTCAGCATAGTACTTTTATTGTGAATAAATTCCACAAAAAATATTTCAAAGCGACTACAACAAAAAAATCTGGATATTACAATAGGTTTTTTAATACTCTGAAAAGCAGTCCATTTTTTTTTTTTTTGTATATAAGATAATCGATTTTTTTCTTTCAACATAAAATGGAAAATAAATAAGTAGTATGTTTATTATTCAATACTCACGGATTAGACAAAAAAATTAAATACTGGTATTATAGGTGCCGTCGTGCCGAAATATCGAGCACAATGATGACCTACACAGCCACATCCGTTTCACACTAATATGCCGATTTTGTACATCGCAGTAAGCAAGGTACCGTTAGCGATGCTCAAACTGAATCTCGAAAAATAAGTTATACAATACAATTTATCAAAAACGGAACGATGAGCGAAAGTACCTTTTGAACATCATTTTCTATATAATATTGCATGTTTTTTGTCCACGTATTGAACAGAGATTATCTTTACGGATGGTCCAGTGAATTATACCGTGAACTTTATTTTATAATATAAGACTTGAAGATAAAAAAAAAAAAAAAGATAAAAAAAGGAATACAACCAGCAGACAGTCCGAATGCGAAAAGAGTGTCCTTGAAGACGCGGTTGCTTGTATGATAAAAATCAGAAATGTGCATTGCCAACATTCTGTATGAAAAAAAAAAAATGATCAAATACTTGCCCTTTTGACCAAACGAACGTTAAATAAATTATTTAAATACTGTAATGTCGCAAATAACATAATACAACCCATGGACATTGGCACGGCCGAGTATAAATTAATTACGGGTATATATATATTTCACCGACCAAGTATTGCAATCGAAAGTGCACGTAAACGCGATTTATTTCAAAATAATACGCACGTACATGTTATATACCTGTTTGTTTTATAAAACACTTAATACGCGTATTATAAGGTACAATATAATATATTTCTACAAATTAAAGATCTGCGATAGTGCGATATGGGAATTAATTACGTTTAGCGGTGTATGAGCGTCTCGCGCGGGCTACAAACGAGACGTCATCGCCCCGTCGACACCCTCCCCCGAAGAGCGGCACGTCAACTCCGCGGACGTCTGATCCGCTCTGCAGTGCGTCTCGTCAAACCAACGGAATCGAACGATTTCCAGGGGCAAAAATAATATCTGTTACTCGTCCTCATCGATTTGTAAGAGTCCGCGAGTGCAACGACTTACAATATAGGACGTACGTCTTTTGCGGTGTTCATCGAGCGTGACCGACCAAAGCCGTTTAGACATGATTCGACGAGCACACTGTGCCGTCTTTCAGTGGGATCGACATCGGCCGACCGACCGTCAGATTTCGTGCTCAAAAGACGGATATGATGTGCGGGGCGACACGTCGTTATCGCACAGATGTACAATCCGACAATGTCACACGTCGCGGTCGATACGACCGACTTGGGTGTGGATTCGGTGTGCAGTACACCACCGGCGAGTCGGAAGAAAATCCACCGTTCGCGACACGTCGTTATCGACACGCCGACTGCGAAATCGTATCGTCTAAAGCGTTCGTCGTTCATAGGCGCGACTATATGGGGGGGGGGGGGGGGGGGTCTAGAATTGTACACTGATAAATATAACCTAACCTAACCTAACTTTTTTTATAAACACTGATGGTTAATGTTTTAAACCGTGACGTGATTAAGGAACTGGTGGGAGGGGAGGGGGGCTAAAACCAGACGAGTGATGTATTTCCGTGTGACATCGGTTTACGCCTCCCCTACCCTATTGCGGTGTGGAGATGACGCTTCGTCCGCGTCATATCTCTGAGCGCGCGACTATTTGGTTTTTTAGTACCGTCGCACCGTTATATATGGTATACATATGGTATACGAATAAATGGTATGATATACCATGTATATAATGTACACAAGCCGTATTAAATACACACGCGCGCGCGCGCACACAAACATTATAAACGCGCGTGCACACACAACGTTACGGGTGTATACGTCGCGGTGTTTGTTTTGTCGGTATCGTTTTCGACGAGGGTTGACGTTTGCTGCATCGCGCCGGCGTCGTCGTCGTCGTCGTTCCTCAGAATAATAATAACGATATATATACCTACACTACACCGGCTGCACACAACTATTGTCGTATTGTACGTACGTACGTACACACCGCCGCCTCCGAGTACGTGCGCCGCGCAAACCCTTTGCACTACCTACACCGCACCTCACACACGCGCGCGCGCGCGCACAGTTTGTCCATTAACGTCACCGGGCACAGGCTCCGGTGCGCATAACGTGTTCATTTTTCTCCTCCGGCCGCAAGAGGAGGGCATATATTTCGATTTAATCGTCTGCGGTCGTACCCGAGCGGCGCAAACGTACGGCGGCGGTGCAGTGGCATTTCGTTATTAAACTCCGTCGCCGGTACGTACAGCGCCGACGACTACAAACCGTTACGGCGCGGTGCCGCGTGTCGTGTACGGAATTTCGCTTCCGCGGGAGCGCATACGGTGAAACGATGTTCCTCGCGTTGCAATGATTACAATTATTATTATCGTTGCGCGTCTGTTCGTACGATATATTTCACTTGTGCAAATCGCGTTTGGCGGCGATGGTCGCAGCGGCCACCGGCCAACTAAAGTGCAACGCTACCGCGGTCGACGTCGGTGACGCGTCGAGCCGTCTTCATATCGATAACAAAATTACTATCGTTTGCGACGACCGGACGAGATCGACGCGCGTGGTGCACGAATAATAATATATTAACAATACTTTTAGATGCCTTGTTTGATTTGTTTTATTGAGCTTTAGCGGTTTTCATATTTTGGTTACGACACTCGCTGCAGACGGTTGCGGACATCAAACACAGAACAGAAAAAAAAAAAAAAGAAACCAACGTACCGATTGGAAAGTTGGACCACGCGGATGCGCGCGTCTCGCAGTCGGATGTGTCTTCAGAGCGAGGCACTGCACCGATACCGGTACTGCACCGATACCGGAACTGCACCGACACCTGCATGCCCACGAACTGACGTGCAAACTCGAGCCCGAGTGTCGTGTTTTACAAAAAATTACTCATTTTTTCCGACCACAGTAATATTATATCGATATTATTACGGTGGCCACTGCACACGGTATTATAATAAAAACCGCTGGCGACAAACTCGTTTTCGTTTTTCTTCTTTCCCCCCCCCCCCGCCGCCGCCACCGATAACGTTCTGGTTTCGCGACCCGGTGACACGGTAAACGCACAATATTACAATATTATAATAATAATAATATGTATACCTACGCGGTCGTCCTATCTCGCCGGTTTTATTTTTTTACGCGCTGCTGTCGACGGCGGGAGAAAGCGCGCGTGGGCGCTCGCGTGCGCACCTTTTGACCCGGCGACATTTCAGATTCACCGCCACCGTCACCCGTTTGTTTTAAATTATCATTATATATATTATGTATCTCCGCCGCCGCCGCCGCAGAACGTGATCCACTTTGTACGAGAGAAGAGAGCAAAACGCATTAAAAACTCCATACGGCGGTGAGGGGGGGGGGTGTACGCGCGGCACGAAGAGCGTACGGCATGACGTTATGTACGCGCACACGACATGATATAATATTATTATAATGTATAGATCGTTTTGGAAAAATCATTGAAATTTGGATAAACTGTGTGGCATTACGGGCATTTTCGACTCGACCGATTCGTTTTACGGCTGCCGAAATCTTCCGTTTGAACCGTGCGCTGTAACGACGGACACATTTTGTGACCGACAGACGTCGCCCAGGTACAATGCACTTTGTTAAAAAATTCGAAGTCATTTTAATATTTCATATAACATGTGGTCCGTACGACGTCACGTTGTTTTAGATTTTAAAACCCGCGACATTCGCCTAAATCCTGCGTCGAAAATAGGTATTCGAACGGGTTTGGTTTTCAAATCGTATTATTATTTTTTTTAGCGCATCAGATATTTTTTTTTAAATGTAAGTCGTGTATTGACATGTTACTGCACGTTGCTCTGCTGTTGCGGTCGTAATAATATACTATTGCGAGAACGGTTATCGGCGAATTCTGTACTCTCTCGATTTCCGCGAATCTACACTCCATAAACTTACGCAATCCCATAATAATATGTAGTGAACAACATTTATTCTATTCCGAGGACAAGACACGACGAAACGCCCTCCGTCCGCCGTCGTCGACATTCGTCTCCTGATGACGCAGAATCGTTGACGGAGATCCCACAGGTGCCAATAATTTGCGCACCGAAAATCATATAATTTTGATAGGGTCGTGTGGCCCATCTGATTGTATTATATTCGTTATCAATTTATTAGTGTGGTATTGTACTGTTTGCGGACCGACGGGGATAGAGTGCAGAAAAATCTGTGTTTAACTGCACTCGAGTTAAATGCGCTCGCCCTTATCATCCAATTATCGACATATTTCAGTTCTATCGTGCATTATCATAACTATTATTGTTCGCAGCGTGTCTTAACCTTTATAATAACATTCGACGATTTACATTTTTCGATTTCTAATTGGACAAGCCGTGTACCTAATGCTTTAATAACTATACATATGCAATGACCGCTATTACGTTCAATTAATGACATTAGATTGTCGTGTTTTCCTCGAAAAACGCGAAAACAACCGATGCATAATACATGGCATTTAGTAAAACATTGAAATACTTAAAATACTCATAACGACGTTAATTTATAGATGTAATTTTTTTCACTAATTACTATACACGTGTCTTTAAATACGTCGCATTGATTTACGCGCACAAATACTTGAGTTGTAATTAATTACTCATCCTTCTTCAACTTATCACGACGATATTATTGATTTGTTAAATATCAAAAGAAATGTAATTGATGTTTATTTGCGAAACAAGTAGGTCAACTATGTGGACAATTATGCGATTTTATTTTTACATGCGATAATACTTGCAAATAATGATTTAATCGTATACGATTTTATTTAAGTTTATCATTTTTGTAACATATTTATTGTTTATATTATTGAGTGTATTCGCAAAACAATATTATTATGTATTTATGTATAATTATTATACTATGGTTCTAATATGAATGACAAAACTATTCTCATTTTTATATAAGAACGGAAATAAATATCTTAATTTCAAGTATAACTTGATAGTATATTGTCTCAAAAGTGCCAGAATAGTCTGCGTAGAGAAATGAATTTCCAATATCAATTAATTGGATAGGCGGAAAACGAACTTAAAAATTATTGGATTCAATTTTAAGAATAGAATAATAATTTGAACTAAAAGATACTGACGCTTTAAATTGTTTTTTTAAATTTAAATGTTTAAAGTCGTTGAAATGCTTAGAAGAAATGTTAAAAATGATTTTTTTAAATATTTAAAAAAACGTTTTAGTTTACAAAAAAAAAAAAATAATAATGATCGATTTTAACAAATTACCTATAATTTTTTTTCTGTTTAATATTTCTAAATTTAATCTTAAATTAAATTTAAAACGAGTTGATTTTTTTTTGTCAATAAACTGAATGAATTCACTGCGTGTATCTCTATTTATTTTGTTTAATATTTTACGAAGGGAAATCTATACAGACAGATTCATCAAAATGTAGATATTATGACTGTGTGAGTTTATGCAAAAAAACACTACAAAATAGTACGTGTAGAAATTAAAATACAATCGAAAATATATCTGTTGTGTTTTATTCTGTACATTAAGCAAAACAAAACAAAGTCTATAATTAAAGATTATTATTGTTTATTAGTTATTTTATCTAATAATAATATTATGTACCTACTTAATAGTGTAAATAACCTACCTAGTCATTCTTTCAAGCAAAGCTTACTCGTATTTCAAACGCAAATAAAACAAAATGTGCTCCCAAGTTAAATTGGGTCAACCACCTATTTAATTGCATATACGATAGTATTTATAACTGAAATGTATAATATAATATTATTATGTAGGTACGTCCAATAAAAACAGGTTTTTGTTTATATTTACGACCAGTATTATCCCTCGTGATCGTATGTATCGATTTATGTTCGTACCTATTATATACGTTGTTCGGATTTATTTTATTAATCTTTTATTCTATTGTATTTTGTATTTATGTTCAAAATATCGTAATGATAAATCAATCAATATATCATATTATATATAGTACTCACTAATACATGTAAATACAATTTACACCATTAGAATGGTTATTATGGACATTTTCAATAGTTATATCATAAGAACAAAATATAATATGCCAATAATAATCATACATTTGTAAAATGCGTATTTTATGTTTTACAAACCATTACCGTTGTCGAATTCGTGACCCTCGAGGTATGAACTCGTTGAAATTCGGTATTGGTGTAGACACAGTAAAAAACAGTGTAGTAGAACAGATTTTGTATTAAAAAATATATTGTAATCGATCGAATCGCACTTTTCGTTTGGTATTATAATTCACGCACTAATCAAATGGGCCGTTTCAGAGGGCTAATCATTTATTACACAACATGTACCGTGAATCTGGAACCAAATCGGTGACGATCCCATCTGCTTGGTACTCGATAGATAAATCAAAAGTAATAATATATTATACATATTATGATGTATCGAACCAACCTGTTGTTCAATCGTAGGTATTACGATTGTTTTACATAATATAATTATCGTGGTGTACCGAACCTCCTCCACGCGGAGGAAAGATTTTTCGTGTATTAAATACGGACATAATATAGGTACCACCCTCGGGGCTCGCGTCGCTGTAATGAGCATAATATAATATTACTATATCATTATACCTACACTCGCATTAGGAATGAAAAAAAAATAATAATAATAATAAAACGAATAAACAATTACCTTTAATATTCCGGTAAAAGGTATATATTTATGACGCTTCGTATTTCGTTTATGGAACTCTGTGTGCTGCTGTAAGTCGTTGTTATTTGTTCACAAACTGACGATTTTAAGTTATTCTCCAGCGTGCCGTATACGAGAATATAATAATAATAATAATAATAATAATATAATAACGCATAAACGTATACAGTGGAACCGGTCCGAGTTCGTGGGTAGTGTTTTTTTCTCCTCCCTGTTCGCTCTCACTCTCTGTCTCCGTCTCACTCGTTTTATTATAACTAAACTGTAATAACCATCATATTTAATAATGAACTATTAAATAATAAAATGAGGTGTATATACCGAAGGGAAAACAATTATAAACGTCAGATCGTCGACGTCTGGTCTCGGCCTCGAGGCGTGGAGAGTTAGTTATGTATATAGTATACAATATTATAAACATATTATACATATATTTTATTACGATGATTTCTTCCTGTGATTTTTTTTTTTTTTTAATAGCCAAACGTGTTTTTCCATTGAGGCCCCAAAACTGTGGAGTAATATTATTATTATTATTATTATTGTGTGCACCGATATTTTTCGTCTCCCTTCAATTTCCGTAGGTGGGCCGTCGCCCGTCGTCGATGGGATGACCGATACTACAGATTGCTATATATTATAGGTACGTGTGGTATAATACGACCTATGCATTCGGTTTTTAATGTTCTAGAGACGTATAATAGTACTAATGGTCAGAATTGTGTGAGGGTGAACCCGCGGTTGAACAATAAAACAATAAATTCGTCGGGTACCTTTATGTGTTTCGACGTTGTGGTGCTAAGGAGTAACCCAAGGACCACCAAAGTCAAGCTGTACATTGCGTTTATTATTATTATGACTATTTTTTTTTTACCTTTTGTCTAACCTAACGGTTATATTATATTGTTCTGTAATAAAATATTATCTCAATTTAAAAATGCCTAGTTTATTTCATTATTTGACGTTAGAACATACCGTTTTTTTATTTTTTTTTATGTATTTACATCGTCAATATATTGTATCGGTAAATTGGTTTCTGGTGTACTGTCCATAATATTTTTAAGTATTTTAATTTGTATGGTATCAAGAACGTTATGAATCGCTCATATAATAATTTAAAGAATGACCCAATGCTGTTTATAAACAGTATTTACCTAATTCCAAAATATTACATTGAATATCGAATGTTGGCAGTTGCAAATAGCACATATTTCTATTGTGGAATGTATTTTTAAGTTGCTTTATATAATAAAAATTATCTAATTCAAATTTCAATAATATTAATCATTTTTATCTTATCTAGATTAGAAGATGGCTAAAAAAAATGGTTATCTGATTAAATAACTTTGATATATTATAATCGTGTTACGTAAACAAATCTATGTAGATAAACAATAATTGTCAAGTGTATTTTTTTGTGAAAAATAATATTTGAAACCCAAGAACCACTGGTCCAATAGTATTTGAGCCATTTGAGGCACAGTACAAAATACGAAGTACCTACCTAACAATAATTTATTGTTTAGTTTATTAGTGTTATTTAAATACATGGCTATCATACTATATCTAAATACTTTTGTATATTTTCAAAATATTAGAATTTACAGTTTCAAGTTCATAACACGATTATTTAACGAACACACCGACACGTTTCCTATTCTAACTATCAGTATTCGAAGTTTAGATAAGATAGGTAAGAAACGAAAACAAAATATTATGATATTATATTTGTGTTTATTAAAATAGAAATAGAATATATTATTATTATTCTTACCATAATAAACTATACTGTTAAAGAATCAAGTTAATAGGTATAAGATATATTTTTAAATTATATTAGACTAAATTACAAAATAAAAACAACTCTAATAATAATTATTATTATCAAATAATATTGTACAACAATAAGGTAATAAGTTTATTATTATCATAATAATATATTATTATTTTTATCTTTACTATAATATTATAAAGAGAAAAGATTTGATTGTTTGTATTAAATAGGCTCCGAAACTACTGAACCGATTTGAATGAAATTTGGTACATAGATAGTTAAGACACTGAGAAAAAACCTAGGCTACTTTTTAATACTAAAAAAGGGCTGAAAGGGGCTGTATTTGGCTATACAGGTTCGAATTGAAAAATTATTTTTTTGTTGGATAGTCCATACATCGAGGAAGGCTATAGGCTATATAACATCACTCTACGATCAATTAATAGAAGTGTTCAAACAGGGATTTTGAGGTTTACGATGGAAATATTTGTTTATAAATGGTTGCTATTGGTTATAGAAGAAGTAATTAATAGAAATAGTATTTGTTTATTGTTGGTTGCTATTGGTTAATCGGGCAGATCAGGTACAAGCATGCATCAAATCGAATTTTCACACATTGCCTACCAGGGTGGCTGGGTTGCACTTACTGCAGTGAGTTACACCAAAAAGGAGTTGAACAATCACAATTTGTTTGAGAGTGGTCATTTTTTACGGGCCACAAAGTGAGCAGGATCAGCTATAGCCTATATTATATTATATAATTAATTAATGTTTGTGTGCAGATATCTGGGAAGAAGATAGGCTAATAATTAAAAAAGGGTTAAATTTGGTTTTTTTTTTCGTTGGAATTTAGTACGGTTAGGTTAGGTTAGGATTATGTATTAATTGATTACATTAATCCACCGTATTATATCAAAATAAACTTGGTATAATTTTGATACTTTAGAGTTTAGAGTTAAATCATACACTTACTTACAAACCGCACTGGGTCCGCGATCTACCACCTACCTGATAATATACTGCTGCGGCTGCATCCGAATTGCATGCCAAAAAAACAAAATGTCCAAATTGCATGCCGTCTCTTGTAGGTGTTTGTCCGAATTGCGTGCCATCTCTTGGAGGGGTCTGTCCAAATTACATGCCATCTCTTAGAGGGCTTTGTCCGGATTGCATGCCGTACACCACACGTTTATTTATTATGCACTTAAACAACTTAAACTTTTTTTTGGACTTTCTTAATTTTTTTAAAAAAATGCATGTTTAGAAACGCTCTTTTATGTATAGTTTTTACAACTGTTTAGTGATTAGTTTCTAGATTGAAATATTTTTATATCCGTGTAAATATTTTTAACAGTATCTATATTGGAGTAATGTAGTGTATTGTGGTCTCGGTCTGTTACTCCTCTAAGAGATGGTATGCAATTCGGACAGACCCCTCCAAGAGACGGCATGCAATTCGGACGACCCGACTTATATTTAATTTTTTGGCATGCAATTCGGATGCACCGACTGCTGCGAATCAGAATTTTTATTCCAGGCAACAGAAAAGTTAAGATAAATTTTGAACACTGTACACCGAATATTAAATAACGAACTGAACCATGTCCGAGTCATATAGAGTTGGTACATTTAACGGGCAACGGAGTGCACAGGATCAGCTAGTTTTAAATAATAAAATAGAAATTGTTCAAAAAACTTTATTGTCTAGATAAAAAGTTTTTTATATTTTATCTTTATCTAGATAATATATATATTTTACTTCTGTGGTTATGTACTGAAAATAGATCAAACTTTAGTTTATCTATGTCCAAACAACGCATAACCTTCGAAGACAATATTTTTAAATCTCTAATAATTGTCCATATAATTTATGTCAAATGCGTTTGAAAAAGTATTTGACAAAATATAGTAAAAATCAAACATTTGAAACCATGCATAATCAATGTATTCCACTTTTTCTATAATATAAGGAAGATTATAAAAATAAATATTTTACTGCACACACTCACAAACTTTTTGCGTGTTTATACCTGTGATATTGCCTATATTCAACTCCTTAAAATGTCTTCCTATCCCATTAAACCTAATTGAACCGCGGATGGTACGAAAAATACAAGTAAACGATCCCAAACTGCAGTACTTTAAGGTTGGATGGATTCAAATCTCGCAACATTCAAAATTAATTCTACCACGGGATCACGCTTATTTTCTACAAAATGTCTCTATAACATAATTTTTGAAACATTAATTTTTTTGGTTTTATTTATATGTATTTCGTCAATATTGACTAAGATATGTGTATTCCTAAAATATCATAGCTATTGCGCCCGGCACCCTCTCAACAATCGATCACAAAATGTTTTAATATTTTAATAGTTGATACCAAAAAATGAAAAACGATTTATTTATAAAATTAAAAAAAAAAATCCAACCATTTAGGGTTTTAAAGTTTCGAGTTCTTAGTCTTATTAAGTACCAACTGCGTGGTGTTACTACATGTCATTAGTAAACAGTTAATATGAAATTGATTAAACATTAAATAATTTCAATATTCTTAGTAAGTTATTAACTCTAGATATATAATTTTATTTATAGCAATAGGTCATAGACTAAAATAATATTATTATATAAGAACCGTTAAGACAATAAAGTAAATAGTGATACGCATTTAGGTATTAATAATCGATCAGATTTGTTTCGTTTCAACGTCGAATTTATATATTATACTACCTATGTATGTGTAATAATATGCATACACTAAGAATTTATTTTTTACTAATAGTTCTTTTTTTTTTTTGCTGTTTCTTGCCATGTGCCTTCGGAAAGTCAACAACAAACGGTTTTTTTTATTGTGTCCGAGAATCGTGATTGTACAGGGTGGTCTCGATTTTTATTTCGTAGGCCCATAAATCTATAACCATCTCGTAATACTGAGTAGGTACTAAAATAAAAACGTTTGTCTGTAGGATTATTATTATTATATGGTTCGACGTGTAGTTTATTTAATTGTATCTACGATTATTGTTTGAAACTCGTATTAAACCGTCAACGATCAATCGATATTTCAATAAAAATATGCAAATCCTACGTCATTTCGTCTTGTAAAAATTACAGAATTTATTAATTATTTGTATGGTTTAAAGATTTATATCATGTCCATGTTTGTGTGTTTAAGACACATTTTTCGAAAAATTAATCGGCATCGATTTCAAATGGTTTAACTAAATCAACCGATCAGAGATAAAATTATTGAATTTCACGAATATTTCACAGGGAAAAAAAAACGTATTAATGCTATGCTCACGGAATTTTAAGTATTTTCTTTGAACAGAGAACGCATTTCGTGTGCGCCGAAGTCCAATCGAGATTTACCCATGATCACAACAATGAACATATTATCATTAAAAATAGATTGGATTTATCAAATGTTCGGTAAAAAAAAATAAAAAATACCGGCTGATAATAATAAAAAAAATTAAATATTCGGTTCACCCGTGAAATTGATGTGTTCGTGTATCCCATAGGATACGTGAAAACTTACGATGTTTTCTGCAGAGTACATCTCCACGAATGATCGTGTTCCGTTAGCGATATTCGTCGACGAGTAAATTTCGATGTCGTTCTTAACGACGTCCGCCGAGTCGTGTGGGTTAATCGAATCGCGACGATTTCGTATCAATTAAAATATAATCTATCATCTAAATTATAATATCGGTACCCCCCGAGTCTGTGACAGTCAAAACCTCGTCGACCTCACTTGTGCATTTGCGTGCAGATCCCCGACAGCCCGACCACAATATTATCATTTATCAACATCATCTCCGTCATCATTATTATTATTATTATTATTGTTACTATTATTATTGTTATCGGGACTCGGGTCGAAAGAAAATAATGTGTTTATGGTAAAGTATAATCCGCACGGACGTATTATACCACACTGCTACTATACGCTGCGTACACCTATAGTCCGTCCGTCAGTAATATAATTTATGTTTCGTACGCAGTTTTTCGACCCCCCCCCCCCCCCCACCCCCGCCGAAACCCGCCTTACATCTCGATAAACCCATTCTTTCGGTTGTAAAATAAATGGAAAAAAAAAAAAAATACAAAACAAAAATGCTCTCTGCTCAGCGGTCGTCGTCGTCGTCGTGACGGCCAGTGTTGCGCGTTGCAGCTGTCTGACGCCCTACCTATGTGCGTTTTGTTCGACGGGTTCACCCAGCGCGCGCCCAAATCATTAGCAATAAAATAAATTCCCGTCGTTTGGTATCGCTCAAATTTTATCATATTTTATTATTGTTGTTATAATACGTTCGCTCACAGACGTATATACATATATATATATATATAATATATTATAATATATTGTACGATATAGGTAGGTACCCACACACGGGCGGCGGGCAGATGTGTGCGCGAGATATCGGCGTCGTTGTAGAATATTATACACATGGGTTGCAGTCGGTTGTGCCTGTATACGCCCGGACGAGGAGAGTGGAAAAAGGAGGAGAGTGGAAAAAGAAGAGAGAGACTCCGTTGCCCATATTATCACGTACCTGCCCGTGCCATCGCCTCGTCACTCAGCCGCAACGGTGTTCACGAAACAAACCGGCTCGTTTTGGACACGACCCGAACAATAATATCCGACGGCGGCCGTTTGGACGGATGAATAATATAAAACCGAAATCGAAAATATCCAACGTTATGCGTCATGTAGTGTTTACGATTTAAAAAACATAAATTCGGTATTTTAGAATACCAAAAGTACGTCTCGATAAAAAAAAATACCAAGTCTTACATCTTTGCATATTCGCGCATTTACCGATAATTTGAATAGTTACTTTTTCGCGTTCTAAACAATTACCCTACCCGTGTAACCAATTGAAACTAATTACTAACTAATTGAAAAATGTTTTCACACAAAGATGTGTTATTTCACATAACGACTAATAAATAAGTTACAAATCCGGCTTGAATTGGTACTGAAAATACAAATCAATCTATACAATTATCTCTATTCTATAATAATTGAAAACAACTAATTTAATTTACCCATACTCTTCGAGTTTTCAACACTATTCGTGTGTGGGAAACATTTATAAATCGTGTAGTTCATACTACACGTAAATTATATAATTGTTTTATCGGTAGGCCAATTGGTTGGGTTTGTCTACAGAGGTGTGTTATCTGCTTGTCGTATTAAAACTCAAAGCAGATAAACATAGAATTTCAAAGACGATTTTGAACGGAACTCACTTATTTATAACTATGAGCAAAATTCACTTGGGAATTTATCGTCTACTTGTGGAGCAAAACAAAATGCAAATTTTTAAATATGTTTGCTTGAACTGTTTGAAGATACTTTGATGTGTTTGTTAGCGCGGAATGTTGTACAAACTGATTTGCTGCAAATATAATATCCACCCGATTGCTATATATTTAAACTCAACAATTCTCTGCGAGCCAAATAGCACGTCAAAATTTCTTTACAAATTCTGTAATAATCTGTTATTCTAATATTCTATTATCGATCAAACGTCCGCGTACTACATACATACTAAATACGCATAGCGACACAAGTACACGGCACGAGACAAAACCTTCTTAACGTCAGATACGGATGTCAGGTTACGGTAGTTTTTTCTTGCGGAATAATTATCTTCGTAATAAAATCAATATGCAGTGGTATGCTATCGGGAGTGTGAGTTATAATTTTTTTTTTTTTTACGTATCGCGGACAAAGATCATTCTGCACCACAAATAGGTGTATGCAAAATTTCATACACACATAGGTACGTCATTTTATTATACTACGGTTACGCAGAGTTAATTTCGCAATATTATAATGTTGGACGACGACTTCCGACCGTGTCGACGACGTGTGCCTCACCCGCGTCTGCCGAAACATCGGATACCCCGAGTGTGAATATAGGATTGATAATTATTCAGCAATACATTATATTATTATGCTTACTGAAAACCAATATGGGATGTATACGATGTCGATCAGTTTTACGCACAATTCCGCTATGACGTGTACTGTGTACATAATAATTAATAGAGTATGTTGTATACTATTACCACGGAGACACTACAGCGATCCCGATGAATACGATCGCTTTCGTCTGCTAAAAAACAAAATGCTACTTCCGTGGGAAGACACGAACATTGCACATGCCATATAATATTATGACATATAACAATTATGTGCGACACCCTCGGTGGTATAATATTTCCAGCACAGGACGTGTGCGTTCTCAGCGACCGTGAATAAGTCAAACTTTAAACCGGGAGGGCACACCTGTATCTATTTGCTTATTTATACACACACACACACACACATACACACAGAGTGTTTCAAATGTCACCATATGGATAAACATGCACGGAAAAATAGCAAGACAATTATTTGAGAATTTTTTTTTTAGTTACACATAATATGAACAAAACTATAGACTATAGGTACTAGGCTAATACAATTTCGTTTTGGGGCGGCCGCTTCACCGAGTATATTTATTCTTATGTTGACATTCGTCGTATATACATTCCATGTATTATATTATATAACAGGGGTGGGCCACTCAATGCTACTAGAGGGCCAATTTCGAATGTGCAAAAATCTAGCGGGCCAGAGGACATAGGAAGCAAAAAAAAAAAAAACCTCATGTTAACTATACCTCTATAAACGATATAATATTATTTACATTTAATAGTTCAATACTAGATAAGAATATATATCTACGTTTTGCGGTAAACATTATATCGGTTTTGATAATATTATAAATATAATAAATAAAACACGGAAAAATCTTAACATTTTATATTTTTATAAACTAAATTCAAATGTAGTAAGGGTCAGTGAAAAATGGTACGCGGGCCGCCAGTTGCCCGTCTCTGTCGTATAACATACACGGGAATAATACTATACAATATCAGTGTCCCGTCTCTCAAAACGACTCAAAACGCCAAACTCTGTCCAAACTGTCTGCGAGTTCGTTACCCGTGCAACGTTATATTATAACGGATACTGCAGCTGCAATGTGATAACGATTATGGAAGGGCGGTGGGGTGCTCGCCCCGCAGATCCACCGCGATGTATATACACATGGCCTGGGGTGGTGTAATCGGAGCGCGTTATTAATATTGAGCTGTACGCTGCCAGGAATGTATATTATGATAATATAATACATATTTATACTTACCTGCAATATAATATACGTGCACCGTAAAATGTGCAGCCGCGTCTCGACGGAGAGCTGCCCCGATATAGTTACAATAGTGCTCGTGAGATCCACATCGCCATAAATAACAACACAGCCCCTACGACGACGACAACGACGACGAACCGTGGGTAAACCCATATAAATTTATATATTCTCCTCGGCTGAATAGTACGGTGAAAACGTGCGCCGTCGACGGCAATGGTCGTCAATGGACCTGGAAATTTTCGGCTAAAGGCCAAAGGTATTACACCCGACTGGCGACTGTATTATGATGTATAAATATAACCTAGAGCTGAAACGACTACAGGCCAGAGGTGGTCTCTTTCGTTCCCAAACGCGGTTTACTTTTACTGTTCATACTTTCGTAATAATACATATATGTGTATATATTTTTAATGTCAGAGAATCGACGGAATGACGGTTGTTTTTGTTCCCCGTGCTTATCTATAAAATAGGTAGGCTTATAATATTATATTATTATATTGAACGTAAACACACTCACACGAGTTAAATATCCCCATCGATCAAGTAAACAAACCGAAAATTCCGATTATTTATATGGGTACCTCTGCAGTCCCGCGTGTCCGTTTACGGTTTGCCGTATAGCATTACTGGAAAGATGTTTCTTAAAAAAATAATAAAAATAATAATCGACATTTCGAAACATATGATATTAACGAAATTCGCACAATCGGTAGACGATAGATTTCACATGAATATTGCATACAATAATCTATTATAATATATTATATAAGTTAATATTTTGTATGTTTTTTTACATTTTAAGCGGATGCTTATGTAAATATTTTTTAAAAATCACAGTTTTTGAACAAAACAAGACAATACATCTATGGAGGAAAATTTATTTTTAATAATCATGTTTAGCTTTTAATATTTATTTAAATTCTAAAAGTTTTCAGTTCTGTACTCAATACTTGAAAAAGGAGTGTTTTTTTTTTAATTGATAATTCAAATAAAGTTTTAAAATAACATCAACAAAGTCCCATATACAAAATAAATTAAAATTAAGTTTGAAATACCTAGTAAAAACGATCATTAAACTATCTGAACTAAAACTCTATGCAGTTTTAATTATTTACGACCAAGTCATAAATATATTTTATAGTCTACGTAGGTACTCTATATTCTATAGCCCATTATTCTCTTTAATTTGTAGACAATGTACTTGATTACTTGTAAATAATAAAACGTTTGGATTATTGTGAATCCTAAATACATTATTCGCACAATGTATCTTATTTATTCACGAACTAGAAAAACTGTCATCAGTTATGCACTGTGTTGTGTTGTACTTAGGGCTTATACAAGCGTCATGCAAAAGTAATTTTCAACACAACGTAAAATAATGAGCGCGACGGCTCGAGTACCTAAGTCCTAAGTCTTGCGAGTATTTGGTTTTCTTTGCACAATTTTTGAATAATATAAAAAAAAGTTTAGTCTTGACTCTGGGCACACGCGCGTTGACAAGTATGGAATTTGACCGTGTGTATCGGCGATTTGGAAAAAGTAAACCAATATTGCAAAATCAAATTTGAAGACAGTAAGTATAATTTTAAACAAACTTTGATTTTTATCCATTTTCCACAAATCATTCTTATAGAAAACGTTTCGTTATGGGTATGCGCGCGTTGACTATTTGATACTATATTTTTCCATCAGATTACCGATGTGAAGTTAATAAATTGTTTAATTTGTCAGAAAATATCTCAGAACGAGTTGATAAAATCTAGTTTCCAAAATATATTGTTGAAACGGAGCGTCCAGCCATTTAAAACTGAAATCAAAAACGCGTCCTTGGAAAATTCGAAATCGATAAAAATCAGTGGCGCCGTACGAACTAGACACTCGGTCGACGAACAGGGATTTGAAAAAAATTCAGTAAACTAGTATTGATACGAAGTATTTTTTTCTCACGTCCTCGGCGGATTCCCAGCTGAAGGCAAGTC
This sequence comes from Sitobion miscanthi, assembly GCA_008086715.1. Lineage (NCBI taxonomy): Eukaryota > Metazoa > Arthropoda > Insecta > Hemiptera > Aphididae > Sitobion > Sitobion miscanthi. The sequence continues at coordinate 15,281,217 of CM017800.1, forward strand.
TACTGAAACCGTACGGATCAAGGAAATCAAATAATACAAATAAATAATAACGACCGCTGTTATTTTTTTCATGGTATTTCTCGCATTCTTATATCCAGCGAACGCCATTAATTAATATCGTTATATGATGCGATTTGAGCAGACGGTATACGATGTATGGCTTTGATCACGACTGAAGAGCGTCCGAACAGTATTGGCGATATTTATATGGGCGACGGTGATAAATGATAATAATCGCGAACGAGGGATGACGAATCGTAAGACCGCAAAGGTGCTTACAATATTGTTACTATACACATAATATCATTTATACCATTCGGTGCGGAGAAGATTTTGAACTCGAACGTTGGTAGGTAGGTAGGTAGGTACATAAAATGTATCAATGTGATAGCCAGGTATAACCTAGGTATACACGACCATACGCGGTCGTTAAGATGCCCCGCTGGGAATTCTTAGACGTGGTTTTGGAGGACGCGTTATAATGTATATGGGAATTATTCATGGCATTGAATTTCCGAAAAACTGATCGAATCCCGAACGTAACTTTTCGATAATTATTTCCAAACGCCCGCTATATCGGCCGTAGTCCATATTGGTCACGGGTATACGGCTCGTAATATTGGTGACGGGGGCCTTGGTCGATTCCTACAGCATGTTACACTATGCACACACACACACACACAAACGCCACACCTATATACACAAAAATGATAATATTGAAACCGAATTAATTAAATTCTATATACACAGAGAAATACCCGCCGGCGCCTTTCGATTATCTTCGGTCACCGCACGTCTGCTGCGAGCGTATAAAATGATATTATTACGTTATTATATTTATATTAGTTTCGAGTGTTTTCGACCGGCGCGCATACGATAATGTACCATCGGACTAATGGTACCTATAATATACGTACCTTGTACACACACACAACCGACCGGAGTCAGCACGGTCGTCCTCAAAGGACCAGACTTCAACGGTATTCAATTTAAGGTTTTTTTTTTTTTTCCTACAAGCACTTGGACGTGTGTGCTGCCGGACCTGAGACCACATATCGTGCGATTCAGTCGATGACACGGAATAAAAACACACACACACACACTCACATACGCACACGTATATCTGACAAGGCTTATAATGATTTCACCATTAATAATAATATTCCACCCCGCATCGATCTCCCGTGGGGAATTCATATTAGGCCTAAACGAACGCGCACGTATTATTATAGGTATATACCACCATTATATAGGTTCGGACGTTCCTGTATAATAATATATACGCTTTATAATGTTATATAGGCATTGGTGTGCCGCATGGACCCACCTATATCGTCGTGGACCTGCGGGTGAAATACTCACCGACGACCTGCAGCGTACATTATAATATGAATATAATATTATGATCCACTCGACCGTGAGATGAAATATAACAATAATTGTTATTATTTTAAAACACGTAATTCAAGATACGGGTGATATTATTATAAATTATAGTAATATTATTATAGTGTCGCAGTGGAGATCGCAGTCGTCTGAAAAATACGATCGACCCGGTGAGACGGCAGCCGACGCATTATGATGATAAAACTTATACCTACTTTATCATATGGGTACGGAAATGAACGTTTAGCCAACGACGTGACACGTTGAATAGTTGCAATCGGAGGTGGTGGTTGGAAAACCTGTAAGGTGGTTAAGAATCTCAGTGACCACTGGCCTTACGATCATTTTGGACATTTTCTTAATAGTGCACACTGCCTATATTATCATCATCATAATATATAATCTTCATCATTCGATCACGTTGGACATCCCACTATACTCTGCGTGCAGGACTTACATATTAGTTTTATCGATTCCGACGTTGCTGGACTCTGGCATCTGCATCCGTATTTCTGAATCCCAAGTTACGCTCATGAAAATATCTCATTACGCCCAGCTTGCTATGATTTGGGTTATGTGATGGTGTGGTGCTCTGAGTGGTCATACCAGTCTTACCTGCATATAGGTTATACTGGTTATATAGGTTATAGCCTTAAAGGTTTAATTTTATTCACCCTCATCAACTCCAGTCACGCTGTCTCGCATCACTATTTACCAAATGAATAATGTAGCCACGTAGATACCACATTTTAAACTTACCGAGATGATAATAACGATACCTAATGAAAATCGTTTCGATCGTTTATATCGAAGGTTTCATCGATTTAATACTTTTTAACGACGCATTTGGTAGTCTAAGTGCCAATAATTCCAAACTATCTACATTCGAACTAAATTCTTTTTTTCAATTTTATACTCGGGTAGTCAAAATTGAAAAAAATAAAATTTAACAGTCGTCGTCTGCAGAAAAACACATGTATTCTGTATTAAAAAATATTTAAAAACGTGATAAACGAGAATAATAAAAAATATATTTCAATATCTACTTCAATATAGGTAATGTTAGTTATGAGAAAATATAAGACCTACGATTTCAAGACATGAGCTCATTTCTTACGGATTTACTATGTATACAATTAAATAAATATATAATATATAAGATTCATAACAGATTAAAAATAAGACTTTCATATTGATAAACATTGTCAAAATATGTACCTAAATACCTAATTGCTTTGAATAATATAACGAATTTAATGAAAGAAAAAGTTAGATAAAACTGTTGTAAAAAATACTGATCATTACATTGTTATGGAAGTCCAAAGATATTCGTGGACAAATAATTTTTACAGATACTTTCGAACTAACTACTTTTTATAATAGAAATTTAAAAAGAAAACTTACAATACAATTAATGATTATTATAACATTTCATAAAATAGTTTGATAAATGATAATATATGAATGTCTTGTTGATAGTAATGCTCTGTCTTACTACTCAAAAATCCAAATACCACGTCATATTAATACATTATAAATTATAAGTGATAACAACAACGATGTTTAGACACATACGTTTTTGAACGCAATACTTATTTGTACCTGTAGTTTTACATTTTTAAAACATGATAGTCACTTAAGGACTAAGATTTATATAGTTTTGTCAACTAAGTTTAAAATAATAATTAATATCATATAATATACGATGAAGTTCTTTTACAATATTAGTATTTGAAAATTTAAATGTGTTTATGTGCCAGAAATTTGTACGTTTTCTCTATTAACTTGCCTAACTCTTGATGTATATATATATACGATTATACTATGTGTAATGTGTGTAGTGTGTACACTTTTTTTAAATTAATATATACAAGACAACTGCTATATTTATTTAAGAACAATTATGAAAATAATTGTATGATAACTTTATACTTAAAATATATTAACAAACCTTATAAACATGCTCTTTAATAAAGATTGAATCGAATCTATATTTTTATATGGATTAGAAAGTTAAGGTCTTTACATCTCAAACGAAAAAAATACACTTGTTTAAAATTCAAAATTTAGTTTTAGTAACTGACCAGTCTTCCGGGTTGTCAGAAGAAAAAAAGAATTGGTAAAAAGCCGATTCAAATAATAAAAACAGGCGTGGAAAACGTGGTACGGAAATACTCTGAATTTTTAGAAAAAATTGATGCCCATAAGGAAAAAACTCTGGCCGTACATTCATATTTTGACGCGCACGTCTCCTATGCCAGTGCCTTTTTTTTAAGCAATATAGATATTTTTGCATGATATTATGGACCATCGAGTCGGGCTGGTATAAATGTTTTTGATTTTTATCATTGCATATTATATTTCAAGTACTCGTGATAATAAAACTACTGCAGGTAAAATACAAAACGAATACATGACGAACAGACGCAATAATATATTATAGCGGTCACTGCTCATAGTGTGTGTGTGTGTGTGTGTGTGTGTGTGTGTATTGTCTTCGTGTGACATACCTCCTATATTACACTTACAGATTTGTTTCGATGCGATTTTGGCGTAGGCAAACCGTGTCATTAGAAAGTTCACGGATGGATGACACAAACGAAGCCGGTCGAGGAAGGGACGGGCTGAAAAAATATATCACAAACGTGCGTAAAAACGCGCGTTTTGCCTATAATTATTATTATGGCCTGTCGTACAGTATTATATTATAATCGTGCATGTGTGTGTGTACGATTTCGACGGTGCGTCAAGGCGTGCCCGAAAACGGATACAATGAAAATAAAAATAAAATATATATACAAATGTGTATAATAATGAAGCCACTCCACCCCGACAAAAAATTCGTGATAGACTATTGCGGTTCGAAAATTCGGTGTGTGTGTGTGTGAGAGAGTGGGTACATGGATATATATATACACATTTATATTATATAGTGTGATACACATACGTTATGTGTTATACAACTTCTATGCACACCATATTTTCGTCCGATGCGGACTTCAAATATTTTTAATGTCAGTGCACGCTCGATAATCGTTCGCGTCAATTCGCACTTGGCGCTTGAGATTTTAAAAATATCGTAATATGATATAAGCATAGCGACGTGGTGTAACGCAACCCACAGTAGTTGTAATCTTTTTGTTTTCCTCTAGAATTTTTCGATTTTCATAGATATGACATGATAATTTTAAAATAAATTCGATTTAAATTATCTCTGTATAATGCATCGTATTTAATGCTATTTTTTGTTTCTACGCATTATTAATATAAATCTCGTGGTTTATGAGCTATATACGATTTACGATATTAGTTTATTACATAACAACGACGCGGCGCAGATTTGATGGAAAACTGTTTGCCTCAGATAAATTATATTTCGCCACGCAGTGCATGTAATATTACACTATGTAGAACAAGAAACTGATATACTTTGTCAACAACGCAATTTCTATTTAATTTCTACGTACTTACTTAACTACTTAAATAATAATATTATTTTTTCAGAATTTGCCAGAGTACGCTTAACGGATTTATTTTTAAATGTGTGTCTTCTCCGAAGTCTTTCGAGTGAAAGGTTTATATTATACCTAATGTGCTGCAGGTTAGGCGTACACAGTGCAAATAAAAATAAACAATACTATATTATATCGACACAAATCGATGGGACAGTTCCTGTTTAATTAGAAACGAAGCAATTACAAAATCTTGTTTATCTACCGTAATAAACACGCTTTGTGGTGTGTTTCAGAAGTATTTAACGTCCAGGTACCTATAGGCTATACACATTCAATCCGTTCATAATTTAAGACATGTTATGTCCATTATAATGACCAACACAGCTACACAGTGGTAAAATTATACATTAATATCCTATCCCTCTCTCTCTCTCTCTCTCACCCTCATTCGAAATAACTATATTTCATTATGGGAAGCTAATTAGAACGAACGCGCCTCGCTCATTTTCATAATTTCTTTTTAATTTATACGTGGGTATAAATTAATCGTGTGATGTTAAAATCTATTTTAATGTCATAAGGCAAATGGCAATAAGAAGTCCAACGACTGCAAGGTAGTCAAGAAAGTTTAAAAAAGGTTAACGATTATCATTCGTAGACATTTTATGAGTCCAATCATGCTATATATTAACATGATCGTTTCAATACTATTTTATGAAGGAACGTTGATGTCATGATGAGCGTGCAATAAATAGTTATTATAAGTACTAAATAATTAAGCAGAATAGCAATATTATTAACTTGTTTATTTTAAAAACTCACTCATCTAAGCTTATGTAATTGAAAAAACACATAAATAATGTATTTGTTTGGGGTCTTATTAACAATGGTCCTTTGTACGTAAGCAACAAATCTTAATACCCAGACAGTAAAATTCTAAAAAAATCATGCGCTAGCCTCATAGTAGGTATATTACAACAGAATTCATTAAAACACTTTTAAAATATAACCCACTAATATATCCAACCTTTCTGTAATCACTCTCCCTGACAATCTATCTCGTCGTCTTAAGCGTATATGGTCCAGGGACCTACTAATTAAATAAGCTCATCTTCCTAGTAAAATATATAAATTCTATAAATAAAAAAAAACAAAATCTTTTTACAAGGGCCAATTGAGAGCGAACACTGACTTTGCCCATGCGTCTCAAGCCGCCTTAGTATCATTGTTATATTATATAAGTATTATATTACTTATTGTATTCATTTTAACGATATTGTAAGTATTCGTTTTCTAATAAAAATAACATTACTATTACTATACATATATTATAGTTACGAAATTTGCGAAGTATAGTTATAGTAAGTATAATCATAGTTCACGTATGCGAGTGTCGTAAATAAGATTACAACATTGCGTTTACCTATAGTTGAAATATAACAAAATATGTAAAACCAAAAACTGTTGAAGACAGAAAACGCATATGAAATACCTGCAGAAATTCAACCCAATACGGTTCGACGCATATTTCTAGAAAAAATAACTACATGCTAACAACTAACACATTATGACCCCAAACTTACGAGGTCGTAGTGTTTTATTACGTCTTAACCGTAGCAGCAGATGACGAAATATTTCCAAAAATATTACATGACAATCGATGGCCGCAAGACCAGTGTTTGCGCTAGATAATGTTATGCCTAACCCGGATAGACGTCCTCTATCCATGTTTTCAATACATCATCACTGTTCATCATATCCGCAAATCGCCATTATATCAGTCGATGGACATCGATCGCCCACAGTTACCTCCGCTGTGTGTATTACCAAATTGTTTATATACGATTACGGGTCGTTGACGTCTGCATTGAAACAGCGACCTCATCTACAATAAGAGGCCGGATCAGCGAATGAGCTTCCCGGCGTGGACGTCGTCGCATTCGATTTCGAATTATTCACGAAAAGGTAATATTCTCCACACTCAGAACTACTCGGGTAGGCGCCTATTATCATGAATAATATATAAGTTCAAATCGTTCGATATTGAAGTTCCGAACGCGATAACATAGACCGCGTAACTAAACGGGTGGTATCCACCGACAGGGTCCGTTGGAATGGCACGCAGTGAACGAAAACACTGGACACGATTGATAGACGTCCATCCATGTTTTCAATACATCATCACTGTTCATCATATCCGCAAATCGCCATTATATCAGTCGATGGACATCGATCGCCCACATTTACCTCCGCTGTGTGTATTACCAAATTGTTTATATACGATTACGGGTCGTTGACGTCTGCATTGAAACAGCGACCTCATCTACAATAAGAGGCCGGATCAGCGAATGAGCTTCCCGGCGTGGACGTCGTCGCATTCGATTTCGAATTATTCACGAAAAAGTAATATTCTCCACTCGGATCTACTCGGGTAGGCGCCTATACACATTATATTATCATGTATAATATATGGGTTCAAATCGTTCGATATTGAAGTTCCGAACGCGATAACATAGACCGCGTAACTAAACGGGTGGTATCCACCGACAGGGTCCGTTGGAATGGCACGCAGCGAACGAAAACACTGGACACGATTGATACCGATATTGTATAATATTATATAATTTTATGATTATGTATAAACAGAGTAGGACACCGCGCGGATGGCTTATTGGAGAACACGACGCGACGGCCCACGCTGCATACGTAATTATATAGTATGGTCGCACGAATTAATTTTTTTTTTTTTTTTATCGAAACCATCTAGTCGGACGAATTACTATAATAATTTGTAGTACAATATACCTACTAATACCCGGGGAATAATAATAATATTATTATTATTTATGAGCTCGTATAATATAACGTTGATAAAATCGATTCGGAGACATGATTTTATTTTTTATTTTCAAGTTTCCATAATCCATCTCGGTCGCCGATACGTGGACTATTATAAACACTGACGTAGGCACTGACGTAGTATAAATATATGCAAAAAATATCATTTGCACGAGAAACATGTAGAGCTGGTCACCTACCGCACGCGCCTCACGTGTAGCACGAAAGCGTCGCACAATGTACCTATAGGTTATAAATATACCCACCTAATTTATTATACAATTCGTGTTAAGCCTGTACAACTGCACAATAACCGATAACAATATGTGTACGAAGAAACATTCCGAAAAATTTTTCTAAAAATTAATTTATAACAATAATAAAAAATGTTCTGATTACAAAATATACAAAAATTAAATATATTCATCGTGCTTCCTGTCCTCCAAAAATAAATGAATAATACTAAAGTAATTAAAGAATATGGTATTAACACATAAGATAATAGTTAAGCATTTAGGTATCGGTTTAACTTTTAATTTCATTATATTGAACAAATAATACAATTTGTATAGAAAGAAATTCATAATTTCTTACGAACTAAATACACCTCAATCCTTTTAACTGCAAGTGCCTATTGATAATTACAATCAAAAAAATGAATATTATACTAGAAAAAATACTCAAATATTACCCTTTCCGTATAAATCACAGAATAATAATATGGATTAGGTAATACTGTGTGAAAAGTGTGAATCTTTTTGGATCCAGATTTATGAATAATATCACTTTTCAAAACGTTTAATTTCTGGATATTATAGATACTGCACTGAAACTTTTTTAACACATTACCTTGTGATGATTTATACTGCACGATTTGTATAATTAGATACGTACAACTGCGCGACGCTTCCGCGTCATTACACGCGTGCAAAACACGTCGCGCTCCAGCGATTGTTGCATGCGTGTAATTTTTTTATAAAATACTTCGTGTTTTTACACCTAAAACTACAAAATCAATTAACACAAATCTCAAAAAATAACAACGTCAGCATTATGCGACGTGATGTATTTTTTTTTAAAGTCACTGTCATTCAAACGTTAATCCTTTACAAATATAAAACGAGGTGGGCAAGTGGGTTCAGCTCCGCTGTACAGTAGGTGTCGAGTGGGCAACAGTAATGGATGTGTTAAATTTGACTTCGATGATTTACAATTATTGTATACGAAATACGATTCTGACCGAAGACGGTCTGTCATCGTTTATTACTATATAGTGTATATTTTTATGATATAATTGCTATTAAAGCAATTTATTTTACTAGCATAGTAATACGGTAGGTTGAATTATTTCTTGCCGAAAAGATTGCACTTGAAAACGACATTGTCTGTAGAAAATATAATAATATTCCTTTAAAAATATAAAGTAAACGAGAATAATAATTATATTTAAATTACAACAAAATAACTGAAATTGTTATTCTTCGTTTAAATATCTAATTTCGCCCAAATTTGAACTTAAAATAACTATAAAAACCTGTTTAAATAATATTTTTAAATTTTTAGTTTCATTATATAACTACTTAAGAGAAACTTTGTTTTATATTTTAAATCCTTAGCTACCTATACAAAATTTAACATTTTATTCGTTTTTGACTTTAAAAGTATTAATTGTAAATGTTCGTGATATTGACGAATTTTGTTAACAAGAGGAACTTTAAATGCTTATAAAAAAAAATCATGCCTATGTATCCATAATATTTTTTGACTGCTATTATAATAAATTTAAGGAACCTTGTATGACATTTCAATTTTTTTGACCCAGCAATAAAATTACTATCGATATTTAGGTATAGAAAAAAAGATAAATATACAATTTAATATGTCAAGTGTCCATTTAGATGGATCAAAAATAATTAAAATATTTTGAAAATTGTATATTGTATGGAAAATGGTCATATAAATATTTGGTAAAAATTTAAAGAATTTTTCATCATTTGTTTTTAAGAGTAACTACAAAAAACAAAATCGTTTTTGTCAAAAACTGGTTTGGCGTACAAATTCCGTTTTTTAACTTTTGAATTTTTTTTTTTTGTTTTGAACAAACTGCAGTGGAGGGTCTGTTTGCACAATACTACTCCTAACTTTTGAATAGCTTTTGAAAACTAACAGGAATCTTCAATTTTTATTTCTTGAAAGCACCAATTAGATTCAATTTTCTATTAGATAGCACCCTCAAAGTTGAAAATCGAATCATTTCTACTACTTTTCATGTACACAAAATAAAAAATCACACATCATTATAAAATCAATACATAAAATTGAAAATTAGTAAGCATTTTTAATAGAAGATTATTCCTTGTTGACCACTTGAACTAAAGACTAAAGCTAACTAAAATCAGTAACATCAGAAGAGGATTATAAGTGGATCCATCAGTTAATTTTCTTTCGTTTTGTTTGTCATTACGTTAAGGGAAGCTAATGCGCAAATAAAAAAATGGCCACGTTTAAGTACCTAATATAAGTAAAATAAATTATACAAGGTAAAACGTTTTGATTATAAAAAAAACTTAACTTCAGTAAAAACTAAAGAATAAAAAATTAAAAGTATTTTTATTGCATAATAATTTATTATTTACAGCGATACATACTGTATATTTTTCGTTTATATAAATCAGTAAAAATCAATGTCATTTATGTTATTTAATTTAAATTATTTTTTTTTTTAAATCATAAAATGTTTTTATCATCAATTTTTTTGTAACATTAATGAACGTTGTTTTACATTACATATAACGTATACGGAAATAGTTTTCCAGAAAATAATGAAAAACAGTTTAATTAAGACAGGGTATTATTATACAATGGTGACGTTGACAAAAAAAAAAACGTAGTCATCATATAGGTAATAGGTTACCTATAATGGTATAATGGTATTTTTTTTTTTTTGTTACGTATTTCAGGTATACAAAAAAATGTTTACTTTAACCGATCACTTTTTTTGATAGTTTATTAAAATTGAGGTTTCTCGTCTTATAAGTGTACCTAAGTAGAATTTTGAAAATTCGATATTTGTTCACGCACGCATAAGTAACCTATACCTATATTTTATTGTGTTTAACATTTGCACGCATGTGATTGAGAGCCCATCAATATCACTCGATCTCACCGAGCGTATAATATTATTAATTGATTTCATACAATATTAGTCAAGACAAAAAATAGATGTTGTGTACAATATATATATATACATATTTATTGTCTATTATAGTTATTGGGATGAAGGAATAAAGTCAGTGAGTGGACAAAAAAACAGACGACTCGATACACGAATATTAATCTTCCATCGTAATTCAGAACAGGTGGGAGTACGAACCGCTCTCGACCGCCGATAGAAGCGAAACATTGGCTCATCGTACTTGGGTGACGAAATCGAAAATCTCGGCTCACACATTCACACGCATATTTTCTCATTTTCATAACCGTATGACATTTATATAATGTACTTATGCATATTATTATTATAATGATATTATAGTTTAACCGTACAACAATATAACACGTCAATATTCACGACGCGCACAGTCGTTTTCGTTGTGCGGTGTTTTCGCGATGAAATTATTCAATAATATACATATATAATATACAATATTATGAGAATCTATAGGTATATTATGTAATATATTTAATACCTACTTTATCCCGCTGTAATAAAATAGAATAAAAAATCGTCGATCAGTCTGTACGTGAATATTTATAACGGCTATATTTCATTTTTATTCGAGCACATAATAATATATATAATTCTAAAACATCAAAACATATTTCACTCGGTCTCTTATTGGACTCGATAATATATGTATTTATGTATAGATATAGAATATTAACTTGCACACTTTAAAAATATTGCCAGTAATTGCTTTCAAGAACATTATTCATTAAATTATCAAACTGAAGGATGATGTAACTAACCTTACACTATAATAATTATATGGTAATTGCTATAAATGTTTTTAATGTATATTCAATGTATACCTATTATATACTATATATATGTATGCTAGCATGTGTGTGTGTGTGTGTAATATTAACTCCACACTGATGTGTTTTTTTTTTTCTCAATAAATAATATGTACTTTATAGTTTATAATTTTACATCCATCACGCCATTATTATTAATATAATTCATCATTAAATTATATATAGGTATTTATTTTTTATTTTTTTTAAATCAATAGTTAGTAACTATGATATTTTATATTTATATAAGCATAAAAACAAATAAATTCATAAACGTTACATTAATTATGTAATAAAAGTATGAAACACACGCGCACGCTAGAAAATAATATCTAGGTTATAATTGTGAATATTTCTGAAATTCAACGAAATAATAACATTAAACAGTGTTTAATCAAAAACCTATTGTTTGTTTGCGGCATTCATCTCCTGCACGACATACTGTGCATGAATCATTTCCGAATATACGTGTATTATATATATTATTATGTTGTGGTTATTAAACGAAAATCATAATTGCTCGGAATAAATCGAAATTATTACATTTATGGTAGGTAATGATATTATCTACAATAATTTTATACGCCTGGTGGATTTAAATTCACCGAACGGTATCGGTTGTCGTGTACACCTATGACTGCTGCTCGCCCATACAATCATCGGAACAGTTTTTCATTTTCCGTTTCGTATCCTAAATTGAAACCGAACTGAACACGTATCTTATTATTTCCAGACGTCGTCGTTCCAAGGATTATCCATAATTTAATACTATATATACGCGACGGGTTGGCAGGGTATAATACATGCATGTGTATGTAATGTATTGTATATATATATATATATATATATGATCAATTCCAGAGGGGGTTCGAATGCACCCCAGCACATCAATTTTGGAAACACGTCTTTCGATTTCGACTCGGCGCCGGTTTGGAATTTTAATGTCACGTACGTGCGCGGTGAGAAATAAAAAGTAAAAACTATTGCAATAAACAACCACTCTCATCCCTGCACGCGGACGTGGTGGAGGTCATGGGATTTTTTTCCACTTCTCTTTGCAGCGATATGATAATATCCAGCTCGTACGCAATGTTTTGTGCTGTCGACATTGCGGCCCCGATCGAATCTCATGCGACCGATCGCTTCCGCCGTCGCGACGGTCGTACACGACGAAAGTTTTTCGGCGATCTGTTTTCATCGACAGGTTGGTTTGGTTTCGTCGCGTGGAGACCGCAGCTCACACGTGGACTGGGGCCGAGCGCGCGCGCGTTCATCGTGTGATTTTTAAAATTAAAAAGAACGCCGTTTTTATTGTTCTGGCCGAGGCCGTCGAAACCCAGATGCCGGTTGACGACATATTTGATGGGCTTAATTTTACGACCACTTGAGTCAATTAAGCTTGTATGGCTACGGTTATTTTGGCAGAGCTACAGTCGTGTTTTATGTCCTCTGGAATCGAAGGGTCCTCTATACGCGTGTATATACTGTCCATATATAATCGTACATATGTATATATATTATTTCAAAGATCCGACGACAATACAGACCGATGTATATAATATGCGCACGCAGTACACCATAAAAACTAAGTTTTATATTTTTTCATCAGCGTTATTTTATTATTGCGTACGGTGAACCTTTCAATTCGCTTTGGCGTGTACTGCGCAGTTCAAAGTACTAAAAAAACTCCAAATATTAATTTCGTTTATTTTTCCCATAAAAATTAGAAAATAATTTTACATCATGGTTGTAAAACAAGAAATAAATATATTTTCGTCTTTAACAAGTAGGTATAATAATATGCACACGTACAGTATGTGAGTTATTGTGAGATTTTTAGCGCTCTTCGCATTTTATTATTACTTTATTTTTTTTTTTTTCAGGTATTGGGTTATTGTTATTTAAATCCATATACGCTCGTAAAACTCGTCCATAAACTGTGTTCACCTTTGCGGATATAGGTACCTACATTTATTATAAAATATCATATACCTAGTCGATTTAAGCGCTACAAATCATTTTCGAAACGTGCCGTAAAAAATAACCTAACGAGTGTGTGGAGAAATTATTGTCGTTCGCAATTTCTAAACAGTCGACAAATGCACGCAACGGAATCATCATACGCGCAAACCGATAAAATATATATTGAAATAGGTACCTACTCTGCAGTTTCAAATATTATCAGAACATATAGCGCTATTTGGTTTCCCAACATTCACGAAATTACATTTATTATAACAAAAATTTTAGTTTTTGCACTTTTATAAGAGTGGTTATTGATTTCCCAGGTTTTTTTCAAGAGCTCAATATTGACATTAAAACATACTAGGTATTATAAAAATTATTAAAAATAACAAATACTTAACCTACTCAACACGTATAACTTTTAAACAACAGTAATAAATAAAAATAGATAAATACGCACTTAAGCATAAGCCGGTGAGCCGAACAATTATTAAAAACAGCATATATCAAATTGAAAACACAAATACCTATATATATATATATATTTGAGTGTTTCTTCTTTTATTTTCTGGCCGTACTACATACCTGTGGGTACTTATGCAAAATACTTTTAAGATATTATTTTAGTAAATATATAATATTAAGTGATATAATATTATCATTTTGTGTATTAATTATTCGCAAACGTTGTTAAGTGTTTTGACGTGTCAAGGACACGACAATAGTACTGCTGTTGCAATGTTTTGAAAAAAAAAATGCCCGCGTACAATTATTATTATTAGTTGATAAGAAAACTATAATATGAAACGAAATTGAGTGAGGAAAGGGGGAAGAAGCCATAACGTGGCACCACGCAGTCAACACGAGTCGTGCATAGTATGTAGGTATGTATAATATTATAATAAAATACAAGCTGTAAGCACTGTTATCGTTATGGTATATCATACGTATTGATCATAACTTTATTATTCATATCGTACATTATTTATCACAGGTATGACAATGTTATTGTTGCGTGGACGTCATCGCAAAGGACGGACCAGATCGAAGTTACAATTTTCTGTTTTATTTATTTCTCAGCTGACGTAAATGTGCGTACACGTACCATTGCGCAAACCTCCCCGACCTCAACCCGATCGCCTTTAATAGAGTTTTTATTCAAATCTCGACTGTATACATTAGTAATTTCCGATCGCGTGCGAATATTCAGTAGTTCGCAGGTCAATTGAATTGAATTTATTTTTTCATAATATTGATGACATACCCCGATAACGTATGTGTATATCACAAGTAACCACATCGACCCGGCACTCCAAATTCAGAATTTGCAATGTCGGTTTATCGGTATAAGTTTTATCAGTTCGCATTTCTATTTAAAAAAAAAAAAAATGTTAAGTATGTTTTCCAAGTACCCACTTATATGCCTGCACCTACGGTCTTGTATAGTATTCGTCGTAACATCGATTACGGTCCAACGACATTCTGGACGGGACATGTGTATCTTGCAACCGAACTCTGCAGGTCTTTCGGTTTGCCGGGCGATTACTCTACCACTGAGCTACCCGACAGGTGACAGCACAGACTCAAGACGTTATTTCCCCTTCGTTTACGGAAGTCAACACAATCGAGTGGGCATCGAGACAGTTCCTACGCGGAAACCGATTTCCTGCGACGTTGAGTAGAAAAAATTCGTACAACAACAACAATTATAACTGTAAAATGATTCGGCTTTTCGCCCCCACGAAGTCACCACCCTCTAGTATGTAATCCACGTGTACCGCAACAACGATGGCATAATATATATCGAGCGGGCAATGGACATAATTTTGGTACTTATTTGCAACATGTCTAATATATTAATATTATGTTCATACGTGGTTTCATAATTCGACCGTGCGGTGACTTGGTCACGGTCGACGACGAACGCCAAACACGAGCACAGTCCACGGGGACGGTGCTGAGCACATAAAGTACCTACCTATATACGATAGAAACTGAACAACGTTGCGGCGTCGGATATTCGTCGCAAAATTTATTCGTTTGCTTTAACGATTCTCCAGCTCTGTGCGTTCGGAATATTAAACCCACTAAAATAATGTACATAATTCGAAGCTCGAGTTAAAAATAGGCACGTTAATGGGTCGCGGGTGACCATAAAAATGCAAAATATCGTGCTGCAGCGGAGCAGCAGGGGTTCTAAACCCGCCCACCCAAAAAAAAAAAAACCTTGTAGGTAATTGTGCAACGGCAAACGTGGTGGAACATAATAACGAAACGAACCGAGTAAAGTAAAAAAAAATAATCGTTGTTTCTTGGAGCCTTGCCAGGGATGTGGACGAGATCAACTGGTCGAAGAAGGGTTAGGCTTGGACATCGTTCCACCCAGACGCCACCCTTGGTCAAGCGGGTTAAATCGATTACAGAGATATCATACCTATAGTAGATATAGATGACAAAAAATAAACTATTAGCCGACATTACTGAGGTACATCTTTCGTCCAACGATGTCGGTACCTATATATTAGTAGAAAATTCCAAAAATAAAATAAATTTTACAATATTCTTCGAAATCATTCAAATACATTTTAACATATTATCATATTATATTGTACGGACCTGACGGCGTACAGTGTATCGTGTATGTCATTCTATTATAATACATAAAATATTAATTTTGTTATTTTGATCATATTTATTAGTTTCTTATGCATTCTACATCAACAATCTACATGTTCATTTTATTATTATTACTAAAAATAGGAACATCGCTAGTTGTTGGACATCCAGATTGACATTTGGCTAAATAAATGAATCACCAAAGTCTAAGTTGAACGCAATAATAATAAATAAGATAATACAGGTACATTATAACTTATAAGGTGTATAAGTCATAATTCATAAATCATAGGCATACAATTAAATCATTTTAAATTATTACTTGTCTGTAAGAATTAAGAACTCTTCGGGACTGGAATTTTTCTACACCATATTTTTTTTTTTTGGTTTAGTATTTAAATTATTTTTTAAAATTGAGTGGTTGACCAAGTCAACAGAAAAATCCTCATAATAGTGTAGACAGTATACTTAATCATAAAAGTAAAACAAGGTTTATTTTTTTATTTTTTTTTTGTGATCTCTATTTTTCAATATACAAATAAAAATAAGTGTTTAAAATTAAAAAAAAATATCGGTATACTTAACAAGTAGGCAAACGAACTTTGGTATACAGAGGCATATATTATGCCGCATAGAACCAAATGCGTACGACGTGAACGCGAAGTAAAGTAACATTTCAATAAAAATATGATTATTATTTTGTAATCGCATGCATCGGTATAATATTATTTCTATACGCCTGTCATTGTTTACGAGTGTTGTAGATACCCACACATTATATTATACAGTTTTACCATTGTTTGCGTGATAATTCGTTGCTACGAAACAAGAAAGTGTACATAGTATAGGTATCGCATTATTATTATTATTACTATAACATTATCATATATTATACTTTGTAGTAGGGGAATTTAGATTCTGAGTGGAACTCGTTCGTAGACCAATATATAGATGACCATCGCCGCGTGCAGTGCCTATATATGCATACTTACCATGCGTCAATCGCCCTTTTCCGTTTATTACAACTCCATAACCGCGATGTCATGTCTTTTCGGAGGGTGAATAATATGTACGCTCTGCGAACACCATACACAATATACTGTACCTTCGTAATAGTACCTATATATATTATCTAATATAAGGGGTGTATAATGTATAGAAAAAATTATTTAGCGTTTTGTTCCCAGGTCGTTTTTAATGCAAATATGTACACAATAATATTTTATGAAAAAAAACAACAAAATACGTACAGACGGGTTACCAGACCCGCGCGTCCTCCCCGTTTAATTACGCTAAGAGCTGGCGTTTAGTACAATTTCGGACCCACCCGCGACGTGCGCGTATTTCAAGAAACAGTAACAATACATACCTATATAATATTATTACGTGTACGACGTACACACTGTTGTGAGCACATGTAATATTTTAATGTGCGTATAATATTGTGTACCCACACTGCAACGTACGGTGCGACGGGTGCCCGCAACTTGTGTGAAGGAAAATATAAAATAAACAACAAACCGTTTCTAAACCGACGTGGACTTTTATCAACGATCGCCATTGCCCTAAGTATCGCGCGTGACTTCAATCGCGTTTCCAAACGGGCCGCGCAAACGATTTTCCCCATTCGAACTCTATTTTTTTGCTGTTATTTTAGACATGTTTTTCTTTTGGTTTTCGGTCTTTTTCGAATGCCGTCTGCAGACGACTAAACTTCGAATGCGTTTTCGCCGATTAATGTTTTTCGTTAACGCATAACTTTTCGACAGGTAGTCAATTTGCATGTTTTAGTACATTAATAAGTAAAGCATCGTTGCATTACATGCTACGCAACTGTGCCATTCGACCGAGTGGAAAACAAATTACACTTTTTACGTTATTTTATATATTTTTATATAAATTCATACATATTACACACTTATAATATAGTTAATTTGCCTGATTATAAACTTCAAAGCATGACTCGGCGCAGTAACTAGCTGTATCAAAAATAGTATATTATAGAGCAAATGAAGGATTTTGTTTCACGTAAAAAGTTAAATAACTTGGTAAGTCTTGATATTAATATAATATAAAAAAATTTTGTTATTTTTTAATGTTTTCTCATAGGTATTCTTATTTTAGAATCACTTAATTTTTATACGGCAGCTTAAAAAATCTAAAACAGATATTAGTCAATTAACTGGTTTATATAAGATACAGGTGTGATTTGCATACACTTTTAATACATAATATCGAATATTGTTAGATCCATGTGGTGTAAGTACAATGTACATGTATACTTTAATCTAAAGATAAATTAAATTATAAAACCTACAGTTCCACCCCTCACAGTACCAAAGGCTAATGACCTAAGTTGTCGAAGCCTCAAAACAAACAAAAAAAAAAAAAAAATTAAATTATACTTTAATAGTGTAATGAATGTATAAAATATGTATAACACTGTATAATATAAAAACGTATACAAACTTATTAATATCACATGTGTTTTCATTTTAAGCCCAACGTTTATTATTATTTAAGATTATTTTTTCAAGTTTAATTATTTAAGTTTATTCCGTTAGTAAACGGCCAAGAACTCATTAGTTTGCTTAAAGGTCTTGAATGGACGCCAAGTATCATTTTCTAGCACCAAATTTTTTGTTTACTATTCTTATTATCTTTAAGTTGTTTAAGAGAAAAATCTGAAAATATAATATTAATATTCCGGAAGTACTGACGATTAATAAAAAAAAATTACAAAAATAAATTATAGATGGTCTTTCTTATCCGAGAGATAATTACGGGTAGATCATATTAATAGTGGTATAATAACTCCATTTGGCTGCTCGTCATACGGTCTTTTCCGACTAATGACTCCACAGACTTAAAATATTATGAGACGTGTACCTATACGCATTTGCAGAGGACAAAGGTAATAAACGAGATATAATAACAAAAAAAAAAAAAACAACAAAAATAATTATACTGTATGTTCTTTATTATATAATAACTTCTATAATTTAACAATCTTTGTAATCAGCAAAACAACAATAATTATTCTCATTTTGAAATAATACTTTAAGATTAGATTACCATTTTCGAATATGTTCAATATGGTCATAATTTATAGACCCAATTTACAACCACCACCACTATTTAAATCTCAAAGTTGTGAATTCGATATACCTATACGGCTATATTTACATGTAAAAAAATATATTGATGTTATACAATAGGTATTATTGGGTTCAGATATGATGCTACAACAGATTTATAATATATTCTATTCGTTGGTTAATGTTTTTATTTGTTATCCAAAAGTCACTTTTCGAAGTTAAAACTTGAAAATATTTAATTTTATGAGGTAAAACGACAGATCAAATATCGTGCACGAGTTAAGTACAATATTTGCTTATATTCATGTGAAAATCTAAACATTATGCCATTCAAAACCATACTGTTATGATTATAACGTAAAAGTTTTCAAAACGTTCGTTGCCGACTGTCTTGTTAACTGCAATATTATTGACCTTATTGTAACTAATTATAAATTTAAATCGTAAATTACGTCTTGGAAGACGTGAAATATCTTCGGTTGATCATTTTCTGTACAATATAATATAAATTTATATACCTGTTATACCCACGCGTGTTCTTCCTCTCGGCATCGGCCATTCTCTATTCACTCTGTCCATTGTCAGCTGTCATGACATTGAATCTCCAATTAGTTCCTTGCCCAATCCTCTCATTTCGTTATTTGATATTTTCATCTTAAGCGCAAATGTCCAACAGGCGTTAGTGTTTTACCTTATGGCGGTGTGCTCTCCTACACTATATATAGGTATGTGGCCAGCCTATGGAAGTTTCCTAATATTCTGCGAGCTCGTACAACATGATACAAAATATAACTGGGATGACAATAATAGTATAATGTCGCAATATTATTTTCATTTTCAACGAGTTACGAATTTACGATACCAGCTATTATCCTGCAGCGGTCGTGCACGAACTTCGCGCAATGACAATAGTTATTATATTTGGATCGGTATATTATATTATAATCATTATTTTACTATCCAAACAGACTTAGTATTCGCAACAATATTTGTGTGCGCGTGTATGTGACGTGTTTGGGCGAGCTCAAGGGTCTCGTATAAGATTGTGAGTAGCGGTTGGCGTGTGTTTTATGACTTTATACCGACCCCGCTGGCAAAACTTTATCGGTCTTAACGATGTTTGGTCGAAAGTGCTCATCAGCCATATGCGCGTGTCATTAGGCGTATTGGCTATTACTATAATATGCGTTTATGTACGCACGCACACGACCGAACTGTATTATACAGAGTGTATCACGAGACGTTTTCTATTAAACGTATAGGTATTGTTTTTCGAGCAGTTTGAATGATCCCGCGGGCGTGTACATTTATCACGAATGAGACCGAAAACTAAGACCTCTCGTTTCGGCCGGTATCAGTACACTACGGAGTCGCGACAGCTTATTATTTCGGTATACAAACCTATTTTATAGTATTGGCCACAAACACTCCGGCGGCAGATCGAAATAACAATATCGTAAAACCATCGGCGTGTGCATCGTTCTCGAGACGAGTATCTAAACTTTACGCGTGAATCCTTCTCGGTTATATTGATGCGTAGGACGGTACCTGACCGCAGTTTGGTTTTATGTCTTTCATAAGAGCGTATACAAAGTATATTATTATGAGATCGAGATTTACTGCAGCCTCGTCGTCGTCGTCGTCGTCGTCGTTATGACGCACCTACGCAGAAAATATAATATAATTGGCTCTTGATTATAATATTATGAAAATATACGTCGTCGCACCGTATATATATCGTATAATATACATAAAATTATCTCTATACGATCATCGTCAACACAGTGGCGCGTATAACTGAAGCTCGACCAGGAAGCGTATTATACGATTCAGAATCACAACTCTTCATATTATATGGAGGGCTCCTCGTCACCACACTCGACGACTTCAATAATTTCTTTAATTTTTTTAACAACGATATTCATTTTTTATTCTTCTCAATAGTAATTTGATCATTTTATTATTATAAAATATACAATAATAAATACATTGAAAAACCAAAATCCAACTCCCCGGAACAGTAGGCGTGTCCA
Organism: Sitobion miscanthi; assembly: GCA_008086715.1. NCBI lineage: Eukaryota > Metazoa > Arthropoda > Insecta > Hemiptera > Aphididae > Sitobion > Sitobion miscanthi. Next base: position 15,302,625 of record CM017800.1, read on the forward strand.
GCTCAAAATATTTGGTTCTGCCCATTGTGCTGTAGACAATTTTGGCCACAAATACTGCAGGGATCCGATTACAATTATTATCTTTTGATCCCGGTTCTTTTCATGATAAAGTCTATGTTTTTTCATTATAACATTATATCACGCGTTGTACATGCAAAAGTCGCTCAAATAGTCAAAAAGAAAGTTCAACATTTTTAAAAAATATAGTATTTTTTTCTAATTAGTAACAAGATCGATTAAAAACATAGGTATTGTATTTTATCAATGGTGACGATTACTTACAGTTATTGCGGACAATAGTACCTACCCTTGATTCAATTCTATAGAATTTTAAATAATACAAAAATAAAGCATATGCCTCAGTCACTTTATTCTTTTTAGGTATACTATAATAACTTCAAACAATTGAATAAGATTTGTAATACTATAAAAGCATAAAATAATAAGTAATTCATAGAATGAATGATATTCGGTTATTTGTTTTGTTCCTACAAACTAGTCAATCACTCTATTAATATCGTATTTCATCAATAGACTTCTAATCTTTCAATCAATAATAATTTATATTGTTGTATAATGTTGACGCTCATTGGTTGTTGATCTCGAGTATATTATATTCTGATTCCCTGCAGTCTGCACTGCTGAAAAACTTCTTTCCATTACGGTACTTTATAACGCCATATTGGAATTACCAGAACTCTATAAAAATAATGTTTATTATTGTATTAAATGCCGGCTCTAATGTCGTAAGCCCTTTACGGGCACAAGAAACATCTAATAGATACTTATATTGTTTTACTAACAATATTTTACTGTGATATAATGCGTTCTATTGTGGTCTATATTCTACATACCAAAAGTATAGGCATATCGTATACGACCACCCCAAGTACCTACTGTATATCTTTTGTAGCCATATATGCAGGTACTATTGATGTATTCAGCGTGCCCTGTAAACACGCCACTGCCCCGAGGGAGGGAATCCATTCATCACTTCTTTTCAAACACGTTCTAACCTACCCACTGCGTCAACGCGAATACCGACCGCGCATAATAGTGAACAATTTTTTACTTCAAGACGTCCAGGCCTAAACGTGTCAATTATCACGTGGTACATTGAACGGACCAAACCAAATGCAGTAATCTAAGGGTTTCAGCACTCATAATACAGCGTATATACAGAACGTGCAGCAGTAATTTCCGACGTGCGGCTCGAGAAATAATTCAAATGAATTCCACGCGCGCCGAAAATCACTAGTGGCGTCGGTACGACTGTCGCGGACAATCGATACGATTAAATGACTGTCGATGGTGTACGAAAAACGAAAATACGATATTCTCGATGCGACACGTCGGTGTCTGACGATAAAACGAGACGATGATAACGAAATGACGCTCCAGGATTTCGAGTTCGCCACCACCTTGGACCGTGGTATAAGTATGCGTACGACGCTGGTTCACTATACGGCCGACAAACAATCGACCGAAGCTCCTCCGACCGGTAAGCGTTTGCCGGGGTAGCTTATTGATTTTTTCTTCTTTCAAAGATCTTCTTTCACTGCACATAACGACGTGTACATTGTACATTATTAACACTCGGGTGACATGCACTCTATAATATAGCCTTGTCTGGAGTCGACACAACGTACCCGTACAGACGTGTGTGCGTGTGTGTGTGTGTGAGCGTATATTATGTACGATTATCGTACGATAAGTACGTCATATATGTACTTGTGTGTAGCCTCGAGCACCGCGGCACGAACGTTTCGTGGGCGAAGAGTGTTTTCGCGTACCTACGATAATATTATATTACAAACATTGCTCCGCTACTTTTTTCCACGAGTGTACCTATGTGTATATATATATGTGTGTGTGTGTGTGTGTTATAATATATTTTATGTACATATAAACGACCCGGTACGAACAACGTTATTAAAATCATGTACTAATAAAATGAATATAAATCACGCGTGCGCGTACCGCCAGCCGGTATACTGCAGCGTAAAAAATATGTAAAATACTGTGAACACTTATCGTTTTCCCGGCAGGACGAAACCGTTTATTATCATTTATATTATTATTATTACGATATTGTTAGTTACGGTATTAAAATAATGACCCCCCCCCTTCCCCCCTACCATTTGTAATCGTCTGCAGTGGACGGCACGGCACGAAAACGCGTCCGGAAGACTCCGTCGCCCGCCGAAACGGAGTTGTTAAAATATTATAATGTTGCACTGTTTTTTTTTTTTTTATTTTGATACACGTCGTGTGGATTTTGTAAGTAGTTGCGAAATTATGATAATATTATTACGCCTATCTCACGGATTTCGATTGACATTATTTTTCTATAGATATATGTGCGGCTGTATCGGTTTTTTCCCGGTTTTTTCCGGTTTTTTACCGGGCAAAGAAATTACTCGGGGCATAATTAAAAACTCGTCGAACGATGTATCCGCAAAAAGAAAAATATACCAGTGCATCGGCTATATCTATACGGATTTAATAATATTTGAAATGACAAGAAACAAGTACTTGACCTATATTATGATGATGGTTTTTTTTTTTAACGATAGCGTAATGTCACGATACATAATTTACGTGTTATCAGTTACGTTAATATTATCGCATGATTAATAATAGTATCGACCGATTAGAGTTCACGTTCAGATTAAATAATAACGCTGTTGACTATAATAATAATAATAATAATAACACCACAAACCAATTAGGTTTATAAGAATGCATTGCACATTAAAATATTAAACTATACACAGTGCCTACCTATGCCACGGAGTAACAATAGTAAAATAATCAAATGTTGAATTGTATTTTGGCGATAGTGATTTTAAACAAACACAATATAAAACAATTGATTTCTAATCGTAATACACGATTGTATAATTAAAACGCTCATAATAATAAATAATTGTCGGTAATTAGTGAACGAAACTCGAAGCGACTGCTTTGAAAAACCACGTTCGCAAATAATTGCAAACGATCACACTATAAACTTTTATACGTTTCACGTTATTGCTATTACTATTATTATATTATTGTTGTTGTTGTTGTTATTATTATTTATTTTATTATGCCTAACCAGGCGCATATTTATAATATTATTATTATGTCTTCAGGTTAAAACATCGACGGCAAATCGCGGTTCAATAATTAACGTGGTGAATTTTTTTTCTATTCTCAGAAAAATTTGCATGGAAAAAATTCTAGTAATCATAACTGCTGTTGGCTGCGGCACAGCAATATCGCCGACAAACTACTTTTTAACAGTATTCTCGGTAGCCGCGTGTTTCAGAATAACAATTATTATTCGCGATAACAGCTACTACACGCCGCAAACAAACACATTATCAAACGGTTTTTTAGCTCTGGTGTGTGCGAACGATATGACCGATTTCACAACATAACGTAATTAATTTTACTGGAATCGCTACTATGAAAAGACGGTTACCGTCAATGCGAGAGACAGAGAGAGAGTGAGAATATTATATCGTATTATCACATTGTTTTTCGATACCGATTCAAACAAACTCTGACTCTAAGGTGTGTGTGACTCATCAGAGATACTATACTGTCTGCTTGTAAAATGTTTTCACCGGAGATTAATAGTATTCCCGAGTTAAACCTCCCAAGAGGCAAAAGCATTGTAAATTAACGCACAATAAACTATACTGGTAATATTAGTGTAAGGAAGGGGGTCATATATGCACAATAATAAACAGTAAGTGTTCTAGCATTAACCGAGTTTCGTCCCGCACCAACGTTAACAACGTTTATTTCATAATTTCATTATGAGACTTTTCGAGACTATTCGACCCGAATAATGAATACATAGCTGATCAACATTTACATTTCGAACCCATATTAAAATATTATTATGTTTTGTGCGCCAGTGCGGATAAATCCTAAGGACGGATATTTAATTATTTTTACATAATATCGTGTACATACGATTTGGTGTAACATTTTTTAACGTGTGTGCTGTGTGCTCAAAATATTGTCGGGTAAACCGTATACGATGCACAAACATGACACGGATATTTTAAAGTTTATCGTTTTATTTAATTTCGAGTAATTTCAATCAATTTAGAGTTAATTTATCTGATAACTGCATAAAAACGAAACACTGAACCAATGAATTGGTTTTTTGTTTATAATATAATGAGATAATAGCGTACAAAAATCAAATTAATTACATTTTTCTTATCAAGTTCTAATTAAAACATTAATAAAAACCATAAAATATGTAATAACATTTTCAAATTTGCGTCTGTATATGGCTGTAATAATGAAATAAAATAATAAGTAAATAGTAAATACCGAACTGTTTGGGTAATTTATTACACCTCTATCCAAAACTATTATTTTTACGCATTCATTTAACAATTTATTAATTATATTTAGTCAATAATATTTATGCAGTTCAATATATTATTAAATTATTATAACATCAATACAAGTAACTCTCAGCAGTTTAAAAAAAAAACCAGAAATTATCAATGCAATAATAATTGTGGGCATGCCAGGTTTCGATAATTTTCTAGTAAATCGCTCAGAGTTGATACAGTTGAAGATTCGAGTCTTGAAGCTTAGTAATGCAATTATAACAATATAGTTTACTATTGTTTTCGAGTTTAATAAAGACACCCACTCAACTAATATCATCAGCATTTCTTATCATTATTATTATTGAATTATCGACAAGCAAACATGTGCAATATTTTTAAACAGACCCGAGAAAAAACAGTATACAATAAGAAGACAGACTTAGTATGTGGTTATGTGTGTAATTAATACGATTGTACATTGTTGCAACGGTTGTACTGTTGTATTCAGTAGCTATTCAAAGGTAGGGAACATAATAGATTTCATTCGTTTGATGTGTGTTTTGGCTATTGACCACTCTGTACATTATAGTCAGTGTCGGCTTAGTACTTAAAGGGCCCCGGCCCCCGAATACATTTATTCGGGAGGGCCCCCAAAAGGTTGTTTCATAAAATAATAGAAAGTGCTTGTAATAAGACGTAATGCAAAATATTATATTTTTTTTCTAAAAGTAACTTATTTAAAACACACATTTAATTTAACTACATAGTTATAGAAATTATTTATAATAAATTCTAAACAATTATATAATTAATAGGCCTTACAATACAAATTAATATATTTTTTAACGCGATTAAAATTGTGTAAGTAATAATAATATACAATAATATTCAATATCCAATATTCATATAGTATTATCGGGGCCCCTCGACACAAATACGGCCCCCCCCTTCGGATGCGTTCGCGGCATAGCGGCCATGGCCGACACTATATATAGTACTTTCTCGTATCGGAGTATCTACTCGGATGTACTTTATATACATTTTAATTTCGATTTTTAGCATCGAATAACACGAGACCTCCGTCTTCGATGTCGGTGTATGTGTATCGGATTCGGATTCCAACCGGGGCTATGAATGATGATGATGTGATTTAATATGAACGATATAAACCAATGACGATACGAGCAGGTCGGTCACTACTTCACGGCCGTTCACACAAAGTTCAGACGTCTCTGAAAGTTAATTTTACCACGGAACGTATGGGACACGAGTACGCGATTTGTAATAATATAATATTCAACACACGTCTCGTGAAATTTGATGGAATCCAACGGAATGCAATGTAAATCCGATTTTGCTATAATAACATATTACTACCTAATAACGCGGTCGACGTACTTTATAGTAATAATATTATAATGACAATAATAATCGTTATTACGATGATTAAATTACATTAGTCATTTTACAATATTCCTATTAATTATTGCATATATTACCAGCGTTATTATAGTGATTAAAACGAAAACGATAAGCAAAGACCTTTATCGTCCGCCGGTTCAATTACAAAAATTCGTAGTAGACGAAAATAACTTTTATTGCGCGTCGACCCGTCAAGTCGAGCCTGCGATATATTATTATTATAAATTGCACGTACACCGAATACACACGCACCTCCATAACATTTAAGTCCGCTCTGAACTCGGGTGGGGTATTCAAGCACAAACCAGGAAAAGTATGGCAACGAGTGGCGAACAACATGTAAACACACACACACACACGAATACACGCGAACGTGTAGTAAACAAGCCGAAAGGTGAAGAGAGATGGGGGGAGACGAAAGTTTTTATTTCAAATTTTTTTTTCATCTTCCGTTCCGCCTTTGGTGAGTGAGGAGTGAGGAGGGGGGGCAGGCGAGGTTAGCTCGCCGATAACCAGAGTTTATTACACCGCCGCCGACTGATAACACGTTTAATACGCGTTCTGTATGTTATTGTATATACAACAATATAATAGTATATACGACGACGCCCACTCGACGATTGATTTTTTTCACAACATTTTACTCATCGGGCAGCGTCCTCGAGTTACGGCCACAGATCTTGCCGGTTGTAGCTGGTATACTATAATATATACGTCTATATAATACCCCCGTTGTAGGAGGAAGGTATAGGTGGTATTGTATACAGTACTATACCCGGTCGCAATGTGGTATAAAACTGGGCGACGAACACAGTGAAACCACCGTTTGTACGGAAAACCGGGTCAAACGGATCGTATATACTCGTGCTAGCTATATGAGATAATATATATTATATTATCCGTCTAAGTACATAATATATAACTTATAACTATTATATTATAGTATGTACCTACCCATACCTACCGACGTCGTGCCGGGATCGAGATAAAACGCAAACACTTCTTGTGCATAATAATATTGTGTGTTACGCACGAGGAGAAACATGAGAAAGGGTAAGGCAGGGGTAGAATGAGATAGTGGGATGGTCGAGCTGAATAATAACTCTCGTGCGATCAAGCACATTTATCCGTCCGATATAATACCAAACTTTCAAATAGACGTTTTTTTTTAGAACAGGTAGCCGGTAGGATGGTAGGTATATACTACGCAAACATATTTATTTGTATGTGAGTACAGAATTTCGAAAATTATCCTCGATTATTATATCTTTTAAATTGTATTTTCACTCAATTTAACGTATTAACGTAATGTTAACCATATATACAGTTTTACCAGTTTCAATAAAATATGCAACCAAAAGTTAGTAAATTCCAGCTTTAAAATAAATGAAAAATTATAAATTATAATTTTGTGCCTATCGTTATACGATGCAAAATTAATTGGTTAATTAAATAGTTTTACAAAATCAGCTATCAAGAATGGTATTTTTATAACGTACCAATATCCAGCTCTGGAGTCTAGTTATATTTATCTTCCAAATGTCTATTTTCACTATGAGTAATAATATTATGTTTATTGTTTTATTTTTGGTTGAAAAAGTTTTTACAAATGAAACGTTCAATCGAATCCAGCAGCGAATTTCTTTTTTTGGTTATATCTATATTATATAATATCCTGACTAGAATGGCTGCCAAGATTCTACATTATATTTAACCATTAAAGAACGTTTGTTGGTCATTTGAAAGATCAAATTTGGTTTTAGTGCGAGATCAAATAGCATATTAACTATGATTGTATAAATCAGAAAAAACAATTGGTAAAGATAAGTGTAATTTTAATAAACGACATTAAACAAAACACCTATACAAGTTATTTTAGGTGAACAGTGTTTTTTTTTTTCATGAAGACTAATCGATAGCGAGGGCTATTCTTAAATGTTTTAGAAACAGTTTTTTTCTAATCTTACTTTTTCGTATAGATAAAGCCTTACACAGAGTACTCAAAAAGTTTCACTATTAGCTACTTTATAGATTAGAGATTCGACACAGATCGTATTTAAAGAAACGTCACTCTTGGAATTTTGTTCAAGTTTCTCAGAAAATGGCGGCGAATACCAGCAATGGCAACACGTGGAAGACTTGGTTTCCAGAAGAAAACCTATTTTTACATCATAGCAAAACTTTTTAATGCTTCTTGGGACTTAAATATTTATTTTAAAATTTATATACGTAATACCTAATGTTATATAGTTTTCGTGATATTTTTATAATTGTTTTCCTTATATTCAATATTTCTTATATTCTGTATATTGTACATTTGTTGTCCATACAGATTATAACTAGTTATGTTTCCACGTTGAACTTAATACATTATTCAGTTTTAATATTCAGAAGACCATGCAGGATGAAGGTCTGCGGAACATTTAATAAATGAGTAATCACTAATCACATACCTACTATACATTGGTATGTGGTGACGGATACGAGCCAGAACGATATCGATAAAAAAAATTTACAAGCACTTTTTCACTCGATAAAAATAGGTTTTTCAAAATCCAGTCATAACGGAGCGTTATTAAAATAATATGTATTTTAAATTCTTAGTGATTTGATTTCCAACTTAAGCATCTTTTCTGGTAGTCGAGTGAAAATCTATCTGGTACTTTGGGGGTCAAAAGTAAAAACCCTTAGTGCTTTTTTTAATAATTGGGAAAATATATTTTTGTACAAGTGAAAAGATGGAATTTTTAGACGAATAACCTTATAATAGATGCTTGACATTTTCAATTATTATCGATATAATATTCTTTGCTTAGTCAAAAAACTTTAAAACTTAATATAATAAAGCTCCTTACAGTTATTATAGTAAATATTACTGGAATTAAAAAGTCCCAGTATCCCAACATTTTTCTTATGAGTGCCGAAGTTTTGATTTTGACGGAGTTTGAATTTCCAACGTATAATAACGATTTGTCATCATCATAAAACTTTCTTATTTTGTTGTAATATTCAAAAAAAAAATAACCGCAAATACTTGCAATTATCTTTATATTATCGTTTTATGTAAACTGTGTAACTTCAAAATATTTTGACTTTTTTGAGCTATTTATAGACTTTTGAAAGTTTTCCTTCTATAGGTAAATATCGATGAAAAAATTTTCAATCAGTCAAAAAACCTAAAAAGGTAATACAGCATTCCTTACAACTTAAAAAGTATAGTTCATACTAGAACCAAAACAAACATTTAAAATAAATATTTAAAACAATTTTTTTTCATATATCTACACATTTTAAGTTCAAATTTAGAAGAAATTAGATATTTAAACGAATAATAATAAGGATTAAGTTATTTTTTTTTAAAACATAAAAATTATTCGTGACTCGTGAGGATTCGAAACTTTCGACGTAAGTATATTATATTATATATCTACAGAGAATGACACATTTAAATGCAATGTTGTCGGTAAAAATGAATTTCCCTATTAATATAATATCATAAAAATATGCTTAGTTATATAAGGCAGACAGGCTGTCTTCGCTCAGAATCGTTTTTCGTAAGCAATGTTTGAATTCAATTCAACACGTACACTGTAGTGATGTACTCAATGACGATGTGCACTCGAGCACCTAGCAGAGCTGTTACATATTACTTTCGCCCTTTTTTTTTTTTCGATTTTTCGGGTTCCCTTACCTCGTTAGCGCATTACGTCATATTTCTGCGGTCGTGTGTCGGCACAAACCAAGTAAGCTGGCTCGGAACAAAAGTGTATTTCTACCCTCGTTTCACACACGCGGTCCCATCCGGATAGCGACGGTAAAGACCGTAATCGTTATCGTATCGTAATCATTTGTTGTTATTTTAATGGTCGTGTGTTCTCGTTTCGGTGTAGTGTTTTACACAAAAAAATGTGATATACTTCAAAAGAAAAAAAATAACCAAACAGTCAGCACAAGGTCTATAAATTCGAATGTCCTTGTCCTGCAGGCTTGGCGGGTTAGCCGGATTTTCGGGTTCATATAACATTATTTTTTCGTTACGGAAATCACAAATAATTATGAATGTTACATTGAACTGCTGTAACTTGTGTAAATAGTTTTAGTGTTTTTAAACCTACGAAATCCGCCGGCGGAAAGATCTCATACAAGTATATCTACCTATCCACAATATTGGCACTATTTCATGGTATTACATAGGCGAAACTAGGGGGGTGCTTAATTTAGCACCCCCAGTTCAAAAACACCAACAATTTAAAAATCGTACGAAAACCATTTTTTTAGCTTTACGTGAGGTTTTTTTTAAATTTCTTCGTTTTTAGCAGAAACACAAATTATTGTTTGTAACGATTATAGGTATATCGAATATTAGAATTTAAAATTCATCAAAATGCCGAAAACGTTCAAAACATTTTTCAGTTAGAAATTTATAAAAGTCGTTCCTTTCACGGCTAACATTATAAATTTCGATAGATAAGACTTCTCACAATCGGTCAAACAAAAAAAAAAATGTCCAATGGAAAGCGACATACGTTTTTTATTCGACCCGCCCGACAATCTGCAGTATACGATAGGCGTCGACAGCGCTCCCAGTGTCGATCCGTCTTACCAATAACGCGCTGCGGCATATCGGCGAGATCTATCGAGCCCCCCCCCCCCCAAAAAAAAAACCAGCACGGCCAACGTCGCGCGGTGATACCGCACAAGTGTGATGTGCCTCAAATCGGAGTGCGTCGCACATTATACTAATGTTATGCGTTTCGTGACCGGGCCGAGGGTCTCGACGACGGCTCTTCGACTCGGGACCGAATCGGGATCCGACCGACTATATGTACAGCGCATAATATATATATATTAATACAGACCGCGACCGTCGCTCGCCGCAAAGTGATGATGCGGTCCACGCTCGTGCGCGCCGTACGGCTGCGGATGATGACCACGACGCGTTTATATAATATTATTATAATATAATGCACTGCCACTGCAGCAGGTCTACGCATCATCGGTGTGCGTGCGCGCGTGTTCTTCGCGATATGAGTGCGCGAAGCCGATCGTACGAGTCGATATTATTATTATAATGTCGTAAAAGAAAAAAAAATGCACGTCACACGCGTCACGACGCACGCACGCCGCCGCCGCCGACTTCCGAGTCGTCGTCGGCACGTTCGTCGGACGGATATTATTATTATTGTCGTCGTGCGCGCTCTCCGACGTTATTATTATCATACTTTTATTAATATACGATACGATACGTTATAATTTATAATAATAATAATAAAGGTATGACTGACGGACAATACACGCCGTCGACGACGAGCGCAGACCATCATGTACGCGGCGGCGCTGCAACTCGCGGATGTGTCGTACGGGCGGCCCGTCGCAGATCTATATGGTCGATAACGCTATAACGAGACGAAAACCGTCCGAGAGAGATCAGCTGCTGTAAATGGTATATTATTATAACGTACGCGTGTACAATACATTATTGTTATTATCGTGTTCCGGTGTTTGCGCACATATTATAATAATAATATGTAAGTACGCCTATATTTACGTCTCCGACCGTAAATGTTGTATAAATCGCCGTCCGTTCGCGTCTTGTCCAGGCGGCGAGGTAGCGTGTCTCCGTGTGCAGTTGCAGTGTTGCACATCCCGGTACCGACCGTCGCACCGGAGTGTCGTGTACGACCGTAATCGAATATCATAAAATGAGTAAACCGTACGAGCGGTTGCCCCGGGGTGACCGAATACTTGCATTAAATCATATCAATATTTTGTTTTATACTGCACGGGCATACACGATACCGTATCACACATAGGTAGGTACTCGGCGTGTTTCCTCGTGCGCTGTGCAAATCGAGAACCCAAAAAATAATCATCGATTTGCCCGCTAAAAAAAAAGGAATCCCATTCGACGTGTTGTTCGTATATAGTAATAATGAGCGCGACGGAGTGATAATGATTTATTTATTACGGGGTACGAATACCCGCGAGGCTACCGAAAATGTAGACACCGTCGCATACGCGTGTAATATGAGTATCGTCGAGCATCGTGTTACTACACAACAGAAAACGATGCGGTGTTATTACCAACAAAATAAAATTATGAACGGTAAAATGTGATAGGCGAAATCGGATCGCGACTGTACTGGCTGCTGCACTATCGTCGTCGTCGTTATATTACACGGCGTGTGTATATATAGTGAGAAAAAGGCTTTTACCGCAAAACAAATGGAAATTAGGAAAATTCTAAAGAGTGATAATTATACACGAGCAGTACATAATATCATAAGGGCCGCATATAGTTATATACATTTATACGTGGTATAACCATCGTATTTGGGACCGCATAATAATATATACTTATATAGTATACACGCATGTATAATATACGATCTCGTTACCAGATTGTCGACACTAACCACGCACAACGTGGGATAGATGGTCCGGTCGTGTATATAGTTATAGTTGGCCGGCCCATCCCCTGTCGGATGAGTGTGTGTGTGTGTATGACCGTTCTTACAAACGTGCGTGTATACACGATATAGGAGAAATATATTATATACCTGTACGGTGTATACGTCTGACCTGGGGCGACAACCGAAAATAAATTACTCTCGATGTACGAGTTATGATAAGAACCCGCCGCCGCCGCCGCCGGAGCGCAGAGACCCCTTGATAAATTATAACAACGATAATAGCCGCCGTTGGATAGCACACACATAGTACGCGGACGAACATCTGTCCAGCGACGAGGGGAAAGAAAAAAAAAAACCATAAGCAGGAGTTCTTCCTATATGCGTACTGTGTTTCATATAGAAGAAAACAGCCGGTGTGTGACGTGTGTGTCCGCATTCCTCGGCTGCCGCCCACTACCGAAATTCGTCCTCGACATCTCTCCAAACGTATATAGGTAGTGTAGGTTCCATACCTACATTCATCTGGATGCGTGTGTGTCTGATAAAGGCAACCGCGGTAGCAGGGGTGCGTATGCCTATCGTATATGTATGATATTGTATACGTGTAGCCGATTTCATAATTTACGAGAGAGGGAGAGAGAGTGAGAAAGAAAAAACCATAGGGGAAAATTCACACGTTATTGCTGCCATCGCGGTGCATTAGTATAATAGTGGGAAATAATGACACGTTTTCCTGACACTATAATCGTAGTGGACGTTGCCCGCAGTATGCGCACACCATATCACAGGACTTTCGAACGAAATAATTAATAAAATGAAATATATATACAATGTATAATATGCGCATTGAAATGTGTGTGTTTTCGTCCATTTCCTTTCGATGATTCCACGGTTCTACCACCATCACCCCCATTCTCGTATTCTCACCCCTAACCGCAATCCCACTGAGTGGCCGCAATTACCGGTAATTATCGGTACACGCACGCACATGCAATTTCGTTTTTCCAACTAGGTAGACCAATACGATATAATTATAATAATAATATAATGTGTATATTACAATCGGCACTGTGGTAAAGCGACGATAAATACGGCAGCATAATAATACGTACAGTGCGCATACTGTATAGTATAGAGATAGGTTACTTTAGAACTGTAAGGGTGTTTGGACAAGAAAAGGCAATGCATCTTATCAAGTATTTTATGCTTGTAAAAATCAAATTCTTGACCCGTGCATTAGGATTGAGAAAAAAACAAATGGCTACCTTCTGCAACATCAGTTGTACCTTATGTAAAAAAAAATCAATGTGTGTTATGTCTTATATTAGGTATATCAGACATCAAAATGAATCCACAGTACAACCTTCTATCTATATTATATTATTATCAAGACACATTTTCAAAGTATTTTGCTTATACCCGCAGGAGGTCACAAGGTATAGGTCATGGCGATCGTTATTCCGTATCCAATAAGTCTGACTCGCAGGATTTGCGTACCTAACTAGAAAGTACCTAACTATTTATCTTCTTTTTTTTAACTATAGGTACGTCGTTTCATTTTGTTTTAAAACGCCTACAATTTCAAATAATAGTCGTATTAATCAATGCATGTCTGAGTTGAGTTACATTAATCAATGGTTAATTCATAAGCTATAAATTTATATTAATTATCTTCAATTATTTTTGACGTACCTATATTAACATTTTTAATGAATTATTGTTTTAAATGAAAACAAATTTAACTGCATATTTTGGTAAACTGAAGTGCATATTATTCAAAATGATTTTACTGCAATAAATTAGTCCCGAACCATATATAATAGACTAATAAAACAATGATTTAGGAGGATATCCAGTGATATAAGAATATAAATTAATTAGTATGTATGTATTTTTTTATGGTAGGATCCAGAAGATTACGATCCCAACGTCTTTTGAGGCAGTCGTGACAGGAAATGTGTAAAATTGATATGAGTGGTTCATAAAATATAATATACAATTTAACTAAAGAAACCTGGAAACGACTATAACAGACGACTTTTATTTCACTCAAAACTAACTTATAAATTGCAAATACAGAATATATAACTGAAAACATCAAATATTATTTTTAATGCACGTGTTGCCTTAGGTATTAGTGGTATTACTAAGAAATGAGTATATTATTGTTAGGTATAAAATATCTTGACCATTATTCTCGTCGTCGATTGAAGCAAACAATATTATTATACATATTTTGTTGACAAATATTATTTCATTCCAGGATTTTAATAAATAAGATTTAATGTGCTGAGTACAGCAATAATTGCCGGTGGTGTTTCATCCGATTCAGCCATATTTTAATCTCATAAAACCAAAAAAAAAAATCAATGTTTACGTGTTTAGCTTATGATAAGCGAAATTTAAGCATGTCAGTATCACGTCACATTGATTTAAAATTTTAAACAGACTTTTTTTTCGTAAGTGTTGATGTAAAATACCGTCTAAGCAAATACGCCAGCGTACGGTCCACATACGCTGTGTGCAGTTACATTTTAATTTTTAATACAACAAATCATATTATTGTATGGCGCACATTATACAGGTTCCACGACTTGCTGTCATTTTTTATATTTTTCTTTGCATCTTCACGCTCCACCGCCGCTGTATATGTTTTTAGTCCCATGACGACGACGGAGTATATTATTACAAATTGCATCAACATTAACAAAATCGACCACAAGCCCAGTATAACTATGAATTATGACTTGACATATTTAAACCTCATTATTAACACCGAACACGACTTTTGATGACATCGCGACACAAATAATTAAAAGTGTCCCGAGTTAATTATTTATACACATGGAAGTTAAAGAAAAAACAAAACCGAAACATGATAACTTTTTTTAATACTTAACGTACATGCCACATGATATAATAATAATTACTATATTATATTTACCTCGCATATTTTATCAACGTACCTACCGTTTCGTACAATATTGAACAAAAACGATAAAAACACATAATATGCTGTTCATTATAATTATATATACCTAATAAGAAAAATATAATATTCTACACGATATTGGCTCGCATAATTGGCATGTATAATATACTTTTATAATGTTAACATAGAAAGTCCGAAGTCGCATATTACTATATTATTCTTTTTTTTTTTTTAAACTACGCATTAGCATGATGTATTATAATATTATTATATTATGTAGGTATGTAGATTTATATAACGATATTCTTCTGAGTTGTACCCATATATATGTATACACATTATATTATACAGTGTGTCACGAAAAATACATTGACCTTACCTCTTCGATAAAATTTGTACGAATTACAAATTACAATAATACATGCGTGTATGAGTGCTACTGTGAAAATTGTTAATAATTGATTTACACGTTGAATGTTTCATACTCATATTATAGTATCTACCTATATGTTATGTGCAGTTGGTTTTTACTACGAGTGGAGCATAATGTGAACCTAACATTAACCTACGATAACATTATCCGGTGAAATTGTGGATTGAAAAGTGTGTGGTGGAGGGGGGGGGAGGGCAGAGATAAAAATGTATTATAACTTATAATATTATGGAATATATTGAAGAACAGTTAATATTTTATTATGGTTTTAGAAAAAAAAAACCTCGACAACATTACGATTTGCGGGATGTACAACCACGGAGTGGTTGATCACCAAGATTATTCTATTAATACTATGAACAACTTACAACTTATCCGCTAATCGGAATATAATGTATAGTAATATTGTGTTTATAATTTTATATTAAAATCGAAACGTGCGATAAAATATTATACTGTCCGATAGTTTAGGCAGCTTTACGCTATAGGCGCGTTTAATGCGGATTGACAAAGGTTCCTTTGGAAACAACCTACTAAATTATTTCTCATGAAACGGTAATAATAAAGATCGATATTTTATGGACGGCATTATTTATCAGGCAGTACGAAATAATGTCCAATGTAATTATTGGTTTCGTAATTTTATTGAAACGGAAGGGATAGGTTCTTTAAAAAATAAAAATCGTTACATTTGTGTTGTACACAACTCGTGTTTAAAAATACACGATCAAATATTTATCTAGGGTCGATTTGACAAGCAGTAGCTATCTCTTAATAACGAGTTTAATTCAATCAAAATGTCCCAGAAACGCTACCGTGTTTGTGGCGCGGCGGTACGACAGTAAAATATTCGAAACAAAACGTCTATCAGCCTTATTTATGGCTACAAAATAATTCGAGATTTTGACAAATTTTGCATAAAAGTTCTTATAAAAAAAAATTGGAAGTATGATACTAATTTTAGTATTTTTAATTTCTGGAACTTTTGAGGAAACTTGTCTTACAGCGTCAAGATTTTTTTATTAATTTACTTATCAACAAACATTTTGACTTACATAAAACAAATAAAACTAAAAAAAACAAACATTTAAATATCTAGAAATAGCACTATTTCTAAAAGTTTATTTGAATATGTCTAGAAATTGTTAGTACAAAATAAATATTTAGTGAAAATTGCATGTCTCTATGATTAGTGTTCGTTTTTGAATTACAACAGAAAAACAAAATCGATTTTGTCAAAAACTGGTTTTCCGTAAATATTTCTGTTTTTTTTCTAAATTTTAGTTTCCAAGCATCTAGAGCGATGACGAACATTTTGACAACTTTTAATCAAATTTAAAATTTAAAAATTGTATAAAATGTTCAACTTTTATAGCTGTCGTATACAATGATATTATATCATTGAATTCAAATTGAACACCACCCATTGCAGTAAAGCAATTGTAACCTACTGTACAGCAGAGCGACACCCACTTTTCCCCCTCTATTATTATGAAAAATACTGGAAAATGTATATATTTGATCCTTCCCCACCCCCGCAAAAAAGTAAATTTAAACTAGATACAATTTTCTACCAGAAACCTCTTTCAAAATTGAAGGTTTTTTGCTACTATAAAAAGACAAGTGTCTAGGTGAAATCAAAACTTTTTTTTAAAAAACACAAAAAATTCAATACATTGATCAGTCCGTTCATAATTGAATTGTATACAAGCATTTTTTGATTACGAAAATAAAAACGTTCGTAGACAATTATAAATTTATAATAATATACGATATGATATTATCTGAATGCGTACCAACACGATTGTATAGTGTAGACTGTAGAGTGCCTTGATAGAGATAACAGATATATACTATATCAACGCACTCTAATATAGCATAATAATAATGTTGAGTTTAGTGACCGTTTATGAATTTTTTTCTCACTGTTTTTTTTTTTCTTAATAACTTATGTTAAATAATAGTAATATTACTGATAAAAACACAGCTGGTGTAAAAACTCGTATTTAAATATAAAATTTATAATTACATAATGATGTTTATCTCTGAACTAGCATATGCCTGAAATAAAAACACAGATCATAATGCGTTTCGAAAAGTATTCCTATCATATTTTTATTTCTTCGTATGAAACAACAACACGGTCGCCCAATATTGAAAAAAACAGCTTATCTATAAGTCCACTCGTCTCAAATCAAATTATAATATAATATTTTTTGTTTCAATGTCATATCGTCTAAACATCCCGTGTACACGATTTTGACCACTAACAATTCGCAGTAACTTGGTGAGTTATGGAAACCGATACTTAACGACAGAACTACAAACACGTGGATTGTGTATGGCGTGTGTAATTGTGTTTGTGTTGTGGTATAGATACAATTGAGCTATTACAATGATGATATACATAATGTGTGTATAAAAAAAAATATAATACCTAATTAAAATAATTATAGCGTGTGTTTGGATAGAAAAAATTACTATTGAAAATAATCATTGTCTAGTTAGGAAGATGCACACGCTATGATAACAAAAATTATACACAACAAAAAACTCCACTGTATAATAATTTTCACACTAAATATTTAAGTACCCGATGTATATGTGGAATAAAAAATAAAATGCATTGCTTAAACAAAAACGTTTATAACCAACCGGTATATTATTACTATAATATTTTACAGGTACATACTGCATTAATCTTCAAAAAAATCACAGTGAATAAACAACAAATAGTAACGGGGTAAAAAGAAAAAACCATCGATTGGTCTGTACACACAGTGGCACTGGAACAAAAAGGGAGTAGCGGGAAATGTACCTCACTTATAAGACAAAAGGATGGCAAACTTATGTGTTCTGGTTATGAATTTAATCAATTTATACGTTTTTTGTTGATTAGCTAATAATTAAGTTCGTACATTTTTTTTTTATACACACCGTCCACAAACGATAATAATAAGCATAAATGACGACCAAGAAAAAAACATATTGTAACAAGACAGCTTGATAGTCGGCTGCCAATTGGAGAAACTGTCCACTGACGACACTATAAAGGCCATTATTTTTAAGTTGACGATAAATTGTAAACTATTGTCTTAGAAAGCGCAGTATTGTGATTACCTACAGTATACTAGCTACTTGCTACTTGATACACTATTGATGCAGACGCTAATAATTATTAATATTATTATATTTCAAACGATTGGAAAAAAAAACGCAATCCGTAAGAGTGCTCGCACGTTTATAATTGATATTTTTTTTTTCCCATTGAAAAAATAGCGTTACAATAAAAGTAGGTAGGTACAAGGGAAAACGAATACTCCGATCGAAGACATATTATTATAACGTGTGAACACACAAACATGCTTATTGCCAATGATACACACGTTGAGAATTCAACATCGTTGAAAAAAAGCCAGCGGCATCGACTGTACGTTTATCTTCCTATCGTAACATTTTCTTTGACGGCTGTCAAAGAGAAGACTTTTATCGTCAATTGCGACGCTATAATAAGATTTCGAGGTGGAAATATTCGTTTCAGTTATTTAACTGTATATAATATTATATAGGAACGCAATAAATTGGACCAATATACGATTGTGGTCGTCGTGATGGAGTTTTATTTTTATTTTACTCGAGCTACTTTTTATACGCGACTTTTCAGACGGTTCTCTCTTCACGAGGACGTTTCGTAAACAATTTTCATTTGAAATGAATAAAAGAAGCATTTATATTTCGACGTTCGTGTAGATTTGTCATAGCCTATAGCCTACAGGTGTAGGAATTTGTATAGGTATATTATATATTTCGTTTGACGTGTTCGATTCCGATTTTTCAAAAAGTGAATGGGTTTGAACTTTTATACCATAATTTAGCCAAACCGTGAACTTATTTAGCATAGCACACATTCAATGTACCTGTACATATAATGATATTATACGTATATAATATTAACATAAAATATGTATTCGTTTAAGAACGAATTTAAAATCATCAGCATAATATTATGCAAGTATCAAAGAAATTTAAAATACTTTCGAAAATAAGTGATAACAGATTCTAAAACTATTAGGTGCATTTATCAATTTTTGATTTTTACAAAATATTGTATCTACATAATTAACTACGTAATACCAAATACTTAAAAAAAAAAGATGGTTATCATTATCAATATTCCAGTATACTTTTGTCTTATCCAAGTTATATATTAAATGTATCACCTACACTAGGGGTTTTCAACCGGTGGGTCTCGGCTCCCAGGGGCGTCACCGATTGTTATCAAGAGAGCCGCGTCCGCCGTACAAAATAGAAATTTGTTGATCTTATTATCATCATAATGTGTATGGGATCCATTTAAATGGTTTTCAAAATCAAAAGAGCCGAGGATCCAAAAAGGTTGAAAACCCCTGTCCTACACTGTAGAAACCCTATACTCCAACCCCGCAAGGCCATAAATAAACCACTAACTATAAGGTACGGCCTCCTTTAATAATTGATTTCGTTAATCCGAGAAACTGACGGATTAAATCTCTCGGTCCGGTGCAGTAGTACAATGTTGGGTGGTTCGCTTACGGAAATCATCAGGTAGACCGTACAAATAATAATTCTGCTGACAAAGTTTTTCCGACAAATTAAGAATATTATGAATCGTTGGGCGATCGAACGTGCATAGTACCAGCTGATGCGACCTGTACGGCCGGTGTAGGGCAAAATCAATACGAATGCGTATGCCTAATAATAATGATAATGATTATTATGTCGTCCAACGGACTAGGTCGTGTTATAGCACCAAGTAACAACAATATTATATTATTATATATTTATATCCAAACGTCTACGCGATAAGTAATATTGTTGTTCGTGTACTACACCGGAGACCTCGGCGTCATCATTTATCGCGAGTACGAATTACGCGTAGTCCTGTTGACTGTGGAGTGTGAAAAGAAAAATGCTGACGAGTTACCCGCCGTCAGGAGACGGATAGACCGTCGGGTTATGTGTTTATACGACCATGTATAGGTATTAAAGTCGACGCACATCATCATCCGTACAATTTACACTCGATTGCGCACAAAGATTAAAATTTAACAAAATTTGTATGCATATATAAATTTATAATATTATAATATATTATTATAAATAACGAAAATAGTATCAGTGCTTGGAAAGTTAATTTAAAAAATGAACGTTCACGTTCATCTCGTTAAAAAGGAACTATAGATCGTGTCTCGTTCCTGGCTTAAAGAAAAGTAACTACCTTCATCCCTCGTTCCTAAATAGAGAACATTTTTTGTTCCTCGATAATTTTAAAATTGTATTAATATAGTTTGTTTTAATAAATTTATTAATTAGGTACCTAGTTGTTTTGTTTTTAAAAAAATTTAAATTATTAATTTCATATAAGTTAAGACCGATGAGGCCGCCGTGACTGACTTATAGTCGTATACATAGGTTTAATTGTATACCGACACCCAAGTAGCTCATTATACTAACTAAAATTCTAAAAGAACTTATAAAACCTTTTGTTATAAAAATTACTTAAATTCCTATATTTAAAAAAAAAAGTAAGGAGATTGCAAACGGACAATTATTTCAACCAAAATGTACCAATTTTTTGTCAACCATACCTATTGACCTGATAATGTGAAAGGACTTCTGAAAACTGATTTGAATTCGTTAATATGTCTACTTGACATTATTTTAATGTTTTTCCTAAAATCCTGTACATTTTATTTGAATATTTAAAATTTACAACATTTTAAATGTTGATTATTCGAAAATTAAATTAAATATCTTAAAATGTGGCCGGATTGATCTCCACTCTCCAGTAGACATAGTAACGAATTTTAATCAGTTTTCAGAAGTCTTATCGCGTTATCAGGTTGATCGGTGGGATTGGCAAAAGTACATGCAAATAACTTAATAAGCATAAATTGTTTACCGTTCAAGCGGCCGAGGCGGTGACCTGCAGTACGTACGCATGCGGGAGCGCTAAGCTATTTTATTTACACACAGTTACACAGATCAATGATCACTTACTACGCACACATTGACAAGTCTTGCAAGCATACAATTTGAAAATTTACTATTTTGGAAAAAGGAACGAATCAAATCGTTCGTGGTCCTCTAAAAAAATAACGAAATTCCAATGAGTTCCATCCCACAAAAAAAAAGGTGGAAAAAAATATTGTAAAGATAAACGACGGTTACCGTTTGGTTGAAAACCAATATTTATAAACCGTTTACATCGATAACCGAAGAGATGATACCCTACCCTCCAGCCACACACACATCGATTACGTTACCTACATATATGTACGCCACGTACACATAACGTAGCCGGTAAACAAAAGTCGGTGGTGAGACCATAACATTACATCGTGTGTACGTCGTACAAGTATTTTCCGAAATGAGCACGAGATGAAATTCCTAAATTTTCATCGTTTGGTTTTTCTTTTTTTATTAAACATTCCGGCTTGTACCTAGAGCTTAATACTATAATATTATTACTATGCTATGGTATTTTATCGTAGGGACGGGCATCAGATGTATTTTATGTGCGCAAATAGTGGGGAAAATATATTTTGTATATCGTGTAAAAAACGTATAGAAAAACAAAATAATTTTACATTTATAATCGAAAATCGAAATATCAAACGTGAAATAATAATAAATGATAATCATACCTAAGCATAAATACTGTTAGGTTAACTATAAAATATAGTAACTCAAAGTAAATCCGTGCATTTTTTCCGGTTACTAAAAAACAGTTTCGTTAAATTATTATTGCTATTAGTCACTCCTGACATTTTTTTTTATGGTTAAGTTAATATTAACGGACTTAGAATGATGATAATAATTAAATATTTACAAATAATATCTGTTGAACTATTGATATATTATGATCCTATTGGTTTCGACACTCAACTTAACTTAGTTTTAAAGTTTCCATTTAGTTGGTTTAGTGGGAGCTCGATAAAAGAAAACTCCCCAGACCTTCTTTGCAATTAGTGATATAGGTAATTGTGGTTGGAATGCGCTTTACACGTTTGATAATATTCCACGCGCATTAACCACGAGTGTAGATGATTCGTTTTACTTAACACTTTACACGTTTACTGTGAAAAAGACAAATTAAAATGATTGAAACGGAACGCACTGCCTACGTGTATAACGTATAGGCGGTAATAACGACTAATTCCGTTTATACTCTTGTGCTGTAATAATTATACTATTACATCGTTCGTGCGTGCGTTCGTCTCTGAATGCACCATGCCACAGTACCAAAAAATTACCTTTTTTTTTTTAACACGCATAATATAACATAAAATGTTATTATCGCACTGGCGAGTTGTGCCCGCGATGCCGTTCAGCGAAATTTCGGTGTCAATTTATTTGATCGCCGCCGTTTTAAAATTTGTCGACGAGTTACGGAGACCCGTCGATGGAAAATCGTCGATTTATTCTCGTAGTGCGGGGGCGGACGTCGAACGCGGGATTTCGACTCGTTCGAATCGGTGCGGTTCTGCGTAAAGAAAAAGTAAACACGTGGAACAAAAAAAAATCCCGACGATTCGGTTCGAGTGGTATTTACCCTTCGTAGTCGTATACCAGTACACAGTGTGCTGCACTGCAATAACACAATAATATTATTATAAATATCGTGCCGGCGGTGGAAATGAGATGTTTGCCCACTTCAGTGCGCACATAATACGATTCCGTTTTGTATTATAAATATTCGCCGACTCCGTTCGAGAAATGTATTGGAAAATACGTTTTTAATTGTTTTATGCAAATCGCGTCGAACCGCTCGCGCCGCCTTGCGGTCCATTTAAACCGGGGCAAAGTTGTTGGTCTGGAGTTTTTAATTTACGATTTACCGAAGGGAAACATTATAATATATAAATAAACCGTAAAATATAAACGGAATATATATATATATTCTATACACTATATACACTATACTATACTGTGTGTGTGTGTGTGTGTAGCAGGTGAAAGAGTGGGAGGAATGAAAAACGAACATATTATATTGTTCTCGAAGTTTATTTTTCGCGACGACAACAAATTATTCGCCTACGGTTTGACGGACACAAGCCGATTAACAATTGAAACGTTTCCGGAGCACGTACCAATCGTTCGGCCCATTCGTGCCCCGCTTCGTTCCAGGCATTTTTCACTTCCCCTCATCCCTCTCGTCTTCAACCACCCTCGGCCGTGTGTCAAATTGATTCATTCGCAACCCGTTTTCTTAGGGATGCGCCCACGCGCGATAATGTTATCGCATATCATATTATAATTACGCTATGAGGGATCTTCTAAATATCATATCATAACAGTATAACATTATAGTTGTATGGATTATATTATCGCTGTTTGGCTTCGTCCGAATTTCGTGCATAAACTAAAATTTGGATCGAATTGCGTGCCAGATTTTTATAATTTAATCACCCACGATAATACAATATTATTGTACGATTTATCTTCCCGTTTTTTCGGACTGTCAACCGACAAAGTTTAACTGATGTGGTCAAAAATCGTACACATATAATACCATATTGTACTAGGTAACTATGCATTAAATAATATGTACCTACCTACCATAGTTAAACTATGTAAATATTGAGCATATAAATATAGAATGGGATAATGAATAGGCACAGATTATAATATTATAAATAAATAATCTGTGATACCTATTACCTATTATATATAGAAAATATATAATTTTTTTTATTTATAGCTATACTTTTAAAATTCCATTTTTGGTAAAAATATGTGTTTATACCTGAGCTGTTATACCTATACTAATTTGTCATCGAATTCAAGCCATGCTGTTTGGTATTTTTATATTTATCGATTATATCCAATATGAAATTTTCTTTGTCCATTGCTTTTCCATTTATGACAATATGTTTGTACTAATCAGTTTTATTTAAAGTAAGGTAAAAGACGGTGATATTATTCTGTTATTTATCATGAATACTGCACGCAACTCAGACGCATCAAAAATAAATCTCGCATGCAATTCTGTTACGATTTTTAATCTGTATCTACCACATGCAATTCGGTTGTGCCAATATTTATAAAATTATCAATATTTGCTCATATTGGTATTCTTTTGACCTCAAAAACGAATAGTTTAATTTTCCTGAAATGAAAATGTGTTGATGGCTAAGATAATATTATATCATCATGTCCAAATTACTCTCAAAGAGCCAAAGCAATGGATTAGCTGAGAAATTAATAACACTAATGTATTTGTAATCTCATAAGTCATAATACTGAATATAATGTAAATGTTTAATGGTATAATCATTCAGTTCATCATTATTATGTATTGTAGTTAAAAGACAAAATTTACAAATTACAATGTGTATTTTTCACTTAAAGTCGATAGTTTATAATATAAAAACATAATTTCAATTATATATATTTATTATTTCAGGACTTGGAACTTAATGCACTTAAATTATAGTACTAAATTACTAAATATACATGCACTTACGCGCTTAAAAACGTACAAATTTGCTTTAAAAATATGCACTTAGTTTTTTTTTTAATTAATTTTCTTAACAATTTTCATAATAACGAATATTTTACTAAAAAACATTTTTATATTTTATAATTGTTATGCATGTCAACTAGGAATTTGGTAAACACAATACAATAATACCTATAGCGAATACTCTCAAAATAAAAATATTCACTATACCTAATGTATTAATTTCCAAGTTTTCTAAAACAAATATACAATGTACATTATATGTCTATTATACACATTATATACATGGTTATATAAACGTAGATTCCCAAAGTCAACTAGGTACATGTAATACTAAATGTTATAGCCACATGCGCACCGGCTTCCCCATCGTGAATCGCGGTTTTTATGGCATTACGACTACATAATAATATTATAACATTGCATTATAGCTATAGCATAGTATGATTTAATGTACAATCACGCAGCTAAAGTATTGCTCGAGAGACTCGGTCGGGTGTGCAAAATGTTGTTCCAAGGTCATTTAAAAAAAAAGAAAAAAAATATTTCGTCCATTATTATCGCAAAATAAATAGCACACATATTATATAATAATATAATATACATGTCAATATCATTACTATTATTATTATAGTGAATTAGTGTCGCGTGCGAGACTGTCCTCCGCCACCGACCGAATCACCGCTGCGGGAACGTATGCTAATAATCATTTTCGATGATAATATTGTAATAAAATTATAAGTAATAAACAATAACTATTACGGCACTTATTCGATGGCTAATATTATCACTATTCCCGCCTTTTGCGCACGTAAACGACTGATGACGAATCTATGATTATAAAACAACGTGCCATTATTTCACCGGTCGATACGTCTCATGTTATAATAATTAATGGTACGTGGCGGATCGATATCTGCAATAAAACGAATCTTTTCCGTCCGCGTCTAGTACGACTATGATGTAAAATATATTATACTGTATACGTTTCGATCCGCTCGAAAGTAATTAATCAAGCAATTAGCGTTTATTGCGACGCTACTCGAATATTTCTCCCAGCGTCGGTTTGAAAATAAATGTTAAATATACGCCAAACGAATAAATGAGAATATTTAAATCGCGCAATTTTAAAAAAAAACGTGACGTACCTGTGCCGAATTTATGTGGGGTGTGTATAGAACATATTGTGCATACACACATAAGTGGTACTCTCCGCTCTCGACGAGACGGAATGAAATACCGAATAAAATAAATTCATTATCGTCATTATGTTATTGTTATAAATAGATATGAACTTCACACTAATTGGTTTTTAAATACCAAAAATCGTTGCCGCGCTCATTGACGGACGTAGGTAAATGCCATATTACGGTATATGCCTATACATCGGTGGACTTTACGAAGTAGATTTATAATTTATTTCCCGACACACGTCAATATCATTAGGACACACTGTAACGAATATTAATTTACGAGTAAAAAATCTACCACTCGAGCCTCGTGCCATCATGTCTAATGCACGATGTGTATAATAATATGATATTATTACATATACCCTTCAGTCCTTCGCCGCCCCGCGCACACGGGAACAGGAAATGTGAAATTAACTTTCTACATGCGTGGTTTCAAAAATATCATTTCCCCGCAAGAAAATCGCATTTATAAAAATATATTGTATTATACCATTCCACAAATTGAACGCAATGCTAACGTTCGATTTAAAAACCCGTGAATAATCTAATCGTGTACACACCGATAATTTATTTATGTAGGTGCGTATAATATGATATGCGCGTGCGGTTAGGTGTGTAGACGCGAAGTTGAGTAATCGACTGACTTGCCGGACGTTTGATGAATACGTCGTGTGCACAACAACCTATAAAACACCATTATAATGTGCACACCGCAGCAATATTATGCGTCCGAATAACGAGGCCGGTGGTGGAAATTCGGACTTTTCGGATTCGATTTGTAAAATATGATATTGATCTGATATCGAACGATAATATATTTTATTTTATTATCACATCATATCGTATCGTGTCGAGCGGTATCTGCGGTTCCCTCGCACCCGTCAGAGTGCTTCGAGTATAAATATAGACAAGCTACAATTGAATCCCAATTAATTTCAACCAAACCCAGTGCGTGTGACAATAAGTGTATTGGTCGTAATTAAATTAAACTCTTCGCGTGCACTGCACACTGGCTATGTATTGTACACCTAAAATATTATACCATTGTGCTGCACATCTGTGTAATACATTTGTACACGATGAGTCTCGATATTGTGCGTCTGGAGGTGTGGTTTTTATTTCGTTGCTGATCAAAAATCGACTGGCGCGCGTCGCACGGTGCTGCGAGAAAAACACCTGATATTTCGAATGAATTACCGTGCATAGCTAGGCAACAATAATGCGATTCTAATACTCACACACGAACGGACTTGGGTGGAAAAAAAAAAAAACTTGGCAAACGACTGCAAATTGATATGCACTCACTCTCGGCGAGCGACGCGTACGTTGTACAAAATTATCCGGTTAACAACGTAATAAACGTGAACGGAAAATTCGTCTGGGAGATCAACGAACTCCCATAATATGTCATACATATTACATATTATGCGTAATATATAGCTACGGCAATAAACCGTATTTACGATTGTTTTTCAGTGCACACCGTTTTACTTTTCCGTTAAAACGAAAATACACTGCTCGGCAAATTTGTTTTGCCTTACACGACACACTCGCCGTCCGTGTGTATAATACACGTAAAATAATAAGTACGCAGTAAAACTCGCGGGCAACCTAGGTCTTGAACGCCGTATAGATTGTAGCAATAAAAAAATATAGACCCACGCCTTGACATTTGACCGGGTTCACTCGGTTTTAGTTGTGCCGCGATTGAAAAATGAAATAAACATGATTAATACGGTAGCTAATAATAATGAGATAATAATAATTATCGCTACGGGTATATACCTATGCAACGGCGGTGGGTATACCTACGCGTATTTTATCTCAATTAGCGAGTGCTCAGTCCGCCTTAATTATTGTAAACCAA
Source organism: Sitobion miscanthi (assembly GCA_008086715.1). Classification (NCBI taxonomy): domain Eukaryota; kingdom Metazoa; phylum Arthropoda; class Insecta; order Hemiptera; family Aphididae; genus Sitobion; species Sitobion miscanthi. The sequence continues at coordinate 15,330,736 of CM017800.1, forward strand.
CGATGTGAATTGATGAGAGTCGCAGCAGACGAGGTTTTCGTCGAAAGAGGGCGACTAAGACTGAGCAAGACTAATGGTCGTTTCTATTTATTTCTTCGCTACTGAGGTGCTCCAAAAAAAAGTGTGCGAAATGATGGTTTCATACTCGGCATTTTTTCGGGACAAAATTCTAGTACGTACAGAGTAGTGCGTGGAATGACATACCTAGTTGGTTTATCAAATAATTTCCGGTTTTAGTGAATGGCACATTATGAATTTAATGCAGTATTGTGTTTCATTTATGCTAAATTAATAATATAATAAAAGCCCTGACCACATTTTGCCGACAAATAGATTCCGCGCATGTTTACTGATATCATCCATAAATTCTCATTAAATTTTTTATACGCACACGTTTATATTGAAGAATAATATTATATATATATACATGTATTTTTTTTATTATTATTTCAAATATGCAAATAAAATATTCAAATATATTTGACTCGTTCATAATATTGTTTACAAAAAAAATTACGATTATAATATGTTATACGAGACGAGTACGTATTGCATCTATATAACGTTGTATGATATATAATATTTCACAAACGTTCATTTCGTCCATGCTTTTAAATTAAAGCATATACGCAATGTTGAATGTGTAAAAACTTTAATATTTGTCTGCAACAAACAATACACAGTGCACTTTGTGCATATTCATCCTAATTGAATATCCATTACATATTACGTCCGCTGTAGATGTTTAATTAAGTTATAGAAAATTAATAATTTAAAGTAAGCACATAACGTATAGCATTATATAGCACTATATCATATAACATTTTCTAGGGTGGAATTAAAATACATTAATATGAAATTAATTTCACTCACCTCTAAGCCAGCCATCGTGTGCCATTTGCGTACTCGTATTAAAAAATAAATGTATTATTACATAATATTATATACTTTAAACGGTGAATAGGACAGGTGTGCCGTCATAGTGTACCTACGAGATTCCAAAGCGTTTAGTATCGTATTATAAAAACGGCTTTGTCTAAAACATTATTTTTTTTCCGGAATTGTATTTGTTATTTTTTAAGAACTCACTTTTTTTTTATAGTTTTAATTGCAAGAAATATCAAAGTACATTAACTCCTATAAAATCGTTAAGAAGTCTAACTCTAATAATGTAATAATAATATGGACGCATTGGTAAGTTATTTTTATAGTAACGAGTATTTGTAATATTAATTATCTCTCCACACAAACTATTATTTTTAAATTTTTTAGATTCTGAGCGAAGCGATGAATGTATTGATTTTACAATGATGTGTATTTTTTTTTTGTGTCTGTCATCACCTTTTGGGACAGTAAAAGTGATTGGATTTTCTTTAATAGTAATTTTTCTGATAGGAAAAAGAATCTAGTTGGTACGTTGGGGGGGTCAAAAGTAAAAATTTCCCAGTAGTTTTCAAAAGTGACGTGAAAAACAAAAGAAACATTAAGGAAAAACGGGAATTTTTACGAAAAATTAACTCTAAAACAAATGACTGTAGGTACATGAAATTTTTACTGAATGTTTATATTAGCATTTTCTATACATCATAACATTTTCCAAATATTTTGACTTATTTTGAGCTGTTTACGGACATTGTCAGTTTCTATTTTTTTTAGGTTTTTTTTTCTATAAATATCAATTAAATTTTATCTGTTGAGTAAAAAAGCTTGAAAATTTGTTAGAAGGCTCCTAGGTTATTGTTTCAAAGGCAGATGAAGAAAAATTAAAAATCCTTAGTCACAGTTTTTATTTATAAGCATTTAAAGTTCAAATCTTGACAAAATACGGAATAATCACGAAAATTAGCAAATTATTTTGAGTTGATAATTCATAAAAATTTTTCTTTTTAAATCTAAGATTTGAAAATGTAATACAAGATTACCAATAAGTTTGTCTACCTTTATCAAAAAAAAAATGTCTACAAGCATATCTAATTAAATTTTTATGAGCGTTTGAAATTCATATTTTTACAACATTTGATATTCACTCGATTTCTCATGTAACGATTTTCTTATTTTATTGTAATTAAAAAGAGAATGACTGTAGATATTTTAAAATTTCACTGAACGATTATGTAAGCATTTTGTATACACGATAAAATTTTGAAAATAATTTGACTCTTTTTGAGCTGTTTACGGACATTGTCAGTTTTCAATTTTTTTAGTTTTTTTTTTTATAAATATCAATACAATTTTATTTGTTGGGAAAAAAGCGTGAAAATGTAATGCAAGGCTCCTGATATATTTTTACAATAGCAGTTGAAAAATATTAAAAATACATAGGCACAGTTTTCTTTACAAGGATTTAAAGTTTGAATTTTGACAAAATGTCTCAAATTTAAAATTTAATAATTATTTTGTAGTTAAAAATTTATAAAATGTTCAACTTTTATAGCTAAGGATTGAAAATTTAAAACAAGGCTCCACTTAAATAGGTTATATATAAATTACTTTATGCACAATAACATCATCAAATATACTTGGTAACATCATAGGCTGACTGGCTGTTTTCGCTCAGAATCGTTTCTCTCATACAATGATATTATATCATTGATTTCAAATTTAACACCATCCATTACATAAAATTTTCCACTTGTAACCTACTATACAGCAGAGCGACATCCACTTACCCACCTTTTTTATATTTATATTTTGTACTTTAAATTTAGTTACGCAAATACGACTAAACGTTAATAGCTTATCAAAAAATGTACCAAAGAGGATGAGACATTTAGAGCCTCAAAGACATTCTCTCGACTCTGGTAGTATATCTACACAATGTTATGTGGTCGTAGTAAAAGTGTATAAAACCGTCTTTACGAGTTACTTAATATAATGTTTGAACGTGAACGATAACCAACCGCGAACAGACACACAATATTATAATATGTGGTCCGTAAACTGAACAAATTTGCGCGCTTGTTGGGTATCGTTTGAGAATTTTATATCTCTCATTTTACTGCGCGCGCAAACGACACCCGGCGTACAATGCTGTTAAGCAATTCGAGCATTTTTTTTTTTCTACACGACCGAATTAACCTAGTTTCTTTTTTTCCTCATACGTCGTCGTCTCGTATACTCGGTGCGGCAATAATGATAATAATAATATCACCTGATAGGCATGAAATAACGACCGGTAACGGACAGCGTCAACGCATTTTTATGTACAAGTAGGCACTATAATACGTCTATAAAATAATGAACTTATCATGAGCGAGGCTCGACGGTGTGCCATAATCTATGTGTATTATGTTGTATTACTGGCGTGGGTGTATAGTTACGGAGAGTATTGCACTGTACTATCAGCCACGTCATTATGCTTACTGAGTTTTACGGTCTTTTGTTTCGTACGATATATTAATATAATAAAATATCTCTCTCTCTCTTATTTTTTAACTCTGTCTCGCAACCCGTATTATATCGTTATTACTATTACAAAACGATCCGATGGTTGTCCCGAGACGAGTTATTATTATTTTCTATTCCCTTGGTTAGGAAATCTGTATCTCCTATATTACGTTATACCGAACTATATTATGCATTCTCCTACGAGAGGCGTTCCGCCGATAACGATCACTGGCCGCGGATCTCGTGGTGTATAGAGGTGTTGTTCTGTAATGTGGTGTGTGTGAAGTCGACGTCGACGTCCTCGTTCTCCTTTAAACGGGGTCCTGTCGGTCATGGGGGAGGTATTGGAGACACGATATCCATCTCGGACGAGTTAAATCCTGGTCGGCCTATTTAATATCGTACATTAGGTGTATTATATTATATACGACGTGGTCCGGAGGATAGTATCGGTTAGTATACGTACCCACATGCACCTATTGTGTATACTATCCGTATTTTATATTATGTACATAGAAAAAGGACAGTGGACTTGGGTGGAACAATAACATGGACGTAATGAAGAAAGCAAACAGGAATTTCGTGTTGTGTCACGACTACGTTTTTTTAAGTGTGTATGTGATACGACTATAGGAACGACGCTGTTGGTATAGTGTGTAAACGTTTAGGTAAACGCATTACGTATAGACATAATTATTGTACAAACGGAGGCGCAGCAGAATATTTAGGCATATTCAAACCGCAGTGTCACTGGAACGGCGAAATACGGAGATAACGGATTATACGAAGTGTCTTGCGTAACGCATTTCAGGGGAGGAAAGATGAATGGTAAAAAAGTAAAAATGAAACCCCCCCCCTCCCCATAAAATACCTAACGGCAACTATAATATGAGAAAATGTGCGTGTTATCGATGTGACGATAAAATATACCTTTTTATACGCGTGTGTATAGATATTACTTAATGTTGCGTTAATAATACGGATATTAATACTGGCCGGCCACAAAGCGCGCGAGGCCTATTGTGTTGCCGCACAAGAACAGTATATTATAATGGTATAACTACATGTCACAACGACTGCCCGTCTGCCTTCCACGGTAACTATACAGAACGCGCTCAAGTCTATATTAATGTATACAGGCAGTATATGCACCGGTGGCGAAGTTATCTCTGGAATACGTCCATTCCATTCTTGTAGTGAACCATATTATATACTTGTGTCCGTTATTGCGACCAAGGAAAGTTCCTTTATCGCCGCACTCATTATTATACGTCCCGTCCATCTCGACCAGTTTATCGCATCCCACAACAGCACGTCATTATGTTGTGTTGTGATGTGTGTACAGGTGAGCTACGCGTTATTTGACGATTCGTGTGTGTTAGGACGCTCGACTCCGTGTGCGGGTTATTTGAACGGAGGATAATATTATTTACAAATCGGCCGTTTCGCGTGCCCCTCCAAATGGCATGAGATGTATTAAAATACCCCTGAGAAACCGAAACGTCAGTTCGACGGGTTTTCGGAAAAATAAATAAAAATAATGCCTCGTGGTTCTTTCGCGTGGAATAATTTAGTGAGTGGGCTGCACGCCACAGTGGTATAGAGAGTCGGGATGATATTTTTTTAACTTATCTTTAAAATATATTTTTATAAAATGTATAGCTTATTGACCAACAGTATTTTCATATTTTTTTCGGTTTGGAAAAACATTTTGTATTTGATTAAATTATATAATATGCGAATGTTCCCATTCCTAGATTGCACGACCTCACGGCACGTGGTTATTCTATATTATACTTGAACTCGATCCGTTGAATACAAATATTCCAGTAATTTGTACACATTCAATTGCACTCGATTTAGGATCCCACGATTACTTCCAAAATAGACCCCCTGCTATGCATTTCTCGTGTGTTTTTAGAAACTAAAAATGTAAAGTCTGCTCCATTGCCATAATATAATAAATGTACAGTGCATAAATTATATCTAACGAAATTTTGTAATCAAGTTTAAAGCACATCATATGAGTCATGAGCGTACACTGAAACTTTTTCGCTGACATAATATAACCCAACAGTCCGATACTCGTGATAAGGTAGTGATTTAAAAATGGACTTTTGCAATGATTTGTTATTAACTGCATTTGAATTGATGAGATTCACTAAAATGTATAAGAGGCACTGTAATATTATATTAATTTGAAATACTTAAATTGTGACAAGTTCATAAATATCTAGTGTTGCACGTTGAAATTTACACATAAAGTGATACGAACGCTACACCTCTGTTTGGATGTATATGCATGTATTACATGTTAGTATGTAACCGTCGCACATATACATATTTTCAGGTGTAAAATGAATTCACGTCAGTGGTTTTTCCCCTGATGTTATAACTTATTTTTTAATTAATTGCTAACACGGACAAATTTTGGATTCAAAATATGTTCTAAGTATAGAGCGTCACTGGACGGAACCTTTATCTCATGCCGCCACGTCCTATACTATTATGTATCGTGTTATATTCATTTTCGCCTATTGAATATACGATATGAAAATAAGTTGTACGTTTTTATTTTTAATAAAAAAAATAAATATGAATAGTTTAGACGAGCAGTTCATGAATTGAATCTGGATAGGACGGAAATGTCGCTCGAATGCAATGGACATCCCTCGTGCATTGTACGCCGACCCTGCAGTATAACAAAAAAAACATGTTTTAAATTATCAAATACCATATTATAAATTATTATTATTAAATTTTTAAGCTCAGCGCGGCGGTAGTTATGAGAGCGATTCTGACGGGAAGTCCAAGGGCGTATTTAACGCAAGCACAATGATCTGATCGTGTGCGTCTGACAACAGGGAAGTGGCAGCGGAACAATACGTTTCGGGCGATGGCTTGATGGCTTCATGCCTTGATTCAAATTTAGCCACGTGAGAAGTATTTACTCTTCGTACAAGTTTATTGATATAGACGTAATAATATGCCATATTGTACACTGTACTACCTTAACACGCCTAACTGTGACGTGACAGTAGCGCCGAAGATGCTTTATTATGTGCTAAAAAAATATCATCTTTATTAAGAAATCCTTTTTTTTTTTTTGGATATTTAAGTATGCATTATTATGTGCACTATACAATTGTACATTAAGGAATAAAAAATAGATCAATCTGGCACCTGTTTTGTTAAATACAATACATAGAACATATTTTGTAGTAATTAAAAACTTCGCATGTTTATTAGTAATTATTTCTCAACAAATTAATTGTTTTACAAGATATGGACTTTTTGATGCCAGGATTACACTTCTAAATCTCGCGAGGCTTGCTGACTTATATATAATAGAACTTTATATGCGATTGTGGCCACAATGCCTTAAGATAGGCAGTGGCGAAGCGTCGTAGGAGACAAAGAGACAACGTCTCCGCACTTAGAAATTAGAACGCGTGACTGGTAAATAATTATTTTATTTTATAAAATACATACAAATGTAAATTTTATTTTATATTATAAATATGATGTATGTTTTAATATTTGTTAAAATCGGTTTTTCGTTGTACAGTTATATAATTCTTAAAATAGATTAGATGTACGCGACACAGCCGTGCGTATGAGAAGGCGATACACGGCCCCATACGGGTCATCCCAAATAATATGGTATTATATCTAATAGACGTTGCCACGAAACGCCTCTCAATTATAGGCACGCGGGTACAGGGGGAATGCTAATGTGAGTGGGGTTTACTATCTACGATATGAGACAAGTCTCGCCGTTCGTATTTACCTCAATCCTCAATATTTATTATCGACGTCGCCGTCGCATTGTCACTATATCGTGATAGGTATACGTGTCTCTTAATATTTATTGTTTTATATTGTAATTTGTCCTCGTGGGCCATGGCTGATGATATAGTTGATGCCATCTTGAACGAAGATATTTATTCAACTACTCATACGAAAAAAAATGTCTACATTTTTTATTATATTAAATTATCATTTTAAGGAAGTTGTAACGTTTTTAATTTTTTTAATATACAATATTTCAGTTTGTTTTTAGTTTTTGAACATTTATTTCTTACCGTATAGATTAAATAAAAAGGGGGGGGGGAGTCTAGGCGCATTAGTGCCATTTTTTTTCAGTGTCTTCTCAACCAAAAACCTCACGCCTCGCTACTGCAGATAGACCGCGGTGTCACTGAACTATGAAGTCGAGTAACGTAAGCGGAACGATCAATCGATCGCAGAATATGGCGTGACATAAAATTTGTGAATATAGAACTTTGACAGCGGTCGTCTTGTTATATGCGTAGGTACAATACCCAATGTTTATTTGATTTGTTATCTGTACACTAAATATAACATACTTTGCTATGTGTATGCACTAAAAAATCGTTTTAAACACGGTAACGTACTATATTGTAATGTAGGTATGAGTTAAAAATATATATCACGAACAACGCCACGTATACATGAAAATAATATGCCATCACGACACAATTATATTTCAAATCATCATAATATCAAGCACAACTACGACAGAGTTCGTATGTCTACTCCGTGCCCATCGCCTACAGCGTTTCGTATAAATATGCAACTTTCTCGTCCGGCATTTATAGTAACACGAACACCATATAAGACGGCGTTCCGTATAGGCAGTATAGGTACATTGCTGCGTAGAAGTAGAATTTACCGTACTCGAATACATTTTTTTTTTCATTTTTTTTTCTCATTTGATTTTAAAATGACGGTAAGCATATTATAATCAAATGGAGTCAGACCATTTTTACGCATCCTGCATCCAATCCACTTTCACCATGAAATGTACGATCTAGTTGAACCCCGAACCACTGACTTGGAGATATTATGCAATACGACGGTACATATTTTAGGTAGTCATTTATTTTAATTCAAATGAAGTGGAGCAATGAACCACCGTTAATGATTAAACTATCGATACTTAAAACAAAATTCAAGTAGAACCCATTTTTTTTTTTTTTTTTTTAATATTATTGGAAACAAGAAAATAAGAAATATATATTTTTGTGAACTATGTAACAAATTTTAATTTACATTGAAAAATATATTTTAGAAAAAAAAGACTTGTCATTTTAATATTATTGAAAATGAACCAATTATCAAAAGTACAAACGTCGATGTGAAAAAAAATGCAATTTGAAGGTGTGTTCTAAAATGTTATAAATGGAATTAAATGTAATTTTAATTATAAAAGATTTCAAATTTATAAAATAATTATTTTTAAAATTTAAAATATTATATTGCTATATTGCAGATGTGCAATTGACATAATTAAAACTAATTTTACATTTTTTTTTTTGGGGGGGGGGGGGGGTTGAGGATTTGACAACTGAGGTCATTAGCCTGTGGAACTGTGGATGAGAGTACTGAAGGTTTTTAACACATGTGAGTTTGTTTTCGTAGAATTTTTAAGTGGGTACCCGTAAGTATCTGTCATGCCTGGATGGGGGATGGTGGCCTCTCTCTCCAGACACTGTGACTACCCGACAAAAAAAATGCCACCCGTGGCCGAGTTCAACGCCTTAGTCCACTTGGCCAACCCGTCCCCCAATTTTACATTTGTTACAAAAAAAAAACAAATACTACAAATAATATTATTATTTTAGCGTTCAGGAAAATAACACACTTCACAATTTAAAAAGTATTTAAAAACAAAAAATATGTTAATCAATAATATAATTTAATGATTTTAAAAATAGTATTCTAGATCACCTGGTATACTATAAGGTACCTAAATAATTATGTTTTACGTTAAATACATATTTAGGTTCTCATAATTAAAGTTTTTATTTTCTTTTGAATATAAACCAAACATTTATGAAATCTATATCAGCTACTATTTAGATCATATGACAAATTTAAAATCAAATATATCAGGTAAAACTATACATTTTTATAGTACCTAATATACTTGTGTCTTATGTGTATTCTTTTTTAATTAAAATGATTTGATTACCTTTTCGATGGGTTTTAAAAAGTATAAACTTCTTAAAAATTATAGTAACAAACTAACAAAAAAAAAAACCTGTTCAAGTAACATCAATACATCATTGTACAACATGTATTCAATTTACAATCTATAAAACGGTATAATAATATGTATATATTAAAGAAGCACGTCTTCCTTTTATAATAATATGTTAGCCACGATTTTTATTTTAAATTTATACTTGCCTACCACAAACAATAAATATTCAAAAGGTAAAAATAAATGTGATGTATTATAACAATACGTCGTCGTATGGTCAACAATAATATTCCGCCTGGCTGCATACGTAAAAAAAAGAATTTCATTGAAATACATTGAGGCCATTAATCAATAATTAATTTTAATTCGTAAATGGATATTTTCCCAGGGTAGGAATTTCGTTGAATAACAAGTAGTATTTATATTTAATTATTTTTTTTTTTTATTAGCTTTTAGTAATAACTATTACAGCTCAACAATATTATGCAACAAAGTAGTATTTATTAATAACGGTAAATCGGTAACATACGAACATAAACTGTACGAATATACAATTTTTTTGTAAAGGATCATAGCATTCCTATTGTGTTATTATTTTAAGCACCTGTGGGGTCCGACAGAATAAATATAAAGCAAAAAATAAATAATAATACCTATGTGTTAAAATAGTTATAGTAATGAGGTATATAATTCCCGTATAGATATGGCGTCCGCGGAAGGGCTTTGTCGGAATTTGTTGGCCGTGTGTGTTTTTTAGGCTAATAATATATTATTATTCGTGTACAACGAAATAATATTTTCACACTAGTTTCACGTGAAATTATTATCATTCCCCGAAAACTCGCGCGGCTGAGGTCACAGCAGTCGCATACACAGTCGTAGGTGTAATTAAAAATCAAACCAACAACGGATGCGTTTTTTTGCGCGCGCTTAAAGTCCTGTTTTTTTTATGCGATTCCCACCACTAGTTTTTGCCTCATTTAGCAAATGTCATTGGATTTGGTGCAAGACCACTCTTGGATGGATAAATAATTATAAAGTAACACATAACACACACACACACACACACACACACACACTACACGATCAAGGACGCCCGGTGCGTGTAAAAACTCGAAAATCGAAGACCTGTTGCCAAACAAGGATTACACTATTATCTCTGCGAGTGCCTCCTATATATTTGTTATTAATTATTACTATATCGACAAATGTTTCAATACGTCGTCGTCGAATTCAACCGATTAACGAATCGGTTTAAAATTTATGACTGATGCTCAAACGCATGTCGTACAGCATGATCCTTTATGCTATACCATAGAAAACAATCTAAAAATTGACCTTAATTTATGTTACGCTAATAACAATAATAGCAACAGTATCGCCAACACAGTACGCACGTAATTAATGCGAACTGTGAACTCGGTTTTAAATAATATTATGCGTTTTATATTGTGCGTGTGTGGTGTGTGTGTGTGTGTGTACGTATGCAGATGGCCCTATCCAAAGTTAACGGTGTTTATTTTTATACCATGTGTCCAAATGTAAGAGGGACTCCAGTGACCTCGAAATGGCAAACAGCTGCTGTTTGTGGTAAGACGCAAATGTCGATTTCGAAAGAATACGTAACGACGACCGTGTGCCGTGCGGTTTATACCACGTCCGGTAAAATAACGTCTACGATGAAATTTTTACACTCATCATATTCACGGTGTGCGCGTTGAAACCGAACCGAAACGACCTCGTGATTTTCCATTTTTTTTCTACAGTATCTGTTTAGCATTATCAACAGCAGTCCAGGAGTACGATTGGCCCCTTGGATGCTAGGATAATGGTCCGAGACATAATAATATTATACCTACTTAACTATTGGATCAGCTGGGCTGCATTTTGTGTTAAGATTTCATTATACCTATTAGTCAGACAATATTTATGGGCAGTTGTATTTTTTAATTTTACTCAAACGTCGACCAAACATGTAGATATATATTTTACGGAATTTTGTAAAAAATAAATGACGTAATCACGAACATATTTACAAGTTAAATTGCAATGGTCGAATTTATGAAAAATGAATTTAAGTTATGTTTAGTATAGTATGGTTTATAGTATTTAGAACGAGTGTTGAGAAAGGTTGATTTTAAGTGCACGGCAAGAGTTCAAAAGTGATTGACATTTTGGTGGAAAAAAAAAAAGAAGAGTCAATAATAATAGAAATATGACTGGTGTCACAACTGCCTACGTACAGTTAGGTCTGACGTATAATTAAGGGGAATGGTCAATACTCCATACCGTTTGTATGTGTGTAAGGAACAAGTTATATTATTATGTCCTATGGGTACGTGACAGGCGTATACAACTGTACAAGTACGGCCACGCATTGAATCTAAACGAAAAAATAAATAAATAAAAACAAAAGTCGGTAACTATCGGAAAGGTTAAATACGGTTTCGTTCAAATGAGAACAATAATATTATTATATTACTGACTGCACACGGAATTCGAGTAAGATGCGAGCGTTGTTGTAGGCATAATATAATAATAATAGGTACCTACCTAATGATATTGTTATCGTATGTGGTCGAAGTGATTGATACGTCATAGTAGTGGTTTTGCAACACGTCGCCATATTGTAACATTATAATTTATAATAGTAATAATATTAATATTTAATATTATTATGCACGGCTGTAGTGCGAATATTATCGTTTTTAAACGTTTTTCACGCCACGGCCCACGACTGTTAATTAATAATAACTATTAGTAGGTATGTATTTTATACTTGTATCTGTGTTGTAGCCTTATAGGTACCAACGAACACCGCTTCGTTTCCTTTTATGTTTAAATTACATTGTATTATGCTGCACGACGCAACACTGAACCGCACGAGGAAAACTAATTTTCACGAAATATTATTACTTTAATAATGCTTTTTTTTTTTTTAAAAAAGTAGGTACGTGTAATAAATAGTAATGGACGTAAATAAAATATATCATAATATAAATGTATAGTACGGGTACATTTCACGGAGGAGACTGATTTATTAACCGTGTCTTATCAATTATTTCCGAACGTATTTAATTTGATTTTTATTATTGAATAGACACAAATATATTATAATTTATAGCATGTATAATACGCGTCACTCGTATATGATGCATATTGTATTTATATATATATATATATAATTACGAAATTGTCTCCACTTAATAATAAATAAAATGCGACAGTGATCAATAATGGTATTGAATATTTTTAAATAAATGCAATCTGTCAAAACGTCGATAATGGAATAATAACATAATAATGTACAAGAAGCGTTGTGTGGTATAATTAAATTATGTTTAAAAAAAATATGCACAACAAGTATAGGCATAGGTAGTCACGGGGTACACGATGGTACGCATTATTATGTTGACTGTGGCGTCTAGAACTACACGCAAATAAGGGAGATGTGGTTTTGAGTTTGAAAATCACCATCGCCGAATTTAAAAAAAAAACCATTCTCTGCAAAAATAATATCATGTTCTTGGAGATAATAACGTGAATTAAATCATCATTTATAAACGATACGCAATTATTACGTCCTATTTCCCGCATAAAACGTATACAATAATATGTATTTGAATGCGGTGGCGTGGTGATCTGTGTCTTGAGTATTTTTAAACTTACAAGTAGTTATACCGTTCACAAACTGAGCTTTTCAAATTTAAAATATTTTTCGTTTCGCAACGTTCGGTGTTTTTCTCGGAAAATCGCAAATACCTAACATTGTTTACATAATTCACTGACCCAGAACTTATAATTTTATACTACACTATGCGTGTAAATAGAGAGAGGGGGGAGAGAGAGTTATTATTTCGTTGATGTGTGCAGGTACATTGTAACTGATAATACGTCCGTATAAATGAATCGAGTCGTACGAGCGCCAATAAAATGCTTACACACCTCCGAGTGTGTATATAATTATTATATAAATATAATATGTTATGTAGAGTGCACGACAACTCGGCAATAAATCAATACATATGATAGCTATTAGAAAATAATTTAATAATCGACGTCTGCGAGTACGTCGTACGATATAACAACACGTGTACATGATTTATCTGCCGTTTAAATTTTATTATTAACACGTCGCATCCTCCCCCGAACCGCGATGGGCCGCGGCGTCTTCCGTCGTCATATATTATATTATTACTATGGACACAATTATTATAATATTATTCTGCAATGCGATCGTATGGTAGGCATTATTGTGCATAATCGTTACGATATAACATTTTACCGTTGTACCTACACATCAAATACGTATTATATCGATTTCGGACGCCCGCGCGAACCGCTAACACAATACCCGTACTCGGGTTTAGTCGTTTCCTTTGAGTCTCGGAACCGGAGACGATAAAATGTAAACCGCATATTGTGTATACCTGCTATACCAGGATCGTGTTATAACACGTAGTGCGTGTGTGGTACCTGTGCGCTTCGAGACCGGGCGTAATTAAAACGGCGATTAAATGCCTCAGCGGCGTGGTATGCCCGGTTGTTACCTATCCCCGGAGAAACGGATACCGCTCGCACACCACGTTTGCGAACACGGTACGTACAATAATAACAATAATATGTAAATGTAATTCATAATTATTTACTGTGTCGTCGTATCATGATAATGTGTTGTATCGTTATTATGTGTGTATGGATAGTGTGTATTATGGGAGTCATAACGTTAATGGTGTAATATACATAACACATATACCTAATACTGCAGTTATATCAGTGGTTTTGTTTTGTATTTTTTTTGTAATCGTACCGTACGGTTTTTATCATTGTTTTTATTTACGACAAACGCGATTCGCGCACGTTTACCTGTCCATAGGTAGTCATAATACGCGTGTGAATCGCGAGGTGGGTCGTATTTCGCATATTATAGTCGTTGTCGGGCGGCGAAGGCGTTTTCGCGTTTACGATTCGGTGAGTTGTGAGCGAAACGCTATGCCGTTTTCGTCGTTTTTGATTCCATAGGCAATAAAATATCTCACCGCCGTGTAAAAGTCATTAACCAAATTGAAAATGCATCGAAGATTCGAGGCGTCCCCACGTCACGGCGTAATTGCAAAGCGCTGTTGTACACATATCATTATATTGCACGCGATAGCTTGACGTTAAATGTTTGACATTAATTGTGCAGCAGCTGATGAATTGGTGTATTTTTAAACCGCATTGTTTTTCGCGAGAACGACATCTAAAATTGACACAATTTGTAATTATGCTGACGTAAAACGAAAATTTTAAATACATACATACTGCACGACGGCGAACAACAATAACCTCTTAAATTTTAATTGTATTCGTTGTATAATAAGTGTGTAGCCAGTGTATTGTATGCTTAAATATAAATATATCATTAGATTAGCTTAATAGTAAATAGTCATGTATTGAACGGACATGTAGGCGTGTAAGCGAAGTGAAACTAATTAATTTGATTACATTGTGTGATCGAACTAAAGCAAATTTAAATTTGCCTTATGATGTAATTAGGCTTAAATACGATTTAATTTCTTTTGCATTTTTATGATTAATTTAATTCTAATAAGTTGTTTTATGTCAAATGTTATAACATTTAAATATCGATATAACAAAATGGGCTATAAGAAAAAGAAAAGTAAACATAGATTATTAGTTAGTGGGGGCAGATTAAATTACATGTAATTCATATGATGCATCATTATACTACATTCGGAAAAAAAAAACGTCTTGGGTACCACGACTGCCTACGGGTTTCAAAGTAGAAACGAAATGTGCATTTATTGGCGTTTAACATTAAGAAGGTTTTTGGAAAAGCTAACTTTGGTTCAAAAGTTCAGTGCATAATATAACGAACCGGCCAACCGGGTATAATAATATTATTTCCTTTTTTCGTTGTAAATCTCTCGTGCGCCCAACGCTGAGTACGGGTCGGTTTTCACACACGATTTTAACAAAATCGATTAAGTCTATTCGTTGAAGAGTTAATCGTGAAATCGTTTTCAACAACCAATAACGGGCACCTACATAATATTATTTGAAACGACGGCGGCGAAAACGGTTCATGGAAAAATCCATTAATACAGCTCCGGATGAACATAAATCAAACAATTCGACATGGAGTACGGTGGACGATATATATGTGTACGTACGGACGGAATGCGTAAATCACACGCCGGACGGGGCGAAAAAAAAAAAAAAGATTCCGACACGAATATTTTCGACCGTGGGGGTACGCTCTCTGTCGAAAGTAGTGAAATAAAAATAATAATATGATCCGTACACACACGTACCACAGCACTGCGACGCGGTCACGGTGTGTACGATATATGTAGATAAATACAATGGTATAATATTATTATAAAATACGTATTCGACGGCGTACTGTGATTATTTACTCGGCCGCGGGCGATAATTACCACAGTAACGATAATATAATAATATTACACTGCAAGTGCACTCTCTCGCTTGCGTGCGCGCATGCGCGTTATTAATAACAAGCAATTACTTACGCGGGCTTACGATATCAGTGCAAGGCGAATACAACGATGTCGGGTAACGTCATGACCGCGGCATTTCTGCTATTCCGCGCCGGACCTTTTTTTTTTTTTTTTTGTTACATAGGAAATTGGTAGATCACGACACGCAGAGGGTAAAAAGTCAATTGTTAACCGATCGATTCCCCCGATTTGAAGTCGTCGAAGTTGAAGTTGATCGACGTCGACCCACAAGTCTTTCGTACCGAAAAAGGCGGGCGAGTGGATGTCGCTCTGCTGTACGAGCGGGTCACTGTAATGGATGGTGTTAAATATTTGAATTCAATGATATGATATCATTGTATGAGAAAAACGGTTCTGAGCGAAAACGGTCAGTCAGACTGTGATGTTACCAAGTGTATTTGATGATATTATCGTGCATAAAGTAATTCATATATAACCTATTTACGTGGAGCCTTGTTTTAAATTTTCAATCCTTAGCTATAAAAGTTGAACATTTTATAAATTTTTAACTACAAAATAATTATTAAATTATAAATTTGATGAAAAAAATTGTGCCTATGTATTTTTAATATTTTTCAACTGCTATTAGAACGATATATCAGGAGCCTTGTATTAAATTGTCCAGCTTTTTTACCCAACAAATAAAATTTTTATTGATATTTATAGAAAAATGAACGCTTTTTAATTACAATAAAATAAGAAAATCGTTACATGAGAAATCGAGTGAATATCAAATGTAAAAATATGAATTTCAAACGCTAATAAAAATTTAATTTGATATGCTTGTAGACATTTTTTTTTGATAAAGGTAGACAAACTTATGGGTAATCTTGTATTACATTTTCAAATCTTAGATTTAAAAAAAAAAATTTTATGAATTCTCAACTCAAAATAATTTGCTAATTTTCGTGATTATTCCGTATTTTGTCAAGATTTGAACTTTAAATGCTTATAAATAAAAACTGTGACTAAGGATTTCTAATTTTTTTCATCTGCCTTTGAAACAATAACCTAGGAGCCTTCTATCAAATTTTCAAGCTTTTTTACTCGACGGATAAAATTTTATTGATATTTATAGAAAAAAAAAACTAAAAAAAATGTAAACTGACAATGTCCGTAAACAGCTCAAAATAAGTCAAAATATTTGGAAAATGTTATGGTGTATAGAAAATGAAAATATAAACAACCAGTGAAAATTTCATGTATCTACGGTCATTTGTTTTAAAGTTACAACAAAAACCAAATTCAATTTTGTGAAAAATCGATTTTGCGTAAAAATTCCCGTTTTTTCTTAATTTTTCTTTTGTTTTTCTTGGCGCTTTTAAAAATTACTGGGAATGATAAATTTTGGCCTCCTCAATGCACCAACGATATTCACTTTCCAATCGAAAAAGATACTGAAGTTGAAAATCGAAGCATTATATCGTGTACACAGACACAAAAAAAAATAAAAACACACATCATTGTAAAATCAATACATTCATCGTTCCACTCAGAAATAGACAACTATATAGGAGAACCTGGGAAGTGCGTGAAAAATCGAAATACTATTTTATAGTTCTTAAAACACAAAATTATGCGACATTTTTAGTAAATTATTTATAATATTTATAACATGTGAATAGTATTATTATTTATATTATGTTATCAAAACTATTATATTTTGATTAATGAATATGTAGTTAAGTAATAAACATTTTTATTATATTAAATACTACCTATAACAATTTGCACATATTACAATTTAGACGGTAGATGGAGCTAGGGTAACGTTACCCCAGGCCCACCCGGGGAAAATAATACTTTTCCGGCAAACGGGTAGAGCAGGGATTACAAAAAACTGGTAACGAATTCACAGGAACTGATTATACTTATTCGTCGTGTAGAAATATTGAAAAATTAAGTTTGGGGGTGGAGTAACGTTCGTATTACAATATGCTCATTAGTCACTTTACGGTACCTTATAATACCTAATGTGTAAATGTCAAATTCTGCAAAATTGAAATGAACAATGCTATATCATTCGATTATCGAAAATACTAAAAAAAATTTCGTGTTAAATTGTTAGGTCAAATGCAAATTTGTTTTAAAATTGATTTAAACGTTTAACTAATTACGAAGCGCCAAAACAAGATGACCGCAGGTTAAAATCAGTAGGTGGTGGAATCTAAAGGTTTTTTTAAAACTACTTGTCGGAATCGATGCTATATTGGCGGAATTGATGGATACCGCGTTATACATTGTATTATTATCATAGCCTTTTATATACCTATGTACGTGCTCGAAACAAATATGAAGATTTAAAGCGAATTTTTCGCATCTTATTCGCGAAAACAATTACACGATCTCCAAACAATCTCTCTAGCTCCATATCACTCTCTCTCCATCATTATCTCTCGATAGTAATGATAAAATAATGGTTGTATAATAACGATAAAAGCATAATAGCCACCGATATCACACGTCTGGGTACTGCAGCTTATATAATAATACACGAACCGCGATACGGTTTTCCGTAATTTTTATATAAATCGGTAAATATTTCTTGGTAAGTATATTATTTGCAATCACGTCGACCACTTTTTTCTGCGTATACCACAGCATATGGTTCGCGTGCAATTTGTCCACACACGGCAGACCGCATGTGGGTTACGAAAAACCAAGTCACTCAGCCGTATTAAACTTGAGTTATTTATCATAGTATTTTATAATAATAGTTAGCTGATTGCCAAACGGTAAGGACGACATTTTTCTCGTACGATTACCTTGCCACTGACTTAACTTTGATACCCTAATATTATATTCTGTGCATAAAAATCAACATCATATTATAAATAATAACAGTACACTTATTAATACTTAAACGTATGTCAAGAATAAATATAATTTCTAAGCCACAGTCCTCTAAAAACTTTTTCATAACATCATTTTCATTTTTTTAATATAAAACAATATATTAACAATCCATACAGACATGGTACAAGTCTGATGACTGAGTAGGTCTTAATTAACATATTTAAAATATTAAAGTACTCACTTTTATTGCGTGACATTGGTTTCGTTAAATCTATTTTCACGTGTTTTTTTTTCCTAAAAAGCTATTTATTTTATATTAACTGTTAGACCAGAAAATTCGGTGGTTTCTTGCGGTTGGGAGATAATGCCAATTTTGGTTCCATTCTATGGAGTAGAGTGCAAATATAAATAACGTGCACCTCTTCCAAAAATTATAGTTAATGGTTATGTTATAATCCAACACATCGCACGAAGAACTGATGAAACGCAAGAAATAGTTCACATATAGTATGTATATTCAGCATTAAACACTCCATTTTTGACCTCAGTTTTTTCTATGAACGATATCTATTATGTTTTTATTGAAAAATACTCCAAATCATATTATTTAATACGTTGTCCCGTGGGGAACGGAATATTAATAATAATAATAAAAGCTGAATATTTTAAGTCACGGAGTAACACTCGAACTGAGTGTATGCATACTGATCGCACACTACACATAATTCGTGTCTTAAACTCGGAAAGAAAGAATATTATACACATACGTCAACCGTCAGTAAACATGGTCGATACAATCGATGTGCACACCTTGAGATACGGACGGCCTTTCCGTTCCTCGATTGAACCTAAATAGTAAATACATCATACCAGCTATACCGACTACAACACTTATGATATTAATATATAGAAATATAAACCTCATCGGCCCTCTCCGCGATATTATATTATGGTCGCAAGTTTTAGATTGGTCATTCTACGCTCATACTTAGGCCGGTACTCATAACGGTGTCGCGTCGTGCCATGTAAAATAATTCTTCCCGATTGGCTGAACCGCGCGGTCCTATTGAGATATGCCATAATAACGTGTATTGTTATTACGATAACCAAACGATACCGCATAGTTGAATTTATTTAACTTTTGGCCGTGTGGTTACAGATATGCGCGGAAAAATTATGACTGAAAAAAAAAAAATTGTAAAACGTTATCATCAGGTACAATATTCATAACATTGGTATTGCATTTTGGTATACAGATAAAAAAACGAACGACACGATACGACACGGGCAGTTGTGAACCCGGCTTTAAGCGGCGGTATCAACAATCCATACCACATACCAATAGTTATTTGCTCAAAACACTCACCGTCATAATATATAAACAGATTATAAGCCAATAGACACTGTGATAATAATATAATGGTACAAAATATGTGACTACAAATCGTAATTCGAGCGCGCGTGTAAATGAAATGCAACGTCATCCGGCCTTTGGCACTTTTTAATTTTTATCGAATATTATAATCTACTCTTTTCAAAATCAAAGCACCTCGAGGCTCGAAATACAGCGACTTTGATGTCATATTATATTCTGTTTCTGTTCCGTCACTGTGGCACATAATAATATTATTAAAATAGAGAATAGGGAGCGATTTGAGGTTGTCTGTTTTCTCGGTATAGGTACGATTTGAGCTAATAATCTGCAGCTGTCCCATACGATTTTAGATCTTCTCTCTGCGGATTTCCGTGAATGATTTTGCGCGTGTGTGCGCGCGCGCGCGCGCGCTTGATAACTTGCAATTCAGGGTTTTGTGGCCCGCATCGTCGGTAAAATTTATTTGAAATGGATACGATTAGATCGTCGATGTCTATGACGCATACGAAGTAATAAGTATAAATAAATACTATAATACCTACGCCTAAAATTAAAAACGTGTAGTGGACAACAATATAAACATGGTCGAAATCACATCGCAGGTGCTCGACGATTCGATTGATTTGCACGCATATCATAATATGACGTATACCTTATAAATGTAATTTTACAGTGTAGAATAATTCGAATCAAAAAAAAAAAAAAACGGAAAAACGGTTTTCAACACCGCCCGTTCTCGTTCGATACGCGCACGTTATATTATTATGACAAGTGTCCCGGATGCGTACCATATTTTCGCCGTCGACATCTGCCGTCCTAGATATGTTATTATTATTTGTATTAATATTTTCGATCTGTTGTTGTTATTCGTCGGTCGGTCACTGACCCCGGGCGTATATGCCATCGCGACGAACACGTGATAATGACGTATTACAAGAGCCATTATAGGTGTGTCGCGAGTGAAAAGAAAATATATAACATTTCGAATCGGAAACGTCGGGAAACGTCACGGCGGAGAGTGAAGACGACGCGTGTCGGTCGACGAGCGCAGCTCCTTACGACGGATTGTGACCAAACCACGCGCGACATCATCGTCGTCTCGAAGACTGCTGCTCTAACGGACACCGACACACCCAGAGCCGTGCTAAGGGGGCAAGTGCCCTAGGGCGGTCAAACTTGTAACATTTTAAAGGGCGGCAAATGTTTAAATATGTATGTTTAATGTTTATTAGGGGCGCCAAATATTATTGCCCTGGGGCACCAATGAAGGTTAGCATGGCACTGGACACACCGTCCGTCGAATCTCACGTTCGGCAGTGTCGGAGGAACGTTATATTTCCGAAAGCACACCGCGGTCGTGACGTACAAGATTCGCTGCAGAGGCGATCAAAATATCCGCTTTGAAAAAGACATAATATATCGTATGCACATAGGTGCTACTAAGAGCGACGTATGTGCACCCGGTCGTATCGTATTATTACAGTACATTTATCGCGTGTCACTTACTCGCAAACGGGTATTGTATACGTGAAACACTGCGGCGCTGCGTAAACGACTATTGCTGCATTATTATATTATATTATATTATATTATTATTATTATTATATGATTTTCACGTGGAGCGAGCACTTCACGAGCAGACCCGTAGTGGCATGAAAACACAAACCCAACAGCCCCGAACCGTGTGCGTCCGATGGCACAATCGCGGTGCAGCAGCTCTATACGTATTTTAAATAATATTATATTATAACAATAATAATATATGCGCGTAGAGAGCCTTGTGCGAAGGGAGTGGATTCGTTGTGTGCCCATGTGCAGTATACGTATATATTATGTACATCGTACACGAATGTATCATGAAAAAAGATTTCGTTGATATTATAAATGATATAACATATTATTATTATATATATATATATAGGTATTCATACGATCGCGTGGAAAAAAATATAGCGACGGGGAGTCTCGAACCCTTATAAATCAACCCCACATCGTGCACAACGTCATTGGTTACATCGAAATACTAATCGGTTTCGCGAATAACTTGTAAATATAATAATATTTATAATATATTAATGTTATGTACGCCGCGTGGAAACGTAAATGTATTTTTATTTCCATTTATACTGAATAATAATAATATATAATATAGTCGTATTATGGTATTATCATAATATCATGTTAAATTATTTTTTTTTTAATTTATTGCGAAAACTAACGATAATCTGAAACGTAAAAGTGGTCGCACACGCGCAACGAGAATATCAAACGAAACAACAAAATGATCGAATCTCTCATTCACTCGCACAAATTTTATCGTGTTGTCCTATACAACCGTCGATAACATGTAGGTTAGGTTAGGTTACCAAGCACACATCGCAACCCCGTGCTCGTCGCGATATAATAATTGAATATTATACGGAATAACAACAGCTGCCGTACCACCTATCTAAATTAGTGGTTCGGACGACCGTGTACATTAATATTATTATTATGGGATAGGACGATAAATAATATTGACAATATTCGACGCAGTTCGGCAGTATCGAGCAGCGGGCGCACCGTGTCCAATGATAATATTTTATTTTTTATATTTGAAAATTATGTGTTCACGTTTGGTCGTTAAGACCAGTCGGGAAAAATCATATTAAAAAATAGCAACCCGTTTGGATCATTTATTTGTTTGGAAAAATTATGGTTTTATTAAACTACTATCTCGATAAAATTATTGATTATTATTATTATTTTTTTTTTTTTTTTAACAACCTTTATTGGTATCGTGCACAGTATTATTGCGCAGTACTCGGTACACAAATGCCGTATTATTGTATCCGCACTAAAATCGAGTATTGTAAAAATATCACCCTCTTTTGCATAATATCTCGAATAACACGAATTCGGGACCCGAATATTATAAAAAAGTCTTATCCTCCGTAATAATATATTGTGTGATGTTGCCATGTTGAAAATATTTTTCTATGGTTTAGCATCCCTATGGTCTAGTACCTCCTAACGTCCATACCGCCACCGTCGTCAGTGATGGAATTAATCGATTATAATTGACGTCCGATTACCACACCGCCTATATCATATTCCCGACGACGGTTTCCACTTAACAGGTGAGTGCCAACAACACTACAAATATCTCTGACCGTTTTTTATGCGTCGAACGTTTTATTGTAACAATAATATATTACATTGTTAATAAGATTTCAAGAGCAATGAACGGCAGCTTGTGCAATGCACGTGAGTCCGTGTTTGGGGTCTGGCGAGCTACGATTTTTTCACTCGGAGATCTTTTTTTTTCTCCAACGGGCGGCGGCAGCGGCGCCAAACACGTTTTGTCGTCGTCGTCGTCGCGTATAAGAGGGAAAAAATGCGTCGTCGCTGTTTTTGCGCGATGCGAGTGTATTTACGATTTAGTTCTGTGCGTTTATTTTTTCGCTTCGATCGTTTTCGTTCTTCAAATGTGAACAACATCGACGGTTGCCGAGCATTGCGCGTCTTAAATTGTCACGCCGAAACTAAATTTTAAAATAAAAAAAGGTCAATAAAAATATAAAATGTAATAAAACAAATATTACACAATATTATCGTTAGACAAATAGTACCTAACTGATTCGGAGCACAATAGGTACCTACTATAACATAATACTGTTGAACATAGGCGCGTAAAAATATGACTCATATAGCGTAGCTTGGCTTAAATATTTGTATGAGCTATAATATATCATTACTACACTGTCCTAGATAAATTTATTATAAAAATAATAATATTATGTTTGACTTGAATCAATATGAAAAGGTGCATTTCCTAAAAAACAATTGCACATGATATAATATTCTCATTTAATAATACTTGTAGCGATAATATTTTTTACTAAAATCAAGTCATATAATTTAATTAAAAAGTCAATCTTTTTTATGCAAACATGTCACTGCGGTACATTGTCTGAATCAATTAAATGTGACAAATATTTTTCGATATGAAGAAGTGGGTATTGGCAGTTTTGAAAACTAATTAGAAAACAAGTCATTGTGCTGTGGATCTAAACTTTTTTCGTCGTGTCGTAGAAAATAACCGTTTACATAATGCTAAACGCCTGAAAATAATATAAGTGCAATGAAGCTTTGAGAAGTCTGTAGAAGTTTTCAACCCAGCCTGCCCAACCTGCAGTGATTCACTATTATATATTTATAATACTATATTCATAAAACTCGACTGATAAAAATGAATATACGTCATAAACATTTTGATGTATCAATATATATCATATATTCATAAGTTATATATTATACGTTATACATTAATCATTGCGGTATGAAAACACCAATGACTAACAGTATATGCTGAAACTATAGAAAGCATATGTACGTACAGAACAAACCGAATAAGAATATATCTATAAATTATACAACGATTACACAACAACAGACATCAAAACCTATTCAAATTCGGGGCGAATAACATCAATAAGATGGATAGGGGGGGAGGGTACAACTGTACAAGTATAATACTACAGAATTTTATGTGTGTGTGTGTGTGTGTGTGTGAGAGAGAGAGTGCGTGCGAAAGGATCGCGACGACTTGTGGCATTGGAGAAAAACCACCGTCAAAGTGTGAAAACACGCGCACGACGAATCGTTCGATATTGTTCGACGCGCGCTTTTCAATTCACTGCATACACAGATAATATTAGCTATAAGCATAATATTATGTTGGTATATATGCGTGCAATAATAATGCGTGGACAAAATATATTGTAATATTATGCACGCACAATGTCCCCTCGCGCAAGTAGGACAAGGATTTTGTCAGCCTTGTAAAACGCAAATGTTATTAATATTGTAATCTTTTTATTCGCCTAAAACGTCGAAAAATCACTTCGAGTGTTAACCGGCGACGGCCAACGACGAGAGCACGTCGAGCTAATTGACATATTATTTTGCTCTCGATAAGAATATTGTTTGTTGAAGACACAAGTAATATTGTGTAAATAGTGCGCGTAAATACACGGCTACTAACGTTTAGACTCCAATAATTGTTGTATTAGTGCCGCGGTCGAAATGCGACCATCGGAACAATTAACAATAGATAATTGTTTTTGCTCTTCAAAAAATTGTTCTAATTATGATTTAATATGCTCATTTATTATTTCTAATCGAATAGGTATAATACACTAAAATATCGTTTTATTATTGCAATAAATTCACCTTCAAATATTATGGTAATAATTGCCAATGCGACAAAACGAAAATACTTTACACTTGAATTAATTCGTATTAGTTATAGTGATATATAAATATATTATATTATATTCATTTGGAACAATAGTGTTGTTTTTTATTTCGGTTTTAGAAATGATTTATTATAAATATTTGATTTTACGATGATGTATTATTTTTTCTGGTATCTGCAATAACCATAGTAAGCTGTTTTTGAGATACAATAAATGATATTCAATTCATTCGAATTCAACTGATCGGAAATTAAATTTAGATTAGTCTTGAGGTTTTTAAAGTTGTGAATTTATCGATAGCATAAAACAGAAAAAGACGAAAAATATCAAGTATAATTTTATCGTGTAATCAATGTTTTCCGCATATTTGTTATAAATCAGAAAAAATAACTTAAATGAAGACCACACTCAAACAATATTAATACTTAATACCTATTATTGTTTTTTGTTTTTTTTATAAACTCAAAATTTTATTGAATATTACTGAACATTATAATCATAAGATATAAAGCTATTATATATTTTTTATAAAAATACACGAAGTTATTATTAAATTATTATTTAATTCCAATCATCAGATTATAAATCGATGTGTTTATTAGATTTTTTGTTTACTTGTGCTTTTGTGATACCTGTGTTTGCTAATTATTTTATGCGACACATGTTCAGAAAATTTAGATATATATATATACATACAATATACATAGAGACATTATATAATTATTATGATAAGTAAACATTTATGTAGAATAATATGTAATATTACCATATTGGTAATCCTCCCGTGTCACGAGGTATGTATTATTAACCGTAAAAAAATTACAATGTCTTCCCATCTTTCTAATTCAATAATCCAATAACATGTTTTAAAACTTTTTCATCCGAGTTTCCGACAAATATTGAAATATGTTCCAGTTGTTCAGGTAATATTTCAAAACAACGCATTTCGAACACATTTACATATTATATGTATATATTCGTCCATATCGTTTTTTTGTCATTGAATGTGTAATAATATATTGTGAGACCTATATGTTAATCCTCGTGGATTTAAGCAAAACATGCAAAAGGCTCTCGAAGAATTGGATTTTCTGATAAAGTATAATTCGATTTTTCAAGAACTTTGAAATTCAAAATAAAAGGCAATAATAATCGAGCGACGCATTGGACGAGAAATTACACCACATAGGTACAACGGCAATGTATAACGACGAAACTGAATATATCATAATATGGTTTAAGGCTACAATATATTATACGGGAACTGTGAGGATCGCCCGACCGCCTACTCACCTGGGTCATGGCTAAACCAGAAATGTCAAGTTCCAGTCCTATCGATCGCTGGTACGTGTTCACTGTACCTAACACTATTTAATTCGTTTCGATGCATTATTATACTTCAGTTAGGTGTCCGTGCGGTGTGTTTTCATAAAACTATGTCTTAACAGGTGGCACGACGGTCGACGGTATGATATATGGATTATAGGTAGGTATATATATTATAATGTAATAAATAGAACAAAAACTAAATGGCTGGCGAAAACCGCGGTTTACGATGGATCAATGCGCCACATAAAGCCGGGTTCTCACTACACCGTGTCATCGTATATAGTCGTATTTTGTATATATTTTCGTCTCGTAGGTATAACGTGTTACCGACATTTTATTACATTTGTATTAATTATAAACGAAACACGACACGACATGGTATATATTATTATATTCGTTACTCGAGACTCGTGATGGTCAGGAGGGGGTTGGCAATGAAAATTAATTTGAATCTCGTAACCAAAAATTGTACTCATATTGTACCGAAAATTGTATTTGAATACAATTATCATGTGATGCGGGCTTGTGCGGTATAATTTGCAGTCCGGAGGACGATCTTAAAAAATCATTTTCACTATCCTGATAATAAATTACTAAAATACTTGTATAGTAATATTGCTCGCGTATACTGTGCAAACGACGGACAACTTTCTACGACATTGCATGGCTATCAATTTATTTTGGCCGCCATCCGCCCGCAGCCGTGAAAAGCGTAATATAGACCTAATTTTACAATTTTATTAATGACAACACCACGGTCTAAGCTCGTATCGAAAAAGGCGCTAACAACAATAACGTTGTGCCCGACCAGCGACCAATTTGGCGCTGATATTAATTCGTATTCTCAACCACGATGAAACTCTATTATACATAATATATGCTTTGTTATTAGCGTTTCATCCAGTTTTTCGCCGGCAGTCCTTTTTCACTGGACGCCACTCATCACATTTAATCAACGGACAGTGAGCAGGATTTCGTAATTTTTAAATAAACATTCATAACATATAGCAGTGCAACTGTACATGTTAGGTTAACTAACGGTCCAGCAGTTCATGCTTGGTATAGTATTTTTGTTATAATATAAATATATTTTGTGGCTATAATATAGACAATGATAAAATAATGATTATTTGGCAAAATTGAAAAAAAAAAATTTATAATGTTTGATTACAGATAGTGTCAAATGTCAGTACAGATTATTAGTATCAGAATTAAGAAAAAAACCAAATTGAATGAAAAAAAAACAACTGAATACTAAATAGTACTGTTAAGTGTTATATAAACATATTATTACAAATGCAGTTTGCAGTTGGCCGTGTGCAGTTTCCTTTGTGTTATAACTTCTTTTTTTTTTATCAGATTTTATATTAGAGGTATAGCGATTGCCTTTAAATCATTTCCATTATTAATATTACAACAATAGTAATAATAATGATCATATCGCCTTTATTTATTAAGAATAGTTGTTTCTGGACACTCTTCTAAAAAGTTACAAGGTACCTAAGACATCAGATTTTACCAGAGTAACAATGGCAACCGTTTTCATACAAAAATAAAATTTCAATTTTGCTGTGAATCTCAAAATCCTTATGGAAAGACCTCTTTAAAATGCGAATTTTTAAAAATCTTTTCTTAGAGGGTCTCTACTTCATAAAACAAAACTACTGACCAAATGTTATAGTCATAGCTTCAGTGGTTTCGACTAGGCGATGATGAATCAGTGATCAGAACAAGTTATTTTATATATATATATAGATAGTCATACAAAGTCTCATCGTGTTTGTCCTAAAACATACCCACTCATATATTAGCTTAGGTTATTCATTTATATACTCTGAAGCCTTTTATACTTAAACTTTAAGTTACTTGATCCACCCACCTATTATGTTATATTATTAATTTATATACTTTGAAGCCTTTTATACCTAAACTTTAAATTACTTTACTCAACTATTAGAATACTTAATGTTAATTAATAATAAACTTTTAAAAAATTTAAATCAATTGGCAAACAGCTTTTGGTGAACATTAAAATAAATACTTTGAATATTTTATTTTGAAATTATGTGTTAAGACACACAAGTACAATGAATTATAATAATAATTTTATTTCTCAAATATAGTAATTATTAAATGTATTAAATCATATAAAAATTGAACAAGTGATTGGTGAGCAAACATAATATATGATAACGTATTTTAATTACAAATGATCACTTTATCAGTGTATGTTCATGTAAAAAGATAAATATTTTGTTCAGTTTTGTTTATTCAAAAAAAAAAATCATAATAATCTCAAATTTCTTAATAATAATAATAATAATAAAATAATAATGACAACGTAGGTTATGATACTTTGATAAACATCAAAAGGTTTCTATATCATATATCCAAATTATATTTAACTAATCTCATAAACAAATGTCTTTAGTAGTCACAGTCAATTTATAACTACTTCACATATAAATAAGACTTATAATATTAGAGGTGAAATATCTGTATTCGTTATGTTTCCCTTATATTTCCAACTATATAATATTATTATTGAATGGCGAACAATTTGTCTGAATTCACATAATACGATAGCGTAGGTGGTGTAACAAATTTATATTTTTCAATTCGTCATTGATTACATTTTGCACATATGGTTTTCTACAATATAAAGACGTTTCGACTGGATTACAACAAGGAATCTCCGGAACGAACGCAAAAAAAAAACTGGTTTCCTGTTACAAGAGACAATCATTAGGACGAGATATAATTAAAATCGGATACAAAGACCTTTCTTTTCATCTACCTACACTACATACACTGTTCTCGGATTATTTGTATTGCATTTACAAAAGGTAAACCGACAATGCTGAGTTTATAGAATCGTGTCGATAAATCCTCTGCTGTAGACGGATTTTTAGATTATTATCAAAGTCATGTAAATTACACAAAACAATCATTTTCTTAGCGTCTTGACTCTTTGATGCAGTTGGTTCTGCGGTACGGGGAAGGGAATAGTTGAAGAGTAGAATAAATCTCCTCTGACCTAAGTTCCTTTTTATTTTAACAAAAGCCACACAATTAATTTAATCTAGCTGTAGAACATTGTTATAACGAGTAAAACTGGATATTATATTATAACATGCGATTATAGTATTGTCAAATGTTTTATTCAAACAATTTTGTATTAAATACTTGTTAATTGGGGGGGGGGGGGGACAACATCGTATGTGCATCAACGGTCAATGGTCTGACACAATCGTTTAAGTAAATGTTTAACTAAGATCCGTTTGTTAATCATTTTATTCGTTTTGGAACAGCAGTAATAATTCTCAACTGCCTCAAGTCGTATGTAACGTAATATATAATAACAATAAATAACATTATACTACCAATATATATATATATATAAACATTGGTCGACATTCGTAAATCGTAGACATGTATAAGTACCAAAACGTTTGCAACAGTGCAATACAGCAACTATTTTAGAATATTATTCTCGTCTATCAGGAAATTAATTATCAACTAAACGATGCGATGTGGTTTAGTCGTGTAAAAATAAACTGTATTGGAGTTATTAAAAAAAAATATATGTATAACACTTGGGCATTTTTAACTACCCGTGGGCCATTTATGTATGACATAACTACGTAAAAATGTATATACTACATGATAT
Organism: Sitobion miscanthi; assembly: GCA_008086715.1. Classification (NCBI taxonomy): domain Eukaryota; kingdom Metazoa; phylum Arthropoda; class Insecta; order Hemiptera; family Aphididae; genus Sitobion; species Sitobion miscanthi. Next base: position 15,361,067 of record CM017800.1, read on the forward strand.
GCAGACATATGCAGTCATTACATTCGCGAGAAATCGTAAAATCGAGGTTTGATGGTATGTGATAATAGTGTGTGCAGACTGCAGGTGTGCATTATGTCGAGAACCGACGGTTCCAAACGCGCTAAACAGTGAAAAAACGGCAATCTTTCTGCAGAGAAGAGATTTTTTGGAAAAAAATGATAATAATAATATATATACAATAATAATAGGTACGTATTTACGAACGACCTTCGAACGGATACCCATGCAAGCGATATAATGATATTGAAAATTCTTCTGGTACCTAAATCCGTAATTTCGAATGTTATATGGCGTAACATGTACGCCGCCGGGTACGAACGCCGCAGCACGGCCCTCCTTTGACGATGGCGTTTTGCTCGTCAAATTTACGATCGATCCAGTCCTATTATATATTTTATACAGAGAAGCTCCATTATGGTTAGGCTGCTGCTGCCTGCTGCGCCATATTATAGTGCACATGTACATGGTATTGTGCGGCCGACCGTCGTAAAATGTTCTCCCCCGAAACGACGACGACGAGTCTCCTCGACGTCGAACCATCATCCAGCTGCTGCTGCTGCTGCTGTCGATAATATATATATATATATGTGACGAGTGTGTCTGTACCCATGATTGTATATATATATATCGAATATATTATATACACGATGATAGTAATAATAATAATAACAATAACAATAATATTATGTAGGGCGCTATACATTTCCATCCGGTTTAGTAGTCATTTTATAGTTCCTCCGCCCCGCCATTATTATACATTTATTATACACTGCAGCGTACTACATTTTTGAGTGTTCGGTGTGAAAGAAGAAAAAATATAGCGCGTTTCGAAAAACAATGTGCCATTAATTATCAAATTCCACAAAAGTGTTTTCGCACTGTTTACCATACATCCATAGTAAATATAACCACGCGTAGGAATATTTTATAATAACAGCACTCGCACGTACCTCGGAATATTATTATAAAATATTATATGCATGCGAATAGTAAATAGTAATAATATCATATTATTGTATTAAATAGCGGGCAAAATCCTGCCCGCGTCGAGTTCTTTATTTTTGAAGAAATATTTTCGAAACTAAAGCACTTACATTATTCATAATAACGTTCGTAAACTCAAAAAGAAGGAAGTACATATTTGTGTATTACTGTATTGTGTGGAGCGTGGGCTCGCGTAGTAATGGCATACATTTTAACGGTGTTGTTAGTATTATTTTTTTTTTTTTAAATGCTATACGAAAATTCAAAAACTAAAGCTGTACAATATGAAGGTCCATTTCTCTAGCACTCTCTTTTTTTTAAGCATTCCAGTAAAAATACCTAATAGCAATCGATTTATACCTGACGGTTACTCGGAGTTCGTCATTCGTCTCTCTTTGTGGAAAACGTTCCAAAAACGAACGCTTTCTGCGTTTACATAGGCAACAAATTTACAAGTAATATCGACATCAACTGAAATCGATTCTTATACGCATGTGTACATTAAAGATGTTAAAAACAAAGAGTGTGTGCTTAAAAATAAATGCCAATTGGTAACTGTTTTCGGACGAATCTGTACATTCCTGCAGTGCATTGCACAGAATCAACGACAGCTGCAGGTCCATCGCCTGTCCCCTCGACATACCTATCTTGATTTCTGATTTTAACCTAATGCAGTTAAATAAAGTATATATAATACTATCTTTAAGAAATAAATGTTTAAAAGTGTAGTGCGAATAGCTTCAATGTGCTATCACTTATCAGCGTGACTGCGCATAATACAATAAAATATTGCGTAGAGTTATTTTAGAAAAATACGTCAAAATTTTTGGTTTTCGATCGGCATAAAAACAAACAATTAGAAGAGTTCGTTGAACCGTGCTAATGGAATCCAATAGATTTTGTAGGACATAAATTTAATTTAATGATGATCGTAAGTTTGAAATTGGATGTTCTTATTGTTATGGTGTATATATGCTATACATTATATTATATATAAGAAGGTTTATCAAGCATCGGAACGTTTTTTTGGCCGTGTGACAATAACACGAATTATTGTTATTGTTTCACAGTTATTTGTAGTGTCGTACTCTGGTACTCACTTGGATCAGAGTGAGCAAATTAATCTTTTGACTGATTTTTATAGTTTCTCTTCAAAACAAAAATGTGTCTTCGCAGTCATCGAACATTGTGCATTTCTGTCATAAACATCTCGATGCACCGCTATGACACACCGTTGGCGTTGCACTTGTGTCCCAGATAATATGATTATAAATTATAATTACGTTATTTTGTTGTTTTATTTTTTTTACAAACATTTGCTTAACGAAAATGCATTCCACCGAATTCGTTGCAACACATTTCATTACAGCCATACGTCTGTTAACCACATGCAAACATGTGAGAGAGGAAATAATTAATTTATATTATTACATTATTTTCCATATATACATTATTCGTATTCGTTTCGAAACAAAGACCTATATTTACTTCCGAGTTGTCAGTTTTGATCGGATAAAACAATAAAAAAAACGCATCTACACACACACACAAATGTGTCCCAGGTCATGAACCCTCCGTCAGAACGCATTCGTCATAACACACCGATCACGACTGGTGCAGAACCTCGATCTCTATGACGTGTATAATATTATACTTATGGCGTATCGGGTGGTCGCGAGGAGTTGGGGGAGGTGATTTGCAGCGTTGAAAAAAAAGCACCGAACGCCTACGCCGTTGCATTGTTGTCCTCAGCGTGATTTTCGTCGTAAGTACAATAATAATAATTGGTCGACGACAGGTAAACATATTATTTGTCGTATACACATTGGTATATATTATAGCAACACAGCGAGTCGAGTCTTATAGTATGCACGCAGTATAACGAGACAAAACGTGACGGTTACCTGTTCGCCGACCTTATAGCAGCTCATTATAACGGTTGTTTTTTTGTTGTTTATTTTTCCATTTACAAATTATTGCAACCTGGTAAAAATCGGATCGGTATATCGTACAAGTAAATACATAAGTATATATTACCATACCGCATGCACGTTATTATTTGTGATATACGATTCGCATTGTTAATGAAACTACGACATTTTGATGTCTGTCAAAACGTTAAATGTGTTATATTTCAATAAATAATGGCGCGGCGTACAATTATTATTACACCATGACAAACGACAGAATTTAAACATATATTCTCATTTCGAAAAACAGTCGGAATAATATTATATTTGGCCGAATGAGCTACCTGCATTCATGTCCTACTCAAGATTATAAATATGACACCGCTGCAATAATTTCATCATTTGCGTGCACCCGATGAAAACGATAGAAATACAATTTTTATCTGTATATACTCAACTCGACAATTCATATAAAACCGAAGATCTGGAAATCGTCAAAGATTTGAAATTGTTGTTCTTTTTCAAATTAAATTATCTGGTTATAGCTTCTTATAATATTATGCCAATTATTTTAAAATTTAAATGAGCCATTAAAGACACGTGTACGGTTTTAGTCGATGGATAAATAGCGAAGTTACACTATAAACTTTTAACTTCCTAAAAGATAATGCGATAATGTTGGCCATTAAAGTTTATCAGCTCTTCCGAAATGTATTTAACATTTAAAATTGATAATATGAACTACATTAGGGAACCGTTTATCAGTGTTTGGAAACACACTATTTATTTATGGGATCTTCGCGTTAGCAATCGTAGTACTTTAAATTCACTCTTTTGGATAGCTAGAATACGGCAGAAAATCTCACCCCGAGAATTGGACAAGTTCAAAAGTTAATTCACTTAAAACCCCTAGTCTATTTCATTTTTATCTTCGCGACTTATCCAATATTAACACTTTCCTAAAATTAGCTATTGCAGAAAAAGACAAAAAACTTCTCAGACTTTGTACTTTCCAAATTAGTAAGCTCAAAGTTTTTGAATGCAGAAAAAACGACAACTAAGAAAATATAAAGTCTACCAAATACAATTTCTTAATGTTCAGTAGGTAGTTAAATTCTCAAACAATAAAGACAGTCGGAAAACTGATTAAGCACTTAGCCAATTTCCTCTTTGGAAAAAAACCTTTTAATTATAAATGTTTTCATAATAAATTATATACGATTGTATTTCCCATCAATATTTAAGAAGGATATATTTCTTTTTTTTGTCAATTCCAAGAAAGTTTTCTCCGTATTATGTACATAGTTTATATATCTCCCTTACCATAAAGGGTTTTTTAAGATCACTAAATTCAATTCCACTCCCCTCCCCTATTATTCAAAATAGTTATAATTTATAAGGACACATTTCCATTATCAATATTGAATTAATATAGTAAAAGGTTTGCTAAAGTATTCAATATTATTCATATTAGAAAACGAGTTAACTATCTAATTATATCAAACAAATACTTCTAAATAATTTAAATTTTAAAAGTTATTTTCTGATAAAATGATTGAACATAATGCATCTTTTTAACTTAAGATTTGTCAATTTGATGAACTGAAAATGTTCACAAAGCATAATAATTGTATTAGTTTTAGAAATAATTCTGATCTATGTATGATTTTTCATATTTTTTTAGAGCAAGGAGTTTAAAGGTAACAAGAAATTGTTGTATGATTTGTTTAGCATAGAAAGTATAGAAAAAAGTTTATATTGGAATAAATTTATTTTTAGGGAAAGGAATATTTGAAGAATTTATACATATTTTTCATTGCATATTTGATACACAATTTCGTAGTAGAAAAGTAAATTTATTTTAATACCTTAATCGTTTTAAGTAAACAAAAATATACAATGTATACCTAATACAATTTAATAAAATCTTCTTAAACAAATTATAAAAATTGTATGCATACAAAATATTATTCATGATTTTTAAAACTTTACATATAATATTATATACTTAAGAAGTTTTTTAGAAAGATGTTTATTTTAAAAATAAAAACTGTTTTAATATATAGGCACAAATATAAATTTTATAAAATAAATTTGATAATGTCCTTTTTTTTAATTACCTACTTTTATTTTATTATCTATATGACCAAAAATTTAATTAATTTCATTGTTTTAAATAAAAATTATTGTTCAGTTTTTAATATTCATCAAAGCAAAATAATGCAATTTTTTGATAGACCATATTTTTGCTAAAAAAAAATCATATTTTAACATATTTCATAAACATTTTAAGAGCATATTTCAAGGTTTTTTTAATGCATAAATACATATCATTAGAATTTGATTGGTATTTTTTGTTTATTTAGTGCGTACACAAATACGGAATTCAATTATAATAAAATATTATTTATACTTAGAATACATGAACAATAACTAAATCGCTGACGTAGTGACGTCAAACATTATGCATTTATACATATTATACAATAAGACCTCGGCCCAAATGTCGTATCATACATCTGAATAGAACGATAAATGATTTTAAATATGAAAATAATGTGGTTAGAAAACGCTACCCACCCGTAGTGTGTTGTGTGAAAACATTGTTTATTTAATGAATGAAGCTGTAGAATCTGTGTAGAGCTAAGATCTCAAAATTTGCATAAACAAAAAGAAGAATATTATTATGATTGCAATTTTTTGTGGGATAAAATGATTATTTTTCAAATGTAGATTAGTTTTGATATTTTTCAATAAATTAATAATAATCAGTGGTTCAAGCTATCAAAAATTTAAAAATCACATATAAAATTCTCTTCAATATATTATGATGTATAAAATTCCATAACTTTGGATTCGTGTAAAACTATATTTTTGTTACAAGTAACACTTGGAATCTGCGTGAGCGCCACATTTCTGTATTGATCATGGTTTCATTTGTCCGTATGGTGTTTTCTTAACATTTAGATCACGTTTGACGTCTTTAATGTACAAATATGCTCTAAATACGAATTTCAAGTCTCTAGAATCATTGATACGTTTATAATAATAGTAAAAGTTTATCTCAAATCATCAGGTCTCCAACGTCTACAGGGCGTTAACGTGAAAAAGTTTTACTTCCTACTTCCCAGGAAATTCAAAAAATATATCCTCTTTAAAATGTCGTTTGTGTGTAGAGTTTCTAATATACAGAGTGGCTGTAGGGTCGTGTGCAACTTTTCTAGGACATTCTTTCTTCCGGAAAAAAGTAATTATGAAATAATAGATATTATGTATAAACAAAACCAAACAATTTTTTTTCCTTTTCAAACACATCGAAATATATAGAAAACAAAATTGAAACCACCGTTGCTTTATAAGTTTTCATATACTAAAACCGGAGATGGTAATGAATACTGGTGCACAACCTATATTAAAACGAAATAATTTATTTCAACGTAAGTATACCTCGATTCTATATATTATGCGTTTGATCATTGCAACATCAACACACATAGACCACACAGAAAAACGTTGAAATGTTATTTTAAAACTAATTTTTACAATCGAGATAATTGGATTGGCATTATAAACAGACGCGGTTTTGACTGAAGAATTTGATTTAACTGTATGGTAGTAACTATGCGAGTATAGTGGCCGTCATATGTATACTCCGTATGACTATATAATATAATATATATATATATACACGTTATACACACAATACACACTCTATATAAACTACACAATATAGTGAATAATTTATTGGCGGGAAGTTAATAGTATAAATCGTTCCGTTTTCAAACTGCAGTTACAATTTAAACGAGAACAATTAAATTCCCAGTAAAACTATTTGAGCGAATCTATAATACGGTCAAAACAGTCAATTTTCATTTGATATTTGTTATATTATTCTATATATTATTATACCTATTATAGTCAACCTATTATAGGTCCATGCTACTGCGCATGTAGTTTATTATGATATTATATTGTTATATACACATTGCATAATATAATATGTGCGTAGTTATTTTTAGACTTAGCGCCTCACAAACGTAACGAGTGGTTTTCGTCGAGGGTAGGAATGGAATGGCTCGTTGATAAAACACAAACAGCATCGAAACCCACTAAAAACGATGTCTATTATATTATTATAGGTGTATATAATATCAGGTACACTTTGATGTGGTGCAAACTACGTGCGTTTTTAATATCATAAAAATGCCGACTCGGCGTGGCGCATGGTGCGTTTATCATAGATTCTTGCGACCTTTTTATAATGTCAAGGAACAAACGTTTCGATATACGTATCAGACTGTGACCGGTACGAAATGCGATGGTCCAATACGCGTGTCTAAATGTGTAATGTCAAGATAAGTAGTTAGATGTATACCATAATATATATATTATATATATGTAAGTCGCCTTGAGGTTTTCCTTCGTTCGATTTCACAGTGCCAACGGTTTCAAGATCATCATGTGACCGTGATCCTAACTCCTAATGGTGTTACGTAAACGATTCAGTTTTGTCAATCCACTGTGCCAAGTCAATAAGCTATCAGAAAAATTACATTTCGAATTCGAACAGCTCAACTATTATCTCGTCCACACGCCTCTCAGACGCACTTAGATCGTGTACAGACACCTCCCGCGCGACAATAGATTCGGTGCGAAAGTGATGACTTATAAGTTTATACCCTGCACATCCAAAACAACGAGGGCGGTGTGAGGCGATGGTGAATAATAAAGGTTCGCCCCGTCGGCCGTCACTGCCGCGTCTGCTATACAGCTCAGTGTACTCCTGAACCGCCCGGAGCGCGTACTGTACTCTGCAATGCTTGTTCGGCGATCCTTGTAAGAATATAAAAATAAAATAAGGATTACGTCGCACCGGAGGAAAAACAAATGTCCGCCGACTAGAATGACCTTTCGGGAGCCTGCGGCAACGGGCTAGCAGTTCGGACACACGGCAACCGCGTCCGTTTTCCAAAACGAATCCTCTAACGTTCCACCTCGATCTCCACGCCCAATTCGGTCCACGTAGCGCAGCGCCAAGACTCCACTCCGGTATCCTTGGTCACGATTATCAACGGTTTAACGTCTCCAGGACTCGTCTCGGAGCATGCCGCTTAAACCGATCGTTGGTCGTTGTCGCGAACACTGCGCAAACGTATTGTTACCATTATTTCATATATGTATAGCGCCCGAGACACTTTTACTTAATTACTGCAATAGACATAAAAAAATATAGTAGAAAATAATAATCTAAAAAAACGATTTAAATCTGATAAATTTCTATTCATCGTGTTATTTGTGTTATACCTAGTTATTACCGTGTACCTACTATATTATATCGTTACGATTGGTATTATATTTTTTTTTCCTACACACCGAGATATTGAACAATATCGATAAATATTTTCCCTGATTGTGTCACGTAATGTTATTATAATTACCTACTATATAGAAATATTACGCTGTTTATACTTTCATCAAACTTACTTATTGTATTAAATTATATAGATTATTATAAATAAACAATTTAAAAAAAATATGTATATTATATACTAGGTGATTATTTTATCACGAAATATAGATCATAGAAAAATACAAGATATTTAAAACGCCTTTTTCTGTAAGAACAAAATACTTATAGGTAATCATAGAAAATGTAAAATAGTAGTATATATTCTTGAATATTTAAAAAAAAATTTAAATTACTCGTATTTCCTAAGATATTGGCATATTACTTAGTTGACGATGAAATAATCACTCTGTATATGCATTCATACCTATTACCTGTAGTCCTATAGGTCCTCTAGAATACAATCCAATATAATATAGACTATAGGTACGTCCAACTTCAGTCACGTCAAAGTGCAGCAGTAAGTATAGGTACAATATTTGTATTGTATTCCTATATTATAATACACACACATTATAATACTGAGGCGATGACTTTATAACTCTGAGTAGTTTATCGACTCGAGAATTCATAAAATGTAAATCTGGTTCGTTTTTTGAATATAATATTATTATATAGTTTCATTACCATGCACTGCGATAAGAGATCATTAGGCAAATGAATAAGAATAAATTGGTATTCAAATCGTGACGCGACCGTTTTACTTTTGATGACTTGGCTAAAGATAACCAAATACAAAGATAAATAATAGAACGGTATTATAATAATAAAAATATCTATACATATATATATATATTATATATTATAAAGACACAATCAAATACTGATCTCACGGTTACGCGATAGTAATATAATATTACATTATTATATACAACATAATACATAATATTATATATTGAGTACCTGTAGGATAATATAATATCATGTTATGAAATTCGACGTTTAATGCTAAAAATTTGAATACCATAAAACATGCATTCGTATAATATAATAATATGTTACATTTAGTATATAATACGACAATATTGTGTTTACACGACAGTTTCACCACCTAATAGCCAAGTTTCTACTTTTATTTTAACATATGATATTTGTATTTGACCATTTATGAAGAAACAAATAGGATTTATAAATCATATAACTGATTTATTGAATTTTCACAAGACCGCGTTTAAATTTAATTCACGTCGTGACAAGCAATCAAAAAATAATAAGACTGGAGTCAAAAAACAATCATTCTCAGTGGAGAATATTAACTTTGAGCATTTAAAAAAATTAAGTTCTTACTCCCCATACTTGTTTAAACATAGATAATTTATCTAAAGAAAAAAAATCTGGTATATACGTACTAGTAATAATCCGGACCCGGAGACCCCCCTGGTTGCGCCACTGGACGTTTATATAAGATAACCATTATAATTATAATATAGACCATTAGTTATAACTATTAGCTTTATACGAGTGACAGAACAATACTACCATACTTGACAAGCATAATATGACAGTGTGTGACCGTACGGTAAAAATTTAATATCAACGTTGGAACATAATATTGAGAAATATTTCATTGATTTTACTCATAATACGGTTAACACAGTGATAATTATTATTATTTACGTGACCGTATTTTAACATAATATTTTATCACATATTATGACTATCTACAAGAATTAATATTTACATTAATCAAAATAAAAAAAACAACATATAGGTTAATACATTAACAGATAAGAAAATAATAATATTGAAACACTCTTAAGTAGTTTATGCATATATTATATGATGTTAATACTACCTATTACTATTACCTATTAATTAATAGTGAACGCTACAATAACGCACAGAATACATCAAGCAATATTGTTCCGATAATAATTATTGTTATCGAAATTATTTCTTTAGATTAAGAGAAAATATTTGTGCTTCACACGACGTTATAGAAAACAATATAAAATATAATACATTTTAATTTATTAGTGTACCTACATACAATTATGTACGTCGGGTGATTAATTGAAACCAATGTCCCACCTTGGAAGTTTGGAACATCATCTTCATAGGAAAGATGACAAAAGTTCATCGGATAAATTTAGACATAATGTACAACAAACGGGATAGAACGAATTATGTAGAAACGTTAACAATTGTTCGTAATTGAACGATTCATTTCTGTGTTTCTTTTAAACGCTTGATAACAAAAAGGATGTCCTCAATATAAATTATTGTGGATTAAATTATAATTTATCGGAAGTAAAATTATTTTCTGTTTATGGACAAAATGTATATTAGTCGAAAGCTAATTTAATGAATTCTGTTTACCTATATATTTTATGGAAATTATTGCGTATTTGATAGGTCTGCGATGTAAGAAAGTTACTTTACTAATTCAATTCAAAACAAACTAAAACAATTACAAATACCGTAAACCGTGCGACGGTAATGTTATCAAGTGTTGAAATTTAAATTCGAACAATCTCGTGTTAAATAAATATGGAAAAAACCCGATAACAGTGCAACTTTGATATTGGTTTGTCGAGTTAGTGCGTGGCAGTTCAAACGTCAATCCGGATTCCGAGGAGAAGTTAAACAATTCCTGCTCAGTGTTCTCGATAACAGTATCAATAACAATGTTTATGTCATTTTGATTAATTATACAGAATACAGTTTTATGTACCACTGTCCGCAATGTTCTGAATACAAAACACAACAGAAGTCGGTACACTTCTTGTTCAACAGCTTTGTTAATTTTTGGCCTATATTTTATTATTATATGTCCAAACTTTATATTACTTACAATAATCATAATAATAATATTATAATGATACCAATGACGTACACGCGAACCATAACGTAAAATCGAAAGCGTTACACACAGAACATTATACATCGAACGCATTGTGTGCAGCTTCAATATTATTATTTATTACGTACCTACATACATATTATATTATATTATTATTAATTTAATCACGATACGGTTGGTTACAAAATCGATCGATGAAATAATTCTGTACGCACTTTATACACACGTTATTATTTCAAGTCTGATTTTGAGAAGCTAACCATATGTGTTTTTTAAGACGCTTGGCTCGTATTATTATACTATTGCACTCATTGACATCCAAGTTAAATTAGCCACATGTTGTATCGCTAGTTTAAACACTCGGTCCTAAAGTTACTGTAACGCACTGCTCTTATTCTCGTTTAAATTATACGATATCCTCCGATAATCGGTGCAGGAGCGGGGAAACTTTCTAAGTCGATCTCGACTATAATGTCAGCTATTATATTTTGACGTAAACACTTTACAATTTTTTATAACAATAAAAAAAAAAAAAAACAATTATATTTAAAAAATAAATATACATATACCTACCTAATATAGTCATACGTTATATAAGTTTTGTTATTGTATATTATAGATACGAGACGGTCGACCGACGTATATGAATACACCACAATAAGCAACAGCTAGTTTTCTGTGAGACGTAATGATTATTTCCCCTATCATGACGGCCGCGTTGTCGAACGATTCTATAATAATATATAATATTTTACCAACGTGATAATAATAATAATGATAATAATATTAGACAATTTCACTATCTATCAATATTGTTGTTTGCCAAAGCAATCAGACACGGAAACCTGCATGGCTAGACGGGTATGCGATTGGCCAAGAATCGAGACGCTGTATATTATAGCTCTTTGTATATTATTACAATATTATATTATGTGAGTTTATAGTAATAATCATATTTATATACCTAGCAGGAAAAGAGTAATATTATCACACAAAACGCGATATGGTTTTTTTTTTTTTTGTCGATGTGTGTATTTTTCTTATTGGTATCAATAAAAAACTCGTCAAGAATAGACTATAAAAAAAAAAAACAACTGTAGAACATAGTATACCAACCTACGTCTATTATATCGATGCCCGTAATATATATTTTATACGCTCGAGTCTTAGCTGGTTTGCATATTTGATCTGTCTCCACGACGTTCATTTACGTTAATTTCGTACAGTTCTCGATGTTGGTAGTTACCCATATACTTATATATGTGACTGATCAGTCCGAGTGCAACACAGTGCAATAACATCATAATTGCATACGGTAAAGTGCAGCATAATCGCATGGTGTGACATGCACTCGTCAGATAACATCGCCAAACCTCATACGACAATAATATCGACGATAGTGTGTATTGTACATCTGTTACAATATGTATGGCATTGCATTAAGAATATATTATACTTGCGGTGCTGTGTATAGATTATGTTATATATTATAATATTTATAGTATCTGTATACCTACCAATCAATTTTTTTTATCATTATTATTGAACGACATTGAAACACGTCGAGTGTCGACCGTGATCTTTGATCTCGAAACCGTAGACATTTTCTCATTGCCAATAATTACGATTAGAACAAAAAGTTACTTCGCTACTTTTAACGAAATACCTACGCGAACAAAATAGAGTAAAATCTAAACTTATTATGTCTCCGTAGATTATCATTTTTTATTTTGACGAATAAAATCCCCGATTGCGACACGCGTGCGGATAACAACTGAAACGATTTTTTTTTCAAAACAAACTTTGAGACTATTGAAAAAAAAATCGAAAACAATCAAGTTTTTAGTTTTACTACCTACCTATTATACTCCGATCGACATTTATACGCAACACAGTAGTGCGGCTATAAAAAATAAAGTGCACTACCTGCCATTGAATATAATATTATCAGTATAAATGACGGTTCGCATATATAATGTGTAAATTGTCTAGTGTCTACGTGCTCGTCTGGTACCTGTATAATATTTTTAATTACTCTTATAGTATATATTGAGGTATGTTCCGTCCAATTACTATACATTTTGCGTATACCTGTATTGTGTCATAAATCATTTTAAATAACTTTATAGTCTTGTAGAACATTATAAGTACGTGTATATTATATGACATCGATATTTGATTATTGTAAATAATAAAAAATATACACTAAGTAGTAAATAATACAAGTAATATTATAATCAAAATTGTGTTTTTGGCTTTGTTGTAAAATGAGTTTCGATAAGATACAATATAATACGTTTTGAATTTTTCTAATTATTTTTAAGCGCGAGTGCACGAAATCAAACAAGTGAAGTCAACACAGCCATTTATAATACATCAACAAATGAGCAGTTTACATTTATAATCTATATTAAATGCATTAGTGCTGCACACATTATACACAATTTTAATACACATATTATATGTAATGAACTTTTAGAACGATTATTTTAAAACTGATTTCAAATATCACACGTTCTTATTTACACAACCTTGTAATTTGTATACTCTAAAAAACAAAAAAATATAATTTGTTCCACTGAATAAGTAAATAATTATATCATATACTATTTTAATCAGTTTTCAGAACTTCACCAATATAGTTCATACAAAAACAAAATTATTTGAATGGCATTTTTTTATTTGTCATTGTTACTTTTACAGTGAAATCTAGATAGGTATTATTAAAATTCATATTATAATGCATACATTTATATATTTGAGAACACTTTATATTTATGTACCTACTACTTATAAGTGTTATACCTAACACAAATTGTTTTTCATGAAATCAACGCTTCATAAATTTAAGACATAATATAGGTACTAAAAGTAAATATCTATGATATAAATTGTTTATATATATTTGATTTATATTTTTGAATTCATTAAACATAATTATTTTCTTCGACTTCAAATATTGGGTTGATTCGATAAATGTTATAGAATATTTTGGAAACCTTTCCATCAGTTACCCAAATAATTTTCGTTCTCGTACTGAGTAATATATATTATTGCCTACCTATTTGAAATATTATGATTTATGATATTTTCATTAGTGAAATGATGAATTCACACGAATACACTCTGTATACAGTCATACTGTATAAGATATAAATTATTAAATTATAGTTTATCGTCCACGCCCAGATTAATACATATAGCTTCAGTCCAACAATATAATATTAATATTACAACAGTGTTGTATGTAAACTAGCTGTTGTAACAGAAAAAAAAGTATAATAAATAAAAACAATCAATACTACCAATATGTTTTATCACACGATTCTAATATCGACATCAAACACATTATTTTATAAATTATATACTAGAATATTATTCATAATTGAAGATACCTACATAATTTGATGTATACACTGAACGAGTTAAAATTTAACAACGTCGAGACCGCGCTATATGGCGAGAGGAGCAGTCTAAATAATCATAAAATATTTAATGTACCTACTTACGAGAATTCCACGCTCAAACCAGTAAATTAATGGTTTTGTTCTAGCGAGCAATACGGTAATCATAATAATATTAAAAAAAATTTTAAAACCTATGTTCGTGGGAATAATATTATCAAAGAAACACGATGGAAAAACTCAAAATCAAGCGACTCTCAACTAATGCGAACGAATAATTTTTCCGAAACGAGCACATCATAACAAAATACATCGTAGTAATATGAAAAAAAATTACACACACATATTATATACGTACCTACGCATTAACACGTAGCACATTTTTTTTCGTACCAATAACTCAGCGTGTTATCCGCCTGCGTCGGCAAGATAGATGTGGTTACTGAATTTTTTTTTATAACTATATTCTGCTGTGCATTGCACGTCGCGACTTGCAGCTAAATTATAAATACGAGTAAAGTGCAACGAACACATGCCTCTAATGCACTTTCCTGGTATGCATTTGTGCACGCATCCGAGTCCCTTTACCTGCTGTGCGTGTACAATATGTCAATATACATTGGCCTTGACATTTTATGGCGAAAACGTTCCGAATAAGAGAAAAATGCACTTTGCAATAACCTCGAAATCTATCGATCGCCAGATTTTTGCGACCGTCGTCATTTTATTGGTAACGGGTCAAGAATAGGACTTCTTTATACCTATGCCTATTATAGCATATATATGCCTCTAATGCACTTTCCTGGTATGCATTTGTGCACGCATCCGAGTCCCTTTACCTGCTGTGCGTGTACAATATGTCAATACACATTGGCCTTGACATTTTATGGCGAAAACGTTCCGAATAAGAGAAAAATGCACTTTGCAATAACCTCGAAATCCGTGGGTCGCCAGATTTTTGCGACCGTCGTCATTTTATTGGTAACGGGTCAAGAATAGGACTTCCTTAAACATATGCCTATTATAGCATATAGGTTACCTGCACGATATAATATTATTGAAATATAAAATAATATGTAGACGTTAACACAAAATCCATAATTACTTTTGTTGAACACTGTAATGATGAAAAACATTATTGAAATAGTAACTCTCAAATATGAAATCGTCGGTTTACTAAAAATGATTAAGATTTTGTAATAACCTCGAACCCAGTTAGGTGTAACCTATATAGTTATAAAGTTCATTGTTTTTATTTTTAAACTATATATTGTCTATACTATAAGAAAATCGATCCTCTATATGTGATACATAGGGACTGCAACCACCTATTACAGGTAGTGTTAAATTTTCAATCAACAAATGGATTCAGGGCCTGTACATGGAAAATGGAACTTTTTTGAGGAAATTGTACTTCCCTAACTGTGTTTTCCGATAGCTCCCTGCCTCCAGCGCTTACACCAGAATCTGAATAATCTGAATACTGGTTATATCATAATATACCTAATACTATATAATATTTTGTTAGGGTAATATAAATATAACAACGAATAAAATATTTACAGTATAATACCATGTATTATGACAACAGCGTTTTATATAGTATATTACCAAATAATTTAACATTCGCTGTAAAAAGGCTCTAAAAAGCGAATGTTATATGCACGCTTTATATCTAGATATCCAAGTACCGGTTTTGTGCTTAAATTTTAAATATTCTGTCGTGAAGACTAAGTTTTTTTTTTAAGTCAATTTAAAAAAAGTAATATAGTTTATTATGTATGCATAATTATGTAATGTTTGTAATTTAAAACAAATTGTTCGCATTACAATATACCGGTACTGGTATACAATATTATGTACCTATACGTAAACGTTTACCGAACACCCACACCTAAAAATTTTAAACCATGTCCTATAAGCTGTAATCTATTAATTAATACACCTAATTATTGTTTAAAACCATTTTTATCTAATACATAATAACAATTGTAAACGTTTTTTTTAACATTTATTTATGACAATAACATTATTATGTAGTTGAATAAAGTACTTCTTAAGGTGTGCCGAACAGTGGCGCGTCACTTAAGCTTAATAACTTGTGAGAAAAAAGTTTTGAACAGCCTAAATAAGTAAAAAAATATATACTCACCACTATTATATATCATAAATCTCATCACTATCACATACACATCATCTTAATATCTTATATAAACTTGCAATTCGCACGTGTTTGTACTCTTTATTGTATATTATATTCCATCTATTAAAATAATAATACATCGATATTAATAATATACTTTATTAATATACTCGATATATTTGCTCAAAAACTATAAAAATATGCATGTTTTTCACAAACAACTGGTCAATTGACCCATAGCTTTGTTTTTATAATCAGATAGGGCCAATCTCAACCCCTCTCGAAAATCAATCCACTGGTGTTTAACGTGACATCATTCACGTAGAGGCTACAATATAGTTTACGAACTAAATGAGATTCAAATTTCTATTATATAGAAAAATACCTTTCTGGTTTTACTGATGATATAACAACAATATAACGATAATTGCAAAACTGACATTTCGCATTTTTTTCTTTAATAATACGCAATGACGAATCATGGAGAAAATGTAAATATTTAACAAGAAGATTTAAGTGATATGACTGAAAAATAATAATTGCTCGTATAAATGTATTCGCTTCGTGAAGCAGGTTTGTGTACAATATAATATATCGAGTTCGGGGAATGTGTTGCGTTTAACCGTCTCTCTCTCTCTCTCATGTCTCTCGACTCTCAATCTCTAAGCGTATGGGTTGTATAGTATAACACTCGCAGTACATAGTGAAAAAAAAATAAAGAAAAACAGTGTAAAGACGGTTTTTATTTTGTCAATACGTACGTACAAAAATAAAACTCGGATAAAAGCTGAACCGAAACAAGTCTCGTCAAACGGTTATAATATTATACGTATACTGCAAAGCCGCCCGCGAAATCATATATGTACCTAGGTTTAATACTATGCGTTTTGTACCAGAAATAGAAGTCAAAAACATCCCATAACGATCGATTTCAATACTTGTAAAATGTTGTATTTACGAAAAAATGCAATAATCTATTGTTTCCGAACATGGCGATCGTCGTGTTATTATTTTCTTTGGCACGGACAGCGTAATATTATTGTTATCATCGACGTGACCAACGCTATCAGTTGACGAACGTCGGAGATGTTACGACAAAACGGCGTGAACGCACGCACGTCTCCTATACGGATGGCAACTACCCAATTGCGCGCACACTTGTTGACACATGTGCAACGAATTTCGATGAATAAACTTTCGCAGGTACGACAATAATAGTGCTTTGCCTGCGGTGTACGCGCGTTGTGTCTGCGAATCGTCTGCGAGGCGATAAAGTAAGTGAACGATTCTCGCCCGGCACAATGACATTATATAATAATGCGGTATCTACGGTCAGCCGTTCGATAACGTATACCTACGCCTATCCGTAAATAATATATACCCGACAGTGTCCCTCAATCTGGCCACCGCAATCGCCTAGAAAGGAAATAATCGTTTCCCGCACACGTCACCGGCACACCCGCTGCGCTTTCCCGCCGGTTGTACGGCAGTTTTTGGACGCGATGCCGTCCGTCGGAATTGAATATAAATAATTCCTCTAAATCGGGTTTGGCACGTTTTATGATGCTGCTAACACTGAGACGGTCGCGGTGATTCCACGATATAGTGTCAGTTGTTGGTATCTATTGGTATTTGGTATACGTAGTATCTATAAGAATATGCGTCGAATTTAAGTACCTACATATATACTATGCACGCAGACAAATGATATAGTCAGTTTTTGCTCCTCTCGTATCGGACAATATATTATTAATGTTCAATTACATCGTATTGAGTTTGTTACATCTCAAACGTTGAAACTTAAAACTCTGCATATAGTCTCATATCAATTATCCACGCTTTAATTAATGCAATTAGATAAATATATATACTTATTGCTTCTAAACGCTCCATAAAGTTTGTACAACTAAAATGTGTTGACTAAATCCGATTTAATCGGTTCTAACGTTTAAAACGTAGTTGCATGTGAAATCATGGTTTTATCATTTGTTAACAATGAATTAGGTTGTTTTATTCATTCGATAGAAATTTGACGATTTTCGTTTTATTTGAACGATTTAAAATTTGTTTCTACATCAGATCGATGCAAATTTTTTTCTGATCAAATTCTTCCGAGACCTTGGGCCCGTGCCCGCATAGCTTCAGTTTTGTACGACCCGAATCGTGTGTTGAACTCGGTCACCGAGATCTTTTGGGCGGCGCGTGGCGCGTGTGATAAATATTTCAAAACCGTTCGGCGGAACGATGTTTTCGGGCGAGAAAAACAAACTGCTTAAGATTGATTTATACCTATGTTATTTTTACATTTGAGTTTACAGCGAACGGTTCCAAAAAAAAAAAAAATTACTCGATTCCGATGGCGTTCTAAGACTAAGGTCATATGTTTTTTTTTTTTTAATCAACGGTTCCACCCGTGTCATCTGTAAACGCCGCCAAAGTGACAAATGCACTTTTTGTTTTATTAACAAAAAAATAATAATAAACCAATTCATCTAATACCGATATAAGCTAATCAAATTTTAGCGTATGAAGTGCATTATATTATAGGTATATTAATAAGAAATGAAACACAGGGGTATCATTTGTCATACTGACGCAATCTCGTTAAAATTAAAAACTACCTGTGGGCTGTGATTACAAAATAATACAAATTTTTAATGAAGCTACCTATAGGTTCACTCATAATAATAGTCCAGATTATTGTTAAAAATGACACACGGGTGCTTGCTTGTAAATTTATTATATACTTAGGTCTTATACAACACGTCTCTAACAAGACCAATAATTGTGTCTTGTCTCAACCTTTTCCTGACCATTGACCAACATTTATTTAAACACGTTTAAAAGTTTAATTTGTAATAATTTATAATAATGATGATAATTTCTTTAATTACGGAAATTAATTTCATCAACAATGTTATGTAGGTACTGTTAATTTTGTAATTTAATTTTCAAATAATTGTTTGGAAGGTGATTTTTAAGAAAAAAGTACCTATATTTTCTATTGTTTCTGAGGTTATCTCATTTATTTTAGATAGGTAGTTACAATTCCGTCTTGAAGGTGACAACAAAGCCCAAGAACTGATAGATCTGGAGGACATTCCCCCTCCGTATACGAAAGTGCAGTCAATAGATGAGGAAATGCTGGGACGAGTGTGGCAAAGCTTCAATACGTGTTTATAAAATTGTACCAGGGAAAACTGACGACACATTCAAAAAGACATGATTTTTGAGTTGATAAGTAGAACAAATCGCATAACTTCACGGACATGTTAAAAAAAGGAAAATACATTATTGTTTCAAAATTACGTTCGTTCCACTTTTTGCTAAATGTAAATACCAAGTTTGGTACAATTTTAATATTTTTACTATTGTGCTCTTATCGTACTAGCAGTACCTACATGGTGTTGTAGTATAGCAGGTAAAAGTTAAAATGTCTACTGACTCAGTATCGGCTAAAACCACCGCGACCTGTACCGGATGGAATGGTCAGTCGAAGAAGAATTTTGACCAAAAACACACTCGGCCTTTGATTATTTGTTACCTAGATATTAATTATCCAGGAAATCGCATTAATGATGTCTAAGAATTTTGATCGAAAACGAACTATAGGTCCTCAAATATTTAGATAATAACGTTAAAGCATATACTTTCATTGTTGGTCTGGCACTCAACCATCGATTGTTGGTTGTTAATTACACAGGAAATCGCATTAATAATGTCTAAGAATTTTTATAAAAACATATTTGGTCATTAAATGTTTAGATATTAACGCTATACCATTTTTTATATTGCTGGTCCGCCACTCAACCATCGATTATTGGATATTAATTACTCAAGAAATAGCATTAATGATGTCTAAGAATTTTTATAAAAAACCACATTATAGGTCCTCAAATATATTTTAGGTATTAACGCTATAGCATTTGCTTTTGTTTTATTAGTTATAAAATCCTCCCACTTTGAAAATTCCTGGGCACGCCACTGCAACTATCGATTATTAGATATATTAATTAGTAATTACTCAGAAAGTCACATTAATGTCTATGAAGCATTTTGATAAATACCCTAAAATATTACATTATTTTCCGATTTAATACATTTATTTTCACGAAGGGTAATACACCGTCTGTGCAACGGATTAAAACATACAAGAAAGAACGAATTCCAAAAATTAGTGGTATGTTAATTTATGCTAATAAATAGTTCAGTGTTATGTGAAAGTCTCCAGTTGACTTCACGGATATATGGTCATGGATCTGTCATAGGGTATGTACGATACATCTATATTTTGAATTACAATTTCAAATACATTTTTTTTTATGCAACTTATATGTATAATAATATTCTATAAGGTACTTTTGTGTGTATAAAATGTAATTAAAATATCTATAAAAAAAACTATTTATATATTTTGTTCGGTTACATTATAAACTTACGATAACTCTTGTTTTAAAAAGTTTCATATCTTAGCAATAATAGTTTAACATTTTACAAATTTTTAACTATAAAATAATTTACAAATTTTCGCGATTTGAATGAATATTTACAAAATGTGCACATTAAATACTTGTAATGCCTATGTATCTTTAATATTTTTACATTACTTTTTACTATGATAACAACTTATGAGGAACCTTGTATTCAGTTAGACAATAGTTAGAAAAAAGTTTAATAAAAATCAAAAGTGACTTAGTCCTATAAATAGCTCAATGAGAATGAAAATATTCTTAATGATCTAATCATAAATATTTTATGGTGTATCTACAGAAAATGCTAATATTTCGGTAAAAATGCCATGTATATAGTATATATATCATCTACAATTATTTTTTTTTTGTGTAAAATTTTGTTAAAAACAAGTTTTGCCTAAAAACTACTGTTTCTTCTTATTTTTTTATTTTTTTTTTGTTTTACCAACGCTTTTGAAAACTACTGGGTATTTTGGCTTCCAAAAAGTACCAACTAGATTCACTTTCCTGCCATAAAATACGCTGAAGTTGAAAATCGATGATCATTATTTGGACTACCTATATATCGTGTGTAGTGTACAAAGACACAAAAAACACACACACACACACACCGTTGTCATATCAATATATTTATCGTTCCACTCAGAATCTAAAACAGAGATGTAATTAAAAAAAATGTTGTTTTGCTTCACATTTGTAGAAAAATAGGTTAAAATATTAGTATCATTTTTAATATTCTTTTCCTGCAAATAATATCCGTGCTTGTTCACGTCCCACATAAATATTATTATTAAATGTATTTTTAATTAATTAAAATAATTATAGCATTCATATTTTTTGTACAACTACAAATCATCAATTTTTACAGTTAGCACCTGTTTTTACTGAAATAATCAAACCAATAAATATATATTTATCATTACCTATATAGGTATAGTATACAAAATATGTGTGCAATTATTCCACCGATTTCATAGTGCAAGTTCAAAACTATCTTCAGCTCCACCAAATTTAATGACAATGGTGATATCTCCAGACCCACAAAAAAACAGATAGGTAGTTAACCCATTATTGTTTTTTTTTTTATATCTTACATTGTAATATAGCCACGTCATATTTTATTGCCGACAAGCTGCATTCCACATTTGTATAAAATCATAACGCCACATATATTTACTTAAATCAGAATGAACAAATCGATAAACCATTCTTTTTATTTTGACTCAATATTTCGTTTTAATATAATAATAAATAATATTTAATACATGATGTAATCATAGCCATATATTTCAGGAGTAATGGGTTGAGGGGGCATAAGAGCGCCTTTACCAAAAATTATTGCTATAATCGTTTTTATAAAGAAAATAAATTCAAATAATTATCAAACAAATTGCACCACATAAAAACATAATACATAATAATATGTAATTATAGAAATTAAAGCTCCACCACCAATTTGCACTTATGGATTAAACTTGTATTATTACATTTTTAACCTTATGCTAATTAATCATTTTCCACATTTGATAAAACACATTATCGTTAGTTATTAGTTATTACTTATTATCATAATGACGTATTATAGTTTTATTTTGTGTGAACATTGTCTTTGTGTTTAATGCTCTATTGCTCTACCATAAGTCATAACCTAATGACATTTAAAAAAGAGAGATTAAACATAGACTTCGTGTAGTATTAATTGTTAACTTGTATTTTTATTATTTTAGATTATAAAACAAAATAAGTACTTACTTTATAATAAGTTTACATACAAAACTCAAACATTAATTGATGTATATATAAATTATTACAAATTATTAATAATTAAATTAAACAATAAATATGTTATTTAAAAATGTCAGTGTCATTCAATTTTCTGAAGAACAAATTAACATTAAACACAAACAATTATTTAACTGCAGATTAAAAAAAAATATAAAAATATAGGTATTCATAAAATTAAAACTAAAATCAAATTTCAAACTTAAGCGGTTATTAATAGGTTTTACATAAGATCATGTTTTTGGCTTTTATGCCACATTATACTTATTTTTAAAACACTTATCAGTTATCAATAATCATAGTTTGATGTACCTATGGTCATTATTTTCAAACTCATTACATTTTTACATTTCTAATTTTAGATTTTAATAAGTGATTAATAAAACTAATCAAGGGTAGATTAAACTATTAGTCTAGTATTATAGGCAGTAGGCTATACTCATCTCTTTTGAGGCTTGTTTGATCAAAACTAAGTACAATATTTAATTGAATTTTAGTGTGGAACAAATAATTTATTAGATGATCACGATCGACCACAGTCAAAAATAATTGTTGAATCCCTTTGTCTGATTGTTGTATCCCTTTGTCTGATTGTTAGGTCAGTCGTTTTAATTCAACTATGTAATAGACTTTTCAGTGCGTTCAATTTGAAACCTAAAGATTTTTAAAATTTAAAATTCCCGTCGCTTAATATTCAAAGATAGAGATAGAGATTAATTCAGAATCAAATGTTTAAATTTAACAATGTCATTGACCATTGTGCTACTGAATAATATATCATCGTATATTTGATACGAGCGAATATTAAACTCTTCTTACCAAGTTTTCTAGACACCTTGTAAAATTAGTCTTGTTACATATAATTTGAGCAAACTATTATATATCTGGTAGACTTTAATGAAAACAATTATAAATGATTACGTTTAATTAGGTATATAATTATAACAACAATTTTCAACTTTAAATTAATATGCTGTACAAATTGGATTATGTAGCTTATTTACGGATATAGCGTAAAATATTTCTACACTGGATAATACACTGGAGAGTGGAGATACACTCAATTTTAATTTGAGTAAAATACTCTTTTTATTACGATCATTAAAATGTAATAATTATTATACACTATACAGTATATACATATAACCAATTAAAACTATTTTAAACGAATAAAAAACACATATTTATATTCGCACATGCACGAATAGTATATTACTATTTACTTTATGCTATGTCGAACTTCCTCGAAGTGTTAACCTTGACAGCTCGAAAGGTAATATTAATGATAATATATTTATCAAACTGTCATTCCGCTCAAATTACTATTTATATATCATAAAGAATAAAGATAGTCATTGCCTATTGGAACCACCTCTACAAACAACGTTGTAAATGATATTATTTTTAAAAAGAGTAGGTAAATAATTGCATACTAAATACTTACATATCGTTTAACCAGTTGAAAATTTAAAAAAAAATAGGAACATCCAAACATGAACAACTAATTATATAGTATTAAAAAATAACGAAAGATAATAAATTGTTCTGAATATTTCTATTAAAATACTTAGTAGGTTTCTAGATTGCAGTATTTGAATCTACCATTAAATCGATTTTAATGATTAAAAAACAATAATCTTTCATGGTACCTAAACAATAACTATAATAATAGCCAATCGTAAATATTTTGAAAAGTTGTAAACGCTAAACATACTTAAAAACGTACCCGTTCCATGTGCACCACAGTAATAATAGACGAAACTTAATCATCAAACCCAGCAGTTGTGTAACGGAAGTCTGAGAACGTATCAAATCGTATAAACACCCAGATAAAGTTGAAACTTGGTAGGCTGCAGACAAACGGTTTTAGCAATCCAACCGTGCGTCAGTTGAATATATAGAGACTTTTTAAAGTGGCGAGGACGACTGACCCGCGGTGAACGAATTAATTTGTGAAACTGTGCATGGTCACACGGAATTCGCGATGGTATTGCGGAAAACTTTACCGGTCACAGGACCGAAACGATCTGAAAACCGGACGGGAGATGTAATCGAATCGCATGTATATCGTGCCCGTTGACAAAAGTTCTGCGGATGGCGAAAAGGTCAGAAAACGGACGAGCAAAATCACACTAATTTATACTCATATGAGAGCACTGCCCCATATATGTATGTTTTGCCCTGACGCACAGACACAGCACACTATGTTATAATATACGTGATTTTAGATGGATTTGTGAATTTAAAACTTAATATAATTTATAAGCCATTAATTAATTTAGTACTTCCAATCAATTATTCGGTACGTTATTTAAACTGACATTGCAAAAGCGGTAAACATGTTTATACAACACGTGATAAATACAAGCTGAAAAACGTTGTGCAGTAAAATATACTAAATGCACTCGTAGTATTAAATTGATTAAAAGTCGATATGAAAAATCCAAAAAATAATATAAAACAATAAACCTACGGGGATAATAATTTAGAACCGATGGTAGGTGGTATAGACACCCCCCTCAGTACACACTGCAGTTTGCTGAAGTAAGACCCAAATCGACTTTGGATTTTTTTTCGCACTTATCTGCCTTTGCTCCCGCACCAGAAATATAATCCGGTATACGTTATATTATTATGCGCAGCCTGCCTTACATCTTGAGACATGTAAAAACTATAGCAATATGACAGTGAGCAGCGATTGAAATAATACGACCACACTACATAGCATGGTAGGACAATTATTGGGACACAATTTAATAATTTTAAAAATGCATTTGAAATGAAATGTTGTCGGTAGTACACATACATATCTATAAAACACACGATCTAAACCAAACAACTGTTTACTTTATAGCGATAATGTCAACAATGTTTTTTGTAATTAAAAGACAAAAACTAAATGTATAATAAACAAAATATCAATAAAATACTTACAAAACTCATACGGTTTTACCGATGTACAGCAGTCACTAGATGTAAATCGGTAAGTATATTATGTATGTATATTATGCATTATTACAGTGTAAACTCTATACTTCAAAGCGAAACATTACTGTCGTTGTTAAATGAGTAGTTTAAATGGCTTTTAGGTCATGTCTGTAGATTGTCAATATACATATTGTGTATTTACAATATCGTCATCCTATCGCAGGCGCAACTAGACCAATATTTTTGGGGGTGCACAGATTGTAGAGAATTCCCAGACCCCCAAACCCTTAACATTGTATATAAAGAGTGTAACAGGAAGATCTGTAAAAAAAAAATAAAAAAAAATAATGGTACTTAAACGTATGACAACAATTGTGAAAAAAATCATTAAGTTCTAAATAATATCTCAAAAAGATTGATATTTTAAAATATTCTAAAAAATAAAATATTTGACTTAGATAAATTTTTTTTCATCAATATTGTTCTCATAATCTTATTAAAAAATTGGCTATTTTGAATTTTTCTAAATAAAACATAAAATTTAATTTTAAATAGATGATAAAAATAAAAAATTTTTATTCAATATTAAAAAATAAAAATATTATTTTTATATTATACGTGTAACGCAAGTGACATTAAATTATAAATAAAAAGGTCTTCCTGCTGTTACAGTCTGTATATTAAGTATTAACAATATAATTTTAATGTATGTTTATGCAAGTATTACATTTTAATATGAGTGAAACAGTAACAGAATAAGAAATAAAATTATCACATTTTAACATGATTTTTCTCTCCAGTAAATTATATTAATAAAAATGCTGCTAATTCAGACTTTAGAATAATGTGGTCCATCTCTTCTCTCTGAATTTCCCAAATCAATAATAACATCAATATTATTTTTATTAAATTATTTCAGTTTTTATTAAAGATTATTTAACGCTGGCTGATTTGGACTAGAAGTAGAACAGATTAAAGTTGGAAAATATAGATCAATTTCTTGTATTTCATTTATTTTTTAATAATATAGGTTCTATAGGTCTCATTATTTCTTTAATATTATTAATTATTGAATAAAAATCGAAATATTTAATTTTCATAAAAAAACACCATAACAGTTTTTCGACAACAATCCTGTGTTCAAAGTTATTTTGTTGATTTATATTAAAATGTTGTTATGTATGATTATCGCTATAGGTACGCAAATGAGTGATAACGATGTACCCGTGACCTGTTCTATACAACATAAAACGAGCTAAAGATTATTTCATAATATTATGTCGTACCGTTATAGCTGGGAAAGTCGGAACATAATAGCGAAGTGGCCGCTCATTTTATAGGTACTCCTCGATACAGTGTGGTGCGACGTTTTTGTATTTATCGATCATTTTTATTTCGGAACACAATCAAAATATAACAGATCGAGTGTTTTATATTTTGGGGGCGCGCGTTTCAAACTCGAGGGTACACAAATCCTCTGTTCCCCCCCCCCCCCCAAGCTTCCTACGATGCTTTCTCGAAACGCTGATAACACATCACGAACATCGCCTATAACAACGATAATAATAATAATAATCTCGAATCGGTTTAATATTATTATTACTACGCACTTTGGCAAACGGTGCGGTGGCGGGGAAGGGCTGGCGGTGATGGCGCGTGCCAAGTAGCGTCGTCCGGACGTTAATATTATAATATACGCGCGCGCACACGTGTGCATTGCGCGCGTGCACGCCGTTCGGGCGGCTAGGCCGCGGTGAAAGTCGGGCGCGTGCGAGCCGCACGAAATTCCACCGCCATCGCCGCGGATCGGGTGGGAAGAGGTGTACGTTTTTTTTTTGTCGTCGTCGTCGTTCCAACAGCGCCACCGCGGAAATAAGTGCGCGAACGGACGATATCGTTTCGATCGCTCTTATAAAAATATATTATGTTATAATATTATTATCGTGTAACAGTAGTATACGCGATACGACTGCACACATATAAAACGATATTATACGGACGTGCTCACCGCCAAAAAACTGAAATACTACGATGCATCGATACAATAATAGAACACACACACACACATACAACTGACGTGAACCGCTTCGTTCCCGCCAAAATCCTAAGGTCATGTTTCGAGTAGTGTAGGTCACGCCCGTATACGTCATACGACACTATATAGCAGGGACGGGCAACTTGACGCTACCAGAGGGCCAATTTCGAATGTGTGAAAATCTATCGGAACAGAGAACATGGAAAGCAAAAAAAAACCCAACGCTAACCATACCCCTACGAATAATATGATATAATTTCAATAGTTCAATACTAGTCGAGAGTTTATAATATCTTCTTTTTTAAGATAAACACTATACCGAATTTCGTGATTTCATAAACGTGATAAAAAACAGAAATACAGAAAAATCATTTGACATTTTATATTTCTATAAACTAAATCGAAATGTAGCGCGGGCCAGTGAAAAATGGTACTCAGGCCGCCAGTTGCCCATCCCTGCTGTATAGTCGGCTATATAGCACGCGCGACCGTGATGACCATAGATATACTTATGTCGATATAAAGTGGCAGTGCTATATTATTGTCCATGTCCTATGACTGTTACACGCTGACCGTCGCGAGTATTTCGTCTCGAAAGTCCGTTCGCATACGACAATATTACGTATAGGTACACGACATTGTCAAATTATTAAATGACAATAAAACCTACCACGTCGTATTATATTTCAATCGTAAACGTAATTGTTTTTCGGTGCGTTCGTAAAGTCAACTGTAAGGTGCCTAATTATTATGTCCGAGCACTGCAGCGGCGGCGGCGGCGGTGGTCTTCATATTTTGCAGCATTTCTCGGCAATATTTAAATAATGCGAAAACGCTCGACGTAAATAGATTGCGAAAAACCAAACACCCGCGACGGTCAAATAATTGTTCGATTCGATCAACTTCGGCGTGGTGTAAGTATACGTCTTGATCGGATTAAGGATCACCGTCACACCAGTTGATTGTGATCAACACAATTTATACTCACGTAATATTTTTATATCATAGACGTGGTCGTTGTAAACAAAGTGTAGGGTACTAGCTAGGGTACCCGAACTTCTTGTATTTTGATACCTGGGCGCGATGAGTACGGTCCGTCAGAACGAGACACGCAGACGACGGTGGCACGAATGAGGGAACTATCCGCATTTGGATGTTATTACCAAGTATATTATAAACAAACTAACGGTTGTTGTCACAAAACATTTTTAACTTTATGTTACGTAAAAGCAAATATTCTGTAACACACTTTTTCATAACACCAAGTACACAATTTATTAATTAATAAACAAAAAAAAGGAAGGCAAACAACCTGGTATGACGCAACCGAAACGTACGCCACGGCACACGACTAGTTTGGGTTATACTTTCTGATAACCCTCCCCCCGCCGTGCTCCTACTTGATGTCGACTGTTTTACTGCACGAAAAACAATACACTCATCTATACGCATAAATTGAGGAGCTTATACGAGGCTAAAACACGCTAAACCAATAGCCTTAGCCTAACATCGTTCTACGACATTATTGATAACAATATATTATGTTGACAAAGTTAACGGTTTGACCTTTGACGAAAATTATCCAAGCTTTGCACTTTGGTGCAAAAAATTCGATCCGACACAATTTGCACACATCACCTTTATCAAAGATTTTTCTAAAAAGTGAAAATACGTGTTCAAGCCTTCAAGGGTAAACATATCGATTGATTTTTCGTTGACAGTTGACACGTCGCGTTCGCAAGATTGAATATGTATCGAAACCATCACGTGGATATCAAAATAAATAACCTCGTTTCGCCGTTATCTACTATACTATATTATAATAAAATCTGCAAACTCGCGATTATTATTATTTTTCTTTTCATATATAATTATTATTATTCGCCGAATTCGGAAAAGTCACACGTGCAAATAAATCGAACAACATACGTACGTACGTGCGTGACAGTATAAAAAAAAAAAATAAGAAAATACCGGTCTTGTGCGTTATTAATAATATTTAGTCGTCGTGACACGAGGGGGGTAACGTTTTTAATATTTTTCCAATAGAGAGTAGAAAGTAGTTCAACAAAATAAATCGCTCTTAACTAAGTTAATTTGCAACTGAATGAAAACAGTGCCCGGAAATCGTATTTATTAATACCAACGCGTATTATTCCTGTATTAAAACTAATAACGACGCCATAAAATTCAAAAATCTTTTTCGCTTCTCCTGTCCAGGCGTCCAGCCAAAAGGATTTACCAGAATTTGTTGAGTAATTTAGTGTTTATTGATGGGAGAGCCAATACCATACAATACTACGGTTAATATACACTGAAATTAGTAATTAACACTTGAAAGGTTTTAGAATGTACCTATTCATTCGCAGTCGTTGTACAAACTGTAGGTTAAGAAAATCTTGTCCAAATTCAAACCATTAGATAATATTTACATCCTACATGGCTACAATCCAAACGGTTTACAACAGAACTCTTTAGTATTATTTTTATAGATGTGTTCCTAATCCAATTTATTTAGTTTTAAACTTGTTCTATAAAAAATATACTCATTGATTCGATCAAAAATCAACTCAGCTAGGAATTAGGACCTTCTGGACTACTCTGTGTACAGTTAGTGTATATTTACACCTTATGCACCTATATACATCTATTGTTATACAGACTTTTATGGATAACTACAGAACGCACAACGTTTTTCTCGTGTTACATCGTACTACCATAGGTATTATATTATGAGTTAAGAGGACGCATGTGTTGTCTCGGTCTTAAAAAATGATACTATATAAGAGCGCTCATATAACTTGCTTCAAAACTGAACATCGTAAAAAAATCAACATATATACAAACATAGATATTGTTCTTAAATTTAAGTTCTATCATAGATCAATTCACTGTAATATTACAGCGAATGACACAAAAATGGTTCTGCTCAACGCAAATTGTCTGTTTAGTACGTTTGTAAAATGGAGATGGTTGTGGTGTCCTCTAAAATAATAATGTATCTGTAACGTACACATTTAATTGTACCTAATAGAAATCTGGATGTGTTAAACAGATAATAAATAGATTGTATGCATTTAAATTTTTTTTATCAGCGTTCGTCCATCAAAATATAAAATAATATAAAACGTATTCATCATCACAACATATAATAACTAATAAAGTAATAAGTAATAACTTGTTAGTCACAACCGAGTAAAATTAACGTCTATACCTAATACATTTGTACATGCCTCGACCTGGCTACTAATATCAATTATTGTTGCATGTCAATATATTATATTATTGTTTGAATTTTGCCCATTTCGTAGATAGGTCATAGGTGCAGGATAACACGAGACCTTTTACTTAATATATAGCTACACTATATAAAATTATATGTCATCACTTATCACTCATCACCGTTAAATGTCAATCCTTATATATTAATCACAATGTTAGTATACTTTGTTGGTTTTTTTTTTGGAAACATAACAATATACATTAAGATTCAGCATGCACGTAAAAGCAAACTCGATTTTTTTGTTACCATTGATCTACATTAATTTCATGTCATATTTGCCACTCAGCACTCGTCTTTGTTTTCGATTCAATATATTTCGTGATTTTAGGCACCTGTCATTCAATTTTTTCCAAATGTTAATATCATAATCCAGTTAAATTTCCATTGCGAAACACCATCATTAATAATACAACTGTGAAAACTTATTTATTCGATAAGAAATATATGATTCTAGTCGAATACCCGGCCTCCACACTTATAAAGTTATAAACGACGGACCTTCGAAATAACATACTTTAACAATATTATGTATATACTGCAGAAGGAGTCTTTCAACAGGCTGAACATTCACACGTTATGTGTTACTTTTTTTTTTTTTAAATTTAAAATATAATAGGTATAGGTATGCAATTATATTCATACTTATTTCTTTTCACCCATTATTGTTGGTAGTTGGTGAACCATCTTTTAACTTTTAATTTTGAAATAGCAAGCGGAATTTAGAAAAATAGTATTCTATACTTTTGGATGGTGAATTTCAAAAACAATTGTTGATTAATGGCTTCACAAACAAAAAAGTAAAACACTAGCCCAATATAAAATTTTAGAATTATATCTTTTAAAATGTTCAAGAAAGTTTATACTTTCCGAAAAAAGTAGTGTTTACAAGTCTGTGCTTAAAAGAATAACACCATATCTAAATATACGTACTGTATATAAGTTCTCATTGGTAGAAGAATTAATACAAAAAATACGTTTTCAATACTTATTTAACATAATATAACAAGTACTGGTGTTCTGGTGTTCAACAAAAATTCTTACGTATATATTAAAATACAGTAAAAGTATAATATTTTTTTACTGTAGCAGTGTTATTACTTATTAATTATTATACATGAATTATTGGATTTAAATTACCAGGAAACGTATGGTAGTAGTGTTATTGATATAGTGATAACTTACAACTAGACAGTAGACGGTACTATCAAATATTATGTTAGTTTTAACATGTATGTATTATAGTTGTTATACAACATAACATTAAACGATAAGATAGTTATATCTATTATAAATTATAATATTACGTTGATTACATTAAAACAAAATACGTTACTATGTTAGTATTCAATAAAATCAAGTAAAGTAATTTACATTTTCACTGTGTAAATATTTTTTTTAAATTCAATTTCCAAACACGATAATTACCATAATTATTGTTCTAATAATTTTTTGAACTAATACATTTCAATAAAACATGAGCGCTTCAAATTACGATTTAAATATTTTCATGCAAATTTGCTGATATTAAACGTCGATTCAATTTCAAATTGTCAACTATTTAAATTTATATCACCTCGACAGTCAATTGTTCATTATTAGTTAAATTTAGGTAAATAGCAATTGTCTTAATTTCAAATGTAGATACCTATTGTCAAATTGAATGTCGCAGTAAGTTTATGTTTGAAAAAATATTAACGATGTAAGTATATTGCACTGATTTGATTATGTTATACGTTAACTTGTAAACTTGTTTGTTCAGAAACATCTAAGCTTTTATTCTCCAGCGTTAAAAAATCAGCCTTTTCAGACAGTATAATACATATAATAATATCTACCTATCGTTTTAACAGTTGGCACACATTTTAGGGACTCTGGACTTTAGCTGATGTCGTTAGTCATAACTGTTTGTAAAATGTAATTATTGTGTTGTCATAATACGGATTAATATTATATTGATTCATACAAAATGAACCGGCCAAAAAGGATATAGAGTAGATTCATATTATGTCGAACGTCGATATATCTTGTCGATACGTCGTAATCTCGAACTCGATTTAAATCCTTTTGAAATAATTATAGTATTATACCATAACAATGAAACTCAATATCTCGAATTTTTTTCTGTTCCTCTTGATTTTCAAAATCACAAGAGTTAACTGTATTTTTTATATGATAGAAATCTGAAAAAATCAAATTTTCGGTTTGAACTATGAATCATAACATCGGTATTTAACCATTAGTTTTACAAGCCGTCGTCGTCGTATATTATAATATTATAATAGTATATTCCGCCAGACCTTATAAAACAACACATTAATGTTTTAATTTTAGTAAAAAAAAAAACACTAGATGTGTGATTTGAAAATCAATTTTGCAATCAACTTGCGTTCCATTATATTTATTTTGGCGTGAGATGTTTAAAAAAAGTACTCACCCGTAGTGACGTAGTGCAATATAAATGGTCTGTATAATGAAAAAAGAACTGAAATAAAAGCACGACGAACACAATATTATTATTATTATTATTATTATTATTATTACGCCATCGCTGCAGTGTTACAAACATCGGTCGACGTTTATGTTGACGCGATGTACAATAATATATATCAGTAGCAACTCATATATTATACATTATTTTTTCATAAAAAATAAATACAAGAAGTATTATACACCATAAATACCAAAACCGTAAACGAAAACTTTTTTTTTTTACATTAGTAAAAGTAATTTAAAATTACATATTCCAAAAAACAGTAAAAAAAAAAAACAATCTTTCCAAACGCGAGTGCGGAACTCTATTGGTCCAGCACTCCCGATGGGTGTAATAATATGCCTCGTGTTTGTACAAAAATATTGAATGATATCATCGACGATAATAATTAGGTATTTGTTAAAAAAAAATTAAAAGAGGCGTGGATGCCGCCGACGAGAAGACTACGAAAGTTCTCGGCTGAATCGATTAGCTCATCGTCATTATTGCTATTCACGAATCATGATACGCGATCCCCATACATGCATATTATATATAAATAATATAATATTATATTATGATATTTGATAATATACACGTTATGGCAAATAAAACGGCAAACTCCGTAAAAAATCATCAGCTGTTAAAACACAGTAGTTCCCTCGTCAGATCATTTCCGACGGCCTGAAAAATACGCTATATTATAGTCTACTACAAGTCCCTATAATATAATGTATATAGTAATAATTATGTATTGTATACCGCTCGGGCGACACGTCACGTGCGCCTGCAATTGTTATACGGCCGGTTGACGACCGAAAACACGGCGTTTTAACACAGTTTGTCGTCGATAAATCACCGACCAAAACAATGTTTTTTTACTATTATTTTCTTTGCTCTACACTTCGCCCCGGCGAGATCAACGACCCGAACGCGGATTTTTCGCCAAGAACCTGCCGCCGCCGCCGCCGATCTTAGACTTTCGCCCGCCGCGGTCGTGTACCTCCCGCGCGCGAGCGGTCCGACGGCTCTCGAAACAATGTTATATTCGTCCGCCGTCGTCAGCGGTACGAAACGTACCGCCGAATGTACCGGAACGGTTTTAACCGTCGTCGGGGCGATCGCGATGTGTGTTTTACGTCAACGCGGAATATTATTATTTTATGATATTGTAAGAGAAAAAAAAAAAAAAACAATGTTTTTAAAATACGATTTCGTCGAGAGCACGTGCACGTGCGCTGCCGTTGTAACAACAATGTGTACACCAAATACAAAAATGACTAATATTAATGGCATTTCAATCGACGTCGAAACAAACCGAAATATGGCACGTATAATGTAATGTGTTGTATAGTTTTGTTTGTTTTCACAAACCAACACACGCGCATGCAGCTCGTATATAGTCGAATGGGGCGGCGGAGGAAAATTATTATTACACTCGCGTATCGACGTTTTCCGTGCATAACACGCTAAATGATAATATATTTTAATACGAGCCGAACGTTTGTTTAATTTTTTTTCTGTATTACCGCAGACGCAACAATACTATTATTTGTCGTCAATTAATAAATACGAAAACCACTCGACAACGTAAAAAAAAAGGTGGGTAAGTGGATGTCGCTCTGCTGTACAGTAGGTCACGAGTGGGTCACTGTAATGGATGGTGTTAAATTTGAATTCAATGATATAACATCATTGTATGAGATAAACGGTTCTGAGCGAAAACGGTCAGTCAGCCTATGATGTTACTAAGTATATTCGATGATAACATTGTGAATAAAGTAATTTATATATTTACTTATTTACGTGGAACCTTGTTTTAAATTTTCAATCCTTAGCTACAAAAGTTGAACATTTTATATACTTTTAACTACAAAATAATTATTAAATTATAAATTTGATGAAAAAAATTGTGCCTATGTATTTTTAATATTTTTCAACTGCTATTAGAACGATATATCAGGAGCCTTGTATTAAATTGTCAAGCTTTTTTACCCAACAAAAAAATTTTTATTGATATTTATAGAAAAATAAACTAAAAAAAATGAAAACTGAAAATGTCCGTAATTAAATTAAATTAATTCGACCATTTCTATTTAGGTAATAAGTGCAATTCGACTATCCCGATTGATACAGTGTATTACTTCGAAAAAAATGACTCCACAGGAATAATTCTCAGGGCTTGTAGAATTGTCGGATTTTGATAACTATTTTTTTTTCTATCTGAAAGAAGAAGACTTCCTATAAGCCGCATTAAACTCAGATTTTTTATTTTATTTCAAATAATGGTTAAATATAATTTGTAAAAAAAGATTAAAATGTTATTGAAGACATTTTATGATATAAAGTTTGAGATTAATATATTGAAAACGGAGTTCAATGTGGCCTGTAGAATATTATTCTCTATTATTTAAAAAAAACTATCAAATTTGGTTGATTTTACAGAAAAGGATAATTATTCCCGTAGAGTGTATTTTTATTGATAAAATAACATTGGCAACGGGCGTTTTAAGACATTGATAAGTGACATAAAGAGTGTTGAATGTGAATTTGTTTGAATACTGAAGTATACGATTTTGTAAGACCCTTACTAAAATATGACTATATTACCACGCATCGTATAAGACATAAGTAATATTATTCACCGGGGTATAATGGCGTAATTACGGTGGGGGATTCGGGTGTCGTATCCCCCCCATGATTTTATTTTTTAGACTGGCGGACCATAGATGTACCTACTTACTTATTTAATTATATAAATATTTTATATTACTATTTATAGGTACTATTGTTACCTACTGACCTATTGATATAGTATATTTTATAGAAACAACAAATAAAAACTCAAATCCCCTATGATAACCAAGATAATATTACTTGGTAATAAACACTTATCACTATTGCAATATTGCACAAATATATTGAAAAAATGCAGTTTAACTCGATTTTTTCGGGAACTTACAGGTATATCAACTTAAACACTTAACGAGTTAAGCACAATGGTGCAATCAGAATTTTTCGACCGGATTTAGTTCTAAGGTTGTGTACTGGTATATACCTATACATTTTAAAGTTAGGGATTTTGCGTATATTATGCATACGCAGATTATTCCATGAATCTACTCGAAAAAGTAAATTTAAAAACTTTTATTTTTTTAGGGTTGGCGGAGGGGAGGGGGTAAAATTTTCAATTTCCCCCCCCCCCCCCCCACAAACATATGACCAAATTACGCCACTGCTGGGGTACAACGTCGTTGTCGATTTAAACTAAATTTATACGAAATAACGATATTTTATGAGATTTCGATTATATGTTAAGGCGCAATCTCATCAGTCATCACTAATGCGTTAAACACTCATTGAGGAAAACGCAATTAAGTCATTATTTATAATAATATATCGTACATAATTATCTGTATGACTGTACATAACACTAACCCATGCCTATCTACTATCTAGAACCTTCACCGTAAGGGTAAGACCATTTTGGTCAACTATAGTTACTACTTCTAGTGTAGTTCTAATCAAAAACTGAAATGCGATCACTGATCACTGACCACTTACAAAAATAAAAACAGTGTAACACGTTGCGGCGTACCACATACTAGTGACTAATGAATGTAAAAATGTCCAGTTATATTATAACTTTAATAAGCGTGTATTGACAATTATATTGTAGAACCATTATAATTTATAATATTACTTCAATACTACATTACTACACAAATTAATTTATTATTTTAAAATATGTTGGTGGACGGTGGTATTTTATACAAATAACAAAATATTTATTAGTTAATTGGTTTAATTTTATAAATAATAATTTAGTAATAAATTGGTACAAAAAAAAATTTTTCTCGTCTCGATAATTTCATGTTGTATACTCATATTTTAAATATAATACTATTGGTATTTTATAAATCGTACGTGTCGTCCAAATAACTGTAGTTGTCAATCAAATTATTCATAATTGTATTTCCATATAGTATATTTTAATATCATTAATTTCATTGCAGTTTTCACTTCATGATTTTATTAAACTTATGTTTTTCTTGATAAAATAAAATATTATATTTTTGTAAACTATGTACTCTATTTATTTAACATTGTCTCTATCTTATAAATACATAACGTATTAAATTGTAGGTACAACTCTGTTAACGATTAATATTGGAGCGAATTGACCTATTTATCAAATTTAGAAGTGAGTATATTATTATCTAGTGAATCTCATAGGTTTTTTTTAGATTTTTATTTCAAAGCAAGATATGAGTATTTTAAAATGCACGAACAATTTACAATTTTTAAATCATAGTTTGATTTAAAATTAAAATTGAAAAAAACCCTTTGAGGTTCACTAGATAATATACTCATTTGAACCAAATATAAACAATAATTTGTGGTACCAAATGTAATATTACGCTGCTTATTAATTTGAAGAAAAACATAAATTATAAATGCATGTCATCATTTTTAATGATCGTATCGTAAAGAAAATAATGATAAGAAGGTTCTGTTATTGAACGCTTTCCTCGCTCGATCCTATCAAACTATCTTTATCACTATTAAATATTTATATAACTATCAGTATTTATCACATACACTGTGATAGATTGTAAATAAAACATTATTCAAATGTTCAATAATAATAAAAAAAAAATATGCTAAATAAATAAGAACACTAATGGATAAACTGCTGAACATTATACAATGAATAATAATTACTAGGTAATACACAAATTGGTTCAATTATTTTTGTTCCGTGTTGGAAAGTCTATAGATATTGTAATGATCACAAGAAATTTCAAAACCAATAGTCATTAGGGAATCAACAAACGCTTGAAAATGTGTTCAGTTCTTAGTATTTTCTAATCGTCTATAAAAAAAATACGGGTTATGGGTATGATAAATTTTTAGCCGTTCGTTATCATTCGTCGGTACTAAAGTAATGTGCGCATTTCCAAATGGTATTCGGCAAGAAGCGACTTAAACTGACAACATTTGCATTTTTTTAATTAAAATATGGAGTTGGCCAACGACCAAGAAATGTAACCTAAAAAATAAACCTACAAGGTGGTAACAATAATAAATAAATTTATCATATAATTAAAATATAAAACGCAATAGATTAAATGTATCATAATATTTTACATTTTTGTATATTTTTATAAAACTATAAATGAACAGTCGATAAAATTTTGTTTATTTTCGAACACAAATTTTGATCGTGTCAGAGGCCCGGTTTAGGGTCATTGAAACATTTATTTATGGACCAAACCAAGTGTTAGAAAACTTGATTAACTAACTAAATTAGCTATAATTGTGCTATAAATGAATTACTGTTATTATATTTATAGTAATATTATTGATTAGTTCTAGATAATAGCATTTAGTATTTTGTTGATAAAATGATATACCTATTAAAAAGAAATGAGTTTCATAAGGAATAATATTTTTTTTCGTTTATATTATGTCACATTTACGTTATGATACAATTTATTTCACGTTGACACATATTTTGTATTTTTGTAATATTACAATGTACGTACAACGATAGTACAACTCAACCCAGTTGTTGGTCGTTTTAAGTTGATGTAAATTTTTACAATAAAATACAACAGAGTAGAATTTGGAAAATGTTATAATTCCATACACGATAAATGAGTTTTAAATAAAACATAAACGATAAATTTACTTTGTAAAATGAACAACCATAACACTCAAAAGTCAAAATAAATGTAGTCGACTAAAACAATAATATTCAAAATATTTTCGTTATAATGAATAATGAATATGTGTATGAAAATATTAACTCGTAAATCAAATGTTTAGTGTTTAATATTGTATTGTTTAACGAGGGACATAGGTGGACATAGGTACCTACGTGGGTGTAGGTAGCTTAAATAAGTGCCGAGTAGTATAATGGGCATATAACCGATAGTCGATATAATAATTGATTGTCGAACACGAAAGTACTAAGTACTAAATAGTAATATTATTTTCAAGTGAGCTTTTATTGTGTTATCGTCAACAGTACCAAACTCTCATTCTTAGATCACATTATACAATGGATATACACTGCCTAAATATTTGAAGCCAACATAACTAAGAGGAATAGGAACAAATTTCAAATGTGCGCAATATTTTATATCATGTATTCACGCGCACGATTGGTACCTACAGCCCTTATCACGCGAAATTTATATCACCACTTGTTTAAGTGATATACAGTGAAATAGTGAATCAACTAAATACCGGACACTCTCGGTCACTAAAATGTTGTCCATTATTCAGAGGGTTCAGATTGTAGAAAGTTTGTAGTTGGTTCCCAAAAAGACAACCGCTATCGGGAGGTGCCTGTTATTGGGAGGTGTCTGTTAGGGGAGGTTCACTGTATATGATAAATATGCGACGAATGCTGTCACGCACCCGAAATAGAAGTCAGTAATCTTGGGACTCGTCGATAATGATGTCTTCAAACACGTAAGTAGTACACGTTTTCTTAATGCCGTGGCTCTATCCATTGTATATTATTATGATCTAAGCTCTTATCGGTGTCCCCAGACTGATAAAAAAGCGAGTTGATTTTTTTTCTTCCGGAGAGAATTATTACTATTTAGTTTTCCAAGAATTATAATATATAATATTTAATTATTACTTTTGGATTATTGTTTAATGTCACCTGTTACATAATATTAGCTACTACTTATTAGTTATTCCCATAATATATTATGTAATAGCCAATAGGTACTGTTATAAATTCTTTAAATATTTTACCAAAAAACGCATTATCAAAATATTCAGTGCAATGGATGATAACGAAAAGTGATAATTATTCGTCTCAGTTTTCCTCTTAGATCATATACGATCATATTATGATCTAAGGTTTTACTTCCCTTTTACGCCACTCCGGGAACACGACCTCACTTGAGATCTAATTTAATGTCAATGTAGCATAGCCTATCTATTTCTTTAAAACTATAACTTTATCCATACCCCAAAGTCCAAAGTCCAAGTATCGGGATATTTTAGTATTATCTCTTTTTCTTATCAACGGAGTACAACAATTATTACCTACTTAGGAATAAACAAAATTCCTGTACAGTTGTAACTATATTATACTATTATACCTACCTACATTTTTTTTACCGATAAAAATTACCAATAATACTAATTATAACAATGTTGACTCTCCGTAGTGTGTTGTTTATTTATTTTACCACAAAAAGATTTATTCGTTTAATAAACTATTAGGTATACATTATTACCAATATGTTTACATACATAATATAACATTTTTGACCCGTATATTACCTGTGTAAATCATTATTCAAATAATTGTTTTTGTCGTATTGAAATCGAAACGATTGCACGCCGTCTCGACAACACATAACTGGACGAAATGTGTCCCCAACAAGTACCCCGTTGGCCTTACACACTCGCACATAATATATATTAATACATTTGTATTACGATGTATTGTATTTATAATGTATATTATAATATTTTGTACTCTCTCACACACACACATTTGCGCCGGGACACCTATACGGGAAGGGAAAGTGAGTGACAGCGTGGTCGAACGGTCGCGGTGGTGGGGACGACTGATTGATGACCGAACGATTCGGTCGGACGACGACGGTTTTGACTTATGCGCGTCCAGTTACCTCTGAGGGACGACCCACGTGATAACAATATTACCCGGTATTTTATTTTTACAACTGCATGCATTGATCCCGAGGGAGATAGCGAACGATCCCCGGCCGCGGTAGAAAAGTTTTGAGGGAGGGAAGGGAAAAAGAGTGAAAATCATTGACCACGGAATGCGGATTTACATGTTTCGAAAGGGCTTGGCGTCTATGTGTCACTGCATGTGACACTGTTGACTGACTCTGTATCTTTGCGGGTTTATCTGTAGTTTCCCCATAAATCGGAGACGGGTCGTCTGACAAGTCCAATGTCCTTTGTGGGCGGAAATCCGGAATCCTATTTTTTTGGAAAAATCGATGTCACCGCCTGGAGAGGTTTTTTGCCAAATACTACATTATAATTTATTCAGGTCATTCGCGAGTTTTAAAAATAATACAGCCTTGGCTTATCAACTGGCACGCGCGCGCGGGCGGACGTTTTAAAAAGTCAGCCGAATTTCGGTGCGGCTAATTTAAAAATAGTTGCGTGTTGTGTCGGTGACCAATGTCAAGTGCGGAACGCAAGTATTTCATATTATGGTTTTTTTTAATCATTATTTTTAATAATTATATTTTAACGACCCCCGTGTATGTCCCACGATCTTTTCGGAAGTGCGTTAGTGCGTACGAAATTATTTACAAGACCCTGAGAATAATATTTTCACGACTCGACGACGTACGAGTTATATATAAAAATGTTTATCAATAGCAACTGAGTGTCGGAGTTAATACATCGTAAATTAAACTCGTGTTTTGTTTTGTATATAGGTACAATGTATACTTTATAGTTCATACAATATACGGTCCTACGTCTCACAGGCTAAACTGCTAAAGGCAGATCAGATAATAATTTAAACGGCAGAAAAACAACTCACAACTATAGATATATACAATGTATACTTGTCTTTATACTACAGTTGTGACCAATGTTTAAGTCGGCCGCCATTTATAAAGCAGGCAATGTTTACATTTATTCATATACATATTATATACTGTAATAACTAATAATATTATTTTGTAAATGGTGGCCGAATTCGATGATAAGAAAGAAACGGCTATCACTAGTTGTTGTATATACGAGGCTTGTCCTAAAAGTAAGGTCTCCATTAATGGAGATTAATTAAAAAAATTTTTACATGGTCATATTATACTACTCATAAACTATTTTCCGACATAATCGCCGTTCATATCGAGACATTTTTGTAGTCGATCTGGAAGCTTTTGTATGCCAGCGTCATAGAACCCTCCGTCCACCTCTTTTTCCAAGTACTCCATCACTACAGTCTTCACTTCTTCGTCTGAATTCAGCCTTTTCCCTCCCAAATGTTTCTTTAGGTTGGTGAACAAGTGATAGTCCGATGGGGCAAGGTCTGGGCTGTAGGGGGGGGGGGAGAGAATGTCCCAACCAAACTTATCCAAAAGCGCTTTTGTGTTGCGAGGACTAACTGTCTAACTTGTGTCTAACTGAGCATGGACAGATAAGGAGGCGTACGCTAATGAGGTTGACGCGCTCATCTCGTTCACGTGTCACGAAGGTACTAAACGTCCGATCCGTCTAGTTCAAACTTTCTTAGACAGATAAGAAGTTAATGGTTATATCAGTGGTACCAACTTATAAAAATAAAATTTTCCTTGGCCGCTAGAAAATTGGAAACCTTACTTTTGGGACAAGCCTCGTACCTATGCTCTCAACCAAAGGTGCTCTCAGAAAAATAAGCCGGGTGAGTGGGGGGGAGAGTCAAAAATCTCTGATAACACAGCGCATACTATTTTTTTGTTTTTACAATTGATAAAACAATTAATATTAACTAATATAGTGGGGCACATACCCCCTCGGCACCACTGCGGGCGGACACAAATGCCTGTTAGGTTTTGAGATAAGAATACAAATTTAGAACACCTCTAAATGATTGCATTTCACCAGACAATAAGTTGTCATTTTTAATGTTCTATACAAATAAATCTACTGACTTCTATAGGGATAAAAATATCAAATTCCTATAAGATATGTACACTATATGATTATTCGATGACCGATGATGGTTGGTAACGACATACTATTAGTTTTTCCTAAAGAACATAATAATACTACATTATGATTATTAACATTTACAAACAATTTTTTTTTGGAGCATATCAACGGAGAGGATATTATTGAAAATTGTTTTACCAATTTTACGAAGTGAAAATCATGTGAATTGTAAATTGTCCAGCGCTGCGATCGTGCAACGCGAGTAGACGAAATATCATTTCTAGCCTTCTAGGTCATTACTCATTACACATTTTATACAATGGACATTTTTCATTCGTATCGATTCACTAAATTAAACGATACCAAGAGTCCGAAAATCACGATACTTGCCACGTGGTCCGACTTTTAAGCACGTTATTGTGCGTGTTATCATTTCATTAAGAGGATGTCCATATGTGCAATTTGGGGGGGGGGGCTTGGGTGTGCTTAGCACCCCCGATTTTGAAATTAGAACCCTCCGATTTTTTCATGTTAATTTACATTTTAATAGTCATTATGTATAAAAAAAAACAGTTTTTATTATGTTATTTTTATTTATATTTATAAATAATATTATTATTTAAAAAACTAACCAAGTGATATTCTGATGAAACGCTTGTGTATGCATAGTGTAGACGGGTAATACGTAAGACGTGTAATAAAAACATAAAATCATAGTGAACATTTTAAATTTAGATTATTTGTAAATACCGTACCGGTGTCGATAACACCCGTTCGTACAGCAATTCGGCGAAAACGCATCGCTGGACACATTTGCAGTGTGACAAAATATACTACTCAGAATACTCTATGTTTCTATGGACAAACCCCAATTCACTATTGCCACTGTTATAATTGTATCATTGATAATGATAGTAAATAATTTTATTTATACTAGTGACCAATGTTTTCGAATTGTTATTTGCTTGAATTTATCGTCTACATAAGTGCACAAGTCTACATATGATAAAATGACAAAAAAAAAATAGAGGGGCTTCAGCACCCCCAGTTTTTTCATTGGAATTGCGCCCCTGAGAATGTCAGCGCACTTTTTGTTTTCTCTCTCCGGCCCACACGCAACATAGACAAAACGTATTCACGCAGAATCATTTTTTTCT
Organism: Sitobion miscanthi; assembly: GCA_008086715.1. NCBI lineage: Eukaryota > Metazoa > Arthropoda > Insecta > Hemiptera > Aphididae > Sitobion > Sitobion miscanthi. The sequence goes on from CM017800.1 coordinate 15,405,526, forward strand.
ATGTTTTCAAGTAATCTTAGAGTAAAATCACCCGTTACAAAAAAGATAGAAAATACAATTTTTGTGAGAATTTCGTATCGTATATCATTGTAAGTTGCGACCTAACATTACAATAATAATTATTAATCAACCATGAAATGTGTTACTCGGAAATGTCAAATTGAAGAAAACGTGTGACTCCTGTGATTCCCGATGAAATATTATTGAGACTTGTCATACTATGGCGCGTTTAAAAACTAAAACACACACCGCACCCAGAACGACAAATATTATGGCCCGTGATAAATATTATTATCGTGTGTACATTTATCTCGACGGTATATAGACGCGGACACACACAAGATAATATTTCATGTTTGTGTCATTATAAAAACTAATACTGCTGCTGTACCAATGACGGATCGGATTAAATTAAACGAAGCGTGTTGATTATTTTCTCACATTTTTTTTCTTCACAAAAACCCCGAAGTCGCTTCTCGTCTCCTCGAGCGACTGAATTCGCGTTCTTATTTATTTGCCGACGCGCTCGACATATGATTTTGGTGAAATCGAATTACGCTCCAAGCTGCTTAATACAACAGTCATATTATTATGACGTAATGAGAGAATACAATTGTCTTGTTCTCTAGGATTATATACATTATATTTTATAACTCTTCGTTGACGCAACAGCGTGCCGTGGCCAGTGGCGGCCTGTGCACACGTTACCAGGTAAGTCTCGGTCGGCTGAACAAACAAGGGTCCCCCTCCATTTGGGTACGACTGAGAAGAAGACACGGGACCTTGGACATATTGCGGCGAGTCGGGAAAAAAACATTTCGTCGAACGGTTCGATGGACGAGGGACCGCGCGCGCAAGAGACTTCGGTGCGGGGCGGCAGGAGCGTGATTAAGGGATGATGAGGGGATAGATCCCCCCAGAGCCTTTATGATATATATGTACCTCTCACCACTGTACTTGAAAATGTAGTATTTTGTGTGTAAAAAGTGTATGTCCCCCCCGGGACAAATTCCTAATTACGCCACTGCGCGGCGGTGACCGGATGGATGAAGTGGTATACGGTTTGTTTTATTTTGTATAATATAATGTGATATCTTCTCACCGCGGAAAACAGGAAGGCAGACATTCATTTCGGATGGAAACAAATGAACAACGATGTCGCTCGTTGGGTTAACCTAATCTAATGCGCATCTGACTCAATGTATCGAGCTAAGTGCATACAACTGTGTGCACCTTGCAGTTTATTGAAATTGATTTTCAAGCCGAGTTGTAATAGACGAATGGCCAAAACTGATTTGTAGTTTAAAAAAATCAAGTCAAAAAAACAACAAATGACAATATAAATTTAACCGAATTTAATTTCCCCAAAACAATGAATTTAAAATGAATATTATATCAGCCATTGACTAAATATATGTACATATATAAGCATATATTATTACTATATTAATTTGTAGGCAACAACATTTTATGAGAGAGTGGCTATTTTGATATAGATATTATACAAAAATGAAGAAGTTATATGATAATAGTATGGTAAATTAGGCGAACCTACCTGCAGTTTTCGTAGTGAGATGGCCAGATGGGTGATATAATATTATGCATTGCCCAATTTAAAAATAATATGTCTAATGGCCTTCCATTATCAATTTGAAAAAAAAAGTTTATTGAATTATTACGTTGAAAATATTCTAATTTATGTACAAACCGTATTTTTTGACTGCATAGGTTTTTAAGACGGTGTCGCTATACTCGCTATAATAATTATGGTCATACTTGTAGAGTTCTAAAATTTGTTTCAGTCGATTATTAATTATAGGCTCACCGGCTGCGGCAACCGATTTGATAAAAAAAGTATATTTGATTAATTAACTTTCGAACTGATTCGCAGTAATAAGTCATTCTTTATAAGTTTTTCTTATTGCTTACTCATTTATCATATTTTAATTTGACGAATACACCTCACATTTTGTTTTTAGCGCTCATCTGATTCTTCAATTGAACATCGTTTTTTTTTTAACGCCAAAATCGCTAAACAATTGTAATTAAAGTACATGCACATTACCACGAAGACATGTAAACAAATTAAAATGCCATATTTTCCTTTATTTCTGTATACGTATATAGCTGCGCATCATTACGTCCGAAGATTTTCGAATAAATGCAATATATCAGCAGAATATTTAGGTGTGCAGCGTTTTAATATTGTAATGTACCTATACACTACTCTAGTCGACGCATCGAGTGTCATATTATTCGAATTTCACAATATCGGACGACGATAGCGTTCAGAATTTGTGATGAATTTTCGGTTAGGTACCGCTGAAAACCTCAAGAAAATAATCCGCATGAAAAAATATTACGTGCGCCTCGTCGCCTATCTCCGAACCGGTCTCTCTGGCACTCTCAAACACACACACACACACACGACTTCCAAGTCTCAGGGCGGAATCTGGTAGTGACAGGTGGGGAAGAGACGAGGACCTTGGAACGACGAGTCTGGCGAGAGCGCCCGGTCATGGTCTCCCCCGACCACAAAAACTCGTATGTCGTATAATGCATTCACACACACACACACATACTAACTCACGCCCACGTACACACACACACGCACACATACACACGTACACACACGCAAAGACTATACACAATATCTGTACGCCTCTCGAGACGGCGGCGGCGGCGACGGCGGTCCCTTATTATTACATGTCGTGCGTGCGACTGCACGGGGTGAAGGTCTTCCGGTGTGTATCGAGAGAAAAATAAAATAATAAAACACACCGCCTCGGTGGCCGCCCGTAAATAAATCAAAACGCCACGTCGGTGTTTATCATTTTCGTGTACACCCTCCGCGCACACCACCGGTACCACAACAGTGGTACACGGGTATACCTGCCGATATAATTAACATCGCGTCTTGTACAGTAGGTTAGGTTAGGTTGTCACTGTGTACTATATCGTATGCTATTATTGTAGCTGTGGTCGTTATATGGTCCGCGACGGACGTCTGTATGGGATTTCTCGACGACGAAGGGCATTTCGAGAAGACATATCTTCTGATGCGTGCGACGTCCAAACGACGCATCCGTTCGTTCGCTCGTCGTAACGCGTTGACGGGGTAAATATAAGTTTTTTGAAGTCTGTGGTCTTTGAAGGCACACGCTCCGCGAGTTCATGCACCGTGCACTTTCTACTTCCACGCACGACGGTTAGTATACGCGTATTATTGTTTATTAATTATCTTGAATAAATGCATTATATAATATGTATACAGTACGATTGTGGCGATTCTGATACGTGTCGCAAAAATAGGATGGACTGCGCGAGGAGACTGGGGGGGGGGGATTCCACGACGTTTGTATCACATGACACGGCGGCATTGAAGTTTTGTCCGTAGGGCAGCGTGGGGTGAACTTTAGTCGTTTTGCGATGACGTGATGACGAGGTGAGGGCTTCGATAAAGCTAAATTATAGCAAAAAACGTACTTTTGTTGTTCGCCGCCGCCACCACCACCGGTTGGGTTATCCATGTCCGTACTTTTTTTTACTGTCCGACGTCAGTAATTTAGTATATTATCGCTTGGAAGTTAGGCATCGCATTTCCTTTTTGTTTTATTTATGTTACAAATATTCATATCCACTTATAATATAATCGCGTCCACGTAAATAGAAACGAAATGATGAGTTAGGTATACGATCCTGGGGATAGATTCTAACGCACGTTTTTTCATCGATAGTTTTGTACGCAAATTATATAAATAATATAATTTGTATTTTCATACGAGGATTAAATTATCAATTTCGATCATAATAATATAATGATATCAATACATAACATTTTACAAAATTACAATGTTGAATATACTCATAAACACGATGATGGAATTATTTTATTAAAATAGTATTAACTGTTGTTGTGTAAAAAAACAATTTTCAAATTTTTATTGAAATTTAGTCAATAATTTTACTCTTTTATTAAAACGATAAAAATATATTGTGTGTATAATCGTTTCATGGAGAAAATGATTCAGTGGGAAATCTATTAAATAACAAAAATATATTATTTATGTAAGTATAAATTGCGGTCCAAATATGTCAAATTAAGTTATCAGTTATCAGACCATACGAATGAATTTAACTTCCAATAGTCGAAAATTACGATCTACCTTTTTTTTTTATAAAATTCAACAATAGCCTAACTATTTAAGATGTTATTTTATACAATTGCAGCGAATACAAACCAAAATTTGTCCAATAAATTATCTCATTTATATACTGAAACTGGATGTTACACCATAGGTATCATTTAATATTTATATATACCAGTTTATACCCAACGTATATAAATATTGTCGTTTGCACAGATGACATCATCATTTTTAACAATCTACATTAACATAATATTCAATAGGTAATTTAATTTCGATCTCAAATTTTACGACGCCACTTTGACCCCGACCACCGAGTGACATATGCTAAAACGATCCCTCAATAACTTCTTTTTGCGATCATTTCGAAAGTCTGGATGAAAGACAATGTACGACCGTCTATATAGTTGTACGTGTGCAAGGGGAAAATTCGAATAAGCCAAGGTCTCGGAAATCAACGAGACAAAATCCGTCTGTCCGTTTGCGAAATATCGACCGGACAAGACCGATATGCATAGAATAAAAAAAAAATAACAGTAATAAATCTGTTTCGAAACATTCAAATTAGGTACCAACTACACTTTATATACAGGACGTTCGACAATGTTTTAATTATATTATTTCTTCCTAATGAAATCATTACAGGTCGTGTTATAGGGCTCAAGCTCAATGGTGTTTGATTGTTTTTCGAAGGGTCAAGGGCATTGATTGTTTTAGACGGAAAATAGTATTATAACAGTTTCTATAATTTTTTTTTATTTTTAAAACGTTTTCAGCTTACAGTCAACATGTCGACATGTTATTTGTCACAATGTCACGTCATATTATACTCTACAGAAAATAATAATCAATTTGATTTTTCTCTACAAATATTCACTATAGACAGAACATTATTTACTGTTTAGTTTTTTATGTACATGTATATAGCTAAGTATCCCGTTATCATTTATCAGTTGTAGTTGATAAATTCTTCTTCGTCTTCTTTTTATTATTATTATCATTATTGTTTTTATTTTATTTTCATTTTGACTGTTTGCGTGTTATGTCCATATAGCTAATTTGTAATGTGATGATGTAATATTGACCTAAAATGTAAACATTATGCAGCCACGCGTGTGATTTTGGATTCCAGCAAATAATTGTTAAATGTAAACATTATAGAAGGTTTCAAAGATTTAAACTAAATTGGAACGCACACACACAAGGTTATCGGTACACGCGCGTTCATTAATGAACTAATTTATTTCGACTTTGCAGTGTTAATGGTCAGCTTAGGTACCTAAAAATAAATAAACGCTCTGAAAAAACTATTTTATAGTGAATTTAAAACTACAGTGATCAGTGATTACCTTCCTATTACTTATACTATTTTTCTCAGGCCCGCGGGGAATGGTTTGATATTTAACATATTTTGACAGGTGCACGAGAGAAAATATATACATACAGTTAATGCCTAAATGCTTAAAATGATAATTGATAAATATATTTTGCGATTTTTATCTGTGTTTACTGGATATTTTCTAAGTCTTCATTGATATATTTTATTATTTACTAAAATATTCGACTTTAAATACCAATTATACATGCACTTAAAATTTAAATACGCGTAATATATTAATTAAAATACAAAGTACCTACACAATTTTAATTGCGTTATTTACGTTGGAAGCTTATCGTTGAATTCTTGTAATTTATGAAGATTGTTTATCTAATTAATAGTCCGTCGAAACGTCCATGACTGAACTAAATACTGCAATGTGTTATAAAAACGAACAGGACATTTCCTAAAAAAAAAAAAAAAAAATCAAATCTCCAAACGGAAAAACATAAAATGTATTTTATGTCAGTTCAACAAGTGTTTTAATTGATATTATATCGGTAGGTACTTGTGAGCAATGTGCCAATTTACAATTTGAAACTCTACGGAGCAAACTCGTAATGTTTAAACTTGACGCGGTACCTCCATATCCTCCTATGATGACCGCAACTTAATATTGTCGCCGGGTGTAAAAACATAGATTGTGTCTACCCATTTCGTATACGCCTTCATACGCGTACCATATTTCACCGCTCTGATATTTCGTTCTTCCGTATAATACATGCATTATATTAGTCGCATACATTAAAATATATTATGATAAAATAAATAATAATTTATACGCGATCGTACACTGGCCGTATTTTACACGGATACGTACGCACTTATCTACCTATATATATATATATATAATAAGGTGGTCAATCTCTCCGTTCTCAATATAGGTAATATTCGATTTTCCGCAATTAACATTTCCACACAGAAAAAAAATCCATCGTCCGCGCCAGAGAGGTCATCGTCTCCTCGCGGCGAGGTCTCGAGCCTGCAGTCATATCACCACGCATCACGTACCATATTATGTACAATAATGATAATATAATGTCAAACGAGTAACGACGGGTCAACTGCGAGCTACGTCCATCTACATCTTGTAGTGCGTCATCCGATGCACACACACACACACGATCGCGAGCCCAAGATTGTCGATAAACAAACTTTTTAATTGACCGACCTCGTCGCGAACGTAATTTATTGCCCCGTCCGGCGCAAAAAAATTTAAATCGCATGTCAAACACCGGTACCTAATATACCTATATTCCTTCCACCGGCGGCGACCGATTATTACGTATAGCATACGATGTATATAACAATAACTCTAGCTTTCCGTCGCCGCAGACTTTTTCGGATCCTCTCCCCCCCCCTCCCTTGCCTTCCGTCCGCCGGACAGTTAAATTTTGGTTTTTTTTTTTTGTTCAAGTCCATATTTTTTAACGACCCCGCCATACCGTGCATCATAAACGTGATAAACACACACACACATATATTATATTATATATACACCGACCCGGGCTCGGCGACTCGAGGGACGGCGATGACTACGCTATATTATACGGCAGGCAGCGGCAGTAAAAGTCACACTGAACTTTATGGCGCACATACGTCCACCCTCCCACTGATCGGTCGCCGATTTATTTTTTTAACGGTTTCCCCGCACACGCGACGGACATATTTAACCCACGCACACTACGGTAGGACCCAATTAACGGATTTGCCCTTAGGTGTCGCAGCGCATTTTTGTTTTATTGCTATGCGTGTTTATTGTTCGGCGTCTAGGTCGAATGCGCATAACTATATTATAATATACGAATAGTATATACAATATTAGTCATTACTCTCGACGGTATATTGTGGACGGGAAAACTCGTCGACTTGGATATCGTACGCCTTGTACATTGGTTTCAAGATTTTTGGAGTATCCCGCAACATCGGCAATATCTGTTCGGCGTGTTCTTCTCGATGCAGTGATCTGCACTGGCGTATACTTGACCCAAAACGTTTATTGGAATCAAAAAAATTAATACCTTAAGCAAGTAATGATATCGACCTTTGTTTGCGATGTACCGCGGGATAAATGATGATCGAGTCTCTTTCGAGTTGTAAGAATACTTTTATGGTTTTTATGGATCCAAGCAGTACAAATCAGAGGTGATAACAATCAACAATTATGACTTTACAACAATTACATAGGTGATATTATCATTATGTAATATTTGGTTAATATAGGACAAATTAGGCTCATTTTTAATCTATACTATACTGATAGTTTATCTTTTTTATTGTACGTTTATTTGTAGGTAAGTAGGTATAATAATGTGTTTTGTCTTTGTTACATTTTTAAGTATAATAATAAATTAATACAGAATAATTAAAAAATAAGTTTTACGGAATCAACAGGTTAATAGAATCAAAACGACCTGCACCATAACATTTGTAGACCACTGATACAGAGTGAAGGGCGTACTGGGATAGGTTTTAGCATTGATCCAGACCTAACCAAGACTCTCATAATAATATATAATTATACAATATTAATAATACAACGTGATATTAAATATAGGTGGGTATAATGTAGGTATACATAAATATACGATGTGATCTCTGAAACTTGATTCTAGCTGCTGTTCTAACGAAAATAAATAACCCGATGGTTATTGACGTTGGGTTTCGCTTCTGTGTTTGAATTTTGAACGAATGAATTTTTCTTTGTTATAAAATATATATGTATGATCTTAGATCACATAGATTTGCGAGCGTTTACAGATACGCGTATCCCCCCAACCGGGCCCAGCCACACTCATTTGAAATTGGTAAAAATGGTTTACATAAATATTTAGTTGTACTTGTACATTTCTAACACTGGCATACATGTTTCAACTACAATAACGAAAACTATATAATAATACATATTATAGTACGGTGCGCATCGCGCACGTAATAAAATTAAATTGGTATTAAATCGATCGATTCGCGTATGCAATATAGATTATAGAAACCCATATAGGTATAGTAATATTAATTATCATTTATCCCGTCCATTCTTCGAAAATAGCATTCATTAGACGATTAGGTAATGTATAATAATTAAAACATAACGTTTATAGTTGTTTCATCATTAGTCGCATTTATGTTTTATAATCAGTATTAGAGTATATTTTGGAGGTTGAATCGTAAAAAATATCTGATAAAGTGTATCAATTATACGTACGCGAAACGACCATTTCAAATTCGATTGTTGTTCGGTTTAACTCCAGGGCATAAAAATACAAAAATCGATTTATGTTTTCGGTTGATTTATATTTTTGCAAGTTCGTGATTGTGCATCGTGTAAAAAGAATATTTGAAAATTCCTAATATATATGTTTGAAATAATTATGGTTTGTCGTTTTTTATAACCAGTCAGAGAACATGCGAATTTGTGTAATTTATACAATAAATGTTTTGCTATCTGTTATAGGATCTTTTAAATGTGTTATTTAATACGTTTTTACGCAAATAATTGGCATTTATTCGTATATTACGACATTACTGCGTTTGATTCGAATAATTAGAAAAAAGTAACGTAGTGTTCGAGTTGTTTTACTTTTACATAATGAGCACAAGAAAAAAATGGTAAGTAATGTATGGAATCGGTTTATATAAAAGTCCATTATGTTTGTTGATTAACGCGATATAATAAAAATAAAAACCAAAAAGTCTAAAGCCATTTGACCATTCGAGTTGAATTTGGATTACTATTTAAAACTTCCAAAATAAAACAATTTATCATTTATGATTTTAATCATTATTTTTTTTTTCGATAACGACAACTTTCCTAAAGCTATCTGGAACGTACAGTAATAAATAGGTGCTTATACATAAACCGAAAAAGAGTATAAAATGTCTGAAATACGATACAGTATTATAAAATAAAATTATAATTTTAGGCTGACAAGAGTCATGGTCCAAAGATCTGTATAAATCTATCGGCACAGAGTTATTATTGGGGATAAAAAAAAAGAATAGTGATTTTTTTTTTATTAAAAGTTAATAACCCCGGGGAGACGTGCGCCGGATAGTGATGATAAGCTAGTGACTGTAGCCGGCCACAAAGTTTTTTTCTCACGAGACCTTTTCTGGATTTAATTTTTTATTATTTTCAAGCTGAAACCTCTGCGCGGATAGCAATGGTGGCGGAAAGCCAACTATCAGCTGTTTAGAAGATGATTATTATTATTATATATTAATCGACACACGATAACGAATCGATGACGTCACAACACACATGTGATGGTCGGCGGAGATAGCTATTCGTTATAGCGTGCGTATTGTGTATGTAATATTATTATTGTGGATAGCCGATACACACAGATACGTGGATATGTACTATATATATACATATTACATATACATACATCACACATGTATACATTACCTTTACCTACTATCTAAAGTGCAGCAATAGAATAGGAAATATCGATATTTGATTTTGCGTCACATAATATCACCAATCATTATTTTATATTAAACAATAATAATGAATCACGATATTAATATGGTTTGCATTTTGCATATTATATATTATACAGGTGACCGATTTTCACGGGAATCTCGTTATTAAATTTTGAACAAATCATTCATGTGTTAAAATGTGTTTCGCATTTGTCTCTAAATGTACATATCACTCCATAGAGTCTATAGTTGGCATATATTTTTTTTTCATTTTAGAAATTATTTAATATTTTTATAGCATTATCAATTTCTTATCAATATTTGAAATATTGTGGTTATAAATGGTCACACAAAAATTAGATCAATTCGAAGTTGCAATGTTGACTTCCTGGTTACAGGATGATGCAGCAGAGACCTTATCGAATTGGTCAGTTTGTGTAAAAATAATCACCTTTTATAATAGTTATTTTCCTATATCTAAATTCAATAATATAATATATAATATAATATGCGTTGTAGCACGCCAAATGACGGACATTTCGGGACTCTAATTAAATTTCTAAGTATATTTGGTTTGTGAATTGTGTAATTAGATGATAATAATATATACTTAATATAGCTTCTATAATATTACACGATTTACATAATTACCTAGGTACTGCTTTATTATGATTTTATTTTAGTGATGGTGAGTCGATTACGTCATCACGACGTGTGAATCGGTAACCACTCGCAAGTCGCAATTGTGTCAAAATAACGAATTAATATTAACATATTTTTATATTTTTATGGAATGAAATAGTTTATATAAATAGTTATTATTTTTTTGTCAACACTTGTTAATTTTTGTTCACGATTCTCAAACAAATGAAAGGAAAACTATATTTGTCCACGCCAATAATCAAAAAAATTCTCAAATACAGTAGTGGTCAAACGGGGGGGGGGGGGGGGGGGGGTGACGATCCCACCATGACCTATTTTTCAATTTATAAGCTGATAACCATAAATTATATTTTTAATAATCAAAAAGTGCATGTTAAAAATGCAGTCATATCCCCTACCCCCTTGACCCTTTTGACCGCTTCCGCTCAAATATCACAATTAAGTTTTCTTATATAGCCTCAAATATGCTTTCATATTTAAAATAAACATTTTTATATCATTCCAAGTTGAAATATTCGTTCACATTTCATCCCATTCATATGTTTCAGCATAAATTCAAAGAAAATATATATATTAAAACATAAAAACCTACCCCTAATTAGTATTATTTTCTTAGGTCTCACTGCTTGGCACTTGTTTTGTAAAGGAAAAATTAATTATATGAAATATTTTCATACATCTATGAGTACCTACCTACTAATAACGCTCTGTGTAGTGTGTACACCGCCGGGAAAAAAAATACATTAGATATTGAAAATAGTTTTTCTCTCCTGCACAAAATTTTACGTCGTTTTAATCTATAGTAAAATAATATATCTTCTCTTACTGTACCTTTATACTTACTCTTTGACAAATAATGCAACTAATTAAAAAATATCATATTGTATTTGATAAAATGAGCGTTCCTTCATCGTTTAAAATATAAAATTGGTTTCAAAAGGAAAAAAAAAACCATAGACGAATCATTTCGTCACGGAAACAATACAGCTATAAAAAAAACTACCACGTAAAATTATGGTAGGTAGTTGAATTTTTCAACAATAAATAAATATCCACCACCAACGACTATTGTATTCACAGCGACAGCGACGTTCCCGCCGAATCGACCTGACCCAACCCAACCAGGGTACATAAAACTTCTTACGGTTACCTACAGAATATTATTTTTACCATACGTTTGTCCGTCGGTCAAAAGATTATCGACAGTATTTTTAAATTTTTCTCCATCCCATTCCAATCACCTATTCTGCCGGAATATTTTTAATGTAAAAACATCACACGTCACTTCCTTTCGATTTCCGCAGATGATATAAACTCGTTATCGAAAAAAAAAAAAAATATATAATTATTATTGTTTTTCTTCTTGACGTTCGAAACACAAAAACATAAAATCTAAACGTCAATCATTGTGTACCTATAATAGTAATACGATACATGTCATATCTATACGGTGTAACACTGTGGCGTATTTTTTCACGATATCGAATTGATATATAAACATATAATAATATGTAGAATTTGCTGTGAAAATAAATGATTTTTGTACATTGCATAAAAAAATATATGGTTTCAACAACAAATCGCGATATGCATAAACAATAATGAATATAATAATACTGCACACGGACTATTCTTCTAGGAATTGTAAACAGGACGTTTTTTAATATTATTATTATGATAATATATTATGTCATGCTGCAGGCACCCGGAATCAAAGAATTTCTAGTCCAGACGGATTTTACATTTTTTTTTTACAATAATAATATTATGTAACATACATTTTATATCTCGCAGTGGCCTAAACATTAAACCGAGATTCAAAATCAAGACGACTTTACAACTATAAAGTGTAGTAGTACGCTGTAGTAGCGTGTACCAGCAACGAAATCGTACGGATTTCGTTATTTTAGTGTCGATTATAAGTATTAAAATTAAAATATTATCGATCGCAGAACGCCGATCGGCATCGAATGCGGTAAACTCGGTATTTTTTGGAAACGCTTTCTCGGACCTGGTCGCCGTCCGTTCGACCGTATTTTATGTAATATTATACAGAAGTATGCATTGGGTTTTCCGAGAAGTGTCGGCGGCATGTTATATTATTATTATGTGTATTTATTAATTTTTTAGCCATTTTCACACTGCTGGACGTCTCCGATCATGTAATACACTCGCGTTCGTAATAATAATAACACTATCATACTGCTCCTGTACCACTCCACGACAATACAACGTTGCAGCGGTATTACATACCTGGATGACCCGTATCCGTGTCCAATTATTATTGTCTCAAAAAAAAAAAAGCCCCATATTACGTCGTACCGATAAACGCGACTACGAAAGTAATTTGTTATTTTTTCACCCGCACTGCGCGCGATATTGTGTTATTATTTTCTGTTTTGTAAGGCACATTTAGGCGCTTATCTCGCGGTGCGTTCACGCGGTAAAATCACATCGCACCCCGACCGGTTTTAACGACGCGACGCGACACGTCGCCGACCGAGTCATGTCATCGCTATTAATATTATTAATATCGTAGTGACATAATAGGATATCGTATAAATATAATAATAATACGTATAGTATAGACAATACGCGAATGTCGCGGAATCCAACGACACCGTTGAACGTTTCCTAAAAAAAATATGACACGTAAAGGTCGACCTCCGGCTAATGGGAGCGATCGACGGAGATTGTTGACTCTTTGACCTCCGCCGATTCGTATTATAATGTGTACACACACACACACACACACACACTCGTAATACAACAATCGTTGTACGATAATAATCGAATGGCATTTACACGTTTATAATAGGTACAGACATGCATAATATTATGTCGTACTATTATTATATTATGCGCACATTCAGAGTGTGTGCACAAACAGCGCGGCGGACGATGAGCGGGGGTGGGAGGCATTGCATTACGAGCTCACGATTTCATTTTTATATTATATATACATTAATTTATTATATACGTATAATAATATATACCTGTCGCCCCCGCGTGTCTTACATGTCTGTGCTGCGTTTAACTTTTTTTTTTTTTTCTTTTCTTTCAAATCTTATACCCGGTTTGCGGTTACGAAACGGCTGCTGCGGTTATTACTCAACGCGCGTGTACGACACGTATATCTGTTGTACGTACCACACATTATTGTACTATTATACACGTATACAGGTATAACTTTCCATAATAATTGGGTCTATACCTCGTGATTTATTCCAACACGTGTTTTCTCGGCGTTTATAGGACATTTCGTAAATCGTTTTGGCTACAGAACCGCCGACTTCGGTGGCCGCGGCGGTGAGATTCCTTGCCATTCCTCTACCCACGTGGCTACGTATGGGTGTACGGTACATACCCAAATATAATATCGTAATATATTATACTGTTTGGGATATATATATAATATACTTATAAACTATATATATGTGTGCGTAACGGTGCTTGTTACACTGTTGTGTCCGAGTAAGGATAATATTATGACGGTTGTTGTCCCCAAAGTTTTAACTATAGCTTCAGACCGAACATACATATTTTACCAATCAAGTCCCAATAACAATTACCTAAAGAGCTATAGAATAAGATAATAATATAGCTAATATGTTTATGTCATTGATTGTGGGAAAGGACTTACACTTTCGAAATGTGAAATGTATTATTGTATAAAACTAGTGATTCGATAAGACCGCAGTATACACGATGATTTTTTAACATTACACTAAATTATTTTAAAAACTGAACATTTTTGAAAATGTTTATCTTTACTTATAGTATAAAACAACATTTTTATTCCGAATGAGAAGTTTATTAGCTACCAATGGGCTACAAGTATTAAACATTTATAACAGAAGAGTGGAGTGGTACAATTATTGCACATGGACAAGGGTTCCCAGCAGGGTACCCTACAAAATGTTGGCGCGCCCTACTCCGCTAATCAAAACTATATAAATATATAAGTATATAACTATAGGTAATCGACCAGCAGTTACTTGTTCAAAATTTGGTTTTATAAATCGAAATAAGTACTCCGAAAATGTACTGTGGAATAAAAAATGTATATGTTGTAAAAAATCTATCTTTCAACACAAGTATTATTATTATAATCATAAAAAATCGTATTTTTATTTAATTCAAATAATGAAAAAAATATTTTTTAATTGATTTTCTATACGTATTATTTGTGGAGTAAAGTTGCTACTTGCTGCTGTGAGGTGATATTGAAGTGAGGATTCGTTATTATACGAATAATAATTTTTTAACAGTATCGTTGTAAAGTTATATTTGAACCCATGTATACGTAATATAGTGATTCACGGGTACCAACATATATATTGTTTACTATCAGTGTAATATCAGTTATATATTATATTATATAGTATATATACACAGAACATATGCCTAACTCTGCATGTAGAATATATAGAACAGTACGACTTTATTTTATTTTTTTGAGATTTCTATTACGCATTATATGCAAATTTAAAACGCATTTATTTTTAATGCATGATTCGAAAGTTAAAGAAAAACGTGTAAAATCACTTATCGCATATGCAACATTCAAATATTGTATGTTATTATTCCAAGGCACGCGTGTTTGTGCGGTATTGATAGGAATGCATTTAAAATAATGTTGTTAAAAAAATTGTATTGATATTGACTCGCCCCCCCATTGCTGCATAAAAGCTATTTTACCGAATGATCCGAGTCTGCGATCGACGTCATTATACGTTTGTATGTATAAATGCTGTAAAAGAGAAAATAGAATTCGATGTCAATATGTTATATAATCGTCAGAGCAAGTGTGTAATTTTAGAAGACGTGTATAATACTATGTTTACCTACTTTGCCTATAATAATGTATTATATTATACTTAAACACACATTTAATATAATATTATGTATACTTACTATACTGTACTACCTATGCTGTATTGGTGTATTACCGTAATCCGTTATTATGGCTTTGGAATATAATCGCATACACGTGATATAATTACTGTCGTTTCCATCATCATCGTCAACAAAACATTATTAAAAATAAAAATAGAAATGCATAACGTACAAAGTCGTAATAAATTAAGCACTCCCCTGCTGGTGTATTTTAATTTTTAACGGATATCGATTGACATCCATGCCATATTATAATTAATTTATTCACAAACGCGTTTTGCCACGCAGTGGCTATTTTACACTGTGAGATGCGATTTTACAAAATAACAATACTGTACGAATAATAATATATATAGTGATGCTTGATGGTCGACGAAATTTTTTATAAGCGATGGCGGAGGGGACGGATGTATAATATTATTTCATCATATTATTATACTGGACTATAAATTGAGGTACGTTTTATGCAGGTTTATCAACGATTTCATGAAATTATAACATGATTTTCATTTTAATCCTCTATTATTGTAAAGTATACAGTACTTTTAGTTTATATTTGTCATACAAAGTGTACAACAGCTTTGAACAAAAATACATTACATTATATATTTGAGATATCTTTATCTTCTTTGCGATTATACAAAACTTCAAAATAAAATAAAATATAATGGACGAACATTTAGTAAATTTTATTTTATGTACCTTTATAATAAGAGTATACACATTAGAAGACTAGAAGATGTAATATTGTGATTGATCATGGCTTTAGTTACTAGTTACCAGTTTATTAACTAAATTGTTTTGATATTAAGTCTAGATAGGCGGGTGACCGGCTCCAAAATAAAACTACATGACGTGGACGTAACAAAACTAAAGACACCAATAAAGTTTTTCATTTTGTTTAGATGAATTATAATAATGTTATATTTTATTTATCAAAAATATTTACTAAAGATTTCTTAAACGCATAAAATAAATAAAGAAAATAGATAGTTCCATTTCAAATGACAGATAGTATTATTAATTCATTTTATTGTTATTTTGTAAATATATGTGCAAATATATTTATCAGTTATAATACGAAACGATAAGGCAGATTTGTAAGCACAGATACTAAAAACTAATGGCCCACCACCCCCTAAACAGAGATCCCTATTCAAACTAAACTAGGGGATATCCATTAGAAAATAAAATAAATAAAAGGTTTTTCGAAAAAGTTTTAGAAAAATCGGTCCAGCCATCTTTGTATGAAATCGTATACGTGTAGAATTCACAATACCTACTTTATATTCGATAAAGAATCTACAAAAAGTAACGACGCAATATTTATTGTGCACGTGTACTAGTTTGCATCCGAAATTTCCATACAAAGAAATGTTGTTAATAAACTAATTTTTTAACTGACCAGATGCCCCGCACGACTGCGACTGACGACGACAAGTGTACGGTGTGCATTTTTTCGATCCAGCAGAAAACTGTTTTATATTTGGACGAATGTGCACAGGGTGTCCAACAATGTATTATAGTGATCCCGGAAACCCTAAACCGAACACAAAATGTTAATATCGTGACGCGACACACTCTGTATATTATAAAACAAATTAAAGAAACAAATAATTGGGTTAACTAACAACGGAATAACTTTAAATGTTCAACACTATTTAATTAGGTACATTTTCGTTGATTTCTGTTTATGTTTGTTTGTTTGTGCGTGTGTGTGTGTGTGTGAGTGTGTGATTATTCGTGTAAAAAATTCGTATGATTTAATTTTTAATTTTATACGATGATATAATTTTAATATTTCTAAAGGTCATATCATATTATATGTATATAATATATTATGCATACCATTTACACACTGTACGCCATGTGGATGAGACTGTACTAATGATAATACTGCAAGTAATACAACTACGAAATACGAATATAATTATTGATTAGCACTTATCATAATTTTCATTGTTTTTTTTGTGTTGTTGTTGCTATATAAATTATGCGAGTTTTAAATTCAGAACGTACCTACCTACTTCATAGACGTATAAGATATTTGATAGTCCTATCTGTCATCATATTACTATGTGTGACTGTGCATCAATATTTCGTATTACATAAGTAGGTACAGTGGCATTATGCACTTTACACATCATTGTATTATATTATGTATACTAGTATTCTATAGATACCTATATAATATATATTGCAGTTGCATAAGTTCAAGGAAATTTTGTTAGGGTATATTGACCCAGAATGAAACCCAAAGAGAAAAACATTATTTACCGTTATTCGTTTCAGTGCCAGTCAATTGAGCATACTGTTTTTAATAATATGTACTTTCAACATGTAATAATTCCTACATAGAACCGTTCGAAATAAAATGACAGAAGAAAAATAATCGTATTACAGTTTTCGGTATCAAAATTAATATAATATAATATATGTAGTAATATATATTACAGTTATATACTTGTACTTAAGTTAATTTTCGAATGATGTGTTATTTCGTCCCTTACCCTACATCCAACTACGCAGTATATATAGTAAGTACCTTTATTTATACATTATAGGTATATATATATATATAGTGTTTACGCACAACATTGTACACGTGGCAAGCTTTTATATTATATTTATATATTTCGAAATAAGAGAATAACCTAGTCGTGAAAGCAATAATAAAAATAATATGTAATACCTAACAGTATTACAATATCGAGTGTAATTTAATATGCGTACACTATGATAATATAATATACCGGGTGATCATCAATACGCTTGTTTTTTCAAAACCATTACTAATTCTTGAAAATATTTATTTTACATAATTTTATGCCATAAATAAACAAAATTCTGCATAAGCCATACGCCTAATTAAGTTGCGTAACTTTGGTCATGTATCGAAATGCTCAATAGTCACTCCTAAGCTAGTGTTGGCTGAAGGAAATATAGGAGTTACGATTTATGCTGATGTAATAACTCTAATAATGGTTATTTTCAATAGGTAGCAAAAAAGGGCGCTACCCTTTTCAGCCAAAAATTATACCTTTCATTTTTTCACTAATGCACTTTTCGTTAAACTGAATAATAATCGATTCTCTTTTCGCCCAAATCTAAAAATAATTAGTTACATTATTGATTTTCTGAAATAATAAAATATACAATTTAAACGAAGAAATAGATGATGGTTTTGAAGGTTTTTTTGGTAAAAACTAAAACTATTTTATTATGTTAAAAAAAATGTAAATCTTTTTGCAAATACCCACTTCGCCTAAACATTTGAGACCGGTGCAGCAGCAACCTTCGAGTGAATCCTATACTTCTAGGATACACCACTGATATGCAACAGTACATTTTAATCATTGGTATAATACCTATCTATTTTCATACCTAATATGAGGTGTATTTAAATAAGTGACACAATTTTAAATCGTTCCATCTTCGATCGTTATTGTCTCCGTCTTACACGCGATGTGTTAATTTAAACGACGTTCGTCGCATCGACACAGTTACACAGTTTAATATTATTCAGTAAATTGTTCTATAAGTAATCAATTTCAAAATAAGAAACAAAACATATAATCTGTGTTTTCTCGTTAGTTTTTTTTTTTTAAATACTTATGAGTACCTATTATTTTTCCAATATGAAACATGACCGTTTTTAAATTGCTTTATTATTTCATATTACGATTATATAATTATAGCTTTAGAGTATCGAAAACGATGAGATAACACGGAGATTATGTTCTTATATTTTACTATAATTGTTTTGGGTCAGTTTACTAAAAAATATGTGTTAAAAATAACAAAACCTCATTGGTCACGTAATCGGACGTATAACGAAGGTATCGTGATTATGCGGATTCGTATGAAGTTATAATATTATACCTATGCAAGACGGAGACCGTTGACGGGCGATGTCCTCTCAAATCTCAATATCATAATTTATAATAATAATAATAACAAACATCACCTGATGATAAATATCATGTCACGCATTTCAACTCTGTTAAATAATCGATTTTCGTTCGAGAACGATTACGGCGTACATCGTCGGACTCGTGCGGGAAAAAAAGGGTCTCGGCGTTCACCTACATCGCGCACACAAAATACCTGTCTGATAAAGTATTAAAACGAACGCGAATGTGCCGCAGTAATCGTAAAAAATAACGTCGGTAACGCCTACACCGCCGTCGTCTGCTGCGCGTTCAGAGCACGTAACCGTAAGCATTCGATCATTATCCAAACAAACGTTACAATACCATTACGATATGATAATAATACGATATTAATATTAATATTAATATTATTTTAATGTTGCGATAACGTCTGCGCCGTCGGCGCGAAACGTTTCAGTAGTTTTTTTTTTTTACGCAAACGCGGCGTTATCTACATAGGAAACGACCGTGGTTTTTGCGTAGGAAAGAAGCACTGCACGCGCGGACGCCGAGACGCGCACGCGCGCAAACTATACAACAATGACGAATCGAGCTGTACAATATTATCATCGTTATTATCATAATAATACACGGAGTGCCGTTTGTGCGATCCCCAGACGGACGTTCTATTTTTTTCTTTTTGCGATCCGCCCGACAGTAAATAACCGCGGTTTGTAATAATAAAAATAGTAAAAAAAAATACCGTACCGTACCTTGTCCGGCAGTTCCACATCGGTTATGAATATTATCGTCGCTTTTCCGCGAGTCACAGATCCGCGTCGGCGGCAAGTGGTCACCATCGTATACGTCGCACAGCCACTTCTATACTTTGTCGTAACATGTTTGTACACACGAGAGACGTTTGTCCAAGTCGAATGTGATATGATGATGGTAAGCAGTCGAATCCGAGTCTGGCCGGCGTTTTGCGCTAAACTCGTATTAATCGATAGATCGAACTAGCTGTACCTGGGTATCACGTATTATTATGTATACCTACACTGTGGACTGTGCGTAGTCGTTTTGCCGGTGACTTTTAAAAAGTCTGAAACCGCCCGCCGAGAGTGAATTGTCGACCCGAGTGCTTATCACCGCAAATACCCGCAGCCTGCGCATACAATGTATTATCATATTACGAATAGACGAAAAAAACTCCCCGAACTGCAGTGACAGCCGAGTAAAATGCACACGCCGTTATTTGAATATTATCGAGATTAATTGATTGATGTATAAAATAGTTGCACAAATAATAAGTCATGAAATATCTACAAATCGAACGATGCCCGTGCTACATTTTTAAGAAGTCGAATATACGGAAAACCGAAAAAGCGACTATAATATTTTCACGTCGAGTTTTTGTGGCTTTAGGCTAACCGTGTACGGACGCTACTCGAAATACAATAAAAACCGTCGCTCACGAGAGTACCTACAGTGATTATTTTTCAAAAAAAAACATTTAACCGGAAAAAAGTTACGACCGGTGACGGGAACAGATTTCGAAGGGCACTATCATTATAACGTGGAACTCGACTGTACACGTGATAATAATTCGTCTGTAGAGGCAGTGACCGCGTGAGCCAAAATCGTACACGCAACTGCGATATTAAAACGTGCAATACGGTTTCGGTCCGGTGGGATCGTCAATCGTCATGAAACTCGCGGTGCCCATCTACATAGGCACTTGAGAGTACTTCGCTATAATGATATACGTGGAAAGCGTGTATAACGCGCGTTTAACGTCACGAAGTTTGGGGGAAAAAAAAAAATTCGTAATTCGTGAAAAAGAAATTGCTTACAACGCAACGACACGATATGTGTTTCGACTAAAAAATATTATGATATTATAATAATAAACTGGCGATGTGCGTGTGCGCATAATATGCAGCATGTGTCGGCGAATCTATCTATGTGTGTGTGTGTGTGTGTTGGCAGAAAACCCGCTTTGACAAAGCGATTCCGAACGAGATACATTTGGTATTTTCGCTATTTTATATTATACGCTCGCCGACGGAAACGGAATTTCGCCCTCCACCTCTTCTCTTTCGCGGGGTGCGTTATTATTATTATAGGTTACAATGCATATAGGATACATTGGCGTGCGTGTGTGGGTAGGTACAATTGGAGAAAATCCATTACGTTTTCTAAGGGGGAGCCCGGGAGGGGGTGGGAGTGTTGGCTAATACCGACGTTAGCCGGGCGGGCTTGCTTCCCACACACCGTTCCGCAATATCGCGCATTTTTGCTGTTTTTTTTCGAACAAATTATATATGATTTTACATTTTTCCCGAGAACGCTATAGCGTTCAAAATAGTGCGCAATTTTCATGTGGCACTTACAACTGCAAAAGCTGCAGGACGTAGAAAATCTGATCTCGAAGATTAACTGCGTGCAACCACACGCGGTGTCTGAATCGTGAGCAGACTCTGCAGTTGAAACAACGATTGTTCAATGCGCAGAAATAGTTAATGATAATATTAAATTAGCAAAATAATATCCATGTTTAACCCATATGCTCATACCTATCTATTGTGGAATCGTGTGAAAAAAAAAACTAAAATCGTTATTTTGTATATGTTCAATGACCATGTGTGCAAACGGATAATTATTTCAACCAAAATGTACTTATCTTTTGCCGCGATAAGACTTCTGACAACGTCCACTCGAGCTCGATCCGGTCACATTTTAAGATATTTAATTT
The DNA here is from genome assembly GCA_008086715.1 of Sitobion miscanthi. Lineage (NCBI taxonomy): Eukaryota > Metazoa > Arthropoda > Insecta > Hemiptera > Aphididae > Sitobion > Sitobion miscanthi. The sequence goes on from CM017800.1 coordinate 15,427,669, forward strand.
AATTTTAAAACAATCAACTTTTAAAATTTCGTAAATGTTAAATATTCGAACAATATTTATAGGAGTTTAGGAAAAAAAATGGCCTGATCGATCTCGAGTAGTCATTATATCAACAAATTAAAATCAGTTTTCAGAAGTCTTATCGCGCTGTCATGTTGGTATGATTGACAAAAGATTGGTACATTTTGGTTGGCATAGTAATTATGCATAATAATTATTATCAGTTTGCAATTCCCCTCTCCCCCTTAATGAAATTCACGGAATTTTAATCTCCAGACTGCGTGGCAGCAAATTACGTATTTCGCGTGTACTGATAAAACAATTCAACGGATTCGTTTTACAACATCATTTTCAATGACGAGCCTTAATTAATAGCGGAATTTGATTATCACTATTTATCAGAATGAAAAATATGAACACAACATTTTACAAATTGTCCTAATGTGTTCGAAATCAATACCTAACCTACGCGACTATACATACAATAATGACACATATTAACGTCTTCAACGATTTACCGAAATATTTGTATACTGTATAAGTAGGTAGGTATACATTGTTTCACAATGATGGAGATGCATAATGCTTGGAAATTATTTTCAATTTCAAGTTTTCGAGACACCTATGCACCTATTCAAACATTGTGTTGTGTACGGCGGGGAACAGATTTATTAGTGTATTTTATTCTTCTGTGTAAAACCGATTTTCGTAAATATAGATACAAACGAATTAGATTTTACACAATAAATATTATATTAAAAATCAAATGCGATTTGTATTCATTGAATTTTTAAATATTTTAAATTCTATAATTTCATATTTTTATTAATTAGTTTATTTATTTATGTTTTCTTCTCGAGCAGATATTTTTATTTAAAATTTAAAATTTGTTTTTTGGCCGCGCCTTAGAAGGTATGCAGACACCACAAATGTAGTAGCTATATAGTATAACTACCTACCTATGTATATTTTATTTAGTTGGATTATTTTAATCCTTTTTCAGGGGACTTTTATTATTTCAAAAGGTATAAACTTTTTTTTAGATATTCTATTATTGTTGTTTAATTAAATAGTGAAAAACTGAGAAACTAGCACTGTGCAGGTAGATTACGAGTGAACTTAGTAATTTTTAAGTAATATCGTGTAAAAATACGGTTCCGGCTGAACAAGATAAATGGTCAAACATTTTAAATTTAATATGCTTTTTAAAATAACTGCACTAGCGTATTTTTTAATTGCACAGACAACTTTATAGGAGCCTTGTATTGCAATTACGTTATTAATCATCAACACAGGACATAAAAAATCGTATCGAACATTTAAACACAAGACGTAAGTAAATAGAATACGAATTCTAATGCGAATAGCTATAAATTACTAGTTTGAATATTCTTAAAATGTTTATAAGATATCATAATAGAAGTATCCATCATAGTATTTAAAATAAAATCACAAATACACTTTTAAAATCATCGATGTTGTCGCGGATATTGTTAAAAAGCAGCAATACAATGATATGTGCACGGAAACGTGTTAGAAAATGATAGACCTTTTACTACTGGACAAGAAGTGTGTACGATAAGTATAATGACAGCATTACTAGCGGCGTGACAACGTGTCGCAAGTGATGTAGCCTCTGTCTGTCTTGACGACAAAAAAATGGAATCATATAATAATAATAAAAATGTGTATATTATATTACCCTATTACGACGCACTACCTCCATATCGAGTAATCAAAAGGCGCCCTCTGTGTTGTCACGCTTCCCGTACACGCATTGCTTGTCCAGTCGTAGTTGTAGTATGAGGTCTACGATGTATCAACACGTAAATATAGGCAATATAATTATAAACAATTCATTAGATAATAATAATATTCATATTTAGATATTTAAAATAGTAATACGATATCGGTTGCACCGGTACCCGTCATGCTCATCATGACAGCATACTAATGCGTATGCTCGCTGGCTATTGTATATTAATACACGCTACCCATTATAATTAAACATTGCCTATTTTGTTTAGAGTTAATTAAAAATTTCCATTCAAAGTAAAAATAGATGATTAATAATAGCGTATATGGCTATTGTTGGGATTTTCGTTATCTAAACTTATCTCCAAATGGCATATTATAGGCATACTTTTTTTTCTATTTAAATATTTTCAACGTGAATCACCTTATTATCGATTCAATTAACAACAATATGTGTACGGGAACTATTTCTAACATGCGTGGGGGGGGGGGTTCTCGAAACCCGATACCCTCTGCAATATTTTACAATGACATTAACCAGCCCACCCCTCTCTACCCTACAGTGTTACTATTATTTCTTTTTACTCTCCAGCCGATGCTCGACATGTAACATTTTCTGAACAGCTGAGCACATATTTCGTTGAATACCTGCACTGGTAGCGACTCGCCCCATCCAATCAAGTCCCCCTCCCCCCCTTATGTGGAGAAGATAATCCGTCGGTGGCGTATTTCTTCATTCCTCCGGCTTTTTAAAATAATATAACCCGTATTGTGCAGGTATATTATTATGGCGGTCGTACAACCAACTTGGCGTATATAACGTACTGTACGTATACTTAGTACCTATATATATAATATTATGGTTTTTACCAACAATACTTGCTCGGATTGTAAATATTTTTTACTCGACACTCGAACAAAAATGTCGTCGAGTGCACGCAATAACACGCGGGTCGATATTATCCACGATCGATATTATTACCGCATGTGCACGCTGTTTGCAAATATTTCGCGCGTAATTGTCGTAAATCTTTGGATCGCCTCACTGATCATACACCACGTAGGCATCTTCTATGACGTATTCGACGTGAAACGTACACGGTGTAATAATTATAATATTATCCATAAAAATGTATAATATCGTGTTTTGTGGTATTTTTTTTGTGTTTTTTTGTCGTTGCTTCGACTCGGGACCGAGCCGTGCTTACCGCAGGAAGGTATATTATAGTATACATATATAATATATCACTTTTAGGTGCTTGCCTCATATACACTATAATACAATATATAATTAGGAGAACACGCGCGCGGAGATGTGTCAATTAACGTCGCGCCCGCAGAAGACGATTTGAACGTATAATATAGTACCTAATAAAATATAATATAATAATACTAACACGTATCTATTTATAATATTATATAAATATAATATACGTTCTGCAGTTTTTCGCCGTGCCCGATAAAATGTTTAATATTGATTATACAATCGGTGAGTTTTTTTTTTAATCGCTTACACACGGCACAGTCGACGTATACTTATACATTATATATTTATAATAATATGTATTATTAAATACGCCATCGGTATTATATACACATGAAATATATGAACGCCACACCTATATACACATCTGCATAATGGAAAAATATAATATATATATATATATATATATAACTACGAACTACCTAATTGTTATGAACCGTTTATTGAATTGACGCCGTCCGACGCAGCGCAATCGACCCTTCAACTCCATAAAAAAAAGCTTCAGTTTTCATTTTTATATTTTTCCGTGAACACTATCATAATATTATACACTACGAGCGACAAGGGAAAAAACGCGCATAGATTAGCGTATAAACTTATAGCTATAATAGCAATTAGTAACGCGAAAAAAAAACTGAAACTTTATTTTTTGCGCGTGTCAGGAGGACTACTTTTGTAGTTTTTTAATGCACTGCGCGAGTTTTCGACCTTCAGAAGTTCAGTCCACGTGGTACCACAACAAATTACGAGTAAGCAACTTTTATTTTGCACGTACCTGCTGCGAAAACAAGTCAACGGGTTCGTTTCACAACATTATTCTCAATGATGTGTGGTCAAAATGAAATTTGTGGCATTTGATAACCAGAACAAAAAATAATAACACGATATTTTAAAATATATATTGTTCTGAAATGGTGCCAATCCACTCCACCGCGTATACGCAAATCAATGTCATCTCATTACATACAACAATAATAATAATAAATATAATAATATGTACATGCACAGTAGGACAGTCCCAAATTTACCATAAAACATGACGTAGGTATGCCCGCTATAAACAGATTTTCACGACGAAGTATACTAATTTGAAAATCTATTTTGAATTTTTATCTTCCGCGACACCAGTACCTAAAATCGTCGGTCTGGCATATACAGTAGGTAACAGATTTTAATGAATTTTTCTTATATATTATAAAAATTGATTTTTGAAGATAGGTACTTACGAGCTGAGTACGCCTTTCGTTTTCTGATCTATTTTTCGTACCCTATTTCGCATTACAATTTCCATGGCATCCAAAAAAAAAACAAAGATTTAATGTTATAATAACGTTATGATCTCGCGTTACAGGCCTAGCTGCGCCAAACAATCTATGAATTAAGTTACCATAACAACAACGTTAAAATTTTAAAAATATGTATATAATATGATTCTATGTTTTACCATGCAAACGAAAAAATATCTAGTATATAGCACGCTAATTCGCATACATTTTTTAAACAATATTAATTTTATACGAAATTTTCTTTTAGATAGTATATCTATTTTAAGATTTCAAGTATTATAAAATCCAAAAACCGATGAAGTTATTCATCTGTATGGTAGCTTTCGAGTGTATCTCGTCATTGAGTGGGTCACTAATGTAGTATGTAATGCATATCATGTAGAATTTGAATTCAACAATAATTGGTTAAGGTACATTGGGTTCCCCTATCACTCCACTCAGGGACTGTCTGGGATAAAATTCCAGGCTGGGAAAATGTATTACCCAGGCCACATAATATTTTGTATGTCAACGTCATAGGCGTAAATATGTGGGTTTTGGTGGGGGGCTGATCGTATGTAATACCCCCCCCCCCCGACAATATTTTTTATAATTATCGATTTATCTAACCTTTTAGTTTTTAATATAAGTTAGAGGACCTCAAAAAAAAAAACAGTCCATAAATCAGTGTCAACATTTAAGTGTGACTGCCCATAAATTTCTTTCAAATGCCTAGATACGCTTATCTATATTGTGTATTGAAAAAAAAAATTTAAATTAGGTAACAATTAATTAAATTCAACACCTACTACTATGCCGTGTCAAGCTCTTATAGCAATTCATAATTTATACCCTTAATAGCCGGTGCGTTTCTATTACAAAAACATGTCTTACTGTAAAATAATTGGTTTTCATCCATTTTTTTTTTTTTTTTATTTAAAAGAAAACAACATTTTGTATTGAGGATCAGAAGTAAAAATATGCATTTGAATAATGCGCGATATTTGTTGTTTCTCAAACTCATCTTTCTAATACTATTTAAAGTAAAATGGAAATTTGGGCTTTGATCTAGCTTTTTTAGTATAAAGAAACACTAACAATAATTTATAAAATAATGTCATGCATCCGTCAGACCAACACCAAGCTCCAATAGGTCAGGCCACGTGGAACTTAAATTAACTTATAACTCCAAAGATTAGCGGACGGGTTTAATGTTTACGTGAAAACGTATATTATATTTATTAGAATAAACTATTTGAAATCTGACAAATGTGCACGATTTAAATCAATATTATTAAAATATAATACCAATTTATTTTACATATTTTTTTATAATTTTAATATAGATATTTTTGTTTTTAGTATATTATAATATTAGTTTTATTGTCAATATAATATAATTACTTAATTTAGGTTATGGAAAAGATACCATTTTAAAATCTCGAAAAATCTTCCAAGCGTATGTATAAGCCATAAGACTATAAAAAAGTAGACTTTGTCTGCAATCCACAATTATTAACATCGATAGCCATTACGATCAGCAGTTATTTATTAGGTGTAGTTCGGAGAAAATAAATTTCAAATGTTTAAATATACTTTGAATTATGGTAACTGCATATTTGTGAATTTTGTGTGTATATTTTGACTTTGTAATATACTATTTTTTTTAAAAAAAAGATTATTTATATTTTTACTAGTAATCGGTTTCCTAAAATTATAAGTTTAAACTATATACCTAGTTATTACTTATGTCCTACAATGAGATTCTCATTCAATATTTGATTTTAATATATTGAATTACACCATAAAATATTTTGCTTCTGAATAACATGAAATAAAAAATGAATATCGTCAATATTAACTGTCAATTATAAAAGTAAAAAAAAAACTTTTTAACGATGATAATATGATGGGAAAGTTTTTCATAAATGTCGCTTTTTAACAAAATATTCAAAAATACGCTAGCTTTCAAACTAATTAGTGCGCTACTTTAAAATACCCTGAATAATCAGACACTAATGACGTATACTCATCGTAGACAGACCCACATATATAGCTCTATGTAGCCATTTTCCAAGGGTCCCGGATCCCGATACTTTCGAGAATGAGTACCTATCGACTGTCGTGCATATGTTTCAAATATTATACAGCCGATATTAGTAGTTTTGATGTTATACGCGTCTTCTGTGCGTCTGCGCGGCCGACAACATTGTGAAACAATCGAAGTCGCGGGGAACTGAGTGGAAAAAAATTGTAAAGTTTTGTTGGTCAAGATAAATAATATTATGTTGTTAGGACAAAAATAAATTCGATCTGCACATTTTCTCCGTATAATATGCAAAAACCTTGTCGCGCGTTTATATCATAATATTCCGGTTTGTTAAAAAATAACGATTAAAAACAATCTCGTCGCCGCCCTGCGTACGCGCGCGTAATGATTTCCCCGAGTGCGCATTACAATATTTTTTACATATTATAATTAATTTTTATTACGTACACGCGAATTTTTTTATTTCTATTCCTTTTTGGCACACGGTCGACTGAATTACACTTTTACGGAATGCGAAGACGTCGGCACGCTGCACAGACGCTGCACCACGCGCCATTATACAATAATAATAATATTACGTATAAAACAATAAATTATTATTGGGTAAAAAAACAAACGTCGTCATTGAAACGGTAAACAAAAATAATAAATATTCGAAATCGACGCACGCGAAAATAATAATTATTAATAACAAACACGCCGCAGTCACGCGTAAGGCTGATGCTGCACGCGTTCAATAATAGTTTAAGATTAATATATTTATACATATACATTATGGTATATAAATATATAAATAAATAAATAATATGTAGCGCGTTTTTTAAGTTGTGTTACAACTTTGTACGCTTACCAAAAACATTGTACGCAACAACAGTAATGTACATATTATTATTGTTGTCGATCTGGCACTTTCGAATAAGCACGCCAACTACGCCGTTCAAAATAATAATAATAATATGCAAGTACCTCTGATATTACGACGACCGAGTGATTATTAATGTAATTATATTTTAACGGGTAAACCTATGTAAAAAATATAATATACCACACTGCGTGACATACCTAACGACCACTTTTAAATTACTTTTATTCAGATTTAATTTTGACCGACGTCGCGGGAAATTGTTGAACACAGTCCCGATTGTTTTAAACGAGTGTTGGCAAATCAATTCGGGGGTCGGGTGCGATTAAACGTGAGACGACATCACGCCAGATGATATTTTTTATTTATCACTATTGTAAAACCATGAAATGAAACACAGTCACACGTCGTATGACTTGAAATTTTTTTTAATGGCTATCGCCGCCACACACTTTGCTAAGTGTTTGTTGTTGGTACTTTTTATTGATGGTTTGTTGGACGGCAACACATAATTGTTTGCTATTTTCGGAAAAATTGTACGAATTAGTTTGATTCGTTGCCCTCCTCTCGTCATCGGGCACCCTATACTCGGTGACCGCGTGTATTTTTTTTGGAGACGGTAAAAAAGAATCTACGAATGAAGGATATTATGTAGTAGGAAAGTCGGGTATAAAAACAAAAAACACAATCGATTAACAATTATATAAATATAATTTTAAGATATAAAAAAAGATTATACTTTTATAATGTATTTTTTGTACAAGCGCGCGCGTTCGTTTTTTTTTTATTTATATAAAATAACGCGATGCACAAATAATAATAATAATAATAATAATAATAAAAAAAAATAGTGTTAAACTTCTTAACATCATTATACCGATTTACTTGCGAACAATATATTATAGGTACAGTACCGTAAAGTCTACCTGTAATAATGTACAATGAGTAAATCTATATACAACACATTCACATCGTACACATCATTATGTACATAATATTATGTATTTTAATAATAATAAACCAACTAATATATAAGTATATAAAATCGAAATAAGAAAGTTTAGGGGAGGGGGAGGTTTAATCATATGTACTTATAACGCTAATACATATATATAGAAAACAATATAATAGTAATAATAATAATAATATAATAATAATAATGATAATAATAAGGTGAATAATAATATAATGTATAATATTAGACCTTGTATTTTTTTTCGTTTTTTTATTATTTTTTTTTTTGTAAATACCTTTATATACATAATATATATATAGGTACCTGGTACATACATATAATATGTCATACATTTTACATTTGTATAAAAAAAAAATATATATATATTTATATGATTAAACATGACTATATAGTGTATAATATCCTTGCACTTCAAAATATTATTTAAGGGCAAATATTAGGAAAAAAAAAATATTCATTACAAAACAATCTATAAATGCTTTGCCGAACAAGTATTCATCGTGTTTTATTAATTACGTTCAGAAAAAGTTGTGGAAGTTATATATTTAAATTATATAAAAAAAAAAAAAATTTTTTTTTTTGTTTGTATGAGATCATATAAATTTTAGGGATTTTAATTAGTACAAAATGACTCGTGGGATTCAAATGGTAAAAATGATACAAACACCACCGTATCGCGCGCCCTCGTTTCTCTTCATTTATGTACATGGTATTTTATTTTACACGATGTGTTATTGTTACAGGTAAAAATCGAATTATCGTTAATAGTTTTTTTTTTTTTTATTTTACTTTTGAATTTGAATAAAAAATACAGGTAAATCAAAATACGCTTATAATGTGTAAGTATCTATAGCCAAAGCATAAAAAAAAATATGACGTTGAAAACATTCCTCTTTCTAATTCGGACACAAGATTTTCATAATATATAATATACACACATAAACATACATATTACATACACACGTGTATGCGCATATATATGTATATATACATATTCACACATACATATATTATAATTTTTTTTGCTTTTTATAATTTTCATAATGATTATACAAATGGAAGCACCCTATACTTAACAACACTTAAGCAACAGTATAATTATTTTTTATAGTACAACGTGATAATGATTAAAATATAATATGTTATATATGAATATATAAAAACACCTAAACAAAATTTTCACACTTGGAGTAAAAAAAAAATAAAACATTTAAAGACTATGAAGCGAATATTATTATTATCATTATTGTCTACTGAGGCTCTAGTTACTAGCATACAATATAATATTTTTACAATATTACGTTAGTCGTGTTCAAAAAAATTTAGAAAGCGATTCAGAAGTAATCCAAATACATATAATATAATATCATTATCATTTTTTTTTTTTTTACGAATACACGACAAACTTAAAAAATAAACGTCGAGACATCACAATTTTTGACGAATTTTACGCGTTTTACGAGCGAAATAAATATAAAAAAAAGTCACGTCGTTTTTATATTTAATATAATATATATGTATATATATATATATGTTGTATATAAATTTACAATGAAATATTCGACACGTATCGTTCGACAGTATAAAAAAGTCGTATTATATATTATTATTTACACGATAAGAGTGAAATTAATTCCGATTGTCGTCTGCCGCCGACCAGTACTGTGTGTGTATACGAATGTATAAAAACATAATAGTGGCAACTGCAGTAGTAACAGTAGTACTGAAGTAGTACCATATAGTAATAATAATATAATTGTATGCAAATATACATATTATATAATATCTAGAAGACGTATACAAAAACAAACGGACATTAAAAACTTACATATTGTGTGTGTGTGTGTGTGATTTATTACTCCAAAGCACGTCGGTTTTTTACATGAGTATTGTTTTTTTTCCCCGCGGTGTATAGATTTTCGTATTTAGGTATATAATATTACAAGCGCACAATACATGTTACTGTGCATACTTGCACGTGTAGGTAGAATAAATATAACATAATATGACGAAAAAAAAGAAAAACGTAATAGAATGAATAAATTAAATAAAAAAAAAAATAATTATAACCAATCACAGCGGAGGACTTCGTGTTTTTGTATTTACGTTTAGACTTATAATTGTGTGGGCGTTTTTTTTTTTTTTTTAAGGGTAGTATAGTGGCGGCGGTCGAATTGTTATAATGTTGAACGACGACGACGACGACGGCGGCGGGTGTGGTTGGTGGGGACGAGTGATTTTCGGGGCTACAGCTGTAGGGGCGCGCGCGTTCTTCTCCTCTGCCCCCCGCGCATTTAGCAGTCGTTGATGATGCCCCGCACGTCCTCCCAGTCGGGGGTGACGCCCATGTGGGACAGTATGTCGGTCATGTCGGATGTGCACGTGAACTCGAGGTGCGAGCTCTGCCGGACGGAGCCGTTGTCCATGTCGGACGACAGGCAGTCGATGTCCATCTTGAAGTCGGACGGCATCTGGATGAGGTCGTCCAGGCACTCGAGGTCGGCCAGCGATGGATTCTCGCCGACGCGGCCCAGCGCGGCCGTTTCCGACTCGCAGTCCATCGGTTCCTGTTTGACGGAGAAATACGACGACTGGGCGACGGCGGACGAAGACGGAGACGGGTGCGAGGGTTCGGCCTTGATCAGCAGTTGATCGTCCTTCATCAGGGTCCGGGCGAGCAGATCGGCCGACGACTGATTGCTGAGGTGGTTGTGCTGCTGGTGGTGGTGTTGCTGGTGGAGCTGCTGGTCCATCTGTCGGGCGGACATGAGCGACGCGGCCGAACCGGGACTGAGCAACATGGCGTTGGTGCTGTTGTTGTCGCAGTCGTCGTTGCAGTCGTCGTCGTCCACGTCGGCCAGCACCGTGATCGTGGCCGATGTGTTGAGCGACGTGTTGAGCAACTTGATTTTGAGCGGCTTGACGACGTCGAAGCTGCACGTCAGCGGCGAGTCGTCGTAGAACGTGGCGCTCTCCGGCGAGTTTGGAGAGTCGCACGTCGGGCTGGTCGGCACCTTGGCGTGCACCGAAGCGGGCACGCGCACCTCGGCCGCGTCCTTGGAACTGTTGCCCTTGGCCGTATCGATCGTGAAGTGATACTTGAGCCGATCCGGGTTCACCGGGCTCATCCTGTTCACCTGTATGATGCCGTTGCGCCGGACGAAAGACTTTGACGACGACGACGACGACGACGAAGTGGTGTTGTCCTGGAGCAATCCCACCGGTGTCGGTTCCGTGGTCCTGCACGTCTCCAGCACGCGCACCGTCCCGGAGTTGAGGGCCGACGCGACGCGGCCGGACACTGTCATAGCGCTGCCGAACTTTTTACATATGTTCTTCCGGAACTTTGACTGGGCCGCGGCCGTCGTGGTGGTCTTCACGATCGTGAGCGGAGCGGACGAGTTGGCCGCGCTACCGCTGCCGTTCTTCGGCGTCCTCTTGCGTGGCCTGTACTTGTAGTCCGGGTACTCTTTGAGGTGCATCAGTCTCAGCTTCTCGGCCTCCTCGATGAACGGTTTTCGCTGTTCGTCGGTCAGCGTTTTCCACCTCATGCCGAGCATCTTCGATATCTCCGCGTTGTGCATGTCCGGTTGATCGCTACATATCTTGCGTCTCTCAAGCTGTGACCACACCATGAACGCGTTCATTGGCCGTTTGATGTGGTTTGGATTGTTCTTTTTCGTCTGTAACAAGAGAGAAAGAAAAAAAAATTCACATGATTAGTAAAAATTGGTCACATTTTCACTCGTAACCGTAACAATAATAATAATAGGTATCATGTAAAATATCATAATTTGTTGTTTTTATCTTCGGGCGACGAAGTGATAACATATTATTACACAATATTGTTAATATTAAGTTATATATTATATTCTTACGAACGCGCACGTCAAACGGCAATAATAACGATAGTATTCGTTGGCAAAACGCGTGTGAATAAATAAATAAATAATAAATAAATAAATATTTCGTTAGTACTTAATAGAGGTTTTGCTGTTAAAAAACAATATTGAGCGGCGGTGAGTATAACAATCTAATGGCATAATTTCAAGTTTTACTATGCAGGGTAAAATGTTTGATTGGTATTTTTAAACATAATACAATATGATTGTTTTTCCCATTTTATTTGCTCTGTACAATCTATGATTCTCCCGACTAACGCCCCCGATTGTAACAGTTGAATTGTCACGTTTATTGTTTTTTGTCCATATTATAAAAATAATGAATATTCATAAAACTAGAAATTTGGCTAAAAATCATAATGTACAAAAAATACAGGTACCTATGCTTGCAAAAAATCAAAAGCGACGCAATAATAACCTGAGTAAATTATTTTTGATACAGGTATTAATATAAGTATTAAATCATCTTTATTATCAATTATATCGTACATTTCAATTGAAACTTATTTTATTTTTGCGGGACGCCGTCTGTGGGATCGGACAACTCCGGCGGGATTTTAAACATACCGGGAAACCACTCTTGGCCACATGAGTACATAGATAATATAAGAATGGATAGGACATAAGAGCTTATCACTAGAAAATGTAGCGATACGTTTTTAAGGTTACATGGGGTCAATATTGTTATAATTGATAAATGATAATAAATAACATTAATGATTAATTAGTAATAATTAACGATCTATATTGTTCTATATTCTAATCACAATTAATTATGTGCGCAAGGTTTAGAGTAATTTCAGCATTCCAATTTCCATTTTCGGGTATAAAAATAAAAGCAAAAATTTGAAATCGACAAATATTGTTAACAGTTTTTGGACATAACCTTAAAGATAGCCCCATATTGTCCTTCTCTTTTTACGTTCTCTCTTCCCCCAAAAAAAGCACACGGCCCCATATGAAACTGGTATAGACATGTCCTCTCCATTCTTTTATTATCTATTCACGAGTATAATATCAATATATATATTATGATGCCGCCGTAATAATTATTACCATCGAATTGGAGGAGCGGCTGTGTAAAATAGTAATGCATAGCGCTAACAGCAATAATAAAAAAAATAATAACAACATTGCCAATATCGTGTGCGCGGTGCTCCCGCGTGCGCGCGGCGCTCGGTACCCGGCGGCGGCGGCGGCGGTTACTTTCACTGTCAAGGCGTCGTGCGAGCGAACGGTGGGATGGCGGCGCGGTGTTGTGTAACAACTCAAGGTCATTAACGAGGCGCGCTCGCTATAGTACGCCCGCAACCTCACGGAGCGCTTCCCCACCCGCCCCCGACGCCGACGACGGTCACGCGGAAAAGGCGAATGACTCATTGCGCGCGCATACACACACACACACACACATAATATCTACACAACAACCTTCGGACGGGGCAACCACCTGTCTATCTGTGCACCCGCGACCCCCTCGCTCTCATCATCAAAGTTCGCCGCCGCGGTACCTATTCCCAGGCGATACTCAATTTTTAATCTCGACCGGAGGAAAAAACAAATTCTACACAATAATATCAATCTATCCATTACCGGCAGATTTCCGCCGTGGCCCAGTGAGCGTAGAAAAAAACGTATTGCACGATAATATCGTTCAATATTATCATCTACGTTTGATGTAGGAAATTTAATTCTACATTGGAAACGATCGCCCGGGGGTCCCCCGGCGGATTTTGACTATGGAATTGCGTAAAAATAAATTTTCGGAATCACGTCGGGAGGGAGAGAACACAGCCGGCCGGAATCCTCCTATACGAGTATCTTCCGGCAAATATCGGGAAGAGAAAAAAAATACGTACTTCGTACGTGATCCGACCGCGCGATACGCATACGCACACGCACACACCTTGCTCGCACTTCTCTTACCGGTGTACGTGATCTACGTACTCGATAACGAAAATTAATAATAATAATAAAAAAATGAAATAATATAACAATTTTTATCCCAAACCTTGAGTGGTGTTTTGCAAAATATGTTACGAACACTATTACCGGAAATATCATGATCATGTTTTAATAATTTATATACCTAGGGGTACCTACATATTATTTAATACATTTTTTAGATTAAACAAATTATTTTTAGTTTATTTTATGACGACATTAAATTATTATAAGATTTCGAATTGCACTCAATAATCAGTTGGGATAAAAAAAAAAAACGAATAAAATTGGACGTTATACAAATGTAATAATAGTCGGGCCTTTAAATTTTCTAACTATAAATAATAAAATACATATATTGTAAAATCGTGATATTTTTTATTTTTTATGATATTATCTGAAATGATAGTTGAAAAGAATCAATTTTATCTTATCTTTTTATTTTGTTTTAATAAAACTGCCGGGCAAAGAGTTTTGCCATATACGGCATAGAACCAAGGTCTTTTGATTAAATATTTTAACACTCACGGACAAAACTATATACCGTGTTAACAAATTTGTTTCCGGGTAAATGTTTACACTTGCTACATTTGGAAAAATAAAGTAGGTACCTAATGGAATAAAATTATACATAATATAAAATTCTAAACAAAATTGAATAAGTTGGATATAGCAGATCGAATTATATCGAAATAATTAATAATAAGTATAATTTACGTGCCAATTCATTTTTTTAGTATAAATATTAGTTAGGTAGGTATATTGAAATTAAAATCTTATAATTTTTATTAGGTACTGTAATTTGTTTTTATTGAAAATAGGTAATCAAAATTAATTTGTTCAATATTCGTATAGATAGGTTTTAATAGTTTGAATTATCGTTCAGGTTTGATATTTTAAGAACTAATTTTATTACAACACGGATACTTGCGAAAAAAAATGATAAATAATAACTAGGTAATAAGTAAGTCGATAATACACGATAATACATTTTTAATAATTTATTTGCGATTTATTTTTACGAACAGATTATGATTTGATTAGAATAATATATTAATTTTTACTCCTAATTTTTTATAAATCGTAGAAACACACGGAAATAAAAAAATTATTTTTTAAAAAACGAGTTGTAATTTTATTTCACGCAACGTGCAAGTTCATGCACACACTTGTATACAAATAATTGCGTGCGTTTTTTTCTCAAGGTATTTTGAATTTTCAGAAAACATTAGTTTAGGACATGGGTGAAAAATACAACATTGTTGTAATCTAAAAAAAAACTAAACCCCACTAATTTCGGTTACACCCCAACGAGTAAAAATAAACAAGGCGTTATTCTCCAAAGTCCCTAGCCGAAATACGATTTTATAGACCACAGCGACGTCGGCGTGCAGATAAGATAACAGCCGCGTAAACGGTCGTACAAACGCATCTCGTGTGGCAAAATTGGGTCATATTATTGCGATTTCAGTTTATTTGATTTTATACTTGACGAGGCTCAGAGAGAATTAACATCACATTTTGTAAACATTGTTTGTTGTTGTTTTTTTTTTTTATTATTATTACTACCATTACTCGAGAGTATTAAAATATTATCGTGTTTATTATTAGGTACTATAATAGTTAATTTTTATCGCACGACAAAAATCAAGAATATATAATAATATGTACCTACCAACGAATTTTGGAAAAATATTTATGTGCGCGATTCTGCCACCAGGAAAAACACGCACGAGAGGTTGTACCACTACGCTCAAATTTATTTTTTTTTTTAAGGTAAAAAATAATTATTTTGATCAGAAAAAATTTTTTTTTAATCTGACTCGGGGAGACAATATTATTTATTTACGAGGAGATGACACGCACCTGTGTGGCGTCGGAGTACGGCGTCGTCGAGTTTTCGTCGACCAGTTGCGAGCCAAACATCGGCAGGTCCAACTTGTTATCCGGCGAGTCCATGATGCGGATCGTTTCTTGTTTGGGCACCATGTTGCAAATGTTTATTTATTAGTTTACGTGTATTGTGTCGCAAAAATATGAATCGTCGCGATCCAATAGAACACGGCGGCACGTAATCGAAAAAAATTACGAAAACGCACAAAAAAAAAAAAAAATTCAAAGTCTACACGCGCTCGAGCGATGTGGAGGAAAAAAAATATTTTCTTTCCACGTCTGGCGAAACGTCGTCGCGTAAAAAAAAACTGAATTGAAATTTATCGACGACGACGGTGGACCGCGATCGGCGTAAATTATTTTTTGAAACGGATAGACGTGCGAGCGGTCTCTGCAGCACTCGTGCGGCTGTCGCGAGCGGTGAGCAAACACTGACACACGACCACAGCAGCAACAGCAACTACAACGGTCGAGTACCGTCGGCAAAGGCGGACGATCGCACACTGACTGGACGAACGGTACGCGGCGCGGTCGACGAGTGGCGACTGACGGCGGCGGCGGCGGTCGTCTTCACCGGGTGTCGCGGGGGGCGCGTTTACCACAACGCTTGTGCTGCTGCCTCCGGTCGGCGGCCGTGGCGCACGATGTCGACCATGTCGTACCTGACGGCGAGAACTGCAACGATTGCGCGCGTGTGCGTGTGCGTGTGCGTGTACGTGGTGCGTGTGCGTGTGCGTGTGCGTATACCAGTGAGCCTGCTGCGCGGACCGGATTGAACGAGCGAGCGTGGTATACTGACGCCGGTTACGACTTACGACGGTCGACGGCCACTATAATACCGCCGTCCCCCTCCGCGTCCCCTCGCCGCGAAGACGTGTTCTCTCGCCACTAGCGCCCGCCACCGTAGCTGGCGACGATATTATCGTTAGGGCAACGCCACACGGCGGAAGCGAGTCGCACTACACCGCCGCCGCCACTATTAATACATAATTATAATATCACATCATTTTTTATACGTTATTATGATATCATTAAATATTTTTTGAAAACTTGACTTCTCGTAATACGATAAATACACATACGGGGATATTTTTTTGAACTCGATTTCCTTTTTCGTCACCACCCTGCCAACCGACTCGTTGGTTTATATTATATTCAATGTCTTCTTTACTCCATAAGTTTTGTCGACTAAAATACCGACATACTCATTGTATTTTCAGTCCACGATATTTTTTTTCACGTTAAATTCAAACAGATAAACTGGAAAGAAACGGATCTATTTGTTTAACCGGAAAAAAAGCATACCGTTGGGGTTTCGTAAAATTTTTATCGATAAAAAAAAGTATATAATGCCGCTTGAAACGGAAGTACGGGACGTACATTGACCACCCCTTAAGTTCCTAACCTATATATATGTACCGATTATGTACGGTTAACCACGCCGCGGTGGTTTACTTTGTTCCTACTAAGTTTCATTACCGACGTCAACAACACTCGACCATTAAATCTGGACATCATATCTATATACTATATAGGTACATACAGCTGCAAGTCGAGTGTTGTCGACGGCAATGTTGTTCGACGAGTCTTGTCATCCTGAAAATCGATGGTGGTGATTTAATCACACTTGCAAGTACACCCGCTGACGTGCAGTTACGTTAACGAACAAATCGTCCGATTGACGTTTAATATCCCGCCTGACACGATTTGTTGACCTAATAATATTTTTTTTCAATCAATACGCGGTATAATAAACGTGTTGTTTTCGACAAACCGGGACCATTAATTATCCTATGCGATTTATTATCGGTATATCGTATGCGTCGTATAGTTTCGCTTTTTCAAACAATTGTTTGAGCGGGTACATTGTTGCAAATCGGCCACTGCGATAATGTAGTGTACCTATATAAATAATATTAATTAATAATAATTAAAATAATAATAACAATAATTAAAATAATATTCATTACATATTAAATACAGTATAGACTAATAATGATTTGCAACACGAGCATTAGACTCGTATAGACTCGATATACATTGATCCGAGTTGTTTCGGCGATACACGGAGCGGCTGTTCAATATCTCTGAAATGCATGAGAAATGCCTATACAAAGCGCCTGGTTACATTATATGTGTCACATTACGCGTCTTGCTGTTATTAGTTATTACAAATACTATTAATCGTATTGTATATCTTAATGTTGTGGGATACAGTGTAGTTAAAAGTTAAAATCGTATAGAATTAACACTTTATCGTCTCAATGTGGTTACCAGCGACTCGGATCATTAAAATATTATTTTATTTAGACATCACTCAGTACATAATACATTACTACTGCAATTTGTGATCAATAAAACATTACTTACGGGCTGATTGATGGGACGGCATTATTATGAACTGATTTGATTTTGTTCGACGGTTATTGTACGAACGCTTGTCTTCTTTTATACATTTTAAAAAAGTTTACTTTTTCAACAATATTATTAAACAATCCTTATCTTATTATATTAAAATATTAAACGTACTGAATTATGTCTGTAAACAATTATTTAGTGGCAACCAATTTTTTTTTTTAATGTTATTGTGTAATAAAAATTATTACAATTTGTAAAAATTACAATTATTGATTAAAATCGTGTTTGTTGATTTTAGTTAAGGCTGTAGAAAGTGGGTCGTTTTTTCGTGCATTTAGACCAATAAGAGGAGAAAAATTCACCCAGTACCAAAAGTCCAATTTTAATTTTAAAAACATATTTGAGTTCCTTATTCTCTTTTCTAAGTTATGTAGGAAATGGATTTTGGATTTTTTCCTCTTTTAGTAACACTAAAGTAAATGGAAATTAAAAATTAAATAAGAATATTAATCTGGTACTATACGAATTACTAATTACGAATTAGACAATACTAAAAATCGAAAATCCACTTCCTACATAACCTAGAAAATAGAATAATTTATTCAAATATGTTTTCAAAATTAAAATCGGACTTTGGGTACTGGGAGAAATTTTCTTCCGCTTTTTGGGACTTTCGTGGTGAAACGGTTTTGATCGCAAAATTGAGTAACTTATGACTGCGCGTATGTACGTTACTGATTTCCAAGATCTTAACTGTAGTTTATTTTTAATTAATAATTACATATTATAGCGTTGGGGGAACTCACGAACACTAATGATCAGTAACTTAAAAATGGTTTATTTTCAACAGCCTTAAAATATTGTAATAATATTAACCAAATTGTCAATTAATGTAAAATCGGTTGTTTTATCCAACTATATATTATTATCTGATTTAGTTGAACTATTGATTAAAATTAATTAAGTTATTTATTTTGTTATTGAATTAGCTTAATATAATATTATGAATTTACCAACTGTTTTAATCTGTATCAGCTTTTTTTAGATTTTACTAAAAAAAACATTTTTTTCAGTGTTTAAAAGTGAATTTTTAAAAAAAAATTGCACTCATTTGAGTAAAAGCGTATATACTTAGTATTGGAGTAAATACCTTCAATAATTTTAAATGATAATTTACAAACATTTGTTGCATCTGTATTCTGATTTGTACAAAATATGTTCGAATTAAATCCTATAATATTTATTTGAATAACGTGCAAAAATGCTGAATATTATATTGTTTTAATGTAATATTACTTAATTATTTGCATTATATTATAATATTTGTTTTAATCAATAAATTATCTATTCCTATACAATGCGACATCTCCACGTTCGCAGTTTAAGTTTATATTAATATTTTAAAATATATACATCAAACAGTTTTTTCCGTTCAAGAATACTATACTATATGAATAATGAATATTGAATATAAAATTTATTTTACACACCTCTGACCCGTATAAAAAGTTTAATATTTAAGTAAAAAAAAAAGCAAATTCACAATTTACTTTATAAGCGTTGTGTAAACCACTGGTCAGATGACATGTTTCGTATTAAATTTAAAAGCAGTTTTCATCATATAAAAAAACCTATTTGAATACACTTTTGATTTTTTGATGTAATGTTAAAAGATTTAACTTTAAAAAATAATCTAATTAAATTTCATGAGTTCTAGTGTTATTAAAATAATTAATATTAACTTCTAAACTATGTGTACCTATATTTGATAAGTTTATACAGTTTTTTTCACGGTATTTATTTATTAACTACTGTTAGTTTTAAGCTTAACTATATCAACATTATATCAACCTATTTTATTAAACAATTATTGAAATAATGTGTTTCGATCAGTAGCGCACAAGGAAAAGGTCAGCTATTTATTAATTATTAGTGTTTATTTGAATCGGTATTGATATATATATATTGGTAGCTTAAACAAAAATTAAATGCTGTTTAAAAATAATTAAAATATCAAAGTTGAAATTTAAAGTGCTATATTAAGTCCATCGGACCGCAGTGAGTACCTAGTTATATTGTTATACAGACGAAGTGACTCCGCCGCTTTATGCACTTTATATACTTTGGGATGGGGATAAAATTATAACAGTTCGATTGATAATACCTATAGTAACCACTAGTTATGCGAATAGAGGGGAAAATGTAAGTACCAAATTTAATTGTATATATACACACAATTCACTATAGGGTTATATTATGATACTTACTGTATATCTACCGGTTTGTTAACAATAATACACATTATTGATTCTACTTTTCGTACAGGTCGCGTAGTTATTGTGCGCCGACAGCCAACCAATGTTTCATGTATATTATGACTATATAAATTAATAAAAATATCTACACCGTGGAAACATCAAATAATATACAAGATTAGGTATCTAATTAAATTCAATACAGCGTCAACGGACAACGAGTGCAAATACACAGTAAATTGTAAATCAAACACTGCATATTTGAAATTTGATAAGCCCTCTTGGATTTATTATGCTATAAAAAAGCTATGGTTTCAATACCAAAACATTTCTCCGACTAAATAACGTTTAACTCTTGTTACGATTTAATTAAAGCTTTTGATAGTGAATTAAACGAATTTTACGTTGACACACTGGAATTTAATTAATTCATATTATACGAAAGATACCAGTGGATCGACGAACATCGTTTAAATGTAAATGTAATTTTGTTACTTGATTAATATATTAATTATTTGCATTTCGTTATTTATTTTTAACATGCATAATATTAAATGCCGTTTAAAATCGATATAGAACGATATTAATGTAAAGTAAATTCATTCGTAAATAATAATCATTTTTAGATTTGAGTGCTGACATGCGAATAGTTAATGCTTTATATGAGTCATAACTCATAACTGCACTAGTGCACTTGGTACATTCTCTCCTTATCACTATAGTTATACATTGGTACGTCATACTTAATCCTATATACATAACAACTGCAGATCAGTGGTGCAGCTGAAATACCAACAATTCTAAAACCTCAGGACGAATGGTAATACCAGTGTATTGGTTCCCAGATTATTTCAAAAGTAACTTCAATTTTCTTTCCCATTTTCTACAGACTATTATGAGTGTAATAATGACTGTCTACATATTGTGTTTTATGTTTTATAATAGGTAGGTCATACGATTATTTAATCATAGTATATTTTGGTTCCATTAGGAGATATATATTTCTTTTTTTTATATTTTTTTCGATGTTTTATTTTAATGCGGGGTATATATAACATGTTAATATATTAGTTTTGAATTCTAATCTACTTATTTCATTTTTTTGAAACTTATTTATTTCAATATGTTTCTATGCATTTTGAATTCCGATTCTGTTATCTTTCTGTAGGTACTTAGTAGTTTCACACTTTTGCACACGGTTCAATATGAAATGATTAGGTATAAAACATCGATAAATTGTTGACTCTTGCTTCACTATCAGGCTTGGCTCAAGTCAAACAAAAAACTTTTTAATCGAGCTTGAATTGAAAAAATCTGTTAAAAAGCTCAATACAACTTTTGAAAGTGCCATCAATGTTTACACAGTTTTTGTTTGATGTGATACTTCTAAATTGTTATCACAAGAATATCCAATAATATTGATTTCTGCGTTGAAAATAAATAAACAACTGTTTTCTCGACAGATTATTAAAATATATTATACATATAGCTACTTATTTAATGTATCATGAGTTTAGTGATTTCACCTAATGTTTTGGCAAAAGTTGTAGTTGGTATTGTAGTACACAGACTTCGGCATGAATATTTTTTCTACATAAATCTCGAGTGCCTCACTATGGTTTCGAATTTGTTACGTCAGGTTTAGCTAACTCACAGTGAATAATTTTTGATGGGAGCTCACATATTAATATTTCTTGTCTCTTGAGATATTATTTTTAAACAGTGATCGCCCTTTTCATGATTTAGTACTATAGTTTTATCTATGATTGAATTTAAATTGTTTATTTTCAAATATGATTTACATTTTCTTTGTACACATGTCCAACCTTCTAGGTTTGTATAATTTTCTTATTATTTTTCAATGTGCTTAAATTCCATATTCAATAAATACGTTTTAAACGTAAATGCTAACACTGCTCAATACTCGACGGTTATTGGTTGATTAAGTATTGAATGCAGTAACAAGTTACGGCTAGGTATCTTATAGATTTTACCACGGTTTTTATTTAAATGACAATTTATTACAATATTTTATACTCGTACATAATGATGGGAAAATCGTTATATTAATATTAAAGAATATTATTATATTGCATTACATATTATCTTTACTTGGAACAAATTCGGTTGTTATTTTTTAGGTAGTTATGTGTATACCAATATTCTGATGCAGCCAGAAATACAACAGCGCCGAACAGCCCCTATACCCTCCCACCGTCATCCATAGCCGTTTGTGACCACCTGAGAGCATCAGCTATTCTGCCATATTTTTTAAATAACATATGGGGTTCGGTACCTTGGTGCCACGGATACTGACGGTAATATTGCGTTCTTGTAAAGCTTACATGCCGATCTAAAACTGATTGTCTGTTTGTCTGTTTGTCTGTATACACCAGAATAAGTGTCACTGCTGCAATTTGAAGTGGCAAGTGATAATGTGAAATCGATTTCCACGTCTATTATTTTCACTTCACTTCGTGTTCTTTTCCCCAAAGGTTACGCCGTAGAAATAAGTTCAGTGGGCGTTGGGTAGTATGTATATATATACATGTATACATATACATAAATACTGTACAGCCATAAAGGTACCTAACCTACCTATGACGATGGAGAAAATAACCACATAATAATTCAATCGATCGGTCGTCCCCGGAAGGATTTTTGGAAAACACCTTTGAAAAACGTATGTAACCCCTATTATTTTTACTCTTGTACTCGCCCACATGCACGCACACACGCTACAACGGTATATAAGAATAATAACGCACACAAGGGGGACCTTGGGTTTACCGCCTGATTAATTCATAAGTAATGCTCCCCTTTTGTACGTATTGTGTGTGAGTGTGTGTGACGCGCGCGCGCAGAGATGCCTCTAGAGGACCTTTTTAATGGCAGTACAGTTTATGGTTTTTTTATACATATCTATATATATTTTTTTTTCGATGGTTTTTTCCCCCTTTTCGGTTACCCTCTCTGTTTTTAGCAACCTTTAGGATTTGCCGTCAAACCCTCCAAAAAATCGCAAGTCCCAGAGGACAGTGTGGAATTCGTCAAAATCAATATGACATCAACAGTGTCCACTCCCCCTCCCCCAACCAATACCACAAAAACCACTTACGTTTTTATTTTAAGACAATACTGTGTATATCAGATCATATTATATGGATGTCAAAAATACTATATATATATATATATTAATTTTGGGTTCAAATTGAATTAAAGTTATGATAATATTTTCTCTTTAAAGGGTTCATTACCGAATTTTTATTGTTGAATTTTAATTTCAGAAAACCCCAAGTAGTAATATATCTAAGGTATCATGACGCTAGTAGTTCTTGACAAGTTAAATACTATTTCTAAGGTTTGAAAACGCTAACTTTTGTTGGAGGTTTACAAAGTATTTCACTTTAGTGTACTCAGAAGCGTCACAAACTTTTAAAAGATATTTGAGAACTTTTATTAATGATGAAAAAATACCAAACTAATCTAATTGTTTGATATTGTATTTGATATTTCGAACTCTCGATTTTATTTCCTTAATCTTAGTTATTTTAATTAAGTGATAATAGAAAATTAATGAATTATATAAACAATTTTAAGTGATAGTTAAATAACATACAATTAAAAACAATTTTGATGTATTATCTGAAATTACTGTTGATATTTGTTATTTAATTGATTGTTAAAAACGACTGCTTAGAACTTAAAATCCATCAACTTTATTTTATTATTGTGTTTAAAGTTATATAAAATGAATTCAATCTAATCACAATGCGTATATTATTTACTTGGTTATGTAAGTAATCTTTCTGGGCTATACATTTTTTTAAATTTATATATTATACAATGCTATTGCATTAGTTACGTTTTAAATGACGATTGAACTTGATTTTTTTACATGCAAATGTATAACTAAAAAATTTGAACAAACTTTTAATCGTTATCGAAACCTTAAGTGCAATAAATATAATATCTACCTAACGATCATTTTTGTAATTTTTACGGTTTCGCGCACGAGGCACACGTAAGTACGCTCGTAATTAAGATATTTTGAACATACGCCAAACGGACATTTTCAACGATAAATTGCCTTCCGACTTTCCTAGATAAGTATTTCCAGAGTTTTTTTTTTTTTTTTTAAAAAAAGCAACGTTCTTTTGAGAATCAATCATGGAACGAGTACGAAGCCGCGCACAGGGTCCTGGGGGAGAGATTAGAACTCTCATTCGTGTACGAGAAACAATTTTTAGACGTCTCCGGGAGATTGTTTATAATATATATATATATATATATATATTCGACGACTATTCGATGCATGCTTTATATAAATATGTCTACGGCGGCGATACGCGCCAAGTACGCATGTGGGGATGTTTTTTTTTTCCCGTTTTGTGTTTCACTCTTTTGACTCCGCGTTGTCGTTATAATTTAGGTGACAAACGTTTTCAACCACGGTTCAGATATACATGTATGGTATAATAATATATATATATATATATACCTACACAATAATGCGTATAATTATCACGGTCGCTCTCTCGAAAGCCGTCGTCGGAAATTTACGCCCGCACGAGTATAGGTATATTATATTATACACGCTGCAGCGTCGCGGTCGTTATAATGAGTACCGTTTTTATTTAGAACAGAGTACACGGGTATATGTATAGGTATACAGGGACCCGGAAAATTATTTCTCCGTCTTGTTATACCGGAAGCACAATCTTCGTTCCTCTCGGTGCCCTCTCGCGGAGACGACGAAAACTCACTACAGCTGTCGTAGCCCACCCATCACGTACTACAATACAACACTATATATTACTGTACGATTGTTGTTGTTTTAATTTGTTACGATTATCGTTGTCACCGCGAGCCCGTCCGGACGCTATTATATCATATTATTGTACATCACTGCTGCCGACGACAATACTCATCGGCCACCGCTCGTGGGAAATTTTCGTTTATATTTACTGCAATGCATATTATCGTGCGTTTAACGCGAATAAAATAATTTCGTCGGCCGTACGAATCATCAAGCCCCCGGTCCGGACCGAAATGCGTACGCGCAATGTCGCAAAATAACTCCAGAACGGGACATTTCACCGAACAGTATATTATATATATATATTATAATACAGTGTACAGTGTGTATAGGTACTATATGTGCAGTAGATATACGCAGTCGACGTAGGTATATATATATATATAGTGGTGCATGTCGTGTG
Organism: Sitobion miscanthi; assembly: GCA_008086715.1. Taxonomy (NCBI): domain Eukaryota; kingdom Metazoa; phylum Arthropoda; class Insecta; order Hemiptera; family Aphididae; genus Sitobion; species Sitobion miscanthi. Next base: position 15,453,412 of record CM017800.1, read on the forward strand.
CGTGTGTGCAAGTGTTACGAGTGCTTTATTGATTTCGGTATGCAAATTTGCATACACACACCGACGGTTAAGTATATATACTCATGGCGGACGAATAATCATGTTTGTGTTTACCCTAAACTGCTATACACGCAGGATTCAATCCATATATAATATAATATATACATATACGGGGATATACTATATGTATATATTGTGTGTTGTGCTCCGTCGTCGCCGCCGCGCGGTGGTAGGCAGGTACCTACGATAACGTGTACAGTACCTACTGTGTACAGAACGCGTATACCTGATACCGAGTAATATGGTTATCGGTTAGGTTAGGCGTACGCGGGCGGCAGTATTGCCCAACCTAGAGTTAGGCTCTGTAATTTAGGCGTTCCGAGAGCGGCGCGGACGCACTTTTAACAAGTTTTTGGCGTTCGGACCGAACGTTGTGCGTTGCAGAGGGTGTGCGAGTTGCAGAGGGTCGTAAGTCGTCGCGTGGCGCACCGAAAAACACGCGAAATCGACACGCTTTATCCGTTACCCGCTCGGCAGTCGATAAACGGACAAACCTCGCGGTCGTGACCATTCAACGGTCACGCAAATGCCGTCGTTATTGTTTCGCGTACACTCGGCACTATAACGGCATGCAGTAGGCACGCCGGTGATTATCATCACACGTATCGAATATAATATGTATTTTACGTATTATTCACTGATGTCACTTTAGCGACTAAACTGCTGCTGTGTGTTAGGTACCTCGGGCGATTTCGAGTGTGGCATACTCGATTAGACGTCACCGCGTGGCGAGTACGATATTCAATTTTTTTTCGTTTCGTTCGTCAGGTTCACGTGGGATTTGGGTGCCCGCGCGTCGTTCGAGTACTGCGGCGTGTTTATACCACACAGCCAGAAAAGATATTTTTACGTGCAAGACGACGACGAGCGTTTCGGCTACACTATAATAGTATAATATATTATTATTATTATTATTATTATTATTATATGCGTATGATATACGATACACTTAGGCACCTGCAGAAACATCGTTTTTGACGATTTCTAAAAATGTGCACACACTCGTTTCGCTTTGCCCGGTATATTATCGTTACTCATTCTCGACTGTAATATATCCGCACTCATTTGATGTTGCTCATTATAGTTATTAGTTATTATATTGTTGTGATAGGTTTATTTTACTTATCTCGAACGTATATTTTGTAATTGGTGTACTCTCGCGGTATCTCGAGTATACGCGTCGAGTATTGCCGTCCGTATTTATTTAATGCTGACTATAACATATAAACTTTGATTGGGTGAAAATTATCGTCAGTAAATTTCTCTCGATTCGCGACTGCAGTTATCAACTGTTCTTCCGTTGTATAGGTACCCAGGTATACCGCGGTTATGCCTGCCTCACAAAACTAATCGAAAAGTAATTTTAGAAATAATTTCCGTCGTTCGGTGGTGCCTCGCCGACGACACGCATTTATTGGTTTTGTCACACCAAACGTCGTTCGCCGACTGAATCCAAACGAGATGACCTCGTTTTATTATTTACATATTATATCACGTAAGCGTCCCGCGGGACGATCTCAGTCTTTGCTCGGAGAACGTCAGCGTATAATGTTATATATTATATATGGTGCTTTCGAAAAAAGTCGAATTGTCAACGACCTATACGCCTCACATTATATATAAAATATACTCTGCATGATGTGAACAGTGTTTATCGGGAAGGGGATTGAAACAGAACAATGTGTGAGTATCTGTGGGTAGATATTCGAGTTGGATAAGTAGATAAGTTAATACATATATATTTAGGTATCGTACGTCTGTGTAACTTTGTATACAGGTTTAACATATTATATTATGTGCTGTCCCGACATTTTATACTTCCTTTATTTTTATTACCCATTTTATGCTTGTTGACGAACCCACTATAACGACTTTTGAAAAAATAAATTTTTATTTATATTATTGTATATTATAAAATATATAATATACTATAGCATACATATTAGATATAGAATATAGACGGAATAAATATTATCTATGAATATAACCACTATTTTAGTGCGGTATACCTATACAATTCACCACTTCGCTCATCACATCTTAATTTTAAAATTATACGTCTTATTAATGAACACTACTTGTCTACTATTTAATAATTATACGCTAACGTTTTTAAATAGTTTTTTTCCGGGAATAATGTGAGTGTGTTTGCTGACGAGAATCATCGAATACATCAGGGTGATCTTACCTAACGACCATTTCTGGTTCTGCTTGTTTTTATGAAAGTGGAGAATCTATACCCCAAACAAATTCAATGGACATGCAGATAGGTACCTACTACGGCTATATGAGAGCGCTGTAAATTATAAATGAACACGGAATAATATATTATAAATTTTCCATGGCGTACTTATTATTATAATACATCGATTTCCATATAATGAGGCGCAGTAGACGCTCGTTATCATTTCACTTGGTCGCGGCATGTCTGCTCTTAAAAAAAAAAAGTGTAAAAAAAATATAAGTTCGATTCACCAGCTACTACTATATTATGTAATGAATATAATATTATAATTCACTGTGGTTAAATACTTTCAATTTCCGAACAACTAGTGTGGGTACTGTAAACTACGGGTACTGATACTGCAGTAGTGGATGTGACGGCGCCTGAGTAAATATAACCTACACCCGACAGCCCGAGTAATCTAATTCGTTTTTCACTTTGTCGCGTGTGATTTTATTTAAATGTTCAAGTCGGTTGTTACAACGATGAAAGGGAAATGATTGAAAAACCCCACATCACTACGATAATATCATGTAGCCTGCGCTGCCGGAGTAGCAGCTGTCGCGTACAATACCGTATTATTTTTACGAAGAAATTGTTTCGATAGAAAAAAAATGATAATTAAAAGAATAAACGGCGAAACCGCGGCGTATTTCATTAACGAAGCGAAAAAAAATAATAAAAAAAAATAATACTCCATAATATTTTAATGAACCCGCGGGTTTGAACATGCGCCGTCCCTGCAAAACGACCCTGACTGTGATGACGTGGTCGTCGTCGTCGCTGGTGGTGGTGGTGGTAGTGGTGGTATAAACCGTTTAAACGGTAATGCAAACTTGCAGTCCCTGTGTAATGCGCCGGGGACTCGTCGTCGTGTATAAATATATTATAAAATCGTTAAAACGCGTTTGCAGCGGAACGCGCGCGTGCTAATTGATTTAAGTGCGCGCCGGTGAAAAGGATTTGCAGGACTCTCGGCGGCGTCCGTGCGTGTGTGTGCGTGCGCGTGAAATTGATAATCAAATGAAACTCTACCGATTCCGAACAACAATTTCGGACGAAATCGGATTAAAATCGATCGGGTAATAAGCGCGTGTTCCCGCGTACCTACCTCCGACCATCTCCGTCTCTCTCTATATATATATATAATCTCGAGTTAAAACTCTGTGTATTATAGCCGTATAGTGTGTGTGTGTGTGTGTGTGTGTGTGTGTGTGTATCTATATACAGGTCAATATAACGACACCGCCGCTTGCACGCGGTCACCGCCGCGGTCGGCTGGTCCAGAAAATATAGAAGTCCGAGTTAACACGGTATATTATATACATATATAGTTGCGTGTACGACTATAAAATAACCATCGGAGAAGATTGTGTATACCTATTATCTACAGCTATAATATACACTGATGGACGCTACTCGTTTGGGGCCCAGACCTAATGCAATAAACACAATTCAATACGCATCAAATTCTCGTTGCTACGGATACCGGAGAAACTATTACCGATCCGGACGTCGGTAATTCCGTCGTTACCTAACCCGACCCAACCTGGAAATGTCGTCGATAATTATTATTGTACACTTCAGGATTTTTTATAACATAATATCATATATATTATTGTGCGCAACTATATGAGTCGCATTTGGAGTAAAATCGTGGGGTACGGCGAGCGTCTTGAATGATAATTTTTAATTCAATTGCCTGTGATCTTCAATGAAGCCTCGGAGCAGTACGTGGATAAAATTGTCGGGGTGGAAATTTCTACCCCTTGCTACCCCTCAGTGACGCCTACCTGAGCACCCTGTACACCAAATCATTCGACTCGGCTGGCCTTTGACTGCCATATTTGACAGCTGACCGCAGTATGAGTGTTAGTGCACGGAGATAATAATGCGCGAACAACTATTCAATTTTTTGAAACAAAAATACGTTTGTGTAACAAAACTATAATAATACGCATATGATATCGTATTGTCACTATTGTGATAAAAATCTCACGAGTGCGCCTCGGCTGTCACCTATTTTAGCGAGCTACAGAATTCGGTCTCCGCCGTTTCGCCGCCGCCCCCCCCCCCGTCTTGCCGATGTCGGCGATTAATGATCGAGACAAAATTATCGTCGTCGTCGTCGTCGTCATTGTCGTCACAAAAAAGCGGTGACACATGGTCACTCGCGTTTCTTTGGAGGTCGCTCGCGAAATTTACGCGGACTTCCGCCTTAACCTTCCTTCTATTTTTGAACGCGATACTGTAACAATAATACGCGCGACGCGCGAACGAGCGTAATATACTCCGTAGCAAAGTTATATAATAATAATAATATAAAAGTATTCTATGTATATACGACCCGCGGAGACCGCCGGCAGAGGCGGTATGGCCCTGAAACGACCTTTGATACTGACGTGTCTACTACACTTGCGTATAATATTATTATAATGTATGTACAACCTCTTTTCCTTCTCCTATTATTAGCCAACACACTGACCGTCGTCGTCGTCGCACAATAATTAATGTACGTATAATATTTGATATCTCAAACGTGTACATAATATGTATAGGGTGTCCCGTACAAAGCGCGCAACTTCTAAATCTGCCGCCATTTTTTAAATATCTTGTCGGCAGCCCTGTTCTCATCGTTTCTCATCATCATCATCATCATCGACAACAACTACTGATTAAATCGGGACGACGGTAGATACTAGAAATGATGAGAACAGGGCTGCCGATAAAATTTTCAAAAAAAATGGCGGCAGTCTTAAAAGTCGCACACTTTATGGGACACCCTATATATTACTACGACGACGCGACGGTCCATTAGCCGAGTAATAATATTGTCGTAGTAGTAACTAGTAGTAGTAGTAGTATTATAATATTGTACGCAGCGAATCCCGCGTAAAAATAGAAACGTGTGAAATGTGTAAAATTATTATTACGCGGTTCACTTGGGCTATAATAATATTATTACTATATTAACCAATGCCATTATTATTATTGTGTGGACCGATTCCGTTTTTCACACGAGTCGCGCGAGTCTTGTTTTCGTCGCGATACAACGGAATTCGAATGACGTGTCCCGGCGCACATGCAGGGATTTCAATCTTTTCGTTCGGCGATTTCGATTTTTTTTTCATAACCATCGAAACGTTAGACGTTCTTATCTCTGTATGATATGAGTGTAATATAATTAATGATGACATATTGAAATGCAATATGGAATTGATTCGTTTTTAGAGGAACGAATGAGTAGGAATTGATTCAATTATTTTTTTTTAAGGAATAGGTACGTAAATAGTGTAATCATTTTGCTCTGTTCGGAAATGTGTTTTAAAACACATTTGGTGTGGAGAAACATTTCGTTTATGAAGTTTTTAACCAAACAGAGAAATATTTAAAATACAATTTTTTACACATTTGTACTTCAAATTAAAATATTTAGGATGTATAATAAAATAATTTTATCAAGTTTTAACAATAATTTTAACATAAGCTAAAGTAATGACATGAAATATGTATAATATTATTGATATTTTAATACAACTACATAGTTAATTTAGGTACTAATATGAATTTATATTATGTATATTATATATTTAAGATATTTATAATGTTAAGTTATATATTTGCACTATTTTGTTATAAATATATTCTACAGCGATTAAGTAATAAATAATGATGCTGCCATTACTTTTTTAACAATACACAAATTTATAAGCAATATAAACTTAAATAGTTGTAACTGCTTGTAACAAATAGTTAGTGGTATGGTCCAAATCTGTTTTTTGACTGACAAACAAATTATATAACTATATAGTATCTTTTGTATTAGTTACATTTGAAATAATAAAAATGTATTTCTATTTCTAACAATAATTTAGCTTCATCAAAATAAAAAAACCGTATTTAATGTTAAAATAACATAACTACAGTATAATTATATTTTAAAAACTATGATAATATGTAAGTGTGTATAAAGTTTATGAACTAATCTATATTTTAAATGACCTTGTATTAGCAGTTTAATAATGATCAACTAATGAACTTTACAAGGTAATGCTCTCTATAAGACGGCTATATCGGCGGCTTAAGTTTTATTATTTTGCGGTTCGTACAGGATGTAATACCACCAAATAAAATAATTGCTTTCATCACTTCTCCTCAGCTGTTTAAAGTTTCTAATACATTAAAATAATATAATATACGATTGCCAAACCTATGCCGAACGGTTATGAATGAACTGTTGGAGGTCACCAAAAAATTAGCTAACCAACAACAATATATGTTTAAAATTTATTATTACTACTCTTAAGCATAATTATACGTTTGTATGATATGAATTCTTATTTCTTGTGGATGATGACATTTCGAATTTTTGCGTTATATTTGAACATATATATAGCTATGAGGAATTTTATTTTCTCTACAATTGTGTTTATTCCTATTTATAGTTTATACATATGGAAAAACAAATTAAATAATATGTTTATATATAGGTATTACGATTTTATTCGTATTACATATTATAACAATTCATATAATGAATATCAATTAATTTAAATGTCAGAATTGATTGGTCTGATAAAAAAAAAACTATTATTTTAATAACTATCAAATTCAAAGACGAAAATATTATCTGCAACAGCTGCGATCATGCTGTATAAATGCATGATACATGTAACATTGCAGTTTTATGTTTAAACATAAATATGTACGTATAAGATCGGTCTGTTAGTCCAAACTAAAGTTATAGGTACGAAAAAAAATCAACACTAGCTGGTAGCTGTGTGATTTATCATAAACAATGTTGACAGAAACCAACTATCTATCGTTAGAATTTCGAGCTCTTGCAAAGATTTAGATGAAACGAAAGATATCACCACTCCAGTTGAGACTTCCGTGTGGATTGTTAGGAATGTGGAAGGAAGCCAACGGATTTTATTCAAAAACGTCTTCACGCATAAAATATGAGTGTTTCTGATGGGCACATGTTAAATGAAATACTGCATTTCATGGTTTACTTCTGTAAAACATAATTTTTCTCATATTACTGCACCATGATTGTTAGTTGTTTGGATTCTGAACGGAGCGATGAATATATATTGATTTTACAATGATGTATGGTTTTTTTTTGTGATTGTAATTTATAGGTATACACGATATAATATTATAGTAGACAAAATACTTAGATTATCAACTTTGAGCGTGGTTTATGGTATAAAAAAAAATGTAAATCTAGTAGAATTTAAAATGTCTAAATACAAATTCGCAGTATTTTTCAAGATAATCGGGAACAATAAAAGAAAACTAATGAAAAACTAGAATTTTTATATGAAATTAGTGTTTTGAGAAAATCAATTTTTTTGGTGCAAATAAAAAATGAATAAATGTAGATAGGTACTTGAAATTTTACAAAATTTTTACATTATCATATTTCATTCATATTATCATAATTTATTTTAAAAATATTTTGCCTTTGTTTGAGTTTTTAATATAGACATTTGAAATTTTTTTTTGGGTTTTTTTTCATATAAATATCGATAACAAAAAACCACTCGGTCAAACAGTTTGAAAATTTAATATAAAGTTTTATCAGTTCATATTGCAGACTGGGACAAAAAAAATCTAAAAAATATATAAACTTGAAGAATTTTAGACAAAATTTGATATTTAAATGAGGATATGGATTTCAGGTATTTTGTTAAAATTTAAAAATATTGTTAATGCGGTTTTGAAACTTTTACGTATATTATTATATTTTAATTGTGCATACAATGACATTTTCAATGCATTTAGATTAGTTTTATTACATCGCCTAATTATATTTTATAATGTGTACCTACTAATTATAAAATTATTTACTATAATAATTATAATATATTTATATGGTAATGGGCTTATAGACCGTCTCCGCCGAGAATCGTTTTTCGCATACAATGATTTATCATTAAATTTAAATATAACAAATCTATTACAGTGATCCACTCAATGACTAGGTACATTTGACTCCTATATACTGTACCTAGAGTATTTTATATACTATATAGAGTGATTATCGACTTCCCCCTTTTATTAAAATAAACATGTCACGGTTATAGTTATGTTTTCGAGTACGTTCTATAATATACGGTTAAAAAATATGTGCAACGTATTTTATTATAGGGTATTTCCGGCAAAATTCACATTTCGGAACTGAAAAAAATAAATAGCCTTTCAGCAATCTAGCCCTATATGAACGCGGTGGTGCCTTCTCGCCTTTATGCGTTGGTCCATGCGGTCCCGGTGGGTGCGAATTGTATTATGAGGCGAAGACGTCTGTCATTATTGCACAAATTTCTTTAAACGGATATGCCATGGGAATTTCCGTGTCAAACTATACGCAAAAGCGCCGTAAGTGCGCACCAGCAGAAGTACTATTTATACCGGCGTACGGCGGGCGGTCATGGGACGGGACGGGATTTATGTGGCGTATTTATAAATTATAATATATATATATATATATATATCTACCAACCCTTGACGACGACGTCTAAAAGTTTTTTGACATTACGCGCGGAACATTCGGGGAGGGGAAAAGTTCGCCGAAAATATTAATATTTAGACGAAAACGACAGGCACGTACGTGGCCGAAGCTTACGCTAAAGAAATGAGTTGCGTATAAGCCGACACAGCTAGTGTTATTAAACCCTATATTTCCGCTGTGTTGAGAGTCTGTCTGTATATCGCTCTCGTTATAATGTTAAGGTCTTTGAGCGCATTATACAGGGCGGACGCTTGTGTTGTAGGTAAATCAGCTATATATATATATATATATATTAATATATTATACATGTATTATGTTTAGCACACGGCTATAATATATAATATAATATTAATAACGTATTAAATGCGATTCGTCGCGGGTATATCATTGCCGCGGACCGTTTTTGAACGTCATCTGCGACGGAATAACTAACTAAACGCAATTGTCTTTTTTCATCTTCCGTATGTGTTAATCTTATGTCCAACCGAATGCCATAATATTATAACATATTATGTAGTTAATATTATGTTAAAATGCAATCGTAAAATTAAAACAGCACGTCTTTCATAACGTGGTGCGTATTGCAAGCCGAAATTCTCCACTTATAAATGAACGACACATAAAAAAGGGTAAATGAGATAATATACAACTGATGAAATTGGAACGCAACTATATGCGCTAGTGGGATGTTAAAAATAAAATAATTTGTTTAATTGCTTACCAAAATTTCAATTATAAAGTGCATCGACGTTGAAATCGGTTTCGGATAGTTGGGTGGTCTCGTTAAAATAACTATTCGAAATGTAACTATATATAATTTTGAACACGACTAACCGATGAGCATATTCAATGAATAAACAGATCTAAGTTTAATTTAACACTCGACCGACACAACTGCGCGCGTGCACATCGATTTTAGACTCTAGTGTTTATGTAGAGAAAAATCAGCGAAATTTTAATCAATCATTTACACTCGGGTATAATATGTTCCCGGTGGGTTGACTTTCTGATACGTTTTTCACACTTTCATAAAGAGTGCCCTGTGCGCCTGTATAGTGGGATTACGCCACGGGATAAGTAACAGTATGAACTATATATTGACGGGCTGGTCGATAAGGCTTAAATACTAGAGAGTACGTACATGAAAGAGGCAAAAGCTATTGAAAGATTTGTTAATAAATAATACAAATTTAATAAATTTACAGGAATAAAACGTTGAGAGGGAAAGTAAGTTATAGTTGTGAATGTACATGGGCTATACATCGAGTACCTATAATAATCTATTTAAGTACAATAGTATGGATAATTGTGATTTCATAGTTCAAATAGAATGCAGGGGCGAGTCTGAGAATGAAAATATGGCCGGGTTGGGCACATAACATGTGCCAATAAGCCGTACTAATTAAATAATCGTAGCTTTAAAAGGTGATAATATTACTAATCGTTGACAAACCATGTACATAATATGAAATATTGAAATAGATTTTGAGACAAATTTTAATATAATTTGTGAAACGATTTTTAAAAAAGGTGGGTAAGTGTATGTCACTCTGCTGTACGGTAGGTTACAAGTGGGTCACTGTAATAGATGGTGTTAAATTTGAATTCAATGATATAAACGATTCTGAGCGAAAACGGTCAGTCAGCCTATGATATTACCAAGTATATTTGATGATATTATTGTGAATAAAGTAATTTATATATATCCTATTTATGTGGAGCTCTGTTTTAAATTTTCTATCCTTAGCTATATAAGTTGAACATTTTATACATATTTAACTACAAAATAATTATTAAAATTTAAATTTGAGACATTTTGTCAAAATTCGAACTTTAAATCCTTATAAAGAAAACTGTGCCTATTTATTTTTAATATTTTTCAACTGCTATTGTAAAAATATATCAGGAGCCTTGCATTAAATTTTCACGCTTTTTTACCCAAAAAATAAAATGTTATTGTGAAAATATGAACTTCAAACGCTCGTAAAAATTTAATTTGACATTTTTATAGACATTTTTTTTTTTGACAAATGTAGATAATTTTATAAGGAATCTTGTATTTTATTTTCAAATCTTAGATTTAAAAAGAAAAGTTTTTATGAATTCTTAACTCAAAATAATTTGCTAATTTTCGTGATTTTTCCATATTTTGTCAATTTTTGAACTTTAAATGCTGATAAAAAAAAAACTGTGACTAAGGATTTTTAATATTTTTAAATGCCATTGTAACAATAAGTAGGAGCCTTGTATTAAATTTTCAAGCTTTTTTACCCAAAAATAATGTTTTATTGACATTCATAGAAAAAAAAGACTAATAAAATTGGGAACAAGAAAATGTTTCTAAGCAGTTCAAAACAAATAAAAATATTTTGAAAATTTTATCGTATATAGAAAATGCAAATATAAACAACCAGTGAAAAATTGATGTATATATATTGATGTTCATTTGTTTTAAAGTTGTATTAAAAACTAAAATTCGATTTTGTCAAAAACCACTTTTGCGTAAAAATTCCCGTTTTTCCTTAATTTTTATTTTGTTTTTCTGGTGGTTTTTGAAAACTATTGAGAATTTTAAATTTTGACCTCCTAAAAGTAGCAACTGGATTCATTTTTCCATCGAACAAGATACTGAAGTTGAAAATCGAAGCATTATTCGTCTACTAATCGTGTACACAGGCACAAAAATAAAAAAATACGCATAATTGTAATATTAATACATTCATCGCTCCGCTCAGAATCTAAAATGGTAAATCATGTTCTATATTTATTGACAAAAATTAAAAATTAAATAAAAAAAAATTATGAGTTAAAATTAATAATTTATTTGTAATTCTTCGTATTATGTTTTGTTCTGTATGGATTTTACTAGTTTTTATTTGGTTTTGACTTTTGACTTAGGTAGCTATTTTTTAGGTTGCATTGTTATTCAAGAAGAAATAATTTCAATTTCATCATCGAAATAATAATTTTTTTTTATTTTAATATAAAACTGTGTTAGTAGTAAATTTGAATTCATTATAATTTATCTTACCCAGCACGGCAGCATGTGTTGTTGATTTTTTTTCATTTCCCCAATAGCTATGCGATAGCGTGTTAACGTTGATAATTATTGTTGGCTTTTTGTCACGTGACTTTGTCAGTTAAAACATATTCGGCCATTTAACTGTCAGTCTTATGTCCTGCCGAATATCCGTATGCCCATATAAAAATAAGAATAAAAATAAATACAAAATCTCTGTAATCCCTTGACTTCAGTTGTCTTTCTTTTTCATTTTATTTTTCCACAGTCACTTTTGTCAAAAATTAATCACCTTAGAAATTATTCATAGTTACAAGTCAAATTTGAATATTTAAATTGTAATAATAGAAATCATGTTTATATAAAACAAACAATTATTTAAAATGGTTTACTGTTTTCAAAAAATATTTTAAAACTGTTTTAGTTTGGTGAGTGTAATTTAAAATTATTTTCGATATTTTTTATTTAACATTGCAGTACCTATGTTGTTTATGTTTGTTTTTTTCATAACTTTGTTTAAAAACGTATACTCCAAGTCTATTTTAATTTTATTTATTATGATTAATATAATGATGATTGAATGACACATAGAAGTGTTAAGTTATTTAAAATAAGTCACTTATTTTTACACCAAATTATTAAAACAAATAATTTATATTTTAGCGTGTTATCTTAAATAAACAACTTGATTGATATTTACTGATGAAATCGACTATAAGTGTTTCACTTTATTGAAATTATATTAGATACGAAAAAGTTGATTTTTCTGGGCTTTTAATACCTACTTGTGGTATGGTTGCATTGGTGTGAATACCACACAGAATTCTTCATCTTAAAATGTACAGTTTAAAATTTAGACACATAATGGTTTTATTTGTCAGTTTTTTTTTTTTACTTAACTAGACACTGTAATATTCCCGCGGGAGTCGAGACATGAAATATAGTACTTAAAATCTTTCGAGAAACTGCAAAATCTATATTTAATCATTTCTTTTTTCACAGAGTTTTTAATCTTTCCCTTGAACGAAACACCGAGATAGAAGTTCTAAGCCCATTTTTCCATCAAAGCAGTAAGACGTCTTTTCTCTTCGTCAATAATGGATCGACGAGTGTGAGCATGTTTTCAAAGAGTGTGTTTGATTTGGTATAGTACTGCAACATTATTCATTATCTAAATGAAGATCAAAACTAGAAACCTCATATTAAAGTTATATAAATAAAAACAATTCAAATCTGACCGTTGCTTTATACAATAATATACTATTAAGTATTTAGTACAGAACAAACTCTGAGTGCACCGAAAAATCTTCAGTTATCGGGTTAACAATTTAATTTTGTTAAAATACAAAACTAAACATAAACTAGTTAAAAAGTTTTAGGCAAGTTTTAAAGCCATTTAAGAAATTCGCTTTTCGTTTAATCGAGTACTTTTTTTTTTTAATTAAACGTTTTATCTTAACGAGTCTGGTTTTTAACAAGGATAATCATATTATTTTAAACCATTTTGAACTTAATGTTTTTGTTTATCTAAAAGTTAATGACAATGTAATTATGATTTTTAATACAAAATAATAATAACTGAATGTCTTATAGCGATTAACTTAATTAAAGTTGTTTATAATAATACATTTTCAAATTAAACTGTACTTATTATTTTGTTTAGGTATATGAACAAGAGTGAAGAAAACGAGTAAAACATGCCTTTGTTATTTACATTGATCGCTGACGAAGTATGCAAAGTTTTAATTATTTCTAATATTAAAATTGTTTAAAAAATTACTATATTATATGAATTGTATTGTTATCTTACAACGTGAATGTAATATATATACATTAATTTTTTATTGTAATATGCAACTTTGTAATTTGTATCTAGCAATATATAATAAGAAATTTAAAGTCACACAGCTGACCACGCGTTTCTACACAACTAACTTCAGCAATTCTATTGACTTTAGTTATGGTGGACTATAATTTTAGAATTCAGAAATTTGAGGTATTCACTGTTGAACACTGCATGGACCGGCATCATCGAAGACACTGCAGCATCTATATCAGATGAAAAACGAAAATTATCATCCCTCATAAAATATTACGAGGGTTATGCTTTTTGGTTAAAACAAACAATCCTAGTTGACAAATGTTTTATGTTTCTGTTGTTGAGCCTTAAGTCCCATTGTTAATTGTATTAGAAACAAAACAAAAGCAAGATGTTGATTTTAGTTTATAATGATTTTTCGTTTATTCGCAATTAAACACATGCCAACATAATATATTATGTAAAAACAACAGGTATTAGGAAAAGCAAAATTTAGTCCAACATGAATAACATCATATACTATACCTAATTTGAAGTTCGCCTAAAGTTCTCTAACAATGGATATGAATAACAGTGTTAGTAATTACTAATTTGTAATTATACGTATATCTAGAGGCTAGATCCAAAGCTGAAAAATTGAAGACATTTTTAAAAAAATTCGCTGAGTAAGTTTACATAGACAAATAAGCTAACGTAAAAGTTGCTAGTTTCTGTTTAATATTATTGAGTTAAAAGTTGTTACCAAAGTTGAGTCAAAAGTTGTACACATAAAAAGAATAACAGGTGAATTTATTTACAGTAAGAAATATTATATATAATTGCAGCATGTCATAGAGTTCAAGTTAATTTAGGTACCCAGCTGATATTTACACGACACCAACTTTAAAGTGACACGTAAGTTATATTAGTAGGTATATTAGTAGGTATACGTAAAATAAGAATATTATTAAGTAAATAACAAAAATATGTAACATTGAATGTTAAAACGATGTAGACAGCATTGTAGTCAATACACTTTAGGGTTTGAATAATATTTGTATTATATTATGATACGCACACACGCCTAATATACATGTACACTGCACAACAATATATTATATATTATTATGTCGAATAATACACAGTTTTAATTTTCTATACGCCGCGTCCTTCCTCCGCAATAATTTACCGGATTCCGTGTAAATAACAGACTTCATTTTAATTTTGTTTGAATAAATAATTGATTATGCTAATCGACGATGTATTTTTGCCGGACGTGGGCAGAATATAATACGCGCGGAGCTTATATAAATACAATATAAAAAAAAAAAAAAAAAAAAAAGAAGATGAAGAAAAAAAGAAAAGAAAAAAACCTTGTAGCCGCTCGGAAAGTAGGTACAACATAATATAATATTATGTGGGCAAATGGGAGATTGTCGTACTACGATAACTCCTGGCGGGAGACGGTCGCGGTCGCCGGGACGTGTCTATCGGCCGTACACATCGTTTTCGCTCGGTCGTCCGGACGATATCATTTTTATTACAATGTTTCGAAACGACCTTTGATGATATGTGTGTGTGTCCCACATGCGCATAATAATAATACTTAGTAGTGATACGATGTAAAGGCCCTTTGCCGAGGCCGGCGCGTGCGACAGCACGTCCGCAGCGTCTCGATTCTCCGCTGCGACGACGCCGAGCGCGCGCGCGTCAGTTGTAACATCGTTACCGTGGTATAGGTACACAACAAGAGCGTTACCGTAACGGTATCGAGCCGACCGCGGTCGTGAAAAAAAAGGATATCCGCAGGGTTTTCCACACATCTACATCATAATATACGCGTATACATTTTTGTATTGTGTATATTACAATATCGTAATGAATATAAGTCACTTACGCGCGGAGAACACTGCGATCCGAGCGAGCCTTTTGAAATTGAAATATCTCCTCGTCCTCGCACGTTATCCCCGGTGTTACAAAATAACAATAATTTAACAACGATATTATAGAGTATAAAATATATATATTATAAACACGCTGCAGCTGCACGTTCAGTGCGCGGACGGCCGAACGGCAGTAAAAATAAGTCAGTCGTGCACATTCCTGCACGTCAAGACGACCGACGCAAAGTGTGTTATATAATTGTACATTATATAGGTACGCGTGTATGTGCGGTGTGTGTGCCTAAATGTAATTTTGAGACGGAAAAACGAAAAACAACACAACGCCGAGATGACCGCAAGTCCGGTGCACGGACGGTCGTCGGCGATTTTGACGGAACTCGTACACCGGACGTGTTGTTTCGTCTTGTTTTTGAGGTCACCGCCGCCGCCGTCGTGGTTTATCGAGAAATGCGATTTCAAATTTAATTACGATAATACGTTTTAGCGCATCGGATCGCATAAATATTATCATTATAACACGCGCGTAAAAAGAAAAACACACCGCGTCGACGTTCGCACTGGATATCGCGGTGTGTGCGAGATGTACATCGTACGTATACCTATATACCTTGGTACTTGCACCAGTGTATCGTCTTACACCTCATATATAGTAATGGTAGAGCGCGAATATTATGTGCACTTAATCGCTATACATTATAATATACTCTATCTGTACTGCAGACATCGCATGCCCGCGGTCAAACGCTATTTTTTCCTCGGCGGGTATATGCAATATAATATATATATATTATACTGTGCGAATCGCAGTCCAATCCATCGAGATCGTCATCGATCTTATTCGAAGCGGAATATGACTGCAATGACAGCCCGTGGGCGATGGCGAACACGATATCATTCCGATGGTAGCGTCCCAGTACCGCGGTTTAGTGAATCTAAATAATATTATATCGATTATAATGTATAACCTCTATATAGCGGCCTGCTGCAGGTCTATACCGAAGTTTAAAAACGTTTACGCTGTAATTATTTTTTAACCATACGACCATTTTGATATCATCAAATCTGTGCGCAGTGACATATAACGTGAAACAGGCCACGTTTACAATAGTAACGATCATACACCCCGTGTCTCGCGAATAATGTACACGCTCACTTTATTGCTAAACAATTTGGTCAATTCTTTTAGTTCAATATTTTTTTCGTTTGTGGGGCCCCCACAGCCTCCCCGTGGCACAGACTCCAGTACTCCACCGTAACCCATTTGCCGACCTCCAATGGCCGTTGAAATGCAATCATAATCGGTTGTGGCCACGTGCATGCGCCGTAGGTCTTTCTAGTTCCCACACATAAATGATATTATATTGTATTGGTATTATACTGTTATGATATTTTATAACTTATTTTGTGTTGTAAAAAAAAAACAATTTCGACGACGATATTAAAACATTATATTGTCATACACAATATCGAAATACGTAACATAATAAAACCGAACGTGGCCTCACACATATTTTGTCCGGAAAACCGCGAGTCTCGCACACGTCGCCGCCGTATACCTGGTTTCACGACATTATACAGACACACGAATACGTCATGACCCAAGAAGTATAGAGGTCTTATGTACCACGTGGGCCGCGGTCACCCGTTTGCCGTTCGTAATATTAGAAATCCACACCAGGATGGACGTTTTTCGGTAGCCATTTCGAAATGTCCGTCGTTGTTGGTCATCTCGAAACGCTTTCGAATCCGACCACGTTACGAGCAGACCTGTAATCCGATACGTCGTTTATTACGGTCGCACATTATAACGATCGATGTTCGTTCGGGCGAGTGTGAAGAAAAGACGTTGGCGATTTAATAGATTCGGTCCGCCGGGCACCGGCGATCGGGCGGAAAATAAAATATGATCGACGGGATTACTGCAGACATACGTTACTGCAGCATACCGGGGACACACACCACCGTTGATATTTTGGACGATTTTGGGTTCGGAACAGGTTTTAAAAAATCGTTTTCGGTCGATTGTCGTCGATATGAAACATGGTAAATGGCTGTCCGCGAGGCATTTTCACACCGTTCGTATCTTGTGAGATGATTATATTTTTAATGGCAGAAAACACTCGTTATCTCGGTCAATCGTTGTGTTTTCACAATATTTCTTTAATAATATTTAGTTTGAAATACTCGTGAGTGTAGGCACACTCACATCGACTTCACCATACTCTTATTATTAAACTTTAAATGCGAATATTATCGATTAGAAACTATTGCTTTGATAATAATTGTGGCTGTACGTATTCTTAACACCGTTTTAATCCAGTCTATGAAATCGAAAACAATACCGAACATTTAAAAATACCTAATCCTAATGAATCATCGCTTTGAAAAGATCAGATCTTCTTTTAAAAATGTAGTGTTGTGCAGTTTAAAAAGTACGAGTGAGTAGGTACCCGCTTGCAAATGTCGGTAACGGTTAAAACCAAGAAAAATCGTCGAACATAACATAACGATATTAAGACGTGTTCACCGTATCGACGATAATATTCCCCGTACGGTTTACACATACCCATCCAATATTATAACCATTATGCATTCATTTTCTGTACAGGTACCTACAGTAGAATACGGCACAGCAATATTCCGGAACATGGAAGTCGTATACCAACCCATATCATGTACTCGGTCACGCGGTATATATTATTATTATTATTATTAATATTATTTAGTATACCTACAGTAATATCCGTCCGGGGATCGGACATAATAACACCGGACGAGTTCTATGAATATTATTCATCAAAATATAGGTTTCGGACGACCGCGCACGCAGAGAATATGCCCACGCCATAATACATATTATACGTGGAACTGTTGTACGTGTAAACAATAAATAATAATACGTTTTACGCAGCTGCAGGTATCTGCCAACCACTTCGTGCAGCGTACCTAAATTATCGTGTTTACGCGTCGGAAGAAATGGTTTAATTTTTGAAAAATTATCCATGACTGAACTGACTGTATAGGAAGCGGTCACGGTAGCGTTTGCGCAATGTGGCGTTCCGTCGTTGACGTCAAGTCGAGCTTTTAACAATAATTGATCTCTCCTTCGTATGATTATATACGATATATAAATATCGAGTGCATTATTAACGTTCTATGCTGTGGAAGTAATTTAGTAATTTACAATTATTTATAAATTACGAATTATTATGATATTATTATTATTATTATTATTATTATCATTATATGACAAACAGGTGGGGGTATACTCACAATAACTTTGATCACTAAAACTGGTATTACGGGTATAGGCGAAAAGCATTAATTTCCGAAAAAAAAAAGTTAATTTTCGGTATTTTCACTATATTCTGGTCTTAAGACGGTCTTAATAGCGTTTAATCTCGATAAATTTATGAGTTAAGTATAATTAGGTTTCGTTGGAATCCTTGAAAATATAATTTCGACTACCTATGATTATTTACAATTTACGTCACTGTCTTTTACATAGTTTAATATAATATGAACTACAGATTTTAAGTTATTTCTGTATACAGATTATTGATTTTGACGACGTTTTAAATGTTCTTAGGAAAATTACAAGTAACTTCAACAACTTTTTATAAAATAAACTATTTGAATTTTTGTTAACATATTTTAATGTTATGATTTCGGCATTCTCAAATAATATATTATAATATATCTATATTGAATACAGCGTATAATTTATTTTTAAATATCTTATAATAATAGCAGGTTTATTGTATTGAGTTACCTATATATTGTTTTGACTTTTTGAGGTCCAATATAATGTTAGCAAACGAGAGTTAGTATAGTCAAGGGTCGAGAGTCTATATAATATAGATTTATTAAAATTTAACTATACTATTGATATGGCTATACAATACTAGATCACTAGTAATCTACATATATATAATAATAGGTATGTTTAGTAAATTTTCAGTTAACTTTTAATGAAACCAAATTAAACCATTCAAAAATTACCAATTTTTTTAGTGTCTATTTAATATGGTTAGATTTAAATACAGTTCTTGGGAAAAAAACTGTATCAAAATAATCATGATATGTATAGTTAATTGTTCATTTCATCGGATTTTAATCATACTCGATATGCATGTAGGTCTTTAGAGAATATTCCAATAATAAATAAAAGCACGTAATAATTATAATGAAACTGTGTTATATTAGGTATCAGTTTGTACTAAATATATTTATGCATATAAGTTATAAGTAACATTGTATTGATCCAATAATATTAAAATAGGTTTTAATACGTAAAAAAATGTTTGTTAACTGAATATTTTATCTAAAATACCAGAGAATCGATTTTTTTAAAGTAAGACCTAAAAATAATAAAAAACTGTTTTGAATATAGATATTATTATACCTAGAAATAAGTATGTGGGTTTATTTTGTGTTAAAATGTATTAAACCGTATCAGCCTATATTGACCTATATTCTATAATCTATAAATTACCAGCCAGTTTTAAGTAAATGTATGTAATTTTGTCATTTATATAATACGATTTATAATCGAATATACGTAATAACAATATAATATTAATACGCGTTTAATAGAGATTCGTGTTGAAAATGTATTGTGGAAAGATTTTGCTGTCGGAAATGTATTATGACTTATAGTGACTTACGTGAATAGTGTTTGAATAAAGTCTTAGACTAGAATATATATAATTGTCAAATTTTCAACGATGAACGACAAAACTCCTGTTCAAACACTGTCTTTTGATAAATAAAAGCGTTTGTGTCCGTTATAAGACGTTAAGCTCACGTCAAAAGTCCGGACGAAAATTCTTTTTTTTTAAAATAAATTCTTATTATATTGCTTTATCCGCCAACAATATATCACTGCACGTAAATTACTTACGTAGTATTACCATTGGCATGGAGATGGGAGTAGCCAGTAGGAATTTTTTTTATATTCATTGAATTTGTTCACGAGGTTTTAAAATCGATGATGATTTTTGTTTAATTATGTGGTGCTGTCATTTTTCAACAGAAAGTAACCAGATTGATTTATTTTTTTGATGCAATTAATACGAAATAATAAATATGTCAATATAAAATATTTACCACCCACTTAATGGACTAAATGATGTGCCACCTCGGGAAATATGGTACACTTGTCCCCGCCTAAATACGTGCCTGTTGCTACTTGCTAAAGATGCGATGTTAATGGCCTACAATTTTCATAGATATCACAGTATCTCAAAATACGTATTGAAAAATTATAATACATTATATATGTAGTGTATACAGATAAATTTAGATTGTGTTACGAAATTAAGAAATAAATATAAAATTAATAGGTATATACTCGTAAAGCTAAGGTTTGATGTATTTGTATATTTAATTGGTTGTTTGTTTTTTACTTTTCACTGTTTAAGGTCAAATTCGTGGGATCAGAACCATAGTGTGCAGCTACCTTAAATATCAAATTGCTCAGGAGAGCTATTTTAAACTATTTACAACTTGAAACTGTATCATATTTTTTCGTAATGAATGATTTTTAATGATTGGCACATCTAAAAATTCACGATGTTGTTCCGCGCTAATACTAGAAATTCATTATTTTTTTAATCAAAACTTAACGTAAAAAAAGCAATAATGTAAACAATTTTCGATAAGAAATAAAAAGTTCTTCGGATAGAACCTTTTGGTTGTTAATAATCGAAAAATTTCCAAGGCTATAATTATCTCAAAAAGATTCAAAATATTTCGAAAATGTAACCATCCGTTGGAAATGCTAATATAAATATTTGGTAAACATTTCAAAGGTCTACAGTAATATTTTAATTTGTGTTCATCAAAAAATAAAAATAGATTTTTTCAAAAATATGTTTTGCTTATAACTTACCATTTTTTTTGTTTTTCTTGATGCTTTCTAAAACTACTTGGAATTTTAAATTTTGACTTTCCTAAAGTACCAACTAGATTCTCTTTCCTATCAGAAAAGATGCTGATCACGAAAATCAGATCACTTTTACCATCCAAAATATTGATAAGACAGAAAAAAACAACACTCATCATTGTAAAATCAATACATTCTTTCGCTCCACTCAGAATCTAAAACAAGAACAGAAAAATATAGTCCGTCTGATAATCAAAAAATAAACCAATATTTGTGTAATCCCGGTTCTAATACGAAATGATTATTATAAAAAAAAAAAATGGTTTGTTGTGGAACCTATTTGAGCTGCAGGATAAACATTTTACACTGTATGATATATTCATTTCTGTGTGGGGGAGAGGAGTTTTGAACATTTTCAGGAGGTATAAAATCACTTTGCTCGTGGGCCACGATACGGACGCGCAGTAAACCTTCACCGAAAAAATGTGTTTATCAGAACATGCGGCGTGCGTTATGCAAAAGGTCCACGTTCTCGTGAAATCAAATACTCTGACGGCCATATTTCACGGAGCCAAAAGGTCCCGGTCTGGGATCGAAGGCGGCGGCGGTGGGGTAAAAAAAAGTTATTGCTCGGCTTCATTAACCGCACGGTGTAGAAGACGGCGTGTGGCAGGGGGCTAGGCTGTCGACGACGATGGTGTGCGGTGGTGGGTGGTGGGTGGCGGCGGTGGGACGAGTGGAGAGAGACGACGACGCTACGAATGAGTGGGGAAACGGTATATGTATAAGCAAAATTTATGTGTTCGTTAACACACGGCGGCGACCAGGAATCGAAAACCTAGACCCATGAATTCACCTGTCACTCGATACGACGACGACGACGACGACGACCACGACAACGACGACGACGACCTACCCAAGCCAATTCAAAATAGTTATCGGGGGGGAAAAAATAAATAAATAATAATAATACTAATGATAATATTATAAAGGTTAGGTCGAGGTCTCCGACGGATTTTTTTTCATTTTATCCCGGAGCCATTAACCGGCAATTAATATTATTATTAAATCGATGTATACCCGCGCACCTTGTAAAAATATAATAATAAAATGTATTATTATATTATTATATGCGTTTGGTCATTACTCGTCGTGAGGTACATGCGCGTGTGTGCGCGTCGAATCACACGGTCGATCACGGGAGGATTTTTGTTGTTTCGTATTTTTTTTTTATTTTATTCGATTTTTATCTCAGAACGGGCGCGCCGTGTAATAATTTTTTTCTCCACCCAGCGCAAACGTCTTAACGATGAACGTACGCAAGTTATACGAATATCATTCTATCATTTTTATTATTTTGTACACACGTTTAATTAATATATACTTAAGCAGCGCCGCGGTAAAGTGTCCAACGCGCGAATCTGCTGGCTCGATTTAGCGGAAATCGCATTATATTTTCTCGAGAGATAATGCCGTTCAAACGAGTCGAGTAAGCACAATAAAACATAATATGATAGCCAAAAAAAAAAAAAATTGTTAAAAAAATATTTTTTTGTGACAGTATAGGTACACCCAATATAATATAATATGTTATAATTTATAAGACATCATCTCGACTTCTAGTCGCAAAAAAAAAATGGTGTACGATGTCATTACGCACACGTACACGTTATTAATATATTATTTATGTGTTTATGGTACCTATACTCACTATCTGTCGAATTGCGCGTTATGATTTATGATCGTAGCACATAGTGGGCTGCAAAGTATTTTATTTTAGATTATTAAAATTCAATCAAATATTCAATAATTCAACATGACGAAATAAATATGATTATTCCAAATAAGTATATTATTTAATGTTTTCTCAATATTAGCAAACGTATTGTAGGTATAATCTTAAATTGTCTGAAGCCATCGCGACAATCAATTAAAAATATGTTTTTATATGCGTTGTGAGGGGTAAAAAATGGATCGAGACGACAAATAAATACTCCCAACTATCCGGATGCCATTTTTTTTTTTAATGATGTAGAAACTTTTTTTCAAAAAATGTCTGTTTTTAAGATCTTTTTAAATCTAATATTTTTAACTGTATTGATTAAACATGTGATCAGTTTCATTACGTATTTTATTCCATAACAATTTGTTCTATGCGTATATTTACAACTTGTACATCAGTGTTTTTAATCTGATTAACGAATATCTCCAAAATAATATTACGCACTTTCATATTCTTCCCCTTGCGATGTCGTTATATTATTGCGAGTTTCGCTGTACCTATATGATATTATGTTAATACTATATTGTGTCGTAAACCACGCTGGGTACTTATAATTTATAGTGATTGACGCGAATAATTCGACTCGCCTCGAAGACGTTTCGACGGTAGTAATTATTTATGGGCTACCCGTACCCACCTACGCGGCGCATAATATTATGTATTTCACGTATGACGTCTCAATGTACCATGATATAATGACGTGTGTTAAGTGTTTCTCGACGTACTGAAACACTGGACGACACTATTGCGGCCGTGAATATATAACGTGATGTAGACGTATGTTGTGTGACGACGACGACGACGATAATAATATCATAATATCGACTTGCACGAGAACTAATGTGGGTAATGTAAGCACGGGGTGTCCATCAAAACTCGCATTTAGTCCGTTTGGAGCGTCACACATAGTGTGTATATTGTAAACAGTATCGGCCCATATAATATCGTATGGGCTACGTTTTATACACTCGTTGCAGCTATACGGTAGTCTAATATAAATAAAAATATCAACGCCATGCGTGCGATGGACGTGATAAAATACTGAAGAAAAATAAGTTTTAACCGATAAAAACTGTAACGAGTACTCGTTTACACCTCCGGTAGGCATACCGTAGCTACAAACTCACCTAGGCGACGGACCAGTATTAAAAAAAAGGTACGAAAATCGACTTTTTTACAAATAAAAACATCACCCAACTGCTGCAGCCGCGTGCACTTGTTTGTTCCATTAACACGCGACATGGTGGAAAAATTGCGGAATGTCGATAATGCGCGTTTACATACATCATTACTATTATTACACTCGGCATAATAATATGCGCGCTAATATGCGAGATATACCTATATTGTGTAATCAGTATATATTATAACAACACGCGAAAAATTATACCAAACGTTTTCGGTCTATCTATTTTCATAACCGTGCCAAGGACGTTTACGTATGCTAAAATGCCTCTTCACTACATTCACACACATTTGTCACACATATATACACACACACACACACACACACACATACACACGAACAGTAATAATAAAACAGTACAAAAAATAAAAATCCAATTTTACGTATAATTCGATATTTTCACAGAGCCACACACACGACAACCGTTTCAATGGCCAAATCCTAAAATCCGCGTAATGTCTGACGACCACGTTAATAATTCTGGTCATATAGCGCTAATCACCTCGGCTGGTATAATGTGTATTGTAATAATACATACTGTGTAATATTATATTCGTATTTTTTAAACAGTGTTTCGTGGCCGTTTAATAGCCTTCCTGCACACGACATCACATCGCATAACGTGTGTGTTTGTATTATATATGCGAAAAAACCGTTCGAAATTATTATATTAATAATTGTGCTACGGATCCGTTGTATAATCCGTAATATTGTGAATGATAGTAATGATAATAATAGTAAACGTATAATCACGGCCTGCAAGGTTTCACGATTACCATGTCGATCAATTCAAATCAGAAATCACTTTATTAGTGAGATAAAAATCCGATTCGTGGTTCAATGTACAACTATTCTAAATATGCAATTTTATTTCGAATATTTTTGCATATTTTATACGTTGGTGCTGGTGCACATAAACTGCATAAACTGCGGCATACTCCTTATTGCATATTAAAAAAAAAAAAAAAAAACGAATTAGGAAAAGCTGTTGGACACACATGTGTACCTTCGTAATATGGTGCCCTTGCATTGAGTATAATATTATGTTAGATAGCGTAGCTACTTTTAATGAGACATATTTTAAGTATTATTTTTCTACCCATTTAAAATAATAATTCAAATTAAATATAATGTAACATTTTTGGTGCACACAATATTCATGGTGAAGGTACAGCTGCAGTACCTACTTAACAATATTAATATATATATTGCGTTTTGAAACATCCCTCTGTCCCCGATGTCCTGTGCCACACCATTATAATATCATGCAATGTTTCCCGAACTTTTTACCACCGCGGACCAAACGAACTTTTGATAAAAACTAAGTAAACCTTTTTTTTGCTTATAAACAAGAATACACAAAAATGTTTTTATTGTAATCAGTAATCACTTTATCGTTTACAATTCATCATTAAATAGCATTATTATTATTATTATTATGTTGTGTATATGTTATTATAATTTATTGTATAATATAACTGAATGCGATTTTCGAGCTTGACTTTCCTTGACCTGTCTTGGAGTTCTAAGGTGGATACTGTTGCTCATAGCTAAATGCACGTCGTCACTTGCGTCAAATCGATTCCAATATTTATTTGCTATTATTAGTAGACTAGAAAATATTTGTTCACACACAAATATGTTGTCAAAAACACAAGTAAATAACGCAAGGAGATCTCCTGGAATTGAATATGAAATATTGATCTTCTGCATCAGAATTCCTCAAGGTTCATACCATAGTTTAACATTATATATTTGCAGTCAATGTCATTTTGCAGTTTGATGAGTTAGCTCTTCGATGAACTTCCGGAATATCTTCAACTTTTGTATGAAAAAGGTTCCGAATCATTTTTTTGAACACTATATTAACCTTCTTTCCGTTCCCGAAAGTATCGATAGTAAATTCATTTTTTTAACCATTCCAGATGATTATTTATGTCATGCAAATTTTTATTCTAATATCAACATTTTGATCATCTTTGAAAAACGTTTGAAAAGTCTGAAATGACAAAAAGTTTCCATTTCAAGTTTAATTTATCCCCAGATTTCCTTAGCATTGAAATGCACGCATTCAAAAATAATACTTATATTATAAATACAATAATTATCAATTATATCATAACATATCAGAATAATATTTATACAATATTTTGTATTAATATTTACTATGTCATATTATATTGTCATTGCGTGTACATAGAATCGCCTAAGACTTCCTGTGCTTTATATATACAATTTAAACGTAATAGTGTTAAGTGCGATCTCGCAAGTATGATAATGTATTATTTCGATTGGACGACGATTAGCCGTGCAGAAAAGTGATAATCTTTAAAATCGCATGTGCACAAACGTGCCAATGTGACCGACCTGCAGCCGCACACGTTTTTACATTTCGGATTCTTAACGAATAGTCGTATAGGGCATAGGCTAATCGCAGTTCTGTTTTTTTATTCGTAGTGAAGCTCTTTATCAGACAGACGTTATTTACATCGTAAACCATATACACGAGAGCACAATAATTATTATATTACTATACCCATTATAAATCATTATAGTGTGTGTTTATCTCTATAGATGCGGTCATTGAACGAACAAACTCTAGTGGAATATGAAGAAAAAAAAAAGCTGAAAAAATCAACATTTTCGTCCTGGCCTATAATAGCTATTAAAACTATATAACATTATATAATCGTCAGTAGATATTTTCCACTCGAGTTTTTTTTTTTTCGGAGTTCAATTAATATAGCAGAGATAGGCCTATGTAGATAGGCATGTACGAATATTAATTTAGAACTCAAGTTTGCGCAATCGGCCAGAAATACTTATACAGCAGGTATGGCGTACATATTAGGTGTGTGCGTAAAGGATATAAGTGCAAAAGTAATCAAACATCGTGTTGGATTTTAATTTAGTCGTTTTTAAATATTTTCTGTACATTTGAACCTAACGAGTAAACGCGTGACACGATTTGGCTTTGATGAGGGTAAAAATGTGTTGGTATACTACTTTCGCGAAAGCCGTGTGGGGAGAGTGGTGCAGATTAATAACGCACGAACTAAAGTTGTCATTTTACATTAAAACAATTTAACGAGTAAACACGTGGCGTACTTGTAATGTTGATAATATTGTTAGAGCATGACTTGTATTCCAACAGATTTATATAAATGGATATACAATTATATGTGTGTAATTTATTTTTATGACACTAAAAAAATCTGGGTTCTCAGAACAAAATTTTATAAAAAAATGTAATAATTATGTTAATGATAAAAATAAAATCAACGAAGATCAAGAGATAGTAATTGGTATGCTAGATATAAATATAATAATAATAATAGATTAATAGGGTAACGATAATAATTTACGAGGAGGAGCCAATTATTATTATATCACCAGTGAAACTCGTATTAACTTGATTTTCAATGTAAGATAGTATACGTGCACAAGATTTTCTGGGTATTAATTTATTGAACTTCGTACGGTGAGGTTTTAAGCTTGGAGCTTACGAAAGTACAATTAATTTAATTACTTAAAATGGGCGGATTGAAACTCAAAGCAGGTTCAGCAAAATATAATAAAACTGAATGTCGTAAAAGCTAAAGCTAAACACACAATGAATTCATTTTTTCGTACCATTATATAGATTATTTTTTTTTAATTTCTATAGGTATTACAGATAACTTATTTGACTTATATTCTTTTTCACCTTTTCAACGTGGTTTATCGATCACAGTGTTAAAATTGTTCAAAATAATGAAATGCTTATCAATTATTATAAACACGTGCAAATATATTTTTTTTTTAACAACAGGTATCTAGCAGACCATGAATAATTTACTACGCATCGTCATGGCCCAATAATTCGTCCCTGATAACTTTCAATTATGTTTAATATACCTAATAGAAAATCTCGATGCTAAAATCAATTACCATAAAACATGATATTCACGATCGTGTTCATCACGTATATTCGCGTGAGTGCGGAGTCCATGATCCTTAGAACTTATTTACATTTACTTAAATTCCCTTTTCCAAAATACGTTGTTCCAAAGTTCAATAAATGTAATGTTATAATTAAGTATATTTTGTAATAAATATAAATGTAAAACCCTGCTATTTGCATAATGCATTCCCGGGTTACATAGTCTTGGGTTTTACTCTAAAGCTAATTCCTATAGATTTACCATTTACCGTATTAGAATCAATGTGCGGAGGTTTGCAGTTAAAGTTAACATAATATTAAGTGGACGTCGTAACCACATGTGTTGTCTCCGTCTGACACTCGTACGATAAACCAAATTTCTGTTCGATAGTTTCAATATGGAGCTGCCAGTTTTGATATTAGAGTTAATGTGCTTAGTTAGTTAATGACCTAATATCAAACTTTAAAGTATCAACATTGTCTGTGTTCTCTCGTTGGTTTTTTACAATTTTTAATTTTCAAGTTAATTATGAGCATTTTCAAATATGATTAAGAAAAAAACGAGACTATAGTGATTTAAAATGTACTGTTGAAAACCATAGAGTTGACGAATGAAAAGTGTAAGGAAAACAGAAACGGCTTGATCTGTGTACGAAATTGAAAGAAAGCATTATTATATATAGAATTGGGTTTAATGCGTGTGAATGGACGAATATATAATATATATATGGTTTTTTTTATAGGTTTTTAAAGACCTGATTTCGGTAAACCAAGCCATCGCATGGTTCTAAGGTTCACGCGAAGAACGCGATTATTAATACCAGATAAGAGAACCGGGTTATAAAAATATGTTATAATTAATACCTCAGGTAACCCGGAGGCCAGCAGTTCTAGGCTCCTTGTAGTTGATGGCGTGGGAGCCGTCCACTACCGCCGCAAATGCGTAAAACTATAGTCTGATCGAGGACACTATATTAATGTGAACTAGTACGCGAATATTATATGGAAATTTAGCTCACCCGTCGAAAATATGACCACGAGATATATATATTCTAACTAAGAATAGATGTATACATGTTATATAATGCATGAGGTATGTTATTTTATAATCACTATGTATATACTATCCAATTATAAGTTTTTGTTGAAAAATTGTTTAAATAAATCCGAAATGAACGTAGGTATCAAAATAAACCGGGGCTATAAATTACAGCTTTACCATACTATTTAATGAACATGATCAAAATTCGAGAGAACATAACATTTATACACCTAACACTAGCAGCAACCATTAGCAACGAAATATATATAATATTCGAGTATACCGCGTAGTGGGCGAAAATCAGGTTTTCTGAGTTCAAATTTTAAAGCTCTCCGGGAGCTGCTGCGACGATTATGATATAATATTTTTGATTAAAATAAACACATAAAATCAGATGATTTACGTGAATAGGTTTCCTTTTTTTTTTTTTTGTATCAAATGCGCGGTTCCCGATAAATCACGTGTGTCACTAAAACTAAAAAAGAATTATACGACACGAAGCGACGATCCGTGTTTTTTTATTCAAAAACAGAGCGCTGAAATGGATCTGTACAACCATAAGAATGCGGCGCAAGGTCAACCTTAAGTGGGATTTATATGATTCTATTGGTATACTGTTTTCAATGGGCTACCGTGACACGCCGAGTCCGTATCACACGAGTCTCTGCACACACATTTTCCATTGATGTATAGACGTCGTTTCGGACGAGATATTTCCGACAAACGTCCGTTTTTCTTATTTGTAAATCGCGTGTTCGTGGGGCGCTCGTCGGCACGGTTATATAGGAGCGGTCTCTGGTCGTCTGCCATACCACGTCAGGTTAGGTGGTAACCTAGCCTGTTACGGACCCGTTGGACTCGTCCGCCGAGAATGAGCAGGCGGTGAACGAGGAACGACGACGACGACGACCAGAACAGATAAATCGTTCGAAATAATGTCTCGTGTTCAATTAAATGTGTGTTTGTGTTCTGTACCGCCGCCGACACGTATTTCGCATATAAATATCGGTTATCACGCCCGACCGTTAGTGCGTGTGTACACGAGCGGTTGGACGTGATCCAAGGTATGCTCGGCCACGAGGGGGTTGTTAAATAAAAAAATGATATATAAATAAACAATCGTCTTATCTTTACCGGGGGAGGAGGAACGACGACGACGACGACGACGGACGTTAATAATTTTGAAGCGATAACGGTATGACGCAATTAACGAGGAAAAGTGGCGCCAAACAGTTGTTGTGTGCAAAGGCATTTGGGAAAACAAGAAGAGACACGGTAGTCAATTAGTGAAAATTCTTTTTAAATATTCGAAATAAAATCAAA
The DNA here is from genome assembly GCA_008086715.1 of Sitobion miscanthi. Classification (NCBI taxonomy): domain Eukaryota; kingdom Metazoa; phylum Arthropoda; class Insecta; order Hemiptera; family Aphididae; genus Sitobion; species Sitobion miscanthi. Next base: position 15,484,077 of record CM017800.1, read on the forward strand.
ACCTAAACTAGTACCCATATAGAACACATCGGTACGCATATCGTTATTACATTTTCGTTTGCATTATGCCGACCAACAATCGTATTAATAATATCGCATAATATCAGATATTACTCGCGCATAATACAGCCATAATACTTAACACGGTACATTGGAGTCGTTATAAAAACGCAATCGATGCATATTATAATAATCGAAGAACCAGGAGAATGGCAAATAGCAGTAGTGCTGCGGAAACACGAACAATAATTTATACACGCCAAATGTATTTCAGTTAAATTTCATGGGTTTCGTATTATACATATTGATGACATCGAGACGACCGACCGAATCCGTAATGATAACGATACCGCCAAAAGTCGAATTCGTACGTGGAAAAATCGAAAAAAAAATTACCCCAATTGACCTGCGAGCCCTTTCCAATCATCCTACCTGTCAATCGCCACGGCAGTAATACGATAATAATGATAATAATAATAATGCGCACCTATTCGGTATATTTTAATAATATTTAAGCCGGAACGTTAATGACGAGCGTGGTCGTTACGCTGTACTCGCGTTATTATATTATTATTATTGTTATCGTGTGCCGTGTGCACTGCAACAATAATAATATAATAATATAATAATATCGTTCACGGACCGAAATCGTTTTCTACATAATTTTATATGGCCCGGTTGTAAAAAAAAACACTGCAGCCATCGTATTTAACTGCTGCTAGCGCAAACCCACACACGATGGCGGCGGCGGTCGAGGTCTCAGCAGTTGATACGTCAGTCAATGTTTTATTATGGTCAATAAAAAGTAATTACGGCGGTATATACCAGAGTAACATTATTATATTGCCAATCGTTTTATAATTGGATAATACGCGTATATTAAAATATACATTCGTGTGTGCGTCGCGAGCGCGATGTGTATATGCAAGCGACCGTACAACATTTGGGTCCACTCCAACTGTTTCGACCGCGGACACGACGCCGGATTGCATATGTCGTAATATCGTAGCATGGGTATATGGGAAGGATTTTTAGGCGCACGTTCGCGTGTCGTAACGACTGTCGGCCGACATGCCATCGGTACGACTTGTCGTGCCACTGCGTCGATCGAAAACCGCTTGTCCGTACGACATATCGTTATTATGTACATCGCATACGGTCGACGATGGCCGCGATCCGATTGCCTTTTTTAATCCGCCTGCGCGCGACAAACGTCGTCGTACCAAATCGTTTTCGACCGAAGTGTTTTTCGCCATTAAGGTTGACACCGAATCGATCGGCGATAGGTATACGACGCGTGTAGAGCACACAGTAAGGCTACATGATTTCGGCATAATCGAGGATTTATATACAATACCCGAATAGGTATACTATAATGCCATGTATATATAGGTACCTGTAAAATATTATTTTCTGCGGCGGAGGTACTTATTATAATATTATATAATCTACACGACGATTGACGACGATATTAATGTTATATTTTTTTCGGAGCGTTAATAAAAGCAATCGGATTTAATCAATGTCAATGACGTTATATAAGTTGCTGCACGCGAACGTGTGATATCGCCACTTGAAATCGTATACACTTGTTAGATGTATAATATTCATTATTGCGTTAATTTTGTTATTTTTAGATTCTGAGAGAAGCGATAAATGTATTGATTTTACAATGATGTGTGTTTTTTTTTATTTTTTTTGTGTCTGTCATTACCTTTTAGGACAGTAAAAGTGCTTGGATTTTCTTCAATAGTAACTTTTCTGATAAGAAAGTGAATCTAGTTGGTACTTTGGGGGGTAAAAAGTAAAAATTTCCCAGTAGTTTTCAAAAGCGACGTGAAAAACAAAAGAAAAATTAAAGAAAAACGGGAATTTTTACGCAAAATCTGTTTTCGAGAAAATCGAAATTGGTTTTTGGTGTAACTCTAAAAAAAATTAGCGTAGGTACATGAAATTTTGACTGACATAACATTTTCCTAATATTTTGACTTATTTTGAGCTGTTTACGGACATTTTCAGTTTCCATTTTTTTTAGTTTTTTTTCTACAAATTTCAATAAAATTTTATTTTTTGGGTAAAAAATCTTGAAAATTTAATACAAGGCTCCTGATATATCATTCTAATAGTAGTTGAAAAATATTAAAAATACATAGGCACAATTTTTTTTTATAAGCATTTTAAGTTCATATTTTGATAACATTTATAATTTAATTATTATTTTGTAGTTAAAAATTTATAAAATGTTCAACTTTTATAGCTAAAGATTGAAAATTGAAAACAAGGCTCCACTTAATAGGTTATATATAAATTACTTAATTCACAATAATATCATCAAATATACTTGGTAATATCATAGGCTGACTGACCGTTTTCGCTCAGAATCGTTTTTATATCATTGATATCAATGATATTATATCATTGAATTCAAATTTAACACCATCCATTACAGTGACCCATTTGTATATTTCTTTACAGCAGAGCGACACTCACTTGCCCACCTTTTTTTCTTTTGCTTATATCTCATACTCTGCCCTCTTGAGATCTCAAGTGGGTACTTATCGAATAGCCATTTGGTCAGTTTTTTTAATTCAAATTTTAATCAGTAAACGCATAAAACTAAGCCGGAAAATTATTATCGCCAACTGATATTAATTATAATATATATATGAGTAAGTTACAACCATCGAAATGCCCTGTATTAAATCACCATAATCACCGCCACTGATTCATTACAGTTGACGATAAATCAATCGTCGCTTGTCGGACTGTAAATAATTTCAGCCGCGAATATGTCGGTCAAACTTGTTAGTGATTTTGCATTATAATTAATATATTCGATTTGTACGGTTATCGTTAAAAGTCTATAGTGGAACTTATACGTTTATGTTCACGTTCATGTTTCAAAGTCTTTTTATATATTATTTTTGACGTGATAGATTTTTAAATACAAGTGCTATAGTACGAACGAATTTATTGAAAACGAACATAACATACTCACATCATTGTTATATTATACACATCATATTATGCATTTTTGCTCGGCGTATTCTTACTTCTCAGTACCTACATCGTTTTTGGTTATTATGATTTTCTTAGATTTTTTTGCGCAGTGCGATGAAATTCCAGCTACGAATTTCAATTTACATAACAAACCGTTGTCTCTTAAAGTATAAGTACTGTAATACAAGTATTCGGGTAAAAGTATTTGAATTTCAAATATTTCTATATTTACTATTTTCAATTCTATCAGATTGAAAAATAAAATGATTAATGAATATTATTAACTTATAAATCATGAATATAATCTATGGAAAATAATACGAATTTATTTGCTTAGCTTTATTATTTTTATTAATACATACATTTTAAAACGTACAGATGATCATTTTCATATAGGTATACAAAAAACCAATAACCACATAATTTCTAATACTGGTATAATAGTAGTATAGTATACAATGGTGACGGCCAATAGATGTTATTATAAATCGGAAATTACTTTCTTGAGATAACAATTTCTAATTTCCTTTCTCACGACCAAGAAGTTTTTTTGTTGTCTGTGACTATTATGCTCAACTTTTTAATAAGAAAAACAAATGGCCTATACAAAAAAAATGCCAAAAATCTCCATTCAGTTAACTTTAAGAGGAAAAATATTGAGGGTTTAATAATATTTATAAATACTTTGTATAAATATCTGCATTTCTACACAAATACCGTTTTTTATTGAGAATAAAAACACGAATCTTAAGCAAGTATATTATATCTATACTTTATACTTGTTATAATTCTTTATTAAGAGTTATCTCATAACACCGAGTCCAGCCGATTTCTCGTCGTCTTTCCCGAAATATAATGCGTATTAGCACTATTAAGGCAGTGGACAAATCGTGTTATGCCGTGGTAAAAACAATAGAAATAATAATGTATTGTACACAAAAATATTACAATAAACATATACAAACCTTGACAAAAATATAACCACGTGATGTGTTTGTATGACGATTTTTAGCATGGCGATAACTCTATTATAAAATATATAAGTAAAGTTATTATCGTGTAATATCGTAGGTTCGCTTTTAGCTTTATGCGCTACAAATATGCGCAGTTGGTGTAACTAATAACACGCATATATTGTGTCCTAAATGTTACTCATTTTGATTCGACGATTTGAACGTTTACCTACATATTATGATATATTATGTACTATTAATAATAATTGTTATATCCCAATAACAAAATATGAAGTACAATTTAAGATCATAACTTATAAATTTAAAATAAAAAATTCCAAAATGGTATAAAAAGATGTCATGTAATAATGGTTCGAAATAATATGACTTTTGCTCCCACACTTTTAATTAGATATTACCAGAAAAAATGTATTGTACAATAATTAATAGCGTGCCAGAAATATATCCAAATTTAATAAGATGTTATTATAAAGATAATATTTAATAATTAGAAAATGTAAGACAAACGTTATTTTTTCTAATTGTTCCATATATAAGTCCTGTATGTCTATAATAACTGAAACGCCATGAGAGATTAAAAAAATTACTTTTACCGTTTTCTAAAACGTCGAAGATTTTGCAAATATATATTTGAGAGATTCATAAATAATAAAGATATATAGCGGAAAATCACAATCGTTATATTGTAGGGAATTCAGTATATTTCTGAATTTAAATTTAAAGTAAGACGTCAGTTGTTGCAGTAGGTATATATTACAATATAATATAATATTATATTAGAATGTACGCCACGTGATATATTTTTTTTTCAGTTTTTTACCGAGTGATAATAATTAAGTATAATTAATCTTAGTTTTTTTATTCTGTTTTCACGTTGTCGCAGTTGATTTATTTATTTTAAAAAAACTTATTAGATAAAAAGTAAAGACGATCAATTGAACTTAAGAAAAAGCTTTTTAATCAGTTTCAGTATAATTGAGCATATTATTGCAACTGCATAACAATAATAACACACTAATGTGAATACGTTTTAACCGTCCTAATTGTAAAACTGTTTAATACGTTTTGTATGAACGGTTACTAACGACTCTAGATCACATCGTCTTATTCATCGTGACGCGTGTTAGTTACGATATTAGTATTCAAGTCCGATTTTAGAAATTTTTAAAACATGACAAAGCACACTGATAATTATCTTGTATCGTAAGATTAGTCATAATTGTCTGTTCCGTTAAAATGTGTTATGATATTGAGTAATTATTACTGCGTTTTCATTCTATAATAGTAATTTACGGTTAGGTATACGCGCACGTTTCATTGTATGGTTAAATCCGTTGAGTCATCCAGAGCTGAGTCGTAAATATATAGGAGCGTTTTTTAATTTTCCTTTTTTATTAATAATGAAAATAATTATGTCAAATTCATTAATAATTTATGACTGCTTTAAAGTAATATTTTTATAAAATAATAGATAGGTACAATGAGACACGTGACCTTTTATTATTATATACCGATGTCAGTATTGATATGTCATCATTATCGTATAATAAATATTAAATCAGTGTTATTTGCATTTCGATTGCCTCTATAGTAATAATACAATAATATAACAAAATTGTGGCGTGACTTTAATGATTATAATACAACGATATGACCAGAAATAGCTATTTTTTTTAAATCCTATCGATTTGAAAATTGAATACTAATACGAAAACTATACGCGTGTTCTAATTGCACCACCTGTTCGCACATTTATCCAGATTTGTAAATAGTCACAGACATGTATACTCACATGCATATTTTAGTTGCGTACGCAAGATTTTGTTCCGTGTCGGGTATTTACCATTTGTCTCAAATGCAGGTCACAAAAAATCTCGGTTGGTCTATAATATTATTTACTATGAAAAATAGTTAACTTGACATTTCGTTGTGGGAGGAGGGGGTGACACATTTTTCGCACTCGAATAAAAACAATATACTAACCACTGTCCACTAGTCGAAAACTGTAACAATTTAACGTCACAATAACGTTTTAAATAATATTTTATATTCGTTACGCCTTCCCCTTCCGTTCGATATGAATGAAACACTCGTTAAATTTGAAAACCGATCTTTCCGTATTGCTTATATTGCGTAATATGTCGGTTCCCGGTGACGCCGTGCCGATTTTCTAGCGCCCATGCCCCATATAGTTATCACGTGGGAGTGGATATATCGTGACGAGTGAAGGAATGAAAACAATTCAGAAAAATTCTCAGGGACGTTTTTACGGCCAAAAGCCGATCATCTGCCGGGTCGCGCGATGACGGCCTTTGAAATAAAAACAAAACGAGGACGACAAAATAATAATAATAATAATATAATCGAAATATTATCTCGTTTTGGGAAACAATTTCGCCGACGCCGCTGCAACGACGTGGCGGGGAGGGTGGTTGGGTCGTCGAGCTGTTGTTCTATACCGTGTCCGTCTCCCACCCTTCTCCTCCCCGAAATAAAATTCTGCGAAAAAAAATAAACACCTCCGGTCGACCCACTGGCGCGTTTGTCCCGGGCGGTTTTGAAACGTTCCGGGCGGACGCGTTTTGACAATCGTCTGACACACAATAATACACACACAAGTATCACAGGTATAATAATGTCGTATTGTGTTCTCGAGGTGGTTTTCGATTTTTTTAGACACGGTGATTCATCCGCTGGCCACCGCTGATTAGACACATACGAGGAATAGATGTACAATACAGTACATAATTATATTATATTATGTCACATAGTTTCTCGCCATGAATAACACGCGGCCGGTATAGCGCCGGTACCTATATCGCGATCGGAGAGGACTGAAACCACCTAGACGGCGACGACGTAACGATTGCTTATCGAAAATCCTATTTGCGCAGATAAGTAATTATGCGAATAATAATAATATGTCTCACGCCGTATACGCGCATCGTCCTGGAACGCAGCAGATATTATTGCAGCGTACGACGAAACCCATATTTTTCTAGGTTGTACGTCGAATATATTTATTTTGAGTCGAGTCGAGATTATTCAAAGGTCCTATAGAAACTGTTTCGGATTTTAAACCTAAACTCAAAAGCCCCGCAGCGCTTGAAAATGGCCGTTTGTCGGTGCGCCGCGATAATGTATTCACCCTTTTTGACCGCGAATATTGTTTTTTTTCCACGCCTGACGCTTCGCAAATATTTCGTATAGGTACCACGTATCATCTATATACGTGTCACATACTCGCATAAATTCGCCCGCGTATCTACATCACGGCGAAACGGCCAATAATAATAATAATAATAATGATTTGACGATATCCTCTCCTCGAATATAATAGTATTACCTATATTATAGCCGTATATAGGTGATATTATATATGCAGACCGACTCGCTCTGCGAACGTTGACGGCCATTTACGTTTAAGCTGTCCACCGTCACTGCGAATTTAATATGGTCGAATCGGACCGCTATTATACGTTTCGTTGTACACGCATACATAATATTTGATATGATATTAATATGCATATGAGCTTAGCATACAGAAACACGCTCGTTTACGGGGGTGGACCGGTCGTAAACAACCGGGAAAGCGTGAAAATTGTCGAGGTGGTGAAATTTCGTCGTCGTCAACCCCGCTGCGAAAAAGGGTGAATAATAAAATGCGCAAAACGACACGGCGAGCCCGACGACACACGGCGGCGCGTGCATAATATTTCAAAATAAAAGTTTCCCGCGAACGATGCAATAACCTACCTACGCACACCTACTCACAATAAATAACGGAGAAGTACGCGTAGAGATGTTCGGACGTCGGCATTTGCACACCGAAAAACAGCAAAACGAATAAAAATCATTTCTTTCACACTATTTCGCCATTTCGAGGAGTATAATATTACACGACATGCGGTGGTATTATATCCTGCAATACATAATAATTTGTTTTATCACATAAACAATGGCAGAATTCTATGCACAACTGTTTTAGAGAGAATATCAAAACAATTCGTTAAAAATAATTACGTTTATTTCGTATGTACATATAGGCAGGTGCCTACGATATGATGTATATATTGTGCAAAACTGCTATCGTGGATACAATATAATATAATTTAGAATTAAAACGTTCGTATTACAGTACACCAATTCATATTGTTCGGTCGCGACGATTTCGGCAGTCTGTAAATAATTACAATATTGTGTCATAATAATAATAATATATTACAAGTGTACGTACATAATAGACATATAATATTATACAACCGTGGTGGCCACAATCGAATGACAAACGCGAGTATTCAAGTTTACGGGGGATTAAAAAAATAACTGAATAAACAGTATACCTGATATATGTATAAGACACAATATTAACGCATTACGCGTATCATATTATGGCCATATAGGTATACCAAATACTGCCGATATACATATTGTTATCTTTGGAATAAGTACCGTCCAGTGTTTTATACAATACTTATTTTTTGTCATTTATACTCGCTGATTAGAAATTAGAGGTGAACGAAGTTTTTGCACAAGGCATAAACGTCATATACACGGTTATACATTGATATTGTGATGTATTTATTGATATTAGGTATTATCATAATAATTTCAAGTGATCGATTAAATACGCGTATTATTGGCATATTATTTCGGGCTATGCACTCGACAAAACTAAAATAATCTAACTCATCCGATATTTTATGCTTATTATTGTTTCGTCGACGATGCCTATAATTATTATTAATCACTGGACGACGTTAATGCGTTACTTTAAAAACTCCAAAACGGTTGACTTCTTATGCCAAGTCGAGTGTGCATGATGTGTATTTCTTAACTTATACAGAGTGAATGTACAAACACGTGTTTGGGAAAAAATCAAATACCGCCGAACACGATCGTATTTGAAGAACCATTTATATATTATGTGTGTGACCGTCATCATAAGTTACCGATAAAACTGGCTGGCGACGGTCGATGTTTTTTTTTTTAAAATTCACCGGAAGTTATTTCGGCGACACGTTTCGCATCGCAAACCACAGAATTCTAACACGTTTCAATTCGCGTATTTCGCTCCGGCATATACCTATACGGCGAGCACAACCATAACGCTGAATTTTCGTCGATTGTGTTCACGTTTTGTACTTGCAGGGAATGAGTGGCATACAGTATACATAATATATGTATCTCAATGATCGTATACTATTTAACAATTAATAGCCGACTGAAATTATAATTGTTAACTAACAATTAATATCGGAGTCGGAAGTACGTACTGCTTACGGGGTTTTCGACGAGACGTAAAAAATATTACGCTCAAAAAACATATATAATACTCATACCTGCCTAGACAATTTTATTTAAAGACGAATTGTATGGATACCTACGTTATACCATTACAATTCAAATAATTTTCCGGAAATTTTCTTTCCAGATATATTTTTTTTTTTGACCTTTATTTAGTATACCCAAAGTATATAATAATATAACATAACGTGGGTACACTCTGTTGCTTAACGTCGTATTATATAGGTAGAGCCGTAGAGGTACCTCGCCCAGCAGGTAATTTCTACTATAGTTTATATTAATAGGTATAATATAGGTACCTACGTAATATATTATAATATATACCAGATACCTGGGTACCTACCATTATTCCAGCAGTCTGTGCGTTCAAGACCCTAACGGTAAAATCTGTCTGTTCCTTTGTACCCCGCGATAATATATATGTATACATTATATTACATTTGTATATATATATATTAAAATATTTATTTTATTATATTGCGTTTGTATACCTAAGCGGAAACCCATATTTTCGATTCAGAACATTTACCCAGAGTCGTTCCCCCCTGGCCATTCCACGTAATCGTTAATACAAATAAAACTATTTTCCTATACTGCGGTGTTGCGCATCAAAACTCAAAACTTATCGAACAAACGACGACGAGTTCCATGTAAAAAATAATATCGTCTTTAATTACGGTACCATTATTTAAAGGTAGCTGGTACATAATACGATATTATACCGGACCGTTTGCTGCAGGTCGATCATAATATTATTATCATACGGGCATGCAGGGGAGCCGGGCATCGAGAATAGTTGCTGCAGAGCAGAAAGCGTAGGATAAAAACGAATAAATATTACAAGACACGAGAGTGTAATATTATATTTCAGCAGGACACGGCCGACTACACTCGTTTCGATTTGCCAAACCCGAACTGTACTATGCGTGTTTGTTTAAGTAATTTTATTATTGTTCGGCCGAGCAGACGCCCGGTGCAAATAGATCTCCCCGCGGCGGCCGCGACGACGACGTAGACCCGCCAAGTTTTAATTGAGTAATTTCGAATATTAATCAACAGCCTCGAGCGATTTTATTCATTCTCGTAGCGTTGTTGTTATTATAATATGTGCGTATGTATACGCGCACATTTATCCATTAGCAGCGGTCTCCACGTGTACGACAGTGGCACATCGCAGTGCGGTACCGCGGCGACGAGGGTACATCACACGGACGTAATAATAATATATAATCGGACGATAACACGACATCACTAAAACGATATTATTATGATCGTTATCAGTTATACGCGCGCACAATATTGTATACCGCGGAGACGATAAATTTTTCGAAAAATTAGTCGAAAAGTATTTTTTGTTCGCTTACAGAACAAAACAAAAGACGGTCGCTAGTTCGCTGCAGCGGTTCGAGAAACATTGACATATTTTGTATTGCAATATATCGTGCTTGGATACGAAACGCCGCGATGTCATGCCGGGCCAATGTCACGGTGTCGAACCGAAAAATTAATATATTAACGATATCGCATTGTGTCATTCAAATTTCAAACCTCCCTGCACGGTATACGATATTCACGCGTCCTAATTTACATAAAACTACGTACGGACGGGCGTGTGCAACTGGATGTGATTAATATTATTATATTATAGACGTCTCCTCCGCGGAGAAACAGTCTGGTTCGTCTAACGATGTAATTAAATTTTTTCTCGTAAGTACCGTGACGTGTGTCGTGTTACAAATATATCCCGGCACCGGCAGATGATAGTAATTTTATCAATCTTTCGTTTAATATAATATTACATTTGACGGCATTATCGCAATTACGTTATAACATATGATAAAATAAAATACTTATCTGGCATATGTGCCTACTTACATATCGGTAATTATGATAAAACGTTCGGTTTACAATATTATTATAACAACTTATATAAATATTTATTTGACGCAAATGTTGTAGATATAGTTAGGTACATCAATTATTACGGCCGCTGGTTTTACATTTCTTTTTTTCTTAACGAATCGATTAGATAAATGCATTTTCTTGACTACATTTTTATCTAATTAACTGAATAATCAGCTTCGACTTAGAAGCTGATAAGCGTGTAATCAATGAACACAATAATTAAACATTTTCTGAAAAGAATTAAATCATAAATACAACAATAGAGCACCTCGTTTTAACCTACAATAATCGAGTTATAATATTATAATTATTCGTTAGCGCACTCAATGCTCGAGTACCAGAGTACGTATAATAATTTATACGAATCGTGAAATGGAACGATATGTTGATTGTTGACTGCGAATTCAATTATGACGGAATGTCTGATATTGTGATAATATAACACGCGTTAAAATACCTGCATAATATTATCCAAACAGCCACGAATAGTTAGCGTAAGTTGGTCTAAATAGGTACAGTGTTGGCATCACGCGTGAATGTACAGAGGAGAAATGGCAGCGATGAGGAATCGCGCACGCATTCATATGATAAAATATTATACATCGTATATCATACGTGCGAGGCGCGAGCATTAAACGAATTGTTTTTGAAAACGTAATATTCCGAAATTTTTTTGTGTCGCGGCACAACAGCAAAATCGCACGTTTAGGAGGGACGTACCTCGCCTCGGCATTACCCATTGGGATACATGCGCATATAGATACGCGCATACCCATGCCGACTGTGACGTTTTAGATTACTGACGTAAACGCATCAAACGATATTATTATTATTTTATCATTGCCGTAGAGGACGAAGCGTGCAGTGGGCGGAATTTCGCGATGCAACAGGTAATATACTTATACAGTATGTGTGTTTGTGTGTAGAGTGAAACACATAGGTGGTAATCTATCGGACGATTGCGACGAAGAGTTTTCTGAGACGAGTTCGGAACCGCGGTCATGACAGGTTTTTGGCGTTTTGAAAACCTCACGTCAGGGTAATAACAATAATAATAATTCGATTATACCCATACTTATATATATATACGCGGTGTCGGAGTGCGTTACACACGACGTTACCTACCCGTGAGCTGGGTACCTATACATGTATATTGTTTTGTATGTATACACATATATTGTGTAACGTACAGCGTATATATTTACCTGTACAGACGCGGTGAGACCGACGGTGTGGCAACGCCGCGTCCTGGGCATACTGCAGCCTTCGCGTGTATATATATATTATATTTGGTGTATAATACGAGATAGGTATATATTAAATATACGGCGAAGAGACGATGACGGAAAGGGGGAAAAGGGTCCTCGGGCAGAGGTTTTTAAAAACGATGAGGGGTCCGGCTCGGCATGTGGTCCTGGAGACTTGAACACATATACACGAACATTACGAACCCGATACTATAAACGTACCTCACCGTCGCGTCCCTTTCCCCTCGCAGAGACCTACAACCGCCTCCACCTGACGATGGTTACACACACATACACACACCCATGTAATACTCGTTTGTTGTATACATAATATATGTGTGTGTGTGTGTGTGTGCGCGAGCGCACACATGAGCCGACTCCGGGCAGGCAGATGGTGGCAGTGGTGTATAGGAAAACGGTATACATAGTATAGTAATATGTAATAACAATAATTATACTAGACACGTATTATTGAAGTGCAACCGGTCCGCCGTTGCCCGGGACCGGGTTTGGCATGTGCGTCAGGCTTGACCTGTGCTAATGAGTTTCGTCAAACCCCCCCCGGCTAAAACGTATCTCCGATTGTGCAGAATATAATCGAATCTCTATATTATCGCGATGCGTGATGGGCGGCGTCGAAACACGGTTTCGCACATCCGTTCTGTGCAGTAGTCCTCGGACGTCTTTTTCCGACCGTATAATATCATAATATTATCATATCGGAAATGTTTTTCGTAACCGCATCGTATTATATTATTGCAATACGAAGCGAGAATGCGCTATGAAAACGTTTATCAATTGTTAAATACGTCTTGCGTATATTATTATGTATAAAATTGATGATCATCCAATCCTCTTGGATTGCCAAGGCGTTGTTACCGATAAAATTATGTTATATTACATACAAAGTAAATGCTATATATCTAATTTGATATCTAATATACTATGTGTGTGTGGATAATAATTATAAATTATCATCGTTGGTCGCATGCATCATTATAGGCGCCAACATCAGTTCCTCGGGGACGTGTCTTAAATACTACTGATGACCGGATATATTATTAAAGCAACTACTGGAAAAATGTCGTCGTCGACTGTGATGTACGACAATAAGAGTGTAAACAATATATATACGCATGAACGTATAAACTATATATTCCACTCTTCGTAACTATAAAGGTATATACATTATTATAAATAATACCATAAGACATTCTGCAACCGTTTATGTAGAATCCATTTTGATAATATCTAGGTACATTAAAATATGGACAGTTACAATTTATAAAAATAAAAGTATGCAACACTATACATTATTATATTGTATAATACAAAACTTTATTCAATGTTAAATAGCACATGTATAGGAAATGAGAACATATTTTGATAGAAATTTCAAATATCTATAGTTATTCGTTTTTTTTTGATTACAACAAAAAAAGGAAAATGTTTGATCAGAAATCGTTTTCACAAATTTTAAATTTCAGACCCTCATAATTAGTATTTGTGAAAATGCGTTCAACTTTTTTTAAATTCCAGTAATTACAACTTATGAGCAACCTTATATTAAATTTTCAAAACTTAGGCACAAATTTTAAAAATTGTATGTATTATTACCACAAAATAATTTTAAAATTTTGATGAAATCGAAGCATTTATACTGTTCCAATATGTGATGAACTGATGATCAATAAAAAAACACACATCACACACACATACACATACCATTGTAAAATGATTAAACTCATCGTTCTTCTCAGAATTTAAAAAAGTAAAGGCACTAGAAGGGAGGTGATCGCCCAGGCTTCTCTCTTATAGGTGGTAGGTGTTAGGGCTGAGTGGGAAAAATTTATAGTAGTGGTGGTAGTCCACAGATGAATTATGAATACTTAAATGTCATACAAAATAAAATTGAGTTCGACGACACTGATTTTTATAACGACACAATAGTTATATAAATTATTATAATTCATTTTGTAACGTTTGTAATGTACCTATATCCACACAAACCTGTCATGATGATTTCCTGAAGCGAAATCGGTCTTGTTACATGTAAAATATACTGTCTTCAAATTTCCATATTTTCTTCACTGTATACGCACCCCAAATAATTAAAAACTGTAAATTAATGCCCATTGAGGTTCGACGCTCTTTGAAAGTTCGATTAAAAAAAATAGTAATTTAAACTTTTTTCTCTTTTGAATACGCGTTTAATTAAATTTTATCAGAATAAACAAAACCCACACACACAAGGTACAAAAAATTTCTCGAAAAAAAATTGTTCTTTTGTTACAAACTCGGGGCTTCTATTTATTTCCTCTTATTTATAGTTAACCTTCTGTTTTCCATGTATTGTGTTCCGTTCTTTCATTGTCGCCATGACATTAATCTAAAGGAAGAGGAAGTGTAAAAATAATAATTATAATAAAAATAGGTAAAAAACGGGAGAATAGTATGTGCGAATATGCACATGACAAACAATACGGTTTTCGTTTTAATTAAAATGTACTATGCTATATTATTACTAAGAAATAATTTTCATACTACACTGCTGATAACCTAACTTGAAAGGGGTCCCCTTTAACCTTTAGTCATGTGTCATACGTGTGTGTGTGTGTGTGTGTGTGTACGCGAGCGCACACATGAGCCGACTCCGGGCAGGCAGATGGTGGCAGTGGTGTATAGGAAAACGGTATACATATAGTATAGTAATATGTAATAACAATAATTATACTAGACACGTATTATTGAAGTGCAACCGGTCCGCCGTTGCCCGGGACCGGGTTTGGCATGTGCGTCAGGCTTGACCTGTGCTAATGAGTTTCGTCAAACCCCCCCCGGCCAAAACGTATCTCCGATTGTGCAGAATATAATCGAATCTCTATATTATCGCGATGCGTGATGGGCGGCGTCCAAACACGGTTTCGCACATCCGTTCTGTGCAGTGGTCCTCGGACGTCTTTTTCCGACCGTATAATATCATGATATTATCATATCGGAAATGTTTTTCGTAACCGCATCGTATTATATTATTGCAATACGCGCGAGAATGCGTTTTGAAAATGTTTATCAATTGTAAAATACGTCTTGCGTATATTATTATGTATACATTTGATGATCGTCCAATCCTCTTGGATTGCCAAGGCGTTGTTACCGATAAAATTATGTTATATTACATACAAAGTAAATGCTATATATCTAATGTGATATCGACTTATATATAATATATATATATCTAATTTGATATCTAATATACTATGTGTGTGTGGATAATAATTATAAATTATCATCGTTGGTCGCATGCATCATTATAGGCGCCAACATCAGTTCCTCGGGGACGTGTCTTAAATACTACTGATGACCGGATATATTAAAGCAACTACTGGAAAAATGTCGTCGTCGACTGTGATGTACGACAATAAGAGTGTAAACAATATATATACGCATGTACGTATAAACTATATATTCCACTCTTCGTAACTATAAAGGTATATACATTATTATAAATAATACCATAAGACATTCTGCAACCGTTTATGTAGAATCCATTTTGATAATATCTAGGTACATTAAAATATGGACAGTTACAATTTATAAAAATAAAAGTATGCAACACTATACATTATTATATTGTATAATACAAAACTTTATTCAATGTTAAATAGCACATGTATAGGAAATGAGAACATATTTTGATAGAAATTTCAAATATCTATAGTTATTCGTTTTTTTTTGATTACAACAAAAAAAGGAAAATGTTTGATCAGAAATCGTTTTCACAAATTTTAAATTTCAGACCCTCATAATTAGTATTTGTGAAAATGCGTTCAACTTTTTTTAAATTCCAGTAATTACAACTTATGAGCAACCTTATATTAAATTTTCAAAACTTAGGCACAAATTTTAAAAATTGTATGTATTATTACCACAAAATAATTTTAAAATTTTGATGAAATCGAAGCATTTATACTGTTCCAATGTGTAATGAACTGATGATCAATAAAAAAACACACATCACACACACATACACATACCATTGTAAAATGATTAAACTCATCGTTCTTCTCAGGATTTAAAAAAGTAAAGGCACTAGAAGGGAGGTGATCGCCCAGGCTTTTCTCTTATAGGTGGTAGGTGTTAGGGCTGAGTGGGAAAAATTGATAGTAGTGGTGGTAGTCCACGGATGAATTATGAATACTTAAATGTCATACAAAATAAAATTGAGTTCGACGACACTGATTTTTATAACGACACAATAGTTATATAAATTATTATAATTCATTTTGTAACGTTTGTAATGTACCTATATCCACACAAACCTGTCATGATGATTTCCTGAGGCGAAATCGGTCTTGTTACATGTAAAATATTCTGTCTTCAAATTTTCATATTTTCTTCGCTGTATACGCACCCCAAATAATTAAAAACTGTAAATTAATGCCCATTGAGGTTCGACGCTCTTTGAAAGTTCGATTAAAAAAAATAGTAATTTAAACTTTTTTCTCTTTTGAATACGCGTTTAATTAAATTTTATCAGAATAAACAAAACCCACACACACAAGGTACAAAAAATTTCTCGAAAAAAAATTGTTCTTTTGTTACAAACTCGGGGCTTCTATTTATTTCCTCTTATTTATAGTTAACCTTCTGTTTTCCATGTATTGTGTTCCGTTCTTTCATTGTCGCCATGACATTAATCTAAAGGAAGAGGAAGTGTAAAAATAATAATTATAATAAAAATAGGTAAAAAACGGGAGAATAGTATGTGCGAATATGCACATGACAAACAATACGGTTTTCGTTTTAATTAAAATGTACTATGCTATATTATTACTAAGAAATAATTTTCATACTACACTGCTGATAACCTAACTTGAAAGGGGT
This sequence comes from Sitobion miscanthi, assembly GCA_008086715.1. NCBI lineage: Eukaryota > Metazoa > Arthropoda > Insecta > Hemiptera > Aphididae > Sitobion > Sitobion miscanthi. The sequence continues at coordinate 15,501,394 of CM017800.1, forward strand.
CCCCTTTAACCTTTAGTCATGTGTCATACGTGTGTGTGTGTGTGTGTGTGTGTGTGTTTTTATAAAAAAATATTGTTGTGGAAAATATTCAGAGATACATATTTATCATGGAAAAAAATGTATAATTTCACGAGGATTCTTTTAACGGATCGGAAATATGTTGGTATATGAGAACAAAAATATTATATTGATAGGCATTATCAATATATTTGTTGGTTTTGACATGTAATTTTGTGTGAAGTACACAATAATACAAAAACAATTGACTTTAAGTTAACAGTTGAATTGCTTTATTGTAAATAAAACCCTCCAAGCTATATACTCGTCATACAAAAATAAATAAAAACCTTGTTTTATTTAAAAAAAAAAATTCATATATCGAAAATGTATTACAAAGTACAAACCGATACAATAATAATTTAATACTAGAAAGTTAATCGAATTCTGATTGCAGAAAATGTACGTCCTTTGTGTACTTCAGTATAGTTAAGTGTATATTGCATGTTCTATTTATGCCTATATGTATACCAATGTACACAAAATGTCAATTCGTTTTCGGAATAGTGTTCGAAATATTTATTATTTTTGTAATATTTATTGCCGAAAATCGATATCTAATGTATAGTTGGTTTCCTGACGTTAAGTATTATTTTGGAAAATATAACAGTTTTAACGGCAGACGTTTCTTTTTTTTTTACTCATTACTTACCGATGTAATAAATTATATATTAATATTATGTAATTTTCATCGTTTGATACATTTTGCTTTTAATCAACAATAATTATCCCAACTAGGTATCAAATTAATTACATATTTAAAATCAATTTCATGTTTATACTATTATGTGTATAGTAAAAATAATGCTAAAAGTATGGAAACAGAGACAGTGACATTATATGTGATAAATGACAATATTATTGTTATTTTAAGAATATCTGAGATAAAACATTTTTTTTCATACAATAAATTTATAATATATTCTAATCATAAAAGTCCGTAATTAAATGTTGTATTGTGGTGCAAATAAAAATTAATACGTGCAATTTGAAAAAATAATATTATTGGATCGAGAAACTTTTTCCATACACTCGTTTATTTTTATAAGTATAATATAGTGAGTTTCATTAAAAAAAAAACGCTATTTAAATTTTTAATGCAACGGCTCTATTTGTTGAAGTTATTTTTAATTAATTAGTTTATTGTACCTCGTTTTCATTCGCGTCTTGGCCATTAGCAGTTACACTATTTCACTCATTTTTACCATTGCATTTTTTTCTTTATTATGTATGAATATTAATGTACGGAGATACGAAACAGGGGAAAAAAATAAGATGCGTAGATTAAAAATGCGTCTGTGCTCGATCGATGATAATTAAACAGTATTAAAAAAACTGCCTATAATATGGTGCCTGCGTGTTAAATCGACAAGTACGAGTAGGTAAACAATTCTGTAAAAATATATAAAATATGCATTAATTATTATATATTAGGTATATTACATTTGTATGCATACTATTAATGTGTGTAACTACGGTACTTACATAGGGCCGTAGGTACGTAATAATATATTATATATTGTATCTATACGCAGGCATTCAGATTTATAATGATTTTCATGTCATTTCTTTATCACCATACCCATGTATTAACTGTATTATGTGCATATAATGCATGCAAAATGTATGTATAATATAATATTTTATAACCTATACAAAATATTATGTAGGTATAGGCATATTAATATACTATTGCTGCTGGTCCATCTGGAAAAAAATATTGACCAAATAATTTTGGTTTGATACGACTATGTACTGATATTTACTATAAAGTTATGGTCAGACATTTATTAATGGTACCAGTAAAATATGGTTGGCATGGTTAAATTATATTTAGGTACAACAAAATGAAACGGTTAAATAAGCGAAGACTTATAGTCGATATTATTTAGAACTATTATTACTATATATTTAAACGTGATTGCTACCCGTAGGCCTCAGTACTAAATTAGTGAACTGTCGGCTAATCATATGTTGATTTAAAAATAGAGCATTCGATTAAAAACCGCATGTGAAAATGCAAATCTTTCGGTGGAAAAAATGAGTTTCAATAAAAAAAATAAAAATAAAAATGCGGGCGCGAGACCTCGTTTTATGTTGGTTCGTATGCGCAAACGTTTTCGTTATTAAGTGATGATTATGCTAATACTTAATATATATTATGCACGTATATACACGAAATTCCTATGTACGGTATATCGAGGGTAGGAAATTATGAGTATTTCCAGTACCCGCCTAATTATTGTAAGCCGAGGAACAAAAACACTTGTACACACGAATCGAATTAAAATTCAATTATGCTTCGGTGTAATGTAGAATAATTAATGACGTTTCTGCTATAGGATTTTCGATTTTGCTTCCACCTATTGCATATACGATGATGTCAACTCACAGTTGTAGGCACACACACATACGTATACATATATAGTACTGCGTTATACTGGAGTCATTTATCAAATCGACAAGACCCACAATTTTCTTATTTTTTTTTTCGCTCGTTCGGTTCTTTCTTCCAATCACTTCGTTAAATTCGCGATCCATAAACGCTATATATTATTAGCTGTCGTTATCGTTCGATTTTAACGATTCGAAAACACGACTCTCGTCAGCAGCACCGCTCTATTCACACACACACACACCGTGCCGGAAAACCGACCGACTTTCGAGGGAAAAAACTTTGTTTTGGTCTGTTCGACGAAATATATAATGAGCCCACAGGCAATCCCAGTGGAAAACTCGTAATGCGTGCCCGTGTACACAAAACGTGAGTTTGAAAATCGGTTTCGATTGGTTAAATAAACATGTGCCTAGTAGATTCAGTATTAGAATTCAATACCTCAATGCTCCATGGTAGCGGACAACGAGCGAATCGACTACGGATTACTTGCAGTTATATATTTTGTAAGTATTGCAGGGAAGAAAAACGAAAATTTCGATAACCGACAGACGTGAGGACAACCTCGTCAGCGGGGAAAAATTGTAATTCGTACTCGGTGTTATATGTATAGGCGGAAAAATTGTGTTTTCTGAATGGTTTCTGTGATATTGATATTTTAGTGATAACTTATAATAGCGGCACTAGAAATAGGAATCTAGAAAAAAAAATCCACAGCAAAAAAATTCCCAAAGCTATACCTAACCGTACTGTTAGGTACAGTTGCCAAAAATAATAAAAATATTGAATGACAATTATTATATTATATTAATTATTATAATATCGATAAATAGGTACATAATATCATATTATATGATATTGCTATATACATATTTATTTATTTATTTATTTATTTATAAACGGATAGGTATATCCTTTTGTAATAAAAATCAAAAGTACAGTAAGTTGAATCTTAATTTGACAAATATTACCCTGAAAATAAATTATATTACATTATAAATGACTTAATATTTTTTAAATTAATCGTATTCCTGTTTATGAATTCTAACATCTTAAATGATTTTTTAACTAAAGTAATATACCACTATTATCAATTTTATAATTAAAATTCATAACTAATAACATTATCTAGACGAAAAAAATTAATAACACCGAAATTATTTATATTTAGTGGGAGGTAATTTCGACTAATATATGAGTAACAAATTTGTTTAGATATTACTGTAAAATTAAAATATAATTTAATAGTCAATCATATTATATGGCCCCAAAAATTAATTCTATATACGCCACTGGAGTGAATTGACTTCTTATAAAATTTAAAGTTAAGATTATTATCTAGGCAAATATCATAGGCTTTATATTATATTTTTATTTTAAAGCTAGTTATATGAGTATTTTATGATGACAATTATACGTAAGTATTTGCTTTGAGGATTTTGGATTTTTTTTCCGATTACCCAGAAATAGATACTACCGAAAGTATAGGTTAGTACCTACATATCAATCGTTTTCTATACTATTCAGTCATTTTTTGAGCTGCTGCAGACACGCATACGATTGTTTCAATTTCCTTTAACGCGAATTTCCAAGATTTTTATATGAATTATAATCCCAGCAGCTGTGTCACCAAAATAATTGTATTTTTAGAAATACAAGTGTGTGAGTAGAATAAAAATTAAAAAAAATTGAAGGAGATAAACAAACGCTGAACACTATACCACTGTGCAGCACCAGATACAATAGTGTTTATGTGCGCTACGAGTTATAAAAAAGAAAAATTATGCGTTTGCAGTTTGTCAGAAGTTTTAGGAAACGGTTTTTGACATGCACGAATAATACATGCGCACATAATGATAATATATAAATGTATTTTAAAAATAAGACGGTACTATACACTACACGCGGTTATTTATTTGGCTAGGTTAGGTAGATCACTAAAACGTTGGTTCACGTATTGGATCACTACCAAAAAATGAAAACTGTATCGCGTTTTAAAAAGAAACTATCTGTATCTGAAACACACATTAGGAAAACGAGACACTACAATATTTCATAAACTAATGTGTTTGTATGTCCTTAAAAACGTTTTAAATCTAAATTGTACACACACACACACACACACACACACACCACACACACACACACACTATACGTGCATTATATATATATATAGTGTACGTGTGTGATTTTTGTCGTGAGTTTGAACATAAGAGCAACGTAAACAGAATTCTTCGAAAAAAAAATAAGGATTCTCAAAGGACTAAGAGGGATGGAACATCTGGTTCGGGGCGCAGCAATATATACATGTCATCGTTTCTGTACGGCGGGGAGGGATACATTTCTCAGAATCACACTGTATTTTTTTGGCCCTTTTGTTTATTTTTTTCTCCGTTCAATATCGCGTACGAAATACAATTCGAACGATAATTTAAATATTACAATAATCGACGGACTTTACGCATTACGCAGTAGTGCGGAGCGCTTTCAATATTTTATCTTTTATTTGCTTTACTGCAATATATATTATACATATATGTGTATATATATGTGTGTGGCATTCAGTGAGATGCTGTGCTGTTGTTCCTTTTTACGACCATTATATTGTATACTATATAGGTACGAGACGAAAATCTTGTAAATATAGGTAACCCAAAGTCTCGTTAAAAATCGAATACGCCCAAATGAGTCAGCTGTTCGTCAGTCTCATACGGAGGATAACATTAAAAACCGGATTTCCTCGCCTTTCTTAGAGGGTAAACATATTATTTCGAGTTAGGGTGGAAATAATATAAATCGTAATTTTTGATGTTGTTTTTTTAAAGGGTCTTTTTTATTATTTTTGTTTGGTAGGTATTTTAAAAATTACCTTTTCCATATTCTTACAAGTAATTTTCCGTGTTGTGTTTGACTGGTTCAAATATTCAAGTAAATTAACAATTCAGGGCAATTAAAACTGTTCCAATATATTGATCGTTGGTTAACATTGTCATATTGTTTTCCGTACAATTTTCCTTTCGTGTTACTAAAATTAGTTGTTTTTACAGATCAGATTAAAAATTTAAAAAAAAAAATGTTTATAAAAATTACCATATTTTTTAGTCATAAGACTTGAAATACATCCTAGGAGTAAAATATTATTATATTCGATGTAATAACAAGATAGATATCAACACCTATATTGATTATATGCATAATGCATCATGTTTGTGGGATTAATAAAATATTTTATTAGATTTCTGTATATATAACATTAAAATTTATCCACAAGGACAGCATTGGCATTGATTGAATAAATGAAAAATGAAAAATGAAATAAATAGGTTGCAAAACAAACTACATAATGTAATTATTTATGACCAATATTGGTCATATAATGAATTCTTAAATTATACGTTTTAATAATTAAAAAAACTTATAATCTTTGATTTTGGTTAGTATAAACTATAATATTTAAGAAAAATATATTATATAAAAATAGCCGATTTATACATTTTTGTGTATTTTATTGACCGTGTACCTTCGTGCAACTGCAGCGCGTATTGACAGTATTGATAAATTCCACGACCCTACGACGCTGCATTATTGTATTTATTATTAATTATTATCAATATTAATATAGAATGAAATGAATTGATATTGAAAAAATGTTATTATTCGGATGTTTGCAACCATAATATGATTGATGATATTAGTATATGATGACGTCTTAGGTTTCTCGTTCAGAAAATCTAACTAGCAGAGAAATTTCAAAGATATGTCCAAACCGAACGTGATGTTTAATGTATATAGCTAATCCAAACAGAGTGTCACAAATGCTCTTTAATTCCGCGCCGTAATGTTCACGAGCTTAAATCCAAACTACCAGACCGTGTTTACAGAACTCGTTTCCGGCTAAGTCGGGTCGGATTAATATTAGGCACGCAAAATCTGCAGACAATTTGTGTACCTTTTACCTGAATATCCGATTACCGGCGCGGAAAACTGAAAAATGATTCAAAAGGCAGTCATTGTCGTGGCGCCATACTGTTTTATTGAAATCTTGAATGGTTTCGGGACGTATACAAAAGGATCCTATTGCTGTATAAAATGAAAGAATTCAATTTGCTGATAACAATCAAGCAAACCGATTTTTCTTCAAAACTAACCGAAACACATAAATCATTACTTTTCCCCTTCTGTTCTGAACATATAAGAAAATTAGCGATTGCGTTTGTTTCATTAAGATAATGTCACTTTATTACTACGCGTATTAAATTTAAATTACGTTATGTTATGTGATGTACGAATCGTACTATTTTTATACACATATATAAGTACGTGTTGACCTAATATAATGCAATGTAATGAGCCTGGGAAACCACTATAACCAAAAAGGTTTTGTTCAAATATTTGTACAAAATATACTTGATACCATCGGACTGGTCTATTTTAACAACGATAATACAAAAGAAGGAAACAATTTGAAAATCAAACAGCAATCGTATCGTATTTGTCTGTGTGTGACATAATTTTAAAACACAATATTAGTATACTCGATAACGAGTAAAACGGTCGACACACGCGTACAACATAATGTCATAATATTATACTGTGGCAGTGTTATCAATATTTACGTACGCGTTACGAACGAGACGCAATAGTGACTACTAAGCACATTAGAGTTGTCATAATAATACGCGGAAATAGTATGGATAAAATACAATACTATATTGTGCTAGACCTCAAACAATATGCGTAATTATGTGCATTTCGTATAATATGCACAACCGAAATATTTTCGACTTGCATTCGACTTGCCCGCGGTCGTAACGCGATGTCCTGTAAAAAAAAATAGAGCCAAGGTCGTCGTAAATCGTGACCGCGTTCAGAGCGATACGGCGACGATTGTTTTTGTTTTTTTTTCAAAAATGATTTCTAAATCGAGAACGAGATAGGGTCGAACGGATGGGGAAAAAAAAAACGATAATAACTAAATAAATAAATAACCGTCTTCCGCGCGTATACAGTTTCGGCGTAGCAGCAGACGACCGCAAAACTATAGACTTTCGGAGTTATAGGTACGACTATTGCAATATAATAATAATAATATAATAATAACATTGTATTGTAATATTCTTTATTATATTATTTTATTATGCTCGCGTGGACCGAGAGTCCCTCGCTTTTGTCGTCACCGTCGCCGTCGAATCTGGCGCATTCATCAATCACGTGCAGATGTTACGTCCGATTTAATTACGCCGCCGCCGATGTGTATAGCCGCCCGGGAAAATTATCTCGTTCGCATGCATCGGCACGAGACGTTTATAAAAACATTATTTCCCATTATATAGTCATTTGAACACACACACGCGCGCGCGCGCTCGTGCTTAGACGATTTTCCGAGCATTAATAATTAAACGTCGTTAATATCGAATTTACTTATATAATATTTTAATGCGATCGTAAATATTATAATAGCGCACGACGGCCGTGACTTTTAGCTCGGGAATATTTTTTTAATTTTTTTTTTTCGGAATACGAACTTTTGGCGATCCGTCGTCGTCTCGATCGGGCTTCGCTCTAAACCGCCGCGGTGATGATGTAATATTGCGTTTTCGTGTGGTCAGTGTTATCAAAAAAAAAAATATACATATTTAAAATGTTTATTGTTTAAACATCATATTATTATGAAACGATAATAATATATGTCAATAGTCACATACAAGGTACGGCTTTTACAGCATGCAGCAAACACTACGATTGGTATGTGTGTTAGTGGAACTATTCGTGTACAAGACGCGTACGTCGTGAATTGATGTAGAATGTATAATAGTGTGCAATATGCATAATATATAGATCTCCAAGTCGGCCATCTTGGTACCAACAAATTCTAGGACCAGGACTTGTGTTACGAATGTACCTATTACTGGTTACCAGGTTACCGATGTGGTGGAATACCGGAATGTCAACGTGTTTGATTCGGGGTGCCAGTCCCCCTTTTATCGTCCATAATAATATAATGATAATGTTATATGGGTACAACTGTACCAACTCGAAACATTTTATGCATGCGGTCCATTATGTGTGTTTCGACGAGTAATATGTTGGATATTATTTCGTTCGAGTTACTATCATCATAATATGATGTATGTGCGATAGAAATACAAAATTAAAACCGAAAACGCGCGTTTTCGTGCGCTTTCGATGATCGAACGTCAGAGAGAGACCGTCGGATACAGTTTTATGTGTAGATATCGTTGCAGTGAACATTGTTTGCGGTCATTTAACAATACACGACGGGTGTAGGGCGATCGATTAAATCTGAACGTCTCAGATATTTAGCGGCGAACTAATGGCGGACAACAACCATCGTATACGGCCTATATAATGCGATTTTTACTTAAATATCGCGTGCGATCGATGTATCGATCTGTGCCACATCTGCTGTTAAGCGTGTTAAGCGTTTAGACTTTAGACCAATATATAGAGATTTACTCGTTTATAATGTTCTACCTATGTATATATTATGTGTTCGGCCGACGGGTTCCGCCTCGATGCACTAAAATTATTACTCTACATAAATGTCTTCTGTAATTCACTTTACGGCGTTCAAACATATACATGCATCATAATTCATAATTCATAACCATTTGGATACGCTAACACACTCGCTCTTAAAAAAAAAAGCAATAATTAGATAAAGATTGCGCTGTCGTTTATTCTCCATCCCGTCCAAGTTTTTTTTTGTGTTTTTAACGCTTGTCCAGCTATGAATAATTAATAATTGAAACTCCGGTCTGAATTTTAGTAGCTTCTTTCAGTCCTGTAAATATGTTCACGGAAAACTGGGAAAACCTTGGAAAACTAAAGTTAAGTGTCCTATTCAAACTCTTGACGAGCATTATAAAACTTGAAACTAATTTATTATTCATTCGTACAAATAGTTTTCTCTCGCTGTATACGCATCGTACGGGAAGGGTGGTGTGGCTAGTAAACCGGGTCGACGTGAATATTACAATATTGTATAATATGCTACCCGCATATAGTGCCATATTTAATGACTGGTTGGGAGGGGGGGGGAGGAGACGATTGCACACGGGTGGTTCTTTTTAAAGGGATGCAATTTTTTTCTTCATATAGGTATAGGTACTGGCTATAACCTATCAGTTATTTTTGACTGCATCAATATGTGGATATTATGTAGGTACGCTATTTATTGTCACAAATTAATATTTCTTGATTTTTAAGGACAACCATAATATGATTTTAAGTTATAACATACTATATATGAACTATATTTGTTGAATAGTAAAATCCGTGGAAAAATCTTGAACACGGCTCTGCTCGCGTGTATTATTGCAGTTTGAAAAGAAGACCACCTATAGCCACGTTTGGTGGAAACGTTCAATTCAGATTTTCCGCAAACCGAACCGCGCGTGCGTACGAAAATAAATTGTTGATGTGTGTTGCATATCCGATATCCCGGAGAAACAGAATATTTTTCTTCACCCAGCAAACATTATTAGTACCCTCGATCCGTTTAACGTCTATACTGCCCATCTGGGCAAAAGTTCATTAGACAAGAATAACATTCCCGTGGGACTTTTTTGTACGGCGGCCGCGGCAAGAGGATAATAATATATATTATACGCGCGTACATGTACACTCCTCCTTCGACTGCGCGTGCGCGAGACGGAAGAGCCGCGCGTACACTGGCTATTCGCCCGATTGCATTAGCACTCTTATAACTTTTTTTTTTTCTTTTCTTTTTTGTTCCCGTTCTTTGGACGACCACCAAAACGGCTTAATAGCTGGGATATTGCACGCGCTTTTGCGTCAATCAATCAACGCCCGCCGCCCGACCGACGCACGGAACAACAATCTGGTGAAAATCAGTTGTATAACGCGCGATCGCTCGCCAAAGGGGTCGAGGGACAGTCGTGTGCGCGAGTTCAATATAAATATAGTAAGGAGAAGCCAACACATCTCATGACGGCAAAGGCCCCGCGCGCGTATACTGTGCCGTTAGAAACCTGCGCGGGCGACGTAAAAGCTCTTAGTGGCATGATTTTAACGCTGCTGTACACACTGGACCGGGGAATTCGTATCATTTTTCACAGATATCTGACAGTATGATGTGTATATTGCGTCGCAAATTGAAATATAGGTGCGCTAATTTAATATAATAACAATGATAGTAATACGCATATAATAGTCTGCGATTTGCGACGAGCCAATCGAAACGACGGCTGGAGACCGATAAAATCTGTTTAGATCAACAACAGGTCATTATTAGTGCGTTACGTTATGGAAAAAAAAAAAAAAAATGCCGGACAGGATATAGAGTCCAGTGATCGTTGTTGGCAACTCGTCTCGTCTCGCTCAACCTGACACAGGATAGCGGTCTGTCATGATATTATTCAATTCGAGAGCCATAATGATTAATAAATGCACTAAAAAAAAAAAACAATTCTCAGCTGCAGAGGTCGACGTTATTAAATAATAGCAGCGCTCGCTTATTTTCTTCGGCATCGTTCGACGGTCGTTGGTAGTTTTTCCCCAACAGACACCCTGTATCGTGAAAATATGACAAAATATGACCTGTTCGAGACTTCAAAGTGCGACATCCAAAGTCGAATTCCGGATATTATTACGGATTTTCTCAGAACATAAAAAAGAATACAAAAGAAATACAAAGAATAATACAAATAATATTATATTAAAAGAGAAAAAGTTAGAATTCTCAAAAAGAGTAAAAAATATTTCTAAAATTATACCATGTCTAGTAAATAGTAATATAATATTATAAAAAACGACAATTTAAAGTATTTATGTAGTTCGTTATTATAATAAAAAAAAAATATTAGAATATCTATTGTCAAAAACCGGTGTTGGCATGTTGTGTTAAATGTATCCCCGTTTTCTGCAATTTTTTCGGGAAAAAAAAAATGTATTACTTAGCAGTCAGTGCTCAGTTGTCAGCTCAGTTCACTCGGAATTTAAAATTGAAAAATTTCAACTATTAAATACTACTTATACGACTCGTAATGCTCAAGATTGACGAATATTCGCTGTAGTCGTGCTTAAAACTCAGTGGTCCTCGTCATACACAATATTGTGTTATTTTTAAACGTCGCATATTTGAGTTATGAATAATTATTTGTTTTATCACGACCAATATAATAATATTATGACAGATGAAATATCGTAATAAGCGTGCTCGGTAAATATAATATTGTTTACGCGAGACGTGCCCTTGGATTAAATAATAATTATTTTAACAATAGGATTTCGATTAACGCAGTTACACATTATTCGTTTTGTGATAAGACAATAATATGAGTATTGTCTAATTTTTGATAAATGTAATTTGTGTATATTGTGTGCGTGTGCATTGTGTATATATTAATTAAAACATGAGACCAGATAGCAATATGGTTCTAACGCAAATACACCAGGCCATAGTTGTTCATAACGCGTGTTTACACTCTATCATAGACGCGATAGTCGGTGAATGCTAATTATTGTGACCTATAAATGGCAGCGATATTACGAGAACGAGATAATGACATTATTTATACGTAATACAATGTATAATGCATTTTTATTGAAACAGACGTAAGTTGTTATTTTTTTCTTCGTCGCGAGTAGGTACCTACGCCTAGCCAAGTGTCCACATCGGGCGATAACTTAGACACGCAGCGCAGCGTTTCGAACGGTGCACCCACCAAATTTAACCGACGCGTACCCACATATCGTTTCGTGCGTAACTACGAGCCGGCCCGTGTCGCATCGTACCGCTTAGACTTTCGTACCTTTCAACGTGACCAGCTTGTACCAGGTTACAACCATAAAATACACGATAATATGTAAATGTACGATAAAAAGCGTCGAGCGCTCGTAAGTCTTGTCGGGCCGGTAACGTGTGTGGCTGTGCCGCGACGCGTCCGTCCGACTGCCGTATAATTTAAACATAATATTATGTAACGCACGCGCATAAAACAATAATAATAAAATTAAAAATTCACGATTTGTGCGATCGGGCCGGACGTCACGTAAAAATTCGTCCCCGGAACGAAATAAACACACACACACATCCGATATACATATATTATGTAGACAATATATGTATATATATATATAACACGTATGGATTGGTAAAGTGTTGTGTACAGGTATTTGTTGTACGCACACCTGTGTGTGTGTGTGTGTGTGTGTGGGTATAATAGTCGTATGCACCGTCGTAATTTTCCACGGTATAACGATTATTTATTTAGTATTTAATTTCGTTTAGGGTTTAATTTTAAAGCCCGCATAAAACACACCGCCGCATATATACCGACGGCGAAATTACTAAAACCACACGCCGACGTCTTACGACGGATAAATTTATATAGGTTCACACCCTTTTTTTTCCCTCCCCCCCCACCCGCGTCCTCTCCGTCTCTCTGGCCGCGCGCACGGCGCACCGTTAAAGTTTAATATACGCGTTTGGCCGGCAGGTCGTGGACCGCTCTAAGCCTTTTCCAAACTGAAATTTCGTCGGAAACACTATAAAACCGCAAACTTCTCCATTACGCGGAGAGCTTGCGCTTTATTATTAGTAATCGCAGTATTACAAGCATTCTAGGATGACGCTATACGTACGCGGTAACGTCAATCGTGCGTAGTAGAATATTGGGCTGCAGTGCAGCAGCAGTAGACATTGTAGGCAGACGGGCAGTAGTCGTGTGGTAACGCGTTTAGCTGCGGTCGGCCGTGGTCACATATAATATAGGTTCGAAAATCAAAATGGTCGTCAAAATGCGGCGTGTGAAAATCTGTTTTTTTATATTTTTCGCGAAGCCATCGTCTCCGCTCGTATAACGTAATTAAAAATTCAAATCACTTTCGCGGGGGCGTCTGTGGGACCGGCGCGACCGTTTGTTCAGTATCCTATAGTGCCGTCTGCGCCTACGCTCGTGCGCATGTCAACGACAATAACAATATATTATTATTATCGTGTTATTAGGATAGTAGGTATATTTATGTACATTATTATAATATTTATTATTATTCGAGTATAATGTACTAAACCGGGAGATAACCACGACCGAAACATCACACTTCTCGTTAGATAATATATCGTATAACTTTATTTTATAATGGACATGTGCGGGTCTAAAAAATATTTGAATAGGTTCGATTAGATTAACTTTCGAGTATATTTTTACTATATTGATTTTAATAATAATATTAGAACACCATACGAGTGCATGCCGACCGGGATTGTTCTTGAAATGACTTGTGGAATATTATTATGTATACCTTCGTATGTTTTTAAAAGTACTCATCATGATAAGTATAACGTTAAATTATAAGACCAGTGGTAATGAGCCACTGATGTTTTACGAAGTACCTATATCCGATCTGCCAATGTGCCAACAATTTAAATGGAATAAACCAACCTTTTAATCACTGAATGATTATTCCTTTTTGGTATGAATAAAATAAAAACAAAACATTGTTTCCTCGGAGGGGTCACTATTATTCTTATGTAAAATGGAAGACTGTGTTTTAATGAAAGAAAAACACGACAAACAATAAACACGAGCGTAGTAAATACTACAATAACACGTAAATACTAATTATGAATTATATAATATGATGATGAAAGCCGATCGAATATTATATTAGGGTGGCTATAATATCTGAAATACAATAATTTCAATGACGCACTCTCACAAGATTATAATTTTTTTGATCACAAATTCACCTGTATGATGATCAATGACCAATCAATCATTATTTCTTAATTTATATTTAATAATGTCTCAATCAAGCATCAGCATTTAATTTCACCTTGTTTGATTTAAAAATCATAACAATTTTCTTTTTAATATACAGACTTAGGTATCAAACATAAGTCCATAAATTGTTTTAAAACTCAAAATTAGTATGATTCCATTACTATTTGGTGTATATAATTGATTCTACCAAACCTAACCATACACAACAACAAGACATTTTAAGAATATTTTTCGACAAACATTCACGTGTAGTAAACAATTTCTCATCAAACGGTTTTATTATTTTGTTGTAATTCAAAAACGAATAACCGTAACTTTAAATGTTACTTTAAATGTCCACCAAATGAGAATATGACGATCTTGTAATTTTACGATTGACGATTATACAATTTTACGTTTCTTGTAACATTTTTATAACATTTTTATTTTTTTACAAATTTATTTATTGAAATTTTATTTCATTACATAGTAATATTATAATTTAAGTACTAAAATATCCTTTAAAATGTAAGCAGACTCATCGTAAATAACGATTTATCATTGAATTACAATTTAACACATTCATTATAATGACCTATCTATTCAATAATAAGGTTAGTATGTAATCGACATTATAGCTATTATATATATAGGTAGCAGCAGAGAAACTTACCTGGTTTTTAATTATATTCTTCTTATTAAGGAAAATTGTTTTAATACATTTTTATTTTGAAGAATCCACTTTTCGACGTTAATTATTATAATTAGTTTGAATAGGTAAACTATATAAATACGTTTATATTGAACATATATTAAATGTGAATCGTTAAAATTATGTAAATTACATTTTTTTTATAATTTATATAAAATACTTTAGTATATTTCTCATGCATAGAGAATTTTTATATCAACTTTTTTGTACATGAAATATAAATATTTTAATATTAAAATATCATATTATTTAATGGTCTACCTACATTTAAATAAATGTCTGTAAGTGCACCTATGTGATCCGTTACAATCTTATTTTGTATACGTTTTTATGTGAATTGCATAAAAATCACTAATCAGTTTCAATATTATATTATACTAAATTTTATAGGTGTGATATCTTAGTCACTAAAAAAACTTGACCAGTATATCCTCCAATATATCTGACTATAAAATAACATAGGTTGTAACTTATATAAAGATTTGGCCATTTGGGTATTGACTACACTGCACGGATGATTAATATTATAATGTTATATGTGTGACTTGTGTACATTTAGTGTAGGTTATTAATTATAAACATTATTCCACTTAAATTGGGATTATATAATCGTAGGTATAATTTTGATTTAAATACCTAGTATGGGTACAAGATTTTTTTTAATAATGTGACCTTCTCGGGCTTAAAAATATGCATGAATTTATGCAACACGATTTATCTTAATCAATGATCTGTGGCGTTTTATTTTTTATAACGATTTCCTGTTATTGATATCTATATATAAAATATTATACCTATCGTTAATCGAGTTAATCGAACGAAATCAATTATTGATCAAATGCAGATAAATAATTAATAATTTGTAAAAAATTATATTTGAAATGTTGTTTATCAGTTGCATATCAAATAAATGTGGATTAGGTACCTACGTCAAAACGTATGTATATCGTATAATATGCAAATCTATATATTGTGCATTTTGAGATTCCGATTTAAATTCATACTAATATAGTATAATATACTCATATAACCCTACTAAATTTTCATTGTGAATTACGATGTGGGAAAAGATGCATCGATTTTTGGCGTGCGGTAAATAATAACGATGGCAAATATAATAGACATTTAAAATTTAAAATAATCAAAAATGATCGTAACGTTCAGTGTCTGCTCGTCAATCGTTGTATAATTCACGTGGACATGATAATACAATAAACAATATTATAGCGACTGCCGAGTTAATACCGCGGTATATAGACTTTCGAAAATATATCAAAAATTAAGATCATAAGATACATTCGTACAACAACGCGGAATATTGCTGCACTCTGCACACGGGAGCTTCGGCGTTTTGGATCGATTAAAACGACATAAAAACACACGCATAGGTGATGTGCGCATATCATATCATACTTATTCGATCATAGTGTAACCTCTCCGAGCCCGGACACATCGTAGACACAAGTACACGACACAAAAATAATAATAATAATAATAAACGCGGTTTATACCTATACGCATCGTTTCCGCGACGACGACGTCGAATGCGTTTACAGTCGTTGTGTTTTATAATACTATTCATATAGGTAATAGGTACGTCGTCGTATGATTTTACTCGACCCGATCGGTGGTCGTCTGCCGGCGGTACACGGCCTGCAGTCTCGAAACGCCGCGGGTTTAAGGGTGTGTGTGTGTGTGTGTGTGTGTGTGTGTGTGTGTGGTGTGTGTGTGTGTGTGTGTGCGTGTGTGCGTGTGTGCGTGCGTGCGTGTGTGCGTGTGCGAATGTAGAGGGGGACGTGGTCACGACAGGTCTCCTATTATAACCCCTTTCTTCGACGACGATTGTTGCGCTTACCTATGTTATTATTATCTATTATACGTGTATACGCGACGCACTCACTCAATGTCGGCCGTCGACCGTGACCGCTCGGAGACAGATCGTGGAAAAAAGACGAGAGTCTCCGCCGCGATCCATGGAGACGACGACGACGACGACCGCCAGTCGATCGGTAGTGCGTGCGGTAGGGGGGTTTAGTACGTCGTATTGCCCGCGTTGCCGTGTAGCATATTAAGGTATAATAATATGATATTATTATTATTATCATATAAATATACGAAACGCGATATAAAATTAAAAAAATAAAAAAACTGTTAACGCCGTCGGCCCTCTCCGAGTTACGTCACGCGTGCGGCTAAAGTTTAATTATTGCTGGGACGGAAAATATAGAGCGTGGGGAAGTCACTGCGGTTGGCCAGTCGCGCGGGCTTTTGCTCCGGGAGATCTATTCCTTGCCTGCAACTCGCAATCATGTCGCAACCCGTTTGACCCCCAAAGTCTTTGATATTATTTAATGCCAAATTAATTTGATGCCGACCGAATACCTCTATACACCTATAGGCTATAAGAGTCTAGTCTGTTACACAGATCGGTCTGTTAAGACACCGTCGACGGTTTTATACGACGGTTTGAAATGTTCAAAATATCATACGGTTTTGTCGTACATCATAGCAAACACGCATTTCCTCCGGCGAGAGATACAAGTCCCAAAAACGCCCAAACTCTACGGGTTTTGTAGAGCATCATAATTCACACGAGGGATTGAAACGGTTATGATTTTCCTACAAATATTGCGTGGGTTTATGAACCCCTCTTCACGGACATAGCGCGCCGAATACAGACGCAGACGAGTGCCCATTCCCTATATGTATACATTTACTATACGCTATATAAGCAATGGGGTTGTATGTGATGTATACAATATAATATAATTCCTCCCTTACCATTCTTTGAGTCACGCGTCTGCGATAATGGCACTCGATAAATTGAATGCTCGTCACTGACGCTCGGGCTTAGATTTTATCTGATTATTATACATAAACTGCAGCACTCTACTGCAGCGTGCTTTGTATTGCATACATGATATTATTATTATTATTATGGTCCAGTCCTCATTATGTTCGACAAAAATACTGCAGAATCAGGGCCTGCAGTACACGCACGCGACTCGAAAACACCGTCTCTGCGAGCATTTGAATAATACGTCATCGGTGTGTTTACTATCGCCCGTCGGGTGCGCTGCACTTATATCGTGGAGCGTTATCATAATACTATCATTTATCTTATCACTGCAGTGCGGGCGCGTCAAGTCGATTGTTTGTTGATGTCATTGTGCTTATGGGACGACCGGACGAATAAAATGGTGTAAGGCGCAGGGGCTGTTCGTTACGCTGCCGAGGCGGGAGAGAGAAGAGTTGTGGCAGCGTAACTACACGAACCGGTGGACCTTGAACGGCGGCGGCTGAGCGTCGGGCCACCCGCGGGGGAATTATGTCATCACGACGGTTTTTTTTTTTCTTTTTTTTTAATAACATTAAAACGAATACAAGACAGTATACCACGGTTATAACAGGTAATAATACGGCGCGGCGTGTACGTCTCGTACCCGTGCAACGTATAATATTATATACATATATTATACTAAGATATAATATTTTTCATGTGCGTTAACCTATTCGTATTAGATTTCCGGTAACCGCGTTCCGGTGCGGTATCTACCATTATACATCCGATCCGAGCCGACCCGCGAGCGAGACTACACGCTCATAGCGTACCATATTCTATATTATAGTGGTGGCTGGCGATTTGTCGGATAATCCACTGGCATAGTACAAGACCATGGGTGGCCACCCTCGAATGAGCTGTTTTAATAACGATAAATATCTGGTGATCGACCACTATTTATGATTTATATTGTTACACGTCGTGGAGCATAATAACAAAATTGTATGGTACACAATAATATTCTTCTAATTTTTAATACGATCGACCGTAATTCCTCAAAATATCGACCGATTGGCGAACCCTGCACTCGACGACGGTTGTACCTACACGATATTATAATGGGTACAAGTCAAATTGACCGGCGTGTGTCTCGATCAAAAATGCGAAAAACCGTCACAAATATCATCGGTGGTCAAGTGTAGTCTGCACACAGGCGTTTCGTGGCTCAGTGCAGCATCGTGGTTTTTACCGCCTTTACGCCTCGACCCGATTTCACTGTACGGGCCCTTTTTTGAGATACCGTGTGACCATTTCAGTGCATGTCGATGGAATGGGTCTGACGATTTCCCGCGGTGCATAAGTTTGGCCATAATATTATTGATTAAACGTAAATAATTGTCAACTCTGCGTGATACGCCCTTTGTGTAGTATACACTATGTATATATTGCGTATAATTTATATATGTATAATGACTGGTCTGTATATAATAACATACCTAGAAAGATTTCACCGAATTTCGACCAGAAACACGATAATGCGATATTTCAATGTTAATAAGTGGTTTCGAAATTTTGTTTTTTTTTTTTAATGTTAGGTTCGGCCCGCGTTTAAATTCTACCTGTTTTTGGCGATATTGTAGATCGCTCTGGTAAAGCTTTAAATAAACTATTATTACGACGAAGAAAATATGTCAGCACGTGTGAGTTATATGCATAATACGCGAAAACGAGGTAATTTAAATAATTATATACGTTTACGTTGAAATGGCCTTAAAAGTTAAAAGCGACTTTTTTCATTCTCATTTTTTATTATTTTTTTTTTTTTTAATGCAGATGAGGTTTTCAATGAGAAACTGCATTGATTTTAGGGCCAGGTTTTTGGTACACAATACAATTTTGAACGGTTTTTTTTTTTTTTTTATTCTCCCCTTATGGGGTATTACACGAAAATCAATTTGCGTTTGCACCACGCGTGGCATTCTTTGTCGTGTAAAACCATTCAATTATACAGGGGAAAGGTTGTCAGTCACTTTGATTAAAAATCCCATTTATAGTCGATACGTATATTTTCGTAAAATTTCTCCCACGCTCAGTCATGTTTATACACCAAATGACTAAGTGACTATTGTGCGATCATTGTGAATGAAACCGTGTATTTTACGTAACAATCGTTACGTAAAAAGCCACTGTACGAATTGTAATATCGATTAAGTATAAATATGATAATATTTTATCTGAACTTAAAGGAAAAAACCAACAAATCGAACGAAAAGATAGTAAATAATTTTGAATGAGAACAAGCGAAAGAACCAGGGTACTGACAGTTGATATCTCAATACAATAATCAACATTGTTATTTAAATTTTTATATAAACAAATTTAAATTGTATAAAGTACCTGCTTTTAACTTATAATAAAATTGTAATATTTCACGCAAAACACGATAACAAATACGATGCAGAAATTGATTTGGGTCACCTAAGCAGTTTGCTTCAAATTTGAACGCAATGATTTATTATTACATTCGTGAAACGATTCCGAACTCGATATATTGGTCAATATTGCATTACTGTAGTCTGTATGTTTTACTTCCTCGAGTAAAACTTGAAACCGCATTTTAGTATTAATATTTCACAGCAGCGATAACTCTAAACAATAACAAAAACGTTTAAATTTAGTAATTTTATATTATACAACATACTGTGTAAACGATTATTGTTAATTTAAATAATTATATAATGTTAGTATTATAAACTGATAGCATAAAGTATAAACTGATTTAAAAAAAAATTTTATATATTATATAGGTAGATAATATTATTTTATGAATAATATTAAATAGTGAATTACACTATTTAATATCTCATCATACCGCAAAGGTGATCTCGTTTTCCGAGAAAAACAAATTCGAATAATTTTTTTTTTTGTTAATGGGTACTAGGTAATAATATATTTTACATAAATACACAACGAGTCGTGTGAAGTTGAAGAGAAATTGCTCTCGTCTTTCAATCCTCTTTATAACGGACGCTATAATTCATTTTACCTTGAAACGATCACCAAATATACATTGTACAGTGTACTGTCCTATATTCATATACATCTCAACAATACAGCCAGATTTTTTCCATAAGTTTTCGAACAAAAAAGGTTGGTTTACAAGGTTAATTACTTGGGAGTGGACGTTTTAAGAAAAACGTCGAAAATAATTTACGAGTGTATTTTCGGCCGAGTACAATTTCACTGTCGACACAGGTTTTACTGCTTTGTATAGGTCGTCATTTATACGGTTCCTGTACCGTTCGGAGGATATTAATGTTACATAATGGGGAAAAAATTGCTTTTCAACGTAATAAATGTAAATTCGAAGTATCCGAGAAAGAGCAGGTTCGTTAGAGAAAAAAAAAAATGTATGATGTACACAATATACGCATTCGTTAGTGTATATATGTATAATGTATATTATACTGTTGAAAATATAATATAATGATAATTCTACGCATATACACGGTACATATTATTATACATATTATGACCTGTGCGATAGTCTACAGCCCGTTCGTACGGAACAGTTTAATGGCAATATGGTATGTATAATTTAAAATTTCACAATACGTTTTCAGCGCCTTACAATATATTATTATAATGCTCGCATAATGGAAATACCCGAAAGCCGTGTCGTGATGTAGACTCATGGAGTTGTCCGATGGTCCCCGGTCAGGGTATTTCTGCAAAGTTTCAGTGGTCCCTGCCGTGACCGATTTAAAAACGTAGGCATTGGCGTCGTTTCAGTTCTCAAGGGGAGGGGAGGGGCATTGACAGAGCATCCACAATCTGTACATCGTAACGTAATATTCTATGGGCACCGCGTAAAACACTGCACTACAACAATACGGTGTAACGGACAACGACGCTGTATACTGACTTCGTTGCATAAACCTAACCTAACCTGGAAGTCGGTAATAATTCATGAGAATGTTAATCCTTCGTAGTGTAGCGATTATGATGACGTCTGCTGGGAAGAAAGAAAAACCCAAACGAACGCGTAACTCTACCGAATATGTTTTTATCGAGCTCGCGTGTTATAGTATGTTACATAATAACAATATTATATATTATAATATTTTCTATGATAATATATTATTTTGATTTGTTTCGAGTGCATTGTTGTAGAGGTGAAATATAATAATTAATATTGTACGATGATAATGTTAAATGCGTATATATAGTGTAGACAAGTGTGTATTTTATACGCGCGCAGAGACCAAAATACAAATATCAATCGCGGTGTTGAAAAAAATTAAAACAATATAAACTCGTTATAAAAATAATAAATCGTTGATTTGAATCGTTTTTTAAGAACGTAAAATTGAATAAGTTATTTAATCATATTAATAATAATATGATAGGAAGTAGCTGCTTAGCGCGCATGCTAGGTTGCGATGGGTCGGCGGAGTGTACCCATAATATCATACTACCTCGACTATATATATTATAATATACGGTGAGTGCATATAATATTAATTATTATTATAATCATCGCGTGTTCGATCGGTTATTTCTCGCGCCAGGGCCTTATTATGCACGTATAACAGCCGCAGGTGTGTATTTATATCGCCAGTTAAACGCTTCCGATTTTCGTTATATTTACAGACCGTAAACGCGTATAATTTGCGACTCTTATATACTATATATATATACACAGCTATGCTATACCACGCACTGTTAGGTCAAGCGACCGCGGTATGGGTATCCTCTGACCATCGCCGTTTACCTATATCACGTATGGTGTTTGCAAGCAAGTGCTCTGTCACCGCGGTATATTTTTCATTTTCGTTCTTATAGGTATGTCGGCGGACCCTCCGCGTGGAAATACGACGTCCTAGCGAGGGCCGATGTGGCCTTTGTATACGACGGTCTACAATCTTACGGCTATGCAGTCGAGAAGGGTTGTATACGATACGGTCCTATATTATGTAATCGAATGATAAACGCCGGTTGCTGTTTGACACGTAGTGTTTGTTTTAATTTCATAAAATTGGACGAAAAAATATTCACGATCGAAAATCGAAACGAAAATAAAATTGTTCTCCGACAGATTTGTCCGTATTATAATATTATTATAAAGATGGGTGTATAATAAATTACCGTGACAGGTATACAACACTATTAAATCGTTTATTAAAAATACACATGTCATTATTATGCATATTTTTTTAAAGGCTTAAACTGAGTGTGTAGCCTGCATATGTATACATTGTATGAAAATGTATTGATTGATTAGATATAGTTGACTACAATACACGTCCGCGCGTGTATGGTGCATTCACGTCACGTATATAAGAGTTCACCGTGTGTTGTATAGAATTAAAAGTTAATTCGCCGAGTAAAACTGACACATCAGAGCATCGTTCGAATAATATAGCTGGTGGTACGCGAGAAACGTGTTTTACAGTCTAAAATACTGCGTGACGACGGGAAAACTTGGCGTAATTTTCCACGGCCGTTAAGCGAGTACACGTCGTCGTCGAATAAAATGCGATAAAAATGCACCTTTTCCTTTTTACACGCAAACAGGTCAAATATAGTTAATGGTTTTAAACGGTACGTGTAATACAATATATACCGTGCGCGTATATATACAAATAATAGCGATCGATACGTTTTCGAATTGAAAACGTATCCAAACAACGGCTGCTAATGTTTTTTTAATGTTTTCAAAGCGTCGTTATTGAAAACACATTTTAATAATTATTGTCATCCGATTTTAGTGCCCGCCGTGACATACAATGACAATATTATTATTGTTATTATTTTTTTTTTTTTTTTAGTTTTTCGTCGCAAACCGTTTTACTGCTACAGCTACTACGTTGCACAAACACAAAACACGTAATTATTTTCTACAAACGAGTAGAACACGACCTATAAACTTAAATTCAAAGCATATTATTATTTTTATTGTATACTCACACGAACGAATGGCCACGACAACAATAATACACATGTGTACGGGTAGTACAATATAATATATTATAAAGTTATCGGCGTTTCCAAAAGCGAACAAAATACAATACAAACCTATATGATGGTATATAATGTGCATATTATGTATACTCCGTTCGTGCCATAAAAATGCTTTTCAATGAGACCAAAGTAGGAATTATGGTTGTACGGAAAATACGGTTCCAGGCAATTACGTTCGAGATCGGTCATCATCTCCCAAGGTCCCGTGTCTTTGACCTGCCCAAGCAATCACCTGATGCCACCGCGAATACGAATTGTTTTATAACTATCATCGCGTTATAGGCACATTTATATTATACATAGCTTTAATATATTTTAACAATCTTAGTCGACGTCTTCGCTGCCATACAAGGCTTTATCATAATAGCGTTTTCGCCTAAAGAATAATCAGTTTTTAACGGTTACTAAAATAATAATATTATAAAACGATTAAGACAGACGTACACGGCACATTATAATAATAATAATAATAAATCGGTAAATGTAGTTTTCACACCGAAGGCAATGCAGGTAGGTAAGTAACAAACTATACAAACTCGAAATCGTTGACATTAGTAGTGTAAAGTTTTTGATCAAAAAAATTCGATACCTATATAGTTGTTCTCCATAGACGTATTATATGATAATATTGTTATTTATTAATTGCATGATCATCTTTAAACACGGATTCATACACAAATAAATCATGCACGAATAATTTACATCCGATCGTCTGTTCGAGTAGAATATACCAGTCGTACACACAAATACCCAACAAGAATTCACAAAAATATCGTTATTTATATCGCAATTTAACGTAAAAGTTTATACCGTTGGTTACCTATATGTATATATAGGTAAAGTAAACAGAGCGGGCGCCATCGACTTTGGGGTCGCCTCGTCCCGCAGTCGTATTGTGAATTCGTAACGCGTGCGTTTAAATATCACGTTTACACGGAAAAAAATGTTTTTTAATATATTATAATAATAATATAATATACTATCGTAACGTCACGTCGTTGGCCGAGAAACTGCCTAGGGAGAAATATTATCAATTATCACGAGATACATAATATTATTCGGCACGTCAGATATTATATCGGTTCCCCCGGAGGTGGCTTACGGGCCACAGCTCTGCGCGACGTTTCACGGCATATATAATGTAATGTTATATTTTTTTTCGTCCGCCGAAGAAAATTATACCTTTTCATCGAGGTTTTTTTCCCCGCCGTTTTGGGCGCACGAACACGAAACGCCCATTGCTTAAACGGATTTAGAGTTTTCCCCTTCAATCACTATTTTATTATTATTATTATTATTATATTTTTTTGTAATGGTTTAGAGGTGGAACCGACCGAATGCGATGCCGCCGCTGCTGCTGCTGCTGCTGCCGCAGTTAGCGCCTCTACCGAATATCCATTTAAACATCTGGTGTTTAGTATATAGTTCCCCTCGCCTCGTCGTCATCTCCACTCTCCCCTCGCCGACAGTTGTGTTTCTATGGCATTTGAACTCGCGACGAATCGTCGTGCTGAATCGACTGCAGCTCGTATATACACCATATAAACATACATTTTATTATTATTATATATATATATAATATGCGTTGCGCGTCTACGGTACAAGCGGCGGCGCCCTTGTAGCCCCTACCCGGTTCGAAACCAACGAATAGTTTTTTCCTCCAAACTTATCCGGTTCACTGAGGCCTTTTACCGTTTCGACTGACGCATTGTGTTCGCCGCCCGATCCTATAGAAAATCACGATGAATGGATTTTCTGTGCGTGCGCGTGCGTTTTCCTCCGTTCGTTGCATTCGATTTCGGATCGTTCCAAATGGTCGGTGGTGGCTGCAGCAGTGGCTGTTATTTGTCAACAGTCAACACTATATTACATTACGACTGCGGGCTACAGTACGTTCGAATAAAGTTTCAAAAAATAATGATATATATTCATATTATTATGTCAACAAAAACGAGTTTGAATTTGTAAATCACCCGCGGTACATAGAAACGAGCTAAACAATAATTATAAATTAAAATTTGTTTTCAGGGAACATCGTTTTTGATTACGCGTAAAAAACTTACTGATAATTGAATCCAAATTAATCGAACACGGTATTTTTTAACTCGTCTTATACACGCTTACACCTATATACTGTTTCGATTTTTACCGTTTTAATTATTAATTTTTTTAATCATTCATTTCGAGTGTGCTGAGTTCTGACATGATATCGAATGAATTATAGTGAACACATTGGTTATATAATTGTAATAGGATTCAACGCACTACGCACATATCAGTCATGGCTTTATATAATATCGTAGGTGAAACGGTTTTTAATACGTTAGGAATGATTTAAGTATACCTACACTGCTTTGACCTTTACTCTAAGTAAAATACATCGTACATTTAATTAACTTGTTTAAACACTTCAAAATGTTATATCACCGAAAATCGTATATGTATTTAAAATAATCATCGACTGTATTTTAGTCTGTACACCTAAATCATCCGAATCATTCCCTATTGGTTTGTCTCGTCGCGCGTATAATATAATACCTACAACCGACTAAACCAATATTTTTTGAATATTAAACGAGTGAGAAACTTTATATATCATACTTGGAAAATTATTTTAAACGTAATTTAAACTCGTTTTGGAATATTTGTTTTGTAAGCTGATTGAATATCACTGCGACAGATGTCTGAATAAAGAACGACGGGGGTGTCGAAGAGGACGGGCAAATAAAAATAAAACAAAAGTGACGAAATTATATTGAGCGATATATCCCTGGGGTTTATGGACGGTTTTTAGATAGAACACAAATAATAAATAAATTGTTCACCAAAGAAGAAAAATATAAACCGATAACGGGGCTATTATAATTATTATTGTTGATGCTGCTGTCAGTTGGATGGCGTAACACCATGCGAATGACTCGGTGTACAGAAAAATGCACTCAATATAATCGTTCATTGTTTGTATGATTGTTGTAAGAGCACAATTTTCGAGGTACGGATTTTTCGTACGATATTTTTTACAGTTAAAGGCAACAATAAATTGACGATATAGTGTTATGTCGCGATTTACCACGATTATACACATATATACGCCTATGGTCTATGTAATCTATTATATATGTTACGTATAAGTATATAATGTATACACTGCAGCGTATAATACTATAATCGAAAGTCCGATACGGTCGCCAATCGAATCGCACGTCGTCGCAGTATGGGTGCGTGCGATAATATTATAATTTATAATAAAGTATAGGTATACCGAAACGAGATTGTCGGACAAGAGAAGCGAGAGAAGAGAGAGAGAGAGAGAGAGAGACCTATATGTGTAAACGTTGTGCATTATATTATATACTATATATTATAGTGTATTATACATGTATAGGTATATATAATATCATTATTATAACGACTACCTGCAGCAGTGTCCATCGTGTACACACACACACACACCAAATACGTGTACCTATATAATGATAATGTATAATAACATGTAAACCAGATACCGTGTTCACGGTAAAAATATGATTTACACACCGTCGTCGTCGTATATAGTCGTCGTGCGTTTCAATCGATTCAAATTGGGTCAAAACATCGATCGTCACCCTCTAATTGCCACCACCACCATCGACACGATTGAAATATTAGAAGAACGCAAATGTCAATATGTCGTTCATAGGTCGTCGCGTGTTCCGATCACAGATGCCTTCAAAGAAAAGAAACGACCGGATGGTTAGTTATCATTTACCGGGCCCCTCCCCCTCAGAAAAAAATGGGAATTTCTTTTTTGTGTACCACGGTATTCATAATATATACGTGCGAGCGCTGTTGAAAACACCTGCAGCCTTTACAAATCTCTTGTGAAAAAATTCACCGGTCTTCCTATATTGCGTCATCAATCATCACCACAACAACCGCTTAGTGTTTACATTCCCTGCTCCATCTATACACGGACTGCAACAGTTTAACGCAGCAGTATATATTTCTAAGGGATAGTGTGTGTTGAAATCTGTACCGACGTCTAGACATCCAAAAATTTTGCATTTCACGTGCAGAGCCCGTCGATTTGATCCGTGGATTCGTACCCGATTATGCGTGTTTAAATAAATAATTGTATTATGCATTATTATTGTATTAAAAAGGACTTTTTTAATGTGTTATTCCGTGGCACGCACGGCACGCTCGGTTTAACACAGCCGCGGTCAGGGAGATGCAAGGAATATTATTTTTTGTTGTCATGCTCGCTGCGGGGGAATATGATTTTTAGATTTGACAGGGTAAAATATGTATCCTAGTCGCGATAATCACGTAGGTACCTATATAGTCGAACGCTATGATAAATGTCCACACCGCTTTTTTGAAGCGATATAAAATAATAGGTACTAATACAACAATTGTAATATTAGCTCGATGTGGAAATGCAGTCCATTATTCTATCGATTCACGTGAGTTCGTGCGTACACAGCACACATCTTTTCTTTCTGCACGCATATATATATATATACAATATATACACGTATATAGGTATTACCAGAGAACATAATCACGTCACGCGTGAGTAGAATATTATACATATAATATATAATATGTCAATACTATTGCTGTACTTGCGTTGTAAATAAGTCTATCAGAGGGTCTGCCGAAGAACACGCGATTCCTGAACTTGAAAAGCTTTCACGATCGTCCGGGACGCCGGAGCTCGCGGTGACGCTGTCGAGTCGAGAAATCAAACGGTTTTCAATTTTCATTTTTCTCGTCGCGGTGTTGACGGCGACGATAATAATTACGACGAGCGTAATATTATAATGTACTGCAGTTGCGTCTCTCGGAATATTCCGCTGTACAGAGTGTAATTCGACAAACCGATTTTATTTCCATGCAACCGTGTAGGTATATCAATCCGTTTCACACGTGCAACCATATTGTTATGCACGGTTATCATAATATCATCGGCATTATTGGAAGCAGCCAAGTCATAATATCGTTTTTAGCCGATACGCGTATACGTTTTAATCCGTCTAGATATAGACAGATGTGTACGTTTTTGACCATCGGACTGCATTTGGGCTCACGTTATGTTGAATAAATCATGTTGTTATTGTACGTATATAGGGTAAACCGTGTGCGTATGCGGGCGACTTACCCTCGATAATACATTTTTTTCATTTTTGTAATGGCCATCGGCGGTCCTTGTTTACAGAAAAAGGGTGAAAATGGTGATTTACAAGACTAAATCATTTTTATTATTGTTGGCTTATTGGGAGTTATGTCATACGAACCGTTTGGCACACATCGTTTCGAAATGAATCAACGTTATATGCATTTAAGTAAATGAAACCGTTTTGCGTGTTTAACAATAATATTATAATAATAGTATGTATATACTGCGATGTATAAAAATCCGTAAAAATTTCAATTTTTTAATAGATACCAGTTGCACAAAAAAATGTATTCATGTAATGGTTTACTAAAATTTAATGACCAATTATGGGCCACTAAATCATGTATAGCTAAATCATAAGGGACCATTTGTTCACTTATAATTCATAAAATTTTAGGTTAGGTGATTGTTCTTGCAATCAGAACTAGAGTTCAACTATAGAGATACCGATCAAGATTCAAGAGTGAATGTATTTTAATTGTTTTGTTATTATTGAATGAGTATTTGACGTGTGTGACATTAATTTTTGCACGTATACAATTTATAAAATATTATTATATTTATTATAAAATGTCGTGAATAGTATTTGTAACACTAATATGCGTTGTTGGCTCAAACAATAATTGTAAAAGTCGAATTATGATGACAAAAATATATAATATATTATAAATAACAGCTATCAGAGTGGTCCTATTTTATTCGTCTATTTTATTTTTCATTTACTTACGCTTATCGTAAAATATAATTTGCAACGTTAAATGTTTTATTTTCTACATTTAAATAAAAATAATAAATCTATTTTATGCTTTTATGAGACGTTAAACGGACGACGACGACCACCAACCAGTCACCACCGCTAAACCAATCACAATCGCCGTCTCCACTTAATCACGGGAGGATATTAGTTTGATAACATACGGATAAATAGGTAAGTACATCGGACTTACAGCAGAATGTTCTAGTAGTAAACCGAAGAAATAACGAGAAAATGTCATCCAGGGTTGTCGCCTGTTATCGTGTCGGCCGCGATGATTTGTACACTCACATAATAGTAAAATTTGGAAAATATCGTTTTCCGTACAGAAAACACACTCGTCGCTATAGTCGTGTCTGAAGGAAAAAAAATATTTTTTTTAATTTGCATCATTATTATTGTTCGCTCGCCTCACCAGACAATTCCGTCTCGTCTTCTGGGTTAGATGCCTATACGCGGGAGCTCCGGACTCATCACCGCGGGAAACGCCGTTGTTTGCCCTCGTTTTCGATATGATATGCATATGTATAGTTTATATGCACGAGAAAACTGAATAATAAAAAAAAATCACAAGACGAGGAATAAAATTATAAAAAAGAAACTGGTTTGGAAACGGCGGCGTATGTATTATAGCGAGCGCGAAACGTTTTGTATGTACACACCACCGCGCACGCTGTATATATGAATATAGATATAGTATATAATACTATAATATTATTATGTTGTTGTACCTATCCACCTGCCTCATAATAACAATATTATAAAATCGGTTACCCAGCATCGTCAGTACTTATCGAACCTCACGAAACAAGCGTGAACTATACCTTTTTATATAATAATATAATATTATAGATATAATAATAGTATATTATGTGGGAATAGGTACTTTGATAAATTTGCAATTTTTTTCTGCACTCTTTCGATAGTGCGTATAATAAATAATAACAGCATATATTTTGGCTTGCACTACGAAAGCTACACGATATGTGAATGTACGCATAGGAGTTTTTATTTTACGTTTTTGTCGACAAACGTGCACAGCTGCAATATCCACTACAATGGAGAACATTTGGTAGTATAAATGCGACTTGCTTGTAGATACACGCATTACATATTTTATTATAATATACGTATGGCAATGAATTCAATAAACATTTTTCAAGTGTTTTCAAACACTTCATTTTTTATCTACTTACGCAGAGGCCAAGAAGGTTCTCGATTTCGACCAGTCTTTCGTAAAGCTATACCGTAGCTTTTCTAAATGAAAAAACTCTAATACCAACGGGGTATAGATATATATCGTCATATTACTAGTAGTTTCGTTTAGGTCTGTGAGACGAATCAATGTACAATCGATACGGTTTATCATTTTCGAATCGATATTATAACGATGCGTTGATCAAGAGTCGTCGAAAATATGCAATATTTCAATACTACGTTGATATTGTATAATGTCAGCGCCGTGAGATTAAAATACATGACCACTGGTCCCGAATTCCGAATTATTTGTCTTTGGAAGTCGGCTCACTTGACGTTAGTCCATACTATATACAAACACTGAAACACGAGGCTGGTGTTGTTCATGCAGAACCGAAACGTATGTAAATCTATGTTAAATCGTATATGACGTGTCGCGGTGTATTCACCTCGGAAGAATGCCCCGAGAGCACAGCTCTTTTCCGGGTGCGAATTAATCAAATCCGATGCCTCGGCGGCGGAAACGGTGATGCCGCACACGGTCAAGTTCATGGTAGTCCGAACATATTATTATAGTATTACACCGTGATAATATGTGTGGTGTATAATCATGATTCATGATACAACTGTCACACGCAGCCGCGGATCTAGAAACGAAAAAAAGGGAGAGGCTAGACTTTAAGTGCATAAAAGTATAAAAGCATTGAGATTAAGTTTTATTAGTGAATAAAATATTTATCACACATACATATATTATAAAATAATAACGATACCAAACTTTAATAACAAAATTAACTTTTATTGAATTGCGTTTACGCGATTACGTTGAAAAGCGTGAAATAAATTCAAGTACCTAAGGCCTAAGGGGGGGGGGGATTTCAGTTTGACCCACGAAAATCTGGTGTCAATCGTACTCGTTATGATATTTTTAATTTGCGCAAATGACGGTCTACTCTCTATTCCGCGTGAACCTTCCATGCGTCTATAATAATGACATAACTATACAAGCAGGTGGTTCTCAACACCAAGGTGCCTTGAATACAAAAAAAAAAAATAGCTAATAGACAGCTATACTAATAGCTATCTGCAGCTGACTACAATATATTATACAGGTAATACTAGTCGTGAGATAATTGCACGAGGCAATAACTATAAACCACACCGTGCCAAGTGTTCGTATATTTTTATTTCATATCAACCATCGGTTATATATTATGCATATAGTAAAAATTAAGTTTATTCGCATCTTCGAAAACTTTGTTTATCTTAATCGTGAATTCATACAAAAGTCTACGGAGACGGAGAATTTTCCACGAACGGGACGACATAAAAATATAATATTTGGTTTGCGTTGAATAAGTGTCGATGCTTTCTTTCGATTAAGCGACTTATTTGTTTGTTTGATTCGCCACTCGGCGTACCATTAATCTGCAGGAAAAACACCGACTAAACGCGTTTTTCTGTTTACAATGGTAAATTGTCGTGGAATGGATTTGGAATAATTTTTTCGTTTATACATTTTGTACCGCTGATTATAAAACCTCAGTCGAAATACAGCAGTACAGATCCCTACAATACAGTTAAATATGAAATGCTTTATTATATAGAACTTAATCTTATCTCAGTGTTAAAAAAATATCATTCAATAACGCTCGAGTTGTATTTTAAATAACCATCTTCGAGATTTGTTATGCGTAAGCACATTTTTTTTTTAATGTAAATAATTCACATAATTTATTAGTCATTTGTACAATATTGTTGTAATGATACCACACCGTGAAAAAAAACAAAAAAAAAAAACAGCTTTAGACAATTGAATTTCGTTGAAATATTAAAGAAAGCCGATAATGCAATCATTTTAATGCCAGATATTAAATTATCATCAGTCAGTATTGTACATTTTGAATAGAAACACTATCCCAGTCACAGAAATACAAATTGGCCGACAGAATATTGATAACAATAATTGCGTTCTGTTAATTCGATAAGAAGCTTTATGCGTTTGCAATAAACAAGTCGGTGGACTCTAAATAATATTGTTATAAATAAATAAGTACGTATTTGTTTAAACCTTTTACGTCCAAAGCCCGTTTCGCATTGTGTACAAAATACTTGCTTCAGTATAATAATCCCACGAGAGAGTTTTATATTGTGTATACGTACATAATATATTGTTCGTGTATTATTGTTGCGCGGAAGCAACGCTATCGATTTATTTTAAACCTTGATTCACGAACAAACACAAATGATTTTTACAATAATCCAACCCGATAATAGTAATAAATATTATTTATTCTCGTAATTTATGAAATTCACCCTCTTTAATGAATTATAACGGCGGACGGCCATTAGAAAAATGAAAAAAAGTCAGTCAGCGGGGGAAACGCGCGCATTAGTTTTGTGCGTATATATATATGTGTATGTATAATATGCGGACTTCACGTCGTCCGCTATTAAAATGGAAAACCGTCGCGGGAAATTCGTAATAACAACCGTCTTTGGCCGAACCTTATTTCGCCGTTCGGCGCCATTATCGTACCCAGTATTATTATATTTACTTCCGCAAAACAAAACATAAAGACTATATATATACACTATTTTCGTAACCAACCGCATTTCGTGCGTTATTATTATTATTATTATTTCTTTTTACGTTTTAATATTAATAATAGTAATGTCGTTGATTCGGTCAAGCCCGTCGTCGCGGCGACGACGACGACGTTATATAACATCCGACCCGAGCCCGGGAACCGTATTTTTGCGACCGTAAAAATATTATATATCACATTATTATATTTACAACGCACGTAATATGTATACGTGAGAGGCGGGTGACTTTGCGGGGGGGGGGAAGTAAATTTTCTTCGTGACCGGTATAAAGCGATCCGGCGACGGTCACCGCGGGTCGGCAGAGGGCGAAATCGATTGCGGAAAGAGTCTTCGCCGGACCGGTTACACAGATACAGCGTTCTAATTCGAAACGCGCGAGTACGCGACGCGCGTGCGCCGCGACGGAAGCTCGAAACGGCATAGATGACGTCGCTCGTACGGCGATCGGAGAACGAACATTACGCGGCGATAAAGGGCTCAAATGTACAATAATATTCCGAGGACGTGCGTTATTATTATCATTTTTTTGAATGCGGTGCATAATATTATGCACTATTCAGTGTCTGTTTGGTCGCAGACCCGTCGTGAACGTACGGTACACGGAGATCTGGACGACCGTAATGGTATAATAATATCATGATGGACGGTGCTATATTATATTATTATAGTATATAGTAACGACGACGACGACGACGGCGTAGACATTTATCGTACATAATATAGTGATGTAGAAGAAGCGACACGAGTGCCCGTAACGCGTATTTAGGCGGACTGCGGAGAATAGATTCGTGTGTGTATATGGGCATTATTATGAGGCACGAGTGACAGAAATAGAGAGACAGAGACACAGTGAGAGAGTGATGTGGCGCGTGTAATAATGAAGCCGTTTAGGTCATTCGCTCGGGGCGCGGGCGAATACGCTCGCAGCTCTGTGGCTAAAATAAAAAAAAGATTGAAACTAGTTTGTCACAAGTTTACTGACGAGTCATGCTCGCAGCGGAGCGGTGTGCGCGTATAATAGCTACGATTTTTCATTTACGCTTATTCCGTGTCGCGAGTGAATATACGCATATATATATATATATATATATATTATATTATATATTATGTATGTGACGGGGGCCCCGCGTGTATACCTGTTCGCGTAGTACAAATGTAAATATATTAACGATGTGTGTGTGTGTGTACACGAGAAATAATCATGGTTCATGGCTGTACAATTGAACTTGAAGCCGAAATGAAAAAAAAAAAAAAAAGTACAGCCGGCAATAGAAGTGTGTGTGTATATATACAGTGTATACACGCACGCACACATTATATTATTATAAATATCGTTTATAATACGAAGGCTGCGTACACTTTTGGAGGCCACAAACGCCGGTCGGAGGAAGACGGTCACGATCGTTCGTGCACTTCCATTGAGGAACACGACCGCCGCCATTCGTGTATTGATTTAGATTTTCTCGTCCGCCACTTATTATGACTTGAAACCTGTTTGTGTGCGATCACGTGTGTGTGTGTGCAAGTGTGCCTTTATAATATACGTGGAGATAATATATACGTATACATCATCGAGAGTTCGAAAAGAACTAACCAATTCGAGAGAGTAAAATTAATATGCTATAACATTAGCGCACCGCGATCTTCTAGAATCACACTTGGCAAAAGTGGTAATATCGCGATAATAATAATTATTATTAATATTTATGTGTCCGCTCGTCCGCTAATACTGCAGCCACTGTCGTCGCCACTAGACACGTTCGACTTGTAGGCGTAAATAATATTACATTATGATATATTATTGTATAACTGTAATTTAAAATTGTTTTTATAAATCATTATTTATTTTATTGCCTGGTCGTCAGTATACCTACCCACCATCTGCTTCATCTGTCCGTGAGTCGACGATGTCCTTCCGCATTATGTGTGCGGTGTAGATATCTTTATAAAAAGTAATAACTCATAATTCATAAATCATAAACAATCATTTTTCATGAGTTATTATAATGGTTTCGAAAATACATAATATGGTCCACATGTTTTAAATCTCGAACTTTTAATTCTACCGGATTTAATACAATATAATATGATAGATAATTATAGTGCTGTACAGCATATTTCCATAATATAAAATGCATTATATTCGTATAATCGAAAGACAATTCGAATTTATACCAAATTTGTATCCAATATGTTTAAATATAATAACGGTATGTTGATCAATTAGAAAGTCGATATTAACCTCCCTATTATATATTAATAAATCTACAAAATTAGTATATTATTTGAATTTTTAAAAGTCGTGTTTAAAAAATTTAAAAAAATTCAAGCGATTTTTGAAGTAATTTTTTTTAGACCATGATGGTTAAAGAAAGGCTAACATGTAACAGTCATAATATTATATTTCAGTAATGAGAATCGCACTAGAATAATATGCGCATTACATTTAGAAGGGATACTATATCTTCCCAATTAATTCATATGCTATATTATAATCATATAGGTAATAGGTATTATATTGTAATATTATATCAAAAAGCACAGTGGAACGCTCGTCGACAGGTGTAATGATTTGAACGCGCGTTCGGTAATCACAAAAACGTATTGCATCACTCTTAAAAATATTATTGGCACAACGATAAAAAAAATATCTGCGATAATATAATTGTATATAGGTAAGTAAAACGACAGATTTATGATCATAACAAGCCGGTACACCCACGTGGTGCAGCATTGGCCACGATTGTACCGAGGAGGTCTAGGGATGGGTTGACAAACACGTCGTATTTTTGGGCGCTTGTACAAGCGCGGTAAAAATAGTGGTTCATATGTGTATAATATTATCGTTAGGTATGGGAAAGTGTCGATTTCAATGCGCGTACTCGTCCGTGTGTATATCATAGAGGAACAGTGAATATAATACGTACCTATATACGTATATAATATTATTAGGTGTGAAAAAATGATTTCAGGAAAAAACGCCCGGTCAAAAGAGGAAGAAAAAAAATAAATGACGGTAGGTCAGTGGCATTGTGTTTATGTGGGTATATATATATATATACCTGTATAATATATATATGTACCTATATAATAGACATTACGCACCGCGGCAATAGGTTATGGTTGTATTTTTGTATTTTTTTTTTTTTTATCAATTTTGCCTTCCTGCCCATTCAACCGCGATTGGTTTCTCGTCATGCTCGTGAATTTTCCACTGCACGTCATTCTGTTGCCACCGCGGTTGCTGTTACACATCGCGTGAATCGCGTACCGAGGAGACCAAGGCCATCGTCGCCACCGCCATCACCTCCACCGAGAACGTCCGCAGACCGGCTATGTTATATATTATGCAGTGCGTGCGTGCGTGCGAGAGCGATTCCTGGTACAGATATTATACCTGTCGTGATATTAAACGTGACGCGGCGTTGAAACGTCTATACGATAGTAGGTATATTATATTCCTATAAAATATATAATATTATGTGCGCACATATACCGCACGTAGCTGCAGCTTCGGCAGTGTCGCAGCCGTACAAAAGAGTCGTCGAGTGATGATGTTTCCTGTGCGCACAAAATCGAGTTTTGTTTTGGGGTTATTTTTTTCGAATCATCGTCACGATGTCGCGAAAAATTTCGTTTTGTCTTAAAATATAGAAATAAACCACCGCGCCATGCACCGAGTCGACGGTTGCCTATATGTTATACATTATCATATTATTATTATTATTATTGTTATAACGCTCGATGTGTCCGTCCGTCGCGAGTAGGTCGGTTTCGAACGCGGACGACATATTGCGGTCTGCATAATGTAATAATATTATTTACGATGTATAATATACGTTATTGTGCAATGGAAAACAAACGTCGACGGTCGTTCAACTCGCGCCGTGGATAATATTATAATATAACGAACGAGAATTTTATTTCGATACCGGAAACTGCTGTGCGTGCACACGATGACCTCGTACATTGTATGGTTTCATATGTACTAAAGAAAGTTAAAAAATTGTCCCCGTAAACATTTTTGTCGGTACCTATATCCACGCGCATATCAAAAGCCTGAACAACGCACTCGCGGTGTAACTGTGGTATGTTGTTCCCGACCGTTAAAGTTACTGACGGACGTGATGACACAAATAATATGATGGTTGCGCTACGGTTGGAACCTATACCAATAAAATTATAATATATTATTAAATCGGTACGATTAATTATATTTTATTGTATATAAGCCTTTTGGCTTTTCTTCAATATGTTTAGGTCGAATAGTCTTTTGAACGCAGTGATTAATAAATGGTTATTCATTTTTTATTTTATTTCAAAACGATCAATATGTATCGTTCGTGACATCAACATCGTGCATTAATATGATTATTAAAATCATATTAATTATATATAATATATACTTGGCTGGTGCAGTGGTGTGATTGAAAACTACCAGAAAAATATTAAAAGCATGCTTGTGCACTGTGCACACTGTGTCGACAGTAGCAGAGCAAAGCCGATGGATATATGATTGCGTATATCATATAATTATAGGGAAGTGCGGGATGATTAGTCTGAAATAATGTGGTCAACTGCCTTAGATGACAAATTCTATATAATATTATAATAATAGCCAATAGGTGCGTGTTACCAGGCCAAAAAACATGCAAAACTCCACATTATAAACGCACATACGAGTATTTATTTTTGTTCCCTTGGTTAATATTATGGTTTCATACAATCATACAGCTTGTAAATTTTTTAAACGTAGGTATATAATAATATTATTGTGTTGAAGTGTTCTACCCTTGTTTTATTTTTGATGCGGAGAGTCAGTGTGTAATATAAAGAACTGACAAGTAATTATCTCTAATTTTTTTTTCGCCCCCAACCTATTCGAGTTATCGAGGTTTCACTGTATTTCGTTCGGCGATCAACCGGTATCGAAGAACGCCGCCGCCGCCACCACTTGGAGGCCCTGTCGAGGGATTTTCAAAGAAGAAAAATCAATCGAAACAGGTAGGTAGGCCAACGGGTACCGGGTCATAGAGTTTTCTGTTTTCCTGTTGTGTTTGCTATATTAAATTATTTTTACGACGACGCATTGTCGAAAAAATGCTACAACAGTGCAATGACATTCAACTGCTATAGCTATAGAGCAGTCGGTGCGCTGTCGCTTCTTGCACATAATATATCTGCATTCATAACACATTATATTATTACAGTACTCATTATGTGCGTGATAAATCACAATATTATAATATCGTATTATTATGTTGTTTTCGCCAACAGAAGCGGTTTGCGCAGAAGTAGCGGGCTTTGGCCGGCGCGGCGTTGGCATCCGTCTTCGCATCATACACGATGGACAAAAAATACGTATATAATAGTAATGGTATAATGACGCGTTTTAATAATATTGGGCGAAAATCGTCGCGACGCGCGTTACGCATTTATACAGTGACGCACGAAGCTATAATAATAATATAATATTATAGGTATAACTAATGATAATTCGTGCGTTACGGGCCGTGCTGGGTAAAGAGGAAAAAAAAATACGGATAAACAGATAAATGCGGACACGTGCAACGACCCCATTACGCACTGTTATATTACTCATTCTCATTACTCACTTATCGAGGAGCGCGTGTTTTTTTTTCTTCTTATAATATATTATTATTATTATTATTATCATTCGATCCCGTTAGGTTCACGAAACGCGGGTATCCACCTCGACGCGGCGTCTGCAATAACGACGATTGGTTTATATGTCATTATATATTATTATAGTCGTTTGAGAGACGTTATGTAAATCGCACGAGTTACCGGAGACGTCATATTATTATTATTATTATTATTGTATCAATAACGCGGCAGTGCGCTTGGTTTAGTTTTGTTTCTTTTTGTATGTACCACGACGCGACCGGACGTACCTAGCACAATATACACTATTTAGCCGATGCAGTTCGTATACGATCCGATTTGATATATTAATGTGTTTTCGGCGAGAGTGCGTTAGCGTGTGGGGTGGGATGATGATAAATGGGGTGAGTGAAAATAGTACACGAGGGTTTAGAGATGCGGGCGATGCGGCATCATATTATCATACTCTCCGGAGACTTTTTAGACGATCGAAACTTCTTGTGGAAGTAGCAATATAATGGATTGGCGGAAAATGCGGATGGCGTATTGGTATTGATAAATATTACGAACGACCATATTATATTATTATTATTATTGCATATCGTGCATCGGAAACGAGAGAGATGCTCGTAATATATTAATATATATATATTGTTGTCATACAGAGTCAAACACGTCGCCGTAGAACTCCGTATTATATATACGACTACACCGCCCATTATAATACCATAATAATATAATAATACGTCCCATACGGACCGCATCGTCGTCGCAGTCGTGGTCGGCGGCCGGCGCAACCGGTTCTTATAATATCATAGTAATATTATACACGAGAGCTGAAGTCGGTCGTCCCAAAAGAGAGAGAGAGAGAGAGAGAGATAGACGGAGAGGGACAGAGAGACCAGCAGAAGGAGACGGAGAAAGACGGCGGCGTGCGAAGGGCTACTGGAAAATAATACGATACGGCTGCTTGCCGAGTGCGAGGTGGAGGTCAGGTCACAGTATATATATATACATATACGTAATATTATAATGTGTACGGTCGGCTCCCGCGAGACAGATATATTTATTAATCGGCCGATTGCGCAGCATCCAGCAGCCCGCGCGTGCGCGTAGGTTCCGATAAATAATAATAATATTAAAAACGAATGTCTGCATGCTGCACGCGGTCGGTCCAACGAAATTATTGTTGGACAGATTAGACGTTTGTGTATGTTTAAACACTGCCGTTGTAAATAATGATATTTGCATTGATTTGATTTACGAAACGATACGGTCCCACACATAATATGACGGGCGCCGTTTCACTATAAACCGTCTATACGCGTGTTATAATATTATATATTATGTTAATATTAATAATGATGACTTTTACTCTGTTGATTATGTGCGAAACCGATCTTTCGTTATTATAATATATGCGTAACCGATTTCGTCCATCCAAGTTGCCGGTCAACGTATAAGATCATCGCATCCCTCTGAACACCGCGCGTCCAAGGCTTATTTTATAAGTTATATATATTTAGGTACTGTTTTTATTATTTTTAATTGTTGTTTTTTTTAAAAATGGAATAGTCTTTAAGCTGAAATAATACGTTTGAAAATGTAATAGTACCCATCAGTATGCTATTAAAATTCTGGGTTAGTTGATTTTTTGATTCATGCCGAAACGCGTACATAAATAAATCGTACCTATACATATAATATGATATAATATCGTATGTTTATTTTATTGGTAAAAATTGTTAAGCCAGCCACGATGATGGGCATAATATAACGCTGTGTATACTACGAGATTTAGGTTTTAACTGTTGGAACACCACACATGCATACACACTGCACATGTGCAACAGTCGTATAATATAATATACTCCTGTAAACGCGTCTGGTCTCGCGGGGAAGGGAAAAAAGTAAAAAAACTGGAGACGGACTATGATATTTAATACGTTTGCGCTCGTCGTCGCAGTCACCGTCACGTCCCATAAGAACTACACGCCTACAACACACATATTAAGCGATAATACTATTTTGGATCTAAAAATTGCACGTGATCATATCGTTCTGATCATTGTCGTGAACAATTTATGGAATCGTGTATCGATGACGAGTCGTTTTTGTTTCAAACCGTCCATCATGATGCAAGGCGGTAAAATATCGTTTTTTTTCTCAATAGTTTCGACCAGTTGAACACTGCAGTCATTCCATTAGAAATATTTAGACTCATGCAGTGGTATAGTTTTGGAAGAGGGGGGGGGAGATCTAGACTTATAGTTCTATAAACATAAATATATTAAAATCTCTTATTAACGTATTATAATAGTATAGAAATAACGATATATGTATTATATAATAAACATTGTCCCGTTTGGCCGCGGTTTTGTTCATAAAGTATTGAGGTATTTATAAAATTGGATTTTCATAAAACTATGTCCGCATAGTATGCGTAAAAAATACCCCCAAACTCATAAATAAATTAATATAATATAAGAAATATAAGTGGTAGCCGCGAAACGTATGAAAAAATCTATAATAAATACGGATTTTTATGGATGAAACCCAAAACCCCATTATTGTGTTCGGCCGAAAACAAAAAGGTAGATTTTTGGCTAAAACGGTCCTTTTTGATGCATAAAATATGTATAACTTCATCTTTTGGTCCTCAAAGGTTTATAAGGCTACCACCCGTACAGTCCCTACCCTACGTAAAAAAAGTGAACCTACTCGAATGAAAGTGCA
Organism: Sitobion miscanthi; assembly: GCA_008086715.1. Classification (NCBI taxonomy): domain Eukaryota; kingdom Metazoa; phylum Arthropoda; class Insecta; order Hemiptera; family Aphididae; genus Sitobion; species Sitobion miscanthi. Next base: position 15,543,197 of record CM017800.1, read on the forward strand.
CTACTGCGGACATTCGATGGGAAATGGTTTCGGTACCAGAAATGTGTCGGTTTCGAAAACGCATGCGGACGCTGTCCCTCGTGGCGTCGAATTTGACAACACACGAGAAATCCACCGTGGTCGGGCACGGGTCCAAGAATAAAACTTTTTCCTTCCTATTCTCTATCTCTCTCTCTCTCTATATATATATATATATATATGTATAATATATTATTATATCACAGTTCCCTTCAAACTCGCAGTCCCGCGCCTCGTCTCTGCAGCACATTATGTATTTATAAAACTCGGCATTAATATTACACTGACTACTATAATGTTTATTATTTTTATAACTGAACTGCCGTTGGAAACGCTCTCGTCCAAACAGGCCACGCGCGGAGATGACGTCTGTCTGCAGCAGTGTCGATAAGACGATAACGCGCTCATTGCGACGTGTGGTGCGCAGATGCTCCACACGAGATATTGTGTGAGCAACCACATAATAATAATATATTATATTACATATTATTATTATTATTATTATTATGAATGATAGTTGTAACAATATTATAATATAATGTAATAAAATATTAACATTAAGCAAAACATTATGTGTGTGTGTGTGTGTGTGTACTGTTTACACACGACGGAGTCACTTCCACAGTTCCACCGTGCAGACCCGTTTGACCTATTTGTAAACGATTTGTGTTATTATTATTATACGTGTGGACTAGGTATACATAATAATATAAATGGGTACGTTTGGCTCGGCGGCGATTTTTATTTATTCGTTTTGTTGTAAGACGCGGATAATACGGTTTATTTTCACCGCGTACGGATCGCCGAGTTCAGTCGAATCGACGCAATAATATATAGATATATATTATTTTATACGCAAAATAATAGCAATACGCCGGCGACGTCGGAGAGACAGTGTGCGACTATCTGCGAACCCAATTTGGTCCGAATCCAAGTGCAATAAGTTATATACGCGCGTGAGTACAAGACTTTCCTACCGCCCCCGCTCCAGCGATAGGGCTATACGTGGTTTCGCCGTAAAGTTTAGATATCCGCTTTTGTCCATGTGTGGCGATGCTATTTATTTCTCGTCAAATTCTCTAGGCCGGGGCAATATTTTTCCCCTGGTATCGTTTTCCGCCGCATCTCATCGGTCGGAACCTACCCATTGGCGCAACTAGGTGGGTGTACGGGGGACTTGTGCACCCCCAAAATATAAAAGACTTAATCTATTATATTTTGATTATTTTGTAGTAAAAATTATCAATAAATACAAAAATATTGTACCATACTGTATATTGAAGAATATAATAAGTGGATACTTCACCTAGTTATTACTTATAACAGTATAACATAATATTATGAAATAACCTTTAGCTTAGGTAGGTATTTGATGTTCTATAGAACAGGTCACAGTTACGTCGTTATTACTTATTTGTGTAACAATGATCATACCTAATAATATTTTCTTATAAATCAACAAAATAAAGTAGAAAACCGGATAACGATATTTCTCTTTATCTCTACCAAGATAAAAGACTGCCCATGATTCATGGATGTGGGCGCGTTCATATTGATTACTTGTTTATAATTTGTTATAATTTATAAAACATGCGGAAGCGTGTAAAATAGCCAACAATATTTCAGTTAAATTGTGTTGTTCAAAAAACCGTCATGGTGTTATTTTTTTAAAAATTAAATATATCAATGTTTTTTCAATTATTTATAATATTAAACAAATAATAAGACCTATATTATTAAAAAAAAAAGAAAACACAAAATATTGACAATCTAGATTTTCCAGCTTTAAATATAACTTTAGTTCAAACCAATATTTTAAATTTTTTTCATGTACAAATTAATATTTTTATTTTTTAATATTGAAAATTTCAAATTTAATTTAAATTTTTTGGAAAAATTCAAAATAGCTAATTTGTAAATCTGATTATAAGAATAATTTTAATGGTTGAAACATTTATCTAAGTCATGTAGTTAATTTTTAGAGTATTTTAAGATATCGATATTTTTTTTTTGAGTAAATTAATTTAGAATGTAATAACTTTTTTTCAAAATATTTTTTTTCACAATTTTTGTCATACGTTTAAGTAGCGTAATTTTTTTTTTTTTTTGTCAGATTTTCCTATTATACACTGTATGTAGAGTGCGGGTCTGGGGGTCTGGGAATTCTTTATAATTAGTGCACACACAAAAATATAGGGCCAGTTGCGCCTATGAACCTACCTACTCACTACTATTATAACATTATTATATACAGCGAAGGACGCATCGTAAACGTCATCGTCGTCATTGGCGGCGGCGGCGGCACGGCGGAGCGCTGCAATCGGATACGCGAGGCCTTGAATTAAAAAAAAAAAAGAAACCGAAAATATATATTGCCCGTATAATATTCGATTCGTTTCGCCGCCCGCTCTAATGAACGGAAAACCCTGTACACATTATAAATACGTGCACGAGGTGTATTATATTATGCCTATATACATTATAATGCCGTAGAGTTCAGAACGTCTCACGATATAGCTGCGGCGGCTGCTGCGGAGATGAAACATAATACTCTTATCAGTATTGAATTTTATCAACTATAAGTACTTCTTACCTACTGCGACTATCTCGCGTTACGCCTAATTCGTGTAACACTATAGTAGGCATACATAAATTATGATTATAACACGTTAACGGTAATAAACGCGTATTTTTTTATTATTGTCACCGAAAGGAGTTTGCGGCGGGTATTGGCTTTCGTCTAAAAATATGCACACGGGCAACTGCATAATATGGGCAGATGAGAAACGCGTACAAAAATCGTTTTTACAATATTAATCGTTGTACCCGATCGAACGGCGAGCGCAAAACAGTCGAAATTCAGTTACGATTGCCTTCCGTCGTAATAACACGATAATATTATATTATTACAAACGATATAATATCACAACGATTGTTCACTACACGCGTTGAGATAGGATTTCGATATCATGTCATGTCGAGTTTGCTGAAATGTATTCGGCACAATGATAACGATATTATCACGTCATAATGGACGACGCCCCCTCCAAAATGTGCGGTGCACCGGCCAGCGTGCAGAGGACGTTGCACAAATGCATTTACGTTTCGGACACGCACAATTGATTCGGACTGTCAACGTGTTGTTGCGTTTCAGTGGACGCCGTTATTAAGGTCACGACGTAGGTATATTATAATGTCGTATAATTTACCGTGATGGACCATTAGGACGAGAATATTCGTAAAAAAAAATAAAAATAAGATACGATTTAATTAAAAACGTATGCGGTCGCTGGCGCGCAGATGTCATTGCAGGATAACGCGGTGCATGCATAATATTATAATTTATACATTATTATTTTAATAATAATAATGATAATAATAATAGTAGTAGTAGTAGAAGTAATAATAACGTAGTTTATAGAATATTGGCGCACCTCAAACGAGTAAAAAAAAAAAATAATATAGGAAACCGTAAAAAACGGTTAATCGGGCGATAGAGCGAATAATAATAATAATAATAAAACGTACGGGTAAAGTCGTATGCGATAAAACTGGTCGTCACGATAATCATGTATGAATAATAATATCGACGAACACATACAATATTATAACGATATAATAATATTGTAATAAATACCCATTAAATATACTAGACAGTTGCATTAACAGCGTGTCGTGTACTTCTGACGCATGTATGTAGGTACCTAATATTACTTATGGTATAATATCGTATACCGAGGTAGGCTCGAGTGTTCGACACGCGCGTGGGACGGTCAAAAGTGAAAGAGACCTTTTTCGTCGTGTCTGCTGCAGACGACCGTCGTCGTCCGCGGTTTCCAAACGTATACAGCAGTCTCGCCGCACAATCAAAACGTCGGTTGTTCGAATATTATAGTATTATTATTATTATTATTATACAGGTATCATAATAGGCGTACACACTAATAGTAGGTATGATAATATATGCACAATATAATATATTGTAATCGATCGATGCGAATTAGATATGATACGCGTCTGCGGAGCCGGAGCAGCTCCGGCTCGGGCGGGCGTGTGCACGTGCAGCGGCGTTCCAATTTTTTTTTCAGTCATTAGCAACAATTTGGATTCGAGAGGTAAATTACATATATCATAACATGTAGGCAGGCACGTTATATCTGTACGATACACGTGGCCGGTCGCCGGTGAGTTATCTCACGCGCGCGAGCAGTTTTTCTAGTTTTGTCCACTCTAAACGCACATAATATTATAAAACGTTTTAATATATAATATAATATTATATATAGGTACGTATCATAAGGCATACGCAGCTCCACGATCCCCTAAGGTCGGTCCGTGTGTATCGGATCAATTTTTTTTTTCGGAGGCCATTAACACACGCACGGCTGGCCGGCTTGTATACACTACGCCCACGGTTCGTATAATATTATTATTATTATCATATTATTATAATGCACGTTACAACACCGGATCGGACGTCGTCCCCGGCCGAACGCAGTAATAATATATAATATATATTTTATTATTGTACATGACGTATATTACAATACGCGTGTACCTACGATATATACCTCTACATATATATATATATATGCGAAGACGATAAATCCGATTTCGACTGACCCTTTGATATTTTTACACACGCTCACAATGCGCGCGATATACCTATTCGGAACACGAATCGTCCGTGCACCTATATGTATAGCAGGCATTATTATCATTATTGTTGTGCGTACGAGAGCGATGCACTCCGTATAATATAACGCGCCACGTATTATTTATATTATAATAATAATATAAAGCAGTCCGGGCAGACGATTTTTTTCTCCCACAAAACCCGATTTCGAATCCTCTCTCGAAAACCGTGCGCGATCGTATTTTATTATTATTTCGAAATCCTCGACGCGCGTCGTTTCGAGTTCGTTTCTGTTGGTCAAGGCCGGTTGTAATGCTCGGTATCATAATATGCGCGTCGTATGCGTAGGTACATTATATACCTATACCGCGGTATTTGTCCGCGGGCGCAAGGTCGCAGTACCTATATAACCACCGAATTGACGCCCGAAAAGAGCGTAATATGACAGTAAAAATATACGTCCGCTTACACGAAGAAAAAACGTTACAAGTTTTATGTACTGTCGTAAACACCATTTTTGTTATCATCCCCGGTTTGTAATATCACTGCGTAAGACCGACGAGTCGACGATCGAATTTAATTACAGGACATATTATTGCAGTGAGTAAATCCATAAATACGGATTATACGTGCATAATAAAACGTTATGCGTTAAACTTAGAGATATAAATGTATTATTCAAGAATTTCGAAGATGAATCTAAAAACAAATATACGTACCTACCTACCCAGACAGTGAACGTTGTAAAATTTTAATCGCTTAGAATTTCACGAGATCAATAAGATACCTATTACATTATTAGCGTCCAGCGTAAGATAATATATTAAAACCGAATCGAATATATTTCTGTTCATTTTCTTAAGAAAAAAATACTCCAAACAAAATGGCGAAATCAATTCTGGTATCTCTATCAATCGATTTCGAAAGACAACAAAATATGTAACTCGTGCTACGTTAGTTTGTTTGCATCATGTAAATCGTAATTTTAAAGATAATTATTTGTTTTATAATGTTTTAGTGGGTCTTCATAATATTCTCGTAATAGTTGGCGAAATACTGTAATATAATTAGTTGGGGCTGAAATTAAAAGGGTCTGTCTGATTAGGCGGGTAGACCGTAAGATGGTATTTAGGGATTAATTTCTCTGGATGTTTCAAAAACGTATAAATAGGATTGGAAAAATAATGCGGCCGGCCTTTTTAGCTTAGGGCATAAGCATAATGTGATCGCGTAAAAAGATTGCACTTACACTGCAGTGCTGAAACATAAATTACGTCTGAGATATAAAACATCAAAAACGTATAAAATTATTAATTATACGTTCTTTTTAATAGCATACCATGGTAAAGTATATATTATATACATGTATAAATACTAATTGGGTTATTTCGTACGCCGTTCTTAGCATTTTTGTGTTAAAAGAATGCATCGTAAATCAATTCGTCGTCGAAAATAAGGGTTTTCAGTTTTCACGTTAAGACACACACACACAACGCATATAGAGGAGGGAAAAATCATGTTTTGAAATAAAATAAAATAATTTACCGAGATTCGAAAACAATAAAAGTGTCCCGACGGTCATAACATGATTTATTATTCAACCGAAAGCGGGGGGGGGGGCTTGAACAGATTTCAAACGATTCATTTCGCGGTGAGACATTTGCCGCATTATGCGGTCCGAAGAGTATAATAGTATTAAATGATACAAAATAATCTGTAGATCTACGTACGAAAAAATATATATAAACTGTATTGATGATGATACGCGCGAATATCGATCATAATAACACAGTACCTATCTATCGTCGTTATCTGTGATTTAGAATAATATAAAATATGTAACGTGATGGCAAACGAAAACCGACTGATCGCGTCGGCTGCGATATTATTATAATCGTGAGCAGTCATCCGATCATCGTATCCGATATCGTCGGCTCGGTATGTATACGATTCTCGGATACCATAATATAATAGTGTACAACAATATCAGACCAATAATGATATTCTGCAGTAATAATAATAATAATAGTTGGAATCGAAAACGGTAGTGCGTTCAAATCTTACGCGTTCCGAAAATGTTCTCGTCCGGCTGTGTGTGACTGTTACAATATACCTATAGGTACCACATATTATATACCAGCTATACACTGCACAATACGTGCGTGTGTATATATATATTGTCATACTATACTTGACGTTTTTACGACGACCGCGTTCATGGTCAGGCTCCAGAGTTCGGCTATTTTTTTGCCCATATTCCCCTCAGAACTGCAGACCCCTACCAGACGGGCCGCCGCGAGACCGAACCGACAAACGCGTCATACGCTCGCCGTGTATTTTTTCTTCCCGAAATCCGCCGCTGTACGCAACAACAATAATAATAATAATATTACAATATTATATTGTACACGCGCCTCGGATGATATTCGACTCGGCCTATAGCGCGTTTTTTCTTTCCTTTCAAAACAAAATTTTTTATGGCTTAAGCCGCTTAAAAATAAAATTTACATAACAGTGTATCGGCTGCCGCAATCGTGCACAGTGCGTGTGTGTGTGTTTGGTTTAATATGATAAAATGTGGGACGATATTCGTGTTTCAATAGATCCCCAGCTCGGAACGGGCAGATGAATACGTAAATACAGCGTGTGCGTGTGTGCGTTCGCAAACATACGTCGCGCAGCGATCTCGAGAGGGCGAGCGGGCGGGCGGGCGGTCGCGCGCGCGTGTAAAGAATTTGCACCGGTCACACACGGGCCAGCAGCTGTTTAGGCGTTTATATCTTTTCTCTCTTTTTTATTTTTTTTTTATTTTAATTCGTTGGCAATAAAAAATAATGACGATAATAACGTAGTCTCTCTCTCTCTCTCTCTCGCGCACTCTGTTATCCGGCGCTCTTCGGTCTCCGTCATCGTCTTTTGCAGTGTACCTTTATATAATTTATTATATATATATATATATATATGCGTAAAGTGGTACGATAATAATAATATACCAAAACACCTGTTGTCGCGCGGTCGTATATTTCGACTGAATTACACACCACACATGTATAATATTGATATATATATATATAGGTAACACACTGCTAGCATGATGGCGCGTATACTATTATTATATATCGCATCGCACGAACCAGCGCATATATTTTTCGTCGTCGTCGTCGTCCTCGTCGTGCGACTGGATTTTGATTTACTATATAAATAATATACGAATTATATTACATTTTGTCGGGCGGTAGAGGAGTGTAGGAGAAAAAAACAACGTTGCACCGCGAGAATCGAGATGCCCGCAGCCATCACGATTAGTAAAATAAAAAAAAAAATTATAAATATAAAAGGTCTAAATCTGTGTTTGATAGATGTGCGTATTACCAGCCATGTCTTCCACGTACACGAGCACGGCGTGTTACCACTCTGGTCCAGTGTGCGTATATAATCGTGTTTTGAAATCGATTTCGTCGGTCTATCTGCCGCCGCCGCCGCCGCCGTCGTGTGTCATAGACATAAAGTGCAGCAACGCATCATATATAATACATATATATATATAAATAAATAAATAATTAAATGAATACCTACTGTGAATATTGTGCGTATAATAATATTATATATTGTATTTAGGTATTATATAATAGATGTATACATCAAATTGTTTTTAACGTGTGTGTGTGTCATTTAGGCCATTGAAAGTGTATGTAGAGAAGCCGTACAGAGCACAATAAAACGCGATTAAAATTCTGATGTAGAGTAAAATTATCATGGTATAGTGTATAAATGTATTGGTAATTTATTAAGGTAACCCATGTTCAACAAGAGAGACAAATCCGTTGTTAACATTTTTTTGGTGTTAAGTCCAATTTAGTATAGGTACCGCAACCACTGTATGGTTTTTATAAACAAATTCGATATGCGGGCACTGAATTATAACTATATAGATAAACCATTTTTCACTTTCAAACTTTTTGCCTCAATTCGACATGCCACGCCGCTGTTAGAAATTCAGGTTTTTTTTTTTAAATTTTGATTTGATAGAATAAACAAAACGATTTTCGATGGTCACTGTGATTGTAATTACTAATTTGTAATCCGTCCACGACTTTATTGGGACCGGCGGCGGTTGCTTCGTATACAATTTTGTGAATAAATCGAATTTATTACAAAAAAAAAAAAAAAAAAACAGGAATCCCTGTCGACAGAGAACATGCATTTAGTGAAATAGTTAATTAGAGTTTTTTGGGGATAAAACGATAACATCGTTTTTTATGAAAAAATAATATTTTGTTTTTGAAATGTTATATTTTAAGCGCTCTTTAAATTGCTGACAACATTTTATAACGCTCGTCAGTCGTCACATAATCATATGTCAGTTCACTTTTAATTTGTCAACCGCGCCGGTTTTTTGGACGATGACATTTTAAATAATGTTTACACTGGCACTGCAAAGATTTACTCAACTCATTCGGTCGTTTTCATATAATATTTTAATAATATGATCAGTATTTGTAATGAATTCGAGAGGTTTGTTCACCATCGTCCGTATACTGCAAACAAGACATACGAATGCACAAATGTACAATACATTATAAATAATAGTACACATAATTGTAATGAGGCTCTTAGTAGTAAACCTCAAAAACTTATCCATCGACAACTTTACCGGTGGTTGGACTGTTGTCTGTTTCATACACAGGGCGATCCGTCAAACGTGCTCAACCCGTTTTAACCTTTGTAATAATGTATTTAATCAAGTTCCGATTTTTGAAATTTCATATATTTGAAGTTTTTGGTCATTCGAGGAGTGTTCTGTACAAGTGTTCTTTTTTTTTAATGAGATGCAAATGTAATGAATGTAAATTGTTTTTTTTTTTAAATATTGGTGTATTTAAATCGAAATACGAACGTTTAGTTCTGAATAATCAAAATATAAGTATCTACATTGGATGATAATAGTCCCTAATATGAAAAAGTTGTTGATAACTGATAAGATATAAAATATGTATGATGCATTAATAGATCATCAATTAATTATATAGGTATTTTGTTATCTAGACTATTTCTACAATTAATAATTATTTTATAATTTTGAAATCAACATAGGTAGACTTCAAATATATTTCAAACCTATTATCATGGACTGTTATTTTAATAATAAATTACGCTTAAAGCTATAATTATAGTACTCGAAGTATAATAAATCAAAAATAGTCGTTCAAGTTTCGATTTAGATACACCAAAATTAAAAGAAAAAAATATACCCAATAATTAACAGTTAACAATAAAAAAGGGTGGTATTCGTTTAAAAAAAAAGGTTTGAGTCACCTCTGTAGAAGTGTAGAACCCTCCTAAAATGACACAATAAATCTAAGGAATTGAATTTATTATATTGAGTTACTGAATAGTATTCAGGGTGTTTATGTATGTATAATAATTGCAAAAGTCAGAATTTGAATAGCTGCATAATTAAAGAAAAAATCATCTGGGCAAGCAAGCCCGGTGAACCACCCTATATCTATATAATATATTGTCTATTGTACCGTTTTGTTGACGGTTTAATTACGACGTGTAGTCTCCTCGTTCGCTGTGCTTTGCGTCCTGGCGAGGGAAGGACTTTTGACAACCGCTAAAGGTCTCCTTTTCTCTTGCGTGTAACTTATCTCTCCTTATTACGCTCGCACACCGCCACCGACTCGATGACTATATAATAATATATATATATATACCGTACCAGTACCATAATATAGTATATACGGCTGTAAATTTTCAGTCCTAATTTTGACAGCTGCAGCCGTTCGGTGGCTCGGGAATTCAGAGTAGAAATAATATCTCCGCCCAAGTCCCTCGACCCACATCAGTCACGCGTCCAAATCGGCCAATTTCGTAACACCCCCTCACCTCTGCATTATTCGCACACCGTCCGATGACAATTTATATTAATAATAATATTATGTATTATTAATCTGCGCGGTGATCGTATAAGGAACAGTACCTACTGCACTCATTTGAATTATTTTTGTGTCGGCGTAAAAACTAACGCGCCTGGTGGGTCATAACTTCAGATTATAATAATTAATAATTATTCACGTGAAAATACGATCTAAAGCCTCGGATGCTAAGATTATGAGTTGTAAACGTACGGCTGCGGGATATTATTATTGTATTCCCGCGGATGTGGTGCTAAAATATATAAACTCTAATAGGTAGTCGGTTTTATTAATATTTCAAGTTTATCGTAATAATATTTCGCGCAGCGATCCGAACGCTATTTGTAAAGAAAAATAATCCTACACACAAACCGATAATTTTCTTTGGATTTTATGCGCGCGCGCGCGATGAATACGACCGCCGACTGAAAATATTATAATATGCTCGCATAATTTATATCGTACAATAAATAAATATTAAAATATATATTATTATATTATAATATACACACACACACGTTTATGATGTTTTGTAATCGCGAGACGACGGCCGAGCGGATTAAAAAGTACCTACCTATATAATATTATAACGTGCACATGCACTCCCCCGCGCGAAACGCAAAACGTGTTCTACTGGTTTTTTTTTTTTTCATTATTATTATTTTTTTTTTTTTTATTGCATATCGTTTGACATTTCCCCGTTCGGCGACCCGCGGGCAATATCAGAGACGCGGTCTCGCGTTTCGATCGGACATAATGGAAACGCGCGCGCGTCGTATTTCCATTCAATTTGGCATGGGACACTCCTCGTTATTGTGCCATAATAATAATAATAATAATAATAATAATTGCAGCGATGCATTGTCGCCCGAGTATAAAAAAATCGAGTGCCTACTTCAGCGGCCGCCGCTACTGCTGCTGCTGCTCCTGCTACTGCAGCGCATTGTGCATGGGCAAATCGCTTTAAATCGCGCGAGCCGAGCCGGTACGATTATTGCATTACGCGTAGGTATAATGCGTACGATATATTATAGGGATATAGCCGATATTATTATAATAATTGTATAAGCCTATACCACCACCGCCGCCGTCGCTGCATTGTAACAATATAGAAAGCTTCGATCCGTATAGTCGACTATTTTCGACATCACGATCTCAGCGCGCCGCATGTTTCGCGCACGACATAATAATACGTATATCATAATACCTAATAATATATATATATATAGGTATATGTAACATAATTATTGATATTATATATTGTTTGTAATAATATTATATATATATATATTGCAGGCGTATTGAAATAAAATTACGTCTAATTTAGTCGAACGTTTCGATTCGTGTTTTTATTTTCGTGTTGAAATACGCCGTCGTGTGCCTGTATCGACGGTTTAAAAATGTTATTCGAAATACAAATGGGCCGTGCACGTGCACAATTCTATTAAATATATTACGATTGGGTTTCCTGCGGTATTAATTATTAAATATTTATAACCGCCTTAAACATCGTTATACGTACTGTCGAAGTGGATTACTCCTTCAGATTCGTCTCGTGCGGTTTCGAACCATTATTGCGCCCAAATAGTTTTTCTTTCACTGTTTTGTACGCGATACCATAGTTTACTGCAGCTAAACCGTAAGTGAATAATTAGTCTATTTTGTCGGCGTTTCGTTCAAAAACTAGTTGTTTGTTTGGGTCTTGGAGTCTTATTAAGACGTGCGCACCACGTAAGATGCCGCTCACAAGTCCCGCATACAAATGTTTTGTAATCTTTCCGTGCGTGAGGTCTATTACGAAATATATTTATCTAAAACGCGGACCAAAGTCGACTCACGAATAAGTCGCTTGTGATGAGAACGGATGGCGCGTTACGTGGTCGTATGCGTCGTTACAGGTGTCCCACAGTGTTTGGATTTAAACACGCGGTGTATATATCTCCGCCAACTCGTCGAGGAGAACGTAAGAAGCTACATAACATACCCAGGTGTTTTGGACATATTTTGGACGAACATAATGTTATAAAATTATAATATAAAATACATATAACACGACAAAACGATATAAAAACGAAGTTGTTAAACGAAATTGTATATTACGTATAGTTGGGCAAAGTGATTAATGGCTATGCTGCGTACGTTCTTCGATAAAAACTGATATTGTTATATAGTTATTAGGTAATAATATACTATGGCTTATTCGACGGACGAGAGATTCACTGCGAATCAATGCAATAAATAGCTGGTATAAAAATAATATTATATCTATCTATTATGGTATAGTATTAAATTCCGTATTTATGGAGAACAATACATTTTAATTAGGTCGGAAGCACTGATTTTGAGAAGCGTTGTAGCGGTTTGTCTGAAAGAATTTGAGGTTTTTGGTAAATAAATAATTTGATAGTATCAAGCCAAATCTTGTACCTATATGTACACATTATATTTTCATTGTGTTAGATATGTTGTTAATTATAACTATATTATATTATACACAATATTTCGCGTAGGTATAATACTTGTAAAGTATGCAGTTTGAGTATGTTTATTACCAGTGTATTTAAAATGTAAACGTATCAATTAATTGTGTCCACAGTGTTGACAATTTAAAATATTCGATAGATAAAACATGGTTATATTATTGGCAAGGTATGTCGTATGTTGGTAATTTTATTCATTAGACACGAAGTCACACACACACGCAAAACCCATATGACGTAAGTCTGTGACGATTATTTTTGTAAACGAATACTATTAAATGGTAAATGGTAACCACTGTAATAACTGTGCATGCTGTGTATCACGCATTGGCCATTTTAGGTACCACTCCAGTAATCGTGCTAAAAATATAACACATTTTTACGAATGTGAATAAATATTTTTCTTTTTTACTTGTTCAGAATCGCGAAATATAAACTATTATCTTGAAACGACTCCTATTGATAAATATTTTACCATAAATCTCTATTGTCAGTAAAACGTTTACTCAGCGATGATTCATTCTATTCACTAGCCAAATATAATATATATCTAAAATTATATATTTATTATTACTATTTATTGTACTTAAACAAAAAAAAAAAAAATAATAATACAAAAGTATTATCTCTCTTGCGTCGGCTTCTCGTTTCTATACGTTAACGTTTCGTCACAGTTGCCAAAGCGTATGGCCTTCAGGGAATTGAAATTCTTTTGGAAATCAATTCCTACTTAAATTTAAATTGAACGTCTAATCTATAGGATTATACTACAAGTACAATTAATTAACTAAAATACCCATAGTATAGGTACGTGCGGTTGACGTTTTATCGTTTGCGATTGAAAACGATCGAGAAATAAACCGATACAAAAATTGAATTATAACCACAAAATTGAATAATCCCCCGTGACGTATCTGTGGGGCATCCAGGGGTATTGCACCTCCATCCAGAGCCAGACGAATACTTGTATTTTACATTTTTTACGAAGCCCTCTCCGAGAAAATTTTAGGTACTATACTACCCCGGAATATAATAGGCACGGCCCCCCTCATATCCCCCCAAAAAGTTTAAAAATACGCCACTGATTGTACTCAAGTAAGTGAGTACTTACTTCGACTGTATACACATACTATACCAATACTGTGCGCCACGAGCAGACGTGTTCCTCTGTATTAGTATATTACCGTACACGACGACTTCATAGGTACAAACGTGGATAATATTATAATGTACCTGCCTAATACTTAATATAATAATATCATCATAGCATTGACACGGGAATCGTGTGGGGCACAATGGTACATCTGCACAGACGAGTCTGCTAATACGTCGTAGCACGTTAGACGCGATTATGCAGCGAATGATGAATATTATTGTATACGTCCATGTTATATACATTACGTATTTTGTAATGGAAAAAAAAAATCGAAGTAATCCTCAGACGGAACGACACGCAGACACGAGGAAACGCGAGGTTATACGAGGTTGTGAACACTTCTCGAGGATTACGCATCGTGTACAGATTACGACAGAATTTATTAAATAATTTTTTCACCTGCAACAACACCGTTGGAAAAACGTTCGCTAGGACGCGCGCGAATTAACGTTGGTTTATATTATACGGTAGGTATATAATATACCTATTTAGGTAACTCACCTCACCTATCAGTGGCGTATTTTTTCTACAGGGCTGGCTCCAGGTCAGCCCCACATTAAAATTGTGGAAAAATCATTTTCGATATTATATTGTTCTGTTGTTGTTGTACTAATTTATGAGAATCGAAAGATTAAGTTCAAAGTTTAACAACGTATAGTTTACCCGCAGACCGCAGCAGTCACCTCACCTTCAATATATATATTTTTTTTTATCACGAGTGTCCCAGTAGCCTACTCTTACATTTTCTGTTCCCAACTTAGAGCATGGTTGGTAATTAATAATTAGAATAGTCTGGGTGGATATTCGATATTCGATACGATACATTATTATTATTATTTATTATTTGATAAGTTTTATTATAATACCTATTACTTGATATTGTTGTCATACGATCATACAATTTTTATACGCTCTGCTGCAGCGTCATGGCGGTAAAAACATCCCGATAACATTTTGCCGGATAATAACGTCGGTCCGAAAACTACAACAGATTATAATAACGTACGATTATTTTTCGTAAATACAAATAGATAGGTACCACATGTTGTGTAACTGTGTACTACGACCGACTTGCGGGATCATCTATGTATTTATAAATATAACAATCATAACTTCATTGCATATTGCGCAACAAGTGGACGTCTGTAACGCAAAATTATTGACGTCTTATTAAAACAAAAAAAAAAAAATAAATATAAAAACATAATACAGTTCAACGTCCTTACCGTGATCGTTCTCGGAGTAAATATTATTCCGTTCATTTGGAATATTGTGCTATTTTTTTTTTTCGGTTAGCATAATATTATAATTCAGCTTGTTCACCCGTACAATATGCGTGATTATAATCAGTGCCTATTTATTTTTTTTTTTTTTTTGTAGACGATTTTATTACGACGACATAATATTATAGTGGTCAAAAAAAATGCGCCGTGTCCTATATCAGTATTCAAATTTTCGAAAACCCGTCTTACAAAATAACGCGTACTTATACGTTACAACGGAATAGATACACACACATTTTGGGTTCACGGAACGAAATTACTGACGGCGAGTTATATTGTCGTGGGACTGGAATACAAGTGAATATCATCGAATATCCCAAACGAATGTTTGCGGCGTCCGATTCATGTTATTTACAATAAAATATAATATTATAATATAAGATATTGTAAACGTTTATTATTCCAAAAATCGTATTTAATTTTCCGATGAACAATTGGACCTTTATAAAAAAAATTATCGTTCCCGTTGACATCGGTACTTAAAAAGGTATTATGTGTAATACTTTGCGAAACATTTCAAAATGGCATACAGTTGAAACCACGCTGTATACACGAATCGAGGGAATGCTTTAAACATTTCTCACAGCATTGGTTTATATTTATTTTCGATTTACTGTGCACTTTAAAGTATTTATTGAGGACAAATATGGGGTGTTCTTTAGATTGTTGAGTTTGAATTATTTGCCGAGAGACAAACGACTACATTTTTTAATTTTCAACTTAGAACTATATAATTTATAATACATGCACATAACACGCGTGTGTAGTCGATTATTGTGTTTTTGAAAAAAAATATTTGTATACAACTCAAAGAATTCGTAGCTAGTTTACATAATAATATATATTTTTCTACATGGTTTTAAATGTCAGACCATAAATCAAAATATAAAATAAAAAAAAATAAGTGTATTAAAGTGCAGTATACTATATATATATATATTTTTCGAAAACAACAATCCATTGAAATAGTGAGATACTAACATAATAATTTGTAAGAAAAATAAACCTGTATATATATATTTTAAAACTATACCTGCAATATATTAATCTAAATTTTGTAAAAAAATTGTATGATATCCTTATGTTACAAAGATAAAATTATTATTATTATTATACCTATAGTACATAATATT
This sequence comes from Sitobion miscanthi, assembly GCA_008086715.1. Taxonomy (NCBI): domain Eukaryota; kingdom Metazoa; phylum Arthropoda; class Insecta; order Hemiptera; family Aphididae; genus Sitobion; species Sitobion miscanthi. The sequence continues at coordinate 15,559,821 of CM017800.1, forward strand.
ATTAATTACTGAATTTATTTAGCTTAAACATGAATCGCTTTCTAAGCGGTTAAAATGTTTTATATTCTTGAATTTACTTACAGACTTGATATTATAATATATTATGTACATTAATTTTCCCGAAAAGCCGAAAATGATATGGTATTTATTTTTTAGTTTGAATTGAAATTAATGACAATTTTACGATACCTGTTTAAGTTCATTAATTTGAATCAAAATGATTGTCATACATTATCATTGCACGCCCTCGAGTTATCCGAAGATGTGTGCTAAAACGCGCGTGTAAATAAATAAACTATAAAGTGTTGTGTGCAGCGTCGTACCATTTGTAAATTAATTTTCGAGTGTCCCTTATATTATATACTTGAAAAGCGATTTAGATAAACGATTATTATATATTATATTATTATATTATATGACTCGGCAAGACGATAAACGATCGGCGACATTGATGTAGATGATGTTTAAACGGATTAATGGCCACGCAAAAAGTCACGTCGTCGGATGACGTGTACCTAACCTATACAATTTATTTTCGCGTCGTGCACGTAGGCATTATAATATTGTATTGCACCTAAAGCAGTTGGCTTGGTAACATTCGCATAATATTTTCTGATAATACATTCATTCTCGTCGATCGTGTCCAGCGAGCAATCTATCAATCTATCTCCTGTAAATTACGATTTTATTTATGTGATAAAACGTTTACTCGCCTCGCGGACGTCACAAAGGCCAATAAAATGCCACCCGACGAGGCGTCGTCATAAAGTCAAAGTCGTCTTAAGAGTGCGTAGTATCCGTTCGTCGAGTCTTCGGAAGCCTGTTCCCATGTCGGTCAACTGCTGCAACAAACATACGAGCTAAAATATTATAATACGTACTACCAGAGACTTTTCAGTCCTCATATTATATTGTATCCTTTCAGATAAATCTCCGATCAGTCCGATACGCCATTGATATATTGTTAACATTATTAATACAATAAGTTCTAATACTATAATATCATATTATATTATGTATTATTTTTTCCCATTTATTTCGATTTTAACATATAATTATTATGTCTCGACAATTATACAGTCGATATTGCAAATAATAAAATGTAGATATTATGATGATATTATGTGTGTTAGTGATGAGGGGTGGGTTTTCGTCTAATAAGGACGTTAGAGCAAATTAGAAGGGGTTTAAGGATTGATTTTAATTCATCTAAGAATTTGGTTAGTGATGATGTGCAGTGAAATTTCGGCGGAGCGTTATCTATGTATTATAATATATAACTCCTAAAAATAAATAAGTGTCTCAATTCAAATACTTCTAAATAACTGCACTTACCCAACGAATATGTTAATAATTTAATTTCATACTTACCTGCAAATCGTTTTTCATAATACAATAAAATTACCATTATTTTTTTTTTGAAAGTTTTATACATCATTATTTCATATCAATTCTTATTTTAACGTATTACAATATGATATGATAATTTATCGAATATTTTAATATGTTACCGTTGTTAATAACCAACACAAATTTGATAAAGATTTTCGTAGATAATATGTGCTGTACCACTACCACATTTTCGGAATATAACATTACCTGTAAATATCTATAATATTATACATTTATTGTATACCATCGCGTTATGCACAGTGCAATGACCGGCATTGGTCGTTTGTCTGTCGTGTTTGCTTGAACGTAAATTTCCGATAAGCAATACTAATAATACAATACGACAAATACATCAAATCTATTGTCCACAGTTGTTCAGTATACTCTGGATTAGAGCGTGGACGCAATATTGACCTTTTCGAAATATTATAATATCATATTATCATCAAAAACTATATTATTTTATTTACATAGTTGCGTAACGTCGTTATGTGCGATGCAGGTACGTTAATGCTGGGTTCGACCTGAGCAAGTCGTAGGTCAAATTATACAAATTGGTAAACAAAAACCATAGGGTACCTAATTATTGCCATTCATTATATAATTCTTCAAATTATGCACGCGTACAGATTTCAGTTATATATAGTACTAGCTGATCCCGTGCACTTAGTTTCCCGTTAAATGTACCGGCTCTGTATATGACTCAAGCTTTGTTCAATTCGTTATTTAATATTTGGTGTATTTTTTTCAAAATTTATCTCAACTTTCCCGTTGCCCGGAATAAAAATTCTGATTCGCAGCAGTCTATTATCAGGCAGGCAATCCACCTGCGTTCGATCGCCGACCCCGTGCTGTTTGTACGTAAGTGTATGATTTAACTCAAAGTATTTAAGTATTTCAGTATCAGAGTTATACCAAGTTTGTCGTATTCCTCTTATGGCGGATTAATTATATAATCAATTAATACAAAATCCTAACCTAACCTAACCGTACCGATATCAGATGATTAAAAAAAACCAAATTCAACCATTTTTTAAATTAATCTGTCTTCTTCCCAGAGGTCTAATCTACATACAAACATTAATTTTTATATATCCAACTAATATTATAAACGCGAAAGTTGGTAAGTATGTTTGTTACTCTTCCACGTAAAAACTACCGAATGGATTTTAATGAAACTTTACAATAATTATAATAATTATTTGAATGTTATTTATTTTCAGCCAGCGACTATGTCTTACTAAAAAAGGCATAGGAATACAATTTACACATTTTTTTAAATTAAAATTAAAATTAAAAAAGGTGGGTAAGTGGATGTCGCTCTGCTTTACAGGAGGTTACAAGTGGGTCACTGTAATGGATGGTGTTAAATTTGAATTCAATGATATAATATCATTGTATAAGAAAAATGATTCTGAGCGAAAACGGTCAGTCAGCCTATGATATTACCAAGTATATTTTATGATATTATTGTGAATAAAGTAATTTATATATAACCTATTTATGTGGAACCATGTTTTAAATTTTATAAGTTTTTAACTACAAAATAATTATTAAATTATAAATTTGATAAATTTTGTCAAAATTTGAACTTTAAATGCTTATAAAAAAAAATTGTGCCTATGTATTTTTAATATTTTTCAACTGTTATTAGAACGAAATATCAGGTGCCTTATATTAAATTTTCACGCTTTTTTACCCAACAAATAAAATTTTATTGATGTTTACAGAAAAAAAAACTAAAAAAATTGAAAACTGACAATGTCCGCAAACAGCTCAAAAAGAGTCAAATTATTTTCAACATTTTATCGTGTATAGAAAATGCTAATATAAACATTCAGTGAAATTTTCAAGTGTCTACGGTCATTTGTTTTTCAGTTGCACCAAAAACCAAAATCGATTTTCTCGAAAACAGATTTTGCGTAAAAATTCCCGTTTTTCCTTAATTTTTCTTTTGTTTTCACTGCGCTTTTAAAAACTACTGTGAAATTTTTACTTTTGACCTCCCGAAGTACCAACTAGATTCATTTTCCTATCAGAAAAGTTACTATTGAAGAAAACCCAAGCACTTTTACAGTCCTAAAAGGTGATGACAGACACAAAAAAAAAGTAAAAAAAACAAAAAAAAAACACACACATCATTGTAAAATCAATACATTCATCGCTTCGTTCGGAATCTAAAATTAACACAATATATCTTTATAAATTGTAGCCTATGTGTTATTCTGATGTATAAACTTTATTATTGTAAAGTTTCATTAAAATCCATTCAGTAGTTTTTACGTGAAAGAGTAACAAACATACTTACAAACTTTCACGTTTATAACATTAGCAGGATATAAAGATAAACATAATAATATATTACACAGCATTTTTCCTCGACGAATTTAGGTAGGTACCTACTAAACATGTTTGCTGACGTAATAAAAACAAAAAAAGAAATTTTAAAAATCACAAAATTAAATTGTAGGCGGTAATTGTAATTCTACTGTAGTGTTGTTATTATTCGAACCGGCTGGTTCTTCTTGTCGTAACTTGCTTCTATCTGTCCATATCAATCAGTATAATATGCCAGCGCTTGTTAATGTTATTGATTGTTGAAACGACGGGGATAACGACATTGTTTGAATATAGCACCCATTATTATAGAGTGCTAAATTGTGCAAAACATGGATACATCTCGCACGAAAATCACGGAACGCTATTTTTTTTAAATTTTAGTAGTCATTACATTAAACCCTTGTTATTTAAGATAAGAAAAACAAAATTATGAACATTGATTTATTTGGGTACTACCTTTTCAACCATTATCCTAATTATGGTAAAATAAATTTTCTCATATCCACATTGACGATTTGAAAAAAAACCACCTGACAATACACTTCCGTATTATAATTATAACTATAATTTATGGTTTTTATTATTACGTTATTCACATCATAATATGATATATATATTGACATAGTAGTATATATCTTTTGTTGGACATATTATATTATACAGTAACAATTCTTAAGCCATGTCGACGTGTCATCATTTAATATTTATGCACACATTATATTATGCCCAAGATCATAAGAAAACAATAACCGAACAGTGATCGGGTGTAAAATGCCAAAATGGCTCTTTCGTAACATATTATTATTAATCATCGGCCGTCGTTTATGTGTTCCACCAGGGTCATTTCACGAATTTTTAAATTCACGACGCAATCCAATCGTCGCACACCCAGCCGTAAAACGATTAACGAAAATAATTATATATTTTTTTAATTTTTATAATATAATTATTATTATTATTATTATCAATCGCATTTTATGTTGGGCTTAAAAACATTATTTCAATAAATCTCTTTCGTTAAAAATAATAATATTACCATTGTTATAGTTTTAGTTTCATACGCCTTTTTTTCAATTCCAAGTTTTATTTAATTATTTTAAATTAATTAAAAAAATGATTTTAATTTAAGAAGTATTTTAAAAGCAATATTGTACAAAAAATTATTTACTAAAACACTTACAACTTTTATTGAATTAATAATTTGATGTATCGATTAATTTTATATTGTCGGTATATTTATTCATAGCTACCTTATTATACAAATAAAACATTGAGATAAAAAAAAAATAAAAGCACTAAACATATAAAATATATATAATACAATCTATACATACCAAATGAACATTACCCAATCTTTTTTTTTTTAGAAAATTATTTCAGATTTTAAGTCACTCAAACTTGTGAAATTGCAATAAATTTAAAAAATATTAAACTTTAGAATGGTTTTATCATCACATCGTTTCGGTTTTATGATTTCATATTGTTTGGCTTATAAATATTTTGTTCCAATTAGTTTTTTTTTAAATTTTTACTCAAACCTTTGAGTTTATGAGCGTATATGATACATATTTTTTTTTGCTGATTGAAATCGCTGAAGCAATATATTCATTTTGATTGAATGATACCTATGGCGTCGCATCAAATTGTAGAGCCTGGGTGGTGCAGCTAAACCGAATAATAATATATTATGACCATCAAATTACAGCCAATCAAGTAAGCACGCCCGCGTACCTGAATGATGTATAGGTTCCGACTTCAATTTTGGAATACAAATTACTTCTATAGGTAAAAGTGCCTATGGTTGTAATATTACTATATTTTTTTAAATTCGTTTCTTGTTTGTATTACTACTGCGGCTTGAAGGCGAAACAAACGCATACGAGTAAAAATATTTTATAAACCAATTCGACTAAATTTGGTCAGCTTACTTGACACGTCAGGACTCAGTGTTGGCCTACCAGGGGAGACTTTTGAACTGCGTAGCTTCATAAAAAAATAAAAAAACACTTGTACTAGCTACTATAGTAAATAATGATTCATAATATTATAAATATTTTTTTTATTTAATAAGTAATAATATATTATTGTGTTTTTTTTTTATCACTATTGTACTTACACAATATAATAATATAATAGTTATTGCTGAGTGATTTCAACCTGTAGGTATACTTAATACTTGTATTGTTAAGTCATAATATTATGATGGTTGCTGTTCGTCGAAATTGGAGAGAAAATTACTAAAAAATAAAATAAGCCAGTTAGCCACGTGATATAAGCAGTACTGAAATTGGGTTCATTAAAATGTATGTCCTACCACCAATCGTTCTATCACTGTATTTGACGTGTCACCTCAATATTTATCAATGGATCGCCAGTGGTTTGGCTATTCAATACTTCAAACAGTAGTTAGTGGTTGTTTATAGGTATTGAACTAAACAAATATTTAGCTTTAAACACTAAAGCGAATAAAATAAAAAAAAACATTTTGACAACGTTTGACGAACGATTAATTGATAGTAATAATAATAATTATTATAATTTCTACACGATAGATACAAAAAACGCGCGATGTACAACTTTAAATGTAATATGATGTATTAAACAGTCCTTGGAAAATTTATTTAAAATATGAATTAGTTCATAAACATAAAATTGAACTTTAAACTTTAAACTTTCTTTAACTGAACTTATGTTTTATACTTGCGGAGTCAAGTTTTTTTTATCTAACTTCAGTGATTTGATTACATTTTTACTTTTTAAGGTTCGATATATGTATTATTTATAATATGTATGATTTCAACGACAGACTAATTCAAATTATAATATTATGTTCTTCAAATGTACTTTAATCATATACCTATCAAATATTTAATATTAATTACTTTGTATATCTAGTTAACATACTATGTTCCAATAGTCTGTACCCACCAGAGCGTTTAAAATACATAAACAAAAATGAATTAATCAAAAAGAATACAGTAATGAGTGTTTAACAAATTTCAACAAATGTCTAACTTTATTTCATAAACCATAACGCAATCATAATAGTAATAATTATTTATTGTAATGCAATTCAATATCAATATGCAAGGCACCAAAGTATACAGCCTTATTGGACTTATTTATAGTTTTTTTGCTTTTAATGAAACCAAAATAATTATAGTACCTACCTCTGTACACTATATTATAATATATTTGTATATAAAATGCGTAATTCACAACTTTATTTGTGACTTATAAACCAACTATTTTTTGATTTGTTATATTTTAATATTCTTTTTTATAATCCTTCGCACTCACATAGATAGTTTTATTTATATGATATATAATATACATAATACATATATGTGAACATTGGAGCAAAACAAGGTTTGAGTTCATAAAAAATATGGACAAACTTCAAAATGGAAATAATTATAACAAAATAATTTTCACCAATACACTTTGAACTTTGGACGAACGAAGCAGTTGTGTTCCGAGGTCTGTACAAGTATAATATTATAACTGACAAATAAAAAAAATATTCGAGTGTATGTTATGATAACAGTCGACGGTGCAGTTTATCGACGGAGTGTTTTTTTTCTCCTGGTCCTGGTTGTACGCGAGGAGGAAACAACGGTCTGACGTACCCCGCTGCAGTCTATTTCGATCGCATCTGCAGAGTTGCAGTGCTTGTGATGATGATGATGATGATGATATTAATAATAATAGTTATAATATTTATGTTACAGCTGGAAGAAATATTTAGCTGCCAGTATGATACGACTTTCGTCGGCTTTTCGTTGATGTAAACTTACACTGCCGCGGTCGTATATGATATTATATATATATATTATTAATCATTTATTGTTACGCATAATATGAGCCGCCGGATAAACCTTCCGGACTAGAACTCTCCGGTCGTCGTTTGGAACGGTTAAACATTTTTTGGTCCGACACCAACGTCGTTCGACAATGCAACCTAGATCATCACCTAAACTGGTACTAACCCGGCCTTCGGTTCGATTTTTAAATTCGTAAAATTACGCGTTTTTCGACGACGCGACGTGCTACAATGTTTATATAACATATTATATAATTTCGTTTGTACGACATATAGTCGGGTGGGTCGACATAATGTATAATAATACGCTCGGTGGATATAGTATATGTTTTAAACGCAGATATAATAATATTTGACATTGGCAGTGTTGTTACGTATTGTACACGCGATTCATCTCATTGGTCGTCCACAAGACTATTGTGTCTGGTTCGTTTGAAAAAAAAAAATTAGGCCACGCGTATTTAGGTAGTCGCTTTATTATTACAATATTGTAATAGATTCGTTTTGTGCCGTGTTATGTAGAGCGATTGTAAATAATAACATTCGTCGTTCACGGCCGATAACTGTTGGCACGTGGAGTTTACCCAAAGTATTCTCGTGCACGGAACAGACAGACGTGTATTAGTTCGACAACAATAACGATCACCAATCGAATACATTTGATTCAGACATTGTCACGGTGAACTTTGCCTGCCTACATGTTCCGACTAAAAAAGTCTTTTATGACGGGCCTTCTATTAAGCCCTCCTCGAGAGCGTTCACACGGACGACAATATTTATTAGTGGATACCTATACTGTTTTTCTGTTACCAACCGATGGATTTTTAAGTTCGTTTCAATCGGTTTCGCACGTGTCGGCCGCAGTGGAATCGCCTTAAAACCGTTAGCATTTAGCGTACATAAAATATTACACATTTCAGTCATATCTCGCGTACAGCCGTGTACCTACAACTTTTTATAATTTTTTTTTTTTTTTTTTTTATAATATTAGTGGACCTCTTTTTTTTTTCTTCAAAACTGTTAAGTCGTCGGTTAGTGCTGCCACGCCGCAGTCGTAATCCGTCCGCGTCGTCCTTGCCGATGGAAAAAGTAATGCCTATATGGGGTATTCTACGAGAGCGCTCGATGGTAGTTAATTTAATATTATATAATGCGCTTAATGAGCCGTGATTTCGTCGCGTACGAACGCGTGCGGTGTGACCCGATATAATAATTTTGACACGTAGAAAACTGGCCGAGAACACGTTTCCAGACCGCTGTGGTAAGGGGTGGTTCTGAATTATATTTTTGTTCGAATTCAACTGAGGGGTCGGCGACGGTGTGAGCACAACAGAAAAACGTTCCGGAGGTAGGTACATATTATAGGTGCATATCATTATGTGTAATATTTTTGAAAGCGAACGTAAAAAAAAAATAACCCGAGACATAAATTATATCACTATTGTTATCTTGGTCGTTTTCGGGCGACTCTGATCAACCAGCTCGTAGAATTATTCTCGTACGGTTTGTGCTTATAAATTACATCGAAACGAGTGGGTAATGCGGCATAGTAATAATATTATGCTTATATATTATGCAGTCGCTCGAAGGATCCCGTACAAGCGCATAATATAAGCACATAATATACACACAAGCGTATATTTTAACAATATAATATTGTGTTGTTGCTTCACATCGGCTGTACCTATGCATAGGCGGTACTGCGTAAGACAATAATTAAACATTAGAACACAGAACCACATTGTACACTCATGTAGGAATATCTGGTATTGACAAAAAGACCACCTCAAGTTGGCCTTCCACGGAAATAATCTCGGTTAAAATATCAAATACTTTTATATTGTTAAAAGCAAAACGGCGGAAACATGGTTGAAATAACTATAAACTCTCTAAAAGACTAAAATAAAAATATTTTCCTGCAGAAAAAGAAGTGATGCATTTTTACTCGATCGAGGATAGGACACACTCATCATCATACTCATTACCTATCCTTATCAGAAAAAACCATCGTCAGCATATAATATTATGCAAAAAAAAAACAAATTCTGTTCAACTGCTCTAAATACACTAGTGCACGTAAAATTTTCAACGACCTATCTTCACTAAAACAATATCTCAATGAAGATACTGAAGCCAAACATTTTTATTGCACTAAACATGTTAAGACTTATATTTTTAACTTCAGGCTTAAGCAAAACCTTTCAACATTGCAGATGTGAAAAATCTAAAAAAAAAAAAATAAACCAATAAAAAACAACACGCAAACGGAAGCAAAGAAAACTAAACAGAATTTACTCTATCACGCATAAGTTCGTCGAAAAAGGATACGTTCGAATACTACAGTATACACATTTTCGATTTCAATAGAACACTTTTCGGTGGGAAGTCGTTTCTACTCTACTAAGTAAATACATATATACTAAAACACAATAAATACAATCCACTACCACGTAATTCCTGCATTAATATGCGTATATATTGTGTATCAAATCTCGTCAAAAATATGTTTACGGTGTGTGTGGCACGAGATGATTCGTAATAACGTATCCAAAGGATACGATCGTTACATTATAGATCTCAGGCGACGACGACGATTCTTTCGCGTCACCACAGACTTTTCGTCAAAATTTACTTTATGCTCCTGTTACTCCTATATAGTGTACGGTTATTTTTCGTCATTATTGCGTTGATTTGCAACAGGACTCGCTTCGCAGAGTGACCGCCGATAGACCTTGCGTAACGCCGGCGACTATCGATCGAAAACATATTATAATACCGCCTAATAGTATACGCTCAAAAACGCAGTTTGTGTGTGTTAAAAATTTCGATTTTTTTTTTAATCGTAGAGACGTCGAGTGCACGTTTTAGGTCAAACGTTCGAAACCGTACGCGCATACACACACACACAAATGTTATACACTGATAAAAATATATATATTATGATTATAATATCAGGCGTATTTATCCGCGTAAAAGTATATTAAAATATGATATGCTGCAGGCGGTCATAATATTATACGCATTTTCGTCTGTCCGTCGAATGTTTTACGACGCGCGCGGGCCACGCCGCCCGATTATTTGGTTCGCGAAAACCGTAGGTCGCGGTTTGTTTCGAAACAATATACTAAACGCTGTGTGCGCATTGTTGTTGTTTTTTTTTTTTTTTACACATGGATATTCGATTTTCTCGAGTACGGCCGCGCGTGGTTCGACGGAAAGCATCATATAGCACATTGTGTATAATATAGTCTGGGGTGGTTAGGTGGGACGATGGCGGTGGGTGCGAGAGCGACGCGAGGGTGGGAAAATACGCCTCGTCAAAACTAAATGCGGTTATCCCGGTGGAACGAAACAAATTAAACACCGTATGATATACGTACGTGTAGACTATATATTATATTATATGCACCCCACGGCGACGACAGAGACGTGCCGAAAAAAGTTCACATGATGAACGCGCGCGCCCGTCGCTATTATAATATACTATGCTATTAGATTCGATTCGATTATATACGTCTCGCGCGTCGCGTGATTTGCGGTGATGGGCCTGCGCACTACGTGGAAAGCGTTTTTTGGCTTTCTAGTTTTGGGTCGGGCGAGCGCGTGTCCGGCGGCACGTGCCAATTAGCGGGGAAAAACGAAAATAAAAAATACATTACGTACCACCGCGATATGATATTATATACATATATACGATCGCTGTACGACATTGTGCACGCGGTCCGCGGCGGGGGATAGACTAAACCATATCAGCGTGCGGTTAATCCACCGCGGATATCCGACGAGTGTACCTATATATATATGGTATACGAATTAATAGTATACGCGTACACACATAACGCAGAGCGATGCGCGAATATTATATAACGAACCGTCCGTTAAATATATTCGGACGAGTTATTTTTTTAACCGAAATTTTTCCCGAAACGTACACACATCACAATGTGCGTGTGTAACACTGTGCGCCGACGACGACGACGACGACACCATGTGAAGTATACAAAGATATTCGAAGTAAATATAAGTATAGTGACTGTACGTCGTCCCTCGGACGTGCATATGTGTTCATCGTGTGCGCGGGCCCTCTCTCCCGCCGCGGTTCCCCTCGCGTGAAGTCAAACGAAATATAAAGCATGTGACGAACGTCTTCTCCCCCGCTACCGAGACGTCCGCGGTGTGACCAAGTGTGTATATGTATAATAATATAAAATATATATTAAACTCGTCGGGTGCGTGTGTCGACGGTTTTTTTCCAACCGAACGGGGTTCGAGAACGCCGATCGCATGTGCGCACGCCACCGCACGATATATGCGCTTAAATATATTATAATATTAGTATAATATGTACTATGTACACAAGAAACCACCACCACCACCACCACCACCACCACCACCACCACCACCATAGCCGCCACCATCGCCGCCGCCGCCGCCGCACGGTGGGAGTTTTATTATTTTTTATGTCTTGTATGGGCATGAAAAGTGAAAAAAAGCGGAAAAACCACGCCGTTGTTTCGAAATCGTTATTTTTTAGCTAGTCACCGCTATATGTATAGTCAACTATCCCGACGACGTTTACAGCCGCATAAAGCTGCAACCTCGTTTCGGGAGATAAAATCTTAGCGACGACCAGCAAAACTTTATGCATAAAGCATAGTACATTTTTGTAAGAGAAATAAAAACAACGCATTCAACCGACCAATAAAAAAATATTTATACCGATTAGTTATTGCTAATAATGTATTGGTTTGAGTGCTTTTTTTGTCGTTGTTTGTCGATTGTAACGTCGACATAATAATAACATTATCGGAAACGATGCTAACAATAATTTAGTGGTAGTAAAAATACGAAAAAGCAACAAAAAAAAAAAAAACTCCGAGTCGAACATTATTGACACAACCATCTCGAAAACCGTTGACCACTGACGTCGATAATATATTGTTTAATATAAGGTCGCCGTGCGAAATACTATTTCTATTTCGATTGTTCAAACTTGAACCCACGTTAAACTATTGTCCACGGCCAAAGAATTTGAGGTTAACAATAAATGTGAATACATTATACGTGTAAAACAATGATCAATACATTAGGCTGTGGCCAGTATTCCAGTGTATCGCAATGAATACGATTTTAGAGGCTAAACGTGAACGTGCAAAATAAAGTAAATTTTTAAAACCCAAATAATCCAGTAAATATTTTAAGATTTTATATGGTTGCAGCGGGTTGTCGAAAAAGTAATATATAATGGCGTGTATATGCGTACGTACAAGACTTGGACGTTCGGAACAAAGATAAATGAGGATTCTACCCCCTCCCCGTCCCCACGACCATTGATGAAAATTGATCGGTTTTGACTCGACAGGAAGAGGGTGATGGGGATACCTATATATTCATCAGCATGTACGCGTATTATATTCTTATAAGTTTTAACACGCGGCGAGTGCTGCACAGTAACGATATGCACGCGACCACTATATCCGGCAGAGGATTTAAATAACGGGAATGCTCGAGCTTAACCGGTACAATTTTTTTTATTTCATAAACCACCCCGCCGCACGCAGCGAGCGCGCTGACCCAATTTCGGGACGGACAGTTAAATTTGTAGTCCACACACAACACACACACATTGCAAGCACGAGAGACATCAGACAAGTGTCGTAAAACGTAATTTGCCATAAAAGACCTGTGCGCGCGTTCGTTGCAAATTCGCTTTATACATATTTACACGTTCAACACAGCATATATATACTGCAGGGCGTCGAGTTTAATATATTTATATATATATATATTATGTATGTATATAAAAATGTATACGCGCGTTCTAAAATTGCATTAAACGTCTCGTAAACGCGCGGCGGGTGGATGATGGTGGCGAGTGTTTTTACTGTGCGCGCATTTCGATTTTACAAGCCAACGAAACGCCACCGGGTCGAAAAATAATAATATTTTATCGTGTAGTTGTTATAATAATAATATGCACATTGCACATGTACCCGGCGATGGCGATAAAACGATGGGAAACGCCACAGGGTGGTTGACGCAAAGGGGTGGGTGGCGGGTTGGCGTGGACTGACTACGGGATCCGGGCCACGCGCGACATTGCAGCCGAATAATAGAAAACGATTTTATTTCAAACACGCAATATATGTGTTTTACAACGCCCGAACAATAATATTAATTATATCACCATCCCGCCATTACAGTATAAAACAATATACTAATATTGCGCCGTTGTGTTGCAGGAGCAGCACCGACAATTGTCCGCATTTATCAGAAATCGCACGACACTTTCCGTTTTGAACGAATCTCTTGACGCTAAGCTCGGATCCCGCGACGTGTAAATAATTTATGAAGGTTTATCGCAATTTATGGCGCTTTAACGCACCCACCCGGCACCCACCGACCTTCGCCGCCGACAAACCCCGCACTGTTCCCATGATTTACATTCGCGCGCATAATAGACCATAATAATATAGACAAACACTGCAGGAGCATCACCGCGCCGTATCCGCCGAATATAATATTGACGTTATAATATTGTGTACGCTTATAAATTGAGTAACCCGACCGTTTTTCGAAAAATCAACACACCGCCGATCGTCGTCTACTGTCTACTTGTAACGGGTGGGTTCAGCTGATGATAAGAACCAAATGGTCATGTAAGTTATAAAATGTAACATGTGGTTCATGGAGCACGCCTGACTGCCTTGCTCCATATACATTTTAAAAATTAAGTAGTAAGGACCGTATTTTCAAATGCAACCTAAGGACGACGGTCCCGTGACATAATTGATTTTTTTTTCAAATGAGAACCACCCTTCCTTTTGTAAATTGTTATAAGCAAATGATTTTTTTCTCGGAACTTTTGATTTATGTACATCCTACACTATAAGGATAGATGATGTTAAAGTCCATGATTACCTATATGGGTTTAGAATTGTACTAGAGTCATGATGATTTGACGTATTGTTGATATTAATACATTTATCAAACATCAATAATAAGGACTATTAAAGTTTAATCACTCAGGTCTTAGAACACGGTCGTTCAAAATTCAATACATACATCGACATATTCAAAAAAAATTCCCTTAACAATTTACCATAAAAAAGTGTTTCTAATTTCAACAAAAAGTTTATATAACCACAGGACATTCCTAAAGTTACAAGAAAAAAAATTAAGTATTTAAAAATGTAACCGTTTGGTGTGCTTGAAAATTACAAATTAAAAAATCAGAATTTGAATAAATGCATTATTAAAGGATAAAAGCGGCCGAGCATAATATTTGACGAATCACCTTGTCTAATATACATTGTATAATATCTATCTATATATATGTCATCGGTTCAGCCCGCAGCTCGTGTATGCTTTTTGATAATATTTCAGTTGGTCTTTTACGGATCATGTTTTTCACGAGTGACTGATGCCACGACGTCGGAGGCGGGCTTATCAAAAGTCGTACAATTCTGTAATGGTATTTTATTTTTAAAATCGAAATGAAATCCGTGTGAATGCTGAAATACCTTTACAATGATATGATGAAATACGCGTATCGGTATTAAAGCGAGTGTGCATAAGCGTTACGTGTATACCTGCAGTAGATCGGTTGTAAAAAAAAAAAAAAAAAAACCATTAAATTCTAAGGGAGTGATAATAAAAACCCCATGGGATCCGAGCCAAATCACGCGTGTCCGGAAAACGAGGCCCGTAAGAAATTTGTAGAAAATCACAGAGCGCGTTTCCTTTTGTGCGTTAAACGCATCGACAAAATTCGATTTTTTTCCCAAGGACCCTGTGCGAGGATATCTCGTAAAAAAAAAAAAGAAAAGAAAAAAGAAGTGGATAATAAAATGTACAAGACCTGCAGTACTATAAAAATAATAATAATATAATACCTAATATGTGAATGGTGCGCGACGTAAAGGCGTCTGTATAATATAATGCATTATGTTTTATCGTTTTTCGGGGTCCGTGACTATATATATATACAGATATGTGTGTATTATATTAATGTATAGGTATATACCATAGTTGTGGTGTATACCGAGTAATGGTGGTATGTGGTGGATGGAAAGGACGGATCGAAAGAACAGAGTCTGTGAAAGAGGGAGAGAGATCAAAGACGACGATAATGACGTACCGTCGTTGTGTTGTTGTTGTTATTATTATTGTTGTGTGTGTGTGTGTGTATAGTGAGGCGTAGACCGTATCGCGTTTTGTGTCAGCTGGGCGAGGCAATCTCCGAAGGATCCGAACCTTACCACCACCACCACCTCCTCCTCATCCTCTTCCTCGGGCTTCTCCCCTGCATCTCATCTCTCTCTCGCGCCGACGACCGATCCGCGTACTCGTCCTTTTCCTCAGCTGCGTGTGGAGAACCCCCGCGACTAAATCGTCGCCGCAGTCACAATCAGTTTAGGTCCAGTCGATCCTTTCCTCTCCACACCTCGCACCGCACCGTTCTGAAATCCGTCCGAACCCTTCGTCCGGCGTTCCGGCCGGAGACCATTAGCAGCGCCGACTTGCACGACGTCACCAAGGCCAAACGGATTTTGACTACCTATAAGTCCGATTTACTGTGTATGTGTGTTATATACCACGTACATAACGTGAAACGGAACACGCTGCAGATGCGGCTGCCGGCGAACGCAGTATTTTCACTATATATATATTATATGGTATAGTTGGGTCTATAGTTGTTCGACACTACAACAGGTCTTAGACGATATCTCGGAGAGATCTGAAACGCGTTATCGCGTCTGTAACCGGAAAACGGCTCAAACGTTTTTTTTTTTGAAAAATTATGGTTTCTCCCAGTTTTTATACGCGTCAAATTTACGGACCGTCGTACGATAACACTGTATTAGCGCATAGAACGCTACACAAACGTCAAAAGTTATTACATCGAAATAAACTTGCGCACAAGCGTGCACGTGTCGTTAGCTCCGCGGTGCATGTTTTTTAAATTTAAAGCATAGGCGTACGTCGTAATAAATACGATCGTCTGTACGAGTAGACAAAACTCATCTCGATTTCTCGTGACCTCGCCGTGCAGCACGGCATTCGTACGTCGGCCCGAGAAAGCGTCGAGCGACTATAAAACCGTCGTATTATTCCGCCGCCACGAAAACGATGTCGTCACCAAAATATTCAAAAATCACACGATGACACATACACCCTGCGCTGCAGGCTCGGCGCGGTCGACATTCGGAAATAAAAAATAAATAAATACCTCGATGAGCATCATCGTACGGCTACAACTCGGAGAGGCGGCCCCGCGCAGGTCCACCGCAAAAACTATACGCACACAACACGGTATAACAACAATACAACACACTGTATATAATAATAATAATATATCGTATCATTATTACTATGATATTTTGTATACGGCGGCGCACGCACATCATAAATTCACTCGTTCGCCCGTCGGGGATCGCCGCCCTCGGGTGAAACGTTTTAATGACGGGCCAACAAATAGCGACGAGCGCCCTGTGCCCCGGGGCTATTAATAATAATGACCGGTTCGGCGAGCGTCTCGCGGACGAATCTCGAATGGTGTTTATTAATTGTATTTTTCGTTTCTCGTCCGTTCCCCCCCAGCAATACGATATTACGACGATAATAGTGTTACGGGTTGTCACGCCCGCCGCCGCCGCGTATCGGGGTAGTTGTGAGCCGAGGCGTCCGTTTACAGTCGTGTCTGTTATCGTACATAATATTGTATATACTCGTATAATATCATATTATAGCGCTTGCGCATTAAAAAACAATATCGAATAAACAAAAAAAAAATAATCACAAGTCCTTTGGAAATCGTTTTGCGTGGTCGCAGTGCTCGTCGTGCATGATGTAATAATATGCACCTACATCGTATGAATACGACGCGTGCCCCGGGGGGGAGGCGCGCGACCACGTGGTTACCAAGACTTCCGGAAACCGGGGGACAGGCGGGCGTCAATCGTCGCGAAAACGCCGCTCCTGGGGGTATAAAACACATTTCAATACCGTACGATTATTTACGCATAATTATTTTAACTGTATATGACTTACATTATATTATAATGCTAATTTACTATATATAATATATATAACCATAATTGTTTTTGTATTAAGTGTTCATTTTATCATTTTTTTACTGTCGTATTTTATCATATTTATTTAGAGTAATTTTAAAAAAAAATTTATAGAAAATGTGTTAATTTAATAATGTTCATGTAGTATTTTTTAGCATATTTTTGAATATTTTCAATAAAACAAATGCATACTTCATCATTTTTTACTGCATATAAAGCCTAGCCCTAATCATGGCACGTCGATGTGTACGCACAGCTGCGTGTGTGTGTATTCTGCAGACATTTCGCCAAAGTAGGTACACTTTGATTTCGACGCATATTTGTTGACGACACACCGTTCCTACTTTTAAATAATTTGCGGTTAGCGTCAACGGTTTGCGATTTGTGAACTGTTGAGGACAGCCGACCGCGGGAGTAGGTTACTACAATATATATTATATAGATATAATCAGTACAATTTAAATAAGGTATAAACATGGTATATAATAATAAATAATAATATTATGTTGATAACAAATAAATGGTATTGGTGGAATCAAAAACATAATACGTACAAAACAATGATAATATAAAATGTATGGGTTGAGGTGAGTGGTGGACAAAACATGGCGACGACGGCGAACGTGCACTATCGGCCGCAAACAAACGAAAACGAAAAACGCCAGACCGACGAACTCGTACGTTGACGAACTTGAACAAAAGTGTGAACGAAGTGTCCGACAATAACAACGGGCGTCGCGGGTTCAAGACATTTCGACGGGGGCCTGGTACAAGCGTACCTAAGCCAAAAACTGGTTGATTGGTGGCGAACAGTGGTAACTAGTGTCATAGGCGGGATCATGGTGGCGGGGGAGGAGGTCGAATTTTGCGGATATCAATCATTCCAGGTCAACAAAGCTTTGGCAAAAGCATAGTCTGCGCGCAAAGTTGACCATGGATCTCCTCATGAATCGTTTCGATCTCTTCCATAACGATGTGCGACGATCGGACCGTGCAGAATTTGGCTGAATTTCAGCTGCTACCGGTGGAACAGACGTCACTGGTCCGTACACGGGCGAGTGGATGTCCAGCTCTGCAGAAGACCGGAACATTACAGCATTTTCTCGCAGCGGCCGTAACTGTAGCCCGACAGTTGTGGCGATCCTACGATCCACAGCCAAATCCAAAGCATGGATCAAAGAAAGGCCATAACGTTGGTGCAGGCGTTTTAACGTTCCCGTTTGATCGTCTGCTCCCGCAGTCACAAGAACCGGTGGCACTGGGGGTGAGTCGATCTTTACTATCGGGCTGTTCACGGGCGAGTCAGCTGTCAGTTCTGGCGTCGAATGGAAACTCTCTGTAAGTCCATGCCGTAACAGACGTCCGATAGTAGAGGTCTTTTGGTCACCGGCCAAGTCTAGAGCGTCGATCAAGCAACGACCCTCATCGGCATACTTAAACGACTGTGTGAATCTTGAAGTTCCCACGTTTGCTTCCATCTCTGTCGTGTATATATGAAGTCTAAACGACGAATAGAAATGACACACAGTTTTTTTTACGAAATGATAAGTCTACGACTGTCGTGAACGAGTGATAAATATTTAATGACGGATTTCAAATTATTATTATAGCAATCCTATAATATAATAACAGTCTTGTGGTTTCCCTAGTTTATATTGTGGCCAGCTATAATAAGTAGCAATTAAATACAAATATAAATACAAAAAATATTAATTATAAGTTTATAATTAAATCCTGTATCCTTTACATATATTTTAAAAAATATGTTAGAATACATCATAGATAAGTGCAAATGTTCGATGATTAAATTAATATAAAAATTTTACAATGCCAGTAATATTTATTTGCACACCAAATGTAATTTATTACAACTTCCCTTAGGGAATAATATCATTGTAATTAACTTAATAAAAATTGTTTTATTTGACTGTTACTTGATTTTATTTGTATGCAATATTATATAACCTAATGGCTAATGGATAGGGTTGCTATGTTCGTCCCGGGTTCAACGGCATGTCCCGGTGTCCCGGCAGGTCATTAAGTTTGTCCCGATTAATAGATGCTGAGAGAAAATAACTTTAACACTATATTATTTAACACTTTGAGTGCAATGTGTATCAATTTTAATACACAACTTATATGTTTATTTGTGCCTTGTGTATTGATAATGATTAGGGTTCGGGACTTGTTGCATTTGCATATTGCTCAATAATGACTGCAGAATAGTCTAAGTAAGATTTAAATTTGTTTTAAGTCATAACGGTTTGAAATACAAAAATTTGAATTGCATATTTTCGCATATTTTGAGCAAAATGCATATTTACCGATTTTGGCAGTTCAATTGTTATTTATAGCATATTTACACAGTTTTTGTTTTATATTAAGTACATATTTTTATTTTAAAGATTAACTTTATTTTTTTTTTACTTTTTTGCGTTGTTCAATATACCTAATCAGTTTTCATTTAAATTTGATAATATCAGAAAATGTCTTAATGTACAGTCAAACTTTACAGGTAAACAATTCATCATTTTTATATTTAATAATAATTTAATATATTAAAAAAAAACCCAACCTTTTTTCACTGTAGGAGAAGACGAAGAAAACGAAATCGAACATACATTTCAGTAATATAATGTTGATACTGTTGCTGTTGTCAAAAAATAACTAATTACAAAAAATTGTCTAAATTTAAATAAATAAATCAAATTTTTTAATTATACTTAAAAAAATTGTTAGTTGCATATTTTTGCGCATATTTCGGTTATTTTAAATGCATATATGCATGCATATTTCCTACAATTTGTGCGCAATAAGTCCCGAACCCTAGTAATAATGATATGATATATTGCAAAGTTCCTGATAATGATCGAGTTTGTTTATGTTTTTTTTTTTAATATTGTTACCCCCCGCCTCGAACGGTTCGGATGATGATGATCTGAGTTATAAGCTGTGACGTCGAGTACGGGATAGACATTTTTTGAAAAACGTTAGGTTAGGACTTATGAGAACTATTTTTTTCTCTACACGTCATCTAAGTCCAAACTAGACACTCTTAATAACAATTCGTTATTTTAAATAAATAATAAATAAAACGCTTTATACTTGTGTGTTAAATGATAACCAAAGTGCATATTAAAATATTACCTACCCATACTTGTGCGTAACACCACTGATTTTGTGTGTTTTGGAAAATAAACAAAAATATATAATATTATCACAATATATTGGCACTAGTCAACAATTTCAATTATAGCCTAATGTTGAGGATATGATAGGTGTATTACTCTGAATTTACATAACGTCGAAATCCCATAAATGTGAAAAACCTAAGTAATTAGATTTCGGTGATCGGTATAGTCATATAATGCAGACTTAAAAATAGGCCAACGAAACGCACAAAATAAACAAAATAGCAACTTCATACATTTTTAAATTTGGCAACAAATATGACACATCAATAAATTGTAAGCTTTCCGTTTAGACCAAGAAAGCAAAATAAAGATATTTATGAGACAATTGTTTATGTTGTGTTTTATTTAATAGCGGGTACATACCGCAAAGACAATACAGAAACAAAACATAGTGGTTTTATTTTATTAGTTTCATATATTTATTTAAAAAAACAAAAATAAAAATAAAAAAAATGTTTGTATTGGAAATTATCATGATAATAAATTTTACTCGAGCAAGAAACTATTCGTTTCATCATAGTTAGGTACTCATCAAAATCTGAATCGAAATCGAAAATTTTAAAAAATTTCACTTCAACATACAAATTTTTCGACAAACCAAAAAAAAATCATTAATACTAAATTATTTTATAAAATAACAATAACAATAATAATATCATTCGTATATCTACCAATCATTACACATATTCAGATGATTATATTCTGTTAATTTACGTCTTAGATATAGTTTATGCATTTTTTCCATGAAAACCGAATCAATGATTTTTATTTGCATTGATTTGATTACATTCACGATTGTTGAATAGTATTTTAGATTATAAAAATAGTCAAAAACAGCTGTAGTCCGGTTAATTTCGAATCAACGGTGCAGGTAGTCCGCGGGTATGTAATATAATACATATTAAAAAAACACTTTTTACAACATCGCCAGAATCGCCAAATTTTAGACTTTTCGCCCGCGATCATATTATTATCAAAACATTCAAAACTGTTACGTTTGGTACGTATAAAATAATATAATATTATATAATATAGCGCCCGTGTTGCGATGATGATAGGCTTACATAGGTAATAGGTATACTACATAATATCATTATTATTACAAAATACAGCACGCGTAGTTTAAAAGGTCTGAAAGAACTGTTTCATTATTTTGCAGCACATCGCACGTATTATTATTAATAATGTCTCTTGTTGCACGACGTTAAACACCACGTCGTTTATCTCGTGTCATGACGTATTTTTGTTTCACTGCAGCGGGAAAATCGATAATAACCATATTATTATTTCAATATATTTTTAATCGATAGGTTAGGTTTATTTTTCTAAATGAATTAGATTTCATTTCTACAGTCTAAAACATTTTTTTATATTTCTACTACGTATAGGTGTTGATATGCCGAGATATCTAAATCGTTGTTCGTTTATTTTGACGACGACGATAATGTTGTTAATATAATAATATGTCGTTTTAAAGTAGATTTACGACAAAGACGAAATAAAAAAAAAGCCGATAAAAGCTATACTTACTGCTGTGACGGAGACGTTTTTATTTACCACGGATTCGGTCTGTCGAATGACTGTCTGAACACATAATTAGACAGTGTTTTTACGACATAATATGCGTCCCAGTTGAATTCGTTTTTTATTAAAGTTATTATTGTATATACCATATGTTGGGTCCACTTAACGTCTTAACCTATAGTATATTATGCACATTCTTACAATGTTTATAATGTTTTCATTACACTTATTACTAACCATTTTCAAGGATAAACATAAAAAGGAGAATTTATTTTATTTTGCAATTTGGTTTTTAAAGCGTTTGAACTAAGAATTAATATAACAATATTGTTCGCATTTTCGTGTAGCCGTGTAGACAAAACAGTAAATAATGCCGAACGACAAATATCGAATCGATAGTAATATTATCATTTAAAATAACACTTGATTAAAGTACAGGTAGGTACAAGGTACATAATATGATAGTGATAAAAACCACCAAACAGCGGGAGCGATATTTTTATTCCAAGTCTCAGTACGGGATCGATAGACGAGAAATGCCATTTATCCACGTGGAAATATCGACGATTCAGTCTATTTTTTACCCATATTTCAACAATCCTATCACTATACAGTATGCATATCTGTAATACCTATGCGCTCCTCGAAACAGAAGAGTCTAAATTAAAGTCAATATTGTTTTATTCGAGTCGAATACAAAACGCATTACAGCGCGCAGAGTTTGCCGAGTCGCAGATCATTTTGACTGGAGAAAAATTTGCGTTTTGAGCGCACGTTTATTACGTGACTGGAGATTTTAACGAAAGCATGTGATTGAAATGTTTTTCCTTCATTCCTAAACACGGTTTGCGGTGCCCACCACCGTTAATGAGAGTAGTGAGTATACGTCCTATACCTATAAACACTACCTCGCGTTCGGAATAGAATCTACACAGGAATATCATTAGGTATCGTCTAACGGCGTATAAATCAGCTGTTCGGCAGGTATGTTTCGAGATAGCCGTTATCATAATAATAATATAAATTATATTGTATATTATCATTATACTTACGATTACGGCAAGAGACCGTGCGAGGCTGCCCCTCCCCCTTTTGCACGGTCTACCCCGCAGGGATTGTAAACCGGTTCAACGAGCGACCGAACGTTATTAATGTTCACGGCACGTAGGTATATAGGGTGATTTTCTTACACCGCGAACCGTGCACTAACTTTCATATCCGTTGCTGTATGGTTTTATCAATGTTTTCGTTTTTATTTAGGCTTTTGAGGCACTGACGGATAATTTAATTACGAACAAAAAATATTCATTGCATTTTCTTCAGAGAACAAAAGTACAAAACGCCTGGACATGGGTACCGACTGGCTGGTGGTAAGATTAATCACCCTGTATACCTGCAATATACGCCGGCGATAAGGGTCAAAGAGCTGAGCGTGAACGAAAACCGTTTCCCAACTCGATGCGTGTTGAGCCGTCACCTCCCACCACCTACATACCCACCCACCCACCTGGTGGACTGCTGCTACACAGTCGTATTAAAAATATATACCGAAGGCATTTAAATTGAATCGTTTCACCCGAAGCCATAAAATAATAAGTATTTAAAAACCATATGTGTAACGAAGTTATTATTCACATAATAACGAATGTGTTAATTATATAATATATTATATTGTACACGATATAAATATCGTATATATATAGTATATGCGTACACGGGCAACGTACAAGCGAGTATGTATAATATAATAATTTGGTTACACATCTGTTTTAAATAATGCGTTGTGCTCGCCGAGTGGTTTTACTGTTTCAGTAAGATGGATACGTATACGTATACGCGTGTGTCGTGTGTCGTGTGTGTGTGTGTGTGTGTTGTGCGTGTGTGTGTGTTGTGCGTGGTGTGAATGAGATGGTAGGGCGGAGTGAGCGAGGAGATACGATTAGAAACGCAAAAACCTACAACCTTTCGTCGAAATTAGAAATATGAAAACACGTGACGTGTAACGAGTCATTAGAATAACGTTAAATAATGTTCAGCGCGGTAATAGGTATAACATAATATTATCTATGGGCCGGTGGCGCCTGGTGCAGATGGGCATGCGACTACGACTACTTGCTGGTACCTGCTAGGGAGAGTATTTTTCAGTTTCGACGAAAATGCAAATTATTATCGTACACTGGTTGGATACATCCGCACATCGGCCGACATATCGTGTTTTAATAACCCGTCGTACGTTTTTCGATTCGCGTGCATTGAAAATGCATCATCTCTTCGCCGTGGTGGTCCAAACGCTGCAGAACACACCGTTATCGCCGGTGTAGTAGTTGTATAATATTATATTTTGTGTAAATATGATAAAAATATATTATATTCTCGTAGAAACCCGCGACGCAATGGCCAATGGCGGCTGTGCTGGAGGATCGATCGGTAGAACAAAATATACGACCGTCCGTCAGTACAAAATAACAATAATATGTGCGTGTGGGTTTATAGGTCGTTTAATGATACGAATATCGAATCAAAGAAAAAAAGAAAATATTTGCAATACACGTACATAATACATAATGTATAATAATATGATAACATTATACTTTGAGGTTGACGATTTTTTTCACGAAACGAGTCACCTGCACCGACGTATTACCATCGATTGGCCATGCGTATTATACTTTTTTGCGTTTATAAAATATATTATTTTCATATTATGAGAATAATATCAATATGAAGCGCAACGGACGCTGTTGTCCAGCAGTTTTGTTGGAAATCAAAGCGATCCACATAGACCGTTGAAATATGTGTATCGAAGACCAAAAAGTTAAATCAGAAACTCAGCATTAAAAACGGCAGAGGTGGTGTGGCGTGTCGACAAATGTGATATATACATTTCCCGTACATGACGACGATATATATATATATATTATTCGAGGTGTTTGAATCTTTATAAGAAATCTAATATTATTTTCAAATCGTATCTGTTTTTTTTTTCAAAATTATTTTCGTATTCACTGAAGTCTTAACTTGGTCAACCCGAATGTTAACGGTTTTGAACATCCAAATGATAATGTTATTACCTACTATTTTTAATACCTGAATTTATTAGCTGAATGCCTGAAATCCGATTAAACTATTCGAGTGCATAGCCTTGATTTAATTAAAACTCAATTACTTTCGTGTTACATCATATTATAGTAGGTCGTATAATATTATCAATATTCTATCTATGCGTTCGCCTCGCGTTATTATTATAACACGAATAGTTTTTATATTGACACATTTAATGTATAAAAAAAAATAGTGGTGCAAAAAGATCAATAAAATTAGAGCATAAATGGACCTATCTGATATGGTAATTGGTATTGTGAACATAAAAGTTTAATAATCAATACTATAAATATGCTAAAAAATAGCATTATAATCTCTGTGGTTATTTGGATATTTGCAGAGCAGTGTTTATATGGATTGTGTTGCCCTAGGACCTGGTACACACATTAATTATTCACCGTCCCCTCGTATACAAGTAATACAACTGATTTCGAGTGATTTTTTCTAACATTGATCTTTTAATGATAGTATACAAAGCTATACTTATTATATATTATTATCTTAATGTTTACGAATTAAAATTTTTAAATGATTGAATAATAAATAATAAATACCAAATATATTATTATTTAATTGAGTATTAAAATGTCTTGCCTTTTAATACGCCACCAGAGGTAATTATTAATTATGATATTCGACGTCATTCACGAATGTATATCATGATATTGTGTTCTGTAATATTAGCGTTGGATAAAATACAATAGGTATAATAATAACGTGTTTTAAATCACACAATGTATCAAATCATTCCTCATTAGATTTAAGTTGTTATTTTATCATCTCGATAAAAAGTAACAAGTAACACGAAAATACAGTAAATACATAATTTTTAAGTATTAAATATTACTAGTTTCATTGGCTTTTTTTTTTATACCTAACTAATTATATTTTGAAATAAATACTATTCTGTCGATATTTTACTCACAGATATGTATTTTTTATATTTTTATAAATATACTATTATGAGAATGTAATTGAAAAAAAATTGACAAATTTAGAATGTTTGAAAAAATGAAGTAATAATTATAATGCAATTACATTGAGATCCCAATGATAATGTCGTTTTGTCCTCAAAAATAAACTCTAAGAAAATAACGATCCTGTCGTGTACAACCAGATTAGATCATTTTTTTTTTAATTAATGGAGGGATATATTTTAACTCTGTTTTTCAATATTTTAATCTCAAACTTTATAATAAGTATAATATATAAAAAAGACTATATTCAGGTTTTTTCACAATTTTTTTTAACTATTATTTGAAATAAAATAAAAATCGGAGTTCAACGTGGGCTGTAACCTGTAGAAAGTATTTTTTTTCTAGATAAAAAAAAAACAGTTAACCAAATCCGATTGTTATACGAGACCAGAGAGTTTTTCAGCTTATAAAATGTAGGTATTTATATATTTTTAAACTAATACACTATTTGAGTAGGTACTTTACCTACTGATGATTGAAGTTGCACTCAGAATTTACTAACTTTTCGGTGACTTGGCAGATGGGTAGGCATACGTATTATCTTAAACGAATGTAATGAAATAAATTGATGAAACGACTTTGCACTTGGTGATTACATAAGTTTTCGACGAAAACGACAGTATCAAATCGTACGGATATGCACTGCAGTCGAAAAAACATCAGCACCGCATAAATGAAAAAAAAAATGCCTTACCAGCTATACTGGTCGTCGAGCGTAGACGACCATAAATCATGTAACAATAATATATTATTACAATATGAATGCACGCGAGATACATATTATTTTATTCGCGGTGCAGCCGCAGATAACGAATGATATCGTATGAAACGACAGAGGGGTATAATAGGATAGACCAACAAAATATGTTTCAATATCGTTTTGTTTTATGATTGAAGGATTTGTGAAGTCCTCCGTGCGAATAATATATATATATATGATATGTTATGCTGACAGTTAATCAACCGATCCCGACTCTGAAATGGCCGTGGCCGTGCAGAACGGTTTCTCTCTCTTTTTGAGCGAACTGGATTTTTAGCAAAATAACGCACGCCAACGACGCCTAAATAATGTAATAATATATATATATATATATATTATATGATAAAGTGTAGTTCGATTACCACATACATACATACCACATACCACGATGCAAATAAATATTAGGAACTATGCCGCAAAATATTCGTTCGAAACTTACGACACTGTTTCAAAGGCGCCACCCAAGAACGTTTTTGTGCGTTTGCGCGTAAGCAGCTGCAGTTCGTATGTGTGTTTTAATAGTTTAAAATATAATGTTCCAGGCGTTCACAAATCAAATAATAAATATTTGGTTTGTAGGTAAACATTTTTCCGATATATACCTAAAATAACAATAACAACTCAAAATATACTTTCTGAAGTACTATTGAACCATATTTTGTATAGCCTTAAAGGAATAACATACTATAATGCAATAATATTATATAATGTTGTCAGAACGACCACCTACACAGATAAAGTATGAATATTATAAGCGATGGAATAGATTTAATATGAGCAAATATGGCCCATGGTCCATGGACGACGACATGAAATGGTTAGCCGAAGACGAATGATGGTTAGAATAGAAAATATTTGTCTATACAGCTTATATTATTATAAATGTTAATTTATTCACAGCTAGGTAGGTCTAAGTCCTCTTCCCCTTAGATCTAGTAGTAAGGCATAATAGAAAAGCTAAATGCTTATTGAAAATATACTATTTTATTTATCATAATTTATACGTTTAAAACATGTCGTTTGAATATTATTTAACAACAGGTTATAAGTAGGTAATATATAGTTGCAGTTAAATAATTTCAATATTAATGTATACTCAAAGTAGGTACTTATATACTTTGCACACGGTGTTCCCCTTGAAAAAATTGTAGTTTTTCCACAAGAATACAGTACATTAATATAGTATCTGACACGCAAACATTTCGTTACGATTTATAAATCGTAACACTTATAGAATATTATACATATACGCATATCGAACAACCGACGAAGTCCTATATGTATGCGCGTTGCGGTTAGTTTCGTATTTAATTATTTTTTTTAAAACGCAAACATATATTTGATTTTCCGGGACACGTAATACCTGTCAGGTTCTCACACTGAACAGGCTGTATGGACCAATAAGTGCATTGGTATGTCGATGACGTATGCAAGTAGTGTATACGGACGGATCAATATGACGCAATAATCTGCGGGCGGAAACGTCGAGAGTTTGCGTTTCTCCGGGCAAAACACGATTTTCGAAATAACACAACCCCGGCTCTCGCGATAATCGACCGCATAGTGCCGATTCCGGGGACAATATTTTCAAAAAAAACAATTCCAAAAAAGGCGTACCCCGGCCGGGTCGCACTCGACGCACGTGTGTGGTCATGAAAATAATATCCTATGGACACGTACATATTATATATTATAATATATTGTGTATACGTCCCGAATCGCGTGATCACACAACTCTCGAACGAGATCGTGAGAACGGATATTATTATTTTTGCGAAATTGAAAATTAAAATAACACCATGTAATTTGTACGTCTTGGCCGGCGGTACCCGTGGACGATATAATATTACTACTATATACACGTAGTACGGAGGTAATAAAGCGCGAAGCGTACAACACGGACATTAATAATTATAAAAACTAAATAAATATTATAATATTGTGCACGTCGTTTTGATCGTTTCGATATCGTACCGAACCGTTGAACGTGTTCGCAGAGTCATCGCAGTCGCGTCTGTCGTCGGCTTTGCGCGCCGATCGCAAATCGATAATAATAAACAACAACAATATAATATATTATATTATATTATGATAAATTACCAGTGCAGGACCTCGTGTAGTCCACATCGCAATAAACCGCGTGCAGCACACTATGTGATATTATATCTCAAACGCGAATTATTTTTCGCGCGTCGACTGCACCACATAATATAATAATTTATATAATACAGGTACCTACTCCATGAGGACGTCCGACAATATAATAATTGCTCAATATAACCACTCGAGAACACTAACAGAAAAAAAAATTTGATCGCTCGGTACGGATTTGAACCACTGCGTTTTTTGTCAGTACATCGCCACTTTTTTGGCAAACTGTAACTAGTATTATACTGTACCATATTGTATAATATTTTCAAATTAAAGAAACGACTTTAGGTCTATTATAATATTCGACATTTTACGTTTAGAATACACTTGTATACCATTTGATAATCGACATAATTTATTAGGTATATCCTACGAGGCTATGCCGCGTGACACGAATCACCTAGACACTTACAGATGTGGCGAATTACGATGTTTTCGTCGTGGTCAATAATAATTAGAGGAATGCCATTATATTCATTGCAACTTATTTGGCAGTAAAGTCGTTCGGATATGAAACTGAAATGACCATCGTGGTAACTGACTACTTCAGCAGGCTTAAGGAAATTTACGTTTTGGATGCCCCTCGTATAACGTCTTATCACACTTACTATACCTCGAAAAGGCCCATCTCCGATTTGGAAAAATACGTTTGACGTCTGTGACGCCATGTCGGAGCTTATATACGAGGACGACACGTCACAATGTTTAAGACACGGTCGGTGGACGTTGTGTATTGTAATTATTTCATTTTAGCGATACATTTCATAAACAGGAAACAAAAGGACAAAACAATACGGTGGACTGACCGACATTTATTTAAAATCTAGCACGCCGATGACCAGTGGCCGCTTTTCGTGATGACGTGGCGGTGCAGTTATCGTTATTAATCGTAATCTTAGTGATCTCAGCATCGCATGTCGTGTAAACTATTGTTAGCGCCGCCACCGGAGGGCAGATAATAATATTATGCTCGGGCGGAGGAGACGTGTGCACGCGTAACCTCTCGGCGTTTGCCCGGAGGTATTCCGCCGCGTGTAGGTATGTAATATAACAAAACAACTATAACAACTATAACATCAATAATAATGTAATGCGTACAATATTATTACGATGTGTGTGTGTGTGTGTGTGTGTGTGTTCAGCGATAAGTGAGTGGGTATACGAATATAATAATATATCGTATCGTCCGTCCGACGCGAACACGCGATCCTTTTCACGAAAACCAA
Source organism: Sitobion miscanthi (assembly GCA_008086715.1). NCBI lineage: Eukaryota > Metazoa > Arthropoda > Insecta > Hemiptera > Aphididae > Sitobion > Sitobion miscanthi. The sequence continues at coordinate 15,590,386 of CM017800.1, forward strand.
ACACATATGGGTAATCCTGCGTTAATCGCATCGGAAAATACATTTTCGCAATACGCACGAGTGATAACGTTGGACGGAATTTAGTTTATGTGTTCCGTAATGGTATAATGTTGTGCGTTCATTAAAAAAGTGTTGGCACGTTGGTGCACAAATCAAAACTACGGTTGATGCGGGGGTCCCCATATTATTACAGTGTTGTCCCGCTGACCAGATAGGTCATATAGACGAGTCGTAACTATATTATATTACGTAACACGGTAGTGGTATTGGCGTTCAACACGTCTCACGGGGACCGAGTGTTCGAAGAAAATAGAAGGTACCTATATGCCTGTATACGTTATATTACATATCAATATTCAGGGGATGTTTTATGAAGCGACCGCTTCGTGTAAATGTAGGGGTGGGCATTTAATGATCCCGGACTCGTTCATAATTTACGAATAATTTATGTATTTTTACGAATTCGGGTTGTGTGGAAGGGATGGGAGGGTGGGTTAGTCCTCCGCATTAACTAGGGAGCCATTGGCCATGGCGGGTAAGCACTTATCTGAAATAGTTGCTTCGTTGAAAAAAAAAAAATGTTCACGCCTTTACAATGTGCCACTGTCTATATATTATATTATACGTAACTACTTTCTATAGGTACGCTTATAATAGGTATGTAAATGTCCAATCGGTAAACTGAATGGTATCGAATTATATAAAAAAAAAATTAACAACGCGACGTTGGTCCCTACCATTACTAAAAATAGAATTTATTTTAATAATTTTCGGCCGATCTTATAACTGACCAACTTGTCATTATTAGCAAAACAATTGTCAAACACGACTAATACCTACCACTGAAATATAATCGATTCAACCGATATTATGACTGTTAAGCATTAACCATTAAAATATTTATAGTTTTTGAATCATTGAGGGAAGATATAATACATTATTTTAACATCATCGTCTCACTTTCACTTTCGATAGTCCCACTATGGCTATCTGGCGGTGACGCGTGCAAATTGGTCTTATAATGATTTCGCACTGTTCAGAGAGTCGAGCAAGGTTAGAGGAAGGGCGGTTTGATATTATGTGCACCGACATGCCCGCAACATAAATTTATATAAAATGTATACTTGGATATTAAAAATTTCACCGGTATTGGTTCGTGGCTGTGCGATTGTCGCTGCCGACATTGCAGGCGATCGGGGCACACCACGTGACCGACCCAAAGACTGTCTATCACGGCCGTTTTAATTAATTAGCCGGTCCACGTATCTTGTAACGAGTTACGTGTACGCTCGTCGTAAGAGGGTGAACGTTGCGGATATTAAATATTAAGTACCTAGCCGGTCGGAAAGGAAAAAAAGCCGTAGATGCCTTTTAAGAACGAGCCGGGGCTAAAGAGAGAGAGAGAGAGAGAACGTTATCCTCGCCTGAGGTTGTGTATTCTTATATAATATATATATATATACATATTTTTTTTTTTAATTTTCCGCGGAAAAAAGTACACGGAACACAATTTTTAATTGAAACACGGAGCGCTTTTCTTTAAACACAAGACTGAAAAGAAAAAGAAAAAAAATACCGTTGTATAGGAAAGGATTAAAATCGTATGTATATAATATTATGTACATGTTTTTTTACAACGTTTGTAGTAAAAACAAAAATGGAAAAAAAATCGTTTCCCTACTCTCGGCGGTAACATTTATAATACTAGAAACTCTCCGTCGGCCCTTTGCGAAATCAGTCCCGCGGGACCGGAACAACCGGCCTTTCGTGCATACTTACAGATATTTTAATATATATATATATTCAATGAATACACCCACGCATAATACGTCATATACTACGTATATAGCTAGTGTTTGCTTATATCGATGCGATATAATGTATTAATGTGCACAAGAGTACGTGCGACGACTGTCCAAACACGACCGCTCCTATGTGTGTGTGTAGTGCTGTGAAAAATCGTAAACAGTCCGGACAAGAAGACGTCGTCGTGAGTTATGTTAAATATATTATTATAACCACCTAAATTCTCCATAATGATTTCAAAATTGCAAAGATTAATTATAAATAACAATAGTATAAATAGGTAGGTACATACGACCGAATAACATATCATATAAGATATATTTCCAAATCCAGGACTCCTTCATAAGATCGGTAAGTACCTACTTCTGTATCGGAAATGATATTATACAATATAGGTCAAATTTGTAAATTATTATCTTAAAATATTATAAAAAATTCAATTTTACGCAGGCGCCGCGGGACCACAAACTAGACATTAGTTTAATAATAGTGAGTATAAAATATGTATGTAGTGAATACGAACTGCATAACTTCAGTAGGCAAGTCCACGTCTTGGTGGGCTCAAAGAAAACGGTCGATATTTTATAATTTACTGTTCCGTCGATAATCTAAGAATGTTGACGTTAAGATATATATCATCCAATCTGCAAGCTCGGTCCGGCATCCTGAATTCAATTTTATATCACTATAACTTACTACGGAAAACCAGTCCCTGACGATTCGAGATTCGTGACTTCTTCGGTCTTACCTCCCGGACCAATTGGTCTGACGATTAATATTTTATCTTTTCCGGTGAAATCGTGAAGTTCGTGCGGTTAACAAATACACATCGCCATGATATTATATTATAATATAATTTCCTAAAAATTGACCGCGGCCCACACGACTACAGCCCAATTATGCACACAGGCTTGGTCTGCCCACCCCTCTGGTGTATAGAACAGTAGAGTCTAACAAGCCTATTGACAGAATGATGCATAATATTATGGGCATTTATGCTCCGGGAGCATTGTTCCCAATACCTCAAGCTCATTGCCGAATATCATTGATGTAATTTTTATCAAAATATGTTTTATTTCCTATACTTTATACACCTATATGTATATTTATTATCAATGCTTTACTGTGTATTGGAATTTATGACCATCAGATAAATAAATGTTGACATTTCAAAACGATACAACACTGCAGCCCCTCTTGCTTATTGTTCAGGGACCTCATTTTAGCAGGGCAATGCCCTCCTCTGGATCTGCATTTTGGGCGATATCTGTTATTCCATTTAAAACGTATGATCTAACTACCTGCTGCTATGTATCATATTATCATGACATTTAAATAATTCAAACATTTTATGGAGCATAGGAACGCGCGTTTCTCATGGCTCGAATATTCTGAAAAATCATTACTTCCGAGTATCGTCGGGCTAGTGGTATATCATAGCGAAAGTTGAGTCGAGGTCCCTCGCCTAAAGAATTGAGACTAAATTGCGCTTCAGCGCTTGTCTGGACGGATGTCGTATCTCTCGCTGTCTGCCAGCCGGAGCGCCGGTCAACCCCGGACGAGCGCGCCAGCTTGTCCGTCGGCGATTTCGTCCAAAGTGAAACGCTGCGGTCCGGTCGCACCGGTCGTCGCGTATCATCTGCCCGCACAGGTGCGGCGCGCGCGTCTCCGGAGGCGTCCTGAGCATTATTATTAAACGATTATCATATTATTTGGCCGCGTGTGCTGACCGGTGCCGTTACGCCGCAATGGGTTCCGCGCACATCGGACACGTACCTACCGGTAAACTAATAATATATTAGGCGATTATCGCCGTCCGCATACCTTTACCTAGGTATAATATTTTAATCGTACATTTAATTTTGCGGACGAGCGCAGGTGACGACGAGCGACTCGAGCAGCACCTGCGCACGTGCGGGATCGTGACTCGTGTAACACTTTTCGTCCTTATTTTTTTATTATTTTTTTAAGCACACGCGTTCCCGTCACGGTTACATCTGTCCGCGAAATTATAAAGTCCGTCTGCCGGTCGGTTTCGCAACAGCGGCAGCGGCGATGGCCACAGTTTCTCGTTCCGCCGATCGTTTTCTTTCCCTGTCCCACGAGATTTCTGTATTATAGCGTATATCATTATGAATTTATGATTATGTGCACGTCGTCGTGGTGCCCAATAATAATACACTCATTCGTTATTATTATTATTATTACGCATTTACACAATCGTTGTCTGTGGCGGTTTCGGCGCCGATTCTCGTCGTCGTTCTCCCGAACGACACGGTCACGACTCACGAAGCACTTAGCTCGGCGAAGCGCCCCGTCGACAGTTTTCCGAAGGTTTATTCGCGCCCATCGGACGACCAATGCAACATGTTATAATATATAATAATAAATAATAACCATTTACTATCAATATACACGACCACGGCACATATAGGTAAATAACATTACGTGTAGACATAATAATATATAGGTACTATATGTATACGCGATACGTGACCGACCGACGACGTTGCGGCGGTTACCTACGCGTATGACGGCAGGTATAAGATATCTGGTATACTGGAAACACATATTTGCAATTAAAACTCAACGAATAATTATTATTACCGTCGCATGAGTGTGCCCGAGCCTGTGTAAGTGTATAGCCGACAAAGTCCGACTTGGCTCGACCGGTTTTTCAATGTAAATACATATTATTATTATTATTATAACACACAAACGGACGCGGTTTCGACGATTAATTGGGTTGCCCGAGCGAAAAAAATTGATTTATATATATATGACGTATTTTATTAGTCATATTATACTGCTGCAACCGCGTGTTTTCTGTCCATTAACATATATATTTGTGCAGTAGATGCGCTAAAGACAATGATATATATATATTGTATTACGATGTACTTATACATATATTGTGTGTCACATATATTATATTTATATAATTATGATTTATTAATCCACTCCACCTGAAAATTACCGCAACTCAATGAGGCTGCTTGATATCGATCGATAATAATAATAATTGTGGTGTCATAACAATAATAATATCATGTACATGACAATATATAGTATTTTATAGTAGCTGTAGGTACGTAACGGGGTCTGTATTATGGTCAAATACATTGTACAAACAGTGGGACGCGAATATCTATAAAATAACTAAGCTAACTATGGATGTTCAAATAGCTAATTGCAAATTTTTATCAGAATAAACTAGACTAGAATTTTTTTTTGAAATTAAGTCAAACATCCATCTTTCGTAGATAAACTGTATATTAAAAACTTGGGACGTTAAAAAGTAATATTTTTTATTTTTATTTATTCTTCAAGAAGATAATGGGTCCGTCGATATGACAGACATTTTTAGTTGATTGGGCTTCTTAGTGCCGAAAACCACGTCAAAGAGATTTCAATTCCTTCTATGGGAGTATGTGACTGATTGTAAATTTTAAAAATGTACTACAACAAAAATAATATTTTTAATGTCAATCCCCTCAAAAATATTCGTTATACAAATATGAAATATGAAATAGATACCTACCTACGTATTATTTTATTATTTTTTACCGGAGTAAAATATTTTTATAGATATGGACGGCCATGTTGAAAAATATACGAACAATACTTGTAAGATTGAACGTTAAAATTCATAAAACGTCCACTAAAGACGAAACGATAAGCTTATCTTTTTTATGCTTTCGTATATTGTCCACAGGACAGTTTTATGGCATACATTGTATAATGGCTGTCCAGTGTCCACTGTATAATATCCATTCGATACGTATATAAATCTATACACTGTAATCGGTGCGTTTGTAATCGTCTGGAATATCGACCGGAAGGATAATATCAGTCGCCAAAAATCGATTTATGCGTTACGTTTATTTTTAAAAACCGTAATAATATGCTGCGTTGTGTGCTTTAGTAGGTACTTAAGATAAAATTTAAGTGTAATAGCTGGTCTTTAAAATATATTATATATTTCTAACGAGGTGAATGTACTGTACAAAACTAAAAAAATGACTAGTCCTGCTCAATTTTAATATAATGTATTTATTTATATACGGCACAGTAGGTATGATATAATATGTGCAAGTGCAACTGTCATCAAACATCCATTCATCACCATAGACATTAGACTGCATACGTTTAAAAAGTACCTAATATGTATTCCATTAAAAATGCATATATTATATTTTGATTAATAGCTAAAACCATAATCGTTATAAAATATAAACATTGTAATGTAACAACTGTAATAACATTATACTGTATCAGTATTGAATTTTTTGTTTTGCTATCGTTTTAACTCACTACTTTTTAAATTAGAAAATTCATTACATATCTATACTCCATGTTTTCTATACAGGTATATTTAAATAGACAAAGAGATTTTATTATACAAATCAATAATTACAATTCACTTTAACTTGTGATATGTTTAGCGGCATTCCACGGTGCTAATTGTTTTTTAAACCAGTATTACTACCTAGTCTGTTATATTTATTTGATATTTTAATTGTTTTTTTCTGGACTAAATGATACGATTGCATTGTATATTTCCAATATCCGTAGAAATGAAACAGACGATCCGACTTTCTCTAAATAGTTTTAATAACAAAATGCATTTAATAATTCCCTGTGAACTTTGAAGGACGTAGAAAATACTGAAATACTAATGTAACGTGCAACAGCGATTATGAACACATTAAATAGTATAGATAAAGCATTTTTCGACAGCAAATTTTTTAAAAGAACAAATTATTATTATGATTATACAATATCGTTATTTTTCTCAATCGTATTATATTTCGTATGTCAGTTTCTCACTGTTTTCAGTTATAAATTATATTGTTCACGGTCTTGTCTTCACTCATTGTTATTTGCATTTGAATTGCACAACATTCGTATATAGGTAGCACCCTCATAATATGAAATTCTTTTATTTTAATTAAAAATGGAGCCCATTTTAATAATATAATATACTTTGTGATATTTGCTTTACGTATTATAAATATTTTTTGTTGTTTTTATCAACGGATATGTTACAGTTTTAATAATAGACACTTTCATTACCTCCACTCTGTATACGTTTTATATTGACTGTCATATTATAATATAGTGGACGAACTGACGTATTTCGATTTATTACGAAGATGAAATACGATTTTTCAACAATAATTTAATTATACCAAATCGAATGAATATGAACATTATAAACGCTTACACGCATATAATATACATTGTTTAATATACCTACACGTATTTTATGTTATATGATGCAATATATTATTATGGATTTAATACTTTTTGACTTGAATTACACTCTCATCATATAACTATACTATGAAAAAAGCACGGTTTAATGTAATTCCCCGATGGACAAAAAAGTCATGAATTTAAATAGTAATATTACAGATATTATAAATGGTAAATAGGTCCATTGGATCGATGATGTGCAATGTGAAACGTTACTAATAACGCGGCACTCGTTCAAAATCTAAATCAATACAATAATAATTATTGTGAGGAGATACAACCAAGCTGATTGTCAACTTTAACAAGAGGTCTCGTTCAATAAGACACGTGACATCGACGGTTTTTAAATATCGTAACAATAAATCAAACATGCCATTCGCTGTAATATCAATTGAATTTTAGTTTCGATATTGGAAAAAATATGTATAATATAAGTATATATATATATATATTCATGACTATGCGAGCAATATTAACAAAATATCATAGCTTTTTTCGTCCATAACGTTCCGGCTGATGGGAATTGCTTTTCTACGAACCTTTCGATAATAGCTTATATTCTTAGTTCAAGGTTTGTTGGTGACATTTAGGAAACGAGCCATTTCCAAGCAACTGTAACTGTCTTCCATTTATATTTATCAAAGTTCAAAACGTATTATGTTCGGTAGCTTTTGAAAATACACTCTTACTACCTATACTGCTATATTGATCGATTCCTTTGATAAATTCCATAATATATATTTTAATGTAAAATCGTCTAGGACAACACTGTATCTGTTCGCACAATGCCGTCAGTAACCGCATTTAAATCGACTGGGAAATCAATCGATTTCTGTGTATTAATTGAATTGACCTAACCGGCAACGGGAGAAAAATATAATATTTATTATGAGAGTTCATTAAAAAAAAAATGTTTGTGCATCAAAAGCATTTATCGGCGTTTAGTTTAATGAATAGTACAGTGCATTTTTAACTTCTCGACGTCGCAGATTCAAAAGTATCTCCACATAGTCAATAAAATCAAATGAAATTACGCGATCAATTAGTTTAGTTATATGAGCATACCAATATAAAATAATATCGTGAAAAAACAAATTTTACATACTTAAAAATTAATAAAAATTATTCCCTCGTTCCTAGTAGAATAGAAAATGTTAACACTATAGTATAACATTATGACGTGATTTCGAGAATATTTTACTTAGAGTCGAAGGTGACGATTTTTCGATCGATAAAAGTGTATAAGAAACGCGCAATTCTATGTATGAAAATTAACTCCACGTGTAGGGTCTTAACTGTTGTCATAATTGTAGAGCATAATTAAATGCCTTCTAGGCGCATGAACGTATTAATATGATATTATGTGAGCGTGTATATCTGTACATATTATAATATAAAAAGCACAATTAATTAATTTGTATCTGCGTTTCATTTAAATGTTCGTTATATTCGAACTGTTCTCAGTGCGTTTATAGACGCGATGACGAGCAGAGTGCACGTGCAGTGTAGATAAATAGTAAATGAGAAAAAAAAAAAATTACGAGAACCAATTTTACACGATACACATTTAATACACGGGAATATACTTAATTTATAAAGCTATATAGTTACGCGGTGTATGCAATTATAATCGCTCCAATTAAAAGTTGCACGTAGCACATATTATAATATTATATATATATCTACGCGTGTATATACATATACGTACATAGGGAGGTATATTGAATAATACACACACACACTCACATATATATATATATATGTTATTGTTGGTGTTTATTAAACAAGTACATGTATAGGTATATGAAATAAACCATCAGCGATAGGTATATACGAGAGTATTATACAATAATAATATATATCCCTCCGTGCCTACGTATATGTGTATATATATATATATATGTATATATGCTTGACAAGAGGATCACGACTTGTTTTAATTATAGTGCGTACACGTTTATTCGACCGTTTCCCGGCGTGTACTACAAACATAGTAGGTATAATGTATCTGCGGTATACATAATATAATATTCTATATAATATTGTGTGTGTGTGTGTGTGGGTAATGGAAAGAGTAAAGTATTTTTTATTTTTTCTAAACACTTTTACATCACGTCTCTTCGGAGCGTTCGTTCGTTCGTTCGTTTTTTTATTGTATTATAGAAAAAAAAAAAAAAAAAAAAACGATTAGGTATATTATTCAGAGTATAATTATTATTATACGCGTATTACTATAATTGGGGAGTGTGCGTTTAGTACAATATTTAAAACTAATATCGTTGATCTTTCATTTCTTTTTTTTCCACAACAATAAATCGTTTAAAAATTCAATAATACGATGTCAAACTGTAAATATTCGATAACATTAATAATTCTTTGTTCGGGCGCGCATATAATTGCAGATATTATTTAGGTACATTATTAGAATTATATCTGATTTTTTTCCCACTGTGGGTATGTCAGTATTAAAAATAAAACGTACTAGACGAGTCGATAAGATGTCTTATGAGTATACCTGAGATTTCAATTCCCTTAAAAATCGCATAAAAATTAACTAAACAAATACATATCTTAAACATCTGAACTTGTCAAATGTCAAAAAAAAAAATCAAATAAAAATATCACTAACGTGTTCAGAATCCCATAAAACATTTTTTCTAATTATGGAGTAACATAAGATAAAAATGACATTGCATCATAATCCTATCAAAATTCTTCATACTAGTAATACGGATTATGGAAGTATAGTGATTACGGTATAAGAAGTATAGGCGCGTATCAACAGGTCTCGATGTGCCATTGTATCAGAACTATTGATAATTTTGATTCACGACGCGTGTTCGTATGTTCATTGTTCATATGCGTATTTAGACGAATTTGTGAAAATTGAAAAGAAATATGTGGAGTGTGTTCTTAATCCTCATTTGGGGCCGTTTCCCTTCTCAATTACTTTAGGGGGACGTTTAACTATTTGTCTAGTGGCTCGTGACGAACGACAAATCTACCTTCAAAGTGCCCCTTTTTCTCCGTGACCCTTTTCCTAAAAAGCAATTATCTTGCTTGATAATCCCCTTTTAGTTTCAAAGCTCTTCGCTACTGAGAAACATCGTTATTTCAAAATGTGTTTGCGTTTTTAAATTGAAAGTAGTAATTATAGTGCTTAGCTCTAAACGTACATACTAAACGCTGTGTTTTGATTTAATTTTGGAAATATACACAGATTCTTAAATTAATATAAGGGGATTGTCAAACTGCACTCCATGCCTAAACCAAAATGTTCGAAGTGCATTTGGATTAAAAACAGGCAAGGTTTGAATTGTACTTGATCCAATAATTCCTCAGAAAGTATAAATATTCATAATATGCATTATAGTTGAGACAAATTACTACATGTGCATTGTACATCAGTGTGAAGATCGATTTAGTATTAAAATCACGTCACACGAGACGTATAACTTAATATAGAAATAAGCTTAGATAGGTACATATTTTGTACTATTATTTACATTGTAGATCTATGTAAATATTCATAAACTTTGGAAATTAAGTATACAAATATTCTTCCAAACTTCGACTAGTATTTGATAATAAATAGGTTTTATGTGATGATAGGAACGAATGCAATTCGAACATAATCTTTTTTAAACTGATTGCAATTAGGACATTATATTTTTTGGAATTCGAGTGTAATCTGATAAAAATAAATGCAGTTTGACATTATTCTAATATATTATAATGATATTATGATAATAATATAAGCAACTATATGGGTAGGAGACCAGGAGCAATATAGATAATTGTTTTACGTTTGTTGTTCAAAACTGTAACAATACACCGTATACATCATATACACTGAAAATGTATTGAGAGCCTAACGTTGATTAGAATATTAAACGTCTGTCCGTTTGTCTGTTTGTGGCCGTGTAAGTGGAGTTTTAAGTAGTTATCTGCCATAGGTACGTATAATTACATACAAACTCGACGGATGACGATTCAATACTACATCAATATTGTGTTCGCTTCGAGAAATACCAAAACTATGCTAAGTGACCCAGTGAAAGAGTGTCTCAACACAATAGTTAGATATTGCTGTTACTGTAACTAGTTTTCGAGTACAAGTTTAAAATATAGTTCCCAAATCTATGGTATACCTACCTACATATGTTACATATAGTTACCTGTAGATATATATATATTACGAATAGTGCACTTAAAAGTTTTCTTAAGGTATCCGAGAGACGTCGAGTAGTTTTACGTGTTACACAAGTATATAGAATGTCCAAAAAATACATAATGACCGAAAATTATTAACCATAGAAAAATGCGTTCAATGGAAATGACTATATAATGCAGTCTATTATATTATAGTTTTAGAGACGACGACAAACGAAATACACGGAACGATTCATTTAACACAACTCACAAGACACTCATAAACGCCTTGCGTTAAATGGATCGCCCTGTATATGGTGTACAAAAATGTTTTCCTTACACGTATAGTACAGCAATTTGTAAACCAGCATAGTGACATGAATTACTATCGAATTCAAATACAAAATAAGACGTGTTTTTTTTTTTTTTTTTTTTTTAATTCACGCGCTCTTCGAGAACGCCAATCTCGCGATAAGGTGATTCTTTTCCATCCCGATCTGAATATAATTAGACTTATCCGTCGGCAGGTCGTTCGTACACGTCCTGCGGCGGCGGCGCACGCGAACGCGATCATCAAGACAAAAAATTGTTTCGGCGGTTCCACCTGTCGCATACCTACGAAAACGACGAAAACACATCACGTCTGCACACCCGATGGGGCCACGACGAGGAGCCGTGCCCTGGGGGGGATAACGCACTGTATAATAGTCGGCGTCATAGTAAACTGCGTTATCGTCGATATTATTAAAAACTTACAAGTCAAATCGATGTTCGTACCCAAGACACGCCAAACATTGCACTATCAAACGGTGGTTTTGCGCCCCGCGACTCAGCTGAGGACGCTCCTCGTCCGACGTCGCTTTCACCGCATCCGCTGCAGCGGCAGAGGACAGCCCGCTCGCCGGACAGGTGTTTATCGAGACTCAAAATCGCCGCCGACGAGTTCTTTTCGTGACGTGGCCAAAACAGCGGGCGCACTACAACATAATACAATATCGAATATAATATAATACCACGACGACCCCCCCCCCACCCCCGGACCCGCATAATATTGTGTATTACTGCGCAGCGTTATTATTATTACAATATATTATTATTATATTATTATTATTATTATTATTATTGTGCGTTTAGTCCTCACCGTCGGAATCTCTCGCCGCACGAACAAACAACGTCTTCGCATGTTTTTTTGTGGCTCTTTTGAAAACACTCTCGAACACACTCGAACGGGTTTTATTGGCAAAACACAATAATAATAATATCCTCCGGACAATAAGAATAATAATATTTCGTCGGTTTTCGGCAACGACCCGACCATTTGTGTTGTAGAGTATTATTGTAGCGTGACTATACTTAGCTATATTTGCGTATCGTGGCGGACCGTATTTTTGAGTTGCGACGAATCGCCGCTTGCCGGTCGAAAACTGCGATAACATGACAATATTCGATCATAATTCATAATTAATAATTTCAAATACGATCATGTACAGTGGTGTGTACCTACGTTGGTTGGTTGTATATAATATATCATATCATTATGTATAGGCTGTTTACACATTATAATATTATTCATTAATATTATTGTAATACATCCATAAATTATATGTAATTCAGTGCACTGTACACCGTAAACTCGTGAAAATTTAAAGTCGAATCAGAACAATTAATCGGCCAGATAATTTACAATGTTTATATATTATCGTTGATAAAAATTCATAAATATTATACATTTCATCAGAAAAAAATGTCAAAGCAATATTACATTTTATTTTAAATCAAAATATGTTTTTTGTTATTTACGTTTCGCCAATTAGTTAAATATTTCAAATCTGTACTTGTATCAGCAAATGAATTCGTTGGAAAACATTGATTTTTTTTTTTTTTTTTAATATAAAATACATCCATAATATTTTGCTCACTTTATGCCCGTTTGAATTCCAACCCTCTTCAAGTCTTACCATCCTCGTCACTTTAAATTCTTTGCAATTTAAAAAGCATCCTTGAATGCATCACATCAAAGATGTTTTTTGTTGCTTATATTGTGCAAAGATTCAAAAAAAGTAGTGTGTAATATTTAATCAAAAAGAGTCAAAGTCTTCTTACAGTCTTTGACATATTTCCGGAACAATAGTTTTAAATTTTTTCACAATAGATGTGTCAATAACATAAAACACGTTTCATGAAGTTTGACACTTTCTTAATTATTTCTTACATGGTAATTATATTTATAACAATGTTCCAAATATACTCGTAGTGTGTTAAACGTACCTTTTAATGAAGTATCCTTGTACAATAAAATAAAATAAAAATATGAACATACTATAAAATATGTCAACTTTTTTAAACCCTTTTAAGGTTTTCAAAAAAAGTATATTTTATCGTCAATCTAATAACAACATTGTTTAATATAAAAGTATAAAATACAATTTTAATTCACAAATGAACATGACATATTATTCTATAATAATATTATCGTATAATTAAAATAAAATATACATTTATTACAAAAAGCATTAAATTAAAAAAAGAAATCAAATTGTTTAAAAATCAACAATTAATAATTATTAGCTATACTATTAAGGATATGAAATATGAAATCATTTTCATAAACCAACGAATAATATAACAATACTGACTACACACACTTTTGACAGTAAAAACTACTTTTACAATTTGGTTTTAGACATATAGTATTTAAAAATACACAAATACTGATTTCTACAAACAATTTAAACGCTAATACTATTTCTTACCGTATTGTGAAAATTGTGAAGTTCAGAAAAATTATGAGCGTGAAAGAGGTGGGATAAGCAAATCCAGTAATACAAGCTCATAATACTATATAAGAACATTATTTAACCACAAAAAAAAAATGGAAAAGCATTTTTACAGCTTTTGGCTTATATGTTGTACAGATTATTATTGTAGGTCTGAAATCACAGAAAATACGATTTTGTTCACTTTCTGTTGGCCAATGCCTAAGCAACAAATGCCAACAATATTCATACCTATATAATTATATTAACATGGATATGTTTTTGGGCTGGAAACACTTTTTTTTGTTTCTGACTGATTTTTCGTGAGGTGTTCGTTGTCACGGTTAGGCACTTATTAACAAAAACGCATATTTTATGATTCATAGATTTTTCTCGTTTAGGAAAAATATCGAGTAGCGCGCTATGGTGTCTATTTTTTATACTTACAAACACGTCCTAAAAACGTGATGAGCGATCGATTTTATTTTCCGTTCAAACCTGTAGCAGATAATGTCATGCAGCATGAAGTCGTTTTATATGAGGTGTAAGAGCTATTTCAAACAGACGAAAATTTACTATACTCGTCGTATAGACTCGTGTACGACGAGGCGTGCAGCGGACTTACACACGTGACCGTGGAAAAAAATTCAACATCAAACATTTCAATAGCGATTAGCGATATTTCACACACACACACACACCTCTGCAGCAGGGCACATGTACATGCGCTCGAATCTCGCAGTGGTTTTTCACGCGCAAAACCCTCCTCGTCTGCGACTGGGTGGCGGCGGGAAACATACAAACAACCCGCTGGGTCGGCGAAAACGGGACGCGCACACGTATACATTTGGCTTGCGACCGCGCCGCGTTGAATTGCGACGGGGGGGCACGTCGCACGTGTGCGCTTGGGGACGGGAAAAAAAGGGCATAGGTACCCGCCGGCGTGAGCGTCGGAGGGGGCGCGGCAGCCGGTTTCATAACAGTAATAATATTATATTATATAACGACGACGAGAGCGACAACTGCGACCGACGACTATACAGCCCGGTACAGTGTGTATATATATATTATAAATACGTGTATATAAGTGCAGCGTTTATACCTACGATATCATTACGCATATTATATATATATATAGGCACTATACAATGTGTACGTGTACAATAATGTGCGCATGGGAAAACAAAAAAAAAAAAGTGTCCGGCAAAGGGGAGCGACGACGGAGGGAGAGCGGTCCTCCGCCGCCGCACACCGGTCTGCGGGAGGGGATGATGTATAAAAGTCGGTTGCAAAACGAGGGCCTTTGCACCGAAGACGATAAATACGCGCGTACACGCGGCACTGCTGTTATATTATTATCCACACACACACTTTCTTGTACACGTATATAATAATAATAACAATAATACACACAGTGTTATATTATACGAGCTAGTGGCGCGGGTTACGTCAACCCCTCGTCGATGTCGTCGGGTCCAGGTGGTCTTTTCAAAAGTCCAAAAAGACGTGTCACACGACCGACGGCCACAGTATATTATTATTCTCTATTATTGTAATTATTATTATTATATGCGTTCGGTGCGCGCACCGGTGTAAGCGCGATTTAACGATACGGTCGCGATATATTTTGTCAAACGCGCGACTCTCGTATGGAATTCGGTCGATATGATTATCGAACGAGTACTAATTAGTATTCACGAGATTCGGTTCCACCGCTTTTCCTGCTCCCGCGACAGCGGCGGTGACGAATGTAACAATGTACACAGACGTATAATGTTTATATTTTTCAAACTCTATTTTACATCTAATCGACCGGTAAATCACTGTTGTTCACTATGAGCTGCAATCTATGTGAAATTATGATATCCGACATGACCCGGAGTTTATGAATTCATCCGTATACGATGACACGTTATTAATATTTTATTTTTTCCCGAATGACGATTTACGTATCTGCACTACTTTCTCCGGGATTGCCTGGAGTAGTGTCAAGCACAAGAGCAGATATAATCAGATTTTAATGGCTCGATAGTGGCGGTAGAAAAAATGACTATACTCACAGGACTCTGTCTATTTATTCGATAGGTAAAGTTTATATTTTTAATTCTGATCGAATTGCATACCGAAGGTTATTGTTAAAATATTTAAAATGGTAAATGTAAAATTAAACGCAAAGTGCAAGTAATTGACTGAATTTTTTTGATTTCAAAAGAGTTCAAGTTTTCGGCCACACCCCACGTATTCAGTCGATCCGAAAAAAACGTTATCAAACCGACACGTCACACCTTTGTGTAATATTTTCTGCTGCGGATTACAATTTTTGCGGTATACCTGTACACTTACTGAGTAAAAATTTGCATTCACGATATATCAGCTACCATACTTGGACATACAACATGGTCTGCTCGATTTCAAAGTCTACCTAAAAACATAATATAACAGATTTATCGTAAATGCAGACGGGATCAAAATGGCATAATATTATGTCAGTCGTTGAAAATACATAACGAGCTGCGTAGCAATGGGGACCGACGACTTTTCTTTTGATTCTATTTCAGAGGTTATTTCGAGTCTAGGTTATTAGTTCTTTTACGAAAATGAGTAGGTATAATAAAAGTATTAATTATAATATTATGTGTATTTTGTGTCGCATCTATAATATAGTTCCGACGATACTTATTCATGGCTGTTTAAAGGTACCTACGAGTATTTAGTTTATATTTATATGATTTATACAGTTATCCGAACAGGTTATCCAGCCCATCCTTACTTTCAGTCCTAGATACGCCCCTCTGTGTGTAGTCGGTAATTTGTGTTTTTGTAGAATATTTATATTTTGCAAATCTCCAGCAGCTGCGGGTCTGCTGCTGTGTCTGCAGCGTTTTCCGAGTGTGTTGTTTTTCGCCAACAGTATTTATATTCATTCAAAAATGTTTTCGTCTTTCGTTTTCTCGTTTCTATTATCTTACGGAGTTCGACCACCACGACTGGGTGGCTTCTATGTTTCATGCATTTCGCGTGCATAAATCTTTCCTTTGCGTGCCTATACTCTTATTGTAGAAATAATATTTACGGACTGTGTACAGTATTCTTTGATAAATATTTTCAAAAATAATATTGAATTATAATAATTGGCGGTTGGCATACAGTTTACGCTTCGCCTACCTGCGTTTTCACAGTTGTACAGGCGGCCCTTTTTGAACGCGACGAACAATGGACAGATACAAGGGAATAGCGATGAAAATAAATAATAAACATAAATGTTTTTGATTGACGGGCTTATATTACTCGTATTATTATTATTATTATTATTATCGTTGTTAGGTATTATTCCCGTCCGTGTCAATGCCGTCGTCCCTAATGTTTTCGGTTACCCATCCCTTCAACCGTCACCGAATCGCAGTTCGGAGAAGAAATGTTTGCGAATTTTATTCAACGGCTCACGTATGTGCGTATACTAAATAATGTGTATATTTTAATATTATACACCGTCCACACAATATATATATTACACTATTATAACGTATAGTTATTATACTTTTGGCAAATAATAATAATAAAAATTCTGCCGGAACCAAATGCGGCACGTGTAATGGCACTAAAAATACGTTATTATATTTTTGTCGAATAAATATAAAGTTGAAATGATCTTTTTACATCGTAACATAATTTATTTCTTTAAGTTTTTTTTCCACCGCGTGGAGGGGAAACGATGACGCTTTGATCAAAGGCTCCCTTGGTGATGGCGATGTGCTGGCTTTCACCACTCTGCACCGCAGACGTCGAAAACTTCGTAAGAATTTTCACGAAACACTATATACATATTACATATTATACCTACTGTGCATATACTGCAAACACTCTGCAATACTATATTATGTACAATGCATGACTTATATTAATTAAAAGCATTTTGACAACGCTCGTGGCGTTCTTCATGGTTTACATTACATTCAACCGCTGTGCACTCTATGCGTCAGCTTGGGGTGGATCTAGAAATTATAAAAGGGGCGAGCTAGACACAAAATATTCACCTAAATAACAAAAATGGTACAATTTACGTACATTTGGTAAATTTGTATAATATCTTCGGTAGGGTACCTAGCCACAAGAACACCTCTCCTTCCCACTTTCGCAAATGTAGATTAATGTATAGAACTACGATGTTAAAATATTTTACCAAGCCATATGGCATACATTTAAAAAAAACTTAAATAATTAAGTCCATAATGATTTTAGATTTTATTTACATTATATACTCATAGTTCAGATTGAAACTTCTTTCTTAAATTTTCTCGTAGATATTATAGTTGAGAATAAAAATCTAATTCTAAATGTCAAATGTATGTGCAAAGACATGTCGCACTGTAATAATTAGTTTTGCGAACGGTTAATAATTTATATTGAATTTACCTATTGGTAATATATTATGCATAATATATAGTTAAGTAAATTTGATATGAATATTAGAAAATACAATATATACTGCAATATAACTTTTGAAGATTGTCTAAAACTCAAAAAACTAAAGACATAATTACTGACATCTGTATTATTTGCAGTCAAAGCTTTAAGTTTCATATCAACCATACCGCCTATTTTTATGTCATAAAAAATATCAACCCCGTAAAAATGTTTGGTTCACTAGTTTTTTGGTAAAAATAAATCGATTGGTAAAACATACAGGCGTTTTAAACATTATACCTATAGATATAAATGAAATACTTGAAACTTTAAAAAGTGATAATGACGATGAACAACCATAAACTTATCAAGTCGGTATTGTATTGGTACCATCATAGAGTACGTTGCATATTTTTGTTAATTACCTAATGCGTACGAGAAATAAACCATTGAAATGGTATCTCAGTGGGGCTACAGGAGGGCCTCTACTCGGTCTTTGTATATCCACCACTGCTGTGCGTAATATGTGCACCACAATATAGATTATAATTTCCCATATGCAGGTTTGCCCTGCGAAGGTTTACTTTTTTCGAGTGGTGCAGGGATTAATAATAATATGATGCAACCTCTATTACGCCACATCACTTTAAACTATTAAATCCTCGTGGGAGATCCAGGACCATATAATATATTATTTCTACGCGGTATATACATAATATAATATATACCAACGTTATGAGTACGAAATCCAGACGTTACAACAACGCGGTACGCGCGCGTATATAGCATTATATTATAATATGTTATAATATCTATAATATGTATGCCTACCGTACAATGCAAAGTGTGTATACCTCTATATACCTACAGCCATCATCACTAATAATATAATATTTATACCACAGGATACATATTCGATAATGCGGTGCGGTCATAATCGATCGAGTGGACACGCTATGAGAAAGTTCTCCGCGAAATTCACGAAGTTCAATTAATATGAAATAACGCATAAATTATGCACGCCGAGCTATTTACCGAGACGTCTGTACAGCAATTTGACCCCCGCGGGTTCGGCATATATGTATAGGCATAACCCTTTGATACACACCAAACGACTTACTATACGCCCGGCGCGACATTCCGGTCTACAATTATTTGAAAACGCATTGTCGCCTATGTGTACATATTTAGGTTAGGTTAGGTTAGGTTTATACGGTCATGCGTGAGCTCATATAGACACAGAGTTGTGTAAATCGGTAACTCTCTCTATATATATATTATAATACGCCCTTCAATCGCAATCGATGACGGTCTGTAATCGCCGACTATTGGTCGTGTGCTTCGATTGTTCTCCGCGGGCCCAAATGAAATCGGAGGGCACGATAGCGGTTCGCGGGGTTGTTTGGCCATCTTCTATGTGCGCGTTAATAAAGTTTTGAACGCAAACACGGCTTTAGATTATGTATGTGCAAACTATACGGCCACATTATTAGAATATCAGCTGCTACGAATAACTGTTATGATTCAATTTAAAGTGGAAATTCTTAGTGCGTTCAGTGGATCAGATTTGTAAGTGGTTTTATGTAGAGACACCTGGACTGGACAAGCGCGTCTGAGACGTAATATTTGTAAACAGCAGTGTAACGGCATTAGGTATCCGCACAAGCAAATATTATAGGACGTTTGTTTACTCGATATTTTGATATTGTTTTACAACATTATTTTACTGAAAACGTAACTTATGTTTACAAATGTTTTCAAAAAAGTTACTGTGCATTTCGTGTGTATTACAAATACAAAACTCTATTGAAGTGAAATTTCCATTTTTTAGGAAGCTAATGAGATGTTGTCATCACTATCAGTGGCGTTTATGGTTTAGGGGTTGCCCCCCCCCCTTTTCCCCCCTCCCGAAATGTATTGTTGGTACGGCATTTTAAAATGGTGATTAAATTATAATTAAATTAGTTTAAATATATTATATTTTTATAAGCTCCCTCCACCGAAATTCATTCCTATGGCGTACGCCACTGATCACTATAATACTGTCTCAAAAAGAGTTTAAAACAAAATCATCATACGACTTATAGATAATTTTCTAATATTATAACTACAGTTACTATCATGTTTAAAATCATGGAATAAAAGATATTTAAATTTACGTATTTGACATCCATTTAGGTATAATAATATAATGTAATATAATATTAGGATAAAACGATTGTTATTTATTCCTAATTTCTACTATTGTGTTTTAGGGATGTGGTTAATATTTCTAGCGACAAGTATGAACTTTACGGCTACTATAACCATAATTATAATAGTGAAATAATAACAATAATAATACAGAAATGGTTGGACAATAAACCGTAAACACCGAACATAGTCTATTGTGTAACCATTTTGCGAAGTTATAAAACGATTTGGAAAATAGCCATCCTGTACACAGGAAAATGAATGGATATGTTTATTCAGTGCACAATATTAATATTGTAAGTTGTGTGTTTATCTGCAAATGAGGTGATGACGGCGGACATGATGTAATTAAACGTGCACATTTTTATTTATCGAGGAGTTAATTTTTACCACATCACAATATCGTAATGTCGGTTTCGTATATTAAAAATATGAAATTATTTTTTCATTATCATTAATGATTATAGCTCAAACAAGTATAGCGTGCGTCGTACACGATCGCTGTTGACGATTTTTTCGTCAACGGACTGGTATGAAAACAGTAAACGGTATTAAAAGATTGGTCACACAAGTAGTGCGCCAATATAGGTATAAACGTCAACCGATATACGGAGAGCGTTCGATCTGAAAAAAAGCTCCGGAAATAATGCTTGTGAAAAAAACCAATACAATACGCGCTGTGTTTAACTCTGTGTAATGTTTCATGTTTCTTAAATAGGCAAAACGAGTTCGTAACAAGCGAAAAAATCGAAACATAATATAACAGCCGCGTGTATGCAATTTATTATATGTTCTTCACTTGGTTAGACAACATTATTGAGTCAGTTCTTTTTTTACCTTCACGACAAAAAAATGCGGTAGATGGATTTAACATTGAAAAATGTTTCAGAAGTATAAATCACGAAAAAAACATTAAAACGATATATTTTTTTCAAACACGAATAGAACGAAGTCGGTGTGGGTACCTACCTATCTCCGAGATACGGTGAAACGATTATTTATAGGATTCGAACCTACCTATATATATACGTCTAAATTACAATATTATCGGTATTACAACAACTATAGCGATGAATTATGTTTTCTTCAATAAAAAATTTGTTTACACCTCAATAATATTCTTTGATTTAAAATTATATATATGAAATAATGTTCACAAAATACTATTGTAATTTTTCATTTTACTCAAAATTTTGAATAAAATTTAGTTTTGCATCCTTTAAAGGTTGAAATGAATGTCAACAAATGTTACACATTACCGTATATGCATGAACTGCAGTATAGATTATATATTTATATTGGTTAAATAAAAATCTAAAACATCTAAAAATTGTTCAAGGCAATTTTAAACTTTTTTTTATGTTACCTATAGTCTCGTATTGTGCGTATGCATTTGCGGTGTTATATCAATAATTTATAATGTAAGTATTTCAGAATGTCTTTAATATGTAATATTTTATTTTCTTACGTAACAATATAGCATAGATGCCTACATCAATTAAATAAGTCTACATTTTGAATCTGCGTCCAAATAGTTTGCCGATGAATCGGAAAACAAAAATACTTAATATGCATAATATTATAGACATAAAACTGAAGAATAGGATTGTATTATAAGAATTAAACTAGAAACAGAGTAACTTAGAATAGTTATAATATTTATAACGTCTAAAGTGTAATCAAATTATCATAGTACTAAAATTATAATGATCGTTCGTTTTGATGAAGTTTTGAAAATACCAACATTTATGTGGTCGTGTGTAGTGTATATAATAATATAATATTATATAATAATATAATTGTGAGAAACATAGAATAATATTAGTCGCATATAAAATTATACTTTATTCAAAAATACAGAATATGGACGTGTGTGTGTGTGTGGTGATGAAATTATATGTGATATGCATCGATTTCGGAGTTTGTATGTTATATTAATATACATAAATAATATTAATAATATTATGTGTAAATAAAATATACACTGGTGCGACGGGAATCGGTTCGCCTCTCTCGCGGGCTACATCAGAGCGGTTATCGCCGAAACGATTCGTATTATGATTTATACGCAACCGTAAAAAAAAAAAAAAAAAACGGTAGCGTTAAAAGCCGCCCGAGGGGGGTGGAGTTTTTTAAAAATTTTCCAACGAGTGATGGTAACGCGAACAAAATAACGCGTAACGCGATACGATATTATTATATTTGATGTGTAAAATGTTATAATAATATATCACACCGAAAACGCGCATTATAAAAAAATACACTCGTGGTCTTAGGGTAGGTCCTCGGCACGGGCGACTGCAGTGACATTGGAAAACTCGACCCCGAAATAAAATATAATGAAATTATCGTTAATCATCACGACGTTCTATTTATCGGACACAGTTAAGTCGGCTACGGACACTATATGCTATACGATGCGATTGCGCACACGATATATTTTGATAAAACGCACGGCAGTGCATTTATTATAATAATAATATATCGTAATATTGCGTACACCCATCCAGGATGAGGAATCCATACTTGTCGTGGGCGGCGGGAATGATAACAGTTTAGACGACACAATGTCGTGTGACAGTGACATTGGGCACACACGTGTGAACGCATATACCTACGCAACACGACGACGTGTATATGCACCGCGAGTGCCTTTATTTTTGAAAATCGCGTTGACGTGCGACGGTGACTTTTGCCCGTGACGAAAGCTCATTTCGAGGGGATCCGTCGTCATCTGCACCCCACGGAAAATAAAAAAATCGATGACACCACCGACGTCGACACGTGTTTCGTGCGCACCTATCCAAAATCGCGTGCAGGCGAACGGGAACTGCACTTGTAATCGTCACTGCAGGCTCGCGACAAAACCTATGCGGCCCGCGTCCATATGGGTACATCAATAAACCGTTGTCGCGACGAAACGAAATTTAAAAATAATAACGACGACGGATATGGTGGCCGAGAATGAGACCGTGCGCGGTGGCCCGTTAAATTCGTCCTAACATCATATGCGTGTGCGAAACACACGAAATAATACAAAAAATTCAAAATTCAACTCTGGCGACCTGTTATCGCGTTACACGGCTAACCACTGCCGCCGCGGTGAGGGTATATAATATAATAGGTACGTAGTGTTTTTTTTTTTATTATTGTTTCCCCTCATCCTTCCGCTCAAGTTCGCCTTAGCGCGCAAACAGCACTCGGCGTGTGTACTTTGCCGGTCTTGGACCGAAGACCCGTTAACCGGTTCTACCTCCGTCGCCAGAGAGTATAATATTATCATAATATAGTGTGTGTGTGTGTGTGCGCGCAGTATATACTAGTGCCGTTTATATTATATATAATAGTATTTAGTATATTAAATATATATCATATAAGGTCGTCTGACGACGGTGGTACGATACACATAATAATAATAATATATTGATATTGCCGGATTGTTTTTCGGTCGAAGGGAGGTCACTAACCGCCGAAAAACCTTGACGGGCGCCCGCCGAACGACTGATAACACGTACACTATCAGTCGTGCGACGGAGAGTCGTGTTCGATATAAATACATATATACCTATATATTACATTTGGCTCGTCTATTTTGTCGAACGGTACTTAAACGCGTTATCATTCTCCGCACCGCTCGGCGCTCACACCGCACGAACGGTCAACTAGGAAGACGCCAAGACGGCTATAATAATAATAATAATAATAAAAATAATGATGATGATGATAATAGTAATAACTAATAACGAATGCTTATGCCGTCCATTATCACATTCACGACCCAAGTCCCCTCGATTCGCCCAGACTTCTTTAAATGCGTCATTATGATTAGGTAGGCGAATGAATCACGCTCCATCGCACTCTCGCAGTTATAATATTATTATAATAATATGTTTTTACGTATACCCGCTAAAATATATTAATAAAAACTAAATTATAACTGCCGCCGAGGTTAGACGTAGCTGCGACGCTGTTTACGATTTCCAATCGATTGTTTTCGTAAAATAAACGTTTTCTTGCGATTGCACAGTATGCAAAACCTGAACGAGAATCGCAATAAAGATATCAATATTATTATATGTTGATTCCATAATACTGCTGCCTGCGTACCGTAAGGAGTATAACGTTATTTTCATATTTTTTAAGCATACATTATATATAAATGCTCGTTTATAAGAGCATAACAATCCGAAAAAATTGTATGTACGTCTTTTTTAACCGACAAGACGCGAGTGTGCTGCAGTGACCGAGATTCAAAACGTTTGACCGCAGTTTTTCCAATACCAGAAACCAAATATAGTAGTAAAATTTGTACGTACCTACATGAAACTGTATTTAATCGACACCAATGTACCATAACCTATATGCCAATATATCCTGCAGATCAAAAAACTACGAATTTAAAATTTACAATTTGTATAAATCGTAAGTGATTAACGATCGCGGCAAAGGTATTGCAGGAATTTATGCAACAACCGGACTATAGTTCTGATATGATATATCATGAGAGAAACGATTTGGTTTTATTTGTTTTAAGCGTCATAATGCGTGGAGGTTATTATATAATGAACGTGAGATGTAACCAAAAGTTTATGTTTTGTAAGGACCGTGGTATAGGTTTCAGTGTCTGGTTGTGCAGGGGACACGCGTGATGTACGCGCCCAGCACTTTTTTGGATTTCCACTTTACCACCCGGTACTATGGGGAATCCCACTTTACCGCCCGCTGGCCGAAAAATGGTCGCTTTCCAACGCTCCAACCGCTATTGAAAACCAAACTTCGGTGCAGGCATGACAAAAAATAAATTAACAAACTTTACTTAAATCGTAATATATTATAAAGTCATTTTTGTCCTATACAAAATTTAAATTTACTCAACATGCAATACTTTAACACGTTTTAATTTTTAATCGGATCATGCCTATTATACCAAAAAATATATATAAATAATGCTTGATCATTAAACTGTTCACTAGGTTTCTTAATTATTGAGTTTTTGTGGCCTGTACTCTTTATCAGATCTCCTACATAAGTCGATTGTCCAATTTAACTGCTACACAGACTATACAATATTATATACCTATGTAAACGATATCCTTACATATCACACGTCATATCATTTCAGTATGTGGCAAACTGGTGACTAACAAAAATAATTGTATCTTAATGTTGGTTTTAGATATTTTTCTGTTTATATTATTTCACAACTAGTTGACGTTTAGTCGTGGTGGAATTATGTGAAATACGATACGTATTGCGTTTAAACTGTAAGTACATTGCGACGTACTGTATATTTAATCATTAGTCATGTTTTTTCTTTTATCGGCCACGCCGAAACATATTATAATAGAGATTATTGATGACTTTTTTTTTAACCGGTTTATCCATCATAATAATATAATACGACGATATGTGTGAATTACGAGTGACTGGGGGATTTCACAAACACCTCGGCGCACAATCATAATATCATATACCTATAATAATGTACGTTTTAGGTCCAGTAAGGTTCGTGTAACGTTACTCGCATGTGCACCTGTATGCATACACACATCATATATTATGTATAACTCGCGTAGATACGTTTAGTTTCGGATGCCCATATTAATTAAATCCTACGGATGCCTCCTATAGAGGACATTTCGGTTATTTTTCACGGACTCCTCGCCGAACTGGACGCTTTTCCCTGCGTCATCATAGCATACAAAACGCACGATATGGACACGATATCATAATATATTATATCGTATACTCGCGCATAAATAGTATTTGTATGGGTACGCCGCAACACATATTGTGACAAGAGGCCTCGGTGTCGTGTCCGCTATATATTGTACGATCGCGGGTCATTGTGAGTCAGGTTTACGGTCAATTACGGTCGGCGTTCGCGTTCGTCGCCGGCATGAGTCACGAAGTTTTTACGGTTTGTGTCACGCGATTCGCCGCCACAATCGCGGGATGAGTTCCGACCGACACGGGTCACGGGCGGCGGCAAAACGGAGTCGATCGCGCGCACATGCGGCGGACACGCATTTATCGTAATGATATTATTATTATTATTATTCGTTATGATATCACATTGAACGTCGGAGACGTGATGGTAAAGTAAAAAATAAAAACGAGCTCGTTGGATCGAGTCAGCGTTAATATTAAATATATCCCGAGCCGGACGAGATATCGGAGGAGAGCTCGAGCGGGGAACTCGTGTGGCACAAGACTATAATATAACACCTCTACGCATGCGTCCGAAAACAAACGCGCGACATTAGGTTGTCGTATTTTATTTCGTAATTTCCGAGACGCCTCGAAATTGTGGGCCATATTTCTGACCTGTGAGTATATAATATACATACGATGATAAAATTATTGTGTTATAATGAGTTCGTCGTGGTGGAATACTACTCGCGAGGTCAATCATCATGATATATTATTATCATATGGTCAACTGATCATGATATTGTACGAAAATCCTTAGTTTTGAACAATACGTTTAAACTGTGCTTTTTGACCGAGATCTCGGGTTGGCGGTAAATAAAAATTAAATGGGTCATGTCGGCCCGTGCAGTCTCCTAGTGTAGTTTAGACGTATGAACATATGTATATAGCTATATAGGTTCGAATCTGATGCGTAATAAATTGGTAGGTAGGTAGGTGTACTATAGTGCCGATTTCATCCGTCTGGAGAAAACTAAGTCTTATATCATGTACACATTATTATAAATATTTATGATAAAAATTAAATATATGGCATTGAGGCGCCAACGATGGCGTGTACTCCAAAATGCGATGTATATAATATACAGTTTTTTCTCCGATGAGAATTCGGAGTTATCGATGCAGCTGTTCCTATAATACCCGTACCTATACCTAAATTATGTGCTCCAACGACGATTTTATCGGTGCACAAACGGGCAATAATATTATTATATCGTATAAATGCGAGTTTGATTATTACTTTTTGCGTTAAGTAAATAAACTCGTGCCGTAGATGTAGGTAGGCGTATAAACGCGTTCTAAAGCATCGCAGTTCGCGTCCGGTTATATCCATGAACGTATAATAAAAATATGTATATGATACGCAGTATAGGTCTGTGTGTGTGTTATTTTTATATTTTTATTATGCGACGTCTTTGCATTTAACTGTGCTTATTTGACTTGGACGTCATGAAAATATTATAGGTACGTTAATATTATAAGTATATGCGTGTGTGTGTGTGTGTGTGTGAGTATTATGTATTATGTATAATGTATATGTTATAAGCGAACAGGACTTTCAGCGAAGTCGTTTGGATCCAAACGATAGAATTAGAAATGGGTCGCTTTACATAATTTCGTATCATTAAAGGTGTACGGTTAAAATAGGCCTTTATAATATTACGATGCTGTAATAAAACAGCGCGTGTACGTATTATATTTTATGATGTTTTTTTTTTTTTTTTTAATCCGTTCCACGAACATCTGCGGACGCCAAATCAATAGGATTAACGTTAAATGATGAACGAAATTAACATTTTCAATGGGATCATAAAAGACTTGAAACATACACCCGTACGCACATTGATCGGCGGCCATAAACATTATTATGTTAACTACCCGCATAGGCATATCCAAATGAACCGACGTCATTACCATAATTAGAAACAGCCGCGGCGTCGTGAAAATAAATATTTAAAAAAAAATAGGCCAAATCCGTTGACAAAAGGTGTATCTCCGAAATATTATACGTAAGCGTATAATACGGTTTATGTCAAACGCAAACAGTAAACAAAAACCAATAGCTGATTGGTAACATTGACAAATAGGAAGGTACATGGTGTTAATAACACTATACGATTGCGATAGACACAGAAAACAATAAAATCGCGAGAACTATGTTATATGCTTGCGTTGTTCTAGTGCACAAAATTCGTAAAAAAAAAACCACTATACATTCCCAGCTGCACGGGAAAACAACAATGTTATTTATTAGTTTTAAAGACAATTCTTTTTTATTAGTTTTTTTGTGTTTCCATTATTTTTTGGTTGATGTAGCGACTGCGACGGTCAGAAAAAAAATTAATTTAGAAAAAAAATTTTGTATCTGGCCCAAAAATATATTTATTATTTTAAAAAAATGTTGAGCATAGACATCTCTAGAGCTAAAATAAAGCTACAAGTGAAATCTCCGAGTATAAATTGAAACATGGTGGGATCATAGACATGTCAACTTAAATAATTATGTGTTCGTTATCGTATTCGAAATAATTATATTGCATAATAATATTATACACAAATAAATTAAAATGTTTTGAATTACAACAAATGACTAAAACCATTTGAGAAAAAAATCGGTATTTACCGCTTGTTGAATATCCAATTTCATCAAAATTTTAACTTCTAACGCTTATAAAAAAAATAATGATTATGTTTTTTGCGATATTTTTTAACTGGCGTATAAAGCACTTACAAGAAACCGTGTAATAAATTTTCAATCTTTTTGAAATCTGTATCAACATAAATCGAAAAAAAAAAAAAACAGTAGAGAATTTAATTTGTTTTTATAAATAGCTCAAAAAATATCCGATATATTTTAAACATTTAACTATGTTTAGAAATTATAATATAAATACTTGAAAAAAATACGCATTTTCTACGCATAAATCTTATTTTTTAATATCGTGCAACAAGTGGTACAAAAATGAAAAAAATAAAAATCAATTATGACATTTTGTAAGCACTCCCGTTTTCCCTCTGTTTTTACCGTAACCTAAGAAAAGTTATCGACTATATCATTATGTTATCAACATAAACGGTCGGTGAAATGTTTGTTGGTACCTATAATACTATTACGAAGACGTAGGTACATCGTCGTGTTATTATAACGCCGGCTTGACTCTTTCGCGGATGCCAAACATGTTTGTAATATATTATATTTTATATTTCTTTATCTTCGGCCCCGTATGATTTATTATAATCATATTCACGCGATAATTACTGTCGTCATTAGCAAGCGTTATTATACGAGATTCCCAGAAATATCTTGTTCTGGAGTGTGAAGTTACACGCGCGTCCGTGTAGTATAAAATACGTATAATATAATATTTACTTAATGTGCGTAAAAGGAAAACAAAATTTATTATGTTATTGTATATATTATTATTATTATTATTATTATTACTATGTATGACGTATAATATGCACTGTAGCCGTATGGGGCTATGTGTGTGTAAAAAGAACACGATACCATAATATATAATGTTTAGTAACTACGCCCGAATTGTTTAAACCGTGTCGGTGTAACCGGAGATGTGAAAATAATAATAGAAATTTAAAAAAAAAAAAAAATACCGAAAATCATTACAACGCTGCTCGTGTACCTGTCTAATTTATTTCACTCGGTTTTATACAACGTTCGCGTATAACAGTGCAGAATTTGAGTGTGCGATAAACAATACAAATACACATATTGTATTATATTAGTGTGTTCGTATATAATAGCACAGTTTAATGGAGGTGGCGGGCGGTAATGCTACATTAACCTGTAGGTACAGTGTGTGCAATAACCTACCGACACTCTGTCTTTCGTTTTTTTTTTTTTTTTTGAAATTGAATAATATAATGACACATAATATCGTAAGTACGATATTAGCCATCCCTTGCAATTAGCTGCGTTTCGCGTTTCGAATATAATCAACCAGCAGTATACCTACGCTCGCATATTCATGCAATTTTATCAGAACATAATACATCCTAAATATTCGCGAGTGGACGTATTCAAACAACGGATAGGATATTCAATGTTGCTACCTTAGTTTATAATACTGTATGGGCGTAATAAAACATTTATATCATGATATTTTTCGTAGCGAAACAATTTAAATTGAAGTAGAATATTATTATTACCAACACGTGGTCTCCGTGATAAGTATATAAAAGTAAACGACTACCTACTATAGTATGTATAAGATGAATTATAAATAATAAATTGAGCTGTTATCGAAGCCTTGCTGAGTAGCTCAATGAACAGCTCATAAATACGTTTCCGCCATGCACGGAGCTGAAACGGCGACAGCTCTAAAGACCCAGAAAGCCGAAATCGAAGCCTTTGAAATTTGATGCTGGGGAATAGGTCTTAAAATTGCATTGACTTGAAAATGAATAGGTTCTTCATAAGATGAACACTCAGAAGTCAATATGGAACAGGTTTTGGGGAAAAGATAAAGTAGGTAATCGGTAATTTGATAATAAGAAATAATGCTCGGGCAACGACAATAATCGAAAGAATCATTGATTGGAACATAGGAAGTGAAGACCAAGAACGTCTTATGTGATCAATTGATGGAGAACACTGGATTCAACACATATGCAGGATGGATAGGCGACAGAGATAGGTGGAGAAACACGTCAATCATTTAACCAATCGTAGGATTTAAAATAAAAATGCAACGACGAACAATATTATAGTAAATACAATTATAGAGTTGATATATAATATGATCTAAGAGAAATGTTCTCTATTTCACCACGAACCCTACCATTATTATCATATAAATTATATAGTGTACCTATTCAATTTTAATATTACAGTATTTTTGAATATAATTTAATAGTTTTTTTTTTTTGAAACCACGCATATTCGTTTTTAGTTTTTGTCTTTTTCTAGTAGCGTAAAGTTTTAATTTAAAAATGCTATCATAATGCAAACTTTTTAAAACGTTAGGTACCTACATCAAACGCACTTGGAGAATAAGAAAAAAAAATGGTTTATAATATTTGCTGTGAATAATAAATAAGCTAAAAATAATTATTTAAGTATAGGTATACATTATATTATATAGGCGTGTTTAAATTACATAATAATATGCATATTAGACACTTTTTTATCTTGTTTTTTTAATACTCATTTATACACTTATAAGTTATATTACGACAACGATGATGTACCTATATGATTATTTTGTACTCGATATATTAATAAGCACTTAATGAAAAATAATAGGTATGCCATAACGCATATATTTTCCACTTACATTTGATTGACATAAATATTGATCACAAACGGAAAAATCATATTATTTTCTGGAATATTATAACCGTTTTTTTTATCAAACGAATTGCTGTCTAAAGGTTTTAGCGATTTTTTTTTGTTTGAAACTCGTAATTTATGTCATGCAAACACGAAACACGTTATTGAAAATGTTTGAACGAAATTCTTGATCCAAGAATTACCCGTGGAATTTATGTTATACTTCTTATAGTTACAACACATGTAGACAAATATATAATATAATAACATAATTGTACGAATAACGCGATAAAAAAAATTAACGACATTACGAAGAATTGATACGCAAATAATAAACAACAAATAAACAGGTATATATAAACTATCAGGAGTAATAAATAAATTTATAATTTATTATTATTTCGTTCTATTTTATCATCGGTATGATGGCGGCTGGACAATATTGAATATTATATAATTATTGGTAAATGGTAATATTACCAATGGATAACATTACATAAAAATTAACATCGAACCCTACAGATAATACTCAATACTCGTAATAATTTTTTCTATACGAAATAATTACAGAATTAACATTTGAGTATATTAATACAAATCAGTTGCTATAAAAGTATATCACAACGTGAGGGATTTTATTTTACAGGTCAAAATAACATTCCTCATCACATACACTGATAAATACAATTTTCATAATAAATATCTATAACCTAAGCTATAAGTTTATTAACATTTCGATATTTCCTAAAATACAACAAAAACTAAATTTTTCTGTAAATGTATTTTTATTTTTTATCACATCGTTTTAAATTACATGCAACTATTCAATTGAAAAATAAATAGAAAGCGAATAGTGTGATATCTAACTTAGTGCAATATACACTTATTCAATGAACATTTCGATGTTGAATTTTTTTTTATACATTTTCTCGGAAACTACTGAAAATGTGGCTTTTGGAGGACTTCTGAAGTTTTCTAAAAGTTTTGGAGCACTTGGAAAACAGTTTCGAAGATAATATGACATTTATATCAAGGTAAAATCTATATATCTTCCAGCCATCGCATTTTGAATCTCAAAGTAAAAACCAATTTATTTATCTGATCAAGAGAACATCGTACCCACGTTTTGTTATTTTCGACTTACTAACGCATATACATATTATAACATATACAACAATTTACGTTGTGCAGTTCAAATTTTGATTTCATAGATTAAATATTAAAGTGAACTATTATCAAACTTTTAGGCAAGAATATTATTTGTGTTCTTTCGTTGGATTTGTACGATATTATAACTGTTAAGCCAGTAATATTTTCCTACCCAAAGGCTAAATAATTACTATTTAACATTTTCCATAACTCGCTTAAAAATTAAAATATCGTAAAAACCAACGAGAGGGCACAGATAATGTTCTTAACTTTAAGTTTGATAATATTTCAATTCACTGTAATATTAAAATTTAAAGTTACCGCCACAAAATTGAAAATAGGCACTGCTGAACATATTATATTATATTTCATATATGTTATGCGTTAGTAAGACGCGGAAACTACGCGACCGGGTACGGCCTACTCTTAAAAAGATCAATACATATTTGCTTAATTAACTATAAAAAATAATAATATAAACTTTAGGCAAAACAAAAATATAATTCTCTATAAAAATGTGGTTTTTAATTTATATTACTCCAATACCATTATTTACACCAGCGAAATTGGATTTTAGTGCCGCGCAGTATTGAAATTTACAAAATCGTACTGAAAAACTACACTCTTAGTCATTTCGACAGAACAATATACAATACTGTACAACGTATTATGAAACTATTTGGTTGTATACTTTTGGCTAAACATGTATCGTATTGGGAAATAATTAGGAATAATTTACATACAGCCGGAGAATATAATATATAGTATAAAAAAACACCAATATATTATTATTATTATTATTATGTTATGCAGAAAATACCGAATGATCGCCTACACTCGCGATGTTTGATAAAAGCCGGTTTAGAATGCATATTTTATGTGATGATTTTAATCGATGCCAACAAACATTGTGTATGCTGTATATAATACACGTAGTATTAATATGTGAGTAAGTGTATAATAAGAATGTGTGTGTGTGTGTGTATGTCTCATATCCGTTTTTAAAGCAAGTTCGTGCGTTCTATCACCAAAACATTGAAATAATAATACGGTAGATATAGTAAAAGCGATCGCCATATGAAATGCATCTCTCCACGCGTGTGTCACTGATTATAATATACATAAACAACCGTCGTACGTTATGCACAGACAAGGTCTTTTGCATCACAAAAACTACACTTTCTCCGGTTAAATCCCGACAAAATAAAATCGAATATTATTGTCGTATGAATAGTAAAAATAATGACATGTATATTATTATTATGATGATTATCGTTTAGGTATATGTACCTACTATTAATTGATTTCACCTAGCTATTTGATGGTTTTCTGTTTCCGGACGAATTGCTGTGGCAAGTTGATAAGAAAATATGAATAGTTTCTCGAATTTGGATAATCAAGCCCGCTTATTTGCGTATACAAGACGTGAAAAACTTAAAATTGTTTCAGAACGAGTAAAATAACGTATCTATAATATTGAATCAATTTCGTTAAAAGAATGAAAAACCTTTTTACCTTTTTACCTATATTATAACTCCGGGCTTAGTTGTCAACTATACGTTGTTCATTTGTTCAAAACATCTGCAAATATTTGCGCATATAGTATAATATATTATACGTGTAGGAAGTTCGATTTTCTTAGTCATAGTAACCAGCTTTTGCGTTACATGATACGAATTTTTCAATCAAATTTAATGTCTTATCGAAATACGGATACAATCCGTAAAATAAGAGATTTCGTCCATTTCCCATATTGTGTACGATCCGGCCGAATGTCTGTTGAAATGGCATGCCAGAGAAATTCGAAATTGATCCACTAGTTTTCATTTTATTGATGTCCAAAGTTCTGTTGGTTTGAAAAAATATAATCGAAAAAAAAGATATTTTTGAAATAAAATCTCATTTTTAATAATTGAAAGCCATGTTTAAGTTATCTAAATCAGTTTCAGAACTTTGTATAGTATCATTGCCAAATCCCGCATGCATTGAAAATAAATGAAAGAAAAAAGAAACTATTTCAATAACTATAATTTATTATTTATGTATGAGTTTAGAGTTATATTTTCTATTATTATTATTTATTAGATACTATAAACCATATTTTACCGTCTAACCGATTACAACATTAATTTGTATAATTTTATATTTATATTTCGGTTGTTTAAACTCGTTTTGAAGTACTCTATTAATTTTAATTAGAGTATTCATCTAGGCGTAGCGAGGAAATCGAATCATAAATCCATCCAAAAACATTTAATGGCTTCCGTTAATTTGAAGAGTCCTGAGTACGTAAAAATAAAGCGCTACAAACAAAATATAACAATATTGCGTTGTGATAAAAAACTTAAAACATAATTATTTTTATACGAATACGAATGTAGTAGTTTTCTAATTAACAATAAAATACAGTACAGTACCTGCTGAATTAATAAACTGTAGTTGTATACTTGTATGCGTTCAACACGGACAGATGTATAGGAAAAACAAAACAATAAAATATTGCTTGTTATTTTTACAAACGTTTTTAAACATTAACGAATTTAATAAGATTCAACTCAAATCATGCCTATTGTATATTATAGTAAGAATTAACTATTTACATATTTTTATTTCACAAAAATTGTTTTACCTTTCAATAACACTTCCCGAGGCAAAGTATTTAAATTAGATATCAAATGTATTGTATATTGTGCCGAGTTAACTTTTTCTATAAAACTTAAACTCATATCTGTATTTTTTTTTAACACCGGTTTGGCTCTGCGTTTAATAATGCTTATAAATAGTTGGAGGACAAGCCCTTATCCCTGAGGCATATATTATTATAATACGCAGAACAATTTAAAATCATATGAACCTGATTTTTTACCATCCATTATTAATAATTTCAAGCCTAGAAGTATTCCAAAGATAAGTTTGAAAAAAAAAACATATAGGTTCTATTTTCTAAAAAATGTTTGATTAATGTGGTTATGAATTTTTAAATAATATTATATTAACGAAAAGGTTACTAAACAAAAAAATAAAGAGCAATTTTGAAAGTGATTTTATAATTTATTATTGTTGTTATATATTATATTTACTTGCAATAATAATCATAAAATCACTTTCAAGATTTGGAAATCTTGTACATTTCAAAATATATGTAACTATATGAAATATTATAAATACATTTTTTGTGTTTTTTTTTTCTTAAAATTTTCTTTATACACGTCGTTGAACTAGTTGTTATTAATATAATCAAATTAATGATTGGCTATCCAAATGATCCAATTGATTATTATTGTTTATTAAGTATGACATAAAAAAAATTAGATATTTATGAATTAATGATAATAATCATTTTTGAAAATCTTCATGCACTGATTTGTTAATAAATTATTGCTAATCTTCTTGCGATATCATACTTAGAGAAAAACAATAATCGTTTTCTCGAGTGAATAAAAAGACAGCGGAATCCTCATGATTCGTTCATAATTCGATCAGCACACTATTATAATAATAATATTATAATATATAGGACCAAACGAAACTGGTATCGCTTTAGGGAAATTACTATTAAACTGTATGAAGTATATTTAAAAGAAACTTGCCGGATATATTATACAAAACCACATATTATTTTATACTTCATGCGTAATTTAATTTTGTTTTTATAAAATACACTAATATTAAACACAGTTTTTTAAAGACCTTCATCGATGACCCATGGATAAAATGATAAACTCGTTTTAATCGAGTGACGTTTAGTATAATGCATTTACGTTTTCATCTTACAACTTCATCCGTATATCTTAAGGATTAATATTAATATTGGTTCATGAGAACAAATTATAGTATACTTAAAGAAGACAAAAACCATGAAGCATAAGTGAAACTCGTAATATTTTTATTGATACTCATATTTTATGTATTTTTTTAGTTTTAAAAATAATACACCGTAGGCATACCATTTATACTTACCTACCATATTATAATAATATATAACAATTATAATACGAGTAATATACCTTCCTACTCAATTCGTATTTATGAAAGGACATGCGTAGGATCGACGAACTCTACGAAGTGTTGAATACTTAAATCCATCTAACGGCGGCGATGTACCTTGTACCAAGTACGAGTGTACAGCACTATATAGCGTATATTATAATATTATAAATTGTGGTAATATATATATAAAAAAAGTTTGAATTCTAGTCAGACCGTCTCCGTTCAGAATCGTTTTTCGTAGAAATGATTTATCGTTGAATTCAAATCTTACATAGTTATTACAGTCAACTACTCAATGACGATGTACACTTGATACACACTGTACGGCAGAGTGACATCCTCTTTTTTTATGTATATCAAACGAAATCTTCCAAAAATTATGATAAAAATTGTGTGTAGGTGGTACCTATACATATTACATTTTCATAATTTACAAATCTATATATTTAGGAAAAATATAATTCTTTTAGATCTATTTACCATGATTTCAATACAAACTAGATGTGTTTAGATGTTACAAAAAATTGAAAATAATATCTGGCATTATATTGTGTCTTACTGCGACTTTATTATTCTGTTGGTTATTAAATTAGGTAGGCACACCTATATTATTGATAACTGATAAGTAACGGTCGTTAAATGTCATTAATGTCGTAATAATACTAATAATAGTTTTGGATTGACAGCAACTCAATATTCAATAATTTTTATTTCACAACGCCATGTAAAAGATGCAAAGTATAATATATACTTATCATTAATTATCAATAACTATTGTTGTCGTACTTCGTATAAATATTTACTGGTTTATATGTTTGTGGATCAAAGTGGAAAAAAAAATTAACTATGCAAACAAATAAAACAGTTGTAGTATAAATCGTGAGTTACACATACCGACCTAGGCATGAGATTATACATTTATAATAAAATATCAATTGAATTTGAATAATTATTTAGAATAATACATACACTAATTTCATAGAAATTCATTTCGAATCGAATTCAACTACGGCTCATGTTTTCGTACTTAATATTTCAATAAGCAAAAAAAAAAAACAATTAACGTAACCATTATTTTATTTTTGTAAACACATTTTCGTGGTTTAGCGAATAAATCCACTCTCGCGTTTCCTAAATATAATTCTGTATAGTGAACCCGTTAAACGATGTCCATTTCCCACGAGTAATGTGCGAATTATTTGAACATAAATCCGTTAATGTCATTCTGCTATAGCCCTAACGTTACCAACAACACAGTACAAGTCGTGGATGAGACATGAAAAAAAACACAAAATAAATAATATTCTCTACAGCCAAGAACTATACTTTAACAGCCTAATATATATGTATACATATTAAAATATTATATTTTGATTATGCAACTCGCGATCAAAGAACTATACACGATCTTGCCTATATATAAGAGATGTACATTTATAATACACCTCACCAGTCTCAATCGACTCGATTCATTTCAATATTTTGTTTCGCGCGTGGAAATAATAATTTCTGGTGAAATCAAAAAAATGGCTAAAAAGTTGATCAAACCTATAATATAGTACAGTATTTAATAATGTGGCTGGTTGGCGAGTTTAGGAATTGGCTGCGACGGTGGTTATAAACTTATACCACACTATCAGGTAGTATTATAGCCGTGTAGGTGAACTACTGTGTTCATTTAGACGCGCGTGAGAATGAAAACGAAAAACGATCGGTTAATTACTATAATAATATAATATGAAATATATATTATATTATTATAATTTATAATATACCCGCAGTACACGCGGTAACATGGATTGTTGTTTTTGTTGTATCGCCGAAGGTCATACGATAATATTATTATAATATGCGATTTGAATTTTATTTTTTTCACTTCTATTTTTTGGACGGAAACGCGTCGCGGAAACGCGAACCGAAACGTGCACGCCCGTTGGCAAGCGAAACGATTCGGCGGCGGCGATGGTTTCGTCGTCGTCGTCGTCGTCGGGGGCTACTGAATAATGATAATAGCAATAATAATAATAATAAAAATAATAATAATAAGCGTCGTGCCTGACACGCGGCGGCGGCGGCTACCGGTTGTTGCTCGCGACGGTTTAATAATAATATTGTGTATTATTAATAATAGTAATAATAATAGTATTATCATAATATAAATACGACGATCGTGAGAACCAAATTTCACGTTTCTGTAAACAAAATATTATAATCGTTATTATTCATTATGATATAATATACCTACTAACGTGTCAATAATTACAATGATCCACAATTACGGTTATTCAATAATCGTTCGGTTTTCGTGTGAAACTGAGTCGCGCGTGTGTTGATATAAGTGCACGCACGCACGCCACTGATCACATGATGTTGTGGTCCGTTGATAACACTGTCGAGCAGTGCGTGCGAAGATGACCCCAGACAATTAGGTGTGATATTAAAAAAAAAAAAAAAAGTCACAATATTATAACCGACATGGAGATCATCATGTCTTCGTCGCGATTGATTGATATATTTCGGTAGGAGATGGTTAACTAGTAATATATTATGACGTTTTGGAGCATACACTTCGTAGATGCAGCATGATTAATTATTATTTTACACGGGGACGGGCCCGGTTTTACTCCGCAGTAAATATTCCTCGCCGTTTTTGAGTTATAATGATCTCCTTCGAGATGTTACGATTTGCAATTTTTTTCAATAAACCTATATACCTAGCAATTTTCAGCATTCCCGTAGCCACCAAGACGCAACCTCTGCTAGTCGATTTGAAAAAAACTTATTTTTTTCTGTAAACTGCCCAATGCATTTCTATAGACTGTAAGCACAATACGTAATGAGTGGAGTAATGTGTTTACACGATAATCGATTAATAATATAGGTACATATTATATATAAAAGTGTTATATAGTAATATTATAAAATAAATAAAAAATATTCAAAATTCAAATTTATATGTATACTGTAAAGGAACACGAACATGTTTGGGGTTATACATCCAATGAGGTAGCCCCTTTCCTTAGATTATAAGTATACTTAAACTAAGTCGTACGGCTCCAAGCGCTTGAGGCGTGACAAATTTCGAGAGTTGTCAAGAAGTTGTTTAGTAGTTGCGTTGGTGTGCAGTTCTATAATATTTTCACATGTTTGTTACTTTGTTGGCAAACTTTTTGATTTCGTCCTCGATGGGCGAATTCATTCCTGTTGAACCAGTATATGCTGCGACAATGGTACGAAAGGCAATTTTTTGAAAACGATGAATAAATTCCAGATGCTGTATACTTTAGAAAAACTCCACAATTGTATGCCATTAGTAGGTACACATAATGATATAGCCGCAAAATATAGTATAGAAGCCGTTTGTTTGCATACATACAGGGCAGCATTGAGCTGAACACTGAATACTAAAATAATACAAACTTTAAAAATTAGTAGTACCTAGTGTTATTATCAAACATTTTATTTATAAAATATCTACAATATGTGCTTATAATGGATTGAAACATATTCAGATATACGCGTATAAAACTTATCCAGATAACCGAAATTTTAGTAGAAAAATCCAGATTATCGCAACTATAATAAAATAATAAAATTCAGCCATTATTTAATACTCATTATCTCAACAGCTAAAACCTCTCTATTTACATATGCATTAAGACAAATCACAATAGAAGAATACTGATAGTACCTAAGTTATATTATACATTCTCTCAGAGTACACAAAGCTGTTTATAATTGATCAGTTTTCATTTGTCGAGAGTGTTCCGGTGTCCGTTATGTACTCGCAGTAATCACAGAATATTTTTACCTATTATACAGAGATAATGTTTTGATAAGTACGCACTGCAGAACAAAGTATTCAAAACCATATTTTGTACCGTTGTTAATGATATCAGTAAACACTAAAATTACACAAAAATTCGCTTAGCGCCCGTCGGACATTATTAATTAGAGATTTACGTGAGAACGTCCCAATCGAAATACCTACCCACTTATATCGTTGCTTATCGCTGCAAAACGGTAAAACGCACGATTTTAATTTTAACATAAAAAGCTTATACGAATAAGCTTGAAAACATTTTTTTTTTTTTTGAAAACCGGCCAACGGCTATAGGTAGGTGGTGTACAGTGCACTTGATAAATTACATTTCGGTTTGGGGGTGGGTCGATTTCACATTCGCTTCGTGTGTATAGGTACAATCAATTATAATTCCTCGAAAATAAAAGGTACCCACTGAAGAACCGCGCAAAAAAAAAAATAAAAATAAATACGTGCGAATAATGTCCGAGGTCACTGTGTGTCTATACGTATAGCGATGTCGGTCGTCACGCGTAAGAGAGGAACAACAATAAGCAAGCCAAAAAATAATTATAATCAATACCGAACGCGATCGACAGCAGCTGTACAGTACAGCAATAATAATTACTATGTTCGTATATTGGGCATATCTAGACATACAATGGACCCGGTGGTCATAATTACGATGTAACATAATATACCGTTGCGCAATAATCGTATTTTACCTACCTATATATATATGTATATGATGTTATTTTATGTTATTATCGTTGCGCGCGCGTCCGACGGGAAGAGACTTCACGGCGACGGGCTGCAAGTGCAGGCCGAATGCGCTCCGGCCGAAAAAGGCAATGTCGCGATGCTGAGCGTTTCCCGAATCGTAACGTTTTATTATCATCACCATAATGTTGCCGCCATCAACACGTCGCGTATATAGACAGTCGCACGGATATGTGTGGACTACTATATTATGCTCGACGGAGACGATTACATGTGTACGTATTATTATTCCTCCTCGTGATGTAAAAGCCGGCGTAAACAAAGTCCATAAACGTCGACCGGGACGTATATGACAAACGATATAAATATACGATAATATTATTATGGTTTGCGAGGTCCACGTGTCTGATACCACGGTTGCTGCTGCGGACGAGAGGTGCGACAAGGACGAGTTCGCGAATTCGAATTGCGTAAAGCCCACACGCCTGCGAAACGTCGTACCATCATCATCATCATCGTCGTCGTCATTAATGCACGCGTGGCAATATTATAATTGTGACGAGAGATAATGTAATGTTATACAGGGTGTATCTGGAAGAATTGACAAATATTAAAACAGGGTTGAATGAGCAAAAAATTTACTGTCGACTCTTCCGAACATGGTAATTAGGACGAATAATACTATAGTCATTCCAATATAGTATAACATCTTAAGTGGTAATTTAATTTATTCATAACTTTCGTTTCAACTTTTGCATTGTTTTTAAATTTAAATATAGGCCGAGATTCTTCTTTCAAGCCTCCAACCCATCAACTCCACAGCACTTGTACTTATTGTAAAAAAATAAATGTACAGATTGTATAAATAAATTAATAATGTAACAAAAAAAAAAATATAGGCGAGCACTATTGACGTATTGATTATATTTTTTTTGTCGTCATAAAAAATTAATAACCACTATGACTTGAAATTTTCTCTAAATAATAAATATTTAGTTTATAGTTTTATAGACATAATAAATAACTTACAAAATATATTGGCGATTTTTGTGGTATATAATAGATATTTCAATTTTTGAATTTTTTTTCAAGTTTTTAGATTTATGTTTGATAAAATTTTATTTGTAAGTCAAACAGCTTGAAAATATATTACATAATTTCCTCAAAAGTTATTCTTAATTGAAAATACCATAAATCCATATTCTCAAACTTATACCGTTTAATCGCTTAAAGTTCAAATTTCGACAAAGTATAAATTCGTCAAAAATATTTGTAAATTGTTTTGTTGTTGAAAATTCTTTTCAATTTTAATAGCCAAGTTTTGAATATTTTATGCAAGTAAGTGAGGACCTCATGAGTTTTTCGTACTGTAACAGCGTTCATAAATATCGAAAAAATATTTTCATTGAAATTGTATAATTAAACGAAAAGTTGCAATTTTTCTCGAACAATATTAGTTGTTTTCTTGTAATTCACAAATTATT
Source organism: Sitobion miscanthi (assembly GCA_008086715.1). Lineage (NCBI taxonomy): Eukaryota > Metazoa > Arthropoda > Insecta > Hemiptera > Aphididae > Sitobion > Sitobion miscanthi. Next base: position 15,633,103 of record CM017800.1, read on the forward strand.
AATCGTAGAATAGAGTTAACACTGGGTTCTTGTTGCAGTTTGAATGATAAGTTCACGAATGTAAAATTATAGCCTGCACAAGAATGTAATCGGTACCTATATATTCCCAAAAAAGTAACTTTATACCATACAGTACCGGAAACGGAAATTTGTTCAAGTGGATTAAAATAAATTGTAAGAAAATTCCCTCGAGGTCGCGTGACTGCATTACTGCACTATTTCTGATTGTCGTAATTTTTTTGTAAATACCGCGAAACACAGCATAGCTAGATACGCGCTGTATTTTTACACTATCGTTTATTTGTGTTATTGTTCTATCAATAAATAAACATTGAACATGTTGCCACAAAGTTTTGAATTTTTTTCGCGCCATGCCTGCAATGTTTTACGCGATGCGTAGGAAGGTTTGAATAATACATAATATACCGATTCATGTCAAAGTCCCTATCCGCGTGCAATCGGATATCAATTACCCGCGTAAGTCGAGAGAATGCGTCGTCTGCCTACGAGCTATAATACGTTTACTTTATTTATATTTTATATTATTGCATTTTCCTCGTAGGTAGGTAAATCTGCTAATAATTCGGCCGCGGTGTTTTTCTCTCTCAGTGCGCACACCAGCAGCACTCGTCAGTTAACGGTTGAACATTTATAACACATAATATAATATTGTCAGTAATAATACGCTTTACAACAGCATTAATGCACTGTAAGATAATATACATATATAATTATAATACAAAATGTATTCAAATATTGGTTTCGTGATTGCCGATTTCCGTATAAAAGCATACGCATAATGTACCTATGTGTAAGTACGATTTTCGACTAGATGTGGGACGTAGTGATGTGCACTATGTCAAACTTTGCGAGTCAATAATTGATGTATCTAGGAAACGAAAAACAATTAATGTTCACGGAGTCGTGGTCTAAAGTGAGATTTTTAACAATTTAAAATTTAATACAAATAATAGCAACGGCAAGATGGTTTTAAAAACGTATGAATAATTTATTAAAATATGACCTGTCAATTAATAGAATAATAAATCAAACGGGTTTTGTATATTATTATTATTATTTATAATTAAATACGTAGTTCAAACAAAATAGAAATAAATAAGACATCAGGAATATAATTAAAAAATACAAGCAGTAATAATACATTATAAATATTGAATAGGTGACATAAAATCATCATTAAAATCCACCCTCATTTTTATGTAACACTTATATAATATAGGTATATATATATTTTTTAAATAGTTCGATTATAGCATGCTGTTTGAATGTTTGATGAAGAAATAGCTACATTATACAATGTATTTATTTTTTATCAAAATCTTTGATCAACATCACGTAGTTCATAAGATTAAAGTTTTCTGACTTTAAATTGGCATCCAAAAAAAAATTACTCCAAGTGACGGTAAAAAAAAAATTAAAATAATAAATGTAAAATACACGCTTTACGAAAAGCTTTATGGTTTGATTAAAATCAAGAATCGATAGATACGAAAGAATAAAACTAAATCAAACATTTTTGCAAATCGTGAAAGTATAGATGTTTGCGAATGTGTTATAATAATATAGAAGTTAATAAACGGACGAAATAAAATGTTTGAAAAGTAAAATATACTTTTTTACTGTATCGAATATCGATCTTACTGCAATACATATTTATAAAATATAGACGTCAAGCAATTTATACAAAAAAAAAGTATGTAAGACAAGTATAGCAAATCAAATCAAATTATATTTAATTGGATCTACTAAAATTGGTGCTATTATTGTGAGCTTACGAATTTATCAAACTTATATACCTATATAATATTATTATTACGTAAATTATATTGTTGTTATTCACTTGTTAATAAACGCCCATGACTTGAATTATATTTCTATTAAAAGGATGGTCTTATATTCTAATGTCACACACATTCATAAATAAATTTATAAATAGTCAATACCTACTTATTTCATGAAATTATAAGCTAATATTGATTTTTAAAGTACCTACATAAAATAGTAAATTGACGAATAAATATTATTCATAATTTATTATAGGTGACCATTTATACACAGTTACACCATTTGTTTAACTTTTGAAAAATCATATAATTGGAAAATATTTCACAAAATTTGCGTTACCTATGATAATAATTAGAGTTTACTTCATAACCAGTCAAATATTGCCATTGACCTACTTCTTAGATAATTAATAACAGCAGTGATTCTTACTATTACAATATAGTAATATATAATATACTTAATGTAAGTGTAAATGATGATCTTATCCCTTGTGATTACCATACCTAATCTAATAATCATTTATTCACTATTTTCTCAAGTGAAGTCTTGACGAGAAACCTAATTGTTATTCAAAACATTATTAACACTCCAAGCAACATCCTTAAACTACTCGAATTCGTATCAAGAATAATCCTCATCAGCCAAATATAATATAATCATATAATAAAATTCTTCTAATAAAAATAAAAAAAAATAAAAATATTTACACTTTAGAAAGTAGTTAGAATATAAAGTAGTAATGAATATATTTCATATTTAATCGGAATAAAGTTTGAGAAAAAATAACCACATACCTAGTTGTAAACAATTAAAATCTTTAAAAAAAAAACAAAAACAAATTAGTTGGTAATACTCTGCTCAATGATAATATTTTAAATTATTATGCATATATTTCAAAAAAATCTTTTGGCTTAACATAATTATTTACCTACTTATAAAAACAATTGTTAATTTTGTGTGTATAGTGCCTATAGTTAATTGGTTTATTAGGCTGAAAGACTGATGAACTAGTTTGTAGGTAAAGCTTCTCAGATAATATTTTCCTTAAGTGGGTGCTTTGCATACAAACAGGTTTTTATCCTTCAAAGACATATATAATTGCGTTTTTAAATTTTGCATAATATATACAAAATATAATAATACACTAAAATAAACAATGCAATAAATTATATCGTAGCCCATGGTTGCGGACCGTTTATGGCGAAATTGTCTTTACTGGGTACTTAAAAACCAAGAGCCGGAATGAATTTTACTCAAAAATCAACACCAGAACAATTATTATGAACAACAATCACATCATGATACATAATAATATAATAATTCATATTAATTAATTGCGACTTACGGGAATATCGTTTGAAACGCGATCAGACTACGACTGCCGTATAAATATTCTGCCCTCTATTTCCCCCTGTGTTTTTAGTTATTAATTTCGACCTATTCCACAAATGTTGATTATGTGCAGTCGTGTTTTTTATTCATACTAAAACATGTATCGACATTTAAACGCTTACGAAATACTCGGAATTTTAGTTAAAATATCACGAATAAATGTATAAATATTTTTTGATCGTCTAAAATTTGTCCCGAGTAAACATCGCAATAATAGTATGTCCATCGCAGTGAAAAATATATATATATAAAAATCGTGTACCTGCACAGTTTTGCAGTCGATTTCGTACTCATCCGTGACAACCCAAACCCCGTTTTTAACCGATGCGCGCAAATCCCACGCGACGTACGGGATACAAAAAAAAAATAAATAAACAAACAGACAAAACAAACAAAACAAATAATAATAATAATAACAATAATAAACACGAACGCGGAAATTGACGAAAAGCGCATTGATATTATAATACGGGTGGGTATTCATATTAATTATGCTCACCGTTTTCCAATTATGTAAAAATATGCTAAATCGAATCGAGTCTGCACACTCGAAGAGTCATGAAACGGATTTGGTTTCACGAGGCCGATTGCTGCACGTATTTGGGACATGGGTATTATAATAATTGCATGTTGTGTGTGTGTGTGTGTGTGATGTACCTTATTTCGTTGGCAAACGCACATCACACACACCTATGTTATTATTTTATTATAAATATGTATATTGTGCCACTGCGAGCGATCGTGCCCGCAGATAGAGTGTGATGTGTCTCTGACATCCGCCGGACTACTATGCACGGCCGGTGGTAATTTCGTGAATATCGACACACCGCGTGATGTTGTTTAATAATAACAGTCGTCGGAAATTAACGGAAGCCGTTTAGCATAATACGCATATTATATGCCTATTGCCCGCCGCAGTGTGCACACTGTTACACACGTAACGCCGTCATGTTTTATTTATTTTTTTTTTTATTCACCTCGCGCAACTGCGGATAGGCATATATACCTACATAATAATAATAATAATATAATATAGTTGAACGCGTTAATTATTAAACACGCTCCGAAAACCGTGAGCGAAACGCACCGCAGTGTTATATAATATCCAGCCATGCAGGGGCCCGACTTGAGCGAATACACCCGTTCCCGCCCGCCCCCACCACCCGTTCTCTGGCTTAAATATTTTTCGGGTCGGGACGAAATTGGACGATATATCACGTTATACTTGACGCGCGGTTGAGAGTGAAATGACTAAAGCTATGCACGGCGATATTATTATCATTATTATTAATGAATTGTCAAAGCAACCTGTATAATAATATAGATAGATAAATATAGTAGTTTGCGCATAAATGAAAACGTTGAAACAATAAATACCGCACACAGTTGGCTTCGTTTGAACTCTTCGTTCATTTTTTTTTTCATTTATAATATAGCGAATGATATACTCGTTTCATTTCAAAACGGGGTCCCCCGCCTTGCGCACAAATTTGAAAGTACGCGCATGTCTGTATAGAGAACCGCAGTAGAACAGGCCCCGATTATAAATACATACGACGCATATAATATGTGACTACAATTTTTGACTTTGTATACCTAATATTGCTTTTTTCTTTCCTGTGTGAGGGGGGGGGGGGTGATGGCTGGGACGTCGCGTATGTTACATACGAGTGAGCAATATTGATGAGTGGAGGTTTGACCGCATCCAAGTTCCACGCGTGTCCCATGTAATAATGTATGTTATTACGTAGTAGGTATATGTCTCACGTGTATACACGAAATAATATTCATTTTACGACCGGAAATTATATTCAGAACGTACCTACGTGTAAATTAAGTACGTTTGATAATATATACGTCGTCACTCCCCGGCCGTATTAAATCGACGCCAGGATGACAATGCTGTTTAGATTAATTTTTAAGCTGGTTCATCGCCGATGTTTGACTATGATGTCATAATTGTCTATTGATACGGTCTCCTAAGTGGTTTCCGATTTTATTTTTCGACCCTTTATTTAAGCGATCGAATCAGTACAAACGATGTATATTAACATGACGTTTGTATTTATATACATAGGTTAGGTATTTATGCCTACAACCTACTCGTAAAACGTATAAAACTATGTACTAAGACGTTTAATTAAGTACCTTTATTACGTGGTTTGGAAAGTATAGACCGATGGATATCGTATTATCGTATATAAAGAATTAATGAGTAAAACCAATGAACATAAAATATTTTGGTACGTATCCTGCCAAGTACTACGTGTAATCAAACGTTTCCAAATATCCTTATTTTACTAATCTACTTTTTTTTATGTAAATAATATTAAATATAGATACCTTCGAATTCCGAACTATTAGTTATACTATAGTTTAGAACATTTTGTTACCAATCAACCGCCCACTTTCAACCATAACTCTGAAAGTATACTTAATAAAAACTATTTACTAACGTGAAATATAGGTATACCGTTTTAGTGTTCAAGTTTTTCCGTCCAAGAAAATATAGCTAGAGAACTGACATAATATACAATTCATATAATTTCTTATTAAATGAGTATGGTAAGAAGTAACATTTTTTTTTGCTTATAAAAGTTTTTTTTTCAGTTTTAATGTTTTATGGAATGGAAATTAGTTTCTAGTAAGAGAAAACCTATAAAAGCGAATGAGAATATTAATTAATACACCAAGAATTATTTTTATATTACACTATGTTTACGTAACTTGAGAAGTTCCATTTTAAAGTGAACTTTTTCATTTGATACTAAATATTTTTACAGTTGAATCAAATGCCAATCATTTAACTGTAAAATTGCAATCATCCAAAATAATTTATTACACAAGAATATGATACTCATATTATAATATAGTCACACTGCAGACGCAATATTATATTTAGTATTTGAACAAAAAATTGTTTCATTCTCGTTTCTTCGTGCAGCTAATAAGAATAATAATAATTTCAATCCATTTTATATGAAAAGCAATGCTAAGTTAAAAATATTGAAACTTATATTTTAAGTTATGAAAGTGACTTTCTATGCTCTCTACTTCTATAGGTAACTTTTAAGTCTCATCTTCAGCACTAAATATACCGCGTTCGGTATATTCACGATACGTTACATACCTATATGGTACGATAAAATAAGCTATACATTATAATGTGTAGTTTACAGAAATGACGTGTTTCGATTTTCGTATAATATACCTATATAGTATAAGTATCGTTATTCGTTACATACCATAAAAAAAAACCGTTTAATCGTTTAATGTACCTATGTATTAACTTCGTGATAAAAACTTTCGAGTGTTTTTTTCCTCCGTATAGCACGATCAACACAAATTTGTCATCGAAGAAATATTTCAAAAAAAAAACTAATGACGCTTTATACCGCGATCGCAACCCATATGCCGATAATAAACCGTACACACGGACCGTATGGTATTCATGAAATAATAATATAAGAAAAAACCTATTATAGCCGAGAGTACTTTAATACATACATACGGACACTATGGTGTATGTCGATCGCTCCAACTTTCTGCTCGGAAGAATGGTCTTCGATCAATGAATAATAATTATATTGATATATCGACCGTACACACGATATTCTAATAATTTATAATTTACTCAATAGCCTACCTACACTAATTAAGATACGCTATCGAGCGAAAGAGAACAACAATTTTGTTAAATCTAAAACAAATTCGCGGAGTGAATAGCAGATGGTCGTGTGAGCAAAATATCGTGTCGACAAAAATATGACTACCCATATTGTATTTTTTTTTTTAATATTATATTATTATATAGGTGTGTACGAGTCGTCTGATGACCCGTCAGTCAGTCGGGCGGTCGCCGATAAACTGCTAGTCGCACATTAAAAACGTATATAATATGTATTATCGTTGTTATATTTTACGTCAAATACAACAATTAAATAAATCGTCGGCAGCAACACTACTGAAAATGACAACATAACGATTTTTCGTGTTGAGGGCAGAGGCTTCCGGACTTACCATACGGCATATAGGTAGGCATATACCTACTCTGCGTATTGCACATTATACGCATTATAAAACACTCGACACGATCGCCGCCACCGGCCGAGTGTATTAACCCCATTAGTATATTATATTGTATTATTATAATATATCGGACGACGTCGGTCGTGGGCTATTGTTTTTTTTTCCGGGGTTTTTTTTTTTTTTTTATCACACACGCACGCGATTGTCTCGACTAGGTCGTGATGCATTTGATATCATAACCTCTCGTGACGCGTTCCTTCTGCCGTACGTTCGTTGTCGTCGTCGTCGTATCGGTTATACTCATTGTTGTCACGCCGGATTGTTGTCCGCCGCCGCCGGATCCAGTGTGTTCATAAATCGTTTTTTTTTTTTATATTCTTTTCACTTTACGTTTTTTTTTTTATTTATCTATTGACCCGTAAGACTAAATACGACGATATCATTATTCATCACTAATCCGTTGGAAACCGTCGCGCGCCCGTTTAAAAAAGCACACGCGCGGGTTCGCGGCTTTCCGCCCGACGACATCGTAGCGGTACGGCTCGCGGAAAAGGTGTACCCATAACTTATTACTGTCCGTCCGCTCATTTGTCGGCAGTTTTAGAGACGTTTTCGTTTTCGGGAGACTACATTACGCATCGCATTTACCGAGCAACGATATTGTAATATTATGCGTATGCGGTTACCCACTGAAAACCGCACGGACGTTTTTATGTTCTGGCCGAAAATAAACAGAAACAAAATAAATTATGACCGCCCGCACCGTGTTATAATATTATAATGTTATGCGATTTAATGTGGCCTGCACGTACCTACCGATCCAAAAACTGTTGATCGTTTCGTATAATATTTATATTCAAATTATATTCATTTGCTGTACACACTATTATAATATATTGTATATTATAATAATATTATATTATATATTGTATACGCGACGACGGTATAACCCCGAAATGCATAGGTCGGTATATTATCGTCATTGTAAATTGTAATCATGACACGCGAGCTGTTTAACTTGATATATATATGTATATATATATATGCCTACACATAATAATATATGCATAATTATAATTTGTTCAACAGTGTGTAACACATTTCTTTATTATTTATGCATTTAAGTCGAATGCATACACAATTATGTTAATATCACGTAGGTATCGTATTTGTATATAATATTATAAGCTTAACGGTATTTCAGAAAACTATTTACGAAAAACAAAAATAAAATAATAAATAACTAGATTTTTACTACCGAAATTCGGGTATCCCAAAAGTATCATTATACTTAGGCGCATGCTTATAAATATTAATATTTCTGTAATTATGCAACACGTAGTGACGTTAGAGAAATCGAAATACGCGAAATTAAATTTCGTTATTTGTAATAATAAATATTAATCGTGATTAAAAATGTACACATTTTGAAACCGTAATCAAATTTATGATTAAATTATCAGGTACCTACTTAAATCATTTATTATTGTCATTATCGATCACATTATTTTTTATACGTTTTAATTGTAATAATTATTAATCATTAATCAGATTACAATTTGCCCAATACTCACTGTGAACTATAGTTTCATGGCTTATAATTTGTTTACCCGTATTGATCATCATATTATTATAATTGCATAATACATGAAACTGCAGGCTGTGGCTTTCGATGATTCAACGCACGTATATTTTTTTTAAATATTTTGTTTTAAGTTCCTAAGTCAATGTCGATAAAATAATACACAGTACCTAAGACCTAAGTATGTGTACATATATAGACTTCAATAATGAGGTGTAATATTATATACAAATTACGAGTTTGAGTAAATTTCAACGATATAACGTCCAAATATAATATTATGTGGAATTCGAACATAACACAATTCAACAGTGCCTGGATAAGTAGTTACATTTGAAAATGCTGGATGGTCAAATTTAGATCGTATATGGTATATTATAAACAGCCAGTAATTTTTCAAACTGAAAACATACGAAAGGTAAACTTTTTAATACCGTTAACGAGAAGACACTGAGACAGTGTACCTATACTATATAATAACTTGAAAAAGTGATAGGCAAACATTGCACGCAACAAGAACGCTGTAAAAAACTGCAAAAAATTCTTCACATTACTTATTATAATTATTTTACCTATTATAGTAAATATATTATATAAATGATTCTTCTCACTAAAACGTATTTTCTGTCGTTAAAAATTAATTAGACATTCCATAAAAATAAACATCACTAACGCACATGCGTAGGTGTGTACGGTGACTAGTGAGTATGTGTGTTTCATTGTTGTACGATGTGATGTGACCCCAAGGCTGTATCACCAAGGAAAAGTTTGGTGGCCGCGGTTCACAAACGACACTCCAAAATTATTTTTCGACATTAAATTATGAATATAAATTTTAATTGTATACGTCGTAATAATGTAAAATGCACGTACCGGACACGATTATTATACGAAACTATACCATTGATTGAAAATGCTAAAAGCTGCTATAACTTGGTTATTTAAATCGTGACTATACGTCCTACGTATACACCTATGTATTATGTAATTTTACGTTTGAATTAATTTATATTATTACAACATTATCGCTTAAAATACTCGAATACAATGATGTTGTGTGCTACTGTGCGAGATAAATAATACTTATGAGTTATAAATTATTGTCAACAAATCTGGGGAGAATTACAGTTTATTGCGTTGGTCATTAGCTATATATATATATATTTTATATGTGTATGCATAATTTACAAATCACGTGAGTAATATAAACTGTGATCATATTGGTCGAAAGAGTGAATCATCAATGTACTTATCATACATTTATAAGAAAAAAACACGCGTTATTCAGCGATGGAATACAAATCAAAAACCGGGCACGTCTTACACAGTTTTAGCACGGAATGTGATGTTATATTATTATATCAGTAATATAATATGTACATCATACCGACCAAAAACCATTATAATATACATTATATTATATTATATAGCAATCGCGGTCCACGGTTTAATTATTACAAGGCGGAAAATATATATTACCTAGAGCCGACGTTGTGCAGCTGCATAATAAGGAATATGCGCAAATCGTGCTGTATAATATATATATAATATTAACGTATTATAATATGTACTGTTGAAAGGCTTGTAATATGGCGAGGACAGCGAGGACGTTTATAGTTAATGCCTATATACGGTCTTCGTCATAATATTATGCGTTTATACAGCTCTTCCGATTATTATGAGAAATCCCTTTCGGACCGATTTACCGTTTTGAAACGGTGAAACGGTCGCGACCATTTGTACCTATATATATATATACCTACCCATATACCTACGTGTGTATCTAAAACAGACCTGCAGCGGCGGCGGCGGCGACGAGCACGGAGCTGCGGGTAATACGAAACCGATTGGACGACGCTCGTTCGCGGACGAGGAGGCAACAGTGACGCTGCGCAGCGACGGGGGGGTGGTAAGGGGAGGTGCACGTGTACGGTGGAAAGAGATGGATGGTATGAGATAATTTTTTATACGCGTTGGACGAGCTATGGAGGCAAAAAAAAAAAAAAAATAAAATAAAATACAGAGATTTGAAACGCACGATAACTACGGTGGGCATATATACGTTGGCGTTCGTAAATGGACGCGCGCGCAAGAGGGTGTGTGTGTGTGTGTGTGTGTGTGTGTGTGTGTGTGTGTGTGCGTGTGTGTGTGTGTGTATGTGTGTAATAATAATAATAGGCATAGGTGTTTACGCGCGGTCGTGACAGCCGCAATTAAAACCAACACAAATCACTATAGCACACAGCCACCACCGTGCACACACACACACACACACTCGCACAATATACGGAATAATAATAATATTACAATGCCACGTACATAAAAATAGTATATAGTTGGCGTAATATAAAAATATGTACTCGCACACAAACACACGCGCACGCACCTATTTAATAACTGGGCCAAAGGTCAATGACGCAATATCGTTAAGTACCGACGGAGGACGGCTATACAATATATAATATTTTTTTAACCCTATTCGTACGGACCGTAGAAAAAAAAAATAAAAACATAGGTACATAGTATACACACGGAGTACGAGTATATATCTCACATCGCATAATATATAATATTACTATCTGATTTTAATACACGACGGCGCATATCACGGGGCCGGGCAAGTGGAAAATTGGTTCGACGTCGTCGCAGTTTAGTTTTTTTTTCCTCTCCTTATCCACGGCGACTGCCGGTATTACGCGTGCATATAATGGCAACAGTTTACGCTGCACGCTCTTGCTCTATATATATATGTATATCTGTGTGCGAAATGCGCTTGCGGGTACATAATAATATCGTATAAGCATATGAAATATTATTTTGTTAGAAGTTTTCTCGCAACAAGCTGAAACCACGATAACCGAACGCCGTTCAAACGTCCACGTCGAGTTACAATACCGCAGGTATAGTGATATGAACCAACGTCTACGCACATAATCGGCGCCACGAAGTGATAACATCATTGTTATTATATACACTACGACCGATTTATAGCGCATAAAACGACATGTAGGTAACTTTCGAAATCTGAAATCCGTGTGTTGCAAGTTGTAGACGTACCTAACAATATATTGTTTCAATCCGTTTCCTCTGCGATGTCAATTGTTTTCGATCCGGCGCGCGCGCACTCTGCAGTTGGACTGAAAACCAAACATACAATTTGCATTAGACGTTTGCGTTTGAAATGTATATGTGCGCATCAACCACGCGATACGTCCAATATTGAATCGACGGACTGCAGCGTGGCGCATTCGAAACGGCCGCGGTTTCGACCTCTGAAGCTGCATCACCCGGGGTTAAAAATTCGATCACTTTCAAAGATATTTCCGACTTACCTAGGGCGCGGCGTCTGCAGAGTACGTACGCGTACACATTTTGAGTTTTGGTTCGGTGGAAAAATTAAAGTATTTCTACCTAGATTATTAAAATAAATGATCTTGCCAACCCGACCGCCGGCAGTCTCTTGTGGTGAAACGGTTCGAGTGTAAAATACACATACGCGTACACACAAGTGCACTATATATATATATGTGCAAAGGTATCGTATTGTTTTTATCAAATGGGCCGAAAACGGTGAGATTGCTACGCTTTTTCCGATCCCGACGAGCGCCCATATTATATTATTATGATAATGTGATATAATATTACTCGCCGTGTGCCCATTATGCACCTACATTGTTTGTAATACTATGCAGAATATAATATTATCATTATTTGTAATACACCCTGCGGCGAGCACCTAAGACGTTTTTGATTTCCACTTGGCCCGTTCGCGTTCAAATAGATACTCTTACAATAACATGCAAAATACTCGTTACGACAACGCTATGACGATGACGATAATGACAGTCGGACCCCGATTACGATGACAAAGTGAATAATAACGATAATAAAAAAATCACATCGCGTAAACGGTCGGTCGGTCTATTCGAGCTTAACAAGCCGAAATGTTTTTAACGAGCCTTGACCGCGGTCGCACTTAAATCCCGAGGACGGCCTTTTCAAAACTTTTAATATATACAGCCTTTTCAAAACTTATAATACATTTCGATAATAATAATACAAACCGCGAAAAAAAAAACCACGCGAAGAACTCTATATAATAATATACGCATATTCCGAGGGGAACACATGTGCACCGTTCTGTTTCACACGCTCGTATCGTGTGTCATCGGCCGAATAACCAATAAAATTGCACGATAATTATTCGCGAACGAGCCATGTGCCCGAGTGCCCTTATAATGGGAGTTACATTACAGAGGTCCAATAATTGAGTTTGAAGGCATTAGAGCGTCTATAATGATATTAGGGGTATTATTATTGTTATTGTTATTGTTGTTATTACCATTACCACGTTCGATTCTATCATACATATTTTATACGGTCAAAAAATGCCACAACAATTTATGGATATTTTAATGTCACGGTGAAATAATGAACTTACGGACGAAAACGACAAACCGAATAACATAAAAATAAAAGAAAACGCGTATCGTGTCGTTCCATCACCAATAACCATTTGTTTAAGCGGTTAAAAAAGCAATCGTTTCGATAAAATTGTGAAATTTTATATGTTATACCTGCTCTATACGGAGGTACAACTCGATAGTCGATCGGCTACTTAATATTACGCATTTTTTTATTCCATAGTGCTGTCGCGACCACAATATTACCTATCAATTACGAAATATATTATAATATATAACACTATAACTGGAATTCTATATAATATTATGCTACGATTTAATAAAAAAAAAAAAAATTTCAATTCGTGGACGAGATGGCCCGGTAATTAAAAATAAAATAACAATATTAATGCAACAGGCGCAGGCGTATCTCATTATAATATAATATACTATAATATACATAATGATAGTGTTGGTACACTGCTGTATAATATCATTCGGTTTAAGTTATCCGTATAGGTAAAATACTCCATCATTTTCACGTTTTCGTGATCATTTATGTGATATTTTGATGGAATGACGATTTTTTATTCACGGAGGCTAAAATATTTAAGTCCCATAAAATGGAAAGAGATGGGTCAGTGGTAATTCCAAGAGTGACATTAAACATAATATATTCAGTAAATATATTATAAAATATAAATGTAAATAATGTGTATATATTATATTATTTATAATGTGCAGCAGACTTCCACTAACCTAACCTTTTTGTCTGAAGGTCGGTTTTCTGAAATCTAATAGGAAAACCACACAAGCCAAAGTATTTACGATAACTTTCAAACGTATCGCCAATAACCAAAGCGGGATATTTTAATAGGATCATTATCGATCGCTGTGTTGTGTTATATTGTATATTACCATAACTTTGCCAATTGTCGACATTTTCTATTAAGTATATATCAAGTATACCGCAGAACTGATCTCTGTAGCGAGTTGCATTTAGAATATATCCTCGCCTTAATTCGAGTAAATTACTTGTTAGGACTTAAAAAAGTATTAGGTGATGGATACTACTTGAGAAAAAATCAATTGGTGCTTGTTTCCACACAACTTTGCCCGACTGGCCGTGAAATAATATAAGCATTGTAATGTACAGTGCCGTACATAGAATACGAATTGTGAATTATATATTATATAATATGACGTATAAATGTATAATGGATGGTCGCTAACGGTAAAATACCGATTTAAAAGTATAAAATATCATCACGTATATATCTAATGCACTGACCATTTGTCAGTGGCTTAGCCAAGGGTGCAAGACAAGGGTATAATATCATATGGATATTTTTTCATGGTCTATCCACCGGACTCCCGCTGTGTAATTTATTTTAGGTTCCCACCAAATTTACCATCGTTTATATTATTTGACAGTCCTTATCAGTTATTGCCTGTTGGTTATCACATAATCATAAATTCATATTATACTCGAACTGCTCGATTTACGTTACCCTGAGAGTCATGTAACAGCGTATGTATTATTGTACAGACCGAAGTCTTTGTTAAAGTTGTACAACAATTTATGATTTTAACACTTTTTTAATGAACATCAGACTAGTACATTTTTATTAATTATAAGATGCACGACAGAAAAAAAAACATTTGTTATTTGTATAATAAAATATAATGAACTTTAATTACTTTTTAATTGGTTTTTAATCTTTTACATTGTTCTCTTATACAGTTATATTAAATCGACAACATAATTTTTTAATTTGTTTGCACAACTTTTCCATTGTGATGTTCTATATATTATTTTGGTTACTTACTTTTTATACAAATTAAATTATTTGTAAATATATAGCAATCATAATAATTGAGACAATTTAAGTAGGATACGGTTAAATGTATATCATTTTAATTATAATAATAAGACGATTTGTTTTGTTTATGCGTGTAATTAATTCATAATTATGTACCTATATGTATAACATTATAATACAATACAATATGATTTATTTAATATTATTATGAGATTATTTGATCAAAATATTATATTTATCTATATACCTAATATTATGTAATAGTATAATATATTATCATGGTGTGCTTGAATTTCATATGGGATATCGACATATCGTACACAATTTGTCTTATGCTTGTAATCAACGTTAAGGTCGTAAAGGTAAGCTTCCAACAACACAATACTTCTTCTCCTTAATCTCTATTCGGAAAATGCACGACTATTGCTTACTATAGGCACCTACTTACTTATATATCCTTTTTGAATCTGTAAAGTTAATGGAGAAACTTGAGTATGTTCCATTTAATACTTTTCAAAGAAATTTGACGATCATCCAATGCTATATCTCTTGCCCTCAATTTTACATTTCTATGAGCGATAATGGCCGTATATTCACTGTTATGAATATTATGCGTAAATATTATAAGCTTTAATAGAAATAGCTTTATAGCTATATATTATATTATAATAGACCATGGTTAGCCATTTCCCGTCTCATTTTCTTGACATATCTTATGTAGTAATTTCCTCGGTGTCCCGATATTCTCCATAATTTTCTCATCGTATTATATATTAATATCATAAAATTAATAAAATATTTATTGTTTTATGATGGTAAAGCATTTTCACATCAGTTTTAGACAGGTATGTAAAATAATCTACAATAGTAGCATTAATTAATAGTTTTTTTTTATTCTATTGTATTAACTGTATATAGGCTCTCTAGGTTGATAAACGTCACCAATAATCATATTTTTACAAATTTCGTGATTCAGGTTGTAATTTATAGTACGATATTTATAACTAAGTAGTACTTAACTCAGATTTTGGAAGTTCGTATAAAAAGAATTATTACCTTGGGACTTATTATTGCATAGTCACTCATTCCTATATATGTAATCTGTATAATAATGCATTTGTTAAATTATGTGTGAAATTGAAGACCTCGAAACGAAATGTTATGTATTTGGGTCAGAAGTTTTTGAAATAGAAAATTTGAAAACGTAATACCAAAACTAATAGTGCGCCAGAACAAAAGATATATGTAGCGACTAATTATTAATTAGAGAATAATATAATTGACATATTGAAAAATATATAATAATTAAAACGGTTAATTTACATAAGTAATATTGAAAATGAGTATTTAAATGTTTTTATTTTAAACATTAAATAGTTAAACAATTAAAACGAATCACTGCATATTTATGGGACGCAATAAAGTATGTGATCGTGTAATCATATAAGCCATAAAGGTCGTACATAAAATTATTAATGGATAATTCAAATGGCAATATTATGTAGGTTTAATCGATGTATCATGTACCTACATATTATTATAATACCTACCAATAGAATAACTAATTAGCAACTACAAAACAATTTAAAACTGAAAAGTATGATTTTGTTATTTTGTACTGTGATTTATACTGTGAATTGAAATAAATAGGTAGGTACGGAGGTTTTCTCAAAAACAATTTTCGTATAAAATTACAAACTTAAAAATACGTACATAACACGTGCCTATTTAGCAATTTACATATTATTTTGTAAATGCAGGTAATAATAGTGTTTACTCATGCTTATTGCTAATTTTATTGCAAAGCTTTAATAATAAATATAAAATACAAATTAAAGCAATTAAAATTGATTATTTTTTCTTCCGACTTTTGAATAATTACAAATAGTTTAACATAAATGTATAATTTTATCATTAAAAAATGACGGCTACTTAATTGTGAGTCATAGCATAAGTTGTTATTTTAAAAAAATCGACCATTTGTGTACTAGGTACCACAATCAGTATAAACACAACGCTTATTATGTAGTTGCATACAACCAACGTGACCCGTTTAAAATTATGTAAATACAATCATTATCTAATCTTAACGTGTACGATTAAAACCAATTTGAATGTTTAATTATTAATACATCTAAATTTGACTCTTAGTGCAATATCTTATAATACTCATATTTATAATAAAGCTGCAGATGTATGTGATTCTTTCATTGCGGTGTAATTCGTATTATTATTAGGTACTATTATTTGTTATTGAGAATATATTATAGTAGTTGGATAGGTAAACATTACGCCAGCGTACCATTATGATTTGTGTATAATATTCTCGTTTTTAATATTTTTGCTATGTAATAGCGACGAAGATATTATACTAGGTATTTGATTTTCACTTACTACACGAGGTGTGTGTTTATTCTTACGGTAAACCGTATACGATACTAAATAACATGAATTGGAGTGAAGGTATATTATAATTTATAAGATATAAGATAAATTATAATATGAAAAGTACGTAATAGTTTTATGCGTGGATTAATATATATTTTTTCCTCTTATTGTTAGGTAACAATCATAAATTTTAAATAGACAAACAAAAAAACTAAGAAAGTGTGCCGAAAGGAAAACTTTATTGGTGACGACACTGGCTCACTAATAAGGTGTAAAGTTATGGATAACCGTTTTGAAATCTCTCTGTAACTGAAAAAACTTTGATATAACCGACAAATACTACCTACTAATTCCCAATTACGCCACTGCGGGTTGCGATTTAGCCAATGAAGTTAAAACCATAACTGAAGGTGTTAGTGTAAGGGCACTATCGTGAAGGATGTCATATAGAGGTAGTTTGTGAACTTTGTTAACATTTGTAAGAACCGTGGAGAGTGATTACATTATGACGAGAGTAATAACGGAGTGAATCTGCGAACGAATCTTCATTTGGTGTTAACCGAGTTAAATTATATATCGATTGCAGGGGATATCGACGAGGAAGAACATTTCAGGATAAATTGTCCGGTAATCCAGCGATATATCTAATGATGAGTGAAGAACAGAAGATCTCTACATTTAATGAAAGGTAAGGAGTAGATTTTAACGTCCCAAGTGCGGTTCGTAAACAGCTTGATAACAATGAATTACTTAAGTATTTTGTGGTGTGACAGAGTAGTAGAACCATAAAGACAAAATTCGTATTTCAGTAGGTATTTTAGCTTTAGCATTTGACTTACATATTTTTACCTAGATTCATTTAATATATAGGTCACCGGCAATCTACATATACTTACATTTTATATTGCACATCGTTTGTGAGGTTAATTACTGATTTGCAAAGAAGTGGTAAGTTTATACACTTACGTTACCCCAGCACCCCCACATACTATTTCCGTAATTCTTTTTTTTTGCTAATATTTAGTATACAATTTTATTAGTATGAATTTGTATGCAATTTATAGTTGTACTAGTGTCCGTAACATTTAACAATAAATATGTCTTATCTAATAAATATTTGCATCTGTCATTAAAAATAAAAAAAATAACTAAATTAATAAAAATGATCGCTAATAAATTACATAATTGTATAATAGGTATAAACAATAAAGAGAGTTCTACAAATTTGTACCTTGGACAATATAATATATTCCCATTATATAAATTAAAACTATAAAATAAATACAACTAAAAAAATATCTACTTTAAACAAGTATTTGGCTATTACTTTTGTTCATGAAAATCTCAAAGCTATTAATTATCTGAATGCTTTACGCGTTCAACATTAAAACCATATTTTAATAAAAACCCATTTGGTGGCGAGACGTATAATACGAAACCCTCTCATTATTCTTATCAGCAGGTAAGTACATATTATTATTATTAAACAGGTACGGTCACGGTAAAAATTAAAGGTAATAAAACGAAAAAAAAAAAAAAATCGTTATTAGCTGCAGGAGGCATAACTACTTTGACACCCGCGAGATAAAGGTCGTTTCCAACACCGTGTAAATTCGGTCGTTTTCGAATGAATAATATAACGAACCGTGGCCGCGTTATTCTGGCGACGACGAAGAAGGCGAAAGAAATGGCTAATAATAATAATAATAATAATAATAGTGATGATGATGATAATAATAATAATAACAACGATATCGTGATCGCAGTAGAATATTATTCTGCTGGAGCTGCTGCTGCTGCTGCTGCTGCGTTAGACGTTATTACGCGCCGTATTAGATATTATAATATTATTATTGTACACAGGTAAGTAATGCCACGGAGGGACGGGGATCGCGCGGCTATATCGTAATAATAATAATAATATGTTTAATACCGTAGTAAATACGGTGCGTTGCAAAGAAGTGGAGAGGAAGTTTTTTTAAACGCGACGGGATACTCGCGCGTTTTGCATGCCGGTAATCGATACGACGTAAATCCGCTCCGAGAGACCCCTGTGGGTCGACGACGTGTGTTTATCTGAAGACGTTATCTCGGGCTCGCGCGAGTGCGCGTGCGCGTATCCTCGCACTGTGTTATAAACCACGTTAATAATAAAGACCGCACTGGTTCGCCTACACGAGCAGTGCGTGTGTGTGCGTGCGTGTGCGTGCGTGTGTGCGTGTGTGCGTGTGTGAGCGCGCGCGCGCGCGCTCGTTTGTATTGTATTTGTATAGACGACGAGGCCTCGGCGTAGCCGTTGTCGGCCGCGCGCGTTCTCCTCCGACTACAAACCGTACGCGGTACGTCCGCGCGCGCCGCATAGTCGAGCCCACGCGCTGCTCGGCAAACGGGCGCGCGTTACGGCGGCGGCGGCGGCGGCGACGAGTGACGACAGCGAAATAACGATATCACTACGATGTTATTATACGCTGAAATAATAACAATAATAATAATATATTATTATCTTAATGATAATAACTTTATCATAACATTACAACCGCGCGTGGTATAACAGTCGTAATATTATTATGTATATAGCAGCGCTGCGGTTATAATAGCAGTGGCTACGAGCGGGCGTGATGATAATAATATCGTACGCGATATATTATTTCGGATGTTATACCACGTCGGGTACCTATACCTACGCGATTTAAAAAAATATATCGTCTTCATTATACGCGCGACAAGGGTGGAAAACTGTTACAAAAGCCTTGCGTGTGCACTGTGCAGCAAGTATTGACACGGAATACGGCCGAGTGACTAATTTAAAAACAAAATTTTATAGCAGATTATAACATATATTATATACAATTTCAGAGAAATAATAACATTTCAATTATTAGTCATAATCCACGGTGAAATTGTTCCTAAATTCCACACCCACCAGAGGCTTAGATTTAGGTGCTTACTAGTTACGCGCAAAGGTATATTATAGCAGCTACCCCATAGGTACAACTAGGGTTGAAATTCTGGGGCGGGCTACAGCCCACATAACAAAACTATTTATTTAAAATAACCCATAGGGGGCTTATATCCAAATCAATAAGAGTTATAGGGGGAGGGGGCTAAATCCTAGCCCCATCATAGTTGCGACAATGAGTTACAAATCATGTGAAAACATCACTTTGGATAATGCGATCGTTCGGACCTATTATGTTTGGCAGCTGGCATCCGACGAAAAACCTACCCACACCGGTCGGTCATGGCGCTAACAACATGCAAAGTACATCTACGTGTTAATAGACAATATTAAATAACAGTACCCAATGCTGGACCTTTAAGCCAGTTGAAAAGTTAAGACTATCCTAACTTAAGTTAACTTTTTAATTTTTCTAATATTTTATTGATATATATATATATTATTATTAACTAAATAAATAACGAATTACTTTCAATCGAATCCAAGTCAATTGAATTTATAAATAATTAAATAATATAAATATAATACAATGACTACTGATGATAAATAACAAATAGGAAATTAAAAATCGAATTCGTAAATATTGCACTTCTTGTTGCCACTGGCCAGAGTTGTTTCAAAGAAAAAGTTTATTTTTTATGCCACGCGGATATGATATTTAATAATAATACGTATACCTACGTTTAAAAACAGATAAATAACTTAAATAAATTGATCACTGCATCTATTAACTCAACTCGGTTAAAAAATATCATCAACTTGCCCAGCCTTGTCTGTACCTACCTATACGAAATATTGGGCATATCGTACACCTTTACGGCTGTAACTATATACGTAGGCATATTATTATACACGTCGAACGGCAACCACGCGGGTTTTAGCGAAACTAGTGACGATGATGATGATGATGATGATGATATAGGTAATACAAATAATAATAACAATGATGTTTATAGTAATAATAATAAAAATCACGCAACGCCAGATGGTATATATAGCCATATTATAGGTACACCGTGTACAACATGTGTGTGCACCGCTACAATATAAATAATAATAATATGTATTAAATACGTCGAGTAAATAGTATAATAATTTTATACCGAACTCTATTAATATACGCGTAAAGCGTGATGTGTATGCGATATAATTTAAATAATAATAAGTACGTATATAATATAATATAATATATATATATTGTGATGGTATCTGCAGTGTCCCAATAATAGCTGACCTTGCGCTAGTACGGTATTACATTCACTGTACTATGTATCTATATATATTATATATTTTTATTATGTATACATGTAGGTAGCTGTCTTATAAATCCATCGACTCGAAATTCGGCGCATGCTGCAATGAGAAACGTTTTGTTTTATCCACCACAATATTATATGACCTATGAATAATAATAATAATAATAATATATTAATTATAATAATATTATAATAGTAATAGTTGAACGAGACGCGTACAACTCGGCCGTTGTACCTATACTCAGTGTTGGGCCGAACAATTTTATATTATTAAAGTCTAAAAACATATATATTGTATATGTATATATTTTTTATATTAATCATTTATATAATATACAATAAATATATTATGTAATTACGTCCATCAAATTCCTGTTAGCTGTAACTATACAATTTGATTGTGAAAAAACTATAGTCGGTGAAATTACTTAGGTAATCACACTCCGTCATTAAAAATGTTATTGTCCGTGATCAATTATTGTGTTTGGTTATAATTTTTTATTAAATATTGACCCATATCATGATATCGTGGATATTGACAAATTCAATGAATGTTAATAATATAGTACATGGAAATGTTTGAAATTTAATTACCAGCACTATATAATCCATTTAAACTAATAAATACTTTGATCGTCGTTTATTGTGAAGACCCCTAAGCCCACGATATGTCCCCTGCACAATAACGACGTTGAAATATGTATTGCCTATTAATTATAATGGGCATCTGCCTAATCATACAAATTTATAATAAAAATAAAAACCTGTATTCGGATGATCGTCGATATTATAGCTGCTCCAGTTACCTAATAGCTGCCCTATCACTCTTCACTCCGGCCAGTCGAACAACGTCATATTTTATGGTCGCTGCGGGTATATTATATTATATTAAGTTCAGGATTCGATTTTTGGGCGTACGAACTACAAAGTCCGCCAATGAATACGAATATTAAAAACATGGGTATTGTTATCGTCGTGTTATTATCATTACTATAAACATAATAAATAATATTGTACTGCAATAGCTTACCGAGTAAATCGTATACAATATGTACCGCATATATTATATTGCGTATACCGATTTGGTTGTCCTGTTAAGTGTATTGACATTTGGCGATATCAATAAACGCCTATAATCATCGATGTATGCTTTCAGATGCCAATAATAGTACAAGCATAGTATAATAATAATATTATAATATTATACGTAATATCTGATATCTGCATGTAGAAAATGGACGGATGGACGATAGTAATATCACTAACATGTACGCGCGTATAACGCCATTACAGTTTGATATATTATTATTATTATTAGAGTTAGTCGTTATAGGTCGGTTAGTTATGAGCAAGTATCTATCTATATTGTAATATAATATCCACTATTCGTACGTAAGTTTGACACGCCTATACATGATAACATTATTATGGAACGAGTCCTACAGTTTTTGTCACGGATCTCCATGTTTAATATAATAATTGGTATCGTTTTGGTTTTAATTTTCTGTGCGTGGGATACGTACAACGTGCACTTTTGCATATTAAACATACATAATTAAGCTCTATATTGTAGGGATCAGCGAGTAGATATTATTATTATACCTATCGTTAAATACGCACCGAGTAATCTGGTCCTCGACATAAAATCTGCCTTTCTCGTACCTATTTTGTATTAAACTAAGTCGACATTTTAACCATGCACTTATAGGAATAGTGGTACTTATTGAAGGCACACCCCGAACACTGTATATACTTTACAGTGTAGTTACACATTTAGTATGCGTAATAATTAACATGATATCAAACAATTTTCAAGTAAAAATGTTGACCTTGGTACTTGCAGGGTGAGGTGCTTTGTAATTCTTCTCTCGTGTATACCGCAACATTTTAGGTACCTACCATGGATGAATACAAAATCGCAGTAATTGTACATGGTTGTACAGTAAACTATACTCTGTAACATATAGGTTAGCTACTAATATAGTATCAATACCTAGCAAGTGTGTAACATAAATATGTGAACTATTACAAGTATTCTAAACATTTATGTAGATATGTAGTATATCATATATGAGTTTCTACATTTAGCATATTATTATTACATTACATAGTGTCTAGATTGTAATAGATTAACAGACTAACTATTGCGCGTAATTCGAATATGCGATGATAATATCTCGATCGTCTAGAAAGCATATTTTAATTTATCAAGAAAAAAAACTCAATTAAAACCACTTTACAAGTCAGGTCGTAAGTACCACTGCAAAGTAGGTACCACAAGACGTTTACCTATACCTACTTTATTGCCTACCGTCATATTATAGCTATATCATATCAGCGTCTGAATTTCAAAGTGACCTTTCCGCAATATTAAATATAAATACTTTGTACAGTGATTTTCTAGCGTTAGGTTCTTTTTTTTTCGCACACATATATCTGCTATAATATCTTATATTATATTGTGTGCAGTGCAGGCGCAGCGTAACCCGCTTTGTCCCGAAACGGATAGCCAAAGGGATTTACATTTTCAATTGACGGAGTATATTTCGGGATGTATACGAGTCATTTTCCAGGAACGGAATTTTTGATTTCGTTCAAATAATATGTCCTATAGCCATATATAACGTCAAAGGTGCCTCTTTTTCAAACTATTGAACATATCGTCTGTTTAATCCTGCTCAATGGATACGTATACTATCGTATAATATCAGACGAGTATGTATTATATTATGTTGTATTATTTCACTTTATCTCGCTTATATATACATACATTACATATAATATATATAGGTATAGGTGTACCTATGTACGTATATATTTTTACTCTATACCATCGCATGTATATCTGCAGTGTTAACCGATCACTACGGGTATATTTACCTACGTATACGTGATGTAGATACTGATGTGTACATAATATATTGTACATGTATGCATCACACAAATAGGTTGTATATACAGGGTGATTTTATCATACTACTGGCGACGAACTATTGGAGACGTCAAATTATTCGATTTTCCCGTTCTATTTTTTTTCATCACAATATTATAATGTCATGCGGTAAATATACATATAGGGATACCGGCAATACATGCGATTTACAGGTTTGACCTTAAGGTTTTTACCAACTGCCCTTGGTAAATGCCCATATTTCGGAATTTTATCGATCGGTTAGTCAAAACTATGCGGTATAAAACTGAGAACGATTATTGTAGTCGGGGCTTTTACAAACGAAATAATATAGAAGATCGTCTCGTATAAATCAGGTAAAAATTAAAGTACGATAAAAATAAATACAAAATAACAATACATCATTTAGGTACCTATATATATATATATCATGATATTATACGCGCAAGATAAATTATAATTTTTGGCACACTGTAAAAAAACACCCTGTATACACTGCACATTATTTATAGCATATAGTATATCGCGCGTGGGGGCCGCAGCTATTTACGCCGTATATATTTGGCTGCTATTATATTATCCGACCGGGGATGGTATGTAGTTCTCTATATTATGTTGCAGCTCGGCAAAGACCCTCCGACGTGGCCTAAATGTATATAACTACCCTTATAGTATAACGTCCCGGGACCACCGGTGACGATAACCATCGGATACCGCCGACGCAATGGCCGGTGTGACACGGGAGCATCGAGGGGACATTGATAAGCAATAACGATGCGGCCAGATGAACAAAAAAAAAAAACAGGAAAGAGTAGAAGAGTATCTTTACTATAATATTCTTTATTTTTGAAAACTATACCGAATGCAAAATGACGAATGGCAAATACATGATATAACATGTACGAGCATATCTATATATATATATAGGTATTAATATTTATTAAATACAATATTAATAATAAATCGTATTAGGTATACACTACACACATATATATACTTCTGGTCCAGAGCGACGCACACTATATGTAGGTACCTACATTACCTACAATATATATCATGTATATTGGTACGTATGACGTATACAATAATATAATAATATACGTTGAAACTTCGAATAGTGTTACGTATCATAATATTATACTCATCGGGAAAACACCTATTATATTATATGTATGGAAACACGGTTCCAAATACACTGTATAGTATAATTATTCAACTCATTATATTTCATCCCGAGTGATTATTGATACATTTTAAATTAAATTGTATCTGAATATGTTTTGTTTTGCCAAAATCTAATAGAAAACACGATGTTAATAAATACTTCAAACCGAATCAATATAATACGAACTGCAGTTATTTATTATCATATAAGGTTCTGCAATAAATGCGTATTGGTGTGTTTCTTTTGATACGTTTTAAACCGAATTGTGTCTGAATAGGTTTTGCCAAAATCTAATAAAAACATTTTGTAAATAAATATTTAATATAGAATCAATATAAAACAAACTGCAGTTATTGACTATCATAGATTCTGCAATAAATGCGTATTGGTCGCACTAGGTATAATAATATGTTTGTTTTAAAATTCCTTATTTTTGTGTCTGGAGGACTTTTAATAGAAAAGTGGATCTGTGGATCTAGTTGAAACTTTGGAGGACCACTAGTAAGGTTCCCCTTACTTTTCTTAACAATCGGAAAAAATATATTATTAAATGTTTACATGTAAACACGCACAATACAGTTTTAAAAATATTGGTACCTACTAACTGACCTACCTACTTATTAATAAATATACTAATTGTATGCACACTATATGCATTTAAAAATTATGAGACATTTTACAAATTAATATTAAAATGTATGAAAAATTTAAAATTTAAAAATAATTATATCGTATTATAATATCAGATTTTACTACCTTTATACAGCTTTTAGACATATCTATACTTTCAAGTTTTATTACTTTTGATAATATTTTAATTTTCAATATTAAAAGTTAAAAATGTCTGCAGACAAGATATTATGTATATATAGGTACACAAAAGCATTTTTATGTTGTATAAATAAAAAAACTTGGTATTTTTTGTCCTAAATACCCACTTAAAATTTTAAATTGTTTATTAAAAATAGCCAGAACCCGCTCAAAATAGTTTTTAATCTCAATAATTTATCATTTCCCCCAAGTGTTTATAGTAATAAAATAAAACATTGTCTTGCACTACGATGAACAAATAGAGATATAGTTGCTCTGCAGCTTATTATATTTACATACCAGGATTACTTTTTGACATTTTTTATCGACCCTGCTGAACTAAAATTTTAAATAAAATATACAACATACCATGCAATTAAAATTAAACTTGCAGTTACGTATTGACAACTCTTTAAGTGAAATTTGGCTGGATTTCAATGAGCCATAATAAATAATACCTAACTGCAATGCAGATGAAATTCTGAAATACATCCGCGTAATTTGTACAAAAACATATTATATACAGTTTATAAATAAAGATTATTTTGTTGAGGCAACGTAAAATGTTTATAATAACTTTAATAATAATTCATCAGTAAGACTATCAAATGTTTACACGTCATCATAAAATTTGACAATTTTCTGAAAATAACATGTATTGTTGGCATTTACTTGTTGTGAAACTGGACGTTTCTGGTAGTTTGTGAAAATGAATTTTTTGGATTCGAGTGAATTAATTTTATTTGCGTTATGTATACAAGTATTATTCTTATCTAGAATTATATATACTATAGTAGGCATATTCGAACAACATGTCACTTTTTAATGTACCTACCCATCTCTGAAGCAGTTCATTAACCTATATTTGCAAACGTTTGAGATATTAACTTGTTCAACGGTGTTAAGTTTCAAAACTACTCGTCTTGAAACCATAAAAATAAAACGTTCAACGAGATAACAATAAATTAAAAGCACATTATTGATCAGATATTTAAAACACGCGCGCGCATATGTATTTTGGCATAAGTAGAACTTACAAGGACAACATATAAGTGCTCGGTGTTGATTGCTTTTTGAATTATATGTTGGAAAATATTCTACGCTGTTCCCGCTGCAGATGTCTGAAATTTCTTATTTTGCCCGATGAAAGGAATGTATTATTCGAATGGTTTTAAACACGGAAAAACACCGTACTAGCTATTAACACGACGTACGATTATATGGTCAGATAAAAGTTCATTTAGTACACGCGTCTTGTTATTGTGTCTGAAAACTACCGCGCCCCAGCGATATTTGATTTACTTTTAATAGCATTATAAGTGTTTAAATTTTATGCTCGATGGTTCTCCTCGCAGGCGTTGTTTCATATTTATCGTTATTAACACTATATTTACGTGTTAAAACAATTGCACTATAACGAAAAAAAAAATAAAATAATAATTACAATGTGTTTGTTATCATATTATTATTATTATACATTTGATGGCATTATGTGTTTTCATACACTCGGTATTGGAGGAATTATATGCGTACCTATACGGCTATAACATTATACTACCTACCACCCATTTAATGTTGTCGGGAAGTAATGAAGACTGTAGGAATTTTTAATTCACGTAATACTTTTCGAGGGCCGCCTCAATTATGTATAATATAAATTCAGTTTTGAAAAAAATTAAGACAACATAAATTATAAACATTGCGCTATTATATAATATTATAACGTTCACGAGTTGAGTGTACCTACACTCAAACTTAAAACTATAAGTGCACATATTATAACAATAACACCATACATGCGCCTACATTTGTAGTTTTATGTCCCCGAGTTAAAAACACATCAGTCGTCGTATAGAATCGATTTCCTTGAAATTCCACGAAATGTTTATTGAAAATACTATAATATTTGAATATTCTACCCACAGACCACAGTATATTATGGTTCATTGCGCAAGTGCGCAACACGCTGGGAAAATGGAAATATATATATGTAAAGGGTGAGTGTATTACTTGACCGGTGGCGGGGGGGGGGGGGGCTCGTGCATATTATAATATCGTGATGGAGCAAAATGTTTGATTAATTTTCTTCAAAGTTCAAACAAATTGTTATTACGAAATATAAAGTTATTAATACGCATATATACACTATAACGAAATCCTATATCATCTTGTTTCGCTGTATAAATGAGTACGTAGGCATAGATCTTATTTGTTAACGCGGAGGCTTGGGAATATGATTATTGGCAGTATTTCAGTTAATTTTCATTAACTATGATTAATGGTACTGTAGGTACCAGGAGACCTTGACAAAAAAAATTGTGCTACTTATATGTATGAAAAAATTGATAAAATTATATGGTTAGTAAATAATTTGAGAAATATACTCATGTCGAAAAATTCCCAAAAATAATATTTTGAAAAAAATCATTACGTTCTAAATAAATTTACACAAAAAAATGTTGATGTTTTCAAAAGTCATTTTTGACTTTGATAAATGTTTTTGTCGTCAAAATTGTTCTTTTGATGAGATTTACAAATTAGGTTTATTGAATTTCTCCAAAAAAATTTAAATCAAAAAATAAATATTTTACTTTCGATATGAAAAGCAAGTGACTATAAATGATAATTTATATAAAAAAAACATTTAAAAATATTGATTAGAACAAAAGTTATTTCATCTGTCAGGTACTCAGGTCTTCAAAATTAATATATTATATTTTATTTTATCATAGTATAGTGCATCATAATTTCCTAACAATAGTCCATAAGCTAGTCCATAATATAAATATAATACAATATAAATAGTCCATAATATATTTCTATACACCTAAAAAGTTTCAGTAAAAATATTTACACAATAGCAAAGATTCAAAATTTATAAAAAAAAAAAATGTTTTAAGCATTATATAGATATCGCTGCTTCAAATACAATATGAATAATATCAATGAACATTTAAATACAGTTAGTATGCTCATTGTCATTGAATCATAATCTTGACATATAAGGTACACAATAATATGATACATATATGTTTTCATAAAATCATATAGCCGTATAGGCCATTTAGCCATAAACTAATAAGTAATTCATTTTTCCTTTGACACTGTGGGTATAATATAATAAATATCGTACACACATGTACAGTAATGCTGCAGTACCGTTAAATATTAAAAGGCTTATTTTTAAATCCCGCGTAATAGCACGTTTGGCTAAAAACTGGGATTAACCATTTTTGGACAATAAAGAGCAAACAAACCGTTTTATCCCGCGGAATATAATATATACATATATACGCATGTATAATAATACAGTATAATATCTATAAAACAATAGTCCCATATTCCCGTCTAAATCACTTTTAAACCTCTCCTGGACAAATATATCCAAACCGATAACAGGTTATTAATGTGGACGACCGGATGGGGCAGTATGTCTATAATAATATTATTTAAAAATATACGCCAAAGCTGTGTAAAACACAATTTATTTTTTTCCCAAGAGTACCTACTGTTTTAATTATTCGTGGTTAGGTCGTAATGAATTTATGTTATAGGTCCTGAGTGATGATACACACACGCACGAATGCACACACACACACACCACACACACACACACACACACACACACACACACACACGATATCGTTGAAATGTGTTTCTATACTTTTTTACCGACTTATGATGATACAGTCCACCTGCAAAAACGCCACGTCTATAGCACGTGTAATATAATAAATAATAATGTTTAGCGGTCTTACAAGCTGCAGGTATGCGATCGCTTTTTTTCGCATACATGCCCATCGATCCTTATCCCGCTCCCCGTGTTACCCAACAACATGACTATTGGATCGTGAGTGTCTGAATGTTGGTGCCTGCAGTGACATACTACCCGCAGCGAACGTGTGGGCGGCGCAGCTGATTCTGCAGTGTAAATAGGTACACACGTCAGACGTGTCACTATATACAATAATACATGCATTGATATTATAATATAAATTTGAATATTATTTATTGTCGTTATGATATCGCAACGATTCGGTGTGAACTAGCACGTGGCCCGTGGGCGACTTCGTCAAAAGTTAAAAAAAAAAAAAACCGAATGCTGTGTCCTATACCGTTGCCGTCGATATTTTCTGTTTTTTTTCTTATTTTTACTGCCACCGGCTTACGCAATCATCATTGAAGGTGTCATAAATAATTAATAACAATAGGGTGATTGTAGTTATTTCATTTTTTTGCTACTCGTGTGTGTACAGTGAAACCGCTGCCTTAACGGACACCTGTTTAATGTATAATTATATACCGGACACGTCTCTCGAACGGACAATACGATAATGTCCAGGCAAATAGATAGGTATTTTAATGTAATAGCTAGAACTCTGTCGGGCCTGTTTATAACGGACACTTTTGGTGGACTCGTGACTGTCCGTTATATACAGGTTTCACTGTATTATATTACATTATTATATATTTATATGCCTACTAGCTCTATAATTCTGCGTTAGCCGAGGATAAATGAATCACCGAGATAGGAAATCCTGCACCTGCGGAGGATATAGTAATAATTTATTGCTACTAATGAAAAATTTCTTTTTTCTAAACGAACCAATTGCGAGTAGAAATAAACGAATATGTGGTTATGATTTTAATATTGTTAATAGGGGGTAAACCACCCTAAAACAACTGATTCAATCCAAACCTTCTTTGTTCGTCAAAATTAGTTAAGTATTTATTGATTCTATAAGCCTCAGATATACACTTTGCATTTCATTTACTATAATAGCTGTTACCGGTGGCTTCTAATTCTGAATATTTCTAATACTCTTACTTACCGTCCATGGGTTTCCAAATATTAGGTATGTGCGCAAAATTTGGTGTGATTGGTACAGTTTCTATTTTGCTTTAGTTAAAATGTTCTTAATTGATTTTTGTCAAAATCGGTCAAGTATTTTGTTTAGTATTGAACCTCGACCATACACTTTTCCTCTAGTATATTATAGCTATTACTCAATTTTAAATTTATATTATATAAAATAATGACCTGTGTAACTGTTATTAGTTTAAAAATGAACTTTGAAATAAATGCTTACATTGATCTGATAGATGTCTCATTTAATCCATAGCTTCAAGAATATATATTGTAGTTGATGTTATTATATGGATTTTGCTCTATGTATGTCCCAGCAATGAACAAACTTAAAATTAAATTTAAAAAAATGAAGAAATTGATTTTCTATATAGTGGGTTTTGAGAGAATTTATCGTCAAAATGCTAGAATTATTATGCTAGCTATTATTGACAAACGACTTGTCGCAAACGTAGCCACAGACACTCACGCGGACACAAGTAGTTTTTTCATCCCGTTCCAAACGTTGTCACGTGTATTTTCTTGGGTTGTGATAGCTAAAAAAGTCACCAATCAAAGTTTAACCACGATTGACTTTTATTTTATGTACTATAATCAACTAGTATTTGTTAAATGTACAATGACATAATATGGTAATCATTATAGATATAGGTATTGTATCAGTTTTTTTTTTTTATACGATTGATGTTGTTGACATTTCTTAGTTTTCCAACCAGTATACTTTGTTGTGTCGTTACTTATTAATTATTGTCGTTCAAAGTAACTATAAAATCAAAATAGAATAAGATTTCGGAAGAATCGATAATACCTACTGATATTATGACCGAGATCGCGGGTAACTGTCAATATTAATTCAAGTAGGTATATAATACACGCTTAAATGACAATCAACGCTTATACATATTTTTCACTGTCGACATTTTACAAATTTACAATTGATAAAATAAAATTTAAAAAGTGATCTATACTGTCACATACGATTTGGAAGGCCTGGTTAGTATGTTTTTTTCAGTATCTAACCATGTGCGCGGTGCAACATAAAAAAAATACAAAAAACTCATATACATATACACAAAATAATAAATAGGTCGTGTATTTGTGTGCGTGTGCGCATTCGGCTGCTTTAAATGAAAAAAATAATAATAAAAACAATATAAACAATATATCATTATAATGTGCGACTGAGGCAGTTGCTGGGCTTGAGGATCACTATAATACGAGTATAATGTATATTAGTAATTAGTGGATGGACGGATCCGGCGATGAGTCAGGTTTTGCAGTCGTAGCGCCTTGTTTGAATTACAATACCATACAATATACTTACATTTTATCGTTATCGTTATTATTATTATTATTATTATTATTATTATAATACATATTTTGATGATTGAAATTGAAATATAATGTTCGTAGTCCACGATTTTGTTTTCGACAAATGAAATGCCCCGCTACGGTCAATAATATATTATATTGTATTATTATAATATTATATTTTGTATTTAAAGTATGGGTAAAGTGTGCGTACATAAAATGTATTAAATGGTAAGATATTATATTATACGCACTTTATTTATTCTCACATATTGTTATTATTATATTTTGGTTATCACACTTGCCTTTACCTGTTTAAAAAAAAATATATACATACATATTATACGTTCTATAGAGCATAGACCATAATATTAATATACAACTATGTTCAGTTCTAATATTGTATTATTTTTGTTGTGTAAAAATATTATATCTTTTGACTTGGAAAGTCAGTACTCGTCCATATTATTACAATATATAGGTATATTATAATACATATTATGTAATGTTGTGTTTTACTCGGGTCGTGCAATGCATGTCCATTTCCTTATTTATTAATTCATAAAATTAAGTATGATTTGACTAGTAACATTATAAGGTAAAAAGTGTAATACTATTAATTATTATGATCAACTGTTTTACTTTTATTTGCTTATTTTTCATAGAAACATTATAAATTATAATAATTATTATTACACGCTAATACACTATTGTGGGCGCTGTATCAAATTAAAATATTCGAGAAAAAAAATTAATTTACGTTTTAACATTTGTTAACAGTCGCTGGTTTTTCAAATTGAGTTTCTTTTTCTGCACTTTGTCAAAAATGTCGGATGAAAAAATATGTCTGTCCGAGTGGTTTTTGTGCTACTTGAATTTATTCAGGTTTATTAAAAAATACAAAAACGGGAATAATAATATAGTGGTTGTATACTGTACATTGTAATTTATTAAAAAATAAATATTCGCATAAAACTCTGAGACCGATAAAAATCCATTCGAACCACGAGGGCGTAATATTTCATTTTCCCCCTTTGAGTTTTTGGTTTACAAGCTCTTAAGAAACCTTTTAATTTTTATCACGCTTTTACGTTGCTAGGTAACATTTAAAATTAAAATCCCAAATAATTTTACCCCCTTTGTATTATTTTGGTTCTTTAGAGGTTACTCATATTGACTTATACTCTAAATTTTAAATTCTTGAAAGAGTAAAATCAAATACCATTGATTGTTTTTCCAATCGTATACATTTATTGCACAAAATGTATTTTTTGCAGACCACCCAAATTGGTCAAATGCATTGTGCGGAGGGTGTTCTGTAACATTACATTTAAAATAAACGTCTCAGAAAGAAAACATAATATACGTGTTCGCCTTTACTTCCCAGTACAATAATCCTAGGCTATTATACAGTCTTTGGTATGAAAAAATTGTTGATTTAACTTCCTAAAAACATATAGGTATATTTTCCATAAATTTAACATTTGGTGGTGATAGGCGTTTATGTAACTCGTCTGTTCTTTGAATCTAATTAAAATTAAAATATGTTTTCGCCAACATATAGGTAGATATAACAGGTGGTAGAATATAAACAATTTGGGATAGGAACATAAAAGGTTAATCGCCATGCCATGCATGCATACTATAACTTGCTCAAAATAATTTGAGTAATTTAACTATTGTTATATTTTTAATTAAAATAAAATATATACATAATGCGTATTATACGTTCATCATTGTTATTTAAATAAATTATACTTTTGGTTAGAATTATAGCAAAACTATGAGCGAACGGTGTGCACCGTGTACTTAACCTAACAACATCATTAATTTATAATAATAGATGAATTATAAATTCTAATATAATTTATAAATTATTGCAGTTAATTGTTAACAAGAAGTCATTAGTTAGGTATGAATCAACAAAATATGGTAGTTATGTGGTTTTTTTCTTAATCATTATTGCCGAGTGCCCAAGTATACGTCCCTACCTATAAAGACAGCATTAGATGAACTCGGCGCTAACACGCGTGTTTATACTTAAAGTAAATATAGTACTTATTTCAAGTGATGGAATAATAAACAGTGTTTTATCATTAAACTAAATGCGTACAATAATTACCACAGTTTAACTTTAATTACTGTTGAGTGTTGACCGTTGTATTTTCTCAGATTCAGGTGTTTGCAGTTCAACGGCTCAACAACAAAAACATTTTACACTATTTTAGTGGTGAATTTAAAATACCAATATACAGCTACATAATAATGGTATCATGTGAGAAAATTATTATCACTCGATGTAAGTTTAATCAATCTAATATGAACATTGGTACTCAATACCTAATAACACATGATGGGTAAAAGAGAAACGAAAATAACATATTAACTATAAATTATAATGACAGGTGTTTTATATTTTATAGCTAATTTACCATAACAAAAAAAAAAAAATAGTAGGCACAATTTTTTTTAATTATGTTGGTAATGAAAACGATATCATATTATGGAAATCATTTTTTTTCTCTAAAGTTAGTGTAGGTAATAATCAAAAAATGACCAAACGTTTGATTATTCTCTTTTACCTACCTACTCGCTATCCCTAAATTATATACTCGTTTCAGGTATAACTATAATATATAACACATACGCACAAGTGCATAGTACTAATATCATTCATACTCGTAGTATGTAATTATTTTATATTATCATAATGTGCTATGAATGATTTGTAAGGAATAAAATAACATGATAACGTTTTCTCTATTTTTCAGGACTTCCGGTTAAAATTGTTCACCACGCGAATACCAATAGACAATAATATGTGTACAATATTATTATATTATATTATAATATGTGCCTGTATGGAAAATACCTGCCACTACGATGAGACATAATGTGTATGACCATTGGTTTTATAATAATATACTATAGTAATGGCATATAATACTATATAGTATTATTATAAAATCAATGGCTATGAGTGCTATGACTCAACTTGGAAACCGTCACAGTCGCGAGTCGTCGCGGTTGCTTTCGTGTGAGTACAGTCACATTCACTTATCAAGAAAACTGAATGAATATTCGCGTAATTTGATGAATCACTAGAAAAAATGTATAACAGAATTGCACGGAAAATATAAGTAAAAACCAAACTTGACAAAATTTAATTTTTTTTTTTGGTAGGTACCTACTTACTCTTATATATGTTTTTGTTTTTCACAAAATAATCAATCATTAAATACACATTACACAAATGGCAGATAGGCCATTTAAATTGAATTATTTTTCTCTTAAAGTTCATTGCTCTTCCAAAATTTTTTTTTAGTATGACGTGTCGAGCTCCAGTTACTCAATACCATATCGTTACATTTTACATAGTATGTATATACTATGATACATATATATATATATATATCGAGTATAAGCATATTAATATGATTATAATTCATGTACCTAGAATATGACTGTTGCTTTGATTATTTTTTTTATATTTTTTGGTAATATCCTAGATATATTATTATTTTTTAGTATACATTTTTAAGTAAAAATCCTATGAAGCGAGCTGCATCATATTGTTTGTGTCGTTACAATTGTTATTTTTTGCACAAACAATTAATGTAATTTACTCATTGACTGATAATAATAGTTCAATTAAAATTACATACAATTAACATAGTTCTTGGCTTCCTGGCTCCTGCATCTAATTATTTTATATTGAAATATTTTTACATACAACAACTATTAGTTTTATTTATGGCGATAATAGATAGAAACATTTTTTTTTTGAATAACCATATCAATAAAATTATTAATCAAATTTCCGTTATTTAGTTGCTTTGGACGCTTCAATGTTATAATAAATGCCTAGTACCTAATAAAAATTCCTTCAAAAACCAATATGGACCTACAGGCACTAATTATGGGGCGATGCCAAAATCCCCGATCTGAACAAAATTACAGACATCATAATATTAAGAAGTTACCTTCAGAAAAAGAACAAATTCCTTGCCATACCTGCAATCACAGGTCCTATATTGCATCTAAAAACCTTTCAGGAAAAAGCGAAAAACTTATATAAGAAATTCCGCTCTTATCTTGGCACTCATACTGATCCCTTGAGGATTTCGATAAATAACAATAAATAAAAGAAAACATTATTTGCTTTGACAATTATTAACGACAGCTGAAAGGCAGAAATGTCTAGAATCGTGTTATTGATATATATATTATTATTGTTATTATTGTACAGGAAAATAATGAAGACACCTGCAGTGTAAGATTTGAAATGTTACCTGTCGTGTAATATCTTCTGAAATGATAAACCCAAATATAGAGAATGACGTGTAAACACTATACTACACACACACACGGTAGAGTTCCCTAGGGTCTATATGCATTTGGGAAACAATTGATGCCTAATAGAAGTTTCCACTTGGCTGCGTTCTATATACCTATACATCGTTTCAGCGAATTACGTTTGATTCTTCTTTTTATTTCTATCCCTCCCAATGACGTATGGTTATATCAGACTTATAAATATGTATGTAGACAAGAATAAGAGACCGATGGACAGAAAAATATGGGAGAAACAGAAATAAAAAAAGTACCTAATAAGAGAGTGAAACACGTTTATGCGACAACTCGTTATTTGACTCCGAGTTCAAAACAGTGATAAGGAATTACTGTGCATTGAAGTGTGAAACGCTGTAATAGCGGTTTAGTATACTATCCACCCTGTTTTCGGTTGCAGAAAAACCATTCAAGTTCAAATCCAATATAAATAATATTTTTTAAATAATAATACATTGGCACAAGAACGCCCCCCTTAAAGGGCTTTAACCTGCAAACTTCAACGATAACAGTTTTAGAAATAATTTTCCCCATTGTTTAATAATATAACATCGAAGATTTTCAAAAAGCCGTGTTGAACTCTGTTTGTGTTTATCAGACAGTTGTTACCCGTTGTTGGCACTTCCGTATGCGGGCTTGCTGTGTTACAGTTATGTGGACCTAACCTGGGAAATCATTATCTCTATGTTTTTTTTTATTTTACTCTGATAGCGTGTACTTTCATTGAAAATAATCGTGAAAGCGCTTAATGGTGTCATAAACACAAGTTTATATCAATAAACTAGAACATCGTACCTGCAACGGCTGCAACCGACTATCGATTTAGTCATATTGCATAAAAATAAATTTGTTTTGATAATTTTAACATTGGTGTCGAACCTTTTTCGGGTCGATTATCAACAAGTCTTATAAAAAATAGCATTACATTTATTAAAATCAGGTGGGTATTTTGTTAGGTTTATTGAAACACAAGCAGCATTCGCTTCATCTATCAGTGTGGCAAATAAGAAAATAAAATTTCACAACTTACTAAATATGTTGGCCCGAATATTGAGTGTGTATATCATGAAATGAGCTACTTTTTTCAACATTTTATAATTGATCATTTTATTGTTTAGAAATAATAAAGAATTTTTTCACTATTTTTTTTTCATAAAATGCAAGATATAACTGTGGAATAAATCAAATTATTTTTCGTGTGGTTTAAATTTGGCAAACTGGCTACTTTTGGCACGCGTACCATATCCCATAAGTTTATTAACCCTAATATATAATATATACGTAGATATTATATATGTATTTATACCTTTTATTGACACTCAATAATATACCTGAGTATCGATAAGATTGATGATCCAAAATATTCACGTTATTTTTCATTCAAAGAAACTGAATTCTATAAGTTTCCTGCGTGGCTATGTCATACTCACGAGGTGAATTCAACTTCCAACTATACCAGAATAAAGGAAAATTCTTAACAGTTCGTTATTTTCTAGTATGAAAACTCTTCTGGGAGGAAAACCGTTTGAAACTGAAGTCACCATTGAAGTTACCTACTGGTTCCGTAAAAATTACACTGCACCTTGTTACCGAGAGGAAGGATTTGAAAAAACTTGTGCCAAAAATGTGTGTGGAAGAACGGCTTTTATGTAAGAAAATAATTTATACCCTGATGTAAATAAATATTTAAATTATTTTCAATTATTGTGCATTTTAAGATTTTTCATGGTATAGAAAACTTCCTTGTAGAAAAACAACTATTTTTCCTGAATAATAAAATGTCGAGGCCAATAACTTTTTTTTTACTTTCTTCTACACTTACGATAAGACAAGATTTAAACCAGAAATTAGAAGAATGACCGATTTAATATGCTTTTTCTACAATTTTGTAAGATGACTCTTTGGCAAAAAGAGTGATTTATGCGTGATCAAGGATTAGATAATAATATTATAATCGGTGGGTTTGCTAGCTGTAATTTAATAATTTAGTTTGGCGTAGGTGTCGCGCACGTCTTGTATGCATATTTGGTAGATATACTCGACAAAATTAGTCAAACGCAATAATTCAAAAAAAAATATGTATATTAGTAATAAACATCTTCACGATAAGTTATATATAAATAGTAGGTATATGAAAAAAATATAATATGATGAAAAAAAATAAACCGGTCGACAAAAATGTTTGGCTAGAAACATGTCAATAACTAACTGGTCTCAAGGCTAAACTCGCGACTATACAATAAGAGACCTTTTCACGACAATTTCAATGACCGAACATTTTTAAACCATATGTTAATAATATATTATTATAATGGCCAGCCGTCGTATACGACAAACCATCATAAACATTATAACTTATAAAAATATGTGCATCATTTCTGGTGTTTTATCGTCGGGACGAGGAACTGTACGTATCGTCTTTGCGGAAAATTATAGCTAATGTGGTTTTAGATTTAAACTGCATTGCGTGCAATATTGTACGTCTGCCGCCCAAACCGATTCGAGATTGGATTGTCGTTTGGTGTTCGAGTCGGCGGCGGCGGTTCTGGTGAAATGAAAATGATATGCTAAAATCCTGCGTATTTTCGTGTTGTTTTCACGTAACATAAGTTTCAATTTCGGAAGGGCATGCATATGCGAACAGATAGAGGAAAACGTTCGAAATAAAAGTCATTCCAAATCGTAAATAGTGCGACACCTTAAGGCGCGCATTCGCGTTAAACCTTTGCTGGAGCCAGAAAACGGACTGATAAAAGAAAGAGGGGAAACGGCGTAATCGTTTAACGGAGATGGAGATCTATCTTTATGGTATAGCTAAATCACACTGCGAGGCGTATATTCTCAATATCTACAGCGGGACGTGAATATTATAAGATTATTTATATACCTATATATATATTATACGCACACACATGCACTGTAGTTGGCCACAAAACCCACGCGGAGGGTGCGAAAAGAAATTCGTTTGAATAAGCGATGAGCCGAACGTTTTCAATAACGCGTTTAAAATCTGCAGCCGAGACTTAATAAATCGTTCAAACTGTATAAAATAACGCTGAAACAATAATAATAATATTATATGATCCGAAACCGGAGTGGGTAATAATATTATATAGGTGCGTCGACATAATATTGATGTACGATATTATAATAATATCAAAAACTTATAAAATAAAATTGATAATAATGCATAAACCGTGATTATACACACTACGCGTACTATAAAGAATGCCATATTATCATATTATACGAGTTCAAATTCTATATAGGATTTGTTCTACGGCATAATCAGTAATACATATTATTATTACAACGATATCCCGTAAAAATTTGAAGTTTAAATAATTAAGAAAGCGTACATCATAATGTATAGTAAGTCGGCGTACGGTCATATTCATTACTTATCACTATTATAATAATCACTACCTGTTGCACGTGTGTGCGGCTGTGCATGCATAATAATATAATATGGATACGTCATAATATTATCGATATTGAGATCGCGAAATGTCACCGCAAACGTCTCGAACCAATTAAAAAGGTCAATAACTCTCGCCGTACATATTATAATAAACACGATATAAAATGCGTATATAATATAATATATGTATAATGCTCGGTGCCGACTACGACCCGTTTGATATCGGTCCTGCCGCGAGGTCACGACAACTACAACTTACACACGTGCACCAGCGACGTATTATTATAAATTATAATATATGCCATTCGAACTGCCGTGATATATACGTATATAAGTATAATATTTATTGTTATATACTCGATCACGACCGCCGCCGTCATTTCGACGTATCCACAACCGTAGATCCGAAAATTTACGAAAAATACGACAGCAGTCCTATACTTATAGGTATGATATGGCAATCGGTCAATGTGGCGTAGCACCTATATATTTGTGGTTGCGAGCAGAATGTCTTGTTTTATTTGTTTTTTATACTGTAATTGTGTAAAAAATTCGAATGCATATAATAAAATATATTAAACAGTGTCGTTGTTTGACCAAAATCATCGGTTAGGTATCCCACAACCTGTCTTCCATGTCGTTTGCATAATTAGTAATTATTACTTCCCACCGAATAATGTGAAATACGCCAATGCACGCGTTACGTATTATAATCACGGTCCATATAACATATAAGCACCACCTCTAATTGTTTAAGCCATATATAAATTATTATATAATATATTATTATACAATCGTCCCTGTAAAAAACGCATTTTCAATCAACAAAGACTAAAACGTAAAATAATTATCAGTGTTCATTTTAAAATCGGTTTAATATTATAATAATACATTTCTTCAACAAGTTTTTACTTTTTAGTCATTACCTGGTATGTAAATATTTCTAAATCCAAAAACGGACTCGGGACTCGTATCCATAGCATTTGTTTTTATTTTTTGTAGGATGTATAGTTATTGAAAAGTATAAAACGAACATTCGTAAGTAGCAGAACCCAATACCGTAACAACTACCTAGATATGTCGACTAAAACTAATAAATAATTTTCAACAGTCCACTTTCAATGTACCTACAGTTCTTACAACACAAAAAATAAAAAATAAAATGTTATAATTTTACCGGAGATATTAAATATGAACACGTATTGATATGAATAATTAACGTTGCGTCATTGCGTAGTATAGCTTATGAAATAGGAAAATATAATATTTGTATAATCCGTTCGAACAAAACTACATCGAATCGGTTTTCGCTCCGTTCGGAGTCGAAAACATAGCGTTTTCGTCGTCATCGCAATACGCAATTTAAGAGACTACATTTTAAAAGAGGTTGAGTCTCCATGTTCTCTGCAGCGATAAGACACTAAAACGACACTATACCGATACGGATTATCCAGGACGACTCGACTTACCGATATTAATAGGTACCCATACCCATATTCAGTGTTTATTTTCCGATGTCGGACGGGCATGTTGCGACGTCCGACGTGAGGTCACGGACGCGTTTCACGTTTCGGCGGACCGTAATCGTAAAACAAAACATAAAAACAATATTATTAGTTATTACGTTGCCTATTATATTTATATCATTAAGAATAGTTATATTATTATTATTACTGTTATAACGTTACGATTGTAGCGAAAAAATATAATACAAATAAATATACCTGTGTATAGGTTCCGCCGACCGTTCTATGCGCTTTTCTCGTCTACGGATCGACCGGCGGTTGTGATATATTATTATGTTTTTATGATCGGTAAAATAATAATATTACTATCGTTCGGTTTGCATATAAATATAATATATACACAATATAATATGTGTGTAAAAACTATGTACCAATATAATATATTATATACAACGACCACGATGGTCGACCGCCCCCTACGCAGTGCGTAGGTCAACAACCGGTTCTCACTTGCATATAATATTATATATATACACGCACACACACACACACACACCACACACACACACACACACTTGTATGTGTATATGCGTGTGTGTATGAATTATACAACTGACGGTGAACGGTTTTATGACAAAAATTTTACACCGAAAGAAATTCTCCGCCGCCGCCGCCGTGGCCCACAACTATAATAATGTCATCGTCGATCTCGAAATGTGTGAGAAAAAAATTAAAAAAAAAAAAAAAAACAATACAAAAACGTACCATCGTTTTTATCTTCCCGACTTCTCGACGTTTTTCGGCATTATAATATTTTCGTGTTGTTATTACTATTTTGATCTGTGAAACGTTTATGTTTTCATTATTCTACGCGTTATTATTTATTTTTATTTTGTATTTTTAACGATCGATTTAATACTATTTTTTTTTTAAAAGCATAACACCCGACACGATAAGCCGAATGTCTTTGAACGAACCGTGGTATGCAGTTAAAAAATAAAACACTTAGCTTACTCAATAATAATAATAATATTATATTACAAACTTTATACATTTCTC
This sequence comes from Sitobion miscanthi, assembly GCA_008086715.1. Taxonomy (NCBI): domain Eukaryota; kingdom Metazoa; phylum Arthropoda; class Insecta; order Hemiptera; family Aphididae; genus Sitobion; species Sitobion miscanthi. The sequence goes on from CM017800.1 coordinate 15,676,101, forward strand.
GATTTCTGGTTACGACTTTACGAGTAAATATTATATATCACATACACGCATAATATACAAATAATACTTATGTTTCTGGAAATAATTTATGAATTTACATTTTGACCTTGAGATGCTGCAGGTTTAATGGACTTGTGAAATTAAAAACGTTACTCATAATATATTTTAATTGCCTTAAAATGAAATGATAATATTCGTGTAACCCATACAGGAACAGCGAACAAAAATAATGATTTCGTTCAGTGGCGTGCGGTGATATTTTATGTTGGGTAAGCGCTAAAATAAATTTCAAGTTAAAACAAAAAAAGGTATTTTATTGATAAAAAATAAAAATAAAAATCTAAAATTTATTTATAGATAAAATCCATTCGTCTTTTTTGTTTTAAAAATTCGTTAATAACTTTATCATAAAATTTTGGATGATTTTTTTCTTTGTGCAGGAGTTCCTTTTCGATTGAAATTAATGATAATGAACTAAGTCTTTCTTGCCCTTGTGTAAATCTTTGATACGATTTAATAAGTATATTGATAATAAAAATAATCCGATATGCATCGTAAGAATATTGGAATTCCGTTTTTAAAAAATCGATAAGCGCTCGGCATAGCGCTTTCAACCATCACGTAAAAACGCGTATATCCCCTCCTACCATAACTAGTCATTCCTTTAAATAACGATATGGGAAAGGCAATCTAAAATACTAGTGCTCTGTAGAGAAATTGCCTATACGAAAAAAAAATTTAATTTCTTTCAAAATTTTATACATTTTTTTTAAATTGAACACAAAAATAAGAATTAATAAATATTTGTAATTTTAATGTAAACAAATTGTCATTTAACATTAGAAATATTAATCTTTTTATTTTTTCCTTTTTGGCTGGGCATGCGCCGCTTACCTAGCTTGTCCTGACCGCACGCCACTGATTTCGTTGGTTTTAAATAACGATTTAATTTTTATTATTAGTTTAATTGAAATGAAATCAAATAATCGTCGACGAATATATTAATTATGATATCTATACACGTTATTATTACTGAACGCGGAATATTGGAAAATAAAATGCACAAGTCCAAATCAATATGGATTTTCGTTTTCCGATGCTTCACCCAATACGTTATACTTAGATGCGTGTGTATATAAAATAACGTGTGATGGTTTATTTTGATACAATATATATTAATATTATTGTATACGAGAGAATATATTGCATACGAATAATTCAACGACAAAAAAACGTTACACGTGCAGTGCACGGCATTTCGCTAAGATTTATTGTGTACTTTTGGCATTTCACATGCAAATTGAACATTGTGTCTTAGATTTTATTGTCATTTACGAGAATCATAAAAAATAAATATTCTTCCAGACAAAGTGTTATGTCATCGATGATGTGCGTTGAATGTTTATAAATATGCATTACTTACTCTATTATTTGCGACATAAATCTCTTACTTCCGTTTTTCGTTGAACTATTTTGTGTAAAACATAATATGAAATTATGTGAGTATAATTGACACGATTTTACAGTTAGAGACTAAATTGCGCGAACCTATATATTATGATATAGTAAGATTAGTATACCTACGAATATATTATAGCCACATGGGTGGTTAACATAATATACTCGTGAATAAAACGAACAATCATACTTTGAGTTGGAAAAATAAACAAGATCGGTGATTACAATAATGACTAATGAGTTATTTATTAATAATAGTTTTTTAAAAGTTGTAATTTTTCACACGGTAAATAATTGAAAGGTTCAAAAAAATAACGGTGTTTAATAATACCCAACTTGCAGAGTTTTACAATAATATGTACAACGATGATTATTATATTGACTATATATTACAATCTGAAGTAATATTATTTATTTATTAAAATTCACCAATCGCAAAATATACAATATGCAACATTACGTTATCGTATCAACATAAATGTCTAATTGTTAGGATTCCTAATCTCCATACTAAGCTGCACCTCGGTGGCTCAGTACGATAAGTGTTTACTACAATTTAAAAGAGTTTAAAAAAAATAAGATTTATAAAAAGGTAGGAATAAAGAGAAAATGTGACTGGACACATTTCTAAAATTACCACTATTTAAACCGTCGTATGCATCAAATGGCTATTAAAATAAAAAAAATAAAATGAAATATTTGATCGTTTTCTTTTTTTTTTTTGGAATTCCTTATATGAATACAATTTAATTTATTTAAATTAGCTTACAATAATATTGTTACTATATAGGATTAAAAGACGAAATTCAATAAAATATTTAGATGATTCTCGAGATAGAACCGGAACCCTCCGAATATTTCCAGTGGTAGATATCTACACATTCTTTTCCTATGCATTTCAGAATTTGCTACCTTTTGTTCGCCAGTTTTGGGAAATGCTAGCGACCACCTTGTTATTAAATATTAAATTTACTATTTTATTTATTTATTTATTTTCACTATAACTTTGTAGGGAGAAAATCAAAATCAAAAATTGTAAAACAAAATTAATTAACGTCGAGTACCAAAACTGTGATGATTGATACCGAATGACAAATATATAGACGATTCAATATTACCTATATGAGAAAAAATTAAAAACATATTATTGTTATTATCGTAATATAATCTTTAGATATAGGTGCATATACTTTAAACGTGTACAATGATTTTTTGCTTCCATTCTAGTTCTGGAAATCAATGTACCAAAAATCAAAACGAATATCAGGTATACCGTATTATACGGCTTGTGCGTATGGACTTAGAGATATTTATTATTATTTTTTTTTTTTTTTTATATACGACTTTAATCATTAATCACGATGCCCAAAATAGAATAATACATTATTCTAGTCGCTTCCCGTGTTACCCAATTATTTGTTTTTCATCGTAAAAAATGTAAATTCTAGCTGTTTAATGTTTATTGATTCCAGTTTACATATTATATTATAATGTATATGCGATTCAACTAAAAACGAGTAGTCAACAAACTCGTAGTGTGTAGTGGCCACATATCTCGTGTAGGTCTCTAACGACGTGGGTATAATATATTTTAATGGTGTACGCGTAGAGCATTAGATATTATACAGTTTACATTATTTTAGTATGCTTATATTACATGTACAGGTATTAAAATTTAGAAAAAAAAACTATACCATATTCCTAGAATTTCGTTAACCAGTATTTACTGGCCCCGAGATCATATCCTGTACTGCAGATATACATTTATGTTTCAGCTGTAAATCGTATAATTTATTCGTAATTTATGTACGGGAACTATCTTAATAATGTTTTGATGTACTTAAACACTTAAATCGTGTATTTTAGTACGACTTTACCCGGATTTAATTATTCCGTTCCTATTTATACTGTACAAGATCAATATTCGTTTGGTTATATTTGTAGAATTCGGAAATATTTTTGCATATTTTCTAAATTTAGTTTCAATTTTAATTAAATAGTAATCAGAGAGAGTATTAGCTTTTAATAAAAGTTACTATGAAATATTCAATATACATTTTTTCTGTGGTTGATTCATGCGTGTTTTATTAACTTTATATAAAACTTCAAATAGGTTATACATAATTAATTAAATACTAAGGTAAATAAAAAAATAATAATAATGGTTTTCTTCGAAACGTAAAATAACTACCTTTTTAAATATTATTAAAATTGTATAAAAATCAACTGGTATTCCATCAAGTATAAATTAGTTTATTAATTTTAACGGAATGTAATTAAATTGTACGTTATTTTATATACCTACCTAATATAATACGTAGATATCTATTTACCTACCTCAATTAAGTCGTTTTTATCAATATTTATTAAGTTACCTACCTACATTTTATTTTATTTATATTTTGGTCTGAGTGAGTCAGCTGAAAGCAATAATTGGTTTTTTATTTAAGCAGAAGGGTCTAAACTCAAAATATATTATACATTATATTTACTATACGTGATACTTACGTATATTGTAAATTAAATACTAATGGTACAAAAAATATATATTATACGAGGTTTGGAATTTTTTTGGTAGAATTACATTGTCAAATTATAGAATATTACAATGAAAATATATATAGTAAACCGAGTTTTACTCAGAATATGACAATAAAATAATGTCTATACATATTTCGTTTTATTCGCGTGTTATTTTTTATTCAAATATACCTACGTTGTATAATAATATAACAACAGGGCAACGCATTTGTTTGAAAATATGACGTCTCCCGTTTAAACTTTAAATAAGTCATGTTATTCATCAAAAGTATGGATTCACTTGAAAATGGTTGAATAGTATAATAAGTTACCCTTTGAGAACGCAATTGGATGACGTCAATTTTTGGAATGCCACACTATTTTGAAGGGGAGCTGAGACCTTAAAAATATAATTCCAAAAATCGTCCATTAAACTTTATGATATAATATAGAACGAAAATGAGCATTTCTCAATAGGAGACACATACAATTGAATTGAAAAAGAACCGTTAGTGATGAATGCGCGATGGAAAATATTAAATAACGACTGTATATTACTTGTCGAAGTCAGAACGACGAGCTGGGCTTCGTTATTTTAATTATTTTTCTCGGCGTATATTTACTATAATAATATGTATTATAACGTAATCCGAATGTCTGATAGTCAACACAAGACGGTACTTTGGCCTTTTAATACGATGAAGTGTACAATAATAGTTAAACGGACTAAAAGCACGTACAGCGTCTCCGCACATTTTGTCGAAAATTAACGATTTAAATCGTTTTGCGACAGTTTTCGGTCCATTATCGTGTAGCGATTGGATCGAGTAACTTATTTCCCACGCCTGTTCTTTTTTCATTAATTCAGCTACGGCACACTACAACAATACCGGATTTTTCGTTGACAATAAATATTATGAAAAATGTAATAATAATAATTATTATTATTATTGCAAAAACGTATTTTACAGAGAGTATAATCTCTTATTCTGACGCGCTCGCGTTTCCTTGACGGCACGCCGCCGATTTACATCATTTTCAAACTCCGGCGAGTTTAAAAATAATATACCTTATTATTATTATCGTGTACCCGTGTACATTGTACGTGTGGTTTGTAAATAAAAATAAAACGCTTTTCCACGAAACCTTCGTTTTCTTCTCTCCGTATATGCGTGCAGGGTTTATATACCGATGTTGGTCACCGAAGGGACGTTAACACTATTACCTACCCGTCGAGTGATTTCTCAGCCTCATCGTTGTATACATACCTATATATATGTGTGTGTGTGTGTGGTGTGTGTGTGTGTGTGTGTATCGTATACCTTTATATTATGTACAACGACTGCTGCTGCCGCCGAACCTTCTCCGCCCTCCCAGCCAGTTGGCAGTAATTGCTGGAACCGTATCAGCGGCACTCAGGGATCATTTCTCTTCGATTAAATTGTGCGCAGCTGAGGGGGTGCTATCTAATTCTGCGCGTGCACCTCTCCTTCCTATACATATATATATATAATGTACCTCCACCCCACCATCACACACCATGCCGACTACTTCTCACCCGCCAGCAAATGCTGCTCAGCCGAATGAAACTATATATCCGAGGGGTTGTCGGTTGTATGTACACATTTGTGTGTGTGTGTGTGTTTCATATAATATAGGTACCGCAGTTGTCGTAAGCCAAAGGGTTTCCCAAAATGGGTAGGAAATTCAAAAACCCAGAATCACATCGGACCGTGCACAATATTATTACCTATATTGTCAGTAACACTTTAATTATTAAAATAATATTGGAATAATATAATAATTATTTCAAAATCAATTCGTCCGTTTTTAAATTTTATATTTTCCCTCTGAAACGCGTTGTTAAGTATAATACCTATGCCTAGCACTAAATTAAATAAGGGCCACTATAGGCTAATATAAGGTATCAACTATAAAGTAACTTTTTATTTCATAATTAATTGTATATAATACACAAACACGCAAAAATTACAATAAAACTCCGTTTAGGGAAATAGTAGTAGGTACACTATAAATTATTTTAGGTTCACGTATGTTGTTATTATTTTTCACTTTTAAAATAAACAATTTAATACTGACAGAAATTCGTTTTATGTTGTGTAAATACCCGCATTTCATAATAATGCGAATAATATATTATAGTAAACTTATAAGAGTAAATTTACATACAGTTTTTTAACATTTTACTTTTATATATACTATTAAAGGTTTAAAAAAAAAGGTTTCGGAGAAAAAAGTTCCAAAGTATCAAAATGATGTATTTCAATCAAAATAAAACTATTTTAATTTGCATTCAAAACTTAAAATACTTGCCGAACAACGTGAACATTAATTATACATATCTGATATATTATAACTAGTAACGCTTTTTGTGTACTGCAAGTGTCCGTAGGTATAGGTAAAAACACTGAAAATATTTTAACTTTGGCAAGGTAAACGGAACGAATTTAACATGGTAAATAAAAATTCTCTAATCGAAGTTAAATATTAAGGGTAATGTCTGTATACTACATGTATATTTTCTGAGCATACTATAAATACATTTATAAAAAAAACAAACTAAACATGCATATGAATAAACATAATGTAAGCTCAACGTTCAACTAATATTTTTTAAATTTTATACTGGTTTGTATTTAAATAAAAAAAAATTAAAAAGAAAAATATTTTACTCAGTGGTCGTGAACACCATTCACTCATAATTTTATAATATATTTTATAATATTGTAAGATGATGAATACATAACGTAGTCGGTAATTCGATAATGATTAATGAGTAATAACCAATTTATTTTTTAATCAGAACAACGATATAATGTGTCTATTATACATTTATACCTATATAGTTTATTATAATATTATATAATATATATAAATAAATAATACTTTTTTTTATTAAAATTACCTACATCCGCGGCAGCAACGGCCATAGGAAAAAAACAAAAAGAGTAAGTACAGTGAAATTAATAACACTTTTACAATATATAGGTACTTATAATTACTATAGTACTGAATAGTTAAAATATACTTAATGTAATTGGAATTTTGACAAAATTCTCACCGTCAACTTTTTTATCTTAATAAAAAAACATTATGTTAATTAATTAAGTAATTAAAAAAATACAAGTGTTCTTTCCAATCAAATGTCATTGCTTAAATTATTTTAATATTCTCAACTAATAATTATAATAATATATATACTATTTAATATTATAAAACTGGCAGAGTCAACTTGCATGTTAAGGGAATGGCATTACTGCCATCCTAGACGAACATTTTATATAATTTAATATTAATCGTGTTTATTTTGAAAAATATTTTCCATTACAATTTATCAATAATTAATTTTATTTATAATATTATATACTTGGAACTTAAGAAAATATATAGTTGGTGGTTAAATAATAATATCGTGTTTTTACGAGTGTTAAGCTCTTTCAACGTTTTTGAGACTTAGTCCTAAAAAAATAACATATTAATCAATAGAATATAATCAGTTTTTGAATATACAAGATGAAAATAAATTGAAACTACAATTCAGATGGTATTAACACATTAATTATGCTATAACGAAGACAACCAATCAGAATGCAACAGCTATATATTTCTTATTCTAATCAATGAAGCATATTGTACCTATAAAACTTCTTGTTTTCGTATTACTACCTTTCGAGATTCTTGTATTAGCATTATACTATAACTGATTACTGATCATTAAATTTCTTGTGTCTAGTCTTACAAATGGTAAAAATGGAGGGTGATAACAATACTGGCGTATGTATTTTTTAGTCTTAATATTCACATTTTATTCATTAGGTAATATCACACCCTCGTGACACACATCTAGTCGATCTAGACCAATGTGCGAGCCACTCTGCAGATGACGGGGTCAACGTTGTTTTATTTTATTTTTCCGCGCATCCGATTTGTCGAACATTATATCTATATATCATACAATTTCAGACCGCTGGACCCATTCATGAATTCATTACCATAAATATTGCAAACGACTTCGGTGTGCAGCATAATAATATAATGATATATTAATGTGAAGATTACGGAAAACAATATGGGTCTCGAGTATTTTTAGGGCTGGACGTACGGTTTGGCGACCACTGCACATTATAAAACACACACACACACACACACACACACGCACGTATATAAATATATTACAGTAAGCCATATAGGTTGTCCATTATAATAATAATATGATCCTGGCCAATGGATTACTATATTACTGATTTTTATCGGGAAGACGCGACCGACTAACGAATTGTCTTTTATCCGTCCCCGGAGAACACTGTAGGACATCGAGGGCGAGTCTGTACATATTATATAAATTCTGCTGCCGCCAAAATGTCGGGCTGGGGGTATACTATATATATATATATTATATACGGGACCTTATACTATTACACTGTGTGCGAGCGGATGTCGATCGATCAAACGAATCCGTCTCGCGTTATGCCGCAAAAACGCGTTATCTTAGGCCCGACGAGTAATAATAATAATAATAACAGTAATGACATAAAACCACCAGCTCGTTCCCCGCGCGGTGGTCCGAAATCGATGTCCCTTTGTCAATATAGTTTTAATTAAACGCATCGAGAAAATGAACGGGAGTGCGGTTTTTTCCGTTGCTATCATATTACGCTGTTTGTCAAACGTAATAACGTAAATAATTCTATAGACATTTTCATTCATTTTTTCGTATCTCTGATCCAAATCAATAGTTATGGCTAATAGTCTTACTAAATAACTGATCCGGTAAAATCAATTCAATAATTTCCAGAGAATAGTAGATATAGGTACTCGTGGAAATACAATATGTTTGATCATCGATGGTATATTTGTAACAAAAAAAAAAATGACAATAAGTTTTATGGAATCGTTAATATTAATTTGAAAACATTTGAAAGGATCAGTGACGCACATTCGTCATAGAAGAATATGATATAAAGATATAGACAGTGAATGAATCGTCTGATTAGGTTTAATTCCAATTATTCCGAAATGAGAAAGTAAGGTAAAAATTACATATTTATAGTGAGTTATACATAAATTGTGAAACAATTACCAACCTTGAACCTATCCAAACCTAACCAATGAAATATTGAAGATACAGCCAAACATAACTTGAAAATATCGTCTCTAATAGTGGAACTATTAAAAACAGGTTTAACTACACACGAGAATCATAGCTTACCAATTGAGAAATCAGGTCACTGAAGAGGAACAGATAATATGATAGTTTTAACTTTAGAAAGTGTTTTGACCGGCTATTGAACTGGCCAGAAACCTGACGACGCTTTGTAAACAGAAGAGCCGAAAATTGATAAAAGTGATCCAAAATCATACTAATAATAATGAACCCAATGACGACGACAACGTTGCATAGAAATATTGAAAATTGTCGGCGTGTTTATGAAAAATAAGATCAAGAGATTTTATCAGGTAGTTGTTAAGAAATAAAAGATAATTTCAAAATAATATAACACCGGTAGTAACGAATATATACCGTAAAATGCTAACTTGCTGCAGTTTTTAACTTCAAACTTGTATAGCCTTTTAACCACAATAGTATACATATCAGATTATTCTAAGATTGTACATTAATACCCTAATAGTATACCGTGACTCATATATTGTTTTACGAAAAGATTACCGACTATGATTCAAGACGGGAAATTTAAAAGAAATTTCACATTTAATTATTTGTCAAAAATCATAATTTCGATTAAACGTCAACAATTGCATTATTAAACTTTCATCTGCTTACTGCGTTATAATCAATATACATGTTACTTTACTAGTTACTACAAATCTACAACGACTTCATCCAGTCGAGTTGGAGTGCATTGCACAGCGTTCTTGTTCAGACATAAATTAAATTGGTCAAAAACAAAACAGCGTAAAATTCAATTGTTTGCATTAATTTATAGGAAATCGTTTTTCGTATGCAATTATTCATCATTGAATTCAAATATAACAATACAATGACATACTCAACGACTGTAAAGCAGAGTGGTGCCCACTTATCCATCTTTTTTCAATTTTTTCCCTCTATTTAGATATAATTAATAGACAATCCATGATTTAATATAATTTGTATTAATAACAACTAAATACCTAACTAATTTTTATGTGTTACCGTCATATTATTATTGAAAAGCTAGAACAAAAAAAAAAAAACATTTTTAACAGCAAAAATCCAGTTTGTGTATTTTTTTTATAGTTTAATTTATAGATTATATGATATGAACATTTTGAGACACCTAGTATAGATGTGGTAGCGCTGATCCTTAATGGACCGTTAAGCTGATGAACAACAACAACGAGGATGCTGTAAATTATGAATGCAGATTAATGAAATACGAACACATTCATCCTTATATAGTCGAGACTACAATTTCGTTATATATATATTCTATATACTTTGTTTGTAATCTAATTAGGAGTTTACCTAATGGGTATTTGTATCTGAATATCACTTCTCTTTATCCTCCCCTTGAACAAACGCACTTTTCGTATAATCATTATAATATGTATTCTTTATCCACATAAATACTATACCTATGCTTAAAAATACCTACAAACAAAAATATATAACATTTAAAAGAGTAATAGTTTACAAATTAGAGTGAATCCGACTTTTTATAAAATTTAAAGGTAAGATTATTATCTAGCGAACCCCGTAGGGTTTTTTATATTTCAATTTTAAAGCAAGTTATGAGTATTTTAAAACTGTAAAATGTTTGTGCATTTTTAAATGCTCGTAACTTGCTTTAAAATTAAAATCTAAAAAAAACTCTTAAGGTTCACTAGAAAATATTTTTACCTATAAATTTTATATGAGAAATCGATTCACTCTAATTTTTAAACAACAGAGCTAAACATGATCTGCTGAGCGTAAAATTAGTTATGTAATGCGTCTGTACGACAGAGAGAACGCATGCGGATGTAGTGCCCTCTTAAGGAGATTGCAAACAGACAGTTCTTAAGGAGTTCAAAATAGGCAATTTTGAAATTGGCTTACAATTTGCGTGTTTAGAATCTATAGTTTTATTTAGTTTTGATTTTTGTAGTACATTAGCATTAGTTTACAGCATTTAAATCGAACCATCTAAAGTCTCACAATCTTGTCACATCGGAGGGTCTAAAAATGATGTTTTTTGACCGACTGAACCACCTTAATAACTGAAGATCGAGTGTAATTTTGATCAAAACTCTTCCTGGACATTAAGGGGATCGGTGGTGGACAGGTTTTAAGAAGTTCGAAATAGGCTATTTTCAAGTTGCATGTATGCGGGTCTTGTAAATGTGTGCATAGTAAGTGTCAATTTATAGTTTGTGTGTGACTATGTGTAAAAGAAATAGCCGAGCACTCCCGCACGCGCATGTACAACTAGTACAAGTCATCGACTCGGCCGTAAACGATAAACAATTTATACTCAATTGTATGTACTTTTGTTTCATCCTACCGATCAACCCAATAATGCAATAATATTTCTGAAAACTTATATGAATTTGTTATAATGTCTACTTAAGATCGGTCAGTCCACGTTTTAACATTTCTGATTTAAATTTTGTATAATCAACGTTTGAAATTTTCAAAATTTGAAAGTTTTCAAACTAAATTTATAGTTGTTGAGGGGGGAGGATTGGTAAAAGTGGACTGATCGAACTCCAGTAAACATAATAATGAATCCAAATCAGTTTAAAAACTATTATTGGATTACTAGGTCGATCAAAGTAATGGAAGAAATACTAGTATATGTTTTGGCTAAAATAACTGACCGTTATCGAACCCCGACTTCTTTAGTAATTAGATCTAATAATCGGGGATCTAGTGTGTTTGGATCAACATTTTTTTTTGAACTACCTGGCCCGATAAATATCAGTCAACTGGTGGTATAACTTTGTGTAACATCATATGCCACAACATTAGTAGTAGTCTCACCTCCTACAACAATAAGTCAATATCAATAATGCACTATAGTCATAGAGTATGGTGAGCGAAGCCGATAGACGTAGACAGCAGTTCTATAAACATAAAAATAAGTTGAAAATTCAATGGTTACGACAATATTTGTAGCTGTATGTCCGTACCCGTTGGCCGTGACCGTTTCCGACGTAATTTAAATCTTTTCAAGAAATCGTTTAATACAATAAATTATAAGTTTAATACAAGTCTCAACAGCGTAAAATTGACAAACTTAAAATGTTCTCAACTACAGAACTATATCCCCCCGCTAAATTATAATTTCATCAAATTGAAGTAAAAAAAATGCCTAAAATCAGGGGTAATTACCGAGAGGAATGTAGAAAGTTCTTCACTTTTAATCATCAAAGTACCTAATAATTATATTTAGAATGATCAAAACGAATAATTAAATGGACGTTTCGTACTAGAACATTAAAAAATTAAAAAATAGGATGCACTTGATGTATTATAGTTATTACTGTAGTAGATAACGAATAATAATAATAATAATAATAATTTATTTCTTCGATTATTAATACTTTTCTATATCATAACAGAGGTAAACATAATATTTCAAAACGAATTCACTCTAATATATATGACAAACCTTAATATTATAATACTTACTAAATTGTTTAGTACCCAAGTGTATATACTATATATTTTTACATAGTATATGTTATATAGACATCATATAGGTACATAGACCATCATAGCCGTACTATCAAGTATTGTTTGGTCGTATAATATATTACAAGTATTCATAACAGAGTAATAACATACGAGTAATAACACTACTGACCAGTGTCCATGATGCGATTAAATAGAATAAAAAACACGTATAATTCCATTAAATATTTTAATGAAAATTTCAAGAAAAATAGATTCATCTCGAAAAGTGTCGGTCAGCTGATATTGTATATTAATATATCAATATAATAATATATGATAAGAGACATGTATCGAAACGCGTCCGATCGATCAACCCGACAACGACGTGTCCGAGTAGACCACGCATGGATACCTATGTCATCGTAAACGGCGTGTGGCAATAACCTAGACAACAACAAATTATCATACTGCATCAACCACGTGTATGATTGATAGGCATAGGCGTGTAGTTGTACACGACTGTCCGCACAGCGTAAGGTACACGTCATAATAATATACAACTGCAGTGGCCGTAGGTATTATATTATAATATATAAATCGCTGTTCGTGATGGTCAGCCGTGCTAAAAAAAAACAAATCGTGTAGTGTAGGCGGGTATGATGGGGATGGGGGGGGGGGGCAAGGGAATATAAACAACTACGACTACAACGCTGGAGGACACCGTCCAATTAGCAGTGACAATCATTTACGAAAAAAATAAATATATATCGGACACGCGTGTGCATACGGTGTATATATATATAGGTACCTGTTCGTATATTATTATTATTATTATTATTATTGTAATATATGGATGATGTGTGCATTGTGCACCGGATTACGTATTCACGTTAAACAGCTGATCATTGAGGACGTGTGCGTGTCACGAGGTACTTATTATAGGTACCTATAAGAATATGTAAATGTTTTCCCCCAACCACCGACCGCCCCGATCTACACACGCGCATGTGAACTGTTCCGGTGTTTGTCAATTGCGCCGATTTTTCTAGACTACCTGAAATTTATACATCTTTTGCGCCGGTGGATTTATCCCAAACGAAAAAGGTATACGTCTTTTGCGCCAGTAAATTTATCACCAATTAATTTGGTATACATAATATATATCTATTGTGCCAGGAAGATATTATAAAATATTATATTATTATACTATAATTAGATTATAATATAACTATCAACATATAAACTAAAGTGTAATTTAAAAAATATAAAAATTTCATAAAATTAAATCATAAAAATTAAAATACATATAAATAAACGATGATAAATTACATATGAATAAATTGTCAAAAAGTATTAAAATTTCATTTCTTGTAATGGTGACTTACCGACTTCACAAATTGAAACATATTGATAGTACCGTTTTTATATCTTGAAATATGATCATCAATGTTTGTTTTTTGTTTTTTATACTTACTATTTTGTATTTTATTTTCTTTTTGAATACTATAGCCTAGTGTGTAATCAGCTTATTTTTCAACTTCAGTATTGCCGGCGCAATTAATGTATAATCTTTTTTGGACCTAAATATCGTCCGGCGCAGTTGATGTATAACCTTTTTGAATCCCATAATTTTTTTTTCCTTACCTGTGATTTCTGGCGCAATTGACATATACCCAACTGTTCGCCTATATTATAATATAATCCGTTTGATCGGATATTAAAACACAATGTGATCGGCCGGGCCCTTATCGAAATAGTAAAACTCATAGTTTTCAAAGCACGTCCCTCCGGTAGGTACGACATAGGTAGTGTATACAGTTTACAACACGTATAACACTTATTATATACTGCCGTCTGTCCATACATTATTCATCGGACGTATTGTTGATAAGCTCGCGGATATAAACATCGAAATTATTATTAATACCAGCTGTACGCATCAGCTAAACTACAAGTCGTACGTACGGTATGATAATATTGTCATGTGTCTATATCTAAATAATAATATACAATTTATAATATTACGTTATGTGTGTACAAACTACGCTGTCCAGGTAAATCGCATGCACCGAATTGAAGTAGGTAAAACTAGGTACGTATATTAAGGATATTATATTACATTTTCTATGAAATAATAGATATTCATGCTGCGAGTAATAAAACGTCTAAATGTAATGCATTTTCGGCGAGACGTTACGCTTCTATTTTCTTTTTAACGTGCGCATATTACATATTATCATAATATTATATTAGGTGTACCTATATCTATAGGCAATAATATTATATATTTTCTAGTCGAACATTTATGTGCGTTTTCATCAAATAAACGAATTTGGCCAGTTTTCATACTTATACATTTTTTCCCATAGTTAATTTTAAAATGATATAAAAAAAAATCTCATTAAAAAACTCATTCTCACTAGTCCCCCTAGTGATAAAAAATTATATTAAATCAAACATACGTTTCGGATGCACACATGCATACAAAATTCTTCATATTATTATGATAATACCATCATCTAACATATATTTATTTTTTTTCAAAATAATATTAAATCTAAAATAAGCACGGCGAACCATATAATTGTTCATAAATAATTCATTCGTGAACTCGTATTACTAAAATATGAATATTTTAAATACCTATATAGAAATATTGTATTATACAATATTAAAATATAAATATTAACGAACGAATAAATGATTTCATAATATCATGTGTATTAAATTATTGCTTAACACGTTAACCTTGTTTAGAATATTATCAGTTTTATGTATTCAATTAATTTATTTTACCACCAAATATAAATAAATAATTAGATACTACTTTGTAGGTACACAAATTTCCTTAAGGAATTGAGATTTTTTTTATACATTCGATACTTATTAATGTTGTTGAGCATTGTATCCTATATTACAAGAGCAATTTTACGTATAAATTCTTAAACATATAATAGGATAAGAAAATAAGAAGCTATTATCCTGTACTATAGTAATAATACACACTTTAAAGAATATCAAATCAAACGACCTAGTATTCGAGGTCTAAAATGGATAAAATGGAACGCACACACACATTTAATTGATAATAGCAATATATTTTTAAAACTCTAATGGAATAATAATAAATCTCTTCTTTTGACTTACTTTTATCCGAAATTGGAGTCATCTATATTAATACCTCCGCCCCCCACCCCCCAAAAAAATATTTACATATAATATTTTATTTTATTTATAGAACTTGGAATAATACAGTAAAGATGTTAATTTTAATTTATCATAGAATAAACGTCAAATATAAATATTGAACGTGTTCAAAATAAGATATTAATTAACAATACTTATTATAATGTAACACTGTAAACTAAATTTAGTATAACGTTTTGTTGATAAGTACTTTTATTTTTAATTCACGTCTACATATTGCCAAAATGATAAAATATATAATTTTAATAGATTAATCACTAAACCTTTTCAATATTTTCAATATTATGTAGGTGTATACATTTTTTTAGGATAAAATAATTTTGGCCTATTTTGTAAAGTTAATTGGAATATATTATAGTGGGAAATAAAGTTATTAACGACTTGTAAATTAGAATGTATCGATCAATTTTTAACTCATTAATTTCAAATATTTATAATTAAAGTTAAAAAAAAAC
Source organism: Sitobion miscanthi (assembly GCA_008086715.1). NCBI lineage: Eukaryota > Metazoa > Arthropoda > Insecta > Hemiptera > Aphididae > Sitobion > Sitobion miscanthi. The sequence continues at coordinate 15,692,361 of CM017800.1, forward strand.
TGTCTTTCATGTTTAGCCAGGAAAATGAAAATAATATTTGAATTTAAAAAGTTTTACACTATAAAATATGCGGAATTCAGTTTAGTAATATCATACCGGGTTTATTTTTAATTACCTATTAATAATATTATAAGTATTTACTACAATTTTTACCATTTAACGAGAAATTAATTACGACTGTTTCTCAAACAATTTAAATCACTTTCAGTCCTTTTAGATCTTTTGAAAGACTATATTATTATTATGTCAAAATTTAATTTTGTTTATCTGATACTATCATCGTATATATACTTTAATCTGTGGTTGTGATTTATAGACTCAGAAACTATTTGACCGATATTGATAACATTTTCAGAAATTATTCTATGAGATACCAAAAAGATTTAAAAGTAAGTTGGACCACACCCGGAGGTAGCGCTGAAGAATATTTTGTTTTCTTATAGTTTTATACATTTGCCAATCAAATAACATAATATGGTAAACCAACAACAATAACAAGTGCCATAATTTAAAATGGTCAATTTTTTTTATTAATATTTTATTTTACTATTAACAGCTGCGTATTATACTACCCGACTTCGCCCAGGAACGAAATGTACAATATCATAAAATACGGTACTCCATGTATTTTGCTTTTAGTGTTCCTCGGTTCGCGGACATGTCGGTGTCAGTGTTCGTCACTTTGTGCATAAAAACGACCATTTTCGATTCATTTACACGGGTGGAGGTACGTACCTAAGCCGATTAGCTCAAAGTATTATTATACTTTAACCGAAACACGCCAAGCGTTGTATCCAATCCACCGCAGGCTAATTTGCCACCTCGTTCGGATTTGTTGACACCGAGCGGCGCACATCTCTTAAAAATATTAATTTTTTTTCCCAGGCGAAGTCGGATAATTTACTACACACACCTGCCATATAATAGTATAGTAGGTATACATATTGCCTGTATGGTATAATAATATTATGCCACCGGACTTCATGTGTATATACCATGTAGACCCTTTGAGTATGACATTCGTCGATATAAAAAATACCTATAGGTATAGATTATCTAGTCGACTTTTTGGTCACGCTCACGTCCGCAGAAGATTTTGTCTTCGTCTAACAGGAGTTTGTTTTTTCTCGATTCGAAAAATGTACACATATACCTACGTCTTACACGCTTATGTAATATACCTATGTTATTACATTTCGTGCGATATATATTATAAAAAAATAATAAGCATTCGAAATACGTCGCAGGCGCCTTTAGTTTTCGTCCCGTCGTTGGACATTCAACTAGATGCATATAATATTATATATATATAGTATATACTATATACGTAAAGTTAACAAATATTGAAATATATTATATTTTTTGAACGGCACGTGTATGACTTTTACTGTTGTTTTCATACTCGGCTTCGTGAATTCCATTTCCGTGTGGTATTCATGTACATACGGATGTGTATTATACCTATATCTATACCAGATTTTTGTGGTTCTCACATAAAACCCAAATTACCATGTTAATATCTCGTTTAGTATTTTACGGTCTATTCCTATTTTTTTGTTTTTTTTTTTATTTCTTTATAATATAATAATAATATAATATCACGACCGCATTATCATACCTTATATACTGTACATGCGTATAAATACGGTGTAGCATGCGAGTTGTTGGCGGTGGGACGTAGGAGGCAGACGAAGGCCAAGGTTGAGGTCTTGATATTCAAGACACCCCAGCGTATAATAATCATGATAATATATATATATATATATCGTATAATATACCGTACGGTTTAATATTGTATTCTACACAAATTTTTTCTACTCATTTTTCACTCATACTATATATAATGCGTTGTCACCGCGCCATTTATGTACCTATGCTGCGGCTTATGAACTGCGATATTTATGATTATTTTGATATGTATATTATTGTATATTATTATTGTACGCGACGAGCAACGCGGGACCATTCGTACATAATGACCGTGCACGATAAATTTCTATCGTTTTCCCGGCGAACTATTTGTACAGTGTGTACGTCGTATATTATATTATGATAAATTCGCTGCTCTGCATTCAAACTGAATTAGGATTTTACTCCAAAGGCCTCCTGCACCTCATATAATACGAGTATAGTAGGACTGCGGTCCTTCCAAAAATTGGCGGTCGTTATACGCGTTGTTATGGTTGCTGGACGGAATGGTGAAGGGGGGGGGTCTTATACACCGAAACCAGACACGCCTAATAACAATTATTCAAAGTGTCAGCGACAAAATCCCGATGTAAATCACGGAGTGTACAGAATTTCGTGAAAACCCGTGGAGAGGCAGTGCCCATGGAACTAGAAAAATATCATTATTATTATTAATTATTATATGCGACACGCGAGTGGCAACGAGTGGTGAATAGATCGAAATGGCGTATAACACTATATACGTTTATGATCGTAAAAAAAAAATGTATTCATACATAATAAAGGACCTATATAGGATCGCGGTTGCTGGCTAGTGGGCACCCTTTGAAGTGGTCATTTTTGTTTGCCGTTGATTTAGATTTTAGACTCGAGCTCCAAAAGAAATTTGACCGATCGCAATTTCATTTTCGATTCAACACGAGTACACGGCCGAATAAATTTAATTATTTCATAATATTTAGCTTGGAGTATATGCGCTTTTATTCTAGGTTCTAGGCCTTTCAGTTATAAGTAATTATTAAAATTGGGACGAAATTTTTTTCGTCAAAACGTAATAATCGATGATTCCGAAGAAAAATTAATTTTTGAATCTAATTATATTTTTTTTATGCTTTTCTCGTTTGAAGGGTTTACACACATTTTTTATTCCACACTACTATTATAGTATGAATAGAAAAATGAGAATTATATAATAATGAGTACCTATATAGGTTATTTGAATTTATTGTAATATATAACAACGGTAAAAAATACTTGAAAACTGAGTGAAGTATGCGTACAGGGAAAAATTATGAGAATAATAACAACATTGTTATGTAACAAAATCAACACCTGGCATGTTGCATACCCTTTATATCGAACACAGCATCAAAGTGAGTAGGTATACGCTATAGTTTACTATATTATACTCAACTTTGAATGTTTCAAAATAATAGCAAATTATGCTTGGATCAATTGTAGTTTATAAAAGGCTGTTATTATATTGAAAATAAAAATATATTCAGCAGATCGTACATCGATATCGTGGATGTTAAAAACTATTTTATTAATATTTGATTTACTTATGGGTATGGTAATAAATCGATTGTATTTGTTTTTTTATACCTACTCGTATTTGAAAAATTTGTAAAAGCAAACGGATTCAGTCATAAGACCATATTTTCGGAATTAGTATCTAGCTTAGCGTCTATGACATAAAGATGCGTAAGAATATCGGTAATCGAATATTCCATTTTCAGCAGTTCAAATTAATATCGAAAATAAAAACTATAATTGCGAATGCAAATGTTGTTTACTGCAGTCTGCAGTATTGGGTATAAAATATATATAATCAACATTACATTTTCATATCTGTTAACGTATATAATAGGTAGGTACTTATTTTTAAAATGAATATATTATTTTTATTATAATAATAGTATATGTACACCTCTACCTACCTGCCATAAGTGAGTGTGGACGGTTGTAATATTTATAGAGACTCGCGTTTAAAATATTCTAATAGCATATAAATATTTCCTGGTCATAAAACGCAGTGTTTTTATTCACTCATCGTCATATTTGATTCAATAAAAATAACGAGTTCTACACATTAGCGCTTTTCTATGCGGACGAACAATTAATTTCATACCAAACTGACGAAAATCTAATATAAAATGCTATGTAGGTATCTACATGCCATGTGTATAATGTGTATATAATATAATTGTACACACCTACGCCTCGCCGGCTACGACAAATATACGGAAAAGGTAATTACAATAATGGCATTATATTATCATATAATACATATATTAATTACATTACACTTGCCTATGTAATATATAACGTGTATGTACCTTTAGCTACAGTGTAGTGATAGAGATTGCAAACGTTCGTGACTGGTCAATAAAAATTCTAATCGTATACCTATAATTTAGTCGTAACTCGTAGGTACCTATAACGCATTAAAAATATACGTTTATTCAGCGATATAAGCGGTACCAGATCTACGTGCGAAATTTTCGCGGCCATAAATCGTGTAGTTGAACTTGATTAGTTATTAGTTGGTAATAATATTTATTATCCTATACGACTATTTTAGTGTTATCCGCGTATAGGATGTGATATAAGCTCAGGACGATCGATACATTTTAAGAGACATTAAACCAACAAACATACCATCATTTTAGGTTACCTACGGCTCTCAAAATAATTAGTCAGGGAGGAGAAAAAAGAACATGCACACCGGACACTTATCAGTTCTTGTTAACATTCTTTTTTTCTTTTTTTTTTTTACTGAGCTCGCCAACTTGGGCCATTAACTGTTGGTTTTTTTGGCTATTTGTAGGGGGAGGAACGATTGGAAACACGTTTTCGTATGTGTGGCAAGGATTCGTTGCTAAAAGTCCCGGGTGGTCACCCATCCGGGAACTAGCAACGCCAGCCGTTACGTACACTCAGTGCGTTTCCGCAGTTGAGTGTACGCACTGAACCACACCAAGCCACAATCACCACATTCATCTGTTGCGATTGTTTCATGTATACTAAGCCCTGATAACTCTACCTAATGATAAGATGTTTTTGATAAATGCTCTTTAGAATTGCCTGGACATTGGAGCGATTCATCTGTTAGAACATCAGCTGCAAAACATATCGTGTTATGTGCAGGTATTCGTTCCCCTCGCCCCTCCAGTCAAAATCTATCCGTGGGTCTCCGGTCTCTGGCATCGCACAACAGCTGATGCGTCGATATATATAATACGCGTGTTTGTATATCCTGTCGGACACCGCAGCGGCGTTCAACGGGAGGGGTTTGTGTAAAAAATTACAATAATATGTATAATATCATAGAAACGATTTTTTAAGTTTTATTACATGTATTATACATCAACGAACCCACACAAAGTGAAAAAAATACCAAGGACCTTTCGAACACCCCCCCCCCCGCTGCGTGTGTGTTTGTACGCCGCCGACGAGCTTGTGCCTACACGATATCGTAATGTAAACACACGCGGATTAGCTTCCGATCGGCCTCGGCGTGTGTGTTTCCAAGAGACTTGAATAACATAATATCGTAGTGGTGTCTGGACTTCGTGCGTTATCGCTGCAGCGTTTATGTGCATCGCGAGCGTACGCATTTAGATCGGCCCGCCGCCGTCGCCGGATGTTTATGGCCGGGGACACGTCATCGTGATCTCCTCATGAGGGTACGATATATAGATACCTACGTATATATTATTATGCTGTACAGGGTGGCCCGACGTGTTTTCCCGTTTCCTCGTTTTTTACTGTTATAACACGGCAGGAGAGTCATCGCAGCGACCGTTCGAATGTCGGGGGTAAATAACGATTTGATTGACCCGTTCACACTCAACAGCGTGTTTACTTTTTCGATCAGTCATAATATCATATGCGAGATTATAATATAATGGCAGAAACGAGATGGTCTGAAATAAAAAAAATATCTTTCATCAAAGCTCATACGTCGTTATAGGTAAATACAAAAAAAGTCATTCTGTGTGGGAGATTTCTATTGAAATTACGCTCCGCACAATCCAATAAAAACTAAATTACCGTTAAAAAAAAATATATATATATATTTTTTGAAATGGGCAAATATTTCTATTTATATGCTGATTTAGTACCCACATAAATTTCAATTTTTTAACAACGATATGATATCATTGTATATTATTATAACATGCGTTTATAACAAAATGTAAATGGTTCTATATGATATTTATGTATACTTGTGGATACGTACTTACATACTTAAGTATGTTACGAACACAGGGCATACGACATATTATATAACATACATACGCATATAGTTTAGGTAATTAACCATTATAGGCTCAAATGCGATGACAAAATAAAACTACATATATAGTATAACGATTAATTGGTTGTACTTGACTATCTCAGAAGTTCCTCGAGATGCGTGAAGTTGGCCGCACAATGTCAAAATGTCCTCGTAATTATATTTTGATTAAAACCTAACTTAACCGTGTAAGTCGTAACTATACGAACGTTGAAAAATAATTGTTCTGGTTACTAGATTTGGTATTTTCTACAGTTGGAAATGTCGGATCACGGTCCCCGGCAATTTGTTTAGCGTCGGCCTTGGATGCCATCGTTGTTAAATTATTATCGTATCGTACGGGTATGAAATACCTACGTGATAATGTTCTCAAACGCCACGAAACGGATTCGAAAGGCCGGATGTATCGTTATTATATCACTATTGGTGTGTATAGATTCTGGTTTTCGCGTCGTCGAGTTCAAAATATATCTACTCTGCCCGCAAGAGCGCATAGAACACAATGCGAAGATATTATAAAATCGACAAAACATATTGTCGTCAGACTTCTGCGCATACCTAACCTAACCCAGGCGAAGGGTTCGTCATCGACGTGTGTGGCGGCCGTATATATAGGCATAACCATACAATAAATTTATATATTACAATACCGCATATTGACCAGCGCACGGACGTAGTATTATAATAATATGACCGTCTAATGATTGTGGTCTATATAATGTGGTACGTGAATACCGCACGATGTCAATAACAAGGTGTTTCGATGAATAAAATATTATTCAGAAATAAAAACGGCAATCGACCGAAACTCGGTGAACGAAAAAAAAAATGAAGAGACTTCGTGACACGTATGACACTGCCGTGTGACTGCCGCGGCGAGCGTTTTGTACACTGTAAGTGCGCACAATAACGTCGTACATTATTATTATAATATAGGTAACGCATAATATATATATATACATAGTTTATACACCTATATATATATATATACCTTATTACAGTATAAATATATATTATTAGTGTGTCGCCCCGCCGCAGCCGGAGTTTGTCTATTATATTATTGTGTTGCGTGTAGGCACCGATAATACGCGTGTGTGTCGTATATAGCGTAGGCATGTACGCGATATTATTATAATACATTATATTATATGCGTAGTACGTAATATAGGTGGCACACTGGCACTCTTCGGCTGGTTTCGACCGAGGGAAACCAGTTTGGACGCGCATAGGTATACGCGTATACCTATTTTAAAATATTATTGTATTCCCCGCAGATGCAGCGCCGCCGTCGCTAACCGCCGTGCAAGTGGCCGTGTCCCCCCCCGAAAAAGGACTATTCATTAATACGTGAATAAAAAAAAAAAATACATACATATATATGCTTTTTTTTCATTCTCGAACGCGCGCACCGCGGGGGAGACATCGGTGCAGTATTTACGCGACATCTGCCAGTCACATGGTCGGGCAACCCGTTTGCACACACACACACACCCTCTCTCTAATTAACGATCAAAACCGTTTCGAACCACTGCCCGACGGGTAAACATCGTGATACGCAATAATAATAATAATAATATTAATAATGCTATGCACACACGTCGTGGCGATGTATAATATTTGTACAAGAGTATAATATTGTGCACTATATATGCGCCGTGCGTGCGTCGCGAGAGCCAAATCGTACAATACGACGTATAATATGATTGTGACTAAGTCGACGTGTGTCGGTGACATTACACACAGTTATTGTTGCGATCGGCATTATGGGTACCTAAAGCAGACGAACTGTATGATATAATATAGTGACGTCCATTGACGTCGGGGTGGACAATTAGTTGCGACGCCAATACCACGGTCCAGCACTCCGGCGGCAACTTGCTTACACGCATAATATTACTATAAACAGTGGCGTGACGGCCGTGACTATAGGATTTAGACGATACAATATTGTTGTAAAGCTGCCGGGTTGTACGTCATACCCGAATGCGAGTTGACTCCGACTTACCGACGCGCAGCAAAGCAACGCGATGGTGAATAATAGATTTACCCAATATTAAATGATAAGGTGTTATCTAGTGCCCTACGTAGATTTTTTAATATTTTAATTTAGTACCCCGAGTTATGATTTAGGAATTTATATTTTATGAGCACAAAAATAATACTACGTGGGGAGGGGCACTAGACATCTTACAAGATTACCCTTTATTTTTTATAATATATCAATTAACTCTAATATTAAAAAAAAGTTGTTTTTAAAGTCAAAAGTAGTCGTAGAAAAAATAAATATGTGAAACATTTAATTTATTTTTTTTAATTGTTGACCATTTATCTATCTTTATTTAAAGGAAAAATAAATAGAACATTTAAAATGTCTATAATATGAAATTAATTGAAATGTATAGTATATAATATTATATAGAAGATACTAATAAAAAGTTTTTCCCAACTATTAAGAAAATAACTTTTAATGTCACCCTTCAAAGGTAGGTACCAACTAGACCCAATTTTCAATCAGAAATCATCCCCAATTTTGAACAACAAACCATTTTTTCTACAATAAAATGTCGTTCACCTATTTACTTACACAAAAACACATATAATTGTAAAATCTCAATACGCATCAATCGCTACGATCAGAATCTAAAAGACTTCACCAATACAAGTATAAAACGAGTACAACAGTATATAATGCAGATCGATTAATAAATAATCGTTATAATATCGTGATACAAATATACAATAGTATACCTCTGCGTTGGTAGGCGGAAAAAAAGCCCAGAAATATAAATATAAATATAAATGTGAACACATGTATACTCTACTCCTAGCTAGTAATTACCATGTACATATGACAAAATATAATAATATATTATAATAAAAATAATAATTAATTGTTAATTGCATAAAATATAGGCTGTAAATAAAATTATTTAAATCAGTACCTATAACACATTTAAGTATTTTAAGTTTAGATGCGTGGAGTAGTGAACCAACATTTTTCAGGATACCCGGGGGTAACGGTTGTATTGAATCATCACACTTATCAAAAAAAAAAAAAATACTTATATTTTATAAGTTTATAATTAAATAACTAGGCTCGTTCCAAATTAAATGTGTATAGATCAATATTCAAGGGTTCAAGATAAAACTCTCAGTGTGCTTAAGAATATTATAAAATGTATATTGTATGCTGTCATCAATGCAGTAAAAACTATAATGTTGTTTTATAATGACTTAAAACTATAAACATTTTTAATACATTAATAGTTTTTTTTTACATAATGAGTGTTTACTGTTAAAATAATCGCTCTAATATACATATGTGTACAGACTACTGCAAGTGGTCATCCCGATCAGGGATATTGATTATCATAGTAATAATATTTAATAATATCAATAATAAATGTACGATAGGAATAATAATAGTAGTACACGGGATAAGGCTGTCGTGGCGATCAGCTATAGAGCAGCAATCGATTATCGTGTGATGAACGAAACCGCCTTACCACTTATATATATGAAAAAAATTGATATAAAAAACACGGCAGTCGCTGTTGCGGGTCATCAAAAATCGTGAAAACAAAAATTTAAAAATGCTAATGCCTACCTATAGCTAGTATTACTATACTACCATCGCCACGCCGATGGCACATTAACATTTTAAAACAATACTAATGTCATCATACAACACTGTAAATTCGGACGTATCGAGCACGTTATTGTTCGATTATATACCATATTTTATTGATTTAAACGAAGATTGACGATGCAATTCTTGTTTCCGATAATCTTCCATCGGAGCACAGAAAACTGCAGTCACTGCAGCTGTACACACCGAAAACGAAGATCCACTGTAAACTTACAAAATATAGTTGCGACAGGTCATAAAAATACTGTATCTGCAGGGTCACATATCCCCGTATACGTGCTGACCTATATATATATATATACACACGGAACGGATCGACAATCTACCCATACAATCAGAAAATATATATTGTTATGACATAGAGCAGCGATTCTTAATCAATATTGTGCAGAATTGGTTAGCTCGTACGCGAAGAAAATACAAAAATATAGAATTACTTATTAAATATGCCGTCGGTAATCTGCACTTGACAAAAAAATAATTGAATGTATTTGATTTTGATCGTAGTACGGACTGCGGTATTAAATGCTCATCACGTTTTCGTAATAAAATCATTTAATCGAATCATAGCTGCAGTGTCCAAAAGAATTTTCTTTAAAAACTATATTGTACCGGTACCGGTGACTTCGGGTATCGGTATACAGGTGTGCTAGGGTATAAAAATGACATATTATACGCTGATATTGAGCGTGATAATTTCGTCGGTTTGTTCCTATGTTTTCATTTCCATTCGCCCGGCACGATATCGGCGGTGCAGATTTACTTATCAAGTCGGGCCCGCACGAAGCGGCCTTAGTTGGGTGGCACAGCCTAATGATAAGGTGTCGTGGAAAATGTATGCAATTTCATTTATATCCCTCTTTTGTATAAATTATAAAAACACTTACTTACAAATAATATTAGATATTTTATTTATTAACCTAAATTTCAAGAAAGCGTATTAAAAAATGAGTACTTTTCGGTTTTCCTGACTACCGTGACTACTCAATTCCGTTATCTCGAGTACCACCCGATACTATACCAATCAGACTTTATAGCATACCATACCTAACCACAATAATTGTTCTGTGATATGTGGTGATATCGTAGATGATCATAAATAATTATTATAAGTTTCGTGCGAGGCGCATAAATTGATAACTGCCTGGTGGCAAATACGCGTTCACACGACATACTATCATATGGTTAGGGTGGAAAATATGTCCACAGAGATGTGGCACAACCCCCGTGGGTTTCCTTTGACGTAGGCCGCCTATACTAGGCTGATCAAAACTGTTGACACACAACACCCAACGAAGCCATAGAAAACGAATTTTACTTATGCCGTAAACGTACGCCAAAAGAGATGCATCGATCACACATCGCTTAAATGCATGTAATATTATAATTATCAATATTGTTACTATTGTTTATAGTCGCTATCGTCATATTGTAGTGGGTGCGAAGCGTTTTGTCCAACACGATAGAGAATTATTATAATAAAATAATATAGGTGCAACCAGATAATTTAACAAGCGTGCACATCCACATTTTTTCTTAAAATAACATGAATTTCCTCAAATTGTTTTGAACTTTTAGGTGCCTATTTACTTACGACCAGTCAGATTTTTTCACCATATTTATGGAGCGGTGGTACGACGACTTTTTTTCTTAAATGAGACCTGCCTTTTTTATTGTTAATTATTGTTGTGGAGATTATTCTTTGGAAATTTCCATGTGCCCGAATATATAAATCAAAATGTAAGCGGGTGGAACATGCTCTACAAAATTACCATTGTATTCATAGTATAATAATATAAGAAGTAACGTATTATAAGCGGACGAAACTTTTACAGCTAGGTATTCGATATAAATATATAATGTGATATCGTATTCCTATTAAATTATATTACACTAACGACGCCACCGTGTGGTGTTCTTGCTGCTCGGACGTTATCGAGACGGCCTTGAATTTGACAATAATAATAAAAAAATAGACCCTATCGCCGTTGTCACGCGCGTTTTTTAGTATATCCGAAATATTTATGGCCCCAGAATGAATCCACCTATATAATACCGCCATACCGGACGACCAGGCCGCCATGTATACATGTATAATGTTATTATTATTACCACTATTATGTATATACGTGAAATAGTTTTTTATACTTTCATCCGAGACGAAACCTTAGTAAAATTATTATCGTTCCCAGTAAAACTATTTGAACAGCTTTCGCTTTGTATATTCCATATTGTGTCCATATAACTTTACGATGTAGGTATCTATGACGTAGTCGTATTAATAGGTGTTAATAACAATGCCAGTTTTGCTGCGTGTTCACATATTTTATTCTAATAAGTCAATATGTTATCGTTGTGCGTCGTTTAGGAGTCGGAAATGTTTTACTCATATCCGAATGATATTATAATACTGACGAATTTTTTTTTTACTTGATATTATATTCTATACGTCTGCTACAGACAATTGCATTCTGATGACCATATTATACGCCATCATCCGTACAGGTAACACGAATTATTTCTCGTACCTACACGTCGAGTATAAGCATAATATGAAGCAAAAATTGAATTCACCAAAACTGTTATCGGTATTGTGTAACGAGCGTAGTAACTATTATTATAATAATTCTCAATAGTTCTATTATATTTAGGACTTGGGTAGATAATCAATTAATTCATTTGTTTCGTAAAGGTCCACACGCGCACTGCTGATGTACGTTATTTATACGGTCACGGTCCCGATAAAATTGCTCCAGCGATCATATTACCACAATTATATTACCGGACATTATAGTGGACGAGCCGATATTGTTTGTGCGGTAAAATTTAAAACTATGAGATTAAACATAATATGCACTTGCCCTCTGTGATATAATGCCGGCACGGTCTCAAATATCGTATCGGAGAATGAACTCTTCTAGAACGTTGCTCGCACGATTTTTTATAATACCGTATACCGGAACGGTAAAATTAATTTCGTGTGCGCATCAAAACTGAAAAAAAACCATTTGAAGCAAATATTTAAATTTAGAATTTACCAATGTTTCCGGGTTGCAAGACCAATCGCTAAACGTATGTATAATATAGGTAGGTGTATTGAATCAATAGTGAGTTAATGGTCCCTTAAACATGCGGTTTAGTGGCCCACGATTGGTCCATTAAATGAATTAATTTTCCACGCAACCCGGAATAATATGTTACAAATAATATTTATTACACTAGAAGTATGATAATAATAATAATAAAAAGAATAGTGCGCAATAGTAGGTTGCTGGTTGAGGGCCAAAATATACAAGTTTGTACATTTTATTGTAACAAAGTCAGACAATTTAACTTTTGAGTACATCGCATTTTTTTTTCTCGTGTTAACTCAAATACTATGATCAGGCATCGATTACTGATAAGTGATAACAATTTACAGATCGATCATGTAGACATGCGGACAAAAAGCGATATAATACTTTGATAAAATTTATATTTTTCTAATTGTTATAATATAACAATATCAATGGTCATACAAGTATTTATGTATCATCGTGTAGTATGATTATATACCCTGCATATTATGTACAACGCACACGACGCCGTTTAATTTTCTATCGTGTCAATTCGACGATTTATAATCGTAGAGTAATATCCGAGTATCACTCTATGTCTATAACATCTCGTATTATAGATAATAATATTATTGTTGTAGTTATTAAAATAATGTGGTGGTTTTTTTTTTTTTTTTAATCTGGTCGTCGAAAATTCGTTACGCTGTTCATCAGATCTCCTATCGAATTCATTTTTCATAAACTTACTAGACCGCGAAGCACTGCGCGCACTTTTGAACTTCCATTAAACGCAACGCTCGTTTTTTTTTTATCTGCGCTATAGCGCTCGCTCGTTATAAATTACAATATTATCACCGCAGCCCGCCACTGCACCGCGTCGAAAAACAGCGCGCGTTACACGGATATTATTACACTATCCATCGTGCGTAATATCGAAATGGGTTATTGGGGAGGTGTGAGGGTCGTCGGGGATCATCTCGTGTGGTGTAATAATAATTGGCTTATGGAAATAATCAAATATAAATAATAGACGTTATTTATATACTCGCATCGCGCGCGTCGGTCTACGCGGATAAGCCGTTTTCGTCGGACAAGACGCGTATTAAATCCATTGGTCCGTGCGTAATAGTGCCTAATAATAATGATAGTAATGATAAAGTTAATGACTGCTGCACGCCCCGAATATACCGATGTGTGTGTGTGTGTGTGTGTGTGTGTGTGTGTGTGTGTGTGTGTGTGTGTGTGTGTGTTTGTGCGTGCCTGTGCAGTGTAATATCATCATTTCCACAACACTTATCGAAATACCAATTATGACCGGAGCTGTTCATTTTTGATTGTTTTCAGATATCACCTATATATATGCTCCGCGGGTTTCCACACGCCCCCGAAAACCAATCATTCGGCGTATTAGTTCGCACCGCGGAGAATAATGGTCTTCGACTCCTCTGCACGGTCCCCTAGACTTATAATACACCCGCTGCACTACAGTGGTTGTAGACGTGGTACACGTTCGTCGCAAAAGTTCGACCGGGTTAAGTTGGGTTACCGGGTTTTCCCGTGCCGCAGACAGTTTTTGTAACCGGCGTGTGCCCATACTTACTCTCTATCTCGTATACGCAATGATATTGTGCTGTCTAAAAACAAAAAACCAAAAAAACAAAAAATGCGCAACGTCATTCCACAGCCAACTACTATATTGTCCCGCCGGAGCAAGTCGCCATCACAAATTAGGTATATTATAATGACATATTGTTATACATTATTATGCGTCACAAAACTATTTTGTACAGAGCTATATCTGTATAAATCAATTAGTTATATTCGTTATCCAGAAGTTTAGCGTACTGCAATTAAAACGTGCGACAGCAAAATAATGTAATGTGCGTGCATTTTATTATACTTGTTGTGGGTATAATAATCGTTTTAAGGCTTGCTGCGTGTAATCAATTTATAAGTCAGCTTTTAACGTACACAGTTATATAATATTAAATATAATACGTGTAGGTTTCTCGGGTTTTGTGTTCCCATAGCACGCGCCCCGAAGTGCAGAGGAGAGGAATAGGTACACTGAAATGTATTTTATTTTTATTTTTAACTTTTGTATTATTTAAATGTCTAAAAGTTTCTACATCAAGGTGAAAAATCGTTCTCCGGGTGTATTGAAATAAATTGTTCACTTCAACGTTGATAATGTCTCAATGAACACTCAATACATTAAAAACGTTCGGCGCAGTTCAACCGCAGTCTGTTTAGTCTACTAAATAATTTATCACCGTAAACAACTGACAGATGTTTTATAAAAATAAAAAAGTATATATTAATTAAGAACTCTATACATATTAATTCACTAAAACATACCAAAAACGGACGTTATACTATAATATAATACCGTCGTATAATATGGTTAGAATACCTATTTACCTAGTATTTTATATATTAGAAAAACAGTGTATTTTTTTTTTTTTTTATTTATTTGAAAAGCATATTTACAATCTATACAATTTGTACAGTAAGTAAATTTGATAACGTAAGTAAAAATATAACTTGAATGTCTTGTGGGGGGAAAACCGTCCATCAACAGTACCTCCTATTTATTTGATGGGTTCATATATTATGAAGACCGTTTTTTTTTAATTTTTTTTAGGCAAGAGCGTCTCTTGGCCATTTTCTTTTTAACTTCCTTGGAAGGGCAAGGTATTTAAAAAGTTTTAAAAGCATTATAAAGCTATAATTGATTATTAATAATATAATATTAAACCCTATACTGTTGAAAATAGAAAAATATAAATACAAGGTTACTGCTTTTTTAATTTATTTTAAATTTTAAAGAAATGATCGAATTTAATTTCTTAGGTTTCGGTAATTACTAATTATTTTTTAGTAATACTTAATATTATTATTTTAATAACGGTAATTTTAAATAATACATTTGTGTACGTATATTATGTATGAGCGAACAACTTATACCTATAACACCTAGTTAAGTACAACTAACTACTCATATCGAGTTTATTGGAGCACCGTACGTAGACGTTTGAAAACGGTCTGTGAAATAAATCTTTGCACTCAATTCTGTCTATGCACAGAAAAACACATTATTATTTATTTGTGGAGATACTGGTCAATAAAATCGGCTTAATATTATCTAAATATTATATACCAAGCGTTTGTCCTCGTCAATCACGTTTTATCTAATCAATATTATTGAAATATTATGCTTTTCGAAAATCATTTCAACTGCATTATAAAAAAATATTTTCGAAAACGTTACAATTTTTCGAGTAAATGATTGTTTACCTTTATAAGAATCATCTCGTACGTGTTGAATAAACTTGAATTGCACTGTTGCAGAATAAAGACAACGACGTTAAGTATTTGTTATTGTTTGTCGGTGATTTGTTTTTTTTTTAACATCGTTATCAAAGCCTTCGTATAAATTTAAATCCGTATCGTTGACACATGTGTCGTTAAGTTTATATACATACAAACTATACCTTTACGCATAAAGTAATATATAGGTATTATGATATACATTTGATTATATTTTTTTAAACCTATATAATATAATAACCACACATTATAATACCAGTCAAACCATTACTCATTATCGGCTGTTAAGGAGTTTTTTTTACGTGCGTAGGTTTCTTCTGATTAACGCTATTGACGTGCACTGCAATCTCTGTGGTCCACAACCGCTGTCATATAAACCTCGGGGCGTCTGCAGCGACTTATCATTATGCGATTATAATACTGTAATAATATTTTAATGTGTATAATATACACCTATATTGTAACAACAGTTATTATTATTGTCGTTCACGTCGCGATAAATTAAAAACTTCACGGATTATCATGTACAATGTGTTTATCGCATGTACAACAATTTATGTGCATGACAATTTATGATAATTACAGTATCGTCCAGTGGTCGAAATTCGATCAGTAAACCATATTATTTCCTTTTTTTGATTTATTCGTACAATTTAAACGAGTGTAAAATATTATTTTATTTTGTTTTTGTTTATAAACTTAAAATGAAAAATGCAATTGATTCAAGTCCAAAATGGAAATAATTTTAGTTATTTTTGCTCCATCTGCTGCAAGTTGCCAACAATTTCAACAATTTTTTACTTTATAAATCTAAACTAGTTAGAAATACATAGAATCTATGCAGACTTAAAATAATGTTAGATACAATATGTTGTTAGGTAATGTACCTATAGCTTAGTATATGATATATATAACGAAATGACTGGTCGGTTTTTGGTATTCGAATCAAAGTATGGAAATTCGATAATATTCGTATAGTCATATACATTTCTTGGTATCGCGAATTATAATTATGTGGCTGTGAAGTTCTTATCTTGCAATCTTATTTTTTTTTTACTGCCTTGGGATATTTACGGTTTTCATAATTTCACTAGGAGACAGAGTTGGTATTCGGATTACAGTCATATTATACTCTTGGTGAGGCCATTTTAGTATAAAGGTTTTTTTCAAAATTCCGATTTAGTAATGTTTTTTCAACATAATAGGTACCTATAACTAAAATACATATTTGCATATTCTAGTATTGTCACACATAAAAAATGACAATTCAAAATTTTCATTCAAACTTTATTTTATTATTTTTAGTAAGCGATTAAAAAATACTGTTTATTGATAACATAAAACAATTACATTAATTGTTGCTCTGCACTGATTGACTCAATCTAACGTGATTTAAAACTGCATTATCTATAACATCATAAATTCCACAAAATAAACAAAATAATAAATCTTGAAATAAAAATGTCTACAGCTTATTAGCTACTTTAGTTTAAAAAATCTAAAAAATAAATAAATATATTTGAGTTTTTTAAATGTATAACTTCAATAACCGCGGGCTTGCTATAATATAGGTACATTTATGGTTTTATAAAATTTTTATTTCTTCAATAAGTTATTAAAATGTACCTATATAAAAAAAAGAACGACAGGGTCAGAGTACCTATGTCCTATAGGTTCCTATACAATATTGACGTTTTGCGAAACATTATCGACTCTAACCTACCCGCGGCACTTAAAATACAATTATGCATGTAAATATTTAGCCAGTAGGTTCTTTACCATAGTGCGTTGTAAAAGAGTTACAAACAAATCTTACTATGTTGTATATTTTTTTCTATTATGAAGTCATATATGTATATATATAGTATCACCTCGCGTAAAGAGCGCCTCTCATTGTTCTTATTCATGATATTCAGCGTTTGTAAAGACTTCCGGCACTGGTCTTTAATTGTGTGTATTAGGCGGTGTTGGATGTACGTGTCTAAATATTTTTAATTAAAAAAAATTTAGATGTTTCAAAATATATTATATTGTTAAAACTGCCTACACGCAACTCCTCAATTATAAGCGCCTCCCGAGACGTTAACTTTGGTAACGTGGGCGAAAAGGAATAGATTATATTCGGGTGAAAGGTACCTTGTACTGCGTTACGCCCGTCCGTACCTATATAATATGAGGCTATAGTGCCGTGGTCACGTCTACTGTAGTTATAGAATGTCATCGAATGAAATGTACGTAAATATTGTAAAATATTATTACATCGATAATAGGCATGCCTTCGATATAATTGTTATTACTGTTCGTATTATTGTGGTCCGAAATAGTACGATAAATTATTAACTTATATTTACTTCGGAAAACGATCGCGCCACACCGATAATATTTACGATATTATATCATAGTTTTTGTCGGTTAGGTATCGTTTGCCGCTCGACGAGGGATGATAATTTTTTTCTTCTCCGTTTCCATTCGGTCGGATTGCGTGATATTAATATTCTTGAATATTAAAACCCCATTATTGATATTATTACATATTTTATAAACATTTTAACAATGTTTATTCGTCGTATGCGCCACCGCTGAGTTTTTCATCGACTTCCGTTTCCGTATAAGAGTAGCGTACCTAACTATATGCGTATATTATACACATAATAATATGATAGGTAATATATTATATAGCATTATACGCATTCCATACACGACAGTGAAATGTGCGTCTTACACATTATTATTATTATTATTATTATTATTACACGAGCTGCTGAGCGGTTCTCTACATCAGGTAGGCGTATATAATATGCATACATAGGTACATTTTTTTCTCGCTGTAAATAATGTGGAAATTTAATTCTTTAAACTATAACTTATACCTAACACCTGTTCCGAAGGTATTCGCATATTTTATACCTTTGCGTCACCGTCCACTGTGCGACAAGGTGTACGGATATTCGATCTGATCCGAAACATTCGACAATAATGTTCAGACGTCGAATACTCGAATATGGCGATACAAGGAATTGCAAATATTTTAATTTGCTCTAATAATTTTTTGAAAATTATGGAACCTATCGGGTATTTTTGTAACGAGTTTTGGCTGTGTATTGGTTTAGCTTAATGTGTATATAATAGTGTTGCATAAAAGTAAAACATCGATTCTTACGGATATGGAACTAAAAAAATAATCATAAAATTCCACATTATTATTATTTATGTTGGCATATTAATGAGAATAAAATTTATTTTTGATCAATACGGGTGCATAGCATTATAAAGTAATTTTATTGGTTTAATTACTATACCTTCCTGTATATATCTTGCGACCTAATTTGTTTTGTATTTTTGTTATGCAAATCTACTCAAGTATTTTTAATTACTACCGATTCCCTCTCAACCTTTTTCCTAATTACTTATAATCATAATCATTTTGTAGTTTAATTTATTTTTTTAAAAAACAATTTTCATTATATTTTATTTTCACAAAAGAACCTATAAATACAAAATTTCAACATTTTATATTTTTACAATCAATATTTGTTTTTATAATTTATTATTATAATTTTAAACCTAGAATTTGATTCTTTTAAAATTGTTTTAAATTTCAAGAGCATCATAAAAGGTAAATGATTAAAACAAATTACTTATTGAATTTGTCATACACAGAAGTACGTATGTAAAATATACATAGGTATTAAAAAAGTACACATAAAATACCCACTACATAACATATGATAGAGAATAATAAAATTATAATAATTTGATTTGCATTGATGTTTGAATATGTTGTACTTGTTATTTTTAAAATTGTTTTTTGTGTCGTACTATTACACTAAACGCAATATAAACATTAATTCAAACGCAATAACCAACTTATTGCAAAAGTCGATTTTATGTACTTGTACTTGCAACTTGGCGTCTCATTATTTTCTTGACATTGTTCACATTTGAGTCCTTGACAGATCAGAAGTAAATTATACTTTGGCATACGAATATATAATGAAAATAAAAACAATTCAAACTAAAATAATCATAATGAATTAAAATTTTAGTTTTTGCGCATTAACAGGCATTGTATAATATACAAGGACGAGGAGTGGAGAGCACAGTAGGGTCAATGAAAAATGCTCATAATAATAATAATAATAATTATTATTATTTTTATTATAGAAGTAATTACTTTTTTTTTTTAATATGTACCTACTTATAATTATTTTATTTCAAAATCAATCGTTAAAATAAGTTAAATGTACCTAATTAAAACGAAAAAGCTTACATTTAAAGCTTGTGTTGACGAAAGATGGTTTTAAATTAAAACTGATCAAAGGCAGGGGAAATAAAATCTACTAGAAAAGATTTAGATAGATTTTAGTGTATCATTTCCAGTTAATAATGTATCATTGCTTAAATCTAATTTATTCGTATGTTTTTTTTTTACTTGGTCAAATTACTGAACTTGATTTTTTTTTCATTATATTATATCATAATATCTTAAAGACAATGGTTGTTTATGTTTAAATTGGCTTAAAATCTGAAGGCATTTCACTATTTAATAGAGTCATGTTGAAGATAATATGGAATTGTGATGAGTTATAAATTATAATTTTTATAATGTCGAAGTTTTTGGTAACATAGTCATAATAATGAATTATAGCATTTATTTATTTATGCTATAAAATATTATTATATTAATTGCTTTCAGTTTTTAAATTTAATCTACAAGTATTACATATCGTGTGAAATATACATAATTCTATCGCTGATACAATATATTAATATATTATTATGTCACTCAAAGAATTTTCAAAATAATATAATTCCACATTGGTTAAGTATATTATAATAATAATTAGGTAGTATTTAGTTCCATTAACTAATGAAAAAGTTTTAACTAAATTAACTTTTAATCGTCAGCCAAACTATATAAAACTATTAAAGAAAATTCATGTTTGCGCGCACATCAAAAGATTTTGACGTAGAAAAGACTCAATACTTTAAAACCACTAATGACTACATATTTATGAAGTTATGTCGGAAAGTATGTTCTTGACATTTTCCTAATTCGCTTTATTATTCTCGTGTACCTACTGATGATTTTTCGAATATGTTTAATAAATTCCAGAATCACATACAAAGTAAAAAAAGTGGGTAAGTGGATGTCGCCCTGCTGTACAGTAGGTTACAAGTGGGTCACCGTAATGGATGGTGTTAAATTTGAATTTAATGATATAATATAATTGTATAAGAAAAACGATTCTGAGCGAAAACGGTCAGTCAGCCTATGATATTACCAAGTATATTTGATGATATTATTGTGAATAAAGTAATTTATATATAACCTATTTACGTGGAGCCTTGTTTTAAATTTTCAATCCTTAGCTATAAAAGTTGAACGTTTTATAAATTTTTAATTACAAAATAATAATTAAAATAAAAATTTGATTAATTTTGTCAAAATTTGAACTTTAAATGCTTATAAAAAAAAATTGTGCCTATGTATTTTTAATATTTTTCAACTGCTATTGTAACAATATATCAGGAGCCTTGCATTCAATTTTCACGCTTTTTTATCCAACAAATAAAATTGTATTGATATTTATAGAAAAAAAAACAAAAAAAAAAATAGAGACTGACAATGTCCGTAAACAGCTCAAAAAGAGCTAAATCATTGAAATTATTTTCAAAATTTTATCGTGTATAGAAAATGCTAATATAAACACTCAGTGACATTTTCGAGTATCTGCAGTCATTCATTTTTTAAGTACAACAAAATAAGAAAATCGTTACATGAGAAATCGAGTAAATATCAAATGTTGTAAAAATATGAATTTCAAACGTTCATAAAAATTTAATTTGACTTTCTTGTAGATATTTATTTTTATTGATAAAGGTTGACAAACTTATGGTTAATCTTGTATTACATTTTCAAATCTTAGATTTAAAAAGAAAATTTTTTAAAAATTCTCAACTCAAAATAATTTGCTAATTTTCGTGATTTTTCCGTATTTTGTCAAGATTTGAACTTTGAATGTTTATAAATAAAAACTGTGACTAAGAGTTTTAATTTTTTTCATCTGCCTTTGTAACAATAACCTAGGAGCCTTCTATTAAATTTTCAAGCTTTTTTACTCAACAGATAAAATTTTATTGATATTTATTGAAAAAAAAACTAAAAAAAATGGAAACTGAAAATGTCCGTAAACAGCTCAAAATATTTGTAAAATGTTAAGGTGTATAAAAAATGCTAATATAAACATTCAGTCAAAATTTCGTTGCACCAAAAACCAAAATCGATCGTAAAAATTTCCGTTTTTCCTTAATTTTTCTTTTGTTTTTCACGTCGCTTTTGAAAACTACTGGGAAATGTTTACTTTTGACCCCTCAATGTACTAACTAGATTCACTTTTCTATCAGAAAAGTTACTGTTGAAGAAAATCCAAGCATTTTTACTGGCCTAAAAGTTGATGACAGACACAAAAATAAAAAAAATACACACAGCATCATTATAAAATCAATACATTCATCGCTTCGCTCATAATCTAAAATAACACACATCATTGTAATATCAATACATTCATCGCTTCGCTCAGAATCTGAAATTGAGTGAAATTCCAAAATATAAGTTATGTGCATCATTACATCCTTCTACCGGCTTTATTATCGACAGCACCAAGTGTCACAATGCTAGAGCACTTATAGGAGGTGCTCCGAGAGAAAAATGTCTGAAGATTGTAAACTGAACACACCGACACTGATTTTAGAATTTCCTTGTACAGCTTTCTCGAGAGACTAAGGTCTAAGGACTAAATATGTACAAGCAATGTCATTAACAATATAATACCTTGATAATATCTTTTACGACTTTATGAAGCGGACTTTTTTTTTATATGCTCACGTACGCCCGATCGTCTATGCGCGTGATGCCATACTTGACATTATTTACATCAATATTATGTCTCTATATAATGCACCACCACGGAACCTAACCCTTTTATTAGATGGTATCCTGAATATGAATAAGGATGAGTGCGGTATCCCCAACCAAGTCCACCGCGCCACCTGGTTCGACTATACCAGAGAATATATACTATACTCCGGGCGATCGTTATATCGATAGAAAGTCAAACTTTCTGTGCTTGCCCAACCTCTGTGTCCTCTGGTCCCAGCCAACATTATGTTTGCCAACAGTATACAATATGAAATATATTATTTCCAACAATATACTATTACGAGTATTCGAGTTCCTATACCGATCTAATGCTCTAACCTTTGTCGACCAGATTGAAAAATTATGTACGATAAAGCTTAGAATATTATGGAATTATCGCGCGTTCATCGCTCATATTTACAATCACAATGATAATACGAGTAATTAACGGACTTTTAAAATCATTAACTGCACCGTCGGCGCCATATTTACGCATAACTAGTTCAAATTTATTTTTACACCGTGGACACTATATTTAGCCGAAATACACGAGCACCGTAGTCCGTAGTCGTGTGCGGTGTTGCTTATACGTATAAATATATAATATACTAATATTTAATACATAATATACGTCTTGTATGTGTTATGTCATAGGTATAAAATAAGAGGTATTATTACTAATGCGTATATTATGTTGTTATAATATATTGTGTGCAGTACGCAAGTCGCCCGTTTCCGTGCGACAGCAAAGTTTAATGAACCGCTAAAATTAATAGCCTCGACATTGAAACAATGGAGTCTGGTATGGTTGGTTTCTCTCTGAAACAGAGTCGATAGAGAGTAGGTATAGCCGGTATAACATCGTAACTCGTACGGACGGCGGCACTGAAATGAAGCATTTATATTATTGTATAACTCCGGATTCTATGGCAATTAAAAAAATATATTATATTAATTTCCAAACAGTTATATTGGATAATCTGTTAAGTTATATTATTGACAATTGTCTGCACGGATATGCCGCGGTATCGAACTATTAGGTGTAGTATTACTGTTTAGATATAAAAAATATTCGAGTTAAATAGGTATTTTATATCAATGTCTTCGTGTTTGCCATATGATCACAATATCTACACTTTACGTAGGTATCATGCATGTCTAAATTTCATAAGTTCGATATTTGGTTTATGTGAATTTATATTATAGTGATCGACTAATATTTACATAACTTTTGTCAACGAAATATCCTTTTAAGCAGTATTGTACCTAACGCTGCGATCACAGTTGCTAAATGTTAGCGTTTCAATAATTCGGATATTTTTAAAGCGCATTTAGTCGAAACAAATAAACGAACATTATAGTAATTCGCATTGGATTATTATAAACTATTATAAAGTATTCAACAGTGCCCCACGTGGTGCGTACCTATATAACTTTTAGCCGAATATTTCATTGGATGCACATTCCCGCGGGACTCTCGTAGTGTTACCCGTCAATCATATCATAAATTATGATCGCCGTATACGCATACGTAATATGTATTAAATATTTATACAATATTTATTTATTTTATTCTAATAAAGTTAGGCGCGCCGTTTGGATTTTGTCCATTGGTTCAATCAAAATATTAAGTATAATAATAATTCTATATTATAGAGTATAATAAGTAGGTATATATGAATGCATACGTCCTAATACAAGTGATTATAATATTAAAATATCGTCATGTTTGCCGACTATGCAGTAGCAATATATTTTCGAACGGGATGTGCGAGAAAATGTAAAACATTAAACACCTCGTAATAAGAATAATAATAATATATACACATAGGCTATTGCCTATAACCATAACGCACACCGTGTACGAACGCCGTCGACGACGCCGCGAAATATAGACACTTGTTGATAATATATTATAATATCGACTGTCACCTGATAATAATAATATCGCACAGTGACCGGACTAGAATTATGTAGGTAGGTCAAAACGTCGTGTCGTAATAGGTGCAAGCGAACAACGTTATAAATACGACTGCCACGTACAAACAAATTTACGATTTGCCGTCCGTCCATATTATAATAATAATAATATTACGCTCTTGCGTCCTGTTTTCTTTTCCCTCGAGACTTTGAAAACTTCACATATTATTATACACGGTATTTTGTACGCCGCAGTAACTATTATTATACTGCAGTCGACTCTTGTAATATTTATGTGTGACAACGACGACGACGACGACGATAGTCGATCCGTATAAACGAACTCGCCTTGTGCACGAACGGTGATGCGCGACGGTCGTATTTCATCTGTGCCACCGCCGCTGCAGCTCGTTCATTTAATCTCGTCCGATCCGCCAGCGCATCTCATTGTATGCTAATACGCGACGCGAGCAATAAATTAACCATCGGAAATCGACCGCAGAGAGCTTTTTTTCAATGCATTTATTTCTCTCTTTTCGTAGGTACCCATAACATATCGTCGTGTCGCTCGCATGTTCGCCTGCACACGCGACATTCAGGTACCCAACCCGGAGCGAGCGATCGCAAAAATGATCGCCGACTGCGAGTCGGCGATTTTAAAGTTTCTCCGCCGCTGCTCGACGAGCGACGCGTTCGGTATTACACATTTATACGACGTTGGTATATTATTTATTATCGTGTAGGTATAAACCGGGTGGTGCTTTGACGAAATAACCACGTACATATAAAACCAATTACGTTTGTGAAAATATTTTTTTGATCCTTAATATTTTCGAAGTTTCGTGCTTTTTTGAACCAGAGCGTTCGGCTTTGGTTTCGTGTACAGAAGTAGAATTTTTTTCCTGTTAATTTTGATACGAAAAAAAACGGAATTTCAAACGCGAGCAGTTATTTGAAAATTATATTTGAATCCGTGGAGTGGAATGGAATAGAGTGATATAGAGGCTTATAAAAACTGCAAATAATTATATACCATGTACGTAATTATTCTGTCAACATTTTATCAATTTATGGATAAATTTAATTTTTAAAATTGGTTGGTAGTTGTAATTAAAATATATGGGTAGCATATATAAATACGTTTTGTGCTAGTTTAACTAATTTACTATATCATACTAGTTTTAAATCCATTTTTTAATAAACCGAAATTTTCTAGATTATTTTTGTACGTCATCAGTCATCATTTATCATGATTTGTATCTCGTTTTTCGAGAATACGTCGTTGGTTGAAATATTGTTCCAGGCCGATACTTTTATGCGTCCTAAAATAATAAATAATATATTAATATAATTAATATTTTCCATTATAATGTTTGATATCATTTTACTTGTTCCATAGGCAAAAATTGCCTGTAACTCTAAGTACCTATTTTGAGTGCAAACAAATAATATTTGAGAGTAATTTAATAAAAACAACATATCCAAAAAATGTAAAAGTATTCTTTTGTTTGTTGTTAAAATAAATACAATTTCTACAATTTTTTTTTTATTATTTTCCAATTTAAACTGGGCAGTATATAAAAATGAAATGGATCATGTTGTGGGTGTTCAGTTTTTACCTGTAGATAATAGCGCAAAAATACAATTTTCGCACTTTATTACGTATGTAATAAAACTTTCTCTCTAGGGTTTATTGTTATTTGTTACACGTGACTTTTTATACTTTATATTATATTGTACCTATATGTACGCTGTGTCACTATATTGTAACTTTCAGTCGAGCCAATGCTATCTGTTGGATAAACGATGTACCTACTGTTATTACACGATATAATAATATATTTATATATATATTATTATTGTAGGAGTTGGTTGTGATATCGTAAAAATAAACTCTTCCCAAAAATCGTCACTCACAACAGTACGTTTTTTTAAGCGTTTTTTTTTAGTGCTAAACCCCCCCAAAAAATGTCCATAGCCTCCCCCCCCAACATTTCCTACATTTTGTTTTAAGCTTATTGAATACTATCAAAGGAAGGCTTTAGCACCCCCCAAATCCCGAACGCTATTTACGCCTATGAGCGTAATCATATTTACAAAACCTCATGGGTATTTTATTCAGAGATATATACGTATATAATTTGTTTCATTATGAGCATACTCTATGAATGCAGAATAAATATTAATATAATATATTATGTGCGTTACAATTTAAAACGGACGTTATTCAAGTATTACTTAAGTATTTCGGAAGATAATATTATATAGTGAGAGGTGTGACGGTCGGCCGAAGCTTATAATTTCGGATACTGTCTGCACGTCACGTCGTGTTATCTGCGGTGTACTTATACTATATTATATCATTATGTTATACCTACACTAGAATTTTAAATCGCATGCCAGTTTTCGCCCTTTTTATTTTTAGCGTTCCAGTTTGAAAATTAAAAAAAAAAAAAGTTACATTAAATGTTGTATTGTTCAAAACGGTACTATAATTATAGATTTGATATAATACAAAGTGAAGCCAGACGGAACGCGTTCGTCCAGCACGTGTAATTTTAAAATTAAAACGAAAAAAATTTTAATCGAGGTAATGAAACGATCCCGATAATAATAAATACGAGAGAATTTTAAACCCAAATTCACGTTATTTCATTGAATAGGTATATATTTTATACACGCATATTTATTATTTTTTTTTCGGTTTTAAATTGCATCCGGAACAACGCAGAACGACTCATCAAACAATGTTATAATTTATAATGTAAGGGGATATTTAAAAACGAAAAACGATCATCTCGTCTAATTTTTGTCAGAAAATAAAATCCTACGTAACGGACGCATTTGAATTTTGAATACATATAATCACTATATACATCGGATAACAGTAATAATACGCATATGCCTATATCAATATTCAATACTGTGAATGAGTACCTAATATATAATATAAAGGTGTATCTGTATGTATATAATATATATTTATGATTATAATATGTATTATAATATTATTACTATTTTTTTTTAATCAAACATATAATAGTATTTTTATTTATGTGATTGCAGGTATAGTAGGTTTTGTAACGGCAGGGTTTTTACACGTGTGTGTTGTATTTGGCAGAATTTCTAATTTGGTTTGCTAACCAAAAAAATCTTGTTATTTTCTTATATCGAAACTACCTATATAGTACCTATCTAAAGTTGTGACTTTGATTTCAAACATATTTATACATTATAATTTATATGATAATATATAATACATCTAAGTAAATACAAATAGACGTAATTATAAATGTAAATACCTAACCTTCACGTTTACATTTCAAGAAGGTTGATACGATTTTATGCACATAATGTTTATGACATAGGTATAGTTGATGAAATCTTCACGAGTTAAGATCAAATTAAAAAGTTTTGATTTCGATTCGTTTAAAATGTTTTGGAACTTTAGATAACAGACATAAAAATATATAATAGTATCATCCTTCCCTCCCATACTTATGTATAATTTGAAAACGTTATAGATCGTGACCGACGACCATAATATAAATCATTCAAACAATATTGGTCGTATTTCATTACGATTTATTTTTCCACCATCTCATATCTCTGAATTTATTTTTTAAATGTGCTAATAATAACTTGAGTTAAATTTATAAGAAACTAAATTATTGGTATTTATTCCACGCAGTTACGTAATTGTTGCATACTTCACTATTATACTTGGTTTCAAATTGTAGGACGACCAAGCGGGTAGACAATATATTTGAACAGAATATGTCCGATGGACGATGGCTAAACACTTACATCATTAGTTAATTCTAGACAATATTATATCATTTTCAAAAAAGGTTGGTCCTTTTTGAGCTATTCATAGATATTTGAAATTATCAATGTTTTAAGTTTTTACATTAATGAAATTTGATTTTTTTAGTCTAAGAGCATTAAAATTTAATACGAGATTCCTCTTAACTCTATTAAGTCGTTGTTATAGCAATAAAAATATATCAACGATGTAAGGTCTCAAATTTTTCTTATAATATTTTTAAGTTAAAATGTTGATGACATTAGATATTAAGCTCATCGCGCCGAACGTACTTGTTAATTTGTTGTTGTTCAAAAAATAATCAATCGTATAGTGATTCGAAACATTCTACTACAAAGGTAAATAAAAAAAAAAAAAATTATACAATATCCGTACGGACGTCGTCGCCGAATTTGTTACCGCCCGCACTATTACTTTCAATCGACAGGCCGCAGGAAACCACCGCCGCAGCTACGCGTACCTAACCTAGTCGTATGCCTACACGCGAGTGTGTCCATTCTGTTTTATTCATATACTTATCAGGGATTCATCGACCTATAACTTAAGTTGGAATATTATTGAAGTGCTATATAGTATAGTGCACGTTACACGTTATAAATCGTCCGTTGTATGTTATACATAACGGCCGAACGTATTATAATGATATCAAATCCTGCGCGTGTTTTGAAACGAAAATAATTTGGGAAATAAACGCCCGGCGGCGAAACGGGACGACGGCTGTGGAATTGGAACTGACCCCAACATTTGTCATCGTCGGGCGGTGCAACGGAAACAAAACGACCACATTATGATATATCGTAACGACCTGCGGTACAATATATCACGAGGAGGAGACGCTGGCGAGGCGCAGAGGTATATAGACGAATTCACGCGCAAGCATATCATCGTCTTATATTATTGTCATTGTATTATAGTATATATTATCATCGGTTAGTATAATATTATCGTCGTGACTTCCTCTCGATTTCTCCGGCGGCGGCGGCGGCGGCACTTTCAATCGACCGGCCGCAGGAAACCACCGCCGCAGCTACGCGTACCTAACCTAGTCGTATGCCTACACGCGAGTGTGTCTAAAAATTCTTGTGCGCGCACACATCGCACGTCATGACGTACCTGTACACGTGATAATGATATACACACACTCGCACACAATTATAATATCACATCGATCGTTTCCGGTCTCACGGGGTTACGGTTGCAAACGCCGTCTCGTCTTCCGTTTCCCCCCACAACGCGTCGCGTTGTACAAGTATCGTGCCTAGGTTAACCTGCCTACCTGTACGGGCGTATCGCTGTGCGACTGTACCGCGGCGACCCGTATAATAATATGTCGTAATATAATAAAATATTATAAAATATCATAATATAGGTGTAATGTACCTCTGCGACCGCGTCACGGTGGTTCGAGACGCGGTCTCCGGCGCGGTTTACTCCGCGGGCGGGGCACCTGACTCGACGTCGTCGTCGTCGTTTCCGGTGGCGCTGCTCGCTGCAGGGACGGACCGAAAGCGGGAGACCGCGAGGTAGGAAGGGTTTACCAGGTCGTACACGGTTTATCATCATTACAATGTGTATAATATTCATAGAAAATGGGATATACGGTTCGGCGGTCTTCTATTGAGTCATCCGAGTGTGCGTACACGACACTGCCGCCGCCGCCACTGGACGGTCCACTTGTCACGGAGACCTTGACTGAACCGTCACTGCGCTATTCCCGCGCAAGTGTATTATAACAATGTTATACGTGATATTTTATTATAATATAATATAATATTATCAAACACGAATAATATATACCTATTACCTATATATATTATTGTCACGACTACCCCCACTCATACCTGTTACTCGCCCGCTCGCGCGGACCGTTTTCTTCTCCTTTCGTTTCGTTGTTGTTGCACAATTTTTTTTTCAAATTTTCCAACGTAAATTATTATTGTCATTACCAATATATTAAATGCATAATACGCGTATGATATCATGCACGATGATATAATTGATACTCGTTGTGACGTTTTATTCTCCACGATATATTATTATAAGCGTCGTTTCAAATTTCCCTCGTCCGTTTTATTCGTCTTCTCGAATTTTGCAACCGGCAATATTATTATAATTTCACACGCACTGCACGTGTCACAAATTATAGTTATAATGTAATAATTAACGAATATAATACAACACAGGATATTAAGTAGTAGATGAATACGTGTTATGCGAACATGACAGATGAAATCACTGCCGCCACCGTCATAGCGGTATCCCACCTTCATAAAATGATTGTAAGTATACTTATAATAATATATATATATTCGAACGGAATAAAGCAAGATTAGACACACGTGAGTCATTCACTATGCGATTACCAATTAATATCTCCGGTACGCCGTGCTCCGAAAATATAGGTCCATGGTAAATTATTATTCACACAACACCACAAAGTAAAGTCATAGATGAAATGAGTTAGATATAAAGTATGTGGTGTTTAATGTAGGAAAAGTAATAACTATAATATTATTTGGGATTAAAAACTAGTGTTATAATTATTATATTATAGCCATAATATTATTTATTGTTCTTTCGATCGAGGATGTTATGTTTGTTATTGACCCGTGTATGTATTTGAAAATTATTTTTTTTGGACCAGTAGCACCTACTACTTACCCATTCTCATTTGTATACTTTTGTTCTGTATATGATTCCTTTTAGGTTCATATTATATGCTTTGCATTAAATAGGACAAAGTGCCTGGCCTCTGATTCGTCGTTACTTGTAATTATCACAATTTGAACTATTATGGAAGAAGACGGTTGGTATCTATAGTTTTTTTTTTTTTATTAATTAATCCGCGGCAACTTAGGCCACTGAGTGGTTTTTAACTGTAAGGGAGGCTACTGTAGGTTTAAACGAGTGTGTTTGTTAGTTTGGCAGACTTTTTAGTGAGCACCTGTAGGTATCTGCCATGCATGGGCGGGGAACGAAATTTATTAAAAATACAACAGATTAAACAAGTATTAAAACGAAAAAATTCCTTACCTTTATTTTAAACCTTGTATAATCGATAACAGTTTTAATATCGGAGTCCTATTTTCATCAAACATAGTTAACTATATATTTCATCGAAGTCAGTTTTAATGATAAAAAAAATGTGCGTTATATGACAGTGAATTTTTCCAGGAAAATATTTTATATAAAAAACGAATTCCTGACCGTAACATTTTTCGTTATATTTATTTAGTAAATTATCAGTTATCCTTATCACAATTGTTGATTTCTTATTTAATAAATAATAATATTATGTTATAGTTACATTCATTTTTGGTATCATTGATCTTAGATAAATGAACAAAACATAAATATAATATTCAATTTTGTAAAATACGATTAGAAAGTTATTAATAATATTCCTATATTGTTACACCACCGTCCACCACCGTAACATTTTATTAATTCAAATAGTTCAATAATCCTAAAGCATTGTTAAAACTATTGTTATTAGAATGGCTAGGTGAGATAGTATACCTATTTATTCGAAACAATTGAAACAAAAAAATATGTGAACAGAAAACATTTTCATCATAAATTCATAACCTATTATAAGCCCGGATTTACACATGGTGCTGAAGGAGCTATTAAGGGCGCAGTATTAAAAACACTAAAATGAGGGGGATAATATTTTAAGTTACATTTAAAAAATATTAACAATACAAAGTTATACCAACAGATATAAAACAATTAAAAAACGTTTATTCTAATTCAAATTAAGACTCATGTTGTAATATATAGGGGTGCCATAAAAAATAGCCCTGGGGTGCCAACACTCAATTCAGCCTCGTCCACTACCTATAGTAAACTTAAATCAAAATTATGATGAATTAATTATTGTTTGTAAGTTTGTGATTATGAAGTGCCCATACATACCGTATATTGCATGCTTCATTGTATCAAAAAAAATATTTTCGTGATTGTCATATACATTCAACATTGAGCATCCGTCCAACGTCTAGTAACACTGTAACAGGAACGACTTAATATAAATATATAAATGTTTACTTAAATAATATCACGACACACTTATGCTATTAGGCCTCTTCCTTAAGTTTAATGTTGACAGTATTTTACTTGTGAAATGTATGTGAAATATCTATACAACATATTAATTTTGTTCTAAGAAAAATTATACTTGATTCTATACCATTGCCCTATTCCGTTTCCAAAATATCTGTGCACAAATATAATATTATACCCACGTGAAGTGATATAAGGATTTATATTTTGTGGATAATCATATAATAAGCAAGTTTTATGGCTTAGGTACCTAATAGATTAATTACGTTTATGGTTAACCAGCTAATAACGCAGGAAGGCTCTCAGCAGTGCCACCTAATGAGACAAAACGTGTATTCTTATAATATTTAAATTTATTTTCAGAACATAATAGAACATTTTTCCAATTGACTACCTATCTCATTGGTCTTAAATATTGTTTGAAATTAATTATTTGTAATTTATATAATATACAGTATTTTCAGGAAATCATTTTCAATTTGACTAATGCATCAAATGAAAAAAAAATACGTCTATGGTTACACGCCATTATTTGAAAACCAGAAGTTTTATGTAATTATTGTTCGGTCGGTGCCATGGAAATTGTCGACAACTTTATTAAAAATAATCAAACGGACACTTTTATAATATTAAAACGATCATAACCCAATATTAAGCATAATATTCTCCAAAATTACCGTATCGGTTCATAGAGCCATATTTTATAAATATATAATATTATAATTGAACGCCCAAAGTATATTCGTTCGAATCGAAAGGGATATTATAACAGTTTGAACTCAAGTATTGCGTGCGGCACGTCATGAATTAAAAGAAAATTATATATACTTATACGTAGGTACAATGCGACGGACGGTTACTTGCACTCACACACACACACACACCGTATATGTCATTATATATATATTATACATATAATAGGTTTGATTTTCGGGTATAGGCACATTTTGGCTTCGGCAACATACGAAGACCCGATTTTATATGGTACTATACACACACACACATAGACGTAAAGTTACAACGATGTGCACTTTTGACTTTTGTGTCCGGGCCGGGAAACCTTTTCGGTAGTTAGCACCACTGCAGGTTATAATCGGAATCCATTGTAGAGTTTCTCGGTCTCAATATTTTTAGGCGAGTGTGCAAAAAAATAAATAGGAAATCGCACGTATAATAATAATAATATGTTGTGTATTGTACAAATTATCGTTCGGAAATACGTGTTGTATTAGCTTTAGGTAATAATATTTGAAAAAAAAAACATGCAAGTACCTATTTATAATATTTAACATAGGACATGACAAAAAAAAATATGTGCGACGTTTTGAAATTAACATTTAAATAATAATTGAATTTCAGTGGGAAACGGTCGGAAACGTTTGCACCATGGATTTTAATTAGTTATTAGTTTATCGGCGGATTTCTAAATAAGTGTCAAAACCGCGTGGGTAAAATTTCATATTTCCTGGTTATACTGCGGGAGCTATATACGCATTCGTATTATTAAATATTAACGTTGTTTTACAAGCCCATTGCCTATTGCTATTGGCTAAAATTATCTACCTATTGTAGGTTTATTGCACGCACGCATACAATTACAACTGACATTGGAGGCAAGTTATTCTCGTTAATTCAATTGAAATCGAAAAAAAGTAGGAACACAAAATATTGTGCTAATGAATAAACAATAAAAACCATTTTAAACATTGTACGGTTCCACGTGTGGACTCTTGAGTAATATACTTAAATAAAACCCCCCAGAAATGCATTGCAAACATTTAATAATATAATTTTTTAATTAAAACTTATACTATTAAAAAAAATTCTAATTTATTTTATTACGGTTTTGTTATCCACCATTGAATGTACAAATGAAATTGAAATACTTCAGAAACCGCATGAATTGCAAAAAAAAAAAAAGTAATAATGTTGGTACCTATATACAAACACATTGCATTACGTCGGCAGCAGGTCGTGTAATCTAAAAGTTGGTAGGAATAATTATTAGTTTATTAAAATAGACGATTTATATACATTTTAAGTAAATGCGTCCATGAACTTACATAATAATAATAATATATTCTCTAAGTTTGTTGTGTGAAGGAAATAATCGGAGCATATTACTACCCAGACGAAATGGCTTATAAAAGAGTAGCATTACATAATATTATATTTCTAATAAACGAGATCGTATATTTATTTGTACGTACCCTTTTCCCACATCAAAGTATCAACGAACCATCAGCTGCCCCGTCAGTTTAAATTAAATCCCTACCGATATCTTGCGCATCTCGATATCCCCCTCTTGGCAGACGTAGACGTGGGTACCATGTAATCGATCTGCAGTCGTCATTAATTATTTAACTCGACCCGTTATTCTCCATCGGAATAACCGACTTCAGTAATGCCGGACACTATATTATGAAAATCAGTCAAATTATTAACACGAAAAGTCATCGTCTGTTGCCAAACTAATATACGAAACGAGTATAGGTGCGTACTATAATGCTGCACGTTAAGAGGTTAAAACAATAGTTCGCCTGAACTTACAACCTACTTACCTACGACCTAGTTATCACAAGTGAATATAAATGTCAGCCGGCATAATTGATTTCCTTACCGCAAATGACAAATCAACCTAACCATTGGCACGCTAAAATAAATGATCGCAATGACTCGGCGTACGACCGCGACCCACACACATTTCCTGCTGCAGTAAATACAATACCTACACGGTGTGCACTCACATATAGACCATTATACCCATACCAAACCGTCCGAACCAGACATCAGATCGAACTTTCAAAGAATCGGAACCAATTTTTTAATATTTTATCGTATACAGAAACCGCGCAGTCCAAGCTCAATGTTAATTAATGTTTTAATATTCAAACCGATGATCACCGTCTCTTTCAGCGAGGTAGCTATACCAGCTAGTAATTAGTAAATTCCACCGAGGACAGATTACCCTACGGTATACTTAAAACGGAACTGCTTTCATGGAACAAACTTAAAGTCAATAGTCGCAGAGTTTTTTCACACAAAATATTATGATTTTACTCTTTAATGTGGGTGTATGCGCTCATTTATCATTAGTTATTACTTATTACTCTCAAGTACATTAAGAAAATGCCAATGTAGGTTTAATTTAATTAAAAGTTTTTGTAAAATAAAAGTACTCGGTAGGGTAGGTAAAGTGGTGAACAATAAAATATAACACGGGAATTATTTTGTTTAATTATTGCTATTCAAATGGCTGCAATGTTGAATGCGATGTCAGATGGGTTTGGTCAGACAGTATGGCTTTACTGAAATTCCGAAAAACAATAAGTGAAAACTTTGGGTTTGACACATTTGAGTTTTAATTTTTCAGCCATGAGTACTATAGGGAAAAACGATAGTAAAGTTTATTTTCATTCTCGATTGGGGACACTTTTGTGTCGGATGGGCTATAAAATAAAAACTGCCACGCCAAGAAGTTGGTTTTAACAAGAGTAGATTTATCGCACTCACCAACTTTAAAAGCGGTCTACACCCTTCCTCTCTCTCGCTACGTTTATCACTCAACTCTGTGTGTGTGTGTGTATATATATATAGACGACGACAACGCAATCATTTTCGGGGGAAAACAAATGTGGGGACGATGTTAATGAGGTGTCGAGAATATAAAATATATTTTGAAACTGTATCATAATATTAATAAAGGTATATTACAATTAATATATGCCTGTATATTTAAAACAACACATACTGTAGGTTGACTGCGGTTGTGAAACGAAAATAAAAAAATCATAGGTGATTAGGTATTTTTTTAAGTACCTCTACAGAAATCTAGATTTCTCTAGATAATCCAACTTCGAGGATTAAAGTGAATACATTATGGAATCGGCACTGTCACGGCGAAGTGAGGATGTCAGAAGAACCTGCAATGTGGGACTGTCGCGGAGGACAATATTGTTGATTTGTATAATATAACATAATATCGTACCCATACCCGCCTACATAA
Source organism: Sitobion miscanthi (assembly GCA_008086715.1). Taxonomy (NCBI): domain Eukaryota; kingdom Metazoa; phylum Arthropoda; class Insecta; order Hemiptera; family Aphididae; genus Sitobion; species Sitobion miscanthi. The sequence goes on from CM017800.1 coordinate 15,729,127, forward strand.
CTATTAACTAAAATCAGATATTGATGTGTAAGTCTTCCGCTGCCAAGTAAAAACGCATAGTTCGAACTCGAGTGTACACAACATAATAAACAATATAATATATACCTATGTATGCATGTACGCATGCACCGTGCGTGGCACAAGATAATAATATTATAATGTATGGCTGGAAAAAAATGTTGATGGTATCTCGTTGTTTAACCTTAGGACATTTATAATTTAACGCCGATGCGGATTTCGGCTTGAAGGACGAAACATGTATTAAATTTCTTGTTCGACCGTGTTATTAACATTATTAATGATTGTTATTATCAAAACCATCGAAAACGCTTAAGTATATTATAATATGTGTATATGTGTGTACAATTATGTGTAATGAATAGGTACACACACACAGGATGGTAATTTTTTTTTTTTTTGCTTATTCGAACTATAGGTAATATATATTATATACTGGAACGTTATTTCTGGACTATATATATATACAATATGCATTTATTGTTTTCTCGAACCATTTATTTACATAAAACCCTGTAGGTAATTAGTAACTAATTAACTACATAATATAATTGTACGTCTCTACTCAGATACAGGTCATGTACATATTACATGGGTACAAGGTATACTATACAGATGTAACGTACATTTTGATGATTCAAAAATTATATTTTATGTTTGGATTACATGATGTCTAAAATACTTTTATATTCTAGACTATATTCCGATGTATAGTACAGTTCAATGGTCATGGTGATTTTTCTTAGTTCACAGTTGTATAATCGTTTTAATAGTTTCTTGATGATTCTTGCATCTTGGCTCTTGGCACTTACTAATATACATATAGATTAAGGTATTAGGTGAAAACTGTATGCGTACGTACGTCTGTTTTCAGTTTTGATCGAGATAATTTGTGCGTCGGCAATCATGACTGATGGATAAGTGGATAACTAATTTACACACGTGTAAAATAGGTGAATGGACAAATTTCGATTTTAGATTCAGAACGAATCGAGGAATATGCGTTGGTTTTTCATGTACCAATCAACAAATTCCAGTATTCCGCATAATGTAGATTGTTCGTATCATCAATTAATCCATGTTATCGGTGATCGCTTACCGTATACAGTGTCGCATAGCTAATTTTCGACATTTTTGGATCGCTAAAAGTTGTAAAACCACGAACCAATTCGTGAATAATTCGACGCAAATGTTGCACGTCTGCCACAGCCGCGGTAACGATTTTTATCGTTCAGATCACTATCACGGTTTGTCACATTTTGTTGTACCTACATAATATAAAAGTATATATATTATAATATATAAGGCGGTCGAACAGGTGCGATGACGGTCTTGAGGTATATACCTCCTTGTATCGAGATGCATCTTTGCAGCGCGATATTTTGCACCAATGATGATACGGCCGTGTATTATAAATTAAATTATAATTAGTGTTCGAGACGGTTTGCAAATCTAAATATCAATCGCACGACGAGATGTGCACGATGACCTGTATAAAATATACAATAGACTATAGTAATAATAATAACAATTAGCAGTGGCGTGGTATTTTTGCACGAGTACGTACGGTTTTCGACGCGAAGAAATTAATTGAAGCCATCTGCAGCGGTGAGCTACACGAGAGAACGTTTAATTTTTATTATACGTACGTCGTACATAAATCGTGTGTAAAACTATATATACTTGCGTGTATCATATTGAGTACTGTCGAAGCACTTAAGACTGTATGTCGGCAATATTACCGGCTGGTCAGCATATACGTATAATGGGAATTGTTAATTATTGTATTGCTATTTTTGTATTTTTATATGATTATGATTTTTTTTCGCCCATCGATTCGCGGTCAGACCGTCTCGCGAGAATGGCAAAATAGATAGGCACTTCCAATAGGAAGGATCGCCAATACGATAAATTTTAATTGTATGCGTGTAGAATATTCGCAATAAAACACTTCGTTGTATATACACAGTATATATGATAGTAAACTATCATAGCATCGTCGTGCTCGTCTGCAGCGCCGTTTCGCGAACAATACGCAAATTTCGATACAAACACCCGCGTTCATCCGATGTCACAATGAGAAAAAAAAATTTTAATTGCCAACAACAGAGGAAATAAAATAAAAAAACGAGTTCAGCTTTTCTCGTTTTTAATTAATCGTATTATTACCATAGAGAGTTTAGAGAGCGAAATATGTATTGTTGTTTGCGTTGAGGACCCTCTTCTATAACTGAATTCCCTTTCGAGGTCCCCGGACACCGTACGCCACCCTGGAACTTCCCATTAGGGTCTGTGCAAAAACAAATTAAAATCTCTCCCTCAGGAAACTCTCGGGCTCGGGTGAATTTACACGGTTAAAAAACCCAACTGCGTTTGCCCACGCTATCCCGGCCAAATCAAACATAATATTATTATCATATTTAACAATCACCACATGATTATGCTGGACCTTGGAATAATAATGACATTACCACGTACCTATACGTTTTGCAGAACTCACACACACACACGCAGAAAACTAAATCAAACATAAATTTACTTTCTTTTTGTATTTACTGTAAATCATCTACTGTCATCATTTATATTTAACGCCATCACACAATTTATCACAATAGTATATATTATCCGTACAGTTGAATATTTCGAAGTCGAGCACAAATATTCGTTGGACATCGAAACTTTAATGTCGACTTCTTATGTAAGTTAGACTTTGCCTCTATTGTATATATAATACGTATGCATGATTTATAGAAGTTATTATCATATTATTATTTTTTATACTTCACAACTATTCGTTAGAAAACACGAATCGTACATTTTAGTTATTACAAGAACCGGGGGGAACTCTCTCTGCTACATAGTAGGTTCCAAGTGTGCCTCGCCATCGATTTATACGAATGTGTTATAATATATTTCAAATTCAATCGTAAATCGTTCTGTGGCTATACCAAATGTTCCAGAAATGTTCCAGAAATGTATACGATATACTAATACGATATACCCACGTGGACGTGGTAGCGCGCCCCGTAGTTCGAACACGCGTATAGACAACTATAATATTTCGGATCTATACGACCAGTATCATGTACACATGCTGCAGACTGTCGATATGGCAACAATAATAATGTTGAGCTGGTAAGTTTAACCGTATACATTACGGATAGTTTGGTATTTTTACGAATAAAATATTAACAATATTGTATAGTCGGGTGTGTGTGTGTGTATTTCGATTCGACGACAACGGCTTTGCGTGGAACGGCGCACGCGTGGTATGTCGGGTCTTTCGTGCAAATCCCATTGAGAGAGCTAAAGGGGTTCGGTTTTTTTTTTTTTCCCCCGGTCGTTTTCTATTCATCGTCAGTGGGGTGGTAGTCATCGGTGGGGCGCTGGCATTATCAACGCGCACACATACGCCCGAAAATAATAATAATATGTTTTAACCCTCTTCCACTCGTCTCCCATCGGACGTGCTGCACACACACACACACACACACACACACACAATGTGGCCGTGTACAGCTGTACATGTGGTGTTCCAGGTGATGTGAGCGAGCGAGTGAATAGCAAAGTAAATAATACAATATAATATTGTAAAAGCTGGTGAGTGAAATAGCAAAGTGTATACATAATATAATATCGTAAATTAAACGGGCGACGGATGCTGCCGGTCGTTGTTCCAGCCGGAACGATAATACCTTCCTTTATCATGTTATGGTGTGCGTTCTCCGGCCGGTGCAAGGTTTGTAATAAGTACGGTAACGACGTATACGGTATAATACATGTACCTAATAACGGCGACCATGATTATGATGATGATGATGATGATGATGATAATGATACGCGTGTGTGATAACACGCGTGTCACGTGTGACCGTTAGCTCGTCCACGCCCGCTTCGGGTGGGGGTGTTTTTTACTGGTGAAAGTACGTTATTTTTTCTCCCTCCGTACATAATAATATATAATGCAATAACAATACGTCAATACATTTTATTATATTATTATATTTGCGTACGATATCAATATACCGTATCGGAGTGTAACTATACGTTAAGTATACAACAGTATAACATATACGCACATGGTAGCTTTTCGAGTAAAGGTTTCATAACCGCGCGCACAGCGTATAGTCAGAGTAAGCACTCTGCAACGTTTTTTTTTTATTTGAATAAGATTATACGCATGATAATTAATTATATTAGGTTTTAGTGCTTAAAACAAAATGTACATTTGTTGGGTATGTACTAATAATAATATTAATCGTTTACTTTCGATTTGGAAAAAAATATACCAGTAACAAAATACATTATCTTATTACATCCCGCGGTAGCATGGGAATGCGAGTGTGACTGTAATGAATATTATTCAGTATTTACTAATAATTATACTTCTATAGTACACTAGTACCGCGACCTATCATGATATTATAAATTTGAATCATATTATCTTATGTTATATTTCTGCAGTGAATATAATCTTATGTGGTTGATATGTGAATTAGATGATAATAGAGGTTAATGTTTAAAAAAAAGTGTTTCCTCTTACTAAATAGGTGTTGGATCCGAATTTAATAGATATACTACAAATTTGAATAATTATTTATCGTCTGATTATGTATACCACCCTACCGATAATTTATGCGCTCATATATGTATATGAGTGTATTTAATATTTACCTATACTTTCGATCGTAATTACTATTTTTGATACAATCGTTGTTAGAATCTGCAGACCGGGTTTCTCCTCTTAATCCACGTTTTATTTATTGCCGAAAACTAAAGTTTTGAACCTTTACAGTTGTGCGTATATTATGATATGAGTTGTTTTTTTACACTCACTGCAAATGCATAATATCGCAATGAACACGTGGAATGACTAGCATGCCTCACCAATCACCAACATTCATTTTCGGTTTTTGAAAAATATTTGGACCGACATTTATTATAATACGAAAAGTATGAGTTATTGTACATGATGTAGAACAAATGTTTGAACATTTACACTGTAATTTCAATTTTAGAAATTCTACCTTCCTCACACAAAAAAAAAAAAAAAACCAGTGGTCGGTGCTGGAATATTGGACTTAGAGTTCGGCTATACATATAATATATAAAATATACATAAATATTTATATAATATTTATGATATTGTTTATGACAATCACATAGTTAAGTAATTTTCGTGCCGTTTATGTTATACAAAGGTATTTATAATATATATTAAAATTCCGTAGCTCAAGACGTATGAACCGTGGTTACTTTCCATTTGGTTTTGTTTAAACGATCTCGCAGACATCTGAGTAATCTATACCAAGTGTTGATATTTTAATAATATTATTCAGTCTCAAAAACATTGTTTTATACCGAAAACCATTTATTTATACTCACGTATACCTTACTAGGGAAAAAAAATCAAAGCACTGAGCGTGTCATTGTTGGTGAAGCAAAAGGGTGAACATATTGTAATGCCGTCATTTACTTTTTAAAATAAGGTCACCCTATGTAGGTACTTGTTCACTGTTCAGTTAGTGCAATTTATTATTGTTATGTCAGAACATATTAGTCATATTCGCGCGCGTAATATATATATTAATGCGAATAGGCGCTATTATTATATATATACATAATAATATGGTCCAAAAGAAAATCCTCATAACTCTTTTCCTGATTTGACAAAACATAAAAAAAAAAATGTATGCATTGTGAGGACGTTCATTATTATTCAAGACTTCTAAAATATATTTACACCCTTTCGTTGTCTGCAGTTTTCCGCAGCCTTTCGTTTATTGTTTTTTTCAAGTCAACTCGTTTTCAGGCGCGCTGCACATTTATGTTGCATGCATTCAATAAAACAATGGGTTTTTCGGTCGTAATTCAACCGTACTTGTATTGATGAAAACGGAGAATACCAATAATTTATTATAATAAAGAGCCGGAATACCCTAAAAATGTCGACAATAGAAAGTATAGTATAATGATGACCCCGAGATACCCTGAATACTATTGTGAACCGGATAAATACGGTGCGTGAAGTATTCGCGTGAACAATTTTTGGCGATCGAAAACAATAAACAAACAAGTATATCCATGGAACAGCACATTCTTTGAACACTCGAAGTTCTTGCCACAGGTATTTGCGTGAGATACGGGATTTTAAATACGTGATTAAATCGGCTGGTATATAATTGCCATGGCGTTGGGCGTACAAATAATTGTAAGTAGGTACTAAAATGGTTATCAATATAATATAACTCAGTAATGACCAGTGGACTAGCAAAAGACAATATAAGCCATAATTTTTAACTCTAAAATACTATTTGGTACGTGTATGGCATTTCTTTTGAATTTAATGAATATTTTATAAGTACTGTAGTTTCTACAAAAATATATTTTCTCTTCGAGCCATTTACCTTCGTGAGCCTTGATCTATTATTCACTAATATATTGGTGGAATATAAATGAATTCACGAAAATAAATATATTATGACATTGGATTGAAACATCTAGTCATACATTAGAAATATTGAATGTATTATTGTGTGTGTGACAATAACATATGTGAATTGTATATTTTTGTAAGCCTAACAAACACATTATCACACAACCACTCTTGACAATCCCAAAATATTGTCATTGCCTAACATAAGAGCAAAATGATTGTATTTTTCTGGTTGAATGTCCTTAAGTGTATTATTTCGATCAAACTTGAAACTAAACAAAAAAGTTAATAAGATTTTTTAACATTACCCACGTGAATAATAAATAAAATGTAATAATAGTAAAACATTTATAGAACAAATATTTAATACTAATATGAATGCCATATCTCGCAATTTTTTTACGAAATAGTACACTGGAAATTATAATACAAATTGTAGGATACTATATTGTGAATCGTATTTTTTTTTATCAGTTTCATAATTTTAGGCAGGTGAGCAGGTAGGTTGTCTGCAATGCTTATTGTATCAACTTTTTATAAGAAAAATAGTATCTTCAAAAACCACATTTATACAACCTTAAATAATTATAAAATATTACGTGTATAGAATAAATAATTTGATTTTATCTACACATTGATCTTAAATCACATGAACGATTTATTGTTATTACTTGACTTTAAATTATTTGTATTGACGTTTTTATTGCTAAAATAATATTATAATAGGTAATTGTATGAAATATGCAATAAAGTGTATTAAAAAACCTACACTTGGTTTATTTATACACTATTTACACCATGGTTTCCGAATCATATTTTAGTGAAATAAAAAGTCTAAGTTGCATGACATATTATACGAGTGAGTGCACACATAATATTATTGTCCATACATTTTCAATCTTTTCCAACAATGTTTTAAGTGCAAAAGGGTTAAACATCGCAATATATTATATTGAACCCATAGCTATATGTACATTGAATGCTGCAGTATATTATTTGTTCGAGCGTGTGCGTATGTGTAATGGTTATGATTTGTTAGACGATATGGAAGTCGGTGAAATGTTTGATGTATTGATGGATAATGCAACAATGAAACAGGATTTGATCAAAACCCTCTTTACTCTTTTGAAGATGTTCATAATTTGCACATTTGAATGGAACATATTATACCTAGTTCAAACGTTTTTCGCATAAAAGAACTAAATGGAATGGAATTGACAGAACGGTAAAGCAAAATATTTAGTATTAGACAACACTTTGGGTACAAAGGAAGAAGCAGAAAATGTTACCAACATACATTATGGTTAACAGGTGCATTTAAATTCTTGATTTGGGTACGATAAAGGTGTTGTGCGTATATACGCTCTATTAACGAAAAAGTAAATACATTACCAAAATAAATTTAAATCTTATACGAACAACCGTCGAATAAAAGTCGAGATTCGTCGGGGATATCATCGTTGTATCTACGCAGTCTTATACACTCTAACGCAGGTCGGTACAATCGAAATGCAGTCGTTTGCATTAATTATTGTTCGTTTTCAGTTTCCCAGCGAGTAATTAATTATTACCTACTATATATAAAGAATTAATAATTAATTATTAGAGAAATTATACACTGCTCGATAGCAACTATGTTGGAGTCAAGACGTGCAGACGTGTTCATATTATATATTGGTAATAGTCGGAATAAATTAACAATGCCATTAACCATAGTCCATATTAGTGGCGTGTGTATATTATAATGAGTGCCTTTCAGAATTGATACAAATTAAATAAAACAGTCACAATTAAACTCAGTATTTACACACCAGCCACAGTGTACCTATATTATTATATATAATGATACACCCAAAGAAATATCAAGGTTTGGCTAAAAATGTGCATATGATTATTGCTAATGTTATCTTTATTCGATGTATTATGTTGCCATTTTATTAAATTTTCTCGAACCGTATCCTATTTAAGTAGAGTTTCTGCATAAATTTTAAAATTGTGTTGCCATTTAGAAAAAAGTTTAATTTGAAAACTAAAACGTGAATGCATATAAAACTCGAAATAGCTCCCTCGCATTCAGCTCGGAATCTATTGAGAAAAAATTTAAAGGAAGGACGGCGATGGCCACTGATATTATTGCCACCCCTTATACACCATTCGTGTACAGGTTTTTTTCTTCTTTTACGCACATATTATTAAAATGGAGTCATAGAGATAACGGGATTAAAACGAAACCATTTTCAAAAATGGGACAAAAAGCGTTGCAATTCAAGAGTGGTGCGTGTTTATATGCTTTTATACTTATAATGGTAGTTATCTCAAGAAGTCAAAAGAGTCAAATAGATTACATATTGATGCGTCCAATTGTACTATACGCGTTGACGATACGTTCCGATGTTCGCTTACATAGGTATTAATGTATTATAGGCACTTTATAGGTATTCGCACATCGCAATCATACAACTTTGAATTCGTGAGGGTTTCCTAAGAACTGATTACTCGACTTAAAATTACCTCTAAGGGCCAATGGGCCATAACGACCACATTATTATATCGATGCGAAAGATATTTTACCGACCATTGGTGTGGCGCGTATATATTTTCAGCATATTACCGCGGATATAATATTCTGTTTCATCATCTCGACACCATAGTTCAGGTGTTACTGCGTGTTACTTGATAAACAGGGTGAACAATTCATAGAGGGACGAGCGAAATCAACGAAATGCATCGATGTGAATGATATTTGGTAGGTAGGTTTATATTATGAAGGGAAGCCCGGTCGACAACTTTTAAACGGGGGTGCGAGAGAGAGAGAGAGACACTGAGACAGAGAGAGAAAAAGAGAGAGACAGTGTGTGTGTGTGTATGTGTGTGTGTGTGTGTGAGTGTGTGTTCAGTGAATTCTTCTCGTAAATAAACATCGCAAACTAAATAGCACGACGAAATTACAAACGAGCACAATGCATTTTCGTCGGGTTCAACGCCCACCGGAAATGTCAGCCGTCCGCGCCGCTTTCGGTCGGTCGTCGCGTAGGTACGCACAATATACACAAACGTCGCCGCCTCACGTCCTCGGTTCATCACGCGGTGTGTACTGTATAGTAATAATAATAATAATAATAATAATATTATGCGATTCCTTCGCAAGAAAGTATATTATGAAATGATTTGGACTCTAACGAAGGTCGCGCGGGCCGCACCGACGTTTTTGGGTAAAGACAAAGGCGGTGTTGGTAAACGCGATTGCGACTGATACCTACTCGGGTAAATAACTACGGTTATTTGATACTTTCGGGGGAGGTTATACTCACCTGTTGTAGACCACTGACACCTGAAACACATCCTCACCCGCCCCGGTTCCAACCACCATGCAATTGCGAGTGCGTACATGTTGGATTTGCGGTTTAATTGATTTGCAACGAGGCAGACATTCGCAAAGAGTTTGATGTATGTTTTGAATATTTTACAGTTTTACGATGATGGTAAAAAATACCCCATGGATAACATATTATAATAACAACGAAAGTGTCAGAAATCAATATAATGTGATATCGTTATAATGCACTTCTCGTAGTTTGTATAGACATATGTTATAATACTATTAACAAACAAGTAACTTGTTAAATATATATTCATGCTCGTGTGGACAGACATTACGTACGTTCGTCATTAGTACAATGCGGAATTAAGAAATAACGGCCAGTAATTTGTTGCCCAAAACTATGAGAAATTCAATCGATATTATACTTTTTGGGTGTAGTGTACACTGTGGATACCCATACCTACCTATATAATTACATAATCGCGGTATACGCGGTAACGCGTTGGTATATAAAATAATGATGATACGTTTATGAATCCGAGTGTTTAAATAAACTGTACCTTACGAGTGTTGTAACGTAATTATTAATTGGCATTTCAATCGTATCCGCGGCGGGAATAAATTATCGCTGAAATTGTAATTCCGGATTCAACAATCGTGGACGTGACTATAATAGAATTAATAAATACGACTTTGTACATCATAATACACTTACTTACTTAAATTTACTGCGGAGACTTACAACTCTAATTACGTATGTATATGTTATGTAATACGCTCCTGTGTAATATAGGAATAGAAGCTGAAATCGGTTGTTAGCCACGGCTTTGTTATCAAAGGTCACTGTTAGGAGGGAGGTAGTTATGCACTCGGGACAGGATTTCTGGCCCATCACATTTCGTTTCATTTATTCTATAGAGAATAGAGCGTCTATGTACCTACGTGGTTTGTTCTGTGAAATGCCCATTAAAACGAATACCTCGGGCGTGTATTTTTCATTCAAACAAAAACACCTTATAATGTTTCGTACTTTCGTGTTATGTGCATCGGTAAATAGAACAATACCGCAAGAAAAAAAAAAAATGACATCCGTCACAACCTTATGCCTGCTGCTGGTGGCGCCATTGTTTTTCGACCAGATCCCATTTATAAGTGTGTGTATATATATATATATATATACACATATAATATATGCGACCATACTTCTTTATGTTAAATGTAATTAAAAAGTTTTCCAGAGAACGGGGAAGTATACACTCGTAAAACTGCTTGACTCGTAAAAGTCTGAAACTGTTTTTAAAACGTCAGCAATGTGCAAAACGTAGCGAATGAAATTGTTGAAAACAAATTTCCATCGAATTTCCGCCACAGCAGCCAAATAAAAAAAAAAAAAAAACAAGCCTGGTTATTCGAACTCATAAAAACGTATTTCCATGCGGAAATTAGAGAAGAAAAATTTGTATCCTAATAGACCCGTACGTAAATGCAAAAGTTCCCAAATTACTTCCGGAATACATCATGTAAAGAAAATCGATTTCGAAACTAACGCGAGCGACGAGTCGTTATGTTTAGTCATTCGATGCTTCTCGAATATTGCTTTTAACTTTTTAAGTTAATATCAATTGTTTCCATTGGATTGTTGTTAATTATAAACGTTGATATATTTCTCGAATAAATTACTAATGAGCTGTGAGTGATTGTAAATTTATGTTTAATTATTTTGTAATACCGTTGAAACGAGCGTCGACTAAATTCTATTTATAGCTATTATATGTATAAGTATAGTATTGTTTTGACTATGAATTCATTCTCTTAAGCCCTGCAGTAGATCCTTGTGCGATTTTAATAGTGGATTAACCGGAATGTATTTCGACATCAAACAACTCATATAAACCCCATAGAATATAAGTATCGAGCATACCTGCTATTCAATTCTGATTAAAACATTATGCACTAATTGCCAAATAACGGTGTTGCTCTTTACAAGACCGACACTTGGTCACTGAAAGAACGGACGAACAATATTGATCGCGACGATAAACGTAGACTCGGGAGTTGGAAAAATAATGCGTAGGCACAAACACGTACGTTGTACCGGCCCGGCCCGAGAAATGGAAAACGTGATTTTTTTGCAAAAATAATTATTGTTTGCGACCACATCAAACTCTGTAAAAATAACATTTTTCCAAAAGTCGAAGCGTTTCGAAATAATGAGTATAGGCTCTTAAATGGATCGCGTCGTATAGATAGCGGCGGCAGTTACGACGGTTTTAATGAATAATTATTTATTGCAGCCGGAGGCCTGTATGCCGTGCTCTGCGTATGACGTTTGAAAACAGCCTCGGCGGCAGTGGCCCCAGGGAAACTGTATACACACCACCACTGTGGTTATCGTTATAGGGGTGAATGTGTGTGTGTGTGTACAGAGTGCGTACATAGGGCGTACGTTTTAAGGGTTTTGTACGTATCCGCCTGTACACCCGCCCGTGGACGAACGATCATTAAGTGGGAGACTTCGCGCCCCGCTCAGACGCGAGGGTCGAAGTGTATAGGACTATGGCGACTGTCAAAAGTTGGGACCACAAATTGGACTGTAAAACTGCTGACGGGAGAGAGAAATCGAGAGACGCGCAGTAGACAGCGAGTGAAATAGCACGACGGTAAGGGGATGGGGCGGGGTGGGGATTGTGAATTAAATTGTTCGACATGGTCGTCAAAACTTTGTCCGGAAATTTGGTCTGTCAGATTTCGATCGGATTTATTTGCACGTGTACATATATACGTCATCGTACACGCACTGTATACGTATATCATGAAGGTGTGTAATATACGTGTGGGCCAGCGCTCGCGCGTGTGTGCTTTATACACTCTTATCGTATATCATAGTTGGCACTCGCCGCCGCAGAAATGAGTTTTTCGGCGCATTGTCCGGCCATGGACGTTTTTGTAATCGATACGCCTTTTGATGTGCCGCGGCCGCCGTGGTGGTTCGCTGCAGTGTTATCGTGTGACCGATTCTAAATGTATTTCTATTTGTTTCCCTCATCCCGCGGACAAAAAAAACACCTTTCCATTCGTAACGACGTCCCCGTGACCCCCTCACACCCCCTCCGTCACCAATCGCGGTGACCGCCCTTTGGATTTAACGCACTCTATACCAACACACACACACACAATCTCACTGCATTCGAGACTCCGCGTTCGAGGTAGGGCTAAGTAATTTTATCACTTTAGTAAAATTTCGCTTCAATGTCCGGTGAAACGGACACGACACTTTGGTCAGATATACGTGTGCGGCCAACAGCTGCGCATTGTATTTATAGTGCGTGCACACTATATATTTACAGGCGCATGCGTGTATCCGATGAAACGCTTACGCTACATTAAACCTAATTGGTTTTTCAATTCACAACCACACCCCGGTTTCGAATTTCAAATTCACGACCTAGACTGTATAGATATAGGTTGATAATATGTCCTCGCACTGAAGTCCGCGTGTCGAATGCACGAAATGGTATCGAACACTTAGCGAAGCTGTTCGTTTAAGTATTTCTCATAGACACTCGAGATTACTCGATGTCATATAATATATAATATTATATATTAATTTGAACGTCCAGCTTACAGCGATTTTATACTAACTTTTTTTTTTTTTACCCACACGGTTATCCGACCTCGTTATATAACATAGGTATATACATACAATATGTATTATGTGTTATAACTAATAACAATTTATAATATTATTCAATCAAAATAATAGTTTCACGTTAAAAAAAATCAATTTTTCACGTACAATGGAAAATAAAGGTATATTATGTAATACTATATACCTACAGGACTATTGATTTTTACCAACCGATCGATCACTCGTCTCAGCGCATAATATAATAATATATAATATAGTCAAGACAAATACACACAGTATATATATAGTATATAATATTGACAAACTGCAGAAGACTCTCTGCCGTCTACTCGTACAGTAAGCGTGTTGCATTTCCTCAGCAGTCGTAGGGGAGACATGCATCATCGTAATATGAGGGGCTATAATCTCAGATATAGGCATCTGAAATCTGAATACCTTCGCATTCCCCGTGAATTCCTCATGCGATCTCCACTGTAAAACCGTAGTCATTGTGCTCGCGCACCTACATGTCCCATAAGTAATTCGTAAAACCTTTTGAAACACCTTTTTTTTGCAAAATGTCCTTTGGCTTTCAAAGAATACCTTTTCATATTATGCCTGTACGTCGCCGGTTTCAAATCTTTGCGATCCTTTAAAGTCCTATGAAATATTTCTACACACGACACTGACTGTTCGATATATTCTGTTATATTATTGCGCGTATATTATGCATATATCGAATATTATTATGTATAGTATAATGGGCGATAAACTAATAACATAAACTTTCTGTCAGTCGCAGATAACGACCCGTCTACAGTACAATCCAACACCTTTATCATCGACCTCGGAAGACATGACTGGCAGCACCAATAAAACCCAACGCGTACTCGCATAGCTGTTACATCGATCGGGCCACAAATCAAACGTGACGTATGCAATCCGGTAACATAATAATATAATAATATTATGTGTATCATAGTATACCCGCGGTATCGCGTAATCGCGTCGTTTTATTCACGTGCGATAACAACGATATTATAATAATAATATAGTATACAGAACTATATTCACTGAAATGTAAAATATTAAAACAATAACGTTATATACGATCAATGCGCTAGATCAAAAAAAAATAATACCGCACAACATTTCGGTCTTTCTACATATAGCTGAAGGTGGGTAGGTAGGTTAGGTATAGGTAGGTATATGATGATAATACCTATATAGCATAATATATAATACGATATTAACTCGATACCCCGAAATAAGCGGCTTCTCAAACGCGCGTGCGTTCGGTTTTTTTTTCACGCAGGCGTCTACGTACGGGTACACATAATATTATTATATTATATAGATATAGGTACGCGTATTCCATACCTCTGAGGTAACTCTTATATATATTATGTTCAATATATACCTATATATATATATTATTATTGTACCTCGGCGAGGGCGGCGTCGACCGCAGTGGAAAATCTCGCCTATAGGAAGTAATGAAACCGCGACGCAGATCACGACCTCCGGCCGTTGTGGGTCTTCCGCGGCCCAACGCTCCCATATAATACGTGTGTGTGTGTATATTATATTATTATTATTATAGGTACTGAATAACATTTCACCCGTATAGTTCGGATGTTCTACATTTCGCCGGGGCTTCTTTGCGGGCGCCCGTCTATCTCTTCTTATGGTATTATATAGGAAGAAGGATGGAAAAAAAAATAATAAAAATACACCATCCTCATTTCACGCACGACCTATTGTACTTCGTGCGGACGTTCCACGAACACACGCAGACGGATGGAATTACTTAAAGATCGTAAATACGCGTATAAGTACGCACCGCACGCCCATCGAACCGCGGCACATTCGCACGAAAACACGTCGACGAACAGACGGTATAACTACAGTGGTATAATATTAATATTATTATTATTATTATTATATATTATTGTACGGCGCGATTTTTTCGATCAACGTACTACCCACACTGATCATCACGATATCGATATTACGAACGTTTTTAAAAATATTTTTATTTACATATTATTATAGGTTAAATACTTATATTAATTATACGTCAACATTTTTGAAAAAAAAAAAAAATACATTTTTACTATTTTTCCCAAGTCGTTTACTCTTTTGGAGTACAGCGTATATTAAAATATTTACCGATCCGAAGAAAAATATTTTTTGGACAATACATTTGGATATTGAGTATGCATAAAAATCAAATTTTGAACGGACACTTAACTTAGTTATGACTTACGATTTATTATTTCTAAATTACTCTAGTATTTAAAATATTAACGTGTGGAGTATTGGATCAAAATTTTTCGGGGTATCCTTTCTGTGTGCCTTTTCCACTCCTTCGTTCCTATTAGCTTACAATACTTTTTAATAGTATTAATTGATTTATCACCTTGAATTCAATTTCTACATAATGTGGTACCTTCATGTTTCATGTAGTTCATATTTAGTTTTTTTTTTACATGCAAGAAATCTACAACACTTTTAAATATATAATATTATGTCATACAGGTACATAAATATAAATATTCACAGATGTGACTCCTACCTTAAAGAAATGTTGGTAAACAACATCTTTGGGCAAACTGGACCAATTGCAATATAATCTTCCTAAAAGAGTTTTCGAGGCTCGTTGCTGCTATAGTGTAATTTGTTGTAGAAACAGTTAATATAGACCTTAAATACTAATTAAAGTTATAACTTATAACCAATTAAATAATCGTGTAAAATTCGATTTTTACCTATATACCATATAATATTATATAATTATTCTCAGAAAAATATTCTGCTTCGGAATATGGAGTTAAAAATGTACAATGTTCTTCGAAAATGTAAAACATAAAAAATAGAAACAATAAAAAAAAATATTGTTTTGTAATTTCTTTTATTATATAAAAAAATATTTTCGAAAGCATTTTTAGTTATTTATAATAAGTGGTTTTATTTTTAAAAGAATCACTCTGTATATCTAAAATAGTATGCTTGATGACCCTTAGTGGATTGTTTTTAATTTATGCTGTCAGTGTGTTTTTTGTTAATATTCCATTTTCCATACACTTAACTTTATTATTATTATTTTTTTCACAATTTGGTTCCGGTTATTGATGGCAGGTGGGTGGACAACTTATATTGTAATATAATAGATGAATAATATTTATTATGAATGTATGCTGTATGCCTATAGATGTAGGTAAGACGCGCTATTTTTGTGGTCTCCGCGTATACGAGTTGTGGTTTTTTTTAGCGGCGGTTGAAACGAGTTCGAATTTTCAATGCGAGTCTCTTATTGTATGTGTAGATTTTATTTTTAAGAACCTTAACGAATATCGTCCGACGATGGGTAGACGATAATATACGAACTGCAGCCTGCAGTAATTGCAGTGTTCAAGTCAACAATTATGTTATCATTATCGCGTAAATCGAATTAGAATGCATAATTTTTTAATAATATATTTTGAAAATTTTATGGTGCATAAAAAATACCAATGTAAACATTTGTTGAAAATTGCATGTAGTTACGGATATTTTTCTTAGAGTTATACTTACACCAGAAAACAAAATCGACTTATTCGAAAACGATCACAGTTTGATGCTTTTTAAAACTGCTGGTAATTTCTTACTCCCTCCCCCCCCCCACAAAGTACCAACTAGATTCACTTTCCTATGCCTCTTCTTATAGAATTTTTAACGCAAACATGCAGTGAACATTTCGTGGCGGTATATACTGGTCAACTACTCAACTTAGACGAATATCTACAGTTGGCGTTGCTATGTATTTATTATTATACCGACTTCATTTATTATGAAATAATATGCCTGTCTGCGCCGTTTGGTAGTGGACAATTTACTAACTAGCAAATAGCGTGCCATAGCACATATGCGCTGAACCAAACTGAGAACATAATATACCATTGTGTCTAGCCATATGGGTAGGTAGCTAAACCCTTTCCACCATAAGAATTTTTTTCATAAATATATTTTAGTAGGTATGAAACTGGGAAAAATGTGTAAGATGAAAATCAGCATTTTTACAAATTTATTTTCAAAGGAATTCACAAAATAGTGTGGATGGGCTATAGAAATATTTCTCCAGCCCTCTCAGTGACCATTTTTTTTTTTTAGATGAGGGGAAAAAAACAAATACATATCTCACTTTAAAATCACTAAAATGTAAAAATATGATATAATTAAAAATAAATATGCATTAAGAAAAAGCATAAAAAGCGTCTTATGGGTGGGGGAATTCCCATGTTGCCCACCACTCCAAATACGCTACTGACTGTTTGCCCTCACAAAAACTAAAATTAACTTTTGCAAAACTTTTTTATTCGGACATCTATACTATATCTAGTATACCTACGTGGCTACGTAATTTAATTGCATTTACTTGTTTGGTATCGAAATCGGGATTTTCATGGTACTTCACAGTCTGTATTTTATATTTGGTATCCTTCTTGTTCATTTAATATTTGCATAATTTTAAAGTCTCGCCCCTCCCTATATATCGAACGCTTTCGATATACATAATACTAATAAGTTATTAGTTATTAATTACAATTTATAGGCAATTTTTGAAAAATGTCCATTTATAAACGTAAATCAATACAACTTCTGTGTATGGAACATCACCGGAAATTTTAGATAAATCGAATTTTGTTCTTATAACAATATTTAAAAATAGCGAAAATATAAAATATGGAAAAATGTTTACAATTTTGTTTATAAAGATATTTTAAAGTTAAAATGTTGATAAGTTGGACATTTAAATGACTTAATTTAACTTTTTAATGATTTTTCTGATTTTGTTAATTAAAAAAGTATTAAAACTTATTTTATTTTTATTATGTGTATTCGTACATACTATTTTAACAAGTTTGACAAAGATAAAGTAAACCATGATTCAGTAGTTTATTTATAATTTCCGATGTTTTTGGGGGTATTATCTTCGCTGGACTAAAATTAAAACGAAAAAACTATATTCCCAGCTATAATTTATTTTGCATTGTGAGTGCTTAAAATACAAAATACTTTAACAATGTTTATAAAGTAAAAAATACAAATTACAACTTTTTTCATATCACAAAAAACAAAATACGAAATATTGAATATTAGTTTAACTGAAATGCTGCCCTTCCCTCCCTATATATCGAACGCCTTCGATATACTTATTACTAATAAGTTATTATTTATTAATTACAATTTACAATTATTCAGTTGTGCTCTTATGTATATTGTTTTATATTTTAAACATGCGCAAATAGTTTAAGTGTTTATTAACCGAATAAAATATATACAGCACACCATCTTCTATTCCTTAAATATTTATTCATTCCAAAATTATCTATCATAAAATAAAAATGCATAGGTTTTAATTTAAAAATAAAGATTTAATAAATCAACTAACATTGAATGAACGTGCTAGGCTGGGCAAGTTAACTAATTTTTTTCAACCCGTCAATTTCAGATAATATAGGAAATATAGCAACATATTATGTAAGTTTAGTTTCAAGTTAAAAGTTACTTTAATTTTGGCTGGGAAAATGTACGTTATTACAACGGCTACGATGATATAATTTATGCATAAACGTATAGGCTTTTTGATAATACGTTGTAGTAGGCAACGCTATGACCACGAAATGATTTTACAAATTACATGAAAAATTTTAATTTTTATAAAATATAAACGTACTAAAAGTATATATTTTTAAATACTTTTTTACTATTAAAAATAAATAAATAAAAAAGTTGGGTAAGTGGATATCGCTCTGCTGTACAGTAGGTTACAAGTGGGTCACTGTAATAGATGGTGTTAAATTTGAATTCAATGATATAATATCATTGTATAAGAAAAACGATTCTGAGCGAAAACGATCAGTCAGCCTATGGTATTACCAAGATATTTGATGATATTATTGTGAATTAAGTAATTTATATATATCCTATTTATGTGGAGCCCTTTTTTAAAATATGCATCGAGCGCCTTTTTGTAAACAATTTATTAAAAACAAAAATAAACCAAAATAGCATCTTGAACGTTAAAAATAATCCAATAATGCATAGATAATAAACAGCTAAGAAAAGCATTAAAATAAAAATAAAATATGGTAAACTGTAGTATTGTATTATCTGGGTAAGAAATTCATACTATGAAAATATATGAATCGAATATAATAAAGTTAACATGGCTTCTTATTAGATCGATAAAAAAAATGCATGGAACATAAGTACAAACTCTGCTTATCATAAATAAATAAATTAAAAAAATATTTACCACAAGCACCATAGTTGCTCCATGGCATAATTGTTTTCGAAAATAGTAATGTCCATTTTAGTTAGAAGTATAGAACACGTCATAGTAATACATAAATCTGTCTATTTACAGTTAAACTTAAAAAACGCATATTTTAAACATTTATCATCAAAAAGTGGGCAATCGTTCCGGGAATCTGCCAAGCTGTTTGTACCGTCGCAAACAATTACTTACTAATAATTGTCTTGAAAAATTAAAATATCAGAGCTAACGGTCTTAAGATGAATAATTAATTATTAGATTCGTCCGAAATTGTGATTTTGCAGTAATTAGGCGTATAGACACGAACAGAAAATTTCACGACGAATATGATGAGGTCTCCACGGCCCTGTCCGTAACCCATTTACAGCAGCTGAGCGGCATACGTTAAACCTGCGGTAAAATATAATAATATAATAATAATAAAAGAGTAAAACTCGAGGATTTTAAAAACAAGTCATGCGAATGTTGGTCGTGTATAATATGCGTGGTGATAAAGGGCGAGCGCTGCTCCGTACAACCGCAATTATTTTTGTAAATCGCTGGGGTGGACACACGAGGGTCGAAGTGGTTTGCTCGTGAGGGTATAACAAATACGCAGTTATTATTTTAACTTTGGAAAAATATTATATAATTTATCATAATTTACATATTAATACAACTCCGAGCATCTCGATATTATATAATATTATTGTATATAATAATACGAGAGTTAAGCAGTGGATGACAATAACCGTTTACCCCTTACCATCGGTGGCGTGCACGAAGAGGTGCACAGCTGACACCCCAATAAAATAAGGAGCGATGTTGGCAATGGTGACAAAAGTGACTTGAACAATTTATTATACGGCTATTAGTTATATTAGAGGCATTTTAGTGTTTTGATATATTATTATTGTACCTATATTAGTGTATTACACAACTTCGGTAATTAATTTTAGAATATCATACATCATGTTAAATTTGTACACCATAAAATATAATCTAGTACCAGCCTATAGTATTATACAGTATAGTGTAAATAAAAATATTTATTTTCTGGTATTTGAACCAATAATATGCGTTGTTTAACGAAAGTATCATGTTAATTGTTAATTATAAACAAACTAAAATAAGTAGTAAAGTATAGGCGACATTAATTTAATTTGATATAATAATTTCGAATTACATATATTAATTAACATTCAGCATAAAAAATATCACACAATTGGTTAACAGTTTTGGGCTTTTACTAACGCTGATTGTTTATCCTAAGATTTACCAAATCCGGTTTGTAAAAGTCCAAACTACAAAAATCATTCGGGGTTTGACTAAACTATTTTGTGTATCCTATAGGTTTTACCGCTATTCGTACTTTTACCGTAACATAAATATATATATAATATACAAAATAGAGGGACCTACTATTCTGTAGCATAGTACAGTGCACAACAATTGATTGTAAATTAATGGTTTATAACCTAATAACTGTGCAACGAGATAATTTTTTTTCACCTCTTCTCAGTGAGGATAATATAATGAGGTGCTGGGTACCTACGTGTCTTTAAAATATGTGCCAACACTCCTAGTCAAAAAAATGTAGTGCACGCCGACTCTTCCCGCGATAGGCGTGTAAACCGTTATGCGTTTGAAACCACTCTATTCTATTATCGATTGTAGACGACGGTGAAGCGTTCAATTTTCCCGCAACGAACTTATTGCGTAACATAAAATGACAATTTTTAGCAATGCCGTTCGAACAGTCGGCGTCGAAATCTTCCGGATTCTCTTCTCCGATTTGGTATATTATGGTTACAGGCCATAACCGCTCGAGGTCGTCTTCGTGATCCAGGGCCGCGGCGGACACCGTTTACATTGAAAACGCAATCTATAACCGTACGGACAATATCGATATTGTCTTACATGTCATATCGTTACATGGAGTGTTATGTACGTCATTATACAATGTACTATATAGGTATAACGTCGTAATCGACACCGTTTTATAGGGGTTTTTTTAAAAGGTAATAATTATAGCACGGCGTCGTCGGCGGCGCGGTGTAGCTGTAACAGATGTGGTTTTTAAACGGCTTTTTTTTTTAATCCACGTAATAGTGACTGCGTCGCACCACTATATTATTCTCCGGTCGAACACTGCGGCGGCGGTGTATAGGTATAGGTACGGTATACGGTATAACACATCGATCTATTTATACGCATCGTGCATTATAATAATATAATACATTGTGCACGTCATAATGGTATACGACGCGCGGACGATCGAGTCGTAATTAAAAAACACGTCGGCCGATTACGGCGGTTCTTTTTTTATAATTATTATTATCGCATTATGGCGGGTACGGCGTATATCGCACTGATAATATTAATAATATACGTATACGATACGTTATGGCACCACCGTACAATATTACGACGAGGAAAACAACGGTTCTGCGCCGATAACG
Source organism: Sitobion miscanthi (assembly GCA_008086715.1). Classification (NCBI taxonomy): domain Eukaryota; kingdom Metazoa; phylum Arthropoda; class Insecta; order Hemiptera; family Aphididae; genus Sitobion; species Sitobion miscanthi. The sequence continues at coordinate 15,751,294 of CM017800.1, forward strand.
TAGACGGCACGAGAGTTGTAATCGAAGTCGACCGCGGAAACGGTCCGACAATCAAAAACGTGACCGCATATACCTATGGTACGAGCGGCGTTATATACCCATATATGAAATATATATATATAGGCACCTGGCACATACAATATTATTATTATTATATCGCCTACGCACAACAGTTCGTACAAAGTCGTCTAATAACAATCGTTAGATGAATCTCTTCCCGTCCGTCTAAACGTCCCCCGACATAATGCGATGTTATTTATTGAGAATATTGTTATAACAATATCTGCAGCGGTGTATTATCGGCATGGACGTCGCTGTACAGGTCAGGCGAGGTACATTATTATTATTATTATTATTATTATGATGTGTATGCGTGCAAGCTGGTCAGGTCTGTTTCCAGGAATTTTCGCTGTATTCGACTCCAGCTGATACCCATATAATTTCCGCCTCCGAACACGATGGCCGAGCTACGGCCTGTACACACGTTCGTTCCCGGCGAGTTCTGCTCAAAGACGACCGCTTCCGCTAAATGCACGATACATTATATTATATGATATCATACCTATATTATTGGGCATAACAATAATAATATAGCACACTTCCTTTGCGAAATCGAACGATATCGTCCTGCGGTCTTGTCGCGACGCGGCTGTCCGCGCACACAGCACGCGCATATTTTGACATGCGTTTGGAAGACAAAAAAATTTGATCTGTGAAAAATAGAAGCGTACGCATACCGCGTTCGTGGTATTATGGCGTTCATTATCGGCCGCCTCACGTCGAATACACTATTTTCCAAACGCGAAACACCGCAGAACTGACGAGACTTGCAACGGAGCACCGCTAATAGGTTTTTAATAGAATAGAATAGAATATTATATTTATAATAGTAAAAATTGAAATATGCGAGTGCGCACATGTTTTTCTAATTAAAGTTTTGGTAATCATGATCGACGGTAAAAATCGCCATGTAATATACATCACAAAATAATGGTACACGCGCGTATAGGGAGAACTATATCGTAACAATAACAACACGCAGGAACATAATATCCTATAATAGGCATTATAGGTATATTGTACTCACCATGCATACATATTAATGATTTTCACCCCAAAACTGAACTCTACTTGTATCGTCAAAAGGGGTTATTCGTGTAGGTATGCGTGAAAATCAAAATAATTAATATCGAAAGTACAAGATAAATAATTAAACCCGTCAACAATAATCAACGATTTTATAACCGTTTACGATTTTAATGCGTGTTTATTATTATTTTATTGAAACTATAAGTCTGTGTTATGGACGTGAATTTCAAAAAAAAAAAAAAATCATACATTTCGATAATATAGACTTTTTAATTGTATAGCCATTGCAGGTGTGAGCTTCCAATTAAATTATAATTTTTTGTTTCAAAATTGGATTAAGTCGCTCGATAGTGTTAATTTAATCCCATTTATTTAAATACTTCGGTCCATTATTGAAATGCGTCTTCATGAGACTTTCTTTACTGTTATATTTTTGACGCATTTTAAAATTATTATTCCAACGAATATAATATCTCTTCGACTCTGCAAGTATTAATTACTTTAATTACTTACAGGGGATATTTTCAGTGTTAAAATGTTTTGTTATTTTACATCTGTGTTCTTCTGCTACGGAATTATTTCCGTTTGACATTGTTCAGTTTTATTATTATTAGTGTAAATATTTGTAAAATATAATTAGGCATATTATAATATAATATAAAGCTGCGAATAAAATCCATCCCAATAATATACAATTCAAATATTAAAAAAAAAAAAAAAAAAAAATGAACAAACAAAATTCAACAAAAGTAAAACATAGATATAATTATAGATCATAATAGATCACAACAAGGTGGGTGGCAGTCCAGAAATCTTATTTTCTTCTCCATGCAAACAACAACGAAAACATTTCACCGTCTCCTGTCGGTCGACCTGCAGTGGAGGCCGGAGGACTGTATGTGCATTATACGTTGCAACACAATATCATATAATTTTTATATTATTATTATTATTATTATAATAGTTAGTACATATAAATGTAGAATGTTATAATAAAGACGTTGACGGCGGGTACGGTGCGTTTATGTGTGTACACCGGTTTTATTGGACAGGAGTAATGGAAAACTTAATTTCCATAGTCTGTATAGAATAAATACAGCTGACAAAACAAACAGACTTATCATGCTAAAAAGGGGACTTGGTGGCATGCGTGTAATCCAATAACGACTGCCCCTCCCCTTATCCCGTCACAGTCATCCTGATAATATATTTTTCAGATTCGTCGGTATATATTATTATAATATATATATATATATACCCACTACATAGTAAAATATTATTAATGTTGGCAAGAAATAAAAAATATAATTATTTTAGCCGGAGGCTGCAGTTATATAATAATATGTGTATGATGTTTAGTATTATTATTATTATACTTTTTTTTATGAATATCATCAAATGCGGTGGCAATGGTTGCGCATTAGCTGGTAAAAAAGTTAAAACTACTTATAAGTAAATCGTTTTTAAATTTTTTTTACTCATAACTATAGGTTATTAATGACGTGTCTATTGTTCGGATAATTTAAAAAAATACTACGTTATGTTTAGTCTACTAGTGTAATCTAGTAGGTATACTTTAGTAGCAGTAGTAGTGGTAGTAGTGCCTATATATAGTGGTAGTTTGTCGCACCTCAAAACGTTGGCGTGTAGTAGTCAGGTACTAGTAGGTAGACCGAACAAATTATTCTCGAACGGTGAAAATAGTACGACGAAATCTATCTACACCAAGGTTCTGTGCAAACCTCGATATGTGACCAACTTTGCCATAGATATTGCATTTGACTGTATACGTAACGCAGTAACGGTACACGCACACGACAATAAGTCTTCATGAACTTATATTTGCCGAGTTCTACGAGAGAGACACATTTTTCGTATTGCGATATTATGATTACAATTTCCTTGCATGCCGCACGTGGTACAAACTATTGGCTTATACGTTTATTTAAAGAATACATGCCCAGTAGTATTACCTATACTGTCAATATGACCACTCCGACTAAAACATAGTACTTTTCACGCAAGGTTCAGCTTTCGGTAGTCGCATCTACATCGGTACTTATAATAGATTCAATCAGATGGACTAGTGCGTTATATTTATCCCTGGTTTTCAACAAAACTTTTGCATAGTCAAAATTCCGTTTCGATTTTCAAATGTTGGTATAAAATGCAATCGTCTCTGTAGTACCTAAATTTATTTTAAAACTTTTACCCACCACAAACTACTATCGGTTCTTTTCCCAATTTGATTTCGTTTCAACACTTCGCCTTTTGTCTTTGACGTAGTTCGTTGATTGTAGGCATTTACATTTCGTGCAACGTTAGCATGTAAGTTTCTCACTTTTCTTTTCAAGTAAGATTAAACAATATCTATATTTTTCGAATTCTCCATAATAAAATTACTATCATCTAAGAAATTTATCGGTATACCATTTTTGTCATATGACTCGGTCAGTTTACAAGAGAAAAGTTTTATTTAATCATGTAGAATTAAAAGAAACACAGTAACTTCTCCATTGGGATTAAATTCAACATTATACTTTGAACTAGTTGTAGACAGCGGTGATCCTATTGTACATTAATTTTCGCGAGAGGGAATCTTGTTGATAATAATAATTCAAGCTTTGGCTGAGTTTTTAAACTCGAGCAATCGCCTTGAGTCACGTGGTTCGTTATCTTTCTTTCTTTTTGTTTATTAGAAATAAACCTCGGCAGCGATCGCCATTTTAGTTATTACAATAATTTTTGTTTTTACATATTATCATATATTAATTGTTTACAATAAATTTTCAATTTGTATTTCTTTTACGAAACTTAGTGTCTGTTTGATTGTTGATATGTTCGGACCTAGTAACTGATAAAAAAATTCTGGAATGTTGTGTTCAACAAAACAGTTTGTATTTCGTCGCATCGTATTGCGACGGAACAGCATGATCAGAATAGAAATCGTCGGACTCACCGGATTAACGTAGGACACGCAGTAAGGATTTTTTAATAAAAACAATTTTAGGCATCAAAATAATCGCGCAAAATGTATAACAATTTAAATAAATTCGACGAATGACAACAATAGATGAAAATATGAAATGTAATTACAGTTATACAAAAAAAAAATATCAATTCTAATATATGTATATATTACCGTAAATTTACAGAATAATAATTACATATTATTATTTACTTGTAATATTTGAATTTTGAACACTGTAATTTAATATAAAACAATTATTTACATATGCGCAAAACTTTTGGGTTAAAACGATGAAATTATTTTTTGACGAAATATAATACGTCTGTTTTGGAGTTGGCAGAATGTTTGCAATAACGACGTGTACGAAGATAAAATACTTTTGCACTAAAAAATGGTTTCTTGAGTGTAAGTTTGAATTTCTCTGGGGTTCTACGGACGAAGGGTTGTCTGTTGGAATGTGTCAGACATAACATCAGGTCTGAAAGTCATAAATCAGAAAACTCATGAGTTCGTGAGGTACGAGGTTTGTGTAAATATGTTTTAAAAAAAAAAATATGAAATAATAATAATAATAAACAAAATAAAATATTATAGTATATTATTGGTAGACGAATAGAAAATAAAAATAAATATTGTGGGGATCGGTAGCGGACAGTATTTATTATGTTTTATAAATTTTCAAATGTGGTTCTTGTGTGTGCGTAGTAAGTGATAGTTTATAGTGTGTGTGTGTGTATGTGTGTGTGTGTGTGAGTGTGTGTAAAAGAAATAGTGGAGCGCTCCCGCACGCGCATGTACAAGTCACCGATTCGGCGTTTCGCGCGTGTATGGTAAACAATTTATGGCCAATTATATTATGTGCTTTTGTTCCACCCTATCGATCGGCATAATATTGCGATGATATTTCAGAAAACAGATCTGAATTTTTTATAATGTCCACTCGAGATCGGTCAGTTCACACTTTAAGATTTCTGATTTAAATCCCGAATAATCATCGTTTGAAAGTTTCGAAATTTCAAAATATTCAAACTAAATGTTTAGTTGTTGGGAGGGCGAAATTGGGAAGAGTGGACTGACCGATCTCAAGTAAACATAATGACGAATCCAAATCAGTTTTAAAAAACTGTTATCGCATTACTAGGTTGATCAGTATGGTGGAAGAAAGATTGGTATGTTTTGGCTGAAATAACTGTCCGCCACCGATCCCCTTATGTAACGTGTCAATTTATTTTATAGAATTATAGTAGGCAATAGGCACTGCTGTACATAATATTATAATATACTAATTCATGCGACTAAGTATAATCTAAGTGTTACTTAATATGAAATTTGATATTAAGAATATGCAGTATTCCCTAAGTATTCAAGAAGCTCTACAATAATCAATAGAACTCTTTAACCCTTGAATACAATGGTGTTTGGAATCTTAGAACCTTATAATCGTATCTGTTAATAATGTCCCTGACAAGAAAATTTACTTTAAATACAAAAAACGCGTACAAAAAACATATATGAAAATTGTATTATATTAATTTATATATTTATATAGAAAATTAGTGTTTTAGGATATTGACCTGGTCATAAGTTATAACAGTAAATTCCAATCTTCCAGAATACTATTTATCCATGTGAATATTTAAAACTTTATTAATATATTGTGTATATGTATGTATGCATCATAAAAAAAAAATTATGTATTATAATTAATTATTTGTTATTCTAACAGACAGATTTATATAGAACAAAATAAATGAACGATGTATTGATATAATATGTATAATATTGTAGGACATAATATAATTTATTGTCCGAAAATGTGAACACTATTTTTAATTTAACTTTACTTACTTTAATAAAATAAATAATTAAAATTCTGTTTTACTCTTTTCTCCGAATTTTAATGTTTCATAACTTGATATATCTGTAAGTAAACACATAGTATATAATATTATAGAACTAGCCAACTATAAGCGTTCAAAGTTTAAACCTCAACGAAGACATGGTTGATATGTGTGGAGGAGGTTAACCAACTCATGTTCTGTACTTCTCATTTCAATTAAACTTTGAACGCTTGTAGCAGATTAGTTAACTAGACAGTAACTACCAACTTGTAATGTTATGGCTATATGTATATACATCAGTGTTTTTAGAAACATATTCTTAGCGGTAACAAAATGTGGAAAAAACTTGAGACTTTTAGATACCTAGAGGTGCGTGACGCTGGCACTCGCAAGTTTGAAATTCAACTCAAAAACCACATCAGTAATTGTTATACAATTCGTACAAATTTGTAACCACAATTCCAAAATTTCCCCCCCCCCACCTCCCGGTCACCCGTACACAATATTATATTAAATATTTATAAAATTATTTTTATTTTTATATCAGTACCTACCTACCTTTTTATTAATTTATGTTATAATAAAATATTGATTTTATGTATGTTTATTAATTATTTACAGCGGTGCACGGTGACGAAAGCGGACATAGCAATATAATCGATTATCGTCACTTCAGGACACGTCTTATACACTATATAGAAATAAAATACACACATCAAAGGTGAGCGGTTCGGTTCGAGTCTAAATATATATTAATTTTAATTCTAAATTGCAGGCCATTAGTCATTGCCAGGTTTTAATGAGCATCACAAGTTTCCGAAGAACGAACTTGGACCGAGTTGGACTGTTTCTAATCACTATAGAGGCCAGACGTCACTCCTGACTCAAGCTTCACGGTCTCTAGGAAATAAATGCTAGTGAACTTGTCACCAATGATAAATTATTATCATCTACCGATAGTGCAAGTGTATCGAACGAGTTAGAATGGATAATATTAATAATAATAACAATGTGAAGAATGTATTGATAATGATAGAAACCAGCGCTGAAATCGATCGATTGATTTAACCGTTGTATTCACAATGATCGTGAAATATAAAAAACTGAGTGGTTCTAGTATTTTATTTATGATATTATATTAAGTACTTACCGATGTATACATTTTTTTCCGTGTATAAATGACACGTGGTTAATTTTGTATTACAATATAATTTTTACATGCGATGCATAAAATATATAAAACAAATCTTTTTTTCTGTAGACGATCAGAATAATATACGACCTATAACTATTAACTACCTACACAATATTATAGTATATTATAGTTTTTAAATGTGTATTCATAATAATATAATGATCTTTAAATACCTAGGTGCATGAAATATATTTACGAAAAAAACAATAAACATTTACTTACATTTAAAAAGATTTATATGAATCGTTAAGTGACAATAGTAAAAAAAAAGATGTTTTCAATTTAGTGTAAGGTATTTTCGATTTATTTTACCCTCACAACACGGATTATTAATAAAAAAAAAAGGGTTTATACATCAAGTACATTAAGCCTATATCCATACATAAAAATATAAACATGATGTTTAAAATATATATTTGCTATTATATTACATACAAATGTATTGTCAATGTCAGAGCCTTCGGTCCCAATGAGTGCATTCGCATGACTGGGCTGAAAAATGTGTATGTTTTTAAAAAAGGTTTTTTTCTGTTTAAAGATGTAATATGATTTTAGGAGATAAAGCTATTGAAAATAATATAATGCGCAGGTTGTGAAATATTCAGCAGACCAGAAAAATAAAAGATACAAGCTAAATTTGCAGCATTTTTTTTATGTATGTATTCAACATTCATATATACTACCTATGATCAAATTTTAAATTTTCAAGAGCTTTTGATACGTTTTAACATCAACAGTATTAAAAAGCCGTCAAGTATAGGTAACCGCTCTACTATAAAAAAAGTATCGAGTGAAGAGTAGATCACTGTAATCATAGATGTGATAAATTTTAAATTTTAAAACGATAATTGTTCGATGAAATTTGATTCTAAACTTTTTGGGAACCATGGTTATCAAACAATTATTTTAATAAAAATATTACAATTATAATATACTAGTTGATCCCGCTGGCACTTCGTTGCCTGTTAAATGTACCAATTCTATGTGACTCAAACTTTGTTCAATTCGTTATTTAATATTCGGTGTATGGTGTATGGTGTTCAAAATTTATCTTAACTTTTCTGTTGCCCGGGATAAAAATTCTGATTCGCAGCAGTATATTATCAGGTAGGTGATTACTTGCGGTAGATCGCGGACCCCGTGCTGTTTGTACGTAGGTGTATGATTTAACTCATTTAAGTGTCAAAATTGTACCAAGTTTGTCATTTTTACTTAATTCCACCTACGGAGGATTAATATAATCAATTAATACAACGCAACCGTACTAAAATCCGACGAATAAAAAAAAAACAAATTTAACACTTTCTAAATTAGCCTATCTTCTTCCCAGAGGTTTAATCTACACACTTCATTTTTATCTATACTAATATATGAAATGATAGCGTTTGTTTGTATGTTCGGGATAAACTCCGAAACTACTGAACTGATTTAGAAAATTCTTTCACCAATATACAAAGCCACATTCTTTGTGAGTGTCATAGGCTAATTTAAAAAGGGAAGTGATCATCCCCGGTAGGTGCTCAAACAGGAATTTTGAAATTTACGATAGAAATTTTTGTTTTTTAATGGTTGCTATGGGTTATGTATATAGATAAAAATAATTGTATAGACGTTGTGGTTGTTTTTGGCCATGTCGCCAGGTCTGCACTTAAGAGGCCATAACTTTGAAACCACTTATCCCACAGCGTACAAACTTCACAGAAACCATCTACATATCAATCATCTTAATATGCCCTATAATTTTTATCAAAATCGGTTTGGTGGATCTTGAGTTATATAATGTATTCAAAATGTACACTTATTTATAAATATATAGATTTTGATATCCCCCCCTATTATTTAAAAACGTACTGAAAAATTTCTACTTTTGACACAAAAAAAAAAATGTTCACTTGATATTACTTATACAAATTGAAGTTGGATCTAAATATATTTTTTGTTTATTTTTAAAATTTTTTTAAGTGCCTCCTGATAATTTTTATTAATTGGATATGTCTTGTTGTTGTTCCCATGTCTTGATGAAAAATCAATTTTGACTTGCCATATCATATAAATATATAATATTATATTTTAATTGATTAGTATTTATAGTTTAGATACTATTTAGTATTTACTAATAAGTGATTCCCATATTATTCGTAATAATAATCCCAATTACAAAATAAATAGTCCTCATTCTTCAGACATCAATAAATAATAATAATGAAATTTGATTTTACTCTAATGAATGAACACAGACATTACTAGTATAAAAAATTGGTATCCATAAAATTGTATTTTTATTTTGTTTGAAATTATACTGTATAAAAAGTAATGGGAAAATTAATATTATTCACCCGGGATGAACAATATCAATTGGGTAATTTTTATTTAATACTGAAACTCGTCTAAAAACTAATATCAATGTGTTACGACATAATATATGACTGGAACGCGTTCAATGAATCATATTTAATTATTTTTTTAATAATTGTGTCCAATTGTAAGTGTTGGTACCTATTGTCTCCAGTATTAGCGTGAACTATTAAATGGTTCGAGGCACAGTATTTTATTTTTGACACTCGTCCCATGAACAGACTAAAAAAGAGTATAATACTTGATCTTTTATATTTCTTATAAGAAATATTATATTATAAAATGTATAACCAATTGTCTATATTACCACGATCCACCAGGCAAGAGTATCATGGCTCCCAGGTTAGGTTAGGAACTGTGCAATTTGCATTCGAGACTAGAATGTGAATTCGATGACGGGTTATTGATTTGGCAATATCGACTGACAATTGAGATGATTAATAATTTATGAATAAAACTTTTAAATATTATTAATACATTTTAATGTTTATTAAAATGTATAAAGATTAAAGACTAAAAGAAAATTTTTCAAAAAAAAAATGACGAATTATGGTAGGTATTTGTAGCGCTCTCTAGTTGTATTGTTTTATCAATAAAGGTAGGTATGTACAAAATGTACTGTGTATCATTGATAACATAATATATCGTAACAAAAAAGCTAAAAGATCATACTATACAGGCTGATACACCTTGGTATGCTCTACTCACGTCCTTTTTTTCCCTAAATAATATGTAGTTTTTCAAAATTCATTTTTGGTTTTTTTAATTTATTTAAAGTCCTTACTATCAAATTCTTAAGATATTTTTTAACTAAGTTCTTAAAGAGTGTCCTGTAGAGATACAAGCTTTTTGTTTTTATTCGAGAGCATACCTTCTCTACTGTAAATTATTTAGCGGATAATTTTTCTGAAAATGTTTCAAAATCAAAATTTGAACGGGTAGTTTTTGCATACTAAGAGTATTAGGACCCTTAGTATAATAGGTATTGATAATACGCTTTAAATATATTTAAAAACTCCAAAAATCAAAATTTCAATAAATTCATTATTAAAGGTACAAATAGGGGTGAGCATGATTGATGCTAAACATGATATATATTATCTATTATCGTGTGTACATTAATTGTTTAAGCCAATATGTGTATATATAAACCACATAGCCCATAGCTCATAAGCCTAAGTGCTGACAAAAAATATTATATTGTACCCTTAAGAACTCTCCATTTAATTGAATTATCAATTTAAATTCGAAAACTGTCGAACGTAATGTATAATTTAATGGATATTTTAAAGTTTTTATAAAAAGCTAATTTAATAATAGCTTATAATTCAAATTTGGGTGATAAATAAATCAAAACTACAATAACAGCATTTCAATAATATATTAACGTTTTATTAAAATTGAAAACATAATGATATGCTTAATCTATTATTATAATATTATATGAAGTACCTGCCTACTCTACGTGGCTACATTATTTAACACCTCATAATGTATACAAATTTATTAATTAATATATAATAATTTCGTATTCATTGATGGTAGATCGTAGATACATATATTTTAATAAACTGTAAGAATCATATTTTCCAGCCGTTGTCATAATTCACTATGAGATGTTCATCTGTGACAGTAACGAGCAAATAGTAATGACATATAATTACATAATATACCAACATTAAAATATTTCTTAAAGAAATTATTTTGTTTTCATTTAATCTTGTTTAATATGTTATTATAATCAAACTTCACTTGATATTATTCTGGTTTTTACATACTTGATACTTATTAGTAATGACTAACGATATTTCATTCTATAAAATATAAATCATATCTGTTTTGTTTTATTTATTATAAGTTATAGCCTTATAGGTACTACAGTTAATCGAATAATACCTATTGCTACATAATATAGTATGTTGATTTATTTATATCAATTTGAAACAAATAAACAATTTTAAACTTCACGGAGATATAACAATAACTAACAAATATTTTTGTATTAAACTAATTGTTGGAATAAAATTGCATTTTAATACTTTTCGGATGTGCAACAGAATCATAGAAATACTTTGTAAACTATTTTTCCATCCGTGGTATCTTTGTTTTTGTGCTTCATTATAGACAATATTACAATATTATAGATGTGCATATTGTTATGTACCGTGATTTACGAGTTTACGACCGTCGCCGTGGTTACGGTTACCTCTACAATAATGGTAGGTACCCATAAGAATTCGTTTATACTTCCGTTTGTCATTCAAGACCGTTTCTAATTAAATCGTTTCTCCTCGCTGCACGTCTAAAGGTACCACCTATACCTACAATATAGTTTATTTTAATTTTTAATTTTTTTAATCACACTATAATTTCATGCATTTTCGTATTATTTTATACTGATACTATTATAAAATACTAAATTAATTTGCGTTTAAATTAAACTGTATATTCAACTCGTATGACTAATATCATATAGGCGTTGGCTACAACCTATTCATGCTGCCTACACCCTATATTACAATATTTATGTATTATACAATATTGTAATAGGCACACACATCAAGATACACAGAAAATTAATGCTGATAAAATGTTCGATACTAATGTAGAAATAAAATGTATTTATAACCAATATTAGTCTACAATACAAAATGTAAACAATTTCAAAAATAATATCATATAATAAAAATATAGTTAGTTTACAATAATGCAAGTGATTAGTGAGTATGACAATAAATATATTATTATTTTAACATAAAACGTTTTTTGACACCTTGGTAATATTATTTAATATCGTCAGTAGAAAAGTACCCACTAGAAAAATAAAAAGTATAGGTACCTTAGGTATTTGTATAATAATATGATGAAATATAAAACACATAAAAAGGATTTTGGTCCATTAAAATAAAATGCAATTTTTTCTTACTTAGGTAAGAACTTAACCTAAACTTTTATAATAAAGCTCATACTATAGTCTTATTTGTTTTTTTTTTTTTTTTAATAACCGATGATTGATTACACTCACCTTACTCTTTTGCCCAGACAGATTATATAACATTTGTCTGGGTAAAATTGTTATTATTTTTTTTAATTAATCTGAAACACGCACGAATAGAAGTGATTGTGATATCATCGCGTAATTAGAGGTGTCTCAGAATATCGCAATTCCTCTTCGCTGGTCATATCCCATGTGCGTCTTCCTCGATTTTATAGGTCACATTATTAATAACGACTTAGATATTTTATGCTCAATAACCCATCTTGAAGTCCGCGATAGCTCTCAATAAACGAGCTGAAACACGCCCCTTGTAAGGTTTATTATATTTTGTTTATTTTATTAACCGCGTGGTACTTATCCCCGACAATGTTAACTGCAGTAGGTACCTCAATAACAGTTCTATATGGCCATATAGGTAGAGAACACACACTAGACTCAATAACATATAGTGAAATTGTGAGCGTTTCCAGTTTTATACTTTTAAGCTTTTATAGTTGCAAGAAACGCAACACATTTAGTGTGAAAAATGTATAATATGAAAATTATATTATATTAGTTCGTACTTATACGTACTTATAATATTATGTATGTAGTATGTTGTATGTATACGTTTGGTATACCGAGAGTACATACATAACATGCATATTATATTCATAATATAATAATATAAAATATAGATTGTGTTTATATTTATATGCAAATTGTATGTACGCACAGCGCCATAAAGTATATAATATAATAAATAACGATATGTATATTATGCTATTTCATGGAGCAGCTTTAAAAACCAAATAATAATATATAAATCGCGGTGCAGAGCCAGGTAATTGGATAGTAAAATACACGTTATTATATCAGCATAGGTATCTCTATATTAAGCCTAATCAGACCTGTGCATTGACCATGGATTTATGGACGGTTATGCGCTGTATATATATTATATAATCTATATAACACGGTGTGCTTTAAACATAATAATATTGTTGTATTAAAAATACGTATTTCACCTGGGTATACTTGCATTACTTGCCAATACTCCTCTAGGCTCCGCGGTTATTCCCTTTGCAGTTTGGAAAAAAAACACATATTAATGCCAATCGATTTCCTATTTTTTTTTTTAGATTTTTTTATTATTATTCGAAATTGCTTTACACATGTCGAGGAGTCCGATGGTTTTTTTTTTTTTTTTTTTATTACATACATTCTAAACAATGAAATTCCGAAATCAGTTGAAAAATTCAGAGCACCGAGCGTGTATTACGAGCTCTTTTCGATTAGCTATACCTGACATATTTAACATTTTAACTGCATCACAATGCTATTACGTTTAATTAAATCAAACATTTCAAATATCTACGCTCACTTATATAAACCTATTTGCAAACATAAATGTAATATATATTTATGATAAATTATAACAGTGGGTTTATTATAATCTAATATTTTATTATTGTCATAGCTTGAAATATAGTACCGCCTATAATATTTCATTAAAATAGGTATTAAATTAACTATCACCATCCATGTATAATTAATATAATGTAGAATTTAATTATGAGTAGTATTATATATATATATAGTAGTAATCACGTGGCGTTACACAGTTTGACAAGAACTTTGTATAAGAATTAAATTAAACTAGAAAGAAGGTACTGACGTACTTTATTAATACGTATTTACTTTTGCAACTCATAAAACCTTATTTAAATGTTTAATGTCCAATGGCACATAATAAAGAGTTGTGTAAACATCAATTCAATAATAAATATAAATTTTGTCTCATAGGTCTATATTCTATAGTGTGGTTACTTATTAGTTGTTACCAAGTCATATTATTATGACTACAAACAGTTGTAAATATATAACAAAATCATATTAAACTATCTAAATTGTATTTATTTACAAACAAATTATAGTATAATATTATAGTTCACATATTTATATTAGGGGATGATGGAGACTTTTTCATGGATACATTTATTATATAATGTGTTTAAAATCGTAGCGTGCTAGTGTGCAACTTGATATTTTCTTCACTCGCGGAAAAACATTGAATCGTATATAATATTATGTTTTTAAAATTATGATTTAAAAAAAGTAGTACATCAACGAGGTTACTATGGTAACGTAGTTATGTTAATCATATTTTGTTGGTACGGGGCAACTTAATATGAAAAAAAATTGTATCCAAATACTACGGGTATAAGTTTTTTGCCGGTTGCTATGGTAAAGTAATTATTTTATTCATCGGTTGCTAGGGAAAATTTATAGGTATACTGATGTCTGTAACACGGTATCGGTCGAGTAACGGAATATTATATTGTGCATCGGTTATACTATAAATGCAACCTATATATATATATATAGGTACTACCTATAACGCAAAATTATAACATTAACTTCATCTGTGTTATTATCTGGTTACCATGACAACTATAAATGCAGTATCCAGCTCAAAACCATATGATAAGATATGTTACAAATAGGTAGGTATGTTACGTCAAGACCTTTTGAATTAAGAAATTGATTATAATAAGTTTAATCCCACTAGAAAATAAAATGTGTTTAATCAGGAAATTGTAACAAGTTTGTTGACGGACAAATTATTAAGTATACTTAATTAATTTATGATAGATAAACCAGCAAATTTAATTTATTGACTTATTTCAAAATCGCAAATACTTGTTTAAATAATTCGATTATCTCGCTGCATAAACATAACAATGTATTATTTTTCATTAATTAAGACATTATATAGCATATTATATGGCTTAAAGTCGTTTGCATAATGTAATGGTTTGAATTCTATTCATATTAAAAATTAGCATAAAATATTATATTGTTATAAATTATTATTACTGACGTTAATACCTACACATGCCATACACTCGTAGAAAATAATACATGTTTCGTCTTGCTATTGCTATTATACCTATCTATACGTTTTTTATTATAAAAGCCTAAAAAAATAAAAATATCTAAGTTTGTCATTTATCATCTATATGGTATAATTGATAACTTTGGTTATTATTTTAATATTCTTCAGTGTCTTAACATAAACGTGTAATTTGAACAGAATTTGTTTAACATAAATTACGTTTAAGGACGTGACGTTTATTACAACAGTTCAAGTTTAGTAGAGTAATGTATTGGATACATTTGCATAATTCAATAAATATAATTGAACGTATTAATAATTATTGTCCAATTCGCAAATATACCTATTAGGTATAGTAAAGTTATACATATTAAAATAAGGGCTAGAGGTGTAATTGGTACGATCAATTTAATGAATTGTTTTTACTCATGAGAGATAATTTAAATAAATAAGATACCTGAACAAGTTCTAAATTAAGTATGAAAATAAATAAAATATAATTTATTCAATTTTACAAATAAAAACAACATTTTAGAATACTTTTTCCTCACGTTTATTTTTTATCACAATAATCCGGCATTTTGGCTGCAAGCCATTCAAAATTTCTAAAAACATAGAAAAAGTGGATATAAATAGACTATTATGGAAGTTTTAAATGTCACTTACAAATTTAAACAAATATTTGAATAGTTAATTAAATAATAAAATTGAAATTTTAAGGCCATCACATGTTACGTAAGTACAGTCAACAAATTATCGTCCACGGTCTAAATGTTAAGAGAATTCTTTATTTCGGAAAATCTATAGGCAATAGCGATTATCGTACCCTCTCAAATATTAATAATTTTATTTCTTATTTACATAAAATCGAAATGTATACGTAGATAAATCTTATGTAAATAATTTAATAAAAGCTAAAAACCATGTTGTTGCCAAAAACTTGTTGGAGATCAACAAAAATAAGTATACTAGTATACATAAACCCACAAATATTTAATTTGCTATTTTTTTTTTATTATTATTTTAGATAAAAGCGGAATCAATCAGAGAACGGTAATTCAGATCTTTAATGCGGGTGTGAGGGGGACATATGCTAAGATTATGTAATACAGGTATACTATATTATTTTATATGTGTGTACCTATTACCACCCAACCTATATCTACATCTAAAAAACTAATGATAGATTTGTTAAAAATATAGTTAACAATAGGTACCAATATTATTTTCAATAATTCTAAAATTCTATGTAAAGGGTATGATCACCCCCATGAATTCTTACCCCGGGGACGGTGCACCCACAAAATATCGCACGTTTTAAATATTTCCATCACAATTATAACGTATTTAAAATAATTAATATATAAGTATATATACATTCCAACAGTATTCGTTTTTTAATTATAAAATATAATAATAAATATAAATATATATAATATTTCATTTCTTTGAGAATGGTATTTGCATATGGTTCTAAAAGCAGAATTCTTTAACTGTCCAGAAGCTACTGATGGATAGACCTTACCCATTATAACCCACTTGGATTTTGTATAGTCTATAGAACCAGTCCTATTGAATACAATAAAAAAAAATCAGCAAAAGTGTAGACCAGTTGGGGGGGGGGGAGATTCAATAAAAATGGAGTCTGTCAACGACACCGAATGATTCTAGATTATTTAAAGATGTTATACGAAAATTCGGACCAAACATTTAAAAAATAATTTTTTAATAATTTTTTTTATACATATATAGGTACCTAAAACATTTTTTTTTTTTGATTTTTAGATTCTGAGTGGAACGATGAATGTATTTTTTAAATAAAACTATAATAATATTTTGATGTTTATTATTCAAATATACTTTAAAAGGCAATGTCTGTGGCTTATAAATAGACGTAAAAACTAATCGACCAACTTTGACAAAAATTGTTCTTAGACATATCAGAGAAGCTTAGAGAATATAGTCCTAACCCTGTTTGAAAATATACGAAGTACTTTACCTAATCCGTCAAAGGCCCACTTCGGTCAAATTGGTTCACGATGCCGATTTTCCAGTAACTGAGGTACCTACACTTAAACCTAAATACGACTTATATTGCGCCATATTTTATGCTTTGCTCATTTTTTTCCTATGAGAAGTCGGTTTATACAGCTAGTTAGTACATAAATAAGGTAGGTATATATAGGGACTCTATCGTATCGGACGTGCACAAGGCTATTATGCATAATATACACATATATTATCATTATATTATTACATATTACGCCTGTTTGCGTTCGCTTGCGCCCAAGGTTCGCGGGTCGCGCGCGCGACGACTATCGAACTCCAAAATAGTTATAATATGTAATGATAATGAGAATAATAATAATAATATGTGTGTATAATATTATATAGTATTATACTACATGAAATTATTATTGTGGACGTACACGGGCGTTGATAAGGCTCTGCGGTGTTGCCCGCAACCTTGGGCATATCGCGCGAACAAATTCACACACACACACACATTGCCAACATTTCCTGGTCAGTCTACACGTGTATAATATGTGTGTGCAACGTTTGTGTGCAGTCGTTAATCATTCAAAGAGCTGCCGCCGCCGCCGCCGCTATAAAATAATATTATAATGATAATAATATTGTTTGTTTATTATGATTATTTTTTTAGTGTCTCCGACATGCGATTCTGGATGCGACAGTTGTCGTCTCATTCAATTATGGACTTCGTCGAGATGACCTGTACGCGCCAAACGGTTATTAATCTAGTATTGTAAAATATATCGTTGTTGTCGTATAATTTTAATATTATAATATTATGTGCATATGCGTGTACCCATCTATATATGTCGGTACGAGATTCCTAATTATAATATACATATGCCGCTACAAAGCCGGACGATTAAAGTTTTTTATCGCTCTTGTAAAGAGAACTTATAGAGAACTGTATTTAGTGTCTGCGACCATATAACCGTGTGTTTCGCTCTAATCATCACAAACGGATGCTGTACTTTCTGCCTTCTTTCTTTTTGTTTTTTCTAATTAATGTTGCCAAGAATTTACTATATGTTTCAATAATTTATTTATTACCTACACTTTGTATAATATATTCGTTATAAACACGTTATTGATACCGTCTAAAAAAAGGTTTTGGACGGTTAATGCTTTCAATAGTTTCAATCTCAAACAAATATGTATCGTATTGAAACTTATAACTTATCGTATTTTAAGAAAACTAATGATTCTGCCATAATTTTTGAATCAAACATTTTACGTCCAACAACTATAGGTATGACAATCATTTGATCGCAATTGTTTTAAGTGTGAGAGCAATGCCAGTTTTCTCTTTAAAACGAGTTCGAAAACATTATGTTAAATTTCTAGTTAATTAAAATATTTATAAAAAAATACGTTTTATACTAAAAAGTATTATACGTCATGCAGGAAGGTCTTAACCATTTATATAACACATCGACACGCATCGGGCGCCGCGAAGAAGTCAATAGAAACATTGCCGATAGTAAGTTTGATAAACTTGATAAAAAAAAAAACTTGTTGGCCTTTGGTTTAAAACGTATAGACGTGTAATATATAAATTGTAATGTATTAATATTCAAATGAGACAAACTCAAGAAGCAAAATAGGTACGTGATCTGGCTATAATATAGAGGCGCTCGTCATGGGCACGTACCGAGTTTTTCTTACTGTTTGACAACCACGGGCTAGTGGAATGGAATAAAAATACGCGACGCCCATAATCGCATAACGGAAATTGCACTGCACGCGTCACGGTGCGTACGACTACGCGCAAGTGTACGGCAGCAGTAGCGACTAATAAGTAATAACAATAATAATAATAATGATAACAATAACAGTAACAATGACGGCGATTCGATTGTGGCAATGATTTTCCGAAAAAAGACTTGTACCGATCGCGAATCGATATGACATAAACACACCGTGTACCTACAATAACAATAGCGAATAATAATAATGATAATACAACAACACGATCCACTGTGACGACTGCGGACCACTGTGACGGGCACGTAACTATAATAATATTATATTATTATTACCTATATATAGATAGGTACCGCAGCAGAAATACAGAATCATCGGCGGACGGAAGAGACGTGACACCGACGGTCGTTGCAGGCAATTCCGCACGACAAACGACGACGACGACGACGTTATTAAATTGCACACCTTAACCCGCAATGTGACGGGTATAATATATATATATGTAGGTAGTGATACATCGAACTATATAACAACTATTATACGTTACGCACTCGTTCGGGATTCGTGACACGTATGCTGCAGCCCAAACAAATCCTAGATAGACCTATTGACAGCAATCGCACGCAGCGTCGTACTATACCTATAAAAATAATATATATAATATGTACACCGTGCATTATGTTATTATTATTTATTATTATTCCGCGAGTCGTCGTCGAGTCGTGTTACGTACGATTTATCGCCGTCCGTCGTTTTATAATATTTTACATTATATACTGACGCGCAGGTCTATATAAAATCATTCGCCCGCCGCCGCCGTATATATATACATACCTATACGCGATATTATAATGTCCATGTCTATTATACGATAATATCTATGCATCGCTACACATTTTGTACAGCGCTGGCGGTACGCGCAATTTCTATTTTCAACTCGGAGAGGTCGATTGAGATGTCACATGATAATATATAGGAACCATTTCGCAAAGGCCGAAGTACCCTCATGAATATAGTTCCTATATACGTTAGGTTGTGTGGTACGTGTTTGTATCGAATGGTTTTCGAATCACACGCAATACGTTTTTTCTCAGCCCCTACACTCCACCCAGGGGTGGATTTATAGGAGAGGGGGGGAATTTGCGGTCAAACTCTCTCTCCCCCCCCCCAACCATTGGGATGTAATTACGGCCAAGTCTTCATTGTACTTCGTACACCACTCATGAATATTCCTGTTCAGATCTTCCCCCTGCCCCTATCCCTGCAAGCTAAGTCAATTAACTTGCGTACTTTATAACGCAGAATAAATATCTATGCATATTATATTAATGTTTTTATCGTAATTTATGTGGTACCGGAGTTGTAAAAGCACAATTTTACTCGCCGTTTAAATTTAGTTTCCTTTTTTAATTAAAACGTTCTTATAATCACTTTGAAAACGATGTTTTTAATAAATATATTATCAAGACGTAAATTAAATATCAAATATTAATATACATAGGTAACGTAAAATTGATTATGCCATTTTTAGATGGACTAGTTTTGCTGTTGGCTGGCTTAGCATTATATTATAGTATACGAACTCTATAACAATTAACAACTACTATACCACGGATTCGACTTATTCAATTTTAGTGTAAGTACCTACTAATAATAAATAATAACCTTATGTTAATGTAAATCAGTCATGATCCGTGTATAAATAAAATTGTCCAAAAGCCAATATTCAAGAAATGCGAAAATTGCGTTAGGTAGGTACATTATGTTTAAACAGTTTTGAACGATGATGATCAAACATCGAAAACGGCTAAAACAAACGTATACCACAGTGTACAGAACCTCTTCATTGCAACATTGTAATTATCTTTTAATGGATTTCGATCATTAGTTTTGATTATGCAAATATGCTTTTGTAGAGCGACGAGCGCGTCTGGTGGTTATATGATATTGGTGGACGTCCAATGAGGCACCCGAAGACACAATAATAATAATAATAAATTACAGTGTCATCTTATACATAATCTAATAATACGAGTATTATCATATTATAAAAAAAATTCGTTTTGTTGTTACGAGTGGGAATAATATCATATCATATCGTAGTTGATTTATGATGGCTTTTTCTAGACTGCTGTGCGTGTCTGTCGAGTAGCTTATACACCTATCATACGGGGCATTATAATAATATTATGTATAAATGTTAAACATATTACGCATTTCCCTTCAAGTATAAACCGAAACAATTGTCCCAATATCGTACACGATCCGTCGTTATAAAATTGTATTATTTAACCGTTACGGTAACCCATTCGGTATTATTATTACATAATATACGTGTGTCGCAGAGTCGTGATACGATTAATGTAAATATAACACTTCGGGACATCGCGTGCGTTTGCCATTAAACTAATTATTGTACTGCTTCAGCGTCGTTCGGACACACAGACGATCGATAAATAATTTCTTGCCTCCAACGATTTTCCATTTACTTTCAAGACGTCGTCGTGTTCGGTTGTATATTTTATGTTGTTTCTCATTATCAGTAGGGTCTGTAATATTATTATGCATATGCGGAAAACACGTTTTTTTCTATAACGACGACGGACGATACTGTACTAACTCTAATTTACACGCATATGGATACGTTCTTCAATGTTATATTACTATAATCTATTATCTACCTACTTAAGTATGCTCAACGAAAAATATTCTATCGTGTTTTCTAATTTTACCAACTGCCAACTTTACTATTATGTTGTATATTAATTATAGATAAATTAAAAAAAAATACACTGATTAGTGATTATTAATAATTATCACTACAAATTACAATATTATCGTTCATAGTATTATATTGGTATACTTCGAAACTTGTATATTTTTTAATTATTATATATAACGATCATAATATATTATACAATAACTATTCGATATTACGATTAATACGGTTCAAAAATATCTGGGACATATTACTTTGGGATGCCAGGTAGATAATCCACCTACTCGTATCACTACCATATTAGATCGGACATGATAATAATATTTAGAGCGAACGCTGTGGACACGTCGTGTCGTACTTTGGTAATAATAATTATTTTATTTTATTATAATATTATCGTTGCAATACTATTGAGCGTGACACGTTTTACTTTACGATGTGTCTGCGACGAAAGCGCCGCAGAGGAAAGTTGCGGCGATTTGCATAAAATATCGAAAATTACATACTTTAATATATTCAATCACTATATATTATATTATTATATACCCGTGTCCCATATAATGTCATATTATAAGTTATAACATTTGCAGTACCTCCTCCCCCCGACCCATTACCGATCAGCAGCTAAATATTAATATTATTATTATTTTACTGGCGCTCGCATTACGAATATCGCGTTATTATCGCCGGCGCGGTACCTATATTATATTATTATTATTATATTATTATTATTATTATTATTATTATTATTATTATTATTATTAGCTAGTCGTCGTATCGGGTGGCCGAGTTCATCGAGTTCAGGGCTAACGTTACGCCTTCGGGTAGCCGCTGTACAGGCAATAACAATAATATTGTTTTTGTGTTATTAATATAATAATAATATATTATATTATACTCAACGTACTTACGTCTGTACGTGGAACAATATTATAAAACATATAATGTAGGGTTATAAAAAACAATTATTATATCGATAGGTCGTATCTAAAAGGGCGCCGTTTTTGTTCGGACAATATGTGATATACTGATAATATAAGATTTTACCATACAACAACGCCACAACGGTGAATACTACATTATCGGAGACGATGTACAATATTGAAGTGTCTTCAGCGGAGGAAATATACAATTTATAATAGTACGAGAGAGGTTTAACTGTTGGGCTTCCACGCCCACGCGTAGGTATATGTATGCCACTAATAAATAGTAAATACATCATTAATAGATCAGGAGGATAATTTATTGTAAGTAGGTGGAATTCGATAGAATATAGAAGTATAAAGTACATATCGGACAGTATTTGGAAATAAAAATTATTATTATGATATACGTATATAGTGACCATAGGTAGTTGTAGTCCACCTGACCAGTGACCACCTACATAAGCTGCATGACTACATGACGTGCAGTCGGAGTACATCATGACTACTTATAAATGTACTCGAATATTATAATAAATATTATACAGAAATGTAAAATAAATAAATAAGAATATTCTAGTCAGAACAAAAAAAATTGATCAGATTCGGGAAATGCTGAGTGATAATACAACAAATAAATATATATACTGATATACGATTTACATATAATAAAATGTACTGAAGTTTTAATCATATAGTACTAAAATTCGAGTTATGAACTTGCTTAACATTCAAATTATAATTAATAATATAAAATAGTTATGGTAAAGTAATTAGGTATTTATCATTAGCAGTTTACAATATTATGTAGATAATAGCAAATAATAATAATGCCTATTATTTTATTCAAAATCAAATCCAATATGTAAGAAATATATTGTCATTGCACAATATTTCCAAAAAAAAAAAACTATCGATTAACATTTAGGCCAATTATAAATACAAAATGAAGGGGTGCAAGTACACACCCTTCCCCCCCCAAAAAAAAAAAATGGCACCCCTCCAAAACTATATAATTTATTTTACAATGTTAATACTTTTACAAACGATCTATAACATCACATAATTAATAAATCTATATATATGTAATTTGTCAATAGTTTCAATACGTTTATGATTTTGTTGGCTTCAATTCTATAAACTTATAGAAATACAATAAACCGCTCTGTTGTACAGTTAGAGGAGTAGAGTGTACTTCGTCTTTGAGTAAGTTGTATTATGTTACAATACACACAGAATGCAAATCAAACTTTGAGAAACTTTAAAATTGATCCTTTAAATAATATGCCGTAAATCACGAATTAGTACTCAATCATCGATATTTTTATGCTGACATTTATCAATGGATTTGATTTTTAAACTATACACGTTTATTACCTACCTAGTTAATATACCTGGTAATAATATTCAGGTAATATTAATTTCAAAATATTTTATTGGCTAATATTTTTCAATAATTTATGTGTGGGAGATAGTAGTTGTAATAGGTATAAATCAATTTAAATTTTCTAGTAAAAAGTATCGAGCCTTTCAATTAATATATGAATATAGTTTATGATACAAGTCACCTGCAAATAGGTATAAGGATGGCAGCACATCAAAAGTAATGTTAACAACCCGAACAGGATATTGAAACTAAATGTTGAACACTCGACTCATTTGGCTCACCTAGAGGCCTATAGAGCATTGTGAGTTTGTGATGTGTTACGAATTTCGGAAAAATTAGAAGAATCGCATGTTATAAAACAGTCTATAAGGTGTATATAAAATCTGCCACTACGTCGCGGTGACCCGATAGAAGGTCGGTCGCCGTCAATGGCAGTTTTTCTCACAACAATATGGAATAATATCACAATCGTGGGGTGGCCTTCGCAAACACCATAATATTTCAATTCGGAAGAACACAATCGCGTTCGTGACGGAGAATTTATCACACCTGCATTGCATTATTGAAAAACACCGAGGAGCTTTTAAAAATAACGATGTTTTTGTTTTCGTCGTTTACCATCGGTTATAAGACGCTTGCAGGACACGCGAAATTATAATTCATCAATACAAAATTATATATATATATATATATATACCTACTTTGATAAAACCGGAAACACTTATTAAGCACATCGAAACCTGTTATTTATCGCAGCTTAACCGTAAGCCGAACGTAACGTTTTAATATACTTATAGGTAGGTAATTGATGGAAGAATTTTTTTTATTCGATTATTAATATTTTACACGCCATATGCGAATTACATAAGTACACTGTATAGTTATTATTCTATGTATATGATTGTCTCACTTCTATCATGCAGTGGTATCGATCAATATACATTTATATACCTTTATAGGAACAGTCGTATAATATACGTGTTTCTTCTTGAGCTGAGAGAATTGAGAAATCCTTGGACGCAAACCAAAAATCATCGATTTATGTAACTGAATATTATGATGAAATTATATTATGTAAAAATCGAGTAAAACTTATCGAAACGGGATTAATTTTAGTTACCTTACATTATAATAAATTAATGTCCACCTTCGCTGAATCTTGGCTGTTTTTAATTATTCTTCCGATTATTAGCCAATTAATTTAAATATTATTTTAAAAATACCCCAGAATATTGACTCCCTCCCCCGAAAGTGCCAACTAAATCCAATTTGCTACCAGAAACTATAACCTAAAAGTAGAAGACATTATGATTTATGAAGTTTTTTTCCTGTTCCGAATTTGATGATAGACACAAAATATACATAAATTATATATTAAAAAAACACTACAAACACATCATTCTAAAAATAATACATTCATCACTCCACTATATTGCTTAAAATATCGGTTTGTAGATAATTCAATTGTATTCTACTTAAATTGTATAGGTTAATTGTATGGCTAAAGCGTGATAATAATTATTAATAAGTTACATAAGTATTACACAATTATTACATAATAGTTTTAGATTTAACACTAACATTGATCATTACTATTGAGTTAAAAAGCCTTTGATCGCCAGGGAAAAGCACCCCTCATTTTTACAAAACTTGGTAATGAATAATGCAATATATCAACCAACATCCTTAAATATCTATAAACTATATGTAAAATCTTCTTCAGTTCTTCCTTCCATTTCTTTATCTGTGTTATTTATTAATAAAACATTTTATTTGTGTTTATCAATTCTTGTAAGTTGAAAATATCGGAAAAAATATTGGTTGACCTTTTTTTCAAATGTAACCTGAGCTATATTGTTTATCATTGCAATTGTTTTATTTAAGTTTATAAGGTTCACCTATAACTAATTGTAGATTATGTTATTTAATTAAGTAATGCATTTGCCTGCAATTTCATTATAGTTTCCACTTTCCTCAAACACTTCCTCAGAACCTACTATATTTGAAGTGTGGGATTATTTATTTTTAATAAAATTTTATTTAAATTTCGTACGTTTTACTCGAGATACCTACTTATTTAAATAGGGTGATTCAGGACAGTCAATCAACAATGATAGGTATATATTTTAATTATTAATATTGTAATTTGTCATAAAATATCACTTTTAATTTCTCATCCTTATTTTAAAAATGTACCCATAGGCCATAATGAATATTGATAATAAAATATTTATGATAACGTATTCGTAAAATCATAAAAAAAACAAAAAGACTAAATAATAATAATGTATAAGCTGATACGATGTAGCGACTGTCTTACAAATTTATGGAGAGGTATCTAGTTTTTACCTTAACAATTATTAAAAATAGAGTTCATACACTGTTCATATGGTTACTGAAGTATGAAATACTGAAAATACCGTGAGCTAAAGTAATTACTGAAAATAACGTTTACAATAATATATTTCTGTGCTCGATACCTAACCTATCAGTATTCGAAAAATCAGTTTTTGGTGTTTAGTGTAAACGGTCCATAGTCCCAATTTGTAAACTATAATATAGTGATCCACGACAATAAAAAAGTTAGGAACTTCTGATCTAGAGCAGCTTGTAGAACTTGAACCTTTTATATTATATGTCTCTTTTTATTTTTGTAAAATCTCCCCACTCCCCCGTGGTATTAAAAAATATCAAATTTTCCTGGATTAGAAAGACTGTTCTTGTTCTACCGATTACCAAGATGCAGTATTTTTGGTAATGTATGTTATAAATGTTAATGTATAAATTTGGCTTGTAACGTTTTAGTGTAAAAGTTATATTTTAGTGTTAAAACTTACAGCTACATGACACTATAGAATCTAACCAGTGAATAATATAGGTAATTAAAATGCACTCGTAAAATTTGGATACGACTTTTTTATGAGCACGGTATCCCGTTGTCCAATTCTAAAATATAAACTATAATTTTTGTCTGTATTCGTCATAAATTCAACACAAAAAATAAGTAATATTCAGTAATATAATAGTAAAGTAGGTACAATGGGAAATATGACGATTTTAAAGATTCAACGACAATCCTAGACAGTATAATTCTTGTACTCTTGTATATTGTACTTTATAAATGATCACACACCTTGGACTTTTAAAATTCAATTTTCGAACAATACTTTATTAGTTCTATACCGATTTTAATATGCGTATACATGACACAGTTTATTTTACTTCAACTAGTTCAACTTCACAATGGAATGTCAAACAGTCTGTTGTATCTATTTTGTTATGTTTGTTCGTCAAGTTAACCACTTAAAAGTTAGTGAAAGTTTAAACTTTAAAAGGATAATTTCGATTGAAAGCGTATTTTGTATACTTGCTATTTTTAGCAAGTAAATCGAATGTGTATTTTAACATTTTATAAAACGTCCAAAGTACGAGTGCACGATTTACATAAAAATTCCAATTGGATGAAACAAGTTCTATTTGTATGTTCCATAATATATTATTATATATAAAATGTTATCCACCCTAACAAAACGTGTTTTCACACTGAATTTTGAATAGCACAACAACACAATATAATGGTACAATGGTTGTAAGTTTAAAACGTAATAACGTAATATTATCATAATATTTACAGTAATTAATATCGTAGTCTGGTGCCTACCTAGGTATACAGAATTACAAACAAGTAAACAACAGCCCGAACACGTCATCGCGTGTATTCGCCGAAATGATAAAAAAAAAATAAAAAAAACGAATCAAAGTAATGCGCGTTATGGGAAATACAACGAAATAAACATATATATCGGACGGTTTACGTGATGATTAAGCCGTACGATTCGATCGGACCGAATCACCCATTCATTTTGATTGCACGTACGGTTCGAAGACTTCCTGAAAAAAAAAAAAAAAAATGAAACCGATTCTCCGTTGAAATAAAGACGCGAAAAGTAATATCGGGTATGACGTTGATAGTAAATAATAATATTTCACTAATCGCGCGCCCTACGTGTGGTTGTGTGCAGAATAATAGCGATTAATCACACCTCAGCTCCGGTTAGCTCAGTCGAAATCTGAAATCATTATTATACGACACTGTGATAACTGCTAATAGGCACCTAGGTACCGGATATACAATATTGTTATCATCGTTGAAACAATGCATCAACGTATCCGATCGATCCGATAACGTATCTGACACCGTTTAACAACAACATGCCGAATTCGGTCACGTACCTACCTACACTCGCGTCGCTCTCAAATCGTCGTATTCGTATTATGCCTAGCCGACACTGTGACGGGTCTGCGTACGAAATGATTTGGGTGTATTATGAAGCGCATATTGTGCAATAATAATATTATTTTATCGCGGTGCGTTTGGGTAAGTCATAATGTCATGCAGTGTCATCATGGCCTGTTCGCGCCGAAACAAGTCTCATGTCTCAAGGGGACCGGTGGCGGACGGTTTTTAAGGAGTTCGGAATGAGCGATTTTCAAATTTGGGTCTGGTAAATGGGTGCGCAGCAAGTGGTCACTATAGTGTGTAAAAGAAATGGCGGAGCGCTCCCGCACACGCACGTGCAAGTCACCGACTCGACGTTGCGCGCGTGAACGGTTTGCGAATTTGAATTTGAATTTAACAATTCTAGAACGGTCAGTCCACATTTTAAGATTTCCGATTTGAATTCTGAATAATCGACGTTTGAAAATTCCGAAATTTCAAAATATTTAAACCAAATGTATAGTTGTTGGGGGTGAAATCGGGAAAAGTGGACCGGCCGATCTCCAGCTAGTAGACGTAATAACGAATCCAAATAGTTACTGTATTTATTTATGTGTTATTATTTTGTTTATAAAATGTTTACTTACAGTAAAAACTATTATCGCATAACTAGGTCGATCAGTATGATGGTAGGAAGATTTGTATGTTTTTACTAAAATTCGCCACCGATCCCCTTATTTTCGATTTCCCTCTCGTCCATAACTATTTACTATGCGTGCATATTATCATATCCGTTTGCCGCGAAAAATAACATAATAATAAATAATGATAATTATAATTATTATTAGCATTACGCTTATATAGTGTAGTGGAGTGTGCGTAGACTGTAGACTATACAAACATTAAATTTCAATGACCAGATTATAAATTATATACCAGTTATAACAAAATCCAAGCTGAAGTGGATGACTTTGTATATATTATTATTATTATTATATTATATTTAGTTATAATATATCATTATATTATAAAACAATAATAATAATACATTTATGTTATTATACACTCCCACTGTATAAGCGAATGTTTACATCAGTGATTCCGAACAAGATTAACCGACAATGCGTTAATAACATAAGCGTTTTCAAGCCGCTATAACAATCAAATAAATACAATTTAATTATATATTTATACACATAATATTATACACTGCAATATTGTCAATTGTTCTTACGATCATATTATTATAATATTATTATGTATATTAGATACTAATTTATACGTACTTATGGGATTATTAGATAATTCTCACCCACGTTTCTTATCATTGAAAATAGTACTATTTAGTTTGAACTCGTAATAATTACACCATGACCTAATTTCCATTTAATTCACAATATTGTGATAAAGTGTATCTTATCCTAACACTTTTTTGCTGACTCATCATTACAATATTAACATGAACCGTATCGGTTTATGACATTCATCGTGTCTAAATAGTAAATATTAATAGAGAAATGGTCTCTATAACGAACTTTAGGCGTTTGAAATTTATAATATACGACATTTAGCTATATGTTTATCTATAACGGTAAAATACACGTCTCGTTATCACAATTGTTTTTTAATCTGCAGTTGAAACTAGAAAATCGAAACAAACATCTATTGTACATGCTTATATTATTGATGTGTGTTGCTATTATTGATGTATGTAACTGTGTTCACTTCTACAAATATATAAGCTATAAGTTTCAATACCTTTTTACCAAAGCATTTCATTATAAGATATTGTATTCAATACAATATACTTTCCAATTGAATAGTGTATGGCTTTAATGTGTCAAAAGTTGTAAAAAAAAATGATCTCTTGCATCTTACAAGATGATACAATTAATATAATATAAAACTAAAAACTAAATGTAAAACGCCCAAAACAGGCTTTGTTTAACTCCAAACTATGATCGCATTGATTATGCGTTCATTTTTTTTAAATATATAAAACATTTATAACAGCTTTAAAATGTATACCTATATATTATGACATTTTACTTGCATTTTTTTAACCATTGGTCAATTAAAACGGAATATTTATAGGTTTGTTAACCACAAGTTTTCACTAGTATAATTTCTCGAGAAATGGGAGATTGGATGATTTTATTTTAACCACACGATTGCATGAATTAACTCCGAACAACGTACGTGACCAAAGGATTGTTATCGCGTACATAATGGATCATATTATAGCCTCAGTTGGCTTTGATGTATCCTCCTAAGCTTTAGGTTCTTGCTTGTTTTTCATTTATTCTTTTCGGTTATTTAATTTGTTTCAATCTAATGATGAAAACAGTACTTCATAATGTTTTCAAAGCACGTTCCCGCTATCAACACTGAATTATAATAATAATAAAACCGCCGACGATTTAGAACTCTAAAAAACCAATTGGTGGTCGGCGATAGGCCAACAATTTTTTTACTGCAGAGTAGTATTTTCTTCGTACAATATAGTTTGATATAATATACCATGCACCATGTACGCGTAGTTAAAAGAATAAATGCCGAAAAGTTTAAAAATCTTGATATCACTATACAGTATACACAATAACACATATAGATTTTATATAGGTATATACCTAAATACCTAATATAAATTAAAATAATAAACTGACTTGCATGGTCTTCTTATTGTGGGACATCGGACGAGACGTCCAAGACACGTAGTCGTAAAAATATGAAAAAGAAAATAAATATTAACCCACTGTACACACTATAAACTCCCACAGGTATCTCAACAGATACGTATCAGACGCATACGCACGTGTGTGTGTGTGTGTGTGTGAGTGTGTGTAGATGTAGTCGTTGTCGGACATAACCCGAACGAATGCCGTTCAAGTCTATTATACATTTACACGCATGAATAGTCAAAAACTCGGAACATCCGCCGGACACGTATAATATAACTATACGTGTGGATTGTAGAGTATAAATACGATGATGATGGTACCTATTATATTATTTTACTTTTTTTTTTTTTTTAGGGGATAGGATAATAATAATATATTATACTTCCCTCTTGTGTGTACGCACCGACCTGTAGCTCAATTATGCTAACGACTCCGTACAACACTGCCCACCATAAGTTATCAAAAATTCGGACGAGTACCATCTATACGATCTACCTAGCTCAGATATTGATGAATTTTACCTCGGAAATAGGTTTTCAAGACCCAAACGAATACGAGTGAATTATAGCTTAATTTAAGCTTATCATTCTTATAGTTATGTATTCTAATATTATCAAGTCTTGGTAGAAGTCATATTTCCACGATACGATTTTTTTAAAATTATTTAATTGTTTAGTAAAAGTGTGCATTTTTACCAACGATAAAAAAGAGTAATTATAAAAAAGACCTTTTAAAACAGTAACCTTAATTCAAATTCTCCGTGCATTAACTTGCTTTCTCCTGTGAAAAAAAATACATCAAATAATCGGTCGAATTAATTTTTAATTTAATAAATGACTCACTATTATTATGTTATTAACACTTACCTATTATTTAAAAGTTTTAAATAAAAGGTGAAGTATGAACCTCTACATTGTAATGTAAAATTATTATTTTATTAATGAGTTATATTTATTAATGCGTTTGTCTGGGACGAAAATAAAAATGTTATGATAATATTCTAATATTTTGTAATATAAAAACATAAAATACAAATTGTATAATATCTAAGAGTCTTAGACTAAAGTAAACTCCTAATCGTATCATTATAGTTAATATTTAAAAAAAAATTGCATATTTATTGTTTAAATTATTTATTTATATTATTAATTCTTTGAAAAGCGTTCTTGCAATCTTGATTATTGATGATTTATTAAACTTTTTATTGATAAGGATAATACAAATTGTATAACGCCCGCAGAAACGTATTTTAGAATCGATTGATCTATCAAAATCACGAATGATTTTTATAAGTATTTTAAATATTTTAAATGATATGGGCACCAATAAAATAGTGATTTTACAAAAAAAATATTTCTGCCAGTAAAAAAACTAACAAAAACACATTGAGTAAAATCAATACATTCATCGCACTGTGGCTCAGAATCTAAAATATACTACAATAATAAAATAATTTCCTTGATTAATATTTATTGCATAATAATAAGTAACATATAGCTTTAGTCTATTCGATGAGGGAAGAAATGAGATTAAAATGAGAATAATAAGTTTTAAATATTTTAATAACTTAACATCGATTTTATCATTATAATTCTTTCAATGTTCAAGTTATACATTTTTAAATTTCTTTCGTTGTTTAAAAATTTTGTACGGCCAATTTGAACACATTTATTAATTTATAGTAATTTATAGCAATCTAAATGTTGAATTATTTATTCCCATTAAGTATTCATATAGTTGTACATTTTAGGATTTTCTACTGAAGAACTTTTATGATTGTGAAAAAGTCAAACATCGTTGTGTTAAATAACAATTCCCATCGGATGTGTGATGACAGTTAAAAAAGAAACACTTAAAAGATTACTTCTCTGCACTATCCACGTGAGATTTATATTAAATGCATCGGTGATAAAATGCAATGAAAATAATGTATACATAATATTACTCAACGCTTTAAACACACTTTTATGTCATACAATTTTTGTCCGTCACATGTTATATTGTTCAAATACATTACGAATTAAAATACTTATTTTCTTTTGTGTTGTAAAAAATAAAAAATATTATATGCCTACATACACTTAGTTTAAAAATTGAACATATACTTGTACAGCATTATTTAACATTTTGTTCATTTTAGAGAGTGTGAAACAATAGTATATACTTTCATTTTTTTGCATTTATGCGAGTATTAAAATAAAATGACTTATATTATACGGACATAACTGTTTAAAGTGTGTCTTGATACGTTTATTTTTAAATATACACTTTATTACTTTATCGAAATTTTCCATTTTAAATACCTCAATGGACATTGGACACCGAGTTATCAAAATGTAAAAACTATTATAGTATTAATAATAAAGCTTATCGTCAATGATTGAATTTACTATACCTATACAGAGTTATTAATTTAAAAAATCATCGGTAAACTCGCTCTTTACACGGTAATTATCAACTGTAGTCGTCATTGAGTAAGTCACTTTAACAGTTTAACGGATGTGTTAAATGTGATGAATAATTACATACAAATAACAATTCTATAGGCGTATATTTCTAAAGATATTTGATTATATATATATATATATATATATATTTGTTTTTCTATTAGCAATACGATAGGTATATTTAACTAATTTTTGCCAAAAACAAATTGCCAAACCAAAATATATTACAATCTAGTAATGTATAATATTAACTTATAAGTTATTACCAACGTACCGTAAAATGGCGTGAAAAGGTTCGAGGTATGATATAAAAATTAAAACTGTTTAAATATTTTGTACCTACACATCATTGGGTATAACTGTGTGTTGTAAAATTGTGTTTTTTATTTTTCCTACTTCTTCCAAAACGAAATTCTAATTGAAATAATTTACTAGTACGTTCTTTTATAATGGTTTGTTACGAAAATTAAATAAAATAATTTATGTTAAAATTAACCAAAATATGTATGTATGTGAATTGTATTATTATGATGCATTATGCAACGTATTAATCGGTAAAAGTATGAAAAATTAAGAATAAGTTTAAAAAATACCTATCATATAAGTTGTTTACATATCAATATGCTCAGCATTTAGAAATGTTATTTGTATATCAACCAAATATAATTAATTGTTGGGATAAATATTCTATAATTTATATAATAATATTGTATAAGTAATAATTATTATTATAACTTATATAGTAATAATGTGGTCTAAGCTTTGTCAGTTGATAAATCAATGGACATTTTATAACCAAGACACATGTAAATAATGCACGAGTAGATTATGAAAATTAGGTATGGGGAAAAATTATATTCTAAAAAGGATTTATTTACTAAATGCAAACTTATATTAAGTACCTCTTGTTGAGCTTGGTAGGAATTTAGTTAGCTATTCATTTTCATTAAAAGCATTGAAATCTATATATTATAAACCAAGGCATTTAGTGTGTGTTCAAAGATTGTGTAGCTAACATAGAGTATATACTATACAGTATATCACACCGAACGCGAAGGACCCTCCTATTCTCAATTTAAACCCATCTATAAATGTGTATTAAATTCTGAGTATTTCAGACTGAAATTGACAAACACTTTATAGCTATATAGTAATTCAGAGGGTATTCTCTATACATTATTGTTGAGAATAGATCCTGCCAAGTACCAAGTGTTAGAAATGATGTTAAGCTCGAGCAGTCAAGCATGATGACGGTATACGATATGAACTAGACCATATATAGACTAGCTGGTGTCAGGAAGTAGGTATATAATATACATATTAAATACGCACGTACAGATACAAGGTTTCATAATTGTTATTATCAAGTCAACGGGGCCAAACGACATAAATATAGGTCGGAATAATATATTCTCTAAAAATCTTCGTTAGGTTTAAAAATAGGCAATATTTTCTGTTAATAGTCAAAATTCTCTTAAGACATAGTAGGTACCCACATAAAGTCATAGGCACATGGTACATGGATGCTCCGGGGCCCGATCATCAATTGAAAACTTTTTTTTTCCAAAATAATACTTGTTGTTGTTATAATTTTCATGGACACTCGTTGACCTAGTGTATCATGCACATTATTGTATATCACATAATATAGTACCGCATAATATTTAAGTTGGAATGCATATTTTCTCTAAAAATATGAACCAAAAATGTGTACACTTTGATTTAATGCAATATAATGTGCCTATTATTAAGATATCTTACTGCTATTCACTTGCATATGTATATATAGAACAAATCGTAACAAATATGGAAAAAGATAAAAGTCCAACCTCTATAGTCATAAATAACAAATAAAATACAATTTAAAGATGTGTGAAATCGTATTACTTCGAACTAGGGCTTCCGTTTCTGGGGGTTTAGCTTTTCGTTTTAATCAAAAATTAAAATACGCGTGGATACTCGTAAAAATACGAATATCTCCGAAAAGAGCATCTAAATTAGAGAAGAGAAAAAGAGAGACTGTATGAAAAATGAGGGATAACGTAGGGGATGTTAGTAAAAACTTTGCAAGAGGACGACCCTATGTGGATGTGTTTACAGTAAATAAGAGGGTGCGTTTTAATTTTGTTAGTGAAAAAACGGTTTAAATGAGAGCAGCGGAGCGTATGATGTTAAAACAACTTCCAAAGCATCCAACGCTAGTTTGTTACTCTGTGCAGTAGCTAGGCTTACGTCTAATTCGTAGACCCATTGAGATTCTTCGAAGTGGATATTTAGGACCTCTGCAAAGGCTAATAACATGTAATTTTATTTGTTTTTCATTTCGAATAGCGTACATCACGTTTATGTTTTTTTCAATAGAGACGGTGATATATATTTTCAGATGTCATAACTCAGGTAATCTGGTTTGAAACACTAGTGTCATCAATTAATATTACCATATTATAATAAATTGTATTATTAACAAGTTTTATATTTTATGAATTATAAATTATAATATTACGTACCCGCGTTTTTAAGGCTTTATTTGGTCTGCGCAGATACGTCGATAATTTTCATTGTCATCAGTGTATTCGAAACAATATGATCATTATATTATATTATCATTACCTATATAAAATATAGATTAAATACTAGTAGAATCAATGATATTATTGATATTAAGTGAAACAATACTTACTATTTTTTCTATTATATTGTTATTAATATCAATTTATAAGGAATTTCTACCAAAATAATAGGAAGCTATTTATTCTTCAAACCACATGACTCATTTTAACTGATTTTGAATATTTTTGAATAGGTATAATAAACAAACTTTTTTCAAGCTATTGCATAGTTTTTATCGCAGGCCTGGCGTGGGGACTGAAAAAAAAATTTTCGTAACGTAAACACAATATCAACATAATAAGAAACTTTATTACATTATTAACACATTTTATAATAATACTAGCTCTAAGTGAAATTCAGACGCCTGTTGGACTCGCTGAGAGTGGGTACCGAATTTGGAGTAAGAGTCGTTTGAATTATAAAAGTCGCGACAGTTGTAAGACGAAAGTTTAGGATTTGTGATAAGGATTATTAATATGGTTTGGAGATAAGGATTGGCGCTTTGGCGGGAATGTTTAAAAGTTTGAGCATCTAGCAATCTGTCACGAACGTTGTAAATGGATAGGCTGGACACGATCTCGTATTATATATTGAATACGTATTGGATAAGTAGTTACTGCCATCGTTCGTATGGTACTTTTTGTTGTTAAAAAGTGTAAAGTCGATGCCGTATTCGAGTGTATAGCTATCAGTTATTAAATCACACAGGTAGGGTTTATGTTGTACAAACAAAAAAACTTCCTTGTACACAATGTTCTTAGTGACAAATCGCCCGCTGTCATAGCCGTACATGCCGACCCTCACGGACAAATAAATAAAATAAAATATATATTTACTTATATTATTAATATTATAGTTAGGTATGTGAGAAATGTATATTACAAATTGTAATTATTTAATTTATAAAAACTATTTAATGTATTTATATTTCAAATTGTGAACTCATGGGCCCCCACACGAACATGTTCAGTGGGGCCCATTATCTTCTTGAAGAATAAATAAAAATAAATAAATAAATAGTAAATAATATATTAAATTAAATAAATACATAATAATAAATGTACTATATTATACTTCTATGGTTACAGAATTGTTATTTACGGACAACATTAGTTTGTGTACATTAATTATTTGTCCTCGTGTCGACCGATGACGGCCGCGCTGATCATCGACACGGCGTAGTCGCCCAAATCAGCTCCGTCGAACGCCTGCTTTTCGACGTCCATGACTTCGGGTTCGAGTATTTGCGTTCGATTTTGGCCATGAGAGCTGTGACTACATCCATCAGGGAAACGTCGAAATAGTCCCTGAGGATCTGGTCATCGTACTCTCGTTTCATGGTGGTGTGGAAAACTGTACGTGCTTACTACTCGGAAATACAAAATGTTATGAACGCAAAACTAGAATATCGTCCTAAATTGTCGTCGAAAAATACAAACATTTCCCAGACGACGGGTGTCGAGTTGTTATTATTCTGGCCAGGGAGTACGCACACGAAATTATGTTCCGATCGGTCGGCGTTAAGATTTTGGGCTTTTTTAATTTTTTCAAATCCGTTATTATTGACACCTATATATAACCTATAAACGCAAATAGGTAAAATAATATATCATAATATAATATTTTAACGAGTAATCGTGTTTCGGTTTGTATTTGGTGTACTGCAGCGCTCATCGATGCATAATGTACCTATATGTACTGTTAGGGAAGTCTTTTAGTGTTAGATTCTGAATGGAGCGATGAATTACGTATCGATTTTGCAACGATGTGTGTGTGTTTTTTTTGTTATTTATAGTCTAACCAGTTGTTTGAGCATAAGAAGTCTCAAATAAAATATTTCTATACCTACGGTGTTTATCAACCATTATCAATAAAAAAAAACTCATTTTGTCATTTTCTTTTCGGTCGTCGCGCTCAAAAAGTGTAACTTGAACTAATATTATACAAAAATATAAAGTTATAATCACTTGATAGGTACATAGCTACAAAATTGCTTTTTTTAGACTTTTTTTTTTTTTTTATCTATGAACCGCTGGAAGTACATTTAATAGATTATATTAGTTGTCGTAAAAACATTTCACCACGAACTTTATGAAATGTAGGTAATTTCTATTTCTTAAATATTTTAAGTTAGGTAAGAGATATGAATATAAGTTGGTTCAACTTTTAAATTCGACTATTAAATACCAGTATTTCATATAAAACCAAAGTCACTTTTATTAATACGAGAAATTGCACTTTTGAAGTTTAAAATCAGTTGTTTAAAACGAACTTCGAACAGCAAGTAGTTTAAATAAGTTTTAAAAAAAGAACGTATTGTAGAACTTTTTGAAAGCATTATTAATCATTGTTGTAATGCATTCAATTTACAGTCCATTGTATTTAAACTAAGTAGTTTTAAAAAAAGTATATACACAAAACTACTACTTATTAATCAATTCGTAATAATTGGTACCAACATTTTTGTTTTAAAAGGGAAAAAAATGATACCATAAACAAAGTGTATTATTTATCTTTTTAACACAACAAACTAATTCTAAAGAATAAAAAATTAAAAATAAACTTCGATTTATTTTCACTATAATACCTTCAATGTATTTTAAAAGAATCGCTCAGCTGTAAAAACGGACTTTTTTGTACACAGTTCGTTTGCTTTTTAGTCGCTCTTTCTTGTCGTGCGACGTAGAAATATTATAAATCCCGAGTTCAGATAAACTCCTCCTTCATTTACTTTTAATATAAAATTCTTTTGAATGGAAGTTTTTCGACGATGTAATCATATATTTCCGCGATATGGCACGTTTGGCATTCTCGGAATGTTTTCAAGAGTTTATACGAATAACATCTACCCTATATAATAATATAGCATTTCGCTTTGCATTAATCGATAAATAATATAAAACAATAATTTTTTAGAAAATATTATGATATTATGCTCTTCGATCGACGAAATATCGTTCAAAATCCATACAATTTTAATGAGATGCATACTATCATTCACGCAGAACGAATCTCGCGTATCTACTTATAGACTATACACGGTATATAATAATATACCGTGGTCGTATCATGGAACTCTGTCGATATAATTGTATTGATTACCGAATCGTTTCGACTGCAATATTGTTACACTATTATATAGCACTACGACTGCACAGTAAACAACAGAATATCAAATGAGTTTCATCATATGAATATTCAAACATTTCCCATCTGTTGCCGTTAGATAAATAACGAAAATATTAAGCAGTCGTCTACATCGTGTTTTTTAGCTCGGTGAAAGTACAAGTTCGTTATACTCAAATGCATGTCATTAAGCAAATTAACGATTGGCGCAACAATGGCACACGCTCGGCGTAGGTACATAATAGTATTAAATAGTATCTAATTTTCAAATCGTTAAAGGTTATAAACGTTACGACAATAAAATAAATCAATATTATAATACATGATTGGCGCGCGTATGGACACAATAAAGGCAAACTAATGCGTCCACAGGTATTAGTGCGTTACACACATTATTATTGTGTCTCTGAAATGGTTATGATATTATGGATATCGATCTTTAACGTCCATGGTCTACTTATTATTTAATATTTACTCAACAGCCGTCGCCGCCGCCGTACGAAAGTACGAAACCGATTAAAAAGTACGCGTGGGTAGGTATGCATACGCATAATATTATACAATATATATTATATTATAATATAATACGGTTCGTCGTGATCATATCGAAGCATATAAATGCAGATTTGTTCTCCTTTAGTTCCCACAGAAACGCGAGGGACATATTTTATTAATGAATAGTATTCTTCTAAAAAAAAAAACTCCAATGATCGAATGGAGCACTCTAAACGAATTCCCTGTAGTAGGTAGGCACTGCTGCTGCACAATCAAAACCGTAAATTATATATATAAGCCCCACGGTACGGTATATTATCCCCTTTTTCTTTCTTTCTATTTTTTTATGAGCGTTTTTCCCCCATACACCACTCGTCAAGTTCTAAAATGTTTGCTAATCGACGATGTTCCCTTTTCAAATGTTCTGAAGTATGAGGGTTTTACAAGTAGTATTACTTCCTCCTCACAGAATGTTTACGTTGATTTTTATAATTGACATATTTTTGTATTCTCCTTTTGAAAAAATAAATATACCTATACGGGTACATAACATGTAATATGCAAAATATTATTGTAATCGTTGACGTAATATAATACGGACTTGTTGTAACTACTGTCGTAGCCTGTAAGATATCTATACATCATACCCTCGTGTTTACTAGAACAATTAAATATCTGATATTTCGATAATATATTATAACATATTATTATTTTGCATACATATTTCAATATTTTAAACTATTAAAATGGTATGAAAAAAACAGAAAAATTGTATTTTGACAAAACATATTTTATCGATGGTAATTTATTGTATCTATATAATTTAAAATACCCTATTTTTATTGAAAAGAAATATTTTATTATTTTTATACAAAATTGTGAATAAAAAATTGAAATATTATCTTAAATGTATATTATAGGATTTTTTTTATTCAGCCTTTGAAAAAAAATATTGTAGGAAAATATTAATTATAGGAACTCTTACAATAAATATTCACGTCATTACATAATTTATTTATATCAAGTTTTGGATCACAAATAAAACTTTTATATTAAAAAAACCTTAACAATTGTCATTAATTTCCACTAAAAGTCAATAATATTGTGCTAATTTCATAAAAGTATGTATGAAAATATAAAACAATTTTCTTAAATGTTTAATGTTATGAATTATGATTTATGGCATTGATTAAAATAAGCAAATGTATAAAAAAAAAAATTATAAAACGTATAAAAGTTTAATAATAGTATAATAATCTAATATTTAATGAGTATATAGTAATCGGTGTCGTTCATATTATACATTCGTCCGTAGTAATATAAATATTACACATGCTATTGTATTATACTTAATATATTAGTAACATGTTCATATCTAATATTTTTTTGTTATTATCTATATATATAAAATAATTTTTCCTGATTTACTGATTCATCGTCACCTATAGCCGGAACTGCTGAAACTATTAGTATAATATGAGTATGAAATTATGTCCATATAGTTTCGTTTTGTGATGTAAGGACCCACTAAGAAAGTATTTCCCTAAATTCGCATTTTAAACCCACACAGCATTTGGGAAATGATAATATTTTGTGAATGTCTTGAAGTGGTTGGATAATGAATATTTGACTAATAATATTTTATAAATATTTTCTTCTTATGATAAAAAAATTAATAATGTACCATATGATTGTATAAAAATGTTGACTTAATATTTTTATAAAGTTTCTATAAAAATGTTTTTTGAAAATATATGATTAAAATATGAACTTTTGGGCCAAAGAATATAACTAAAATATTTCCTAATTATTTATGCAACTTTTTAAAATAAAGTACTATTGTTGAAATCGAAGCAATCCTTCTGGTAGAAATTTTGTATACAGGTCACAGGATATAAAAAAAAATAAAATAAATTAACACCATTGTAAAACCACTAGCTTCCTCGCTTCACTCAGAAGCTAAAAGTTATAACACAAAAAACTACACATGGGTGTAGCCGAGTTATTCAACTATATATAGGTTATTAGTACCTACCTATATTATGGTGTTTATAAAATATACGTTAAAAAATTACGATTATACTTAAATAAACAAATACAAAACGTTTAGACTGTTATACAACTTTTGATGTATAAGCCATAACTTCCGTTTGTATAATATAATATCTTAAAAATATTTTCAAAATGGTCCCGATAACATTTTTAAGACTTCTATTCTGCAAGTCGTTCTGTCGGTTCCCGTAGGGACTGAACCGGAATAATACAATCTGTACAACATTGTCGGATACCATCCAATAATATAATATATGGTACTATAACGACACACTATTTGACCTTCTGCGTCATCCTGTACGCAATAGGTTTGAAAAGTCCATACACCAATATATGAAATAATAAGTCGTCGTAAAGTTTGACATTGAACATTTACCGGGTAAACGACACCCTTGGGAATAATTTAAAAATTCAAAACACCAAATAGCAAACTCGTTCGCAATCATTCGATACACAAAAATAT
Organism: Sitobion miscanthi; assembly: GCA_008086715.1. Taxonomy (NCBI): domain Eukaryota; kingdom Metazoa; phylum Arthropoda; class Insecta; order Hemiptera; family Aphididae; genus Sitobion; species Sitobion miscanthi. The sequence continues at coordinate 15,793,481 of CM017800.1, forward strand.
AAATAATATTTCATATCAATAAATCAATATGAAAATAATATACGCATACCCAAACATGCAATACATTGGTCATAGGTGTGATAATTTCACTATGGTAAATGCTTGTCATTTTGTTGTACCTACCTATGTTTAGACTCTAAACAATTTTACAGTTGCTTATTTTCGGAACTTCTTGTGAAGTTGAGTTCTTTGCAACAGCTTGTGTTGAAGGTATTAAGTCCTTAAATTGGATTTTAATATAAGAGATAAAATATGTTGCTGATGGTAAGACAATACTTACTTCAGTTATTAAAATTTCATAAAAATAAACTAAAATTAAACGTACAAGTACTGAACCAAACAATTATAATAAATTATTAATTAAAACCCAAGATACAAGAGTAATGACTTTTAACACATTTACATTGTTATAATATATAAAATGAAATAATAGATGTTTTAAAAGTTCAGTACTTAAATTATCATTGATAATTAACATTTAAACAGATTAAAGTTAGTGTACTAATTAATAGTTAATGCTAAAAAGCGTTATTGAACGATTAAGACAACTTTTACTATCAAAATTTAAAATGTATATCATAATTTGGCCTTAGTGTTATAATTATGATTACATATAACTTTATAAGTTAGTATTTTTTATGTTTGAATACTAACAACAGAATACATATTTTGGTAAGCAGTTTACCATAATTGAGTATACATTTAATTCCTTATAATATATTATATAAAATCAGTATATTTGTAACACTACGTAATTGTTTCCACACTATTTAAGGGGCCTGCAGCACGTGAACTGTTTGTTGCTCAAAAACATGGCATACAGAAAAATGTTGTTGCAATAATTTCAATACGCCTTGGACTTGGATTTTCAAAATTCAATTTCTCAACCATCATAGAGTACGATTTTGAGTGACCAATTTTAACAAGCTTTTGGTTTTTATTATTTTTGTTTTAATTAACAAAATCAAAAATCAAAGTCCATTGTAGGAAATCATACTCTTTCTAACAAAAAAAAATTAATGAAACCAGATCACTACGAGGCGTGACAGTTTTTCTTGTAAAGCGTTTGTTGAAGCAAAAAATCGCGCTTTTAATATTTGGTCAGCGGTGCTGTTGACGTGTGTGCGCACTCTATAATCAGTAATCACTACATAACATTGGTTTGATTTTGGCTTATATTAAGTTATAACAAAAAGGTTCTGTCTTGCAATTATTATTTATTATTGGTCTAGGATTAGCATATAGGTAGTTCAAATTAAAAAAAAGTCTACAGTCTATATAGCAGCTGGAGTAATATATCATGTATATTATTGCTTTTCTACATAATATTATACTATAATAATAATTTTATTTTTTTAATTTTCACAATAAAATATGGCATTCATTGAATATTTAGTACTAAGCGACAACCCACTTAACAAATCCAATTACGATTTTGATTTGATTTAATGACGATACAGTATTTAGTCTACACATAGCAGTCTGTTTATAATATTGTATGTATTTATTGTTATTCATATTATAATCTTTAATATTTATAGTTTATAGAACAATAATTTGTCTGAACGTCTGTCAGATTGATTTAGGTACTGTTCGTAGAATTAATATACTACATCTTGTCATTAAAAGTTTAATGTATAAACAATTTGCATTACACCAATACAGTTTGTTCAGACACCGGGCAATTTATTAAAGAGTTAAAATGATTTATGAATGTGAAAATTAAATAATAACTGTAGATTTGGGTAATGGTGATGTCAAAAACCAATACATTTTTCAGTCTGTTTGTTTGATTTGGCTTGGATTGACATGTGCCAATGGACATCGAACGTTATATGTATAATTGAAATATCTAATACCAACAATATTTGTCAATATATGTCTTGAACTCTACCGTCGAAAATCAAAAAATTGTATTATTTATCATACATCTATATTTTATCTGCTATCCGGTATTAATCGTTTAATAATATTATAATACATAAGTTCTCCTATCCATATTTAAAACCCTGAACTCGGTTTATATTAACTAAAAAACACACATCCAGGTCCTATAATAGGTGTACATATTGTACGGTGTTAGGCATGCACGTATGCTGCAGCAATATAGTAGTGCATGGGTGTCAGATTCCCACATTATAATATCCTTTAGATTGTGAACGTAACCGCGATAACCTATACTGGTCTTATAATTATGTACTTTTTTGGGTTATGTATGTGGAAACGCTTTTTGTAACAGAAAAATTCTTCAATCTACAATATTATTCAAGGTGGTTTCTAGTAAAAAATGTAATATCGTATTTTTACTCAAAACTTAATATATCTTTACAACAGTAAAGTAAATCACCTATATTCTACTCTATACTCATCAAAATAACTTGAAACCTAAAAAAAAGAAGGGAAACCGAATTATTTATAAAACATCCGTTTTTAGCAAAATTAATAATGTTTTGTCATTAAAATTTCAAGTATAAAATATTTTGGACTAAGTGTTTATCAAACCTTTATATTGTATTTACTAGAGACTATAGATGATATAATTTTCAAAGTATTTTGGCTATTTTTTTTATTTTTTTTTTATTTTAAATGTAGGTTTCGATTATTGAGGTCATTATAGCATGCTACTGTGGGGAGGGTACTGTTGGTTTGGACATGTGTGTGTATATGTGGCAAGGATTTGTCACTAAAAATCCTGGGTGGTCATCCATCCGGGAACTAGTGACACCGGCCGGTGCGTACACTCAGAGCATATTCGTACAAGTATTTTGGTAATTCTCCCCCCCCCCATGTCAAAATCATTTTACCTCCAACTACTCTGCTCTACAGATCTTGTGTCATGAGTATTGAATATTGATATTAACTTATTATAAATTTATAACTATAATACAGAAATATAATACTATGATGTAGGTACCTAATATAATAATAATAAAATATGTAGGTAATAGGGAGATGCGATGTTTTTGGAAAAAATTAATCCAACATACACCATACTGCTAATGTAAGTTTTTTTTTTTTGTGGGGGGGGGGGGGGTGGCTAGAATTATATCAGCAGCACAGACCCTTGATCTTAAACTAAAATATGATTAAAAACTGGTGGGGCTACGGATAAACAGGGGGGATAAGCCCACCCAAGCCCCCCTCTAATTGCGTCTATGCTAGTATTGTCTCACACCACTATTCATTCACACTATTGTGTGTGTGTCTGTCTGTAGCTTATAGTAAACTCTAAATAGTAATGAATATAATGATAAATAATAGTATAACATATAGTATACTGGCATACGGCACTAAAGGCCTGTTGAGTAGGACCCCTCATCAGTGGCGATTGTTCAAGTCTGAGCCAGCAATATATTCTGTGTACACACTGCGCATGCTCATGTCAGCCTTGACACTGGTGCGTACATTATTATTATGACGACATCATGTATTCCGATTGAAATTTGAAATCAATTCAAACAAACAGCTCGTGTACACGCACACACACTGGCGCAGACACCACGGATAGACACTACGCTGCTGTACACAATATTATTTATTTATTTATATTTTGCTCTAGTATCCTTGTTACATAAATAATCGCAGTCTCCGGCTGCAATAAAGCTGCTTTAAACTATGATTTTTTTTTTTTTTTAATGTCAGTAAATTAAATAGAAAAAAAAATACGTCGTATAACGTTGAACGTAAATCGGGCGATCACGAGGGCGTCTTATCGCAATCACGACTCGCGCATATCAATAAGGGCATGACGAAAACGTGTAGAATAATTATTATACTACTTACCTATATTATAAATATACAATATGAATGTACAATACGATATATACCTACCCAAATGCATATCATATAATAAAGTATATCGCATATACATGACATTATTATGAATAAATTATTATATCATTCGATCGCCGCAGCAGTAATTCAACGAATATTATATTATGCATTTAAAAACTACTGTTGAAAACTTCGATTTGAAGTCATAATTTAACCCAGCGCCTAAACTATACAACGTTATATGCAGGGCCGTAGCCGGAACACAGCATTTACAGGGGGGAAAATCGCCATTTAAGAGGGGCGTTGTTGCCACGCAGTTATATAGAGATTCCCGTATCATTAAGTACCCAGGTGGTAGGGGGGGGATTGTTTGGTCTAGGGGGGAGGGGGCTCATAGCCCATTCCACACCTTGGTTACGGCCCTGGCTATAGGTCGATAAATCACATATAGATTATAGATCTATAGTACCTAGTTACTGTATATATAGTATATAATATTATATTATATCAGTTGTATCCTGTAAATAATATAATCATTCGTAATTAAGTTATAATTTTGTCGTATTATTGTAATTATTCAAACAAGAGAACGAGGGGGGGGGGGTTAGAAGGGGGGCCCACCAAAAAGGTACCTATACCTAAACAGAAAACATATTATTACGCTTTAAGCGCACCCGCGTAGATACATAATACGAATATTTACCTACGTATTTTTATTTTACTTTCGCATTAGTCATAATATGTATAATTATTAATTACTAATTAGTAATTATCCGTCATTTGAAACCGGATGTGCATTATAATTAATACAACTCAATCGCCGTATTAGGTTTATTATAAATTATGACGTTTGGGGGATTTTTGATTTGTTTCCGTTCAAGTTCAAATGTAATGTTAATTATACTGCACGTAGTACGTCTGTAAAAGACTTACTTAAAAGTTATTCATATCTCAAGTGTGCTGTGTCTGTGTACTGTGTTTAATCCATAAATAACGTTACTTCATATTAGAGTTGTGTTGAACAATGTTTACCATTATATAATAATGTATAATGTGTATCGAAATTTGATGTTATTTCCATAGTCCCTTTAGCTCTAGAATGGCTAATACAATCAATGCGTAGATATTTAGGTAAACGCTCGTCAATTCAGTTTTTTTATTGGTGCTAAAATATTTGCAGTAGCCAGTAAGTACATCATGATCAGGCCACGATAATATATATTCTCACTTTATACTACTCCCCTTTTCCATTTGCTATTTTAATATAACTATAGATAAATTAAATTTTATAACAAACCGTGGTTGTCATTTATACATACCTAAGACATACATTTTTGCAATGTAGTACAGGATGTACAAATTATCTTCATTTGTTATTATTTTTTTCACTACAGTATACAATACATTCCAAAAGTCCAGTGTCACCCTAAGTTTTCCTTGAAAAATCAATATATTTAAATTCGGTTTTTTAAAGCAAATTAAGTTGTGAGAATAATATGCAGGTACCTAGTTATGTATTTAGGAAAACACGAATCGCATGGTTTAATCTACCTCGATTGGAACGTGGGTTTTATTTATGACAATCTGTATACAAATCGAATTATTAATAGTGGAGCTTTGCATAGTTAATATATTCAATGCGCAACATTATAACTAGTGGATAATGATATTTCGACAGATTCAAAAAATCTGTTTATACAACATTGGTTTTTGACGATCTGGATATTCAATTCCATAGTTTGCAGCTTGTCTGAAACTTTCGTTATTTTGCAAGTAACATTTTATAACCATCATGCGTCATTGTCGATGTAATCATGTACTGCGAACGTATAAATCATTTTTAAATGTAAAACAAAATAGTTATACGAGGAGGGTTATCATAAAAAAAAATCCGCGAGATTGGTTAAATCATGTGATTCGTGTTTTGTTAGCATAACTATATTGTTCTAACGAAGTCAACAACTTAACTTGCTTTAACTTGATCGATTTTCACTCAATGTTAATATATATTTTTTTTTAAATGTTATAAAAAATATGATCAAGAACATAGCCATCTTTAAAATATATAAAACTCGACTGTACCTATACATTTTTAAACATTTTTAATTTTTGAAACAAACATTTTTATCTCATTCCGTTCAATTAGAATTTCCATAATTATTACTGTAAATAATTCTTTAAGCAGACATTTAAATATTTTGGTTTCCCGTGGAAATACAACGGTGATAGCCGATAGGCACTGGACTTTTGGGACAAACCGTATGCCATATTAACTATCTGTCACAATTTTCTCCTTGCAATTCGTCAATATTATCGGACCACAGCAAAATGTGATTTGAACAGTACACAGATGTATATATATAGTCATATAGATAATTGTAAATTTGTAAACACTGACTGAATATCAGATTTAAAACACATTTCGGTCTTTCGGTACTTTAGTTTTAATTTTGGCGCGGCCAAATAAGGCGTTTTACCAAAATTAGGTGTGAATGCACGCCCTGCCCATCACCAAAAAACGTGGCTGGTAAACATATACGTTTTATATCATTAATTATTGATATTTCCAGGGCACAATGTGACAACTTTTTCTCTAGTTGCTATTGAATCGACGTTTAACGAGTTCTAAGAAAACGTAAACACTGTTCAAATATATATACAATAATCACAGACCTGGTTTATAAAATCAATGCTCGCGGAATATGAATAATGCGGTTTTTCGTCGCTCCGGTCGCGTTAGGATTAAAATAATTATGCAAAGGTTACTTGTGGAATCTGAGACTACAGATCTAAGGTTACCTGTCAAAAAAGGACACACAACAAGCAACGGTCATTATGTATTCATTGGCTCGTGGCAGGCACAATCAACGATTTTTGTATTCCGTGTTATTTATTAATTACAAATTATTTCGTTCCGAACGGGCTTGGCCCGATTTGGTTCATAAATTCGTGGCGTATATAATATATACATTTAAATACATATATATATATATGTGTTTTATATTCAAATGTATAGGTTAGGTATGTGCATCAGTGTGTGTGTGTGTGTGTATTTTTGTATATTTTATACCTATATATTATTATTATTATGGTTACATAAATCCCCGGACTGAATAGCTAATACCTCATTGTAAACGAAACGGACGGAAACGGATAAATGCAGGTTATATATTATTATTATTATATTGTTATCATTTATAATAATATATAAAATGTATTAAATTATAATAACCACAACACAATATTATGACGTGTCCGTATACAATGTTATTGCTTCCCAAAAACCGTGAAAACAATAGCGTAATTTTGTGATTACTCCGCACTAGACACTGAACATAGGCAGGTATATAGTGTTATATATATATATATATATATATAATATGTATGTGTGTGAGTGTGTACTAATAATAATATTATGTACAACGCTTTAATGCCATGCACATGTATAATATACGGGCGCGTAAACTACGCCGGCGTGAATGTCGTATTATTTATAATGGTACGAGCCCATTCCTAATTTTACGACGATAATAATATAATATTATATTATATGTATTTCCGTCTACGGGCCAAAGAAATACGTTTTTTGAATACTTAAGTGATTTTTTTTTTTGCGTTTTTCCCCTTTTTTTGTGTGCGGCCGCGAAAGAATAAATAATAATATTGCGAACCCGTATTCGCCGTATCTATGGTATAGTATTATTATTATATATTAAATTATTCGATGGCGATATATTGTGATGGCGACCGTTCAGACTTTAGACTGCTGGAATTCCAAAATATCCTATAACAACGAGTGGCGATAATAATAGTTTTTTTTTTTTTTTTAATAAAATTAAATAACAATTTTTGAAACTCGATGTTTGGGGGGGGGGGGGGGTGAGAAAGAGCCATGACGAAGGACATCGGCGACAGTCGTATAAACCGTATAAATAATTCATAAGGTGCGAAAAGCGAAATTGACTGTACGCCACCTCCATCGTCACCGTGAAAGCTGACAGAAAGCTAACGATGATGACTTTTCGAAATTATGACCTTATACAAACCCGCAGGTCAAAATATAAACCGCATTAAATATAAACAAGATTGCTTATAACTTATTACTTACAACCGATTGCTGTTGCTGTTTTCTACAGGCCGTCGCGTCGTGACGAAAACCCATAGTGTGTGTATTTTGTGCGAGTGTACACAATTCGTTTCGTATTGCTATGAATGCTACAGATATTTTGATGTAGTCCCGAAATTGTAGTGAAATCTCATTAAAAATGTGAAAGATCGATAAACTTTACCTTTGTCGCGCATCGAAATAAAATTATGTGCCCGCACGACGACTTGGACGTTGACGGATGGACGCATATTCGTCATTATTCTATCCTATATTTAGTTTATTAAAATATATTATATTTCAATATAGATACGTAAACACGGAACCAGAAAATGAATAGTATGATCTGATCTGATTACAAGTGTGTGTGCTAGATGGAATTCGATTTACAAACGTTAACATTTACAATCGAAACTGACAATGGCGCCTATACTTTGAGGTATAATATTGTCAACGATTGTTCGTTTTTTAATAACAGTACCAATGTGGCAATGTACACCGAGTGACGAGTAGAAGATTGTGTGGAAACGAAATCTATTTTCCTCATAAGTTAAGACCAGTGTGATCAATTAAATTAATGTACGCCCTAAACGTATTCCGTCGTACGCAATATAATAATTAAATAAATATAATACATACTTAATTTATATGCCCACAAAGTTTTTTATAACAATATTATTATGTATATTTATTGTAAACCGCTATAGCCTATAATACTACTTGCACATATACTTGTGTAGTTATGTATTAAAAATGCTAAAAATTTACGATAATCTGATGTCTGTTGTCTGTAGCGCAAAAGGTGTAGATACGATATTATATTATTTTTACTCTTTAACAAAGTAACATAATTATATTTTTTTTTTTGTCTCCTCTACGGTTAACCAAATGATTTATATATACATATAAACAGAAATGATTAAGGTTAAGTGGTATACTGTAGACGTTTTGTCTTTTATTTATTACACATTGTAATTATTATTAGTAATTACGCTTCAGCTATACTGTTCATGGTGTTCAGTGTAGTACGTTTTAACTTGAGTTATTGTACTGCTACCGACTAAGTTTGTTCGTTAAACATTTAGGTCAATGATGTTGATTCCCCCCCGTTTCTGCTAATAAATGGTAAATAATTAAACAAAAATACGTTTCTTTTTATCTTGTTGGAAATGCCATTGAATAATTTACAGACATTAGAGCTCCCTAAAATAAAAACAATAAATTTACCTAATTATTTAATTTTTAAGAACGCTTTCAGATAATAATATAGCCATGCAGAATAAAAACCAATCATATATTATTTTTGAGCATAATAATATAATGGGGGACGGAGTGGCCAAGCGGACTAAGGCTGCCATGCAACGGTTCAAAACCTCGGTAGCGGGCGGCATTTTTCTTCGGGCAAGTCACGGTGTCCGGAGAGAAGTGCCGCCATCCCCCACTAAAAAATCTACTAAACTAACAAACACACGTGTTTAAACCTACAGTACCCTCCCCCATAGTTCAAAACCACCTAATGGCCTGAATTGCCGCGGGTTAATTAATAAAGAATAATAAAAATAAAATAATATAATATTCAGTAATACCATACTACCCAGTACTTACTTATAGTAACTTACTACAGTACTATAATACTACTATATAGTATATTATAATACCATCGTCCATCACTATTCCACTATAACATTAACTATTTTCCGAGTTTTTAATAAACCATATTTTGATAATTATATTTACTGAAACACATTTTAAAAGTTGATTAACTGAATGAGATCTAGAGATTTGAATTTGTTTATACTGAATTTAAATGTCTTAAATAATCACATCGTCTTTTCTATGTTTCAATAAATTTAAATACCTTTTAAACCATCAATGATTCTGCAACTTGCAAAGTTGTAAGTGTACACAATTTTTATTAGTGCTTTGGTTAATTATTTATGTTATAAATGTAAAAAATATACGGTCGTGCTGGCATTCTAATGATCGATTGTAATATCCACTGACATTTTTAAAAATTGTACATATTATTATATCGTATAAATGTATTATATAATATGTAAATAATATGTTATAAATTATAATTGTATTATTTGTGTAACTGTGTGGTAATTGATAAACTTTGATTGTTTAGTTTCATTATTTTATTTAAATTTAATATGGGAAGTCTGAAATGGAGTAAAGTTATACTGCAGTAATATAGTATAATTAATATAGGAACGAGGTTCCTAATCCGTGCAGTTGACATTTACAGCTTTAGATAATATATATTGTAATATCTATAGATATTGTTATGTTATACACTTATACTGTTAGACACGTATTAGGTATAATTGTATAAATAATAATTATATATTATTATTACACCCTGTTTGGTTGGATTTAGTTTTTAATCATTGATAAAATATATTATATTAGGTAGGTATACATATGAATAATTATCATAATATTATACACTTGTAAGTCTGAATCAAAATTACAAAAGTACCAGGCGTCATCATTTACATTATGTTGAGTTTGAAAATTGTAATGAATTAACAATCTCTTGGCCCAAATATTCCAACATAAAATTAAATATAATTACTATTATAGTTATTACTTACAAATATAATATTTACCTTAGTGTATGATGTAAAAAATATATGATTTTTTTTTTAGTGTTAGTTATATTCAAATCTTGACTTGGTAGTAAAGATTGAGAGTTGAAACTGGTTGTTTTCCGTGAACGTCCAGTAAGTTAAATCGATATACCTAACTGCCTATATATATATTGTAAATATATTATATGTTTTGAACCAGTTCCAGGTTAGTACGTAAAATAAATCATATTTCATACGCAAAATGACTAAAAACCGGCTATTATTATAATGGCGTTATTTATAAATAACAAATAGGTACACTTAAAATGTATTTTAAAATTTGTTTTATTCATGTAGGTACAATTTGTCGGATGTGTAAAACTGTAATTCCTTTCAGCATTTTGTCCCTTGTAACAAATTATGTTTTTTATTTTTCGTAATAATGTTAACACCTTTATTAACTGAATAAATTTTTTTAATATACCACACATATGTCATAATGTGCTTTACCATGACTTGAGCAGAAAATATTGTGTGTGTGTGTGTGTGTAGTTAATACAGTGAAGTAATATTTTATTTCTGTTTTACAAAATCAAAGTTTGTTTGTATTTTAGTATTTATTATTATTACCAATTGAATATTTCATTGTTTTATTTGATTCAATAAAAATTATTATTATTTGAATTCCTATATTTGTGCATAATGTGCTGGAACTTGTTATAACAATGTTATGACACGAGTGACCAATACTAATATTTCTATGATAAAACTGCAGAGCACTCACCTATACCTACCGAATACCGATGATAATTACAGTTGTATATATTTGTATTATTTTGGGCTTTAATGCCTATTCATTTAAATTTTCAAGTTATATAGTTTTATTACAATAATCAAAATATAGACATTTTTTATTATTGTTATTTTTTATGATATTATATATATTAGTAAAAGTATCATTAAATTATATTGTATTACATTAAAAATGAAATATTCTATTTTTGATATATTTTATCAATAATACAAAATAACTCAATATTACGCACGATACGTATAAATTCAAAAAGTACCTAATTCGATTGTATAAACGGTGAAGGAACTGACAAATAGCCTAACACCTTTATGTATTATGTATTATGTGATCAATTTTACAGGCTTAAGGGTCAATTTCCACATCTCAATGAGGCTTTTTTTGCACTTAAAGGCTAAAAATAAGCAGAAAGAATACAGTAAAATGGATTACGTCACGTAGGGACACTAGTTGGAATAGAAAACAAAACAAAACGAATTTACATAATACACCATCGCATCGGTGAGATTGGTTTGATAAAACATATTGCAGTAATAAAAGACTTGGATGAGGGTACCGGTATAGAATATTTTGGTCGACAACAATAATCTCAACCCTTATAATAAGTGTTGAATTTCCAGCCTCCTGTCGAGCACCTGTTTGATATAATATATAGTACAACAAATAAAAGCTTTGTTTTAATATCGAATTACATTCATAAGTGTGGTATTAAAATATTGGTAGCACATACTTTTATCCTCGATAAGATGTGAAATATATTTTATTTTATTATTGTATTGCATCAAAATTAATATAAAATATTAATTTATAGTTATCGGTAACTAAATGATTTTATGCTTTCGATTATATTTCACAATATGTACCTATCAACCTTACCTTTGATTTGTATTTTGTATGAACGCAATTTAATTGTACTACCTATTTAGATTTTTGGAATTTACCAGTAAAAAATATTCGGTAAATTTACTGGAAAATTCAGTAAATTGGTAAATTGTTTAAATAATTTTCGTGTCATTTTACCTAACCTATTCCTGAAATTTTCATTATGCCATTAATTAATGGATATAATTTCTTATTTGCGTCATTAGTGATAACATTTATAACTAATAAGAACAAAATAACCATGATTTCGAATAAATAATTACCTAAGTATAAATATTAAATATATTATGTAATAAAAATATGAAATAATAAAAAATATAATTATTAAATATAAGTACTCTAAATATATTATTATAATCACACGTGTTTAATACAGTTTTTTAAATTACCTTTTCAAAATGTTAAAAAGACTAAATTCAGTATTTCTCTATCGTATAGTCTTAAAGACTATCAAAAAATTACATTATTTAATAGCTACTTAAACTATAGTAGATTGTAAAAAGTGAGGGGTCACTCAATTTTAACCACGGTAAAAAACTTCTGTAAAATTTACAAGAATTTACATTTACCAGTACAATTTACTGGTTAAATTTACTCAGATCACATCTATATACCTATTAATTATTGAAATAGATTATTCAATTATACATATCTGTGTATGGGTTTACTCATATTCATTTTTACACAACTAAACATAACTATTTGTAATACTATATTATAGCAGAAAACCTAATCTAACCTATTTTTTTTATAACAAATGTAAATCTAAATTGTAATTCTATATATTTCTATTGACGTTAAAAATTGTTAGTCGAATATTATAATTCTATATTTATTTTTATGGTGAATAAAGATTGAACTATACAATTTCGTTAACTCATAACTTTTAACCCAAGGTTCATCAAATGTTCATAACATATATAACTTATTATTATTTTAATCATAAAAAGTATTTTACAACAATAATTGATTAGTTGAAAAACCTAAAATTGAAAACTTAAAATTTCTATGGCGTATATTTATAACTTGATATACCTACACCTATCAATAGGTACCTAATTAGATTATCCGTCTGCCCCGTATTTAAATATGTATAAAACTTACTAAGAAAATGTAAATTAGTAACTTTAATTTTAATAGAAAAATGATTAGGTACTTATGAGTTATGAGTTATGTCATTCATTCTACTATCAATTAACTTACAACAATATTATTGTACCTATATTAAATAATGCATCTAATTTCACACATTTACACGTATACTTATAAAATATAATAATTAATAAGTAATAATAGTGTGAACATAATATAATATATATATTGTGGTTTTAATATATATTATTACATAAAACTCATTCAATAGATGATTAATTTTAGCAAATTGTGGAAACCTTCTCTAATTAGAAAAATAACATTGCCGTATAATGATAGTAATTCATTTTTTGATGAATCGTTTGTAGTGAAATAAATTATAGATACCTACTCAATATGTACCTGATACGAAGAAAATGTAATATTGTATAATATATTGCATGTTATATGTGCATAATATATTTATAAGTTATTGATAGACACGTAAAATTGGTGACTTGTGGAATATACAATCTATAATAAAATAAGTCGAACACTGTAAAAGAAGACATTTTAATTTTTAATTCGCATACTTTCATTTTTCCATCAAAAATAATTTTCTCAGAGTCCTATAAATAAGTGAATCGTACCGTGAGCAGTACTTACTTGCAAATTTCTATGCATTTTTCAAGAAAGGCGTCCAAGATTATTCAACCTTTCCGAAAAATACTTTTTATTTATAGCAATATGAAAAACAAAAATGCTGAGTTGTCAGTCAGTTTTTTTTTGTATTTCAACGACTACAGTGGAGAAAATAACGGTGAATAAAACGTTACGTAAATGTGTTGTATATAGCCATATAGGTAATTCAGGTAAATTCATACGTTTCTACACATATATTTCAAGTCGCCAGTGTGTCAATGTCTAAGTACCAGTGCATAAAATAAATAATAATACCTATTACCTATATTCGTACTATTTATTACAGAGTTTTTAGTTTCTTATACAAATATTGATTATTTATAGAATAGAATTTAAATTTAAAGAAAAGAAACGGTATGACCATCCATAACATTTTCGTGATAGGTATTATTATTAATATTGTTTCAAATAGGTAATTATATTTATGTATATTATATTATGCAATATGCATTAAAAATGTATATTATTATACTTGTGTTTTAAATCAATTCATCAATTATTATTCCCTCACGGCTAACATTGTAAAATATTTATACTAACGAGTGTAATCACGGACAAATGTAAAAAACTATAAATTAAGTAAACGCTAATCTAAAATAAGCGTTATGTAACATAGCATTGGAACATACTAATATACTTAGGTAACGATAAAAAAAAACTCACAATTATACGCAGCATTTAAAAAAGATACTTAATTTAATGAATAATATAGCCATGTATAGGTATAAGAACTATATTAATTTCAGATTTTAAAATTTGAACGTTTCAATGCCAATGAATATTTCAAAAACAAGAAACGTAACAAGTATCTAAACTTTCATCAGGAACTAACATTGGATCCTACACCGGTTCAATTTTTTTTATACTTTATTGGTTCAAGATTATCGACTTATTAATAGTTTTAAATCCGACAATTTTAAAATATGAACAGTTTTCACACTACGATACATTTTTAAGTTTTAATAGATACACATTACTTCGGACGTTGAACATTTTTTTGGTTTTCACTCGTGATACATTTCCCGCAATATAAGAAAACTTTTGGTAATTTGTCTTACAGGCGTGCAACAAATATTTCCAAACTTTTTATACGTATTATTCCTTTGCTTACATTTCTTTGCTGGTATATATTTGTACCTGCCAAGTATTAGAATATTATATGTATTTCCACTGGGGGTGGGTTGGTAAATTTGTTCGTTTGTTCATTTTTAAATTGGCAAATCTGTTAGGAAAAATGCATGTTCGTTTAGAGTTAGAAAAAAAAACACCCAACCGTAAAAAGCATCTATGTAAATTATAGATACAGAAGAAGTATACAGCTGTAAGCAATTCCATGTAGTGTATAAATGTGTATGAAATGAGCACCATACGACCCCCTACGCCCTAAAGGGTAGACGGGTTGATACAAGAGTGCAGGTCTAATTTATTCAACAGCTGTAAGTCCGTACAATAACATCTATGGACGAATACGAGTTTTTGGAGTTTGTTTTTCTTTCTTACAAATACCCGCGTCCATTAGTGATGAACCCGAATAAACAGAGAAAAAAATAATTTACATACGTTAAATTTATAACTCTAGGAAATTCAACAAGCTGTAACAAAATAATTGTACTTAATAATACATTTAGCTTGAAGATGAATTACCTTTAAGCAATTCATGATATATCTATTTAAGTAAGAGCATATTATTAAAAGCAGATGGGTTTGTTTTTGTTTTTTAATTGAGATTTTAAAAGAAAATAAACAAAAAAGCATTTCTATAAATCGAAAATTTTTATTTTCATTTTAGTCAATCGGCTAATAATACATCAAGTATTTTTTCCTCTTATAAATTGGGCGTTTCGGGAATATTTAATTGAATAAAATCACGCACACGCATAGCAGGCAGCAGCAGACGGTTCTGGTGTGTACAGGACTAATTTCCCAAAATATACTGCCGACATGATGTGTTTATTTTATTTTTTTCCTTTTTTCGAGGGATCCAATTATTTTAAATTTACCGAGTGCAGAACTTAAGTTGACAGTATTCGGGTCGGTCCGAGGGCGTAGTCGTTTTTAATGATACAAGTCCGGGGCGTACGCCGAGCCCAGATCCACTTTACGACTCTATTGAACGATACCAACAGAATTGGGTAAAAAATAAATTCTTACAGAAGCGATTTGCGTGGAAGACGTTTATTATATATTAAATATTTTAAGACTCTGCATTTTTTTTTTTTCATATAATCCGTATGAATTTATTAAAGTTGTAAAAAATATTTCTCTGTAGGTACATTCCATTGTATAACATAATATCGTTATATATTTTAATGTTTATATCAATCACCATTGTATATGGTCAAACTTTTCGTTTCAAATGTATACAATTAATTAAAGGAAGCCACTTAATTTTAATTATTATTTTTAATATTATTTCAAATCAGCTATTTGTAACTGTGAAATAATTGTTGTCGAACTTGTAGGTATATAGCAAAGTTAATTTAAGAAAATATTATGAATAAATAATACAATAATCCAGTTATTGAAACCCATTAATGCTGACTGATTTGTTTGTAAGAATCATAAGTTGTTTCTCTCGACTCTTGTCACGTTGTCACATACTTCATAATATGTGTCCATAGGAAAATAAAATGTTTTTGTACTTCGTGTATTTGAAAAAAGATGCATCCTCAAAAAGGGTATTTAATATTTAATTTTGGTATAACTAATGTACCTATTGTACCTGCAATTTTGGTTAACTATCTATATCTATATCTATAGCTATATCTATACGACTATATAAAACGAAGTCGGTTTTTTTTGTTCGGGATAAACTCCGAAACTACTGAACCAATTTGGCTGATTTCCGACTTTATTTTATATAGTAGTATATATATATATAGGTTTATATAAATGAATGTTTGTGTGTAGATTAGACCTCTGGGAAGAAGATAGATTAATTTAAAAATGGCTAAATTTGGTTTCAAATTTGATTTTAGTATGGTTAGGTTAGGTTAGGATTTTGTATTAATTAATTATATTAA
Organism: Sitobion miscanthi; assembly: GCA_008086715.1. NCBI lineage: Eukaryota > Metazoa > Arthropoda > Insecta > Hemiptera > Aphididae > Sitobion > Sitobion miscanthi. Next base: position 15,810,425 of record CM017800.1, read on the forward strand.
TCCACTGTAGGTGGAATTAAGTAACACGACAAACTTCGTATAACTTTGATACTTAATAGTTAAATCATACATTTACGTACAAACAGCACGGGGTCTGCGATCTAACCGCAGGTAGATTACCTACCTGATAATATACTGATGCGAAGCAGAATTTTTATTCTGGGCAACGGAAAAGTTAAGATAAGTTTGAACACCATACACCGATAATTAAATAAAGAAGTGAACAAAATTTGAGTCGTATATAGATTTGGTATCTACATTTAACGGGCAACAAAGTGCAAGGGATCAGCTATTTTTGATAAAAATATATATTCATCATTAATACCGCTAGAAATATTTTAATACGTTTTCACTAACCATTTGTTATATTTACTTGCCGATCACATTAAACGATAAAATTTGAATAAAAAATTATATACATATCATCCTTCAGAGGCAAAATAAACAACCAATCACTGGCGAAGCTGTGACTGGTCGGCTAGTAAATATAATATATTATAAATCAATTGACAACAGTTAATGTATTGTTTAATACATATTTAAATCGAATGATAATATTACATTTTATTTAAATTAGCAATTAACATTTAAACTCGGTTCAACTACCACTTGTATGCTTTAATAAATATTTAAATTTATTTATTATATAATATTGAATTTAAAATTAGTGTTCAGCATTTGGTTTTACTAACTTACCTGAAATGTTGACTATAAATATAAAAGAATAAAAATTAATTTATTTTAAACTTTTAGTTGATATTTGACATTGGCTTTACAATTTTATGTAAACATTTAAAAAATATTAACTTGCTGTGTGGGTGGTATTTATTAATGCATTACACATCATATACTGTACCATGGTGATATTATGTATTATTATTTATTTATTACCCTGTTCGTTTTGACTGTTTCGAGGCAGATGTCAATTTTATACCACACGATGGTATTGGTTCAATTAAAATTTTGTTTTATTATTGTTTGTATTTGTAATCCACATCATCATAGGCCATCTGAATTTAAGAAGTTATACAGTCGTATTTATAATAATATTAAGTAGATACTTAATTCAAATTAATAAATAATATAAAATAGATAAAATATAAAAATGTTTTTGAAAAATTACGTGTAACTGTCTGTAATAACCTATATATAAGATGGTATCATAATATTATATTTTATTTAAGAGTCTTGAAGTGATTTATTTGTTTAATCAAAATAAATAGTTAAATATATCCTTTTAGTTTAGGTTTTTATATTTTATTATTATTAAAAACTTTTTTATTCGGACATATTTTATAATGTATTATATTTGTACAATAATACAATTTTTATAGTGTTATAATATATAAAATATATGTATGAGACATAATAATATTGGGTACCTATTAGGAATCAGCTACCGCAACTATGATGTCGAATTCAAATTGTTTTAATTTTATTTTTTAAATAATATATTATAATAAAATCATATGTTCCCATTTCCATTCATAGGTATTTGATTTAAATTGTGTAAGATTTAATTTATTGATTGACATTATAACATCATGTAATTATAATTTTATTTATACCTGCACATTATTTTGTGGTCAAATGCTTGATATTTTTATTCGTTTATTATTAGTTACATATTATAATGCATTAATGCATATTAAATTATAAATAAGACACAAGTGCATAATTACCTGCAGTATATATATAACAAAAAAATAATAACCCGATAGTTATTTAAATAGTAGGTGATATTATATATTACATATTAGCATATAATTATACGAATAGCTTATTATGTAAATATGTATAATGATAGTCTTCTTTCCAAAAATACGATAAATTAACCTACTAATTAATGAAAACGGTTTCAAATTATTAAACACTGTATTTATTTTTATGTACATCGTCGGAAACATATTTTGGTAGTTTCATTATATTAACGACTATTTTCAGTTCAGCTGCGTCTAGGGCTTCCGATTTAAATAATAAAATATGTTTATAAACACGCGCATTTCGAGATTTCGCTCGTAGACCCACATATCGACTTACTTGCAGAGTTACCCGTTTTAAATTAACCCCATACGGAACATTAATATTCACGTTACGTCATAACTGCTGGATATAAGCACAATATCGTAGTTTTTTTTTTTTTAACAGCAATTAAATCGGCAAACCAGTATTGTTATTATAAATAATATAATTTATCATATTTATCTAATTGGAACCATTGCTCGCTGGTTTATTGGTTTTAGTGACAATATTCCACACACACACACACACACACACACACACACACACATACACTCCAAAAATGCCCATGGGTGGTTTTGACTCGGTTGTCACTCTTCACGCACCTTCCAGTTCTCGTATACAACCATACCGGGACACACAACACAAAAACGTCTTAACGAAAACTCCAAACAGCTGCTCGTATGTTATATTATGTACTGTGTAGTTCAAAGTGTTCGGGATTACGATTTACACTCTCATTTTAGGCGTACTCCCTTCGGGACGTATATGTATATTATATTTATTTGTTCACGATAGTATTAACTGAGAGACTGAGACGCACACACCATGGGTTTTATCGTCATTCGTATATAAAAGATATTATTGCAAAGAAACACGACTGCATATAGATTCGGTCCACGTTTTTTTTTTTTTTGATAGGTGGAGATGATGAATTAGATTTGTGATTAATAGACGATCGATTCTATAATATAGGCTTGATCATCTACCTATTATTATTTTGATGGATGTGTCCACTACGTATAGGTTACTTGTTGTATCTTAGGAAAACAATTTAATGATGAATAATTAATTATGAAATACATTTTTTTTTTTGCAATTTTATACAAATTAAGTTAAGTTAAAAAAGCAGGTAAGTGGATGTCGCTCTGCTGTACAGTAGGTTACAAGAGGGTCACTGTATAATGGGTTGTATTAAATTTGAATTAAATTGTATCATATCATTGAATACAAAAAACGATTCTGAGCGGAGAGTCAGTCTGGATATTTTATATTTTATTATAGCCTGTGTGTTGAATTAATATTATAAATTACAACAAAATAACTAAAAATCGTTATTTTTATTCGTTTCTATGGTGATATACAAAGCGTTAGAAATTAAAATCCCATTTTTAGCGGTTTTTTGTAGTTTGTCGGTGGTTTTTCCCGTGGCATTAATTAACTATTGAGAAAATCGAAAAATTAACTTTTTAAAGTACCATCTTGATCTAATTTGCTAAAAGATTAGGTACTATATGTTGAAATCGAAGCACTCATTCTGGTAGAAATTTTGTATACAGGATAAAAAAAAAAATTTTAAGTGGCAATATTCTTAGCAATATTTAGAGAATACTATATAATATATATTATACAATACAATACATTAAATAGACACTTGCGTATTATTTATTCTTATAAAAACAAACATTTTTCTTAGTAATACCTCCCTCGTTTTAATTATTTAAACTAAACGCTTGAAGACTTTTATTCCGATCAAATTATTTTTTATTTCTATTATAATATATGTAATACAATTATTTTTCAATATTAATAATAATACAATTTATTACACGGTTAACTAATTACATTTGTCAGATATTTTTATTACTTTCTGTACAAACTCTACCTATACTTTTATTGACATATTGTGCAATAACGCTTATTATATTACTACATCACATTGAATATAAACTCTTATATTTCAATATAACACCAATACAATTTGGTATTACCTATATGCTGGCTATACTCATATACTATACAATATATTATAGGTACCTATATAAGAGTTCGAACAGATGTAATAATATATGAAAATAAAAACATGTCTTGCTACAGTTTAAATTGAATAACAAAAAAAACACAAGTCATCCATATATATCGAATTATAATAACATGTTTATAGTACTGCTGAAATAATATCATCAACCTACATACTATTATAGTAGGTATAGGCAGATGTATATTAAATTAATGCAGCATTCTAAGAAAGTTCCTATGTTTGAACAATAATTTCATCATAGAGTATAACTTCAAGATTTTTAAAATATAAATAAATTATTGTATTATTTTATTTTTAAGTTTTACAACCAATGCTATACACATTTATCAATATTCCAAAAGTGATTTGTCTGATACCACAGTTTTTATAATTTATTATATCGTCGTAATTCGTGAAATGTATATACTTTACCATAATTTAAACTCTAAACTCGGAATACACGCAACATTGTTAAACCAATAGCATCTTTGTTATGCTCAGAATGTAAATTAAAAATTAAAACGACTGCCTTACAGCCTACAGAGTGCTTACAAGTAATACTTAAAGTGTATTAGTATGTTTAACGTTCTGTGAGTGTTTTTAGAAACGTGTTAGTAATTGTTTCATTAGGATGTTAATTGTTAACTATAAAAATTAATAACCTTATAATTTAAACTTTTTATTTTTCAGACTTAATAAACTAGTTGTATGGGAGAAAACACAACATAAGTGCTTTTTTTATAAAGAATTCTGTTCAAAATAAACTTAACAAAAATGTATTAAGTATGTTAATTTTCATCAAAAAAAGATACCAATATTTTATCATTGTTAGTTTTCAATAACTGTTATCAAATATATAGCTAATGTTAATATTATCTTATAGATTAAGGTGCAACCGGTAACTAGGCCACTACTTAATAATTGTTATAAACTTCCATATATTTGTTCGGGAACATAATATGAGGATGTTAATGATATATTTTTAAAATATCCGTCACGACACACGGCCTTATCAAAGGGTACCTACTATATAATATGTGATTTGTATTAAATTAAATGTATTTGAGTTATAAAGTTAAAAGTAATTTTAGTTAAATATATGCCTAATGACTGGTACCTTTTTAATATTTCATATTTTTGTTGTGGTCCATTTTGGGTTATGGGTACTAAAATTTAAAAATATTTTGTATACGAATCAGGTAAATAAAATTTGGCCAAACACAATATTAATAGTACCTACCTATAGTAAGAACATCGTAATCAATTGTAATTAATTCGGATTATTCCGTTTATTAAGCATTTTTTTTATTATTATTAATTATTATATGATTAGAAAATCAAATAATTTTCGTTATACGCTCGCCCATAGCAGTATTCGGTTTTTAAAATATTTTATTTCCGAAATCACGAACACTGTGGTAAAAAGAACCAAGTGGCACTTTTAAAAGCACGCATCGACGTCCCAAGCGCACCACGTCCGACCTGTGACTATATCATTATATCGACGCATAAAATCATTAAGTAGATATTAAGTGGCGTGTTTACTAGTACATTTCGGCGTGTCACGGTCACCTTACCGTAGTGTATACGAATCTACTCGCGTTGTTCATCTCATTTAAAACCTATGAATTATGATAGCAATTACCTATATATGGGTACACGTGTGAGACACTCACGCACAACGTTCGAGAAAACATTAGACAAGATGACGCCCGATTCGTGATCCTGGTTATCTCTCGCCACGCGTGACTGCGACAATAACAAATTCGCGATGACGACGACGACGGTGACGACATGAGTCACGCCCGATTGAAATCTTAAAATAAAAAAACCGGCAAATTACACGTAAATACGTATTATTTAATAACGTATAGTCTATAGCTGCATAGTAGTACCGTTGAGCACGATAATAATATATTATTACTACGACACACGTACTCGACGATGGCACGTGTATTATTTATTATTTGAGAACGAACTACGATGGTGTGATTGTTATTATTATTATAATATTGATTTATCGTTATTGACGGATGACGAACTACGATTGCTACCAGCGACCACCGAGTCGATCGCTATACAATGATTGAGACGTATTGCGTTATAATATTAATATTATTATTGCCGTCGGAATAGCTGGCGCCGCCTGTCGCCGACCATCGCGACCATTTGGCGAGACCGTCGCGCGAAAACGACAACGCGACCCGACACCTCTAGAGCGGTCTAGCGGACCCGCAGCAGTTGTTCGCGACGACCATTAGGACCGCACGACGACACGTCGTGATGTACTGTTAAATGTGTTTCTCGCCCCCCCCCCCCCCCAACCTTCCTTCGTCGACATTTTAGGCGCCGGTGCGTACTACACCGGTTGCGTCTGAAATCACATTCAATACGGGTAAGCGGCGTCGGAATATGGTAAGGATAAAAAATTAACGTCGGTGACTGTTGCGTCCCGAGGAACGATTTTTTATCGATATCGTTGCGTTCTTTGCTAACCACTGATTTTATCGATACTACAGTCCATTGGTTTTTAATACATTTTAGATTCTGAGTGCAACGTTGAGTGTATTGATCTTACAATGATGTGTGTTTTATTTATTTTTTTTTTTTTAATTCCGGGTCCGCGCACACGATTAGTAGTCGAAATAACGCTTCGATTTTCCACTTCGGCATTTTGTTCGATAGGAAAGTGATTTTTTAACCTATTTTTAACCATTTTTAACCTACTGTACAGCAGAGCGACATCCACTTACCCACCTTTTTTAATATAATTTTATGTGAAATATTTTTGGATCTCATTCAGCGTAACATATTTTTATGACAATTTAATTTTAATTATAGATTAGCAATAATTATTTGCCTCATGAAATTATTTTTATATTTGAGTTTTTGACATTATAAATCCATTTTAATATTAGGCTGAGTTCGCATGGACCGCCGTAATCATATTTAGATAATTATTATTATACAGATTTCCTATACAGTACACATCGTTCACATAGATGCGCATCGATTACGGTTAGGTTAGGTAACGTATGATTCAATTTCCACGTGTGACATCGCGAAATGAAATACTGTTGTTACGACAAAAATAGTTTTATCCGTATAATTATAGGTCGTTAAATTTTAGCTACAATGGTTTGACATTGTTTAAAAGAAATAATTTTTTAAAAACTAAAGCTGAAATATTATTTTATTATTTTGTTTTTCTGAAAATTATTTTTAAATATAATTATTTGATTTACTTAAACTATATTATAGTCATATAATATAATAGTCACTCTTACTTATAAATTGTTTATAAGTATTTCGAATTTCACAATGACTTTTAAATTTCAATACATAATCGATATCAATCAATTTGTTTTATAATATAATACAGGTTATTGCTACAGTTAATTTTATTTTGTTATTGAATTAATTACCAGTTATGGGGATGGACGTAAGAATTATGAAGCTGAAAACGCAGACTCCGTTGTGGCGTTGTGAGTAAACTGTAAACATTTCCGACGAACTTCTAGCATTTAATTAGACAATTTGGAACATAATAACAAACAGTCGAAGATGATTTGGGGAAAAGACTGCGGGGCATTCATGAGTTAAATATTAAAATTTAGTTAAGGGCCGAGGCGTGAATAATTTTTGGTCGAAAACATAGCTCACGACTTCAACCACTACGCCCAATTTAATGTTCCGATTTTGAAAGCAGGTTTAAATTCGTCACTTAATTATCTATGTTTTTTTATCTATTTCATTTATCTAATTTTTATTTTTTTTTTCTTAGAAATTTACTAACAAAAAGAGTAAAAATAGATCATATCCATAGTTCAAATTTAAATACATTGATATAGAATATGAAAAATATTCAACACTTAAAGCATAGTAAATTTAGAGGAAAATTCAAATCTGCTTTCAAAATTTTAATCGGAACATCCTAATGAGTGTAGTGATTAAAGTCACTGGCAGTATTTTTTGAAAGAAAATGTCTGTAATTTTATAAAGTAATATGTAGCGGCATGTGCATTAGAATATGTAAATTAAACCATGTCGACATGTCGTTATTGTAAAATGTTTACGCAGTTAAATTAGGCGCAAATGAAAGTTGGAAAAAACATTATTTTAGCACAAATAGGCTGTGTAATATACCGTATATTATATATTTTAATATTTCAGGTACTGAATACCTAAATTTTAGTTCTGGTATTTGGTGTTTTGAAAGTAGGTATGTGGGCCGTGGGGTATTATTTTATAGGATGGTTTGCGTTAGGGGTGAATTTTCGAAAAATACAATGTGGCAAATTTAGCATAATACGTACATAAACAGTACTACGAATTACACACACTAATGTTAATTTACTTTCCACACATTCACAAGATACAGATAAACAGAAATATAAAATGCTTAGTTTTTACTCCTGAGAATTGATTACGCTCCAGCCCCCTTCAATCTTTAAAAATTTACAATTTTATCTTTTATATTGTATCATACTCACTAAAACACATTAAACCCGCCCAAACGCATTACTTTTATTATGTGGGTAAAAAGGTAATTCGCCCAAACTCATGACGTCCTATTTTATATTAAAACTGTTAAATTTGACAGTTTTACAACCCATAAGGAACGTAAAAATATATTGAAATTAATAATTATGAACCGTTGTATAGTGTTTATGTAGTTATTTCCGAAAACTTTGATAACGCTATTAGCTGTTTCAAAGTATAGTGTTATGCTTGTGCAGTTTTTCGGATGTTTATCTTTATATACGTAGGTATGATGATTTTCTTACCGATTAGAAAGTTGAATTGTATTAATAATTAAGTAAAGCACCTTACCTAGTTAATTTTTGTTCATACATTTTTAACTTAATGAAGTTTTAAATATATATAGAAGTTAACTTTTAACTTTTAACTTACAAATCATATGGTAACTTAAACGAGTTAAACAAATTTTATAACTATTGACTCTGTTGAGAAAGGGGTCTAAAAATTCTCTATAATATATTTATCACGTTACATAGACTTAATTTTAGTATTTAGTATTCAAATCGTTTTGCTTATTGAATGTTTATTTTTAATTTTAATATTTATTAAACCAGAAAATGACTTAATAGACCGATACCGGTAGTTACTACATACAAATACATTTGTATAATACACTTGACTGTTCATTAATTTATAACCTAATTATTTACAATATACCTGAACATGTTTTTGGAAGTAAAATATTGTCAGTATGTTCAAACAAAATATAGCACTGTTTATTTCTGAAAATGTTATTAAAATAATTTAATATTCAATATATAATAAGCGAATTCAAGTTAAAAGCGTAGGTTTTAAAAACAGGTTGGTGCATTTCAAGTATTTCAAGTTTTAAAAGAGTTAAAATAAAAATATATTTATAGATTAAAATCAATACTCTTATAATATTAATTAGTATAGTACATACTAAAAACCTAGTAATAACGATAATATAAATATTTAGTTTAATACAGAATACGTTTCGTTTGTGCACGTCAGAAAAAATAGTTTTTTTCAGAGTGCTATATACATTTTCATTTGTTAAAAGTAAATCCAGAAATCTATTACAAAATATTGTAATATAGATACTAACCATGTTGTACTTAATAGGTACAACTTAATTAAAAATTATATTAATTTATTTATATAAAATAATAATGGGACGTTGAGACTAATCAAATGGGACCCAATGAACAAGTGTGTGTATAGGGGCATTCAGTTCAAATCACTTCAAAATGTTCAATGAAATGTCTAATAATTATACGTTTAGTCTTAAAAATGTGTTAATATTATACCGTGGTTCAAATTTTTAACAACGAAATGATTTAAAAAAATGTTATGTGTCCACATGTAAAATGTTTACATTATATATTTTTTCATTATATATTTTTTCATTATATTCAGGTAATTTCGATGATTCATATTCGGGTAGAATGGATAATCATTAGGGTCTGACAGGTTAATTTATTGGCAACCAGGTAACAATATTGACCGGTGATGGTTAAATTAGAGTGAGAACGGGCGCACACCAATGCAGTGAAAAAAAACCTGTTACAACCCTTTGCATACGGCGAACTGCAAATTTCAATAACTTGGCCGTCCGTTTAGCAGTGCTACCGTCGCTCTGAATTTGAAGTGTGCTTGGCCTCACACGGAAGGAGTCGTCGACACTGCTTCCGGTGTGGTCGTTTTCATTTTTTACGGTACGCGTATGCTGTTTTACCGATTCACTTGTAGCGCCAGTTATTTTGCATACATTTTTTTTTTTTAGGGGCGTGTGAGGATGTTGACATATGGACAGTTGTGAAATTAAACGAAATTATAAATTAACATAGTAAAAATACTAAAATTACAAAAATAAAATTATAACAATAGTAATACATTTAAATATTTGTTTTCTGCGCGTACAGCGGCTTAAAATGTATTATTTTAAGGTGATTGCAAACGGTCAGTTTTAAAAGAGTACAAAATAGGCACGTGTTCTTAGTAAGTGATCGTTAGTGCGTGTGTGTGACTGTGTGAAAAATAAAAATATCGAAGCGCTCCCGCAAGCAATTTTTTTTTCTTCTTTCAATAGCCATTTGAAATTTTGTTGTAAATGTTTGTGAGATAAGCAACCCTTCCCTCTTCTATACCTGCAGCCTTCACCTTTGTATATTGGACTAATTACAGTTTTCATATTTAATTTAATATTGCGATCTTTTGCTACTTCAACGATTTTGCAACTTTTTTCAATTTGTGAATACTTTACATGATAAAGTGTACAAATAATTATTCCTTAGGTAATTTTACCAGTAAAATATAACTACAATGTAAATGTTATCGCACTATATTATGGTTCTTCCTAATAGTTATAGTAGAAAACCTTTATATTTACGGTCGATAGCCATACACTCAAACGAGTGTCGTAATTTTATTAAAAGGGCGGAGCGTAATACATTATAAGGAGTAAAAATACTAGGCATTGTATGTTTTGGATTATATGGATCTTGAAAATGTGTTGAAAGTGAATAAACATTAGTGTGTGTAATTCGTAGAACCGATCACGTTTTATAGGGGCATCATACTGACCGGATATGTATTGTGTACGTTTTTCATTTTACCTACGCGCATGCACATGTTACCAAATATTTCTTTATAAGATTACAAACATTTTCTTTCAAAAAATACTGCCAGTGACTTTAATCACTACGCTCATAAGGATGTTCCGATTTAAATTTTGAAAGCAGATTTGAATTCTCCTCTAAAATTACTATGCTTTCACTGTCGTATATTTTTCATATTCTATATCAATGTATTTAAATTTGAATTATATAAATATGATCTATTTTTACTCTTTTTGTTAGTAAATTTTTAAGTAAAAAAAAATAAAAATCAGAAAAATGAAATTGTTCAAAGCATAAATCATTTAGTGACGAATTCAAATCTGCTTCCAAAATTAATATCAGAACATTATATTGGCTATTGTTGTGATTGAAGTCGTAGAATTACGCTCCATCCCCCCTTAATATATAGATAATAATAAGCATTTATATATTCCAACGTATTCCAGATTCCAATGGGAAAATAGTTGAAGATACATTTAAATATGTCTTAAAAAAAATGAAGGATATAAAACTATTAAAACTTAATCTAAGGTTATGGCAGGAAATAAAATGTTAATGTAGATGTTTAACGTACTTTTTCATTTTATGAACATTCTTTAAGTAACCGACGATATACTTTTCAAGAACACAATTTAGAAATATATAAACTTATACATTTTACTTTAGAAAATATAATATATTATTTTAATTTTTAAATATTTTTTTATAATATATATTTTTTAATAGCCACTGTATTATAATTCTGTAATATGTTGGTATCTATGATGTTATTTAAGTAAGTAATTAACAAATATATATTTTATACGATATTATATGATTTACCTATTTATAATTTATGTAACTTTTTAATTTTTCATTGCAATTTTAATATACCTTTATAATATTATATCTGGTGTTTTTTTATGATAATATCACACGAGAACATATTAGTATATGGCCATTGGTCGCCCTCTGTTATATCACTAGGTAAGTTTTGTTGGTATGACAGTTTTTAAACGGGATATTGTTGTAATACATAATTTATACATTTTATATTATTAAATTTATTCATTAGAGTGCTATTTAAGTCAATATCATTTCTGAAAATATTGGTACGACGAAGTATGATTTTTAAGATAAGTTAAATGGTTTACCAAAAATAAAGCAATACGTAACAGTTGTATAAAAAAAGGATATTTTAATTATTGTGTTGCATCTGTTGTTCGGAATAACAATATGTAGATGCACATTTTATTGAAACAGGTAAAAGGGCAATCCACAAACGAAAACCGGAAATATTTTAACGATTTTCATCGCAAAACAAAAAAAATACTGAAACAACATTTTTCGTTTGACTATAGGTAATTAAATCAAAACTATTTTCTAAACTAGTTTTCGATTATTTAAATATTTTTATCGTATATTGTAAGATATTTCAAACCTATACGGCCCGCCAAGCTTTTCGAACCGGCTCACCCGGCTAATTGATATTTTGAAACTGTAATAGTTTTTTTATTGTTTTTAATTTATTAATTACTAAAAATAATTCTTAATTTATCTTCAAATTTATTACTTCTTTATCCTGTTATAAATAATTTTAACCCACACGATACCTAAGCGTATTACTGAATTTGCCCGCGGTTAAAACGTTGTAGACCATAGCAGAGATATAGACTATAATATAGAGAGGCGATCATTTGTACTCGCTAGATAACATTGTTAAAATGTTTGTAACAATCATAATTTATAATGTCTGAACCAATTCAACTCATATAGTATAATGCATTATTATATTTTTATGATAAGTCATCAATTAAATTTTAAAAATTTACCTGCTCATTATAATATGTTTTGGATTATCACTTTACATGAAGCGGAACAACACTGTATAATAAAACAAAAACAAACAAATCGATTCATACAAAAGTTATATTTGTAAATGTCAATAATTTGTAATAAGGCTGTGCTAATAAAATTCTTATTAAACCATTTGCACACCTTCTTTATATGTTTCAATAACACTAAAATGTTAAGCCGGTGTCACGCCACTAGGCTATAAAAAAAAATGACTATTTCGTTACGAGTTTTAAAATTGCTCTCGTGGTCCAAATTCTCGGGTTTTTAATTCACTACATTCGTCGTTGATGTAAGACGTAAGTATACGATCAGATAACTTTGGGTTTATATATTATGTACGGTATAACATATACAATATGCTGTAAACAAATACTGAAATTCCTATAGGCACAATATAACCGGTCTATCGACTGATGGAGTGTTGGATATAATATAATACTTGTTCCCGGGTTGAAAAAAAAACCTATCGCACAGCTGTTGAGATGTTATACACTGAGTAACTGCCCTTTTGACTCCAAACCTACACACGTGGAAGACACACATTGAATGAATAATAAAAGAAAAAACTTGTGCGTACCTCATTGTACTCTATTGACTGAATATTTCTTTTTACACACACACATAATAATATAGTATACATACAAAATATCCTACATTTGGTTATATTATATTTATTCAAAGATTGGTCTTTAACATTACTGAACTAGCAGCTCGTTCAGTTATTGAGATCCATACGATTAGAAGTTAGAACATTATAACTGATTGATAAATTCTGCTTTAAAAATAGACCAATTTTTAACTAATTCCGTATTGTCATTTGCCAAGTTCATCGTATTTTCTTGTACAGTTTAACGAAAAAAATAAAATTGTATTGTATATTTGTTTTTTCATTAAAATAGTTTATCGTAAAACAATATTCTGATGTAGGTATGACCGCTTGACCCAAAATGTGTTCGGACCGGTTGAAGACCACAATATTACATTACAGTAACTAGTAGGTATATTCTATACATTTATAATTTATAGCATTGTATTCAATAAATACCCACACAAAATTATTTGAAAACGACCAATTAAAGTTATTTTGAAAGCTACACATCATAGCATATAAGTTTATACTGTTCTCTATTACCACTAAATTTAAAACTTGATATACTTACTGTACTATACATGAATATAAATGAATTTCAGACAGACGGGTAAAGTTTTGTTAGGTACTGTAAAGTATCTTGTAAAATGTATTTTATATTTTATCGTTAACTACTTTATTCGTTAATATACAAAACACAAATTAAATTAATTTTGTTGACACACGCAAGTTTATTTCCATAGCAACGATCTCTGTGATGAAATTATCACCACTTGAGAGTTTCGATATTCTATTTTGTAAGGTCTAAATTTTGAAACGTATTGTCTTGGACTCTTAGTATAGCTGTTTAATAATTACCTCAGAATTATCTAAACAAAAAAATATTTAAAAATACTTTAGATTAGTTTGCATGCAGCTCCGAATAACCTTTTAGTGAAATTCACTAAACGGCGTCAATATTATCATAATACCGTATAAAGGTTAAATTATAAGGCACAAGTACAATGGTTGTAAACATGAGTATACTAACTATCTACTTAATTAAACAAAATTATCACTATTCATACTGTTCATATTATCTATTTATCTACCTATCAATTCCACAAAGCCTTAATTGATAAAACATAGAAACCGTCCGTCATAATTCATTAGTATTATACAGGATTAATATTTTACCGAGTTGTTTATCAAAATAGTTCATTCATAACACAAGTCATAATGTTTAAATGTTAAGTTTATTAATGTATAATATTACTATTTATCTAACTGTTGAACGCAAATAGTAAATATTATTACAAAAACGCGTATAATGGACTTTGCCATGTGTACTTAGAATTTAACTTTGAGGAATTTAAAAATAATAATTCTTTAATAATGATAAAAAAATGAGTCATTAATATCATGGAAAACCTGAATGTATCGATTTCCAAATTCCTTTTTAACTGTCTAAATTCTAGTTGTTATATTATCATTGCGTCTAGACTGGTCAAAAAAGGTATACAAACCTAATTGTTTTTAAATGTTCAACAAATTGTAATGAAGTCAAAACTATGTTGTTAGAAATAGAATTGTCATTAAAAAATAAAAACATGGTAAAAATAATATTTTTGGAAAAATGTATACAACTACCGCTGTCTACGAGCCTTGATATTTTTTCCAATAAATTAAATTAAACATGTGTGGAACTATATAGAAGGTTTGGTTTCTATAGATTTCACATATAGATCGGCGATAGGACTTCGACCCCCTTTAGTACTATAACTTATTTATAAGCTATTTTGTAGACAGTTTTATTTAAAACTAAAACCAGCATAAAAAAAACATTATGGAGAATATGATTGAAAACATAATATGTAACCATAAAAAAATCTACATAATATCAACTAATACATAATAGTTAATGTAAATTATTGTAGTGTATTTCTATGTTTTTACGACTTCTTAAAACTTAAATATATTAACAATTCAAAATAGATAGGATTTACATAAGTAAAATATAATACAATATTTATGACATCGTATGATCAATTACACTTGAACATAATAATATTCTAGTTATTTACCCTGATGCAATATAGCCAATAATCAACGTACAGACGAATCGTTTGTGTAGAATTTAAGTAATTCCACTTTTATGATTGATTTAATATCAACTGTTTTTTTTTTATATATTTTTTTCATTGAACAATGACAGTGGACATGATCGTGCCTGTTGACAGTTGATACTTTTCTGATCAGACAATTTACATCAATATACAACTTTGTGGTTGAGCAGCTATTGTAGTTGGCACTTTGGTCAACGTTAGAAAAATACTAAAACCTTAACATTATACTTATTAAATACTATTCTGTGTAGCCGTATAGTTCTGTTTAGTAATTACTATAAATTAGTTTTAAATAAAATCTTCAAATATTGCATTAACGATTAACAAAGAAAAAGCTATATATTTAAACATTAGATGTTGTTTTTTATTCGACTGATTTAGTCAACAATTTTATGATTTGAATATTTTTATTACCTGGACTATTATGGTCTTTATATTTTGTCATTTGTCTATCGGATTACCTTGGTAACTCAGTATATTATAATTCTACCTACCTTCATCTATTATTTATGATCAAAAATAGGAAAACTTTAATAGGTACTTTTCTCAATAATTGGGAAAAATTATAGTAAAAAAATCGAGAAAACGAAAATATTTAAGTACCTAATACCAATTTTCAATAAAATCGATTTTGTTTTTTATTGTAATAATTAAATAAGCAATAACCATAGTCTAAAAATGTTTTCTACAAATGTATATAGCCAATATCTAGACATAATATGATTTTAAAAATATTTTGACTCTTAAAATATTTAAATTTGTTTAGTTTTTTTTTCTATTTATGTTCATACAATTCCATTTTTTTCTCAAAACCCTTAAAAATGTAAATTTATTAGATAGATAACAATTAATAACATTCAAAATTGTAATACCTAACATAATCCTATACACATTTTTTCTTATACAATGACAGATGTATACTACAGTTACTCAATGACGAATTGACGAGGTACACTCGAAACCTACAATAGCAGAGCGAGTTCTCTAGCTTTATTTATAACATACGTTACATATTATATGGTATATTCCCTATCATTTTATGTTGTAAATTCATATATTATACATGCGTACGTTTTATAATATACATGAGTGATTTTTTTATAAATTTGAAAAACTACAGTGTTTTAAGATAAATTATTTTTTAATTCAATTTTTGGATCACATAAAATATGGTGGATCCTATTTAGCTGTAGGGCTTCGATATTATTAAGAATAAAAAGCTACTAATTTTAAATTGTGTTACATAAGTTAAATACAATTTGAACATTGTTCCTACTTTTAAGACATTTTTTATTTATAGTTCAATTTAAAATATAAATAGTTTGAGATTTGAAGCATAATGGCTTTTTATTCTATAATAAGTAATATACAATTTCATGACGTATCAATAACGCTAATGATTATTAAAGATGAAATCAGAACTAACTAAAATTAATAAAACTAAAAAACTAATAAAATTATAAAATAAAATATTAAATGAAATATTCAATTAAGTTAGGTACTTATAATATAAAGGCTTTACATAGTTAGTATTTTAATATTATAGATATAAAATACGCATGTTTATTAGGTATAACAAAGTAAATATAAAATATATGATAGATATAATAGATATATAATATAATTATTTATATAATCAAATACTCAAAACCTTAATAAGTGATTGTTAAATAAAAATATGTAATATAATTATTGATAAGATAAAACACACTAAAACCGTTTACAGCTAACATCCATCATTCAATATGATGCCCTAGTTATTATACAGGGTGATTTACCTTTAAAAATGCCCACCTATTTTTCTTCAATAATGCAGTTAGAAAACATTCCAAAACATTAAAAAAAAAACATAATTATCATAACCCGAAAATGTTGGTCTCCTACAGTCCTACTTCACTTATCTAAAATTAAAATAATTATAACGGATTCATTATTCAAACGAAGTCCTCGAAAAAATATTCTACTTCGGAGAATATAACCTAATACACATATTATGCTGTCATTTAAAAAAGTAAAAAATAACGAAAAAACGATAACCGTAAAAAAAAATTGTTTCGTAATAAATTCAAACTATATATGTTAAAAATTATTTTCGAAAATGTTGGTAGGCACCTACTTTTCGAGATAATGAGTTTTTTATGTAAAAATATAATCATCCTGTTGTAAACTTGTAATTCTTACACGCATTCACAGTACATGTATATAATCGAAATCGATGTTAATATTAGTTCTGTATAGCTGAGTGCTCTGTCTAATACTCCATTATATATTTTATATACCTACCTACTGTTTGTTATGTATGATACATTGATACAGTCACACACTCACACAGATACAACTATAAAATCATTGGTTTCTAAATAATATACCTACATAACACTAATGTATAACACGTTTAGTATTGGACAAAGTTGAAAATCCTAATGATAAAATAAATAAGTTACTTAATATTGTAATGGATTTTTCTTGTTTTTAATAATAAAATAGATAAGAATTCTTTTATTAACCTAGAAAATCATAACATGAGGTCTCATCTTTACACTGAAAATAATTATCTAACCGTCTCGTATGTCGATGTTTAAATTGTATCCACACCCTAAAATCACGAGGACGTGTGCACGACTTTGTAGGTATAGTTGGGTGTCTAGCCGTCTTTGAGGCACTTTATCCTATGTAAATCAGTCACCAAAAAATATCGTCGAACCAAACTCAAATCGTTAATGTAATGCCGATAGTAAATTCGGTCATTTTCGTGAACAACCAATTATCAGTTCGTGTTTGTCGAATGGGTGAGTCATAATATACATACTAACAAACATACAACAACCATTTCTAAATCAATCGAAATTCCTTAGTCACTCTACGGCATATCTATTATTCATAAACGATGATAAAATTACGTTCAGATAACGAATTAACTTCCCAGAAGCAGCAATTCTGGATAGTCTAGTTAAAAAACATTCGTTTACACGGCTAAATAATAACACATGTGTTATAATGATAATAAAGTAATAAAAGCGAATTTGTGGTTTGAAATTGGTAAGCGATCAAATAAAAACGAAAACAGTAGTTTTTTTTATTTTAAATATATTATATTATAACTAATAATATTAAAATATATTATGACGTGCTGTATTAATTTAAAGAATATACTATGTTTCGAGTAACAGATATAGTAGGTGATTGCAATATAATTATTTCAAATATAAATGTTTAACAATAAATTAATGATAGTGATAATAACAAAATAATATACTGTTCGCAAAATCCGCTCGCAATATTATTATACTTTATAAAAAACAACAAATAACAATATTATATTATACGATATAGCCTAACCGTAAGACCCTCGACGAATGATAATATCGTTTTTCGATCGTCGCCCACGTGATCTCGGATTTTCGTGACTACCTGTGCGCTCGTTGTCGCCGGGCCCTGCGATCGGGACGTTAATAACTATTGTTCGACGCCACTCGTCTCGTGTCCCCCCCCCCCCTCATCCCCTCCCGCAAAGAGCTCGTGTCATTTACGGCACGGTGAGTTCGTCCGGCCGAAAGGACTTTAACGGTACCGGCCGGGAAGTGACGTCAGCCAATCGTATTTCGTCAAAATTTCGGACCGAAGGTTTGAGAGCGTTCGGGTCTGAACCTAAACGCACACCGGACAATTTCGACAAAATGCCGAATTTTCAGTCGTCTTAGCGAGCCACAGACCACCGTACAGTGGTTAAGCGGACGCGTGTGCGCGGTAGTGGTCCGGCCGGCGACGATGGCGATAAGGCGGCGCCCTGTGTCAACAACACATTATTGTCCGTTTACGGGACCGCCGATGATATCCCACTACCGACAAATAGTTCCGCAGCGCCCCTCAGTTTCTGTCACCCGGAACTCCCAAATCTCAATACACCACTAAACGGCCAGCGGCGCTCAGAGCATTTCACGCGTTTTCAGACGGACTTCCTACGCCGAGCCTTGACAATCTCTCCGCGAGCCGCATTCAAACGCCACGATTATTGCTTCGTAAGTACCTACCTATCTACCAATACCATTCGAATGGTTTTAATAATTTTCTCTCGCCGTGTTATTTCTCTTTATTAATCATCTACGTGTCTCACTTTTTTTTATACATATTTGCAGACACACTATTACACCCTACACCACCGACGAAGTCCCTCGGTCGCTGTTCTTTCAACGCGGCTCTCTTCGGTTCATACCTGTTGCTGTCTAAAGGTAATATTATATTTATTAACTGTATCGCCCCTCACCTGCAGGCCACTATATATTATTATCATATACGAACGATTTTTTTCTACATGTACGTATTGTTATTAATATTAATTATTATTGCTGTAGCCGTACATCATGCATATTATTATATGATAATGATAACGATGTACGTCTATAAGTAAGTGGCAGACGCGCCGACAATTAGTTTTTGGTTATTATATTTCGTTTATCGTTGTGTAAAAAACTATTTTCGTTATTATTATTTTTTTAAAAGATAGTTTAGAGAATTAGTTATAGTTATACCTCCTACTCTTAGACTATGTAATGTCCAATGTTTATATTTTAGTTTTTTAACGCGGTATAACAGTGTACAATTAAAAAAAATTATTCTGGCTCGTAAACGTTATAGTTAAATGTTCACATTGATTACAATTCGAATATTCAGTATCCCTAGTAGTTCTATTAAATATTAGAATTCAGAGAACCTCGTATGTTTAATTAATTTTAAATTTTAGTCTGTCTATAGAGGTTTGATGTTGGTTTACGAAATAAATCACATTGATTGTTACATCACTATTGACTATATTATATTAAGTACTCGTGACATCAGTTAATAATTATTAATTAGATATAATACAGATACATATTATGTATTGAGTAATATAATGGTGTTATAATATAAGCAAAAAAGTTATTTTCAATTATACGACCCATCAGCTGGAGCTACAATTATAATTTTTATATAACACATTAATATATTTAAACTTACAGACAATCATATATGTTTTATATGAAACGGTTTATAGGTTTAATTGATTGTTAGAATTTTATATAGCTCTTTTCAAACATTCGTTTATCACGCTAGTTAGACTACATGTTCCTTTAATATTATTCAATTACGACAGTGATATTATTTGTGGTATATATTTTTTTCGAGTTATGGCTATAAAATAATCAGTTGATAAATAATATGCATGCCATACGTAAGATATAAGATGGATTATGATATTCAAAACGGTAGTACTGTTTTTGCTTACTATATAGAGTAGGTACGTTTTTTGAAATCATTCTTAATAGAATATATAACTATATATACTATATAGGTATACCCATACCCATACCTATATGTAACATGTATGTGGCTTGAAAAATTTTTACATTAAATTTTTTTATTTGACTCATTATTCTTAAATCGATGTTTAATGTAGGTATATATCAACGTTTTTAAAAGGCTATTATAATATAATACTAAATGGGTTTAAGTTTTTTTAATTCTAAGAACTATTTTGAATCAATTGTATCCATAATCCATATATTAGTAAACTTAAAATGAAATAAAATCTTTAAGATTACTTTATGTAGTTACGATTGTAATAATTATATAAATAAATATTTGAATTTAATAATGAACCTTTAAAGAGAAGATAACCTAATGATTGAATATAAAATAATGACAACTCAAATATTTGTAAACATGAACAAAATTAAAATTAAAATTGGTTGTAATAGTTTCCAACCATTAACATTTAACCACTTTTTTAATGTTTGCACGTTGATTATCCCACTAAATTATTAGAGTAATCATGTCCACAAATTTAAATCTTTATTTTTTATGTACTTATATATTCAAGGAAGAGATTATAATTTCATGAAATTATAGCTTGACGCGTAGTTAAATTTAAACATGATGTTTTATAAGATTAGTATGTTGAATTCGATAAAAATTTATTTGAGTATAATACAATTATGTTTAGTTAAGAATAATCTCAATTTAAAATGTTGTCCTTTGTGAATCTTTATGAGTAATTACTATTTATTTACAACAACAGAATGTTTAAGAAAAAACATTATTGTTTTTCGGCCATCTATAACCGACTATCTGCTTTTAGTTTAACGTTTAGAAGCTTGTTTAATAAGATATAAGTTGGGAGATGAAAGACGCGTTTTACATTTTTACTTGTTAAATTCACGTTTTTTTTAGTATAGTTCTAAAAATTATATATATATAATAGCAATTGATCTTTATGTTAGACTTTTCGTAAGTATTTTGTTGTTCGATCGGTTTCGTAAAATGTTTATAGATTAGTTAAATAAATGACGTCAGTCTAGACATCTAGTAGTGACGAGTAACAAAGCCTTATGAATACTCGTTAGAATACTTCCATAGATGACATCCTGTTAATTATATAATATAAAGAAGGTCGTGGTGGTCTGGTAATATCAATACCTAACTACATAAATGTTGTATGTATGGTATTGAGTATGGACTATAAAATAGAATACAATCTTCTGAATAATTCTAAAATATTTTCAATGTATGTTTAATATTACAACTAGTTCATAGTTCTAATTCTCCAAACAATTTTCGAGATAAGCTATAATTTGTTTTTATCAGTTCTTTCTAATATATGAAGGTTAGTTTGAATGATAAAAGGTCTCTTCTTTTGTAACATTTTATAATCTTCTCCAAATAGTTCAACAGTTCAATTCCACAACATAACTAACTCATTTCCAATTAATTTATCATACAAATATAATAATAAACATTAAGTAGACACTCGTATACAGGATTATAATATTATAAACTATATATTTAATACTATACACGAGATCTAAAATATCATGTGACTATTTTTTTATACAAAAACGATCAGTTTGTTAGTAATAAATTGGTTTTAATTTTTTTTAAATTGACTGCATCATAGTTAGGTTTTAAAATTATAATTCCTATACTAGTCCGGATACTAATCTGTTAAAATGGGAAGGAAAATTTTAATATATTATTTTAGTATTTACCTAGTTACCTATAATAATCCCAGAATCAACTAGTAGGGCGATGGTTATCTCTCCCAATCTCTCCCAATGGTAAGCTCTCCTGGGTCAACAGTATGTCAACCAGAAGAAAATATGTAAACTCTCTCAAGTTTTTTTAAATGTTATAGCTACCAAAAGCTGGACACCTTATGTTTTTAAAATCTGTATGTTCACATTATTATTAACATTAAATTTAAATGTTAATTTGATTTGAAATTGATGTATATTATTATTATTTTTATTATTTACTATAATTTGTACATTGACTTTTTTTAAATACAATTTAAATGTATATAAAATTAAAAAAATGTTATGTTAATATTATTGTGAACATTACATTATAATTAAAGAATTATAAATTATAATGTTTACATTAAGTTATTATAATTTACAGACTCGGAAGAGTTTACATGTACCTGCCTGGTAGTACTGGGAGTGTTACAGGTAATTTTAATCGGGAGAGTTTACGGGCGCACGTAAACTCCACCTCAAGTACCTTTTTTTACTGTAAACTCTGCCAGTAAAAAAAACAGGTAAAATTAGGTTTATGTAAGCTCCACCACTGAAAAAAATTAAGTAAAATTGAGTTCATGTAAACTCCGCCAGTGAAGGAAATCAAGTAGCAATATAAAATTAATATAATATATTATTATTAAAAAAAAAAATTAATAATAATAATAATTAATAGTTGTCGATATTAAAATATAATAGTAATATTAATAATAAACTTGACATAAAATATATCAAAATTAGGCTAAAAATTTTAATTTACTAACTTAACAGCTGAGAGTATATACAATTGATATAATATAATATTCATAATTTTCGTAATAATTATTAATAATCATCCACATTAAAATAAAATAAATAATAATAAAAATAATAAATTTGACAAAGTTAAAAATTACTAATCTAATGGCTAAAAGTATACAATTGATATTATAATATAATATTCATAGTTTTTATAATATTGATTAATAATAGTTAAGTAAATAATACATTTTACATAAAATATATCAAAATAAAACCAAAAATAAATAAAATCACAATGGATGTCAATATATTTAATGTGAGAAGGCATGTAGCAATGAGACCAGGTAAGAAAATAAAACTGGCGGAGTTTACATGAGACCTTTTAATTACCTTTTTAACTAACCGGTATTCTGGCCGAGTTTATAATCTCCCGAGTTTACAGTTGCCCATCTAGTGTAATAGGTACCTGTAATAATCTGAGACCCAACTATGATATACCTGTGATGAACCCTTAGTGTTCCGGACCTAACTTGGATGAAATTTTGCAAGAGTGTTTTTTATATTAATACACCGTTTACAAACAATTTGTTAGTGTATGTACAACGTATAATGTATATTTTTAAACAAATAGGTTATTGATATAAGAATAGCTGAATATATACACTCTCCCCCCCCCCTATTCCCTAGCCTTACCAATAAATCTATAATTAAAGGATTAAATGAGATGATCATGCTAGGCTACATATAGTGTATATTATAATATAATAATATGTTAGATTTGATTATTATTTAAAATATTAGAAATATTACGAGGGCCAGTATTCATTGTAAATAGACGGTGATTTTTTTTTTTTTGGGGGGGGGGGGGGTGCTAATTTTATATTTGAAGCCACCAAAATCTCCCACAATGTTTATGTACAATATTATAAAATATAACCTTTGTCTAATCTAATCCACCATTGTAATTGACTAATGTGTTTGCATATACCATTTGCGTACCTTATAAATTAATATGTTACATTTTTAAATAGCGGAGTTTGTAAATACATTAAAGTTGTGACTTGTAAGGATTTATGAGTAATTTTTGAAGGACAGTACTTGTTTTAATTGTATTTTTGTTTCATTTTTTTTTTTATTTTAACTGAAAAAACCAAAAGTAATTGACTCCATAGAATATTTTTGTTGTAAATAGTATTTTGTTTCACTATTATTATATAAAAACAAAAACTACTATAAATTATAGTATAATATTATTATAATGAGAAGAAGTGCTTGAAAATGAAAGATCCAATACTGGCACGAATAAATCGATGCTGAAGTGAATACCTCAGACCTCAGTAACTGGCCATTTTTTTTTATACAGGTACTACATTACTTTTATTATATACCTAGTGGGTTATTGATCAGAATGCATGATCAGTCAAAATATTTCAGGAACATATTTATATATTATGAACGTTTATAATGTTTTGTTAATATAATAGCTAGGTATAAAAAATACACATGCTATTTAAACATAATATATTATATTATCTTCTTGGCAATATTTCCAAATGAAAATCATTATATATTTTTATATTTTATGATTTCGTTCAATAAAAACCAAAATGTATACAAGATTTTTAAAATAATAATCCAAGTTAATTACATTTCTGAACTTTGCATTTTAAAAATTTAAATCTTGACAATTATCTACTGGGTGGAATAATGTCATTAACTTTAATACATAGTATCTATCCTTGTATGCTATATACAAGTTTAACTACAAACGTAATAATTTATTAAATATTATATTATATTATAATATTTGTTAGGTGGAACCGTAACGAAAAGCACAGTGTGGCATATTCCGTATTTTATACGATTCCTCTCCTCACATTATTTCTGTTAAATCGTTTTAATGTATTTTGTATGACTGTTAGATTAACGAGAGTAACCCGTATATAATTTACAAAACTCATTCAACTGTTTAATATTAACCGTCCATAATATACATGATAACCTCTAGAAATATTTTAGAGGATGCCAGCGTAATAGGTATATTTTGTTTTCTCTGGGTCTACCACGCATGAATATAACTGTATATATGACTGTATATATAAATTAATTTTTGAGTAATCTTTGAGTAAAATAACCTATTAACCTACTACAAAAATTATAATAAATAATATTTAACATATTGGTCTTATATTTTATTAATATTTGACTTTATATTAAACTTTAAAATTAAATAATATTTTTGTAAATTGAAATGGATATTTAATATTAAATTATTTTGAAACAATATTTAGACAAATCAATATTTTTAAAAACCATGATTCTTTATAATTTTTGCAATGGGTAATTTTACTATAAGATTACTCCAAAACATGAAAAACAAAAATTATTATACTTGAATACATTTTGTTTGTGTTGCGTGTGGGTCAGATAGCGAAAACAAACATCATGTATGAAATGTATATTCCCCAAAAGTTGAGAGATGCACCTAAACATTTGATATACTAGAAATATGATATTAAATTAAAACCACTCCCATATTACATGAAAATACTTATACAAGCTAAAAATGTTTACTTTAGGGCTAAACTCTGTGTAACAGTTAGACGTTAGTTCACTTGTAATATAGATGATCAAACAATAAAATCTAATTAATTTTACATCAAAAAAACCTTTTTAAAAAATTAAACTTACTTTATAGAAAAACAGGATATTATATAATAATATGCAAGAGGTTCGTTATATTTGCCTCCTCTCAAATGGACAAATACAATATTAAATAATATAAATATACATAAATAAATAAAATATAAATATATAATCGCAAAATAAATATTCCAAAAATATTGTAATAATTTTTAATCACAATCGAAAATAAAAAATGGGTAATCTGTAGGGGGGGGGGGGGTTCAATCCATAGATCAATTTAGATACATTTCGTCAAAATAGATGTCAAGTTGTTTTCTATCTTAATATTGTATAGTATTATTTATACAATAGCGTATTTTATGTAATTTTTTATGGTTTTGTTTTAACTATTTAATAAACATAAGGATGAGTTTTGATAAAATATTGATAACGAATATGGTACATATTAATTAAGCTAATAATATAAATGCTCCAAAAAGGACATAAACACCATATTATAATCTTAATTTGTTACATTATTCCTCTGTTCTCAATCAAAAATGTTCAAAATGCAATAGCTGGTATTTCTGTCAGTAAAATATGCAATCTTAGAATTCCTAACAGAAATTGTATATTCTGAATAAATGGAGGAATGTTATTATTTTACAGGGATTTTTTCTGTATAGATATACTCTACTGAAATGTGCTGTAAATAAAAAAGGCTTTATACAACAACTTTTTAAAATAAAATCTCATCTTGTTGGTCCTTAAAAATAGGTCTCACTTTGATTCTGGGCGTATGCTTTTACACGATGTACAGATAAACTATCAACAAAATTAAAAAAATATGGTTATTATTATTACATACTTTATTTTAAGAAAAACATGTTTAGTTTCTTTTTGTCAGCGTGTCACTGCCGGTATAATTAATGTAGATAACTAAAACTATCAAAAAAATTTGATTAAATATTATACAATTGTTCATAAATTTCAATATTGGTTAACCATTTTTTTAAGACCTAAAAAGTAAAATGTTAACACCGCCCATTGTAAACTGAGCTCTGTGCAGAACAATCTTGGAGCACAATTATTTAAAGTTTTCACATAAAAATTAAGTGTTATTTTAATTTTATATTTTACCAATAATCACTTCAAATAATATATTATGTTATGTATAATATATTTTTTCAAACATGTTCTTAAAAATTATAATTTTACGCCTGTAGACTGAAAAATGCACAGACTTGAATGTTGATATCTCAAGTATTTACTTATTCAAATACTGTATAACTGTCCAAATACACTCTTTACAAAGCATAAATAAATAAATTTGTATTATTTTCATTAATTCCAAAGTACAAACAAGGTTCGCTGGCATTCACGATAAAAAACAGTATAATTATATTACACAATATATTGTTCGTTCTAACATTGATATTTTAATAAAAATTCTTGCATTTTTGGTTATAAAACTGCATAAGATATTAAGATATGTACAAGTGAGATGAATATTATGATATAAATTAGTGTACTTTATAATAATATGCTCGTGATACTAAATTATTGCAATCGTATATAATATTATGACAACCCAAGATATTTATACAATCACCGGACTTATTAAATCTAGGAATTTTTTTTGATGAATTGTTTGTGGAATTGTACAAAAAGTAAAATGTAGACGTCTCATAGTGTTAAAATAATATATTTTTCGTTGCAATTCATGCAGTTACGTGACTCGTTGAAAAATAATGATATAATAGCTTGACGCATCGTTATA
Source organism: Sitobion miscanthi (assembly GCA_008086715.1). Taxonomy (NCBI): domain Eukaryota; kingdom Metazoa; phylum Arthropoda; class Insecta; order Hemiptera; family Aphididae; genus Sitobion; species Sitobion miscanthi. The sequence goes on from CM017800.1 coordinate 15,838,037, forward strand.
AATTATAGTATTATATTAAGAACTTATTCACATTATACGAACGTTGACAGACATATTGATCGATAATCTATCGAACATGGCACTACGTCCTAATAACAGTTGAAAGGTTTAATTGAGTTTAATCGAATTATTGTTATGATATTATAGTTTTTTTTTTTTATATTATTATTATTAATTAACTTGCGGCAACTTAGTCCATAGGGTGGTTTTTAATTAAAGTAAGGTAAGTTTTTGTAAACACGTGTGTTTTTAGTTTAAGAGAATTTTCAAGTGGGCACCTGTAGGTATCTGCCATGCCCGGGTGGGGGGTGGCAGCCTCTCTCTCCAGATACCGTGACTGCCCGAAGAGAAGTGCCGCCCGAGACCTAGGTTCGAACAGGCGACGGTGGCCTTAGTCCACTCGACCACGCCGTCCCCCTAATATAGTTATTACTTACGCGAACGGCATAAAAAACAAATAATTGAAAAATAAGCGTGCTTTCGCGTCGCGCATTTATATTTCACCCTGTTATTGTGAAAACACCTCTCAGGTAGCATTAAGAAGTCTTAACTACTAAAGAACAGCGACTTGTGTTTAAATATGATAAACTGAACGAAAATATAATATATAATGGTATGTAGGTATGCTGTACACTTGTACCCATTTCGTCAGCAAACATTTTAATATGGTTCCCACGACGAAAGAAAAAATAATTGATTTTAGATTGCACCGATGTTGGTAATTATAAATGTACTTGTATTGGTTTGAGTTTGAGTTTCTGAGTAGAATATTTTGCTCAGTGTGTGCAACTAACTACAATACGGTTTTGAATATGAAACGTTATACGCAGTGCTTGACACAAACGTTTAACGTTTCAAATATGCATCACAATTGAGAATTACATATGTTGTCATACATTATAATATTATCATATTATAGGTACTTAAAAGTCAGTCATAGGCGCTAAAATAAAGGTACAACTATAGGTATTAATAAAAATGAATGTTATTATATTCTCGTTTGTTATACACCCGTCATTCGCCAATTGCGGTATTACGTATGTGTGAAGTTATCCGTCTGGGTATTTAATGTATAACATAATATTATTTATAGTACAAGTCAGTATATAAACCTCATTATATAAAATATTAAAATGTATAATATAATCATGATTTAATTTTAGTACTAGATTTTATACGATAAACTCTTTATTTAAAGTTAAATTTACTTTTCAAGCGCCCAGTGTTTTAACAGAATTATTTGCTTTTTAATCCTTTGATGATATAAAACAGTTTACAATTTTAGTTTATATTCTAAAAATGCCCGAAGGAAAATCAGTGTTTATAATAATGTCAAAATTTTAATTAATTTTTCCAATGTGTAACTATCTAATTTTTATACTTAAACACAAACATAAGATTCATTGACTTGAATAAAAATGTAAACCATAAATATTTAATACCAAAAACGTAATTTTAAAAATCTATTTTAAGTTTCTAACATTTGAAAAAACTTTGATTTTTTAGTTAGGTACTATAACTTTAAAAAAATCACTGTATCATGTATTCCCTAGTAATTCAATGAAAATGGAATGTGAAACTTTTTGTAAATTATGTCTGAAATAAAAAAAAACTGTAAAATTCTCAAACATTATTTCATATTATCTCATAACCAATAATTTATCAATAAGTCAATAGGTGAACAATCAATTTAAATAAACTGCATGTCACATGTATTTCCATGATATTATAATACCTATATGGTTTGATTAATAGTTAGTAATTTAGTAAGTATAGTATAGTTAGTATAGTTAATAAGTAGGTGTTTATATAGTAGTTACCTCCAAACCCAAGTGTGTACAATTTCGTTTTATAATAATCATTTTTTCAACTAAAATAATATCTATCAAACGAATCGCGGACGTTTCGCCCTCCCCGTTTCGTCCCCGTAAAAAACTGAGCCCACGGACGTTTCTTCCCCGTCTATTATTAAGATAGGACATTTGGCCCCCGGGAGTTAATATTATCATCATTGTCGACGTCGTCTTTGTCGTCGAACAACTCAAACAAAATTGTTAACTTCACTTGTGAGGAAATTCCCAAAAATAATATTTTGAAAAAAGTTATTAGTATTAATAATAATAATATAATATTTATTAAATAAATAAATATACGAATGTAAAACCCCAAAGGGTAAGAATACAGTATTGAAAGTCTAAAATTATCGTTAATTTAACACATGAAAACAATAATTGAAATAAATGTGAATAAATTAAACATCAATATTCAAATTATAAATTCATATTTTTAGCTTAGAGTAGGAATCGAAAAAAAAAATCAAAATTAGGAATTTTATAACAAGTTGTTGGTAGGCCATCCCCACATATTAATATAAATTATATAGAAATAGTACATTTTTTTAAAATAATTGAAATTTTAAATTAAAAAAAGCTATTTAAATGTAGTGATTTTAAATACCGGAAACCAAACGTCCTATGAATAGGTAAATAACATCACATAACTCCCGGGGGCCAAATGTCCAATCTTAATAATAGACTGAGACGAAACGTCTGTGGACTCGATTTTTTGACGGGGGTGAAACAGCGAGGGCGAAACGTTCTTTTACCCTAACAAACACCGTAAAAACGATTGCCCGATTGTAGACCTGAAATAATGAATAATCTATTTGGTGCCAATAAATTTTATGGTTTTTATTTATTCGTATAATAAAATACTGAATAGTGTATAGGACATTAGGTAAACCACACGATTGCAGATTAAAATAACTTACTTAAATGGGGAAAATAATTGTCAGCTTGAATCCGGCAGCCAGTGGAAATCGAAGCACTTGGTGGTCTCAACACTTCCAAATTATTGCAATCACTCTAAAAAAAAATACTAATAATTAATAGCAAAGATTTTTTTATAGTTTAAATATCTATAAAATGTATTATATTATGTCATAAAATTTGTATAATTTAGTTTGTAGATTTACACAAATATATCAATAGCAATTTACATTTTACAAATACATAATTTACATTAATTAATTATTGACAACAAACGAATTTATGAAACTTAATTTAATATTTAATAAACAAACATTGTTATAGTTAATTAATAAAGGTGTGTGAAAAAACATATGTGAATATTTTATATTGCAGAACTATGATAAGTAGGTACTTTAAATAAATAAAAATCAGGAGACTTGATTCCTATTCCAGGGCGTTTTTTTTTGTTTGTACCATGGCTGGGAAAATAATATATTATGTTATTATAATTAGAACTTTAAGACATTACAATATATATATATTATAATAACATCGTGTTTTATTAATTTTAACAGCGCTTCAGCTCAAGCGATTAGAATGACTGTGTGGGGGGCGAATCCAGTGGCATCTCAACATATCAGTATGCAGGATCATGAAAATCAAGTAAGACGGCAAATTCAATACCAGCTGTACTATGAGCGGCAACGTCTGCTTAAATATCCGAATTCAGTGATTTCCCCGGTGAGTCCACCAACTCCGGGAACCCAGCGACTCCGGCATGCCAAGATACCTAACCGATGGCAACCATCTGACCCAGTTGGAGCTCAAAGTCCTGAACGCCACTAGGTGGTCGGAAACTGTTTCGGTTCCACTCATCGCATTATGCCGTCGTCGGCCCGTGTCGCGTGTTAAATCCATAATTAAATCTCATAAACTATACAGATATGTACATGTATGTGATCAAGTCTGAGTTTTTATTAAGTTTGTAAACTGATTACAATAAATTATGTTTGTTCACATAATATTGCTAAATAAATCATGTGGGTACAATTATAAAAATTCAATTACTAATCTCAAATAGCAAATGATCATCGCCCCACCTGTCAATTTTTGGCGTAACAGGACATCCCCCCATATTTTTAATTTATTCCATCTGAAGACAAAATTATACATTAGACAAAAAAATGTTATATTCATTATATTATATTTATAAATGTTTAAAAAATTTAGGGAGGAAATGTCTGAGTTAAAAAATATACCCGTGGAAAATGTCCTACTACACCGAAAATAATCAGGGGGAAATCTCTAAGGAGAAATTTTCCGCGATTCATATAATTTAACTAAATGTTACACAGTTTATCGTAATATTGTAAATTTATAAGTATTTAAAAAAAAGCCCAATCATATCTACCCATGCATTTGTTGTCTCCGTCTTACACACGTATGATATAGCAAATAATTTTCGTTCACTAGTTGCAATAGTGTGCTGTTAGTTATATCTTACGTTTGTGACGCATGGGTAGCATTCTCTTAATATTTTTAGATTATGATTTATCAAAATAGTATTATTCACAATAATTTATTGATTTGATCACATATTTTAATTGTTATAAATACTTTTTAAACTTAGATATATTTGTGTGTTTGTTTCTTTACATTATTTACAAATATTATTATTTATACATACTTATACAACATTTTTATAATTTCCAAAATTATAAGCCAATTGTGTGTTCAAATGTGGCTTAAAAAAACTTTGGGTTAATAGTTTTAAAATAAAGTTATTAATTTTAATCTAGAACAATATATAATCTGAGTGTTACTGCTGGTTGACTTCTCTCATCACATCTCCACATCTTGTATAAATATTTTTTTTCTACACATATGCTTATTGTAAATACTAAATACCATTACAGATTGTATGTAATCCAATAAATTAACATTTATATACTTTTGTTTTGTTTAACTTTCAGAATGTTGTTAATATATCAATATTCCATTATTCCGTATTTAATTAACCAGACGAGTGAAGAGAACGCAAATAAATAGATTATTTAAAAATTAAAAGAGAAAACTGTGTAAACATAAGTGCAACTAGGATCTGCTTAGAAGTGATATAGCTTTTGCACCCTTAATTCAGCACTTTCTAGCCACTGTTATAAGACACCACAAATAATGAGATAAAGATTTCCTTGTTTTATGTGAGATTTTTTTTTATGTGACTGTTTTATTAAATAAATACAATTCAAAAAGAGTGTCATTTCCTAACATAATTAAGTTATTTCAAATTTCAGTTCCAATTCTAATAAGTTCTGTTTTCTGTAACATGTGAACGTAGTATTTCGAGTAGGTATGCAATGAATTAAAAATTGTTTGAGGACAAGTATTTTACAGCAATGATATACCATTACCACCTTGTCCATTTTAAATATCAAGAGGGATATTTCAAAAAATATAAAAACAGAATCAGTTTTTACAAATTACTTACAGCACAAAAACAAAGAAAATAGGTTTAAAATAATACATTACCTATATTCTTATAAACCAATATCAAAGTCTGTTATTTGGTTTTGTTATATGGTTGTAACTTGTAAAATATTATATTGTTAATTGTTATAATAATTAATAAGACAATATTATTTACTTTGTAAGTGTAATATACAATTAAATAGGTAATAATGTTAAAGTCAGTGCCCAGTGGCGTAGACATGATTTCTGATAGGGGGGTATCAAATAAAGAAAACGACATTGAAAAATCCCCAACACTCTCAAAACTTTTTATTTAGGTAGTATTATAGGTAGTAAAATATTTAACAAGACGAAACAATGAATATAATTAATTGAATTGATTCAAAATTCGTACCAAACACAATTTGGAAGATTACCCACTCCAAAGCCATTGTAGGAGGGGATCTGACCACCATGTCACTCCTTGTACACGCCACTGGTTAAAGTTATGATAAAACTTAATTATTAATGATTTTGAAATTTATGATGGGCAAAGCTTCCAAACACGAGTTTTTGAGTAAGTATTCATAATTTCACCCTTATTTCACCCCTTAAAATGTAGCTCTAGTTGCGCCTATGCGTGTTAAGTACCTATTAATATTTATATTTTAAACGAATCTGTTTATAATAACTAATTAGAAATATAAAGATATTTGATGCGTACAGAAACAGATAACAAATAATTTATAATAAAATTGCTTGGAAAGATTACTTATTACTTATACTTACCTGTAATATGAAACCATTAATTTATAAATAAACATTAAGCGGATATAAATCATAAAGGTATAATATTATATTATTGTATATATAATATATAGATAGGCCTTGAATAATAATATAGAAATGGACTAGTCAGTGCTGCTTATCAACAGTATCCTTCACCTATATTTTATAAGTCATAATAAATTGGGACATGGGGGTAGGTCCGATTTCCGAACACGCAAAAACAGATGGGGTGTGTTCCGGTTAGGTATTTTCAGCTTTATTATTTTTACACACGTTTTTCAATAATTGGAGTGGCTGCGATAGTATTTCTATAATATTATATTATTATCTAAGTAATTGGCTACAGTGCTACACCTATACCATGCAGTTGAACACAGTTATACAGTTCCATACTACCGCACTTTTCTCACTTAGTATGGCTATGGTAGTTCCCCGCTGTTGATTGCGTCAAAATAAATATTATACAATTACCAATTTTTGCGAGGTTACAAAGGTTACTCTGAAATCGATACACATCACAATACCATTTTCACATTACTCTTTTTACCAAACTAATAAGTAAATGATATAAAATATGAAAAATAATTTCAATAAGAAATGTTATTTTTATGGAAGTTATAAAATTACAATATCGTGTTATTATCATCATATTATTGTTATGCCTACATAATATACGCTAACACAAATAGGCGGTAGCGAAAAATCAATATAAATGATTGAATTATCTAACAAACAATTATATTGGACCCTATTTAGATTCGGAACGGAGCAACTAATGTATTAATCTTATAGGTGGTTTTAAACATTTCCCCCCCAGACATTCCCCCCAACACGTCTGTATATGGCAGTGGTTTTCAAACTTTTATTGAACGCGGCACACCGTGCCCCTCAAAAAATGTTCAAGGCACACTGACCTTTTTTTTTGCACTGAATAATTAGACGATCAAAATTGCATTGAATTATAATTATATACGTACATTTAATTAGAAATGTGTGGTTGACGGGCTAACAAATTTTTATTAATTATGTTTTTATAATTTTATTCTTGAACGAATTGTTGAACTTTCCGAAAGACCGCGGCACCCAGTTTGAAAACCACTGGTATATGGTCTAGTAGGACATTCCCTCCCCCATCTACATCTGGTCTAGTAGGATATTTCCTCCCCGATATATTTTTGATGTGGACATTTTTTAATTCAAGTTTATTATTGACTAATATTATTATTATTTAATATCAAATTATTTTTTTTAAATAAAATATATACTTAAATTTGATTTTATTCTCATAAATATAATAGATTATAAATGTATATGAATATGGTTGATCAACTGAAGTTAATGAATAAACAAATTTTTAAAAAAAAAAGTACAAAATAAAAGATAATTAGGTAATAATTAATAAAAATGGCTAAAAATGATAGATTTTGTAAAAAAAAATTCGATTTTTGATTTTTTTGTTCTTTATATACACATTTTACACATACTTATTACCCTTTGCTCATATTTATTTTAATTTTTTGTTAAAAGTCTACCAATTTTGATATTTAACAATTTTATAATTGCTTGTGAATTTCATTCAAGTAGTTCAGATGATCAAATTTATAATTTATTATGTTTATGAAAATATTTGAAAATATAAGACAAACAAACAAATTATTTCTTATTAAATAATAATATAATATTATTAAATAGTAAACTTTAAAAAAAAGGGGGGGGGGAAATATGCTACTACACTGAAAACATTCGGGGAAATGTCCACTATTCCTTATAGATAATATCCAAAATCTTATACAAAATTTCAACTCTTTTTGTGTTATTTAAAGACATTTATATTTTTTAATTTTTTTCAAGTTATGAACTATAACGTTTTTGTTTGAAAGTAAAAATCTCGAAAATGTAATACAATATTCCTCACAAGTAGTTCTTACATCAATTAAAAAATTTCAAAAATACTTAGTCACGTCTTTTTTTAAAATATGTTTTTAGTTAAAGTGCTTACAAAATCACAAAAATATGTAAACAGTTTTGTAGTTATAAATGCATACAATTTTTTCAATTTAAGTTTGAAGTTTAAATAAAACATAAAAAATTCCTCAGTTTGTTATACTGGAATCAGAAAAAAGTTTCACGTAAAGCCACAATCATTGGTTATGAGTGATTGATTTGAACATTTTGATGACTTAGGATATTTGAACGTAAAATATCTAGATAACTAATTGGTATTCGGAAAAAAAATCTCCTGAAAAAAAAGCCCCGTACTAACTAAATACATAATGCATTTTCATTATAGTGTACATTTTATAATTTAATATTTGTATAGGTAACCTAACCTTTTTTGGACATAGGTATATTCTATAACCATATATATATATATATGTATAGTATATAATTTTACATTATAAAAATATTTAATAAAATAATACACCAAATATTTATTTAACTATAAATATAAATATACATTTGAAATATAAAAGATTAAAATATAGTAGGGTAATAAAAGTAATTGCAAGATAAAAGATTGCAGCTATACTTGTATACTTTATAATAATTAATAAGTAATACATAATATATAATATGTTATTAAACTATTTATCATATATATTTTGATTTATGGTTTATGTCATATTATTTTTTAACTGTGATTTAATTAGTTATTGTTTAATGTTATGTACTAGATGTAATTTTTTTTTATAGTTACTTTTTAATAAAATAAATGTATTGTCTAGTATAATAAATATTAAATTAGATACATACCAAATAATATAATAATTAATTTAATAATTAATGAAAAACAATTATTATTAAACTAGTATTTTAGAATATTATATATTTTATGGTTATAGATATTATATTAAAGAAGTGTTAGGTACATTGATAAATGTAATGATTATATTATGATTATAATTAATTATGTAAATCATAATAAAAAAGAATAATGTATTTAGTTGGTACGGTGCTTTTTTTTTCTTATGGCGGGGCTTTTTTTCCTAGAATCAACTAATTCTACTCAAGCAGTTCTTAATACATTGTCGTAGGTAATTCAAAAATATTAATTGTAAAAACATGAAACATTCCATTATTAAATTCATATCTAGAATATTTTTGTTTTTTTTTGTAACATAATTTTTTTTTAGGCAATCTGTAAAAAAAGTTGAACAATAAGCTTAATTGATAATTTTTTTTTTGTTCACACAGGAAACAGAGTGAAGAGACCTACCAGTGGCGGAGGTACTTCGTAATATCTAAAATATAGAATAATATTTTTCATTTCAAAGAATAAGTTGTCGTATTTTTTTTTATCGTAGGTATCAGTATACATAAATTATTTATTTATTATTTCACGTCAATTTCAAATCTTATTTGTTTCTCGTGTCTTCCTTAATTTAGTATATTTTAGAATTCTACTATTCAGATTTCAATTACTATGAAATTCTACATTAAATATTATGTTAGATTATAGTATATTACTAAAAATAATTAATTCTTATCTTCTGTTATTTTTCTATTGAGTACCTAATATATAACTAACTATATAGTAAATAATACTGAAATGTCTTGAAGAATTTATTTATTAACATAAGTATTAAAGGTGAACGTTTCGAATTATCTGTAGTATAAAATACGTCTGATGTTCCGTAATCTACAGAATACCTAGTGGAAGAATTTTTGAAACTGACCTTCACACATGAAAATACACATTTATGTAACGAGAGACACTTAGGTAGACGGTAAGAAATGTTGAAGTCCTATCTAAATGTAAAATCGAAAATAATATTATATAGTACAATAAACACACCCAAAAATACATAAATAACACAATGGGGATCTTTTGAAAGAGAAACATCTGCTTAACTGCATTAACTAACCGTACAAACAAGAATATAATAATATAAGGTTTATATATACCTACTATTATATTGTCAAAGTGATTTATAATTATTAGAATGGATATTTTCCAGGTAAAAAGGTCATGGCGACTCTTTCAAAAACTGTCTGCCTACCTACCTGATAAAATAGGTATGTGAATACAATTTACAGCACATATAAAAATATCAGATAAATATTACTAAATATATTACTGTGCCGTCCCTTCAGCAATTAAAGTACACAGGTTTAACTGGGTGCATTCATCAACCACATGCTGAGCAGAACCCTTGGATAAATGCGTTTTAAGTGCTAAAATGTGTAGTAAACTCGTATAACTCCGAATTCCATTATTGAATAGATCCCATGTCATTTAGATAAATTACAACCAAAAAAATTATATCTATATATTAGACTATTTAAGATTATGGTACATGAAATATTGACACGAGGCCCGATGCACACGTGCTGTTGTTTGCCGCTGCTACACCACATATTCGGCGTAGGTAATAAACTAAATAATATTATGTGATCAAATCATGCAGGGCACATGTCTTGCGCTCTTTCGGCACTGCACTCATCGTTTGCTATCAACCACTTGCAGCACAGCTACTGTGGCAAAAACCGGACGTGTACTTTAGGCCTTTGGGCCTTTAGCCTTTAGTATAATATTATGATGATAATTCCTGAGAAATAATGACTATTAAACATAATAATGGAATGGCATTTTATCATTGCCCAACGAAATCAAGCAATTGTACATATTACACAGTAAAATTATACATTTATGGAAAGCAAGTAAATTATTTAAATATGATATGAAAAAAAGCGGGCCAGTGGGTGTCGCTCTGCGGTACAGTAGGTTACAAGTGGGTGTTATAGATGATGTTACATTTGAATTTTAATGATATGGCCAATTTTTTGGTTACAAGATAACCTATTTACGTGGAACCTTGTTTTACATTTTCAATCCTTAGCTATAAAAGTTGAACATTTTATAAATTTTTAACCACAAAATCATTCTTAAATTTTAAATTTGATGAATGTTGTCAACATTTGAACTTTAAATGCTCATAAAAATATAATTTTCCGGTGGACATTTTATTTTTCATAAAGGTAGACAAATTTACTACATTTTTACTTGCAGAGTGATCTTTATTTGTATTGATTATTTTTGTAAAAGTTGCTTATGATATTTGTAATAGCCAAAAGGTTTATATTTTTACATATATATTTATTTTTGAACTTACTTTTATATTGACCATTATTTAAAAATTTTATATGAAACTATAATATTAATTGTAAACTGTAGGTAAGTACAATAGGAATAGTAATCAAATATAATATTTTATTAATATTGTATAAGAAAATTAATTAAATATTTTATTAAATCATATACATTTTATGTAGATAATATATGAAATATATGTAGGTACCTACATAATATATTATATTATTGTTAAAATATTTCACGGGACTATAGCAATAATAATTCCATAATATTATTACTGTCCATATATTATATTTATAGTTTGTAGGTACTTACAATTATGTCTATAGTCATCAGTCAGTTGCCACTATTTTCTAATACGTTTATAATTATATAGGTCTGAAGTGATAATCGCAATATTTTAACGTCAGCTGAAATCAATTAAAACAAATTCCGAATTTATCTCGTGTTCATTCGAATGGTTTCAACTTATTTGTTAGGTTTAGTGATATTTTGAAATTCATTAAGGCATGACGGCTTATCTCGCTCGAATACCATTTTATATTTATAACACATTTTCTCAGTTTCACCCCGGTACAGTGGATATTAATTTCTGGAAACGCACACAGCACGCCTGCACAGACTATCTAACTTGAATAAGCCGGACGGAAGTAAACAAGTCCTAAGGGAAAGTACAGTCGTGACTGACCACCGACCACCGACTACCAACGTCGTCGTCGTGGTGCATTGTAGTTTTAGATCACAGAGTGACTTTTACGAGCTATTAGTCGCCTCATCGCAAAATAAATGAACATGTAAAATGTATACACGAAGAGAAAAGGGTATTTGTGTATTACAGCATATGTAATATGGGTACGATAAAATGGTAATCAGTCAAAAAGTCCGGAGACAAAAAGTCCGGTATAAAACAAGTTGGACAAAAAGTCCGGGTTCATTTTTTGATTGCCGGACAAAAAGTCAGAGTATATTTTTACTGTCGGACCAAATGTCCAAAAATACAAAATTGTCTATTAAATTTGCATTTATAATTATAATATACCTAATGTAATATTATATATAGTTAGTATATGTATTTTTTTTATATTTTATAATTTCTTATTATTTCTTATACCTAACAGAAATGGTAAAAGGACGTTTCGTCCCGGTCTATTATTAAGTTAGGATATTTGACCCCCGGGAGTTACAATTTTTATATAATTTATATTAATATGTGGGGATGGCCTATCAACAACTTGTAATAAAATTCCTAATTTTGATTATTTCTTCGATTCCTGCTCTAAGCTAAAAACTTGTATTTATAATTTGAATATTGATGTTTTATTTATTCTCATTTATTTCAACTATTGTCTTCATGTTAAATTAACGATAATTTTAGTCTTTCAATACTGTATTCTTACCCTTTGGGGTTTTATATACATATATTTATTTATTTAATAAATATTATATTATTAGTATTAATACTAATAACATTTTTCAAAATATTATTTTTGGGAATTTCCTAACAAGTGAAGTTAACAATTTTGTTTGAGTTGTTCGACGACAAAGACGACGTCGACAATGATGATAATATTAACTCCCGGGGGCCAAATGTCCTATCTTAATAATAGACGGGGAAGAAACGTCCGTGGGCTCATTCATCCTTAGTTATAAAAATTGAACATTTTATAATTTTTTAACTACAAAAATAGATGACATAATAATAATTTAATCTACATTACGTTTGTCTATACAATAATAATAATAATAATAATAATTTGACATACATTACGTTTTCCTAAGAAATGATTGTCAATGTCAATACAATAATAATATTTTTAAAAAAAGTTATACGTTTTAAAAAATCTAGTCTACAGTTATAATAACAATAATAATTTGATATACCTACATTACGTTTTCCTAAGAAATGATTGTTGATGTCAATAGTTAATACAATAATAATATTTTTAAAAAATTACGTTTTTTAAGCAATGACCTATCTTATTTAATAATTCTAACTAAAATAAATTTAATAGACAATTTTTTATTTTCGGACTTTTTGTCCGACGGTAAAAATGTACTTGAACTTTTTGTCCAGCTTTTGTCATTTCGGACTTTTTGTACCCGGGCTTTTCGTCCGGGATTCCGAAAAACTAACTATAATATATGTGAAATTGTGAAAATCTAACAACGGCGCAACGATGATACCCGCCTGCACGACGCCGCGACCTGTTATATGCCGACTATATAGAGACAATAACCGCAGGAGGCCAAGATAAGGATAGATATTGGGTGAAGGTCGATACCAGTCCTGGTGGCAATTTATACTTCATTATATTGCTCTTCGTCCCCTGTCTGTATATAATAAAATATAATAATATATAATATATACTGATGTGATCTGACACACCGGTTTTGCGCCCCGACCCTCTTACACGGTATAACTACCCACCGTATACCACCGTAAATTATATTATACCTATTCGTACCCCGTGTATTGTTATACAGTTGGTCCTCGAAAAACACCGAAACGAATTGTCATGAGGAATACAAATGTACATTTCAACCGAGGGGTGTTTTTTTCTAACGGAGATATTGTATATAGATAGGAAATATTAAGAAAATAAATAAAATTATGTGAAGGCTGAAGAGTTTAAAGTATGGTTTAGAATTTATATGAACGGACATCCCGCGTGGTAATGACGGGGATAAAAGACACTATTTTCTTATAATAATCTGTTATTGTATCTTACGGTATTATACATCTACATTCTACCTACAAGGCTACATCGTATAGTATTATTTTTGGTGTTGAAATGTGGCCATCATCTGTATATTATTTTCTGGATTAGGAGAAAAGATCAATATACATCTAAACCTAGTATAAGAAAAAATTGCGTGACAAGGTGTCTATTGGTTTTTAGTTACTGTGTAGGTAAAGGTAAATTTTTTTATTTAGAACAAACAATCAGTGGACTATGGGCACCTAATATAAAATATTCCTATAATATGCCGTATGGTGTATTCTGAGAAACATATTTCGTTAATTATTCAATAATATAATATACTACTGTTGTACATGAGCTATATGACACCAAGTAAATATAGGTTATTAGGTTAATATATACAATTAAAGGCAGATTGGGCCGATGTTACATTATGGTCCCAGGCCTGGTACAAAATAATCTACTAGTATAATATTATTTTTTTTGACGATTTTTTAAAACATTTATTCAAAACATTATATTTTAGGTTCAAATCCCGTAGGTACCATGCGTATTATTTTCATTTAAGGGGGCTGGAGCGTGATTTGTTTTCGGTCGAAAACATAGTTATCAATAGATATACAATTTGTTTAACTTGTTTTAGTTAGTATATGATAAGTAAGTTAAGTTAAAAGTAAACTTCTATTTATGTATATTTAAAACTTCATTAAGTTAAAAATGTATGGATAAAAATGAACTAGGTAAGGTAATATACTTAAGGGGGCTGGAGCGTGATTTATTTTCGGTCGAAAACATAGCTCACGACTTCAATCACTACGCGGCGTAGTGACTCAGTCAATATAATGTTCTGATATTAATTTTGAAAGCAGATTTGAATTCATTACTAAATTATCTATGCTTTGAAAATTTCATTTATCTAATTTTTATTTTTTTTTACTTAGAAATTTACTAACAAAAAGAGTAAAAATAGATCATATTCAATATTCATATAATTCAAATTTAAATACATTGGTATAGAATATGAAAAATGTACAACAATTAAAGCATAGTAAATTTAGAGGAGAATTCAAGTCTACTTTCAAGGTCACTGGCAGTATTTTTTGAAAAAAATGTTTGTAATTTTATAAAGCAATATAATATGGTGACTTGTGCATGCGCGTAGGTAAAATGACAGACGTACATACTGATCACTATGATGCCCCTGTAAAACGTGATAAGTACTACGAATTACACACACTAATGTTTATTTACTTTCAACACATTCACAAGACACATATAAACTGAAATATAAAATGCCTAGTTTTTACTCCTTAGAAATGATAACGTCCCCTTAACTCTCGATATCTCTCCTAATACCGGCTACAGCACTTATGACCCAAGAATGGGGGAGGGGGATTGGTTTAACTGAATAACTGAAGTAGGGTTTGGTTTTCTTTCATTGGGAGCAGTTGGATGTAGTGAGAACTTCGACATAAGGTTATAGGAGTCGTTTTTATGTTTACGAATTGTAAATCGTACATGCCAGCGCTATCTAACTAAGAAATTAACCAGCTGTGAGGGCCTGCAGTTCTTCACGCACGCGTTACAATTTAGCAGCAGTAGACGGCGCTGCCAATATTGAATTAATTTAATACAATATACGATAGCCCTTAAAGCCCTACCCCGCCCTTTTTTTGCGCTTTTGTATACCTATCTATAGTATGTTAACACGTCTTATATTAAGCAACTAACAAGTAGATACTGCACCAAATATTTCGTTTTATTCTCTAGTAATTTCAATTAACAATTTGTAATTTAATTTAAATTGTTTGAAATTATTTTAAATAAGTACTTACCGCATGGTACCTATTCAATACTTTTTGTAGGATCCATTAGTCTTAAAACTATTATAATTAAAAATGTGTAGATTCTTTGTTAGATTTCTCTGTTAAGGGGATCGAGGCAGACAGTTTATAAGGAATTTAAAACAGGTTGTTTTCAAATTGTAAATGTCTGAGTAGTAAGTGTGCATTAGTGTGTGTGACTGCGTATAAAATAAATAGCGAAGCACTCCCGCACATATACAATTCACAGCCTCGACGTTACATGGGTTGATGGTAAACAATTTATGCTAAATTGTATGCACTTTTGTCCCACCCTACAAATCGACCTAATAATGCAATAATATTTCAGACAATTGATCTGAATACTACCGGTTAGTCCACATTTTAACATTTCTGATTTAAATTTCAAATTATCAACGTTTAAAAATTCCGACATTTTAAAATATTTAAAATAAATTTATAGTTGTTTGAAGAGGGTGGGGGGGGGGTTAAAATTGGGGAGAGTGGACCGGCCGATCTCAAGTAGACATAATGAAGAATCCAAATCAGTTATATAAACTGAGTTTATAGATTTTTTACTCTTAACTCGCCTTCTACTATACGTTGCGTTTACATATAGGCACATAACTGCCAACCGTAACGAGAAACTGTGCCAAATGTTTTATTGTATGATGTTGATTCTTTTTCTTTTTTTGTGTGTGTTTAGTAAATTCATATTTTAGTGATTTCAATACAATACGTGGTTATTTGGATTCCTATTTTATATTTTGTTGATCTCGCCAATCTTCTTTTATGACGTTGCCAACGACTCGTTGGTATAAAATCATGTATTTTGTATTTTGTATTTTGTATTTTTTATTATATGAGCGGCTTATGTGAATAGAAATTGTTTTCTATTTTTATTATTGGTGCAAGGACTTTTAAACATTTGAATAATTTTCTGCTCGATTACATTGTTTTATTGACACATTGGTCATATATATATATAGGTTATATACAAACATGAAGAATCTAGAACAAAATATTCAAGTCAAAATATCCAACAGATATCCAGGAATAAAATAACCAATGTATATGACAATATAACCAAATACATTTTTTTTTTTTTTGAATAACCAGCTGTTTAAAAAGGTAAAATTAATAAAAATTATATTATTTTTCAATTAAGTAGGTACATATTGTTCATATATTTATATCACAATCTAAAAACATTTAATAATAAATAATAATAACACCTAGGTTATGTTTCCACGAATAATATTTTTAAATTACAATAAAATAACTAAAATCGTTATTCTTGATTATTTACCTAGTATGTAATTTAATCCAAATTTGAACTTAAAAAAACTATAAAAAAACTACTTAGTATATATTTAGATTTTTGGTTATAGAATTAACTACTTACGTGGACCTCGTTATACATATTTAACAACTAAATAACTTGTACATTTTCAATTTGATAAATTTCATCAGCATTTGGAATTTAAACTTCTTACAACATAATATATTTATTATAGCCAAGATAATTATAGAATGTACCTACTTATGTACATAATATTAATAACAATACGGCGAATGAACGCCACTGAGCAAGATTGACGAGAATTTAAATGAAAAAGTCATATTCTAAAATAGAACAAACTAGATAAAAATATAAATTTAATAATTTATTACCAAGGAATTTAGAGAAATGCAAATCCGCGGAGATCGATATCATACATATCATTCTTTCCATGAAATCGCAGTGTTTTTGGTTTTTTCGATACAAGTACCCTGTTGATAAATTTTTTTTCTTTATTCAGAAAGCTTGATAATTTAATACAATGTTTCTCGTGAGATTTTACACAAGTTAAAAACCCGTAAGTGTATACCTGAACAAAATACATAGAATTTCCACAAGCCGCATACATTTTACAAAGTAGCGTGTTGACATATTTATTAAAAAAAATGAACCTTTAAAAATGTAATAACTATAGAGCATTAATAAGAAATTTCTAAAATATTAAGAATAGGACGAATGGGTAAATAGGTACACAAAAATTATTATTACTATTATTATTATTACTATTAATTGTAAAAAAATATAATGTTTAAAAGTTTAAAGTTAAAATGCATATAAAAAAGGGCCTATGTATTTTTAACTGCTGAAAATAATAAAAAAATTGGAAAATTAATACGTTCGTAAACATAAAATAAACATAAAATGTTTTGAAAATTTCATCAAGTATAGGAAATGATAAAATAAACGTTTGCTGTAAATTTCAAGTATCTACTGTTATTAGTTTTTGAACAACAACAAAATAAGAAAATCCTTGTATGCGTAATCGAGTGAATATCGTTGTAAAAATATAAACTTCAAACGCTCATAAAAATTTAATTTGATTTGATATGGACATTTTTTTTTTTGATAAAGGTAGACAAACTTATGAGGAATCCCGTATTACATTTTCAAATCTTACATTTAAATAGAAACATTTTTGTGAATTTCTAACTAAAAATTATTTGCTAATTTTCGTGATTTTTCCGTATTTTGTGAAGATTTAAAAGTAGGATAAAAAAGAGAGTTCTGTACCCTCATCCTCATCCCTCATCCTCATCCTCATCATGTCATTAACTGAACCGCCGCCCGATCCGTGACGTATACGATATACCCCCCGCTCTTCCCCTCATCATCGAGCCGCCGACCGATCCGTGACGTGTACCATATACCCCGCTGCCCAGCTCATCCCTCATCCTCATCCTCATCATCTCATTAACTGAGCCGCCGCCCGATCCGTGACGTATACGATATACCCCCCGCTCTTCCCCTCATCATCGAGCCGCCGACCGATCCATGACGTATACCCAGCTCTTCCCTCATCATCGAGCCGCCGACGTATACGATATACCCCGCCACCCCGCTCTTCCATATCAATTGTCCGCCGAAAACCAACACCGCGCGAGGAAAATAATTAAAAAATTAATACATCGGGCCGGGATTCGAACCCGAGCTCACCGCATGTCGCTCTATCGCCGCGCCGCTGCGCAACTTACTCGCTTATATTTGAGAGGTGTATTCTATCTAATTTCACTGAAATAATGATAATTGCTAGCATATGTACGAGACGTATAATTTCCCCCACCACTATACCTTACCAACGGCCGCCCGATCGTGGACTTGTATTTAATCAACATATATTTTATCACTCACGTTATCAACATATTATATATCACACGTTATTCTAATCATATATTATTGTAATCAGTTATCATATATATTTTACCCGCGTACTTAATCAACATATATTTTTCACTCACGTTATCAACATATAATTTATCAGTTATCATTTGTTATCATATATTTTTTGCCGCCGCTCGCATACATTTAATCAGTTAAATATTATTGCCATCACCATTTAGCATACTAATAGCTTACACCTGTATACTTAGAACTCTATGGTAGACTTTTAAATCAATTATCACATTTCAGCATAGTCCAATATTTCCTGCCATTAGATGATTTCTAAATTAATACCCATTTTAGCCATCTGCTTAATGTGCCAAACTGATTCACGTCTTTGTCGCCAGGATGCCGCACACTTGTGATATTAAAATGTCTATTAGTGAATAACACATACACACATTAATAACCGATATACTTTTGTATATAAAATACCATATTATTCGCTCGAGTCGTCAGGTTGGCGTCGACTCTTAATAGCCATTTTATATGTATAAATACTAATAGCTTGCACCTGTATACTTAGAACTCTATGGTAGACTTTTAAATCAATTATCACATTTCAGCATAGTCCATTAATATTGAAAAATATCCCCACCTATTATAGAGACTCCTAACTTAAAGAGTCGGTAGCCGTTTAGTCCGTCTACTGCCTTAAACTGGTGTACACGTATCGTTCGCTCCGTCTTTAAAAGTATTTTTTGAAGTGTTTAAAAATTGTTTTTTTAATCATGGCTGGATCAATTGGAAATATGACTGAAGTGTCTCAGAAGAAGAATTTCGCATATGTGCCTCCGTCACCACCGGCCAATCTCATTGAATCTTCAACTTACACACTAGACTTTGTCGCCCGTAAGTTCATACATATTGGCATCGATCCGACTGAAAATGTCCAAGTCGCCGTTCATTTGATAACTTCATCGCGGCATGTAAAAATAACGCCGGATTTTCTAAAACGAATATTTTCAATGATGGGTAATATTTTGTCATTTATATTAGACACACCACGAACAAATAAACGAATAACTTTTCTCGAGACTGATTTATTTCTAATATCGAGTATGGTGTATAAGGTGAAAACAATCTAGTTGTTGAATGTAAAAATAAAAGCGAATGCAGAGTTTTATTGAATCGTGCAGATTTAATTGAGTTAAATAAATTAGAATGGTGTATTTCAAAAACTATCATTCAAAAATCAGTCATCCAAACCATTCTTCTGAATCAAATCGAAGAGTATTGTGATATCTAGAAGAAACTAGTTTACAAGATACCAATCCGCCAAATACTGAACATGAAATGGAAGTATTCATAAAGTTGGGTACACCTTTAGAAAACACAACTACATCTCCTAACCTGGCCTGTCAAATCCAGATGTATGCACCTATGCAGTTACTTAGAATTTGGGTAGATCGTAGAAGGGCACACACACACAGACTAGAGGTAACCTTTAAATTATATCACTTGTTAAAAATATTTATTGTATTTTATTATTTTATAGTTGTTCACTGAAATTTCCTCGTCTGCAAATCGAAAAATCGTGTGGCATTATGTCAAAAATATTAACAATGTTCAAAATTACCCTGATTTTCTCCACTCGCTCGAGCCCGAGCTAAATCAAATATTAAAAACACGCGTTCAGCAAGGGGCGATTAAATTTAATCTTAAGCTCGAGGCGACCTATAACCGCCCCAACGTTCCTAATTCGTCAGAGAACCGAGCGTTTAAAACATCAGCGACCGAAATTTTCCCGGAAAGTAACATTGAAGAGACCTTAGAGAGGGCTTTTATAAAATTGCTGACCGAGGAAGAAACTTATACTAGTAGAGGAAGCGGGTTTACCTTAGAAAATATAGACGGGTTATTGCTAGGTATATATAAATATACACCGATAGCTGCCTCATCATATATAAAGTTACCTAAATACATAGAAAGGAAACGGGGCACCATCACCCACAAAATACAGATCAACAATGCTTCAAGTGGGTTATATTAGCGAAGCACGTGACGGAGCATACAAACCGTATTGGTGAAAATTATCACAAACACGAGGATAAGTACAATTTTGAAGGCATCACATTCCCCACACCTCTATCGGACATCGCTAAATTTGAGAAAAATAATAGAAATGTATCTATTAATGTGTACGGTCTTGACAAAATGTTCCAAATACCTAAAGTACCTAGGTATGAAGTATACCCGCTACGTGTAGTCGATGAAGAAAAACCAGATCACTTTGATCTATTATTAGTCACGGAAGGCGACAACACGCACTACGTGTATATATCAAATTTTTCCCGCCTGATACGAGCGCAAAAAACTAGACATAATGGTCGCGTTGTTTTTTGTAAAAGGTGTTTTACCAGCTTCGATAATCAAATATATAAACACGAGCTGAGTGGGCAGGAAGAGTTGAAGCAGCATAAGTTGATTTGTGGGGCGCACAAACCGATACTGCCTAAAATGCCTAAGGAGGGTGATTGTGCTATGTTTGATGCGTGGCAAAACACACAGAGACATCCATTTACCATCTACGCTGATTTTGAGACACTGCTAGTAAAGACGGATGAGGTGAAGGGGAAAAATACGAAGATTGTTCACAAACATGAGGCTATGAGCTATGGTCTCATTGTGAAGGCGAGTGAAGATGTACCGACAGAGCTATTGAGTGAATACAACATTCCAACAGCACCAGTGATCTATCGAGGAAGTGAGAGTCAGCCTGATGTGGCGAGACATTTCGTCGATACCGTGACGAATATATCGTTGAAGATTGAAAAGTTACTAAAGACCAATATATCTATAAACATGTCCGCGGATGACGTCCGGACTCATGAAGCAGCAACGCATTGCAATTTATGTAAAATCAAGTTCAGTCCACCCTCGGAGATACTTCGTCGCAAGACAGCCGACCATTGTCATCTATCAGGAAAATATCGTCAAGCTCTATGTAATGTATGCAACCAAAAATTGCAAACACAAAACTTTGTACCGATATTTTTACACAACTTGACCAACTACGACGCGCACCTGATAGTGACAGAACTTGGTCATGACACACAAACTATAAAAGTAATACCCAACAGTGAGGAAATATATTTCGTTTTCAAAATATGTGTCAAGCAAATTTTCTATTCGGTTTATCGATACATTCCGCTTCATGGCAACGAGTCTATCTTCCCTCGCTAAAAATCTGATAACACCAGGTCTTGAAAACTTTCGCGAAACAGCCAAAGTGTTTACTGGAGACGATAGTACCTATATATATGACGTCAGTGATGGCACATAAATGGTGCTTTACTTTGTACGTATAGACACAAACGCCATACAGCACCTGTCCTCCACAGTGATGTCCATTTGTATGTTACATTTATATTATATCACAGAACTATCATAACCATTAAGTCGTGTTATTATCTAAAATAAATACATACTTAAATCCTAAATGTCCTCAAGTTTCAATTTCAACAATAACACGTAGTCACGTAGAGTAGGAATCTGACAGAAACGTTACCTCGGGTTTAACAATAAGTAATCCCAGAGTTTTACTGACAATTATTGGTGGGATATATAAAATCATATTTCATTAAAACCATACTCGTTTTTCAAAAATAATTATTTATTGCTTAAATTAAAAATAACAATAGTATCTATTATTCTGCTTCGAGTTGAGCAATGTCAGAAGACTTTGCTTTTTGTTCATCAAACTAAGCCAATATACTAAGTAGTTATACCAATAAATATTAAAACATAGGTTCATATTGTATGTAGTAATGATAAGGTTTGAGTATTAACTCACAATATTTTCTTGTTAAATAATATGTTTTAAATAATTAAATATAAAATATAAGTATACCGGGTTTTTAAGTAGAAATATAAGAGTATATTTTTTACTAATATATTTTTTGGTATATTATTACAGTTAATTACGTTATGCTTAAACAAAAATGTATAGTAATAACTCCTTGAATAACAAAGTAAAGTATATTATATAGAATCACTACATTAATTTAACAAGGTTAATAAACGTTGCATGTTACGTTTATTAGCTGAAACTACAATTTCTAAACGCTTTTATTGATAAAACTTTTGCAATTTGTAACTTGAGGTGAAATACTTACATAAAATGTAAGTACCACCTAGGCATAATATTATACTATTAAATCAAGAAAGAAACTCTTTGCAAGTATATTTTTAAATAATTATATTACGATTTTATTCATAGACATTATTAAATAGGAATAAATAATTGTTCTTAAATTAGATTTTATACTTTCGACTTCAGGTTTCATTTTTAAACAATCAGATAAGTTCTTCTAATTTGAATTCTTGAGATTTAAATATTTTCATACATAAAGAAATAACTTATAAGTAATACTTAGCAATATAAATGCTTTTTTAGGACTTTGGAAATAGTTTGCCAATGCATGACTTCAGTAAATGAAGGTAAAAAAGCCAACGAAAGAATACGGATAATATCTTTGCATTTGATAATAACTACTTTAATAATAAAACTAAAACACAAATTAATTTCGCTGAAATCAAAATATGTTCCATGATGAACAGGCATATATATAATATTATACAATATGCGTGCATCATGTCATAAGTATAATTTTTTGCGTTTCTACATCTTTTTTGTACCACTCCGATTCATATGTGCAGTGATTTTTGAGTTCTTTATATTAATATACATTGTTGTAATAATATTTAAACATACATCTGTATGATATTAAACAGCCGAAATTAAATCAACGAGTATTTTATTAGTAGATCAACATAGAAACCGGAAATAAACAATACGTAAAAATCAAATATCCATTTGGCATTGAGCATTCTACAAAAAGCATTGAACTGTTCAACTGCCTTTCAACGTTTTTTCTATAATTTATTAGAAAATTTGCATAATGTTGTACCGTGCCACGCGATGGAAGCTGGAAGGCCTGGACCTCCGGTCCTTCAAACAAGACATGGTTTCAACATCTAGACGTCGGACGTTCACAAGACGAACATTCAAGGTGGACATCCCAGTACCAATAGTAGATCAAAGGGAGGTGGCGTTTCGCTATTTCACTGAAATAGCTTCAATTGATCGGAAAAGAAAGAATAAACGTGGATATCACCTAAAGCACCACAACAGCAATAACTTTTTAGCCTGGTTAGGTATGTCGGCTAATGATTCATCTGCTGTCGTAGCGTCTGGATGTGACTCGACTGGAGTCAGTGTCTTGACAAAACATACAACTCCAAATAGGTTGTTACTAGCCAGTAGCGGAAACGTGTCAAAGATAAACCAACAGATGAAAATATTGGAGACTGCTGGAGATTTAGAACTGTGTACGTCTTTGCCATCGAACGATTTTCGACCCATGACTGTAATGAATGGCATAGAGCATGGTCCAATCGTGAAAATTGCGGCTCAGAAATGACCCAACTGACTCACAAAGGTCGTATTAAACAGGTACTGGTAGTATACAACAGTTTTACGACTTATTATGGAGATCACAAACAGTATCATAACATGGTGTTTAATACGTACGAAATTATGATAGTATCATTATGAACCCATCAATACATAATGAGCCTATAATTTAATTATTTTATAATTTTAAGAACTAATATTATATAGATAACGTAGAAAAACCGAAATTAGTATCTTCCTATGATGTAAAATTAAATTCAATATTATACCTGTATTATTAGGTGGACATTGACCTCATTGTGGCAATGTGTAAGAAAATTTGTCATTAGACAATAAACGCAAAATAAAAGAATCCGAAAAGGAACATTTTGTGAGTATTAATACGTCCAAACAACATATAATATACCACCGAAGCTGTACGTTTATACTATACATACCTATTTTTGTATATACTCTACACAAATCGGCATTCCACGGTTATATTTCAAATATTATGAATACTCCGGCCTTTTGAATACAAATTTACATATTATTGTAAATTGAACTGTGATTATAAAATAATATAATTTCTATTATTAATATTGAAATATACCGCTTGCTAAATGTGGTGAATTTAAATTATAATTAATGTTGACGATATAATATTTTTGTTTTAATTAGGAGATCTTCCAGGCACATAGACCATTCGCACGGCCATACGCGAAAAAAGATGAAGGTGTCCAATAATTAGAAATTGTGTCAATAATTGTATATTATTGTTATTAACTTGTTAGAGGGTTTTCAAATCATTTATTTAATTGTTGTATGTTACCTATATTCTTTGATTATAATTTATAAATTGTTCAGTCGACCTGTATTCATTATTTTGTAATTTCATAATACGATATTATACGATAATTATGTATAATAATATTATCGAGTGAATAATATTCAGTGAACTATGTAAGTATGTAGGTACCCTAGGTATGTAGGTAAGTATGTAAGCCATTTTAATTTTCATGTTACGACGTATATTATGGTATTTTCAAAATTTACACTCAAGCTTACTTTTTGAGTTATAGTTGAAAAACTAAAAAATGGTTATTAATAATTAATATATTTATTATAAATATTATTTATTCAGAACACATTATATCATTTTAATAACGTATAAGTACAACACTTTTTCACTTAATTTTAGAAAATTAAATTAATTAGTTTTTTTAACTAGATACAACTTACATGTTATTTATCTCCATCTAAATAGTTATTCTTTCAACTGTCTCCTCTTATATGTTAATCTATAGATATTTTTAAACGTATCTTTATATAACACACATGTTGCCACTTCAAATTGGACCAGAATTTTAGACAGAAGAGGCTGATAATGAGCTTCAGTATTTTCAATAAATTGATGTCTGTTTAAATACCACAATATTTTACAATGAATAGAAAATATCATTAGAAATATCTGGTGACATTTTCAAGCATTTACGGTTATTCGTTTTTGAAATAAGTACAACAAAATATGATATTCGATTTTGTATACAATTTTAGGTTTCCATATTTTTGTTTTGTTTTTTCAATTTTTAAGTCTTATATATATTAAGAAATATTTTACTTATGACCATCTAAAGTAGAGAGTACTAACTAGATTCACTTTAAAATAATACATTTGAGCCTAACCTCAAGCACATCTAACCTAGCCACTCCAAAAGCTGATGACAGATCAAAAAAAGAAACATCATTGAAATATCAATATATTCATTGCTACCTTCAGAATTGATTAATACATACTTTGATTCACTGGTAATCTAAAATAAGTGATAATCAGCAAAAAATACATTGGCTTGATTTTAGTTATAACTAAGTATTTCATTATAATTTGGAATAAACAAAAACTTCTCGTAAACTTCTAAGCCTCTGACCTTTAAGATATAAATGTTAAGGAACACTTAAGTAAGATTCACATAAAGTTTGAATTTATGCATAAGAACTTAAATTGTTACAAAGTTTACCTAAATAGGAATCCATTAATCAAAATTATCTTTCCTATAGATGATAAAATTTGTTGAACTGTGTTGTTATAGGATTATTAATACACTTCATAAAGCCAATTAGGAAATTACGTATCTGTGTACTATTATATTTTCACAACATTGAACAATTAAAAAGGTTAAAATTTCCATTGAAATATTTCATTTAAGTCAAACCTAATTATAAAAATTGAATACTATATTATATGTGATTATAGGTAGGTATTAGAATATATTGTTTACCTCCTTTTTAATATTAAGTAACAAATGAGAACTTAAAACTATTATAGATGAAAATGCAGTGTCTTCTAATTTATGTTATGACTTTCTCTCTATACAGTTTTCTAATATCATTTAGAAAAAATATCAGTTTCTTCCAATGTCGATCTACATTAATTGTACATTATTGTAACGGAAATGGATTTTTCTCGTTAATTTGAAGTTTGAACATAATATGTATATTTTTAGGGCCTCCACACATGTAGACGCCAATATAATGCATATTTTTTAAGAATAAACAAATAAACAAATATTATACGAAAATAAAAAGAATAACAAATTCATAATTTTAAACACAGTTGAAACCATTAGCTAAAATCGTAATGTCAAAACTATCAAATTATTCGTAGTAAATGCAATTATTGAATTAAGAGTTATGGGTTAGGTACTTAAATACTGTTTCCTAATTTTATGGATATAATATTCGATATTGAAATATCTCATTTCAATACATATTATACTGCATCGTTTTCGTTTGGAAATATAAATAAATTCGAACGTTTGCCTAATAAGATTTTTACATTTAATGGTTTTAGCCCGTGTTCGGTAAAATTACGCGAAAACATTGATGTAAATATTTGATAATCAAATTTTTAAATAAACCCGATTAATGATGTTTTCTGACAAAATACTATTTAAAATTTAATAAACTCTTAACTGATAGAACTTATAAATACTTTTGATTTAAAAACAAAGTAAATATATATATATATATATAATATAATTTGTAAAAAAGCTTAACATTATATTATTTTTGAAGACATATTATAAAATTTGAGATTAAAATATTCAAAACGGAGTTCAAAACGGCTTGTAGAATATTAGTACCCTCTATTAGTTAGAAAAACAACTATCAAATTTGGTTGATTCTACATTACAGGATCATTATTCCCATATAGAGTGTATTTTTGTGGAAAAACTTACAGTGGTACCACGGGCACCTTAACGTGTTTAATTATCCAATGGTTTTTATAAATAGGTTTCAGTTTTTAAAATTGTGATTACATTCATAACTAATATAATTTATTTTGCATAAAATACAAGATACCTACTAAAAAATACTATTAATTAAAACATTATATTTGCTTTTCAGAGGTATAAAAAGTGAATGAAAGTTTAAATTACAATTATTATAGTTTAATTATTATGAATTAATATTCTTATATGTTATAATCTTTAAAATTTATATTATTATTTTGACGTAAAAACTAACAAATTTTTTTTTACTTTAATTGATCATGAAGCCCGGAAACTATGGTCATATATAAAATAGAAACACCACATAAAAGTGGAGGGGGTGTAAAAGCGAAAAAATATAGAAAGTCAAAAAACTAATTGCCACGTTACCCAGTAGAGCGTTGTACGATTTCGAACTTATAAAATCGCTCGTTTAATGAAAATACCTCATTTCATCGGAGTGTTTACCAGAGATAGGTTATCTACACGTCCTAAACGCCGAGAATCAGCGATTATTAACTTGGATACGGAAGACGGTACAGGAACGCATTGGGTAGCGTATAAAAAAATCGGAAAAAAAGTTCAATATTACGACAGCTTTGGAAATTTACCACCTCCACTAGAAGTACAACAATATTTTCACGGATGTGACATACATTTCAATTACAGCAGAGAGCAGAAATATAATACTACAAACTGTGGACACTTGTGTTTAAAATTTTTATCATGTTCACATTAACGTTAAACGGGAACTCTAGTGAGTTGTCATGCGAGATCTTTCCACCGTTGGAAGTAGAAAATACTGCACAGATTTGTCTTTTGAGTTTACAGACAAATAATTCTATACCAAACATAGAACCTGGTTGCAATACTATTGCCTTCCGTAATTTGATCAATAAAAATGAGTACGTAATTATACCTACGGGAACATATGAGTTGGATCAGTTAGAGTATATTATACAGCAAATGATGCCTGACTATGTCAGTATGTTTGAATTAAAAGCAAACAGCAGAACATTAAAGTGCCTGATATCGTGCAGCCATGAAGTTGATTTAGGAGTCGAGAATAGCATAGCAAAATTGCTAGGTTTTAGAAATGTACTATACAATACTGGTACTACTCATGAATCTGAAAATATTGTCAACATAATGAAAATAAACTGTATAAAAGTAGAGTGTAATTTAATAACCGGCTCATTCTGTGATGGGGCGCCGAGCGCCGAGCCAGATCATACACGAGCTTTATCCTACTGTACCTGTTGGATATAAAATCGTCGAGGTACCTAGACATCCAGTTTTCTATGGACTCAACACGACTTCAATAACTAGAGTAAATATTGTACTAAAAGATCAGAACGATTGTCTGATTAATCTGCGTGGTGAACCGATAACAATTCGTTTACAAATAACGCGTGGATATGGCACTCAAATTTAATATAAAAAGAGCTACAGTCAAAAAACCTATCAGTATACCGCCTGCCATTAAGAAGTCTACATCTAAACCGAAAAATATCAAGCTCACGAAAAATAATTTAAATTTCTTCGATCGTTGCAATAATGGATGACTCATATTTAGACGTGACGGCCGACTATGTCGACGATTGTAAAATAACTCAAAAGAGTTACCATTCGTTCACACCGTATTCAAGCACCGCTCTATCATACAATGAAGAAATTAGAAATTAACGTCCAGAACATGGATTCTTACACATTGCCATGTGAAAGTTATATTTCATCGAGGGTAAAGTAAACAAACCTGCCGATGCAATGGGGGAAGTTCGTTTTTCAAATAACGGATTGGCATTTTTATTCTCCGAAATGCGATATGAAAAAACGGGATAGAAATACAGAAATTGAAATCACCGGGAGTTGCATCTTGTTTGAAAGCATACTGCTCGTACACTCCAAACGACTTGAATGCATTAGAGAACATGGCTTGGGACTCGGCGATGGATAGTGAAGATATAAAAATTTTATGACCAATAATATATTTCCGGATGTATTCCATTAAAACATGTATTCGGATTTTGTGAAGATTATAAAAAAATATTACTCAATTGCAATCAGCAACTGATTTTAAATCGTGCGTCTACCGACCTTGATGCGATACATGTTGTGGGCGAAGGCGCAACCGCCGCCGTAGATAAAAATAAAAAAATTACAATTGAACTGACTAAGGTGACTTAGAAGATGCCAATTATCAGAGTGAGCGATAAAGAAAAATTAAAGTTATTGAAAGTATTAGATTCTCGTAGAACGTTATCGTGCGCGTTCAGAACCTGGGATCTATGTGAGTATCCGGTGCTCCCTAGAAATACATCACATTAGTGGACTGTAAAGTCTAGTAGTTTGCTCGAAAAACCTAGATTTGTTTTGTTTGGATTACAAACAAGTAGAAAAAACAATATCGAAGTCGACGCTGGACGGTTCGATCACTGTCAACTGAAAAATCTTAAGGTGCACTTAAATTCTGAAGTGTATCCATATGAAGACTTTCGAGCTGATTTTAAAATAATCCCACCAGCATACTGTATAAAGCTTATATAGACTTTCAAAAATCGTATTACGAAAGAGATTATTGTGAACCGTTGTTATCAAAACATATTTTTCAAAACTATGTGTCAATCATCGTTGTTGATTTGTCGTACCAGAATGATAACGTTAAATCATCGACCGTAGACCTACGAATAGACTTTGAAACGGACACCGCCATTCCAGAAAAGACTACAGCTTATTGTTTAATACTACATGATCAGATTATAACTTATAATCCATTTAGTGGCGATGTTAGAAAATTGTAAATTATTTTTATACCTTATAAATATTTTATACCTTGTAAATATCTTATAATTATTTTTATACCTTGTACATACCACCTTATATTCTAATAAATGAAAAAACTTGTTTTAAGTATCACGCTTGTTTTTATTTTACACAAAAATTATAATGTACAATATTACTCAAAGAGTTTACGTTTTGCGTTCCGCTTATTTATTTTCTTCGTCCCAGTGCCGCCTGCGAAGTCGAGAATCGACGGCGAGTGGTTGAAAGACGTCGGACCGTCGTTCTCGTCAACTGCAAGTCTCGTTGATGAAGATTCAGGCGCTGTATACCACGGAGGGGGCTGTGCAAAATTAAATAATAAATCTAAACATTAAGAAATTAGCTTGTTTATTTTTATTTAAAAATAGAAGGTTTTTGTTAATAGGTTGGTTCACTAGATTCACTTTCCTATCAGAAAAGTTACTATTGAAGAAAATCCAAGCACTTTTACTGCCCTAAAAGGTGATGACAGACAAAAAAAAATTTTAAAAAAAACAAACATCATTGTAAAATCAAAACATACATCGCTTCGCTCAGAATCTAAAAAATAATTATTTAAATTGTAATTTTTTTAAACGATTTATAACAATTTTAGATGTGAGATTTTTAGTTGGAGTAAAACACGGCGAGCAGAATAGTAATAATATACGAACTATAATATTCGATATGGGTATTATGAAAACAATTCTGTCACCAACATAATAATTGTTTTCGTACCGATTATTTATAAACGGCAAGCGGGCCGGTCGCGATAGGAAATCCGGTTTTGAACTATGGTGCGGTATGGCTACAGTCGAGCGCGGGGTAGTGGTATGAACACTATTTTTGAACGCTGCCGCTAGTGTCAGTAGAGCA
Source organism: Sitobion miscanthi (assembly GCA_008086715.1). Lineage (NCBI taxonomy): Eukaryota > Metazoa > Arthropoda > Insecta > Hemiptera > Aphididae > Sitobion > Sitobion miscanthi. The sequence continues at coordinate 15,869,212 of CM017800.1, forward strand.
GCACATGACAGCTGTAAAATCGTGTTTTTCTTACCGAAAACATGGTTTCGTACTTCAAGTTTCCTCAGCTCTCGTTAGTCGTAAAAAACATGATTTCTTCACCAAAATAAACGTGAGAAGTTTATCTAGGTTTTATCGTTCCAGATTTTTGATATCTTTTTTTATTTATTTTATATGATTTTTAAAAAATTTTGAAATTTTGAAAATTTCAAATGCAAATATAATTAATTGGTTTGAAAAAAAAATTCGAAAATCTGGAACGACAAAACTTAGATAAACTTCTCACGTTTATTTTGGTGAAACAATCATGTTTCTACGACTAACGAGAGCTGAGGAAAACTTGAAGTACGAAACCATGTTTTTACGGCTGAATTTTCGTACCAGAACGGCCTCTTAAGAACAATTATTTCCCCTTCTCCAGTTTTAAAAACAAAACAGAATTGCATCTCTAACATCAATCTGATTCTGATAAAGATGAAACAGTTTTAAGAGTGAAAAAATGTTATATTTAATATTTCTCACTTGTAAGTTGTAATTTTTTGTTTTATTAATAAAAGCATAATATATTACCAATACTGTTTCGAACGATACCTAGTCAAACCGAAGCGTATATAGGTACCTATAAAATAAAATATAGTAAATGTATCAAAAGGTTTTCAAATATTGTCTGAAACTATACTACTATAATAGTAAACCGGACTACGTAACACAATATTAGTATAAACACAAAATAAATCTGACAAGTATAAATTACAGGACATTATAATAAGATATGGGTTCGTAGAAAAACATTATAATTAATAATAATAATACTTGTATATTTATAAGTTCACTCTACACCTATAGGTCTTGGGATAATTTTAAGCGTATGAAATATTGTAAAATATTTTTGGTTAGGTAGGTACCTAGGTAGTAACCTAGTAAAAAAAAATCCTAAAAGTCTAAACCTTCATAATTCATACAATTAAATAGACAGAATCTGAGCTATATTTTAATTCAAATATATTTTTTGAATTTCACAATTAGGAATAGCCTAAGTATTTTTCATTGCAAGTTGGGTATGTTGGTGAATACCTATAGTGATTTAAATTTGTATAATTAGTTTTTTTTAGAACACATTATAATGGAGGTACCTAGTACGACCAGAGTAGGGTACCTTCTATAAGTACTTCTATAGCCACTATATTATATTATTATAGCCAGTAATACTATTAGTAACATAAATATTAAAATATTCATTCAATTATAGGTATTATAATAGTTATTCCCTAAAAAAACCGTGAAATATGTGATAAAATAAGTACGTAGGTATACCATCATATGCAATCTTCTGACGACTGTAACGCAAATCTAAAATCTGAATTAGATAATTTTCAATTTTCTCTTTGACTTGTATGCATTTTAATGACATTAATTATTATTATTCGTGTTTTTTTTAACCTTTTATTTTTTTTACAAATAGTGTTTATTTTTGTGTACCTATTTACCTATTCGTCCTATTCTAAATATTTTAGGTAATTTCTTAATAATGCACTATAATTATTACATTTTTGTAGGTTAGCTAGGTTAATATGTTTGCAAGAAACTAATTTTAAATATGATACCACAGAAAAACTACCAAACTACCCTGGATACAGTAAATACCTAATTGATGGAGACGAAGTGGTGGAGACCTGGAGTCTATATATACCTTGCTCTTATCTTAATGCTGTACCTTTTTAAAAAATACTGCTAAAACCTTAATACTGTAATTCTACCCTAATTGCTGCCATAGCTGCCCGAGTTAATTGATCAATAAAAAAAAAACAAACTTTTTCTAAAAATTTAAATATTTATAAATGACGGAACAAGGTAACAAATTATACTTTTCCAAAACTTTATTATTATATATCGAATTACTCCGAATAAATCAATATATTCAGATAATGTTGATAGTAATGATATTATTTTATCTATAAATATAAGAACTTTTTGCAGGTCGGATTAAAGCCCCAATTTACATTTCACTTTAAACAGATACCGCCAGTCCTAACCTATACATTAGGAAATGAACAAGCGTAATGTAGGTAATATATAAACAAACTAATAAAAAAAATAGCAAGGTGGTTTAAAAACATAAAACATATTTTTATATAAAAATTGTAAAAATCATCATACATAGGTCATCGTTTCTCGACCTGTGTTTGATATGTCCCTAAATAATATCAATAACAATACAAGCTGAATGAACGCCACTGAGCAAGATTGTCGGAATCTAAATGACAAGCCATATTTTAAAACAGAACACAACTATATAGACAAATATAAATTGGGAGAAATGCAAAACCACGGTGATCAATGTTACACATCATTCATTCCATGATATCCAGTTGTTTGCGCGACTAAGACATATACAGACTGGCCACGACAAGGTTGGAGGGTGTGGTGGGTTGACCACGAAATGTTTTACAACAGGCGGAGTTCCGGGGGTATTTGCCTTTTAGCATTATTAGCGCTGTCTTAGTGGATACTTATGGAACTAGAAATTTGTATGATGTGTTCCATAAGTATCCACTAAGGCGGTGCTAATAATGCTAAAAGGATTATCCCCCCGAACTCCGCCTGTTGTATAACATTTCGTACGCACAATATTTATCTCGCGTCCAGTCCTGTATATCTTAGTCCGCGGTTTTTGGTTTTTTTGATGTCGGTACCCTGTTGATTACGCTTTTTGTTCTTTTGTCAAAAAGCTTGATAATTTAATACAAAGTTGCTAGTGAGATTTTACACTGGTTGAAAAAAAAACCGTAAGTATACCTGAACAAAATACCAAGAATTTCCACAAGCCGCATTAATTAACTTACACACTTTCGTGTTGACATACTAATAATATTATCAAATAAAAACCAAATATTATATAACATGACACAATATTTTATTCAAGTAAATTTACAGATACAATGTGCATTTTACATACGTCTGGTGCCCAAATACTTTCATAATAAAACCATATTATCCGTCTGCGCGGTCGATCTTACCGCAACAGAACATAAATCTGACGAACCGCTTCGTCCGGTTCCAAAGTGAACGGCGCGGACGTCTAGGCGTGACCGTTGTTACCACCAGGTCCGTCTCCGCGTCATCGCTGCCACTGCTGGTTACCGTACCCGTTACTCCGGCTTCTACCAGTGGCAACGGCGACGAGGCGGATAATGGCGTTTTGATCAAGCCGTCATAATCTTCTGCGGTATCAGGTGGCATCAACGCCAGAACAAACGATTCGGCACGTGATGGCGAATCCATCGAAACGGGCAATTCCGCGGACGTACCGAACAATTCAATTTCGTGAGCATCGCCTGAGGAATTTTCACACAGAACAAACGATTCGGCACGTGATGGCGAATCCATCGAAACGGGCAATTCCGCGGACGTACCGAACAACAATTCAATTTCGTGAGCATCGCCTGAAGAATTATCACACACGGCCACATTAGGTAAAGACACAGATCTCTCGTTCACCGGGAGACCAAGGACATCGCTGCTGTCCGACGGTTTCTGTTCGACAGCCGGTATCATCAAGTTGGGCATGGATATCCAACCGACCTTTGTAGGTGCTTCGGCCACGCAATTTGCACGCAAAGCCATATTCGGTAGCGATTTATATCTATTGAGCAGCGGCGATCTACGCAAAACACAACTCTCGAACGGTTTTGGTCTATACGACCGAAGCTCGTCAAAAACCATATGCATCGTTTCAGTCTTGGATAGCAACTTGATATCCGAAGACTTCTTGTCTTGAACGGCAATATTTGACATACTGATATGATGTAGGAAGGTACGTGGAATAAATATATTACTCGAAAATTCGACTTTAACTTTTATACCATAGATATTAGCAATTATTCGTGATTTTCGTAGCAAATGAATACTGATAATGTGACACGAATTATAGATTTTCCAAACACTTTTCCAAACACTTGGCAACAAGATTCTTGTTATTTTTGTAAATCTGAATATATCTAAATTGTTTATCATATGTTATACGGTACAACAACTATTTATTGAATTCTTATTTTTACTTATTTTCTTAACCTCATTGCTGATATAACATTATCGCCAGACAACCATTTTTACGGCTGAATTTTCGTACCAGAACGGCCTCTTAACATATATTTTATCTTGGGATATGGAAGGGGCTGGAGCGTAATGCACATTGCACATGTCACCACTTATTACTTTATACAATTACAAACATTTTTTTTTTAAATACTGCCAGTGACTTTAATCACAACGTTTAGTAGGATGTTCCGATTTTAATTTTGTAAAGAAGTTTGAATTCGTCTCTAAATTTACTATGCTTTAACTGTCATACATTTTCCATATTCTATATCAATGTATTTAAATTTGAATTATGAATATGACCTATTTTTACTCTTTTCGTTAGTATATTTTTAAGTAAAAAAAAATAAAACTTAGATAAATAAAATTGTCAAAGCATAGATAATTTAGTGACGAATTCAAATCTGCTTTCAAAATTAATATCAGAACATTATAACATTAGGCGTAGTGATTGAAGTTGTGATAAGCTATAAGTTTTCGACCGAAAATGAATCACGTTCCAGCCCCCTTAACGTATAGTACAGTAGTAGGTACTCTTTTATGTTTATCGCACTTCGTGATCCGCACGCAAATATCGATACTATAGTAATAAGTAATAAGGCCTAGTAATAACTAATAGGTTCTCTAATAGAATAGATTCTGAGTGGAGGAATAAATGTATAAAATGTATTGATTTTACAATGATGTGTTTTTTTGTTTCTGACGTTTGGTATCACCTTTTGGGGTAATGAAAATGTTTCAAATTTCAATTGTCTAGTACTCTAGTATCTTCTTTGGTGAATCTAGTTCATGTAATTGAGAGGTCAAAAATAAAAATTCCCAGTAATTATCAAAAGCATCGTAAAAAATAGCAAAAAAAAATAAGAATCGTAACACGAATCCAGTTTTTGACAAAATCGATTTTTTTCTCTCTATAATAGATGTAACTCAAAGATAAATATCCGTATGCGATAGGTGATAGGTACTTGACATTTTTATCGTATGTTTATACTACCACAAAGAACATTTTTCAAAATAATTTAGCGCATTTTGAAAAAATTTGAAAAATTAATAAAAAATAAAAAATGTTAAAATCAGAGTCTTTAAAAATTTGATACTAAATTCCTCAATAAGTTTTTCATATACCAATTAATAAATATCGATAATAAACTGTCACAATATATTTTATAAGCGTTAAAAGTTAAAATGTTAACATAATTCATCAAAACCTTAAAATTTTGAAAATATTTTGACTCGTTTTGAGCTGTTCACGTACAATTTTTTAGTTTTTTTTTCTAATTATAATATTCTATAATTGTCAATAACATTTCATTTGTGGAGTAAAAATGCGTGAAAATGTAATACAATGATATATACTCCTGATATATTGCTATAATAGCAGTTGAAAAATATTAAAAATACATAATAGGCACAGTTTTTTTTATAAGCATTAAAGATCGAATTTTGACAACATTTATCAAATTTAAAATATTATAACTATTTTGTAGTTAAAATTTATAAAATGTTCAACTTTTATTCCTAAGGATTGAAAATTTAAAACAAGGTTCTACGTAAATAAGTTATGTATAAATTATTTTGTTCACAATAATATCATCAAATATACTTAGTAATATCATACGCTGTCTGACCGTCTTCGCTTAGAATCGTTTTTCTTATACAATGAAATTATATCATTGAATTCAAATTTAACACCATCCATTACAATGACCCACTTGTAACCTACTGTATAGCAGAGTTACACTCACTTGCTCACCTTTTAGTTATACTTTTATGGGAATTCAATGATCATAATAAATGTAATAAAAAGTTTTTATTGAATATTATGGTCATTGTTAAAAGAAGTGTAAAGAGATATTTAACTTTAGTGAACCTATAGTTTATTTTCTCCCTACTTATATTGTAGTTATATTTTTAATATTGAATGAAAAACTAGCTATGTATAATAATATTATGCATATTATACTTCATAAAAACCAATAAGATTAAAAAATAAACAAGATAATACAAATGGTTTATTTTTGGATTATTTATTACAGGTCATTTGTATTAACTTGTCTGCCATAAATCAGAGATCCTAGTTTGAAGACCACCGTAATATAACATATATGTACTGCTATGTTTGTGTTTTTTAGCAAGTAATGTTGAACATAAAAAAACCTAATTCCATAATGTTATTACAAGCAATAGTGTTTTCATTTTCACTTTTTAGTCATGATTATATGAATATCAATGTAAAATAAACTATATTAAACATTTTAAATGTCAATTCTGACATCAAACAGAAATGTATTATATTTAAATATAATGCATCACACAAGACAATTCATTGTTATTGTTTTGAATAGATTCAAAGGAATCTAAAAAGATTAAGGTTTATTAGGGAAATAAGGGATAGTTAGTTCACATTTTCAAATAATATATAAACTGGTAAGATTAGTCAATATTATTTAAATCCATAAATATGATACAACATTTTTAAATAAAAATTAATTTTATAAATATATATTCAGGAAATAAAAAATTAAATATTAAATATTTGAACAAAATATTAAAATCTTACATTTATTAACATTATTTGTGAAATTGATTTATTTGTATTAATACATAATTATTAAAACTACAACAAATTATACTTAATTATCACATTATTGCGTTGTTTGAGAATCATTTACAATTTTAAGTCTTCTGAATGGCACTATATGAGGCTCTGCAACAAAATAATAAGGTCATATAAAATTTGCATATACCCAGTGGTCGGGAGTAGCGCGCTAATTGTAGCGATGCCACAGTAGCACGCTACTTTATTTGTAGTGATTGACATAGCGTCGCTACATATTATGCCTTAGATAGCGAAATACTATAGTGCGCTAAACATTTCCGGTTAGCGTAGCAAAAATTATCATTATTTTGTCGCTACCTACAATCTAATTGGTGATTATTAAAATATCAATTATGATTATATTTCTTTATTTATATTATGATAATGATTAGTGTATTAGTGAAGTTTTTGTCCTGGGTCCTGTCCAGTGACACTACGCCGCTACATCTGAACAATAGCATTAGAAGCAGCGCGCTACATTAAAAAAAAATGGCAATAGCGGTAGCGAGCTACTTTTTGAGGGGGGGGGGGTAGTAGCTGTAGCGTTAGCGTGCTACAAAAAACTAGTAAAGTCCCGACCACTGCATATACCTAGTAATACTACTTGATTTTTGTAAAACATGGTCAACATTAGTAATGTTGCAAAGTCTATAAGATATTTAAATATAGGTAGGTAATAAAATGAATAAACATATTGTTAGTATTTTTCATTCAATATTTGGATTTTTTGGAGTCCAGATTTTATTGTTTAAAAGGACGTTGTACCCGCAAGTGTTGTCTCTGTCTTACACATGTACGACATAAAAAATGTTCATTCACTAGTTTCAATAATGTGCAGTTAGTTTTGATATAAGACTAAATATTGACCTATTATTAAACTTTTAGGTAAGAAAATTATCTGTGTTCTCACTTAGGTTTTTTACAATAATTTAATTTTAAGTGAAGTATGAATATTTTCAAATATTAGTATTCTACAAATTCATAATTCACTTAAATATTTAAATAAAAACCTATGTGAAAACACAGATAATGTTAAAAGTTTGATAATAGGTTCACTCTAATATCAAAACTAACAACACAACATTGAAACTGGTGAACGAAAATTGTCTATGTCGTACACTCGTATGTATGTAAGACGGATACAACACATGCAGGTGTAACGTCCTCTTAAGAGTATGTAGTTTGATGGTAGTAAGAAATGTCCACAATTTGTTTAACTGAGAAAACATAAAGGAAAATTTAAATAACATATAATATATGAATGCACAATAGGTATTATTTTAGTGGTAAAGTCATATTAGAAAAGGTTTTTTTTATTACACTTCGATTTTTTTACCAAAAAAATTTAAACTTGTTTTTTAATATTTCAAAATGAAAGACTGATTTTAACATAAATATAATTAATAGAATGATTATATTTTAATATTAATTAACATATCAAAATAATTAGGCTTACTTTTTGAGTATTAATAAAAAAAACAATAACCAGTTGATAATATCAATTCACCAAAGAAATTTAGTACAATACATGATAATATATTTACTTAATTTGTTAAATAAATAATGCTATTTTTTAGCAATTTATTTTTATTTTGTTTAACTGAATTATGTGTAACTACTTTAACGTATAAAACGTTAAATGAATATTTTTTTAATTACACTTTAATTGTCGAGTTGATATCTATGATCAACAATTCAATTTATCTCTTTAAATTATAACTAAAATTCAATATTTTAATATTAATCAAAGAAAAAATATGTGATATTAAGGATGAGAGCATATTATTACTTAATAATTTTAAGAGCATACGCCTTTATTAGATACATATTTCAAGGTTTTTTTGTATACAAAATGCATATTGTTATTTGTATTTTTTGTAATCTTTTGAAATGCATGAAAAATTGTTTAATTTATTTTCAACAATTCTGTAGCATTCTAAACCTTTTTTTAAGGATAAAAATTAGAAAGTATAATATATATATAGTTATATATTTTAGTAAGCCTATTAGGTTTACATTTTAAATGAGTTCATACTACATACAATTTTTTTTTTAAAGAAAGATGAAAATAAAATATATTTGATACCTATATTATTATCATATTATGTAAAATTTTGAATTATATTATTGTTCATTTATGTCTTATTTATTAAAAACAAATAAAATCAGTAATCATGCATACCTGGGTCATATCTCATGTAATGCATCCAGCCAGATGTCATTTGAATGCCAAGATTTCGCCACTCAGTTTCAGTCATTAAATGAGTCTTAGGTACGAGTTTAGCCATGTCTTCTGGTAAGATTACGTGCCTATCATAAATGTTGTCAAAGTCAATGGTTATTCAAACAAGAATTTATACAAAAACAGTTAAAGATTATGTTATATTAATTGCACATACCTGTAAATATACATATTGTCTTCATATTTTGTTGAATATTGTATGTCTCCTCTAGACATGTTGGCCTACAATTATTGAAATGTAGTTGAGAATCACAAAGGCGTTGAGAAATTAGAATATATTTTATATTATGATAACTCCTATATAAATATATAATAGATCAGAATATATTTTTACAAAAAAATTTTAATGCAACCTATTATTGAGTATTATAGCACTAAAAAAACTATCACAACAATTATTTTAAGTATACAACATAACAAACATTTTGGCGGCAAAATCAATAATAAAAAATTAAACACACCCCCGGAACTGATAATAACTGAACACGTGTTGTTATTATGGTATCACACATATGAAAAAATGATAGTATTATCAGATATTTGAAAAATGAATAATTTATTTATTTATGCATTAAGTTTTATGATTTGAGAATTAAGATTATGTTGAAGGTATGAGGCTGAAGTTCAAACTTCAACCTTACCACAGAACAAATTGACCTTACTAATATAATATTAATTATTAAAAATCAAGGTGTCGTTTAGGTTGATTAATTTTTAATCTCTACCAATAATATTGTCATGTTACGTTTATTTTGTACTAAACCGATCAATTTGTCAACACTACGTTCCTTCATTACTAGGTAAGTTACAATTTGAAAGTTTTAATAAGAGTTGGGGTTTATATCTATAAAATATTAAAAAATAATTGAGTCGATTGTTTTACTAATCAAAATGTGTTCATTAAAGATGTTTTCATAAAATTAATATTGACTATTAAGTCTATTATATAAGTAGTACTAATAATTAATAAATAAAATACTGATAGATAATTCAATTAATCTTGTATTATTAATTTAAAAAATTACAATTTGTACTAAAATTGTTGGCCAAACTTATTGTACATTTTATGTTTTGGTTCAGGTAAAGTAAGACACATCATATGTAAAATATTGGCACTTATCCTGTAACTGGACAAATTACTAATTCATCGCTTCAAAGCGATTTATCGCTTTTAAACTGTTAATTATTTTTTAATTAAATAAATTCTTGAATTTAATTTTATTTGACTTGGAATTCTAATATTTCAAGGATATTCTTGGTATATAATTACTTAATTTATTAAAATATTTCATTTTATGTTATATTGTGTCATAGACAACCAACTAGGAGTTATTCATCCCTCACCAAAAATGCAGCAAGTAAAAAACCAATTCCAGTATTGTCAATCAATCTCAGTAAATTGAATCCAAGATGGATGCTTGTTGGATCTGTAGGATATATTGGATGTAGATATTTACTTAACGGAAGTAACATAGTCCATTGTCAACATAAAGAACTAAAATCAACATCTGACAACCATTTTGATTGGAATAAGTTATTGTCTTATTTGTCACCAGATGTTTTTAATTTAATAGCGGCTATTGCTGTAAGTATATTAATTAGGTAATAATTACTATGGCTATTTAATAAAAGAGACTGTTGCAACATTTGTATGCTTAGTTATATTTCTTGTATAAAGTGTTATAGATTAAAATAGCCACATACTTAAGGATCCTTAAGTTTTTTAATGATTTATTCATTTTCAGACTGCATTCATTGTAGCTCTGTGCAATTTAAGTATTCCAATCAACTTACAACATGTTATAAATACTATACTTCGGTTTGCTAGAGATGGAGTACCATTTGATTTTAAAAAACTTAGCGACCCATTATTCAAACTGTTAGCGCTTTACATAATGCAGGTACATTTTTAGCTGAATATTTTAGTTTAAAACTAGTCATTAACAATCTTTTTCCTAGGGCCTATCAACATTTATATGTATAAGCATGCTGTCAAAAGTTGGAGAAAATGTTGCTATACGTATGAAATATAATCTTTTTTCATCTATACTTCAACAGGAGCTAGAATTTTTTGATAAAACTCGTACAGGAGATATTTTGCAAAGGTAAATTAATCTACTTGATGAAAATAATTACATAGTATGTTGAATTTAAACATTTTTTGTTCACCGATAAAAAAAAACCAAAATATTTTTTTCACAGTGGGTAAGTTACTTTATTAAATTGGTAAGAGAATTCATGATAGTATTGTATTATTATTAAACATTTTGAATTTTTTAAGATATTTTGAACTCAATCTTAATATTTATGGTGAATAGATTTTGTATTTATTATTAATTCTAGACTAGTATTATAGGTAAATGTTTTAAATATTTTTTCATAGGTTAACAACTGATGTACAAGATTTTAAAAGTTCATTTAAACTTGTAATAATACAAGGTCTTAAAAATGCTACCCAAGTACGTAGGTTAGAAACAAGTTTCTTTCAAAGATTTTTTTTAAATGTTTTTGTTATATAGTCAATATATTTTTGATATTAATTATTGTTTTTAATTTAGTTAATTGGCGGAGTATATGCTCTATACAACACATCGCCAGAAATGACTGGAGCTGTAGCTATTATTTTACCAACTATTATTGTTATAGGCACATTTCTTGGCTCTATTTTGAGAAAACTTAGCAAATTGGCTCAAGAACAAGTATTTACATTTAATTAAAACTAAATTATATAGGTAATATGTATATTATGTTTATTTATTATGTACACAGGGTACTAAATCAACAATTATAGCTGAAGAAGTGATTGGAAATATGAGAACTGTTCGTGCCTTTGCATCTGAATCTACAGAATGTGAAAGATTTTTGTCAGAAATTGAAAATAACGGATTATTGCATAAAAAGTTAGGTTATGGTATTGGGCTCTTTCAAGTATGTACATCTATTTAATAAATTCTTAAAACATTTAAACTGTTGTTCAAAAATACTATTTTTATTTTTAGGCTAGTAGTAATGTGTTCCTAAATGGCATTGTTTTGGGAACAATATTCCTCGGTGGACAACTTATGACGACCAGCAGTCTTGATCCTGGACAGCTTATGTCTTTTCTTATGGTTACCCAAATGCTTCAACATTCTTTAGGGCAATTTTCATTATTATTTGGTCATTATATAAAAGGTGTTGCTGCAGGGTCCAGAATATTTGAAGTAAACTATAGACATTTTTCATTTTTTTGGTATTAAACATCATAAACTATACTCTATTCAGGATAAAAATGCCAATTTAACTGGCAAAAACCTGTAGTGTCCACGCATGTCTGTTGCCACAGTATGCACTATTAGCACCACTGTCTATTAGCCCACCAACAACCAGCGCCCCTGAATCTTGCAAAACAATCAATCTTGCTCTGTATGCTTGCCCAAATTTAGGCATTATTAAACTAAATAGAGTATAACTATCAGTTGAAATTTTTAAAACTATGTATAATATTTTTATTTTTCAAACTCTGGATTAATTGTATGTATTTATTTTTTTCAGTATATTAACAAGACTCCTAAAACACTGATTAATGATGGTATTCAGATTCCACATCATTCTTTTAAACCAGAAATTGAATTTAAAAATATTACATTTTCATATCCAACCAGACCTGAACAAGTAATGTTGACATTGGTGTAAACAGAATGATGAATATTAATATTTTGACATGAATAGGGTCCACTATGTATGTTATAAAAATGTATTAAAAGTTAGAGAATAAAAATACATGATTTATAGCTGGGGTGGCCACTTATCTTAATTTTGTGAGCCACAAATTTATGAAGCTAATTCGAAGCGAGCCACATTGCTAAGAGATGAAGACACATTTTTAATTTTATAACAAATGAAGGAACATTTATCTAACATTTATTTATTTATTTATAGAAATAACTTAAAAGTCTTTAAGTTATTTCTATAAATAAAAAAACGAGTCCGTTGTGGCCACTCCTGATTATAGGATTTGATTCCATCATTCTAAATGCCAAACATGATCATTGAGCCGCTCAGGCACAAACAGCACACATTTTTTGAGGGAATTAAGTCTTTCCATAATATTATCTAAAAATGATTGCTTAGTACTAAGAACTACATTTTTAATTGAGGGACCAAGTTCATTCCAGCCCTATCCCCTATTTGTGCCAATGGAGCCACCTCATTCTTATTATCTCAACTTCAATACACTCCTATCTCAAGGCACAGTTCAATTTAGAAGATAACTTATATTGTTTAAATATGATTTGATAGGTTATATTAAAAGATTTCAATCTTACTCTCCCTCCTGGTAAAGTGGTTGCTGTTGTTGGATCTTCTGGCAATGGTAAATCTACTATTGCTGCACTTCTCATGAGGTACATATTTTTGTTGTTTTTAATTTTTTCTTTTTAATGAATTATCACTATTTTTTCCTGTATTGTTCATAGATTTTATGATGTCAATTCTGGAAGTATAATAGTAGATGGTGTGGACATTAAAAATCTTGATCAGACTTGGTTGCGTAAGAGAGTAATTGGATTAATTAATCAAGAACCAATACTGTTTGCTATGTCTATCTTAGAAAACATACGTTATGGAAAGCCTGAGGCAACAGACACTGAGGTGAAAAAAAAAATTTTTGATTAAGTTGACTATTAAAGTCTGAATTGCAATTTGAAAAATTATAGGTTATTGAAGCTGCAAAAATAGCCAATGCTGATTCTTTTATCACTTCTTTTCCCAATGGCTATAATACAATAGTTGGAGAACGAGGTGTAACAGTTTCGGGAGGACAAAAACAAAGAATTGCTATTGCAAGAGCTATTTTGAAAAACCCAGCAATACTTATATTAGATGAAGCCACAAGGTCTGTTAAGAGGACGTAACACTGGTATTTGTTGTCTTCGTATTACAAGTGCGTAACATAGCAAATTTACGCTTAGCAGAACACGTGTAGCTTCGTTAGTTTAAAAATTAGAGTGAATTGACTTTTATTATGAAACTTGATGGTAAGAACATTATCTGTGTGTGTATGTTGGTTTTTTAGGATAATTCAGTTTTTAAGGGACTTATGAGCATTTTAGTTTATGGTATATTATATACGCATAACTTGTTAAAATATTGAACTATCGTTAAAAACTAACATACAAACACAGATAACATTCTTACCATCAAGTTTCATAATAGATCAACTCACTCTAATTTTTAAACTAACGAAGTTACACGTGTTCTGCTTAGTGTAAATTCGCTATGTTACGCACTTGTAATACAAAGACAACAAATACCAGTGTTACGTCCTCTTAAAATACCAGTTCTCTATTTCTGTATGTCATATAAATATGAAATGTAAAATTCACAAACTTTTAGTCTGGTGAAAATGAGATCGGTCTTCTTTGTCAATTATTTTGTAGTGGTCAGGCCACACCTGGTTAGGGTCTGCACTATTACTGGCAATACTGTACATTTTGTATTTAAACTTTAGTGTAATTAGACATATAATTAAATCCTCCCATTGATAGTGGCAAATGCCAAATACTCCATATATGATTGTATGGTCATAACATCAGCCAATGCATATTATGTGCTATCAAAGATCAACCTGATTTTGAACAGACTAACATACTAAGAGTACTTTTATTCATATTAGGTAACTATTAATTACCGATTTCAACACGAAACCACTAACTACAGATTACAAAAGTAATTAGTATTATTAGTATAAATATAAATCTAAATAAAAATGATAAAAATGAATTGTACAATATTTTTACTAGTGATAGTAAAGAGTTTTCTATTAAACTTTAAACTTTCCTATTATATTAATGCTCTTAGTGAAATGTTATGAATTTGAAACTTCATTTTTATATTTTATATTATTAGAGTAGTAGTCCTCACCTACTATATGTCAAAACAAATACATTATAATTATGATAAATATTTATATTTTTACTTATAGTGCACTTGATACAGAGTCTGAAATGCATGTGCAATCAGCATTAGAGTCTGTATCAAATGGAAAAACAGTTTTAGTAATTGCTCATCGATTGAGCACTGTAAAGAATGCAGATGTAATTGTAGTTTTGAATAAAGGTGAAATTGTTGAAGTAAGTAGTTAAAATTCATCAATATAGCAAATTAATTTAATGGTATTCCGTAAGGTTAATTACATAAAATTAAATTTTATTTGTTGCTGAAACAAATGCAGTTACTAATTTAATGACAGCTTTGATTTCTATTAATCTTTATTATATAATTTGCTTTAATGTTGTTTCCTGTTTTAAAGATATAACCAATTTATACTTCATATTGGATGTTAATTAATATATATTTGATAAAAACTTATATTTATCAAAAAATTATTATAAATAAAAATCGGTACTGGTTTAGTTGACACTCACCCAGAAAGTATTTCCTTGTGACTCAGATTTAGTTAACACCCGCCACTCAATTGTCTCATATTTTTTATGTTCTTATCATATATTTTTATTTTTTTCATATTAAGCGCATATTATAACAGTAATATGATATTACATAGGTAGCCATATAATTTAAAGCGGGTAAAATAAAAATGAAAATAAAGGCGCAACCTACATAATTTTTCATTATGTATTATTAAATTTATACTCTGTGTGTATCACAGGTAAAAGAGGTGCAAAATACTTGAATCAGGGTTGTATAGTTTAATTTATGCTGTATACATTTGAAACTCAAATTTGGTTAATTCCTTGTGTTTTACATGATGAATGCTATATATATAGATTATTTCAGTATTTTTTTGATTGCAAAATCCCCTATAAGAAGAAGATTTAAAAAAAGATTCTAAACATAAGTCAATTTCCAGCCCAATTAAATGTTACCATCAAATTCTAGAACTTGATTATATGAAGATTATTAGAGGAAACCAAAATTGTATTTCATACAGATATTTACACCTTTAATAATTCAATTTTCTAAAAAAAAAGCTAAAAAGCTAGTTTTCCTCTATTGTATTTATATACTATATTATTTTACTAAGCTTATTCCTTGATAAATAAATGTTTCTGTTAAACTAATTAATAATGATATTCATATTTTTAGGTTGGGGATCATAATACCTTATTGAAAAAGAAAGGTTTTTATTGGAATCTGATGAATCAGCAGACATCTGACAAAGCAAATGCTGCATAAATTATTATACACATCAAAGTGAAACTATTGAAAAGAAACTTTGTTTAGGTAATATTGTTAGTTAATAATGGTTGTTCTAAATATTTTAGTAATTTTATTTTGAGTTAATTTTATTAACCTAAATTTGTTATAGTGTTATACAACTTGAAGTATATAGAATCTCAAATTATAATTATAGTATAGTAAATAGTTTAAAAATAACTGTTAACAGAGGCTGTTTGACTGTACAATTTTTGGTGCCAGAATATTAGGACGGTGGGTGGTATATAGGACATTTGCAGACAGCAATGTATAATTTTAATTTTCAATAAAGTAATCAATGATAATTGTAGTTAAAAATCATTAAATTATTAATTAATAGTTACTTTTACAACACTTAACTACTGAAAAGATTTGGTGGATACATCGATAATTATAATAATTTCAAACCGTCTCTGTTTATTATTTCCTATAAATCGTTGTTTTTAATTTTAACCACTGTTCTACTTTTTAAAGAAACAAACAAAAGTTATAATTTATGTAAAATTTCAATTATTTTAAAAATAGTTGATAATCTATTATATAAATCTATTTACTATGTATCACTCTACCATTCTATGAACTTGTGGTTGGTCATAGAGATGTATTGACATTTGAAGACGGCAGTGTGTCTAAAATTGGACCAATCCGCCCCTGCCTGCCTTACATATAGGGTAGTGGATTCAATCCTAGTTACCACATTGCATACTTTTAACTTCTAATTTTCTTTACAAGTCTATGACCAATTACTGCAGGTTTGTTACCAGTTCTGTGGACAGAACTTTTATAGAGGGGGGAGGGGTTATTATAATAATAACATGTTATAGTAAATTAAGAAAAAATAAAACATTGTTTATATTTTTATATTTTTATTTTGAAAATCTTTATAATAATCTAAATTATAATATTAGATCTATTTTTCTCCACTTTTTTGATAATTCAAGTATTCCAGTACTTCTTCTGGGGTAATTTTAATATGCCAATAATAACTTAAAAGCACTAATCCATTTAAACGACCCTATTTAGAGAAGAGTTAACTTTAAAAAATTTAAATAATTATAATATACTTCTTTCATGCTATTTCTGAGATGGATCTTTACTCTTTTTAAACATGAAAAAGTTCTTTCCGGCATGGCATTGTGCACAACATTTTTAAGAAAATAAATATATTTGGAAAAATTATAGGGTCACAATGCTTAATAGCATCTAATGCATTTGATTTCAACACTTCATCAGTACCAACTGCTACACACTTGCCCTTTTGTTTCCAAATTTGTAGCTCACAGATTTTCCTAGTAATATCAATTTTTTGTTGATAAAAACAAACCAGTCCCAAAATCTGTATCATCTGAATTTGTGTCATCAGTTACATCAGTTGTCAAAAGAAAAGTTTGATTAAATTATTAAATTTTTAACTAAGAAAGTGTTTGAAAATAGTTGACAATTATATTTTGTTCCATGTCCTTTGGTGTCATTTGTACGACGGTCAATTAAAATATTTTTATATGTGCTAATTTATATTATTTATGCCACTGCAACAAAAAATAGTCGATATATTCTCTAATATTCTTTTATCTTGAAATATTCCCAAATATGCAAAAAAAACTTTTGCTATAACTCACCTGTTTCATGATTTGTTAAGATTTCAAACCCTCGTTTGACTGCATAGACTAAAAAAAAATATGCAAAAGAATATAATTCTGGCCCCTACATATCACACACTAAATTATTGTTATATTACCTAAATTTATTGCACTACTGTTAATGATGTAAAACTAGCTGCCATTTCTTATTGCAGGTAGGAAATACTGTTAATTATAAAACCAATGATCTAATTGAAAAGGTAAAAGTTATAAGTTAATAAGTTAATATTAATGAGTAATATTTAAAAATCCATGTTAATAATATTTTTAACTGTTTATTTACTTATTTGTTATTACTTATTAGTTATTAGGTACTTAAAATTATATTAAACTGATTTTGTTTTATAATTTTTTATTTACTGTTAAATAACTGTGCTGTACTATTTGGGTACAATGATTGATAAATACATAAAAAAATGCATTCAACAATTTCATGTCATACCTACTTTATAGACAAATCAATATATTATAATATAATATTGTTAATTTAATGTATAAATGATATATTTTTGTTAATAAACCTTACAACTTATACAGCAATTTTTTACCACAGAAACCTACCTGAAGTCCTGTAATGTATTATAGGTAGGTATATAAAATAATTTGACGTGAAAAAATATTAAAATATCATAATTCATAGTAATACCTATGTTTTGTTTTACAAAATTATTTGTTGATGTTAATTGTATTTTTGTGCTGATAAGCATAATACCTATAGGACGTATTCCGTATTCGTGTGATGTGAGGAAGTTTTTTCAAAGAACTTGAACTTTGTTACGGTCACAATGAGACAGCATTATATTAAGAATATTATTCAGTATTCTCATCAAATTGAACGGCGATTTTTTCATTTTTAACAATTAAAATATTATTTATACCTGTATATTAAGATAACATATTACAATATAGCGTACCATATTATGTTTAATGTTATTTGCATTCAAATATTACTATCGCAGTATGAAAATGGGTAGGTATAGGTAGATATTGTAAATTCATAATATTGAAATCATTTTCAGTCGTAATATTTGTTTTTTATTTAAAAAAACGACACGATGAATTCTGACTAACATTAACAAATATGAAAAGTTGTGACAGTACAAAACATTAACAAGTAGTATACATATATTATAATATATAAAACAAAGTATTCAATTATTACGAACAACTAACTAATACAGTTCCGTGCGACATGACGCAAATCGAGGATAGTGATCGATTCAATATTTCTTGTATTCGCTGCTGCCTGAATAGCTTGACGACGGTGGTCCATACGAGGAACTGATGCCGGATGACGAGCTGTATCCGCTACCGGACTGGACACCGGAGTAATCCGACGAACTCAGGGAAGCCGAAGAGTATGATTGAGCGGGTGCGCTATAAGACGACGACGAGTATGATGGAGCGGGTGCGCTGTAAGACGCGGAAGAGTAAGATGGTGCGGGTGCGCTGTACGATGCTGAAGAGTAAGATGGTGCGGCGGCGCTGTACGATGCGGAAGAGTAAGATGGTGCGGCGGCGCTGTACGATGCTGAAGCGTAAGATGGTGCGGCAGCGCTGTACGACTCAGAAGCGTAAGATGGTGCGGCGTAAGATGCCGACGCGTAAGCTGGTGCGGATGCGTAGCTGATGGCTGGGGCTGGAGCAGCGACGGCGTACGAGACAGGGGCTGGAGCAGCGACGGCATACGAGGCAGCGGCTGGAGCAGCGACGGCATACGAGGCAGGGGCTGGAGCAGCGACGGCATACGAGACAGGAGCTGGAGCGACGACTGGGGTCGGGACGGAGTATGGGACAGCTTGTTGGACTTCTACTGGGTACGGCTGTGGCACTGGGTATGGCACTGGTCTGCTAACGGCGACTGGGACTGGGTGGGGCACGCTGACTGGGACAGCCCTGGGAACATCGACTGGGTATGGCCTGTTCACAGTGACGGGCACTGGGTGAGGTACGCTGACTGGGACGGCTCTGGGTACGGACACCGGCACAGGTTGTGCTACTGGAACGGGGACGTGACGGGTCACTGGAACGGCATATGGCTGTGGTACGGACACGGACACGACCTGGTTGGAAGTGCTGACTCTAGTTGGCACGGCAGACGCAGCTGAGATACCATAACCGTAAGACGGTGCAGCTATTCCATAACCGGAAGAGGCGGCGTAACCAAGACCAGCCAAGGAAGAGTATCCGAGTCCAGCGGAGGAAGCGTACCCGAGTCCAGCTGAGGAAGCGTACCCGAGACCGATCGGGGCGGAGTAACCGTGACCGGCGAAGGAAGAGTATCCAAGGCTAGCCGGGGCGGCGTATCCGTAACTTGAGGGGGCGGCGAGGCCGATGCCCGGTGAGTATGAAGGCAGGCCGGAGCCGTATCCGTATGACGAGCCGGAGTATCCGGACAGGCCGGAGAGTCCGTACGACGATCCTGAAAGGCCTACGCTTCTCTTGTTGGTCTGTTTGTTATCGGCCTTTGCATCCTCAGCGGCGACACAGTGAGCTATTAAAGCCAAACCGACAACACAAGCCTGGAAAAAAAATGTTGTTTAATGAATTTATAGGCGATAGCGATGATTTACAAAAACCAAACGTACTACGAATCGATATAAAAAACAAATTATATTAAACTAGGTATCAACTGCGGAATATTTTTAATCGTAAATGTAATACGATTCTGTTTTACTAAGTTATTTTGCGCGGTGCACAACTTACCTTAAAGAATTTCATGATGATGGTTATGATGGTATCGGTATGATTGCCACTGATACAACTGATGCCAAACACTGGCTCGCTGGGGTTTTTATAATCCTGCCAAAATACCGGTATTGTTTTTTTTTTTTGCTTTACACTCCCCTCTGACTTAGTTATCGGCCGTAATCATCCAAATGACACTTTCTCCGCGACAAGAATTATACGCGCTCATAGTTACGTCATGCCGGGGTGGTCAGTTTAGAACAGGACCAGTTTTCGCGTTTATAGTCATCGCATCTCGAAGATGTCACCCGGCTATATCCGAAATTGTGTAACCGATTTATTTCAATGTAGATAATCGTATAATTTATACGTACTCAGTACCCACCTTCATAGTATACATATATCTGTCCGACGAGTTTGGCAACAATTTCACATTTTTTTTTCAAACCTAAATCGGAAATCCGTTTATATTTATATTATCTTAACTTGAATATGAAATTACTATGTTCACTGTTCAGACGTTTTAATGTTATAAGCCGAGTAAAACATAATATGTTATTATATATTGATACAATAATACCATGTGAATCAATGACTTTAGAAACAAATAAATAAATTCGAATCACCTAATAAATGCCTATACAAAGATTTTAGTTTATTTTTAACACTAACTACCAAATGGCAAATTCGTATATATTCACCTATATTAACACTTTTCGAGAAATGAGTGTTGAGCTTTAAAAGAATCGCTCTGTATATACTAAATAAGAAAATTATAATATTTTTTTGAACGTGTATTCACTATACATAAACAGTAATTAAACTAAAGTATATTATTTATAATTGAATAAAAAGACAATCTAATCATATTTTCGATCAATCGATTTTCTTATAGCTACATTTAAAGTTTTAAAAAATAATTTAGTTCATAATATATAAAACTAAATTAAATGTTAATTGAAAAAAAATGTTCTTTAGAATTCTTTTGAGGTTGACTTGCATATTGTATAGCTCATTTTATATAATTATTATAAATTATAATATGCCTAGTGCCTACATAGTGTTTAATAAACAACTCACAAACTCCTTTAATTTTTTTAAGATATGTAATATATTAATATTTATTATAATAAGACTTCAAATAAATGTACATAGGTACTAAATACAGCGTATAAACATATCAATGTTATAGATATAAACTGAAATATGATATAATATATAGAGATATAAATGATATAATAATTAATAGGTATATCTAATAGTACCTTCTTAGTTGAAAGATTAATTCACAGTATATCTTAAGGCGATTGGAGCACACCGTATTTTTTGTAGTTTTAGACCAATAAGCGGAAGATTATTTTATGCTGTACTACCCGACGTTCGATTATTATTTTAAAAATACGTATGAACTCATCATCCCCTTTTCTAGGTTATGTAGGAAACAGATTTTTGATTTTTGTATTCAATAAGGCTTAAAAAATATGTTAACTTTCTAAATATTATAAAAGTATTTTTATTTTATACACTTACATTCAGTTTTAAAACATCAATTATTTTTCCTTCATAACCTAGTAAAAAATTCATCGAATACAGACATATTTTCAAAATTTACATTGAGTCATGGGAAGTAACTAAATAAATCTTTGTCTTATAGCTATTTTGTACCGATTTTAAAAATGGAAAAATAGAAAAACTCAATTTGGTGACATGTGCATGCGTGTGCTAGTGTGAGACTGTTCTTAGAATCGTAGACGACATGCTACCATAATTGTCTTTAGCCTAATGATCGATAAGGACACACAAATAAATGTTTATACTCACACAATGACACTGTTCAAATATACACGCAATATTAACTGCCTAAATATTACTCCTTAAAATATGCTATGCTCCAACCCCCTTAAAATTAATATATTTTATGTCGAAAAAACGGAACAGAAAATTCTGTAATTAAAATAACACATTCCAAATAGGTACCTACTTCTAAGTTGAATCTTTTAAATATTAAGTCCTTATAGTTAAAAATATAAATAGCCAATAGGTAGGTATATATTAATAATATTATAATTTATAACTTAGGTAATATTTTAATATCGTACTTAATCATTTGACATTGATGTAAGCACGAAAATAAAATAAAAATGTCTTGTTATATATATCATAATTTACATAATTTGTATAATACTTACGACATCTACTCATCTCATATACCTCACTATATATAGATGTAACTATGTAAGAACATATCACATAGGTTATTTGTCTACAAATCATTGTCCATGACAATGACTAGGTACGTAAAATATAAAATTGTCACACGAGACGTCAGGACGTACTTATACAACTGTATGAATTGAAACACAAGTTCAAATTTATTCTACTGTATAAATTGTAATAATTTCCTAATGATACAATAATGCATAAACTTAATTTTAAGTATTCACCAAATATATTATGGATAATTTATTATTAGGTAGGTACCTGCATATACGGTTTTAATACAAGTATTTTATTTTTATACCTAAATTTTAACCTAGTTTGTACCTATGTGTAAGTACCTATACGTATAAACAAAAAATTGATATCATCATAGTTCCTTATTCAATTATTTGAATCGTTATTATTGTTTTTACTTATTAGTATAACATAATATTATTATTTTATTACACATAATATATTATATCGTAATAGTCGACGATTTCTATGGCATTACGTAGGTACCTCTATGGCTCTATAGTCGAAACAATCAAGTTCTAGTGATTCCAGTCAGAAAGATACAAGTAGGTACACAAACAGCAAAAGTATTTTTAATTTGTATTTCCTGTCTGTTGACTTAGACATAGAATAATATTTTATAAAACTATAGAGAGTGGACTCGTATAAACTGATACGACGTGATATAAGATATAATGATATACATGCACAACTATTTACAAATATGTAGCAAAATTAACACAAATTCAACAGATTGTAACCAAAAAATCTAAAAAAATACTCATAAAATTTTTTTTCATAGACGTTTTAAATTAATTTTGTACGTAATTAGATATTTTAAAGAAAAATAACGATTACCTACTGCGTTACTAATAGCATTGAGTATATATTGTACAATATAGCTAATAGCAAGGCTGGGCAATTTAACGTTTTTTTTTTTTAAACTCGTTAAGTTATTTTAAAGTGATAAAGTTAAGTTTAGTTAAAAGTTAACTTAAAAAAAAGTAACAACTTAACTTAGTGTAAAGTTAAAATTTGCTAATTTTTAAAAATAAAAAATTCCAGAAACATAATATGGTTTATTATAGATAGTTTATCTTTACGCACGAAATTTTACTGGGGAAATTTAAAATGATACATCAAAGTAAAAACCCATTCAAACATTTGCATTATTCTTCGGACGAAAATTAATTAAATTTTGATACTTTTGAAATAAAATTAACTTGAAGTTAACGCGTTAATCTTGAAAAAAAAGTAACTCATTAAGTCAAAAGTTAATTTGTAGAAAAGTAACGAGTTAATTAACTTAATTTCAAATTTTAACCCGTTGATGCTTAGCCTTGGATAATAGTAAAATAAATTACTTTTATAGCAATATCAATATATCATATACAGTTATAAACTTAGTAATATAATGTTATAGCTTATATATTATAACCTATATGCTGCATATTGGCCGTCTTCGTTCAGAATTGTTTTTCGTATGCAATGATTTATCATTGAATTCAAATCCAATACATACCTTACACTATTACAGTGACTTACTTCTCAATGATGAGGTACACTCGACACCTACTGTATAGCAGAACGATTACCTACTTTCCCCCATTTTAAAATGTAATATATATGTTTTAATTTTAAGGTCGGTAGGTGGGTATAGCTAGGTTGTTTTTACTTTTCTTCCAATACCTGAATGCTGTTACAGTTGCCATGTTCGATGGATGTATATAAAGTGCCTACTTAGCGTACTTAATATATTTTAATATTTTTTTAATGGGACGCGTATAATCCTACGGGCATGCAAGCTGTTTCGACTTATTTTGGTTAATATTATTAATCCGAAATTGGTGAGGCACTAAAAACTTATAAATATGCCTATACTTAGTCCATAATATGCCACCATATCCTCATTAGGAACACCGAGTGAAATAGAGTTAGTAACAAAATACCTATGTTTTCGATTTGTAACAAGGCCTTATGTATATCAATAATTTTTAGTCAGAAGTAGTAGTTATACTCCAACAGAGTAGGTTCATGTTTTGTCAGAAACTTATAACTGCAGTCTTTGCCAAATGCCTATAGCCGCCTAAGTATACCTATGTATTAGTATATTATACCAGCTTATTCCTACCTACCTAAATATTGCAAGTTATAATTTATTACATATATTTTTGTTATCTGCAATCTTATTCAAAACATGATAATTTTTATTTATAGATATATATAATACAGATGGGTTGTTTTATATTTTCTTCATGAAAGAAAAACATATTTTTTAATCAAATTGTATTAATAAATCACTTCAATAAATATTAATAGGCGTAAATTACTGATCACTGTTGTGTATATGAATGCGTATTGCGTATATACTATAATATGCTATATCCCATCTCTTAAAAAAACCTAGGTTTAAGTACCCAAACGTATTTGTAGATTAAACAATATATTTGTAGCATTATTTATTCATATTTTCTCTCACCTATCTATACCGTTATTTAATATTCAACATTTTTAGGAAGTTATACACCAGTATGGCATCACAGCTCAAATAATTTTCCAAGTAAAATAATTTATCTTTGATTTTATATTTTTAAAAAACCTCGTTCATGCTGTAACCCATTCTCGTATATCTTTTTAAAATACAAAACAAAATATACAATATATAATATATTATGATGTTTATGATCTAAAGAAGAACTGTGCCTAAAGCCCTAAAACCACTTCATACCTAGTTGTTTCATTTGCACGACAGCATTCGGAGTGTTTCATAATAGTATTTCGATTTTACATTACGTGATAAAGCAGTTTATATAAAATTCCTGCCTAATGTTTGAATATTGGCGAGTCTTATAAAAATTATAAATACGGTGGACACTGAACGATGGTTTACACATTACACATGGCCACATCATAGGTATACCTACCTATTATATTAACTTAAAAAGCTATCGATAGTCCACATTATATTATTCCATTTTATAGGCACCTACCTAATCCTATAATGTGCTCATCAGTCATCATTAAGCACTATATACGAACGTCGGAGCGTCCATATAACCGTTGTTATCGTAATGCCTGTGTATTATAGGTTTTAGCATTATAGTTTATTAAAATTTATAATATTGGTATTTACTATATTTTATCATCAATGGTATAAGGTATTTGGTAGTACCGAATGGGCAATGGTGAATTTATTGTATTTTAGTATTTTACATCATACTAGTTTGCGGTGCAGCTGTTGTCGTCTCATGCGCTTCTCCTCGGTACGGATGTCGGTGAAGTTGTTTCCACATTATGATGTAATCTCAAGATTCCAAGAATATGTTACATATGATATTATATTTTGCTTCTATTTTAGCATTGTATTATAATTTATAATAAATTATGTAATATTATATCGATTCGTTCGGTTGTAATTTCTAAAACCACTCTAACTCAATTCCATTTTATCTCCAAACACGTGACTACTGGGACCCGTCACATTTTTTGTCTAACAGCAGTGAATCGTATATAAACACAGTTTTATTTTGAAAGTTTCATGTGTGTTATTAGTTCTCAGAAAATATTGATTTTTCATAAAAAATAAATAAATCAACAAAATCAAAGAAAAAATAATTTTTTGTAGTTAAATTATTTCATTTTTTTTAAAACCATTCAAATAAATTAAATTAATTTTTTTAATAACGTTGGTGGAAATATAATTACTTATTACATTATTAAAATATACTATTTTCAAAGAATTGTTAGATAACTGATAAGTGCGATAAGCCTCGCTGTGTCAGCTATTTTACCTGTCTACATAATATACTACTGTTTTTCTTAGTAATTAATTACATCTAATACAAATCTTATACAAATATATTATTGTAAAATTAAAATGTAAACTAAATAATTATTCAATATTTTCCGTCTTACGAGAGACGAGAGACAAAATCTAGATACATTTTCTGTGTGTCATACATTATATTGTATAATATAATGATTTCCCTTATTAATATTTAACTTATTAAAATTCTGATTTTTGGAATTTTTAAGTTAATTAAATTACCATATTTTCAATTATTTAGATTTTTTTACCACTCAAAGATTGTACTACCGTCCTGTGGTGACTGGTGATACAATTATACAAACTTCTTTTTTTCTAATGAGAACCAACATTATAAACTGTAAATTGCTAAGTAAATGATTTATTTTAAACATTTTGATGTTACTAAAAGTCTAAAACTAAATTCAAACTAGTAGTTTCTGATTTATTTTAATGTATATAAGTACTAATAAATAATAATAACAGTCCAAAAATAGGTTTATACAAGTATAAAATAGATTTAATCTTAGATCTATTTTTTAATTATTCATGAACAATTTCACTAATTTATTATAAAATATACAAATCATTATATAGCCCTATAATATCTTCCTAACCCATTACCATAGACATATTAAAAAGTAAAAACTAAGAAACTACTAGTTCGAATTAAATTTAGATAGACACATCAACATTTTCAAAAAAGCCATTCTGATTAATAATATAAAGTAAAAATGAGAATTTCTCATTTGAGACACATCTTGGTTTAAAATATCTATTTATTTTTAAGTAAATTTAAAATTTAAAAATCAGAATTTGAATAAATTCATTATAAAAATTTAAAGGAAAGTTTTAAAATATAGGGACGAGCATGCTTGGTTGATCATGCATTGGTTAATCGTCCTGTATATCAATATAATGTATTTTTGATACAAAGTTTATTAACTTCTTGAATATTAAACATTTAAAGCAACCATACACCATACACCTATACAACTATACACGTCAATACATTGTGTGAAAAATTATTTAAGTATAGAAAATAATTTGGGTAATAAATTAGTTCGATATTATTTTTGACAAATTTATTTTGTACATCAATCAATTTATGAATTGATCTTTTTATAATTTTCTTATCTTTTATACGTTGAGTACTATAATATATTTTAAGGTAAATAATAGTCATTAGGCGGTTAATAAATTTGATAATTCAGCCGACTTTTTTATTATTGCCACAGAGGCATTATCGTTTTAAAGTATGCGTTTAGTGAAAGCGTAACTGTTAATGAGATGTATTGAAAAAAATTGTAGAATTAAAGTAGCAAATAGTGATGACCTTCACAATTTATTATATTTTAAGATTATTAATATTATAATGGTTTACAGTGTATTACAACTTATTTTCTTCTCAACTTTAAAGGTAAAATAAGTGTAGGTACCTAACTACTTAGATAATAGGTACCAATATTTTATTATTATATACTGAAATTAACGTCTAAGTAAATTTAAATATCACTTTCTACATTATTAAAAAAGAAAGATTTTTGTTAATTTATGAAAACCTTATTTAATTATACATATGCATATTAACAAATCTGAATTTAATATACCTAGATTTACTCAATATGTGTCTAACCTAACCTAACCTTTTTTTTATACACTGTTCGATAATATATTATAATATTAATATTGCTACCTATACCATAAGAACATCGTATGAAAAATAAATTTATTAAAATAATTTTCTATTTATAAGTTAATATTTTAGATATAGATTTTAATACATAGAATACATAAAATATAAATTAGATATTGCAGTATTGAAATAAAAACGATTAACTAAATAATTTATCAACATTTTAGATCTGGAAAGTGAAGACTAATAATTCTTCTTAATATTAATCTGCAATAGCAGCTGTGAAATTAGTCATTTTTAATACCGATCGATTTTACTAAAAAATTAGTGAAATCAAGCTATGGATTTACTTATCAAATAATTGAATAATATATTATATTTTATTTAGGTTAGACATTATATTTTTGTGTTTATTATTGCATGCTTTGGTAGGTATAGGTATATAATATATATGTGCGTATATCTATTATAATATTATATGCATGTTTTTCAAGTAGAAATTTTAAATAAGCTATACAATAATGTTCTGTTTAATATTAAATTATATCAATAATAGTTAAACTACGATTGATATTTATTTACCTGATATTTATTATTTTTGCTCATAGATACATTTTTTTAAGTACCTACTCATTAATTTTTATCTAAATAAGTATATATGAATATTAAAGTGGTTGTATATTTATATAATTTTAAAATTCTATTACATTTTGAGTAAATGATTATTTTGTTTATTTATTTATAAACGCCGATCGGCAATTTTATGATCACATTTGAAATTTAATATATTAATATGTAGTAAATGTTTATAACACACAGTAAAACAGAACATAATATAGAAAATACAACTCAATATAAACATAATAGTAACATAGTGATATAGTACAGCAAACTTATAACCAGACTTAGGGACTTATAGCTCTAAAAAAATACACAAATATGCTTCTAAAATCATTGAAATATGCATTATAAAAAAAAAAACTGACCACTAAATTTCGGTTAATTTCACTTTTAACTTAAAAAAATTATGAGTTAAAATTTATACCTAATAATTAATAAATAATAAACAATAACTAAGAATTATTAATCAAAGATGCAACTTTTATTATTGAATATGCAATAACTAAATTTGAAAAAATAAATATTTTCCTTAACATTTTGAAAAATTAGACCAAGAATTAAATATTTATAGTATAAAATAAATTTTTTTTACATAATAATAATTGATAATCAATAAATAATAATTATACAAAAAAATTACAATGTTTTTAAATGGCATAACTTTTATACTTAAATAAAACAACTGTTTTATAAAAAAAATTTTCTCTTTAGAAAAATTACATCATCAATTCTCAACTTTGAGTTTCTTCAAAATTAAATTGTACGATTAAATATACTTTCTTATATTTTTAAATGTAAATCTCCGACGATTACTGGGCAATACATTTTTGTAAATTGAGAATCTCCATTCAACGTCAATACGTTCGATACAGGTTTATAGTATTATTTATACTTAACACAAAAATTAAAACGAGATATGAAATGTAGTTTGCAGATATAGCTTATTACTGGAAGTACTAATATATTTTTTTTCGATCGGTTGAAATATGTATATATAGCTATATGTTTCTAAATTAATTATAAACATTAAAATAAGCGGTGGAATCCAGTATTTATATAGATTATAGGTATACTTACAATGTTATTTTATTTAGTCACAAAAGGACCTACCTATTTCTACAAACAATGTTGGATACCAATGAAATTTATGTTTTAAATGTTAAATACTTAAATGGCATGTGTATCAAGACGTATCATCAACCGAAAGTATAGTTTACACAACCTGAAAGAAGATTATCATTTATCATATCATTATACTTACTTTCATCGCATCATAATTATACTTATAGATAATATTAATGTTAAATATTTGCGTAAGAATAAACAGTTAACATATCTCAGAAATAAAATATATAACGGTAGTTCCTTGTATTCCGGTCGTCGGCTGCTTCTATGTAGGTACTAATTTCCCCGTGATAATCGTTGATCGGGGATGAAACGCAAGTAAAGGACGTACCATAAAGGCAGAGTTGGGCAAAATTTTATCCATATAATTATTCGAATAAAAAATAATTTGAAGATATTATTATTCGAATAAACGAATTCAAACGAATTCAACAAAATATTATTTTATTTAATGTAATGTGTGAAAGTGAATCTATAGTTGGTTAGGTTAGGTTAGGTAGAGGTCAAATATGAAAATTCCCAGTAGTTTTCAAAAGCATCGTGGAAAACCAAAAAAAAAAAAAGAGGAAAACCGAGAATTTTTATGCTATACTATGTGAGCCACACATACTATTTTTTTGTCACGCCTCTGCGTCATTGATCGCGTCATCACGGCAAAGGTAATTCAGGCTAAGATCTATGCAACAACCAGACTATTTTACGAAAACAATATTTCATGAAAGAAACGATTTGATTTTATTTATTTTAAGCGTCATGCATGGAGGTTATAATATAAATATACGATGTAACCAATCAGTGGCGCATGCGGGGGGGGGGTTAGGAGGGCATAACCCCCCCCCCCCCCCCCCGAATGTCTTCCTTCATTACGAGCGTCTAGAAACAACCCACGAACAAATTTCTCAATGTCTTTATTTCTTATCAAATATATATAACCAGAAATTCATTACTTGCAATCGGTGACTATTCCCCTTAAAATTGGAATTGCATTGCTACGTCTTGCTAGACGCTCGTTTTTGTTACCGGGTACGCGCACCTACAATCACTACAACCGCGGTCTCAATTAAAGTGTGATAACTGATAAGGATAAGCAATCTGTGATAACGTGTTTTTAAATTATTGTTATTGTTATTAGTTTTGGTTAGTCAATGGAAATCTAAGACAAAACTCAGTCAATAAGAAAATTTATTTCATTTTTAAGTTTTTCACATTATGAGTGAAGAAAAGAAAAGGATTGCCCATGGTAATATTACGTCATTTTTTCACAAAAAGTGAAAAAATTATGAACAACCCTCAACTTCAAATCTAAAACAGTAAGAATTTAGAAATACATTTTTATTCATTTATTTAATTATTTAAGTACTAACTTCAAAAGTTTTCTAAAAATGTTTTAAATTAGTATTGGTGAATGGTGGTACTTATTTTATATAAATTAAATGGCATTTTATAGGAGCTAAATGTTGATCACTCATTGCAACTATTGCAAGTTAGTCAGGACACTCAAGAGGTTGAGGTAAAAATATCTAATGATAGTCAGGATCAGCCCGATCAGGTAATCAATATCAATGTAATTATGTAAATATTATTGGACTATGTTAAATAATATAAGAACCATTAGATACAGTTAACATTAAAAGGTACATTTGAATTCTGTATTTAATGTATTTCCATATTTAAATTTGATAAAACTAGCCAAGACTTAATTATTTAAAATAATTAAATTTTATAATATTAAGATTAATTTAAATTCTAAAAAATACACAATTACAAAAAATAATGATATGTTAAGAAATTTATTACATAGTCTATCATAATTTTAAAATAGAGACAATTGAATTTCATTGATTCATTTCAAACAAGAGATGGCATTAATTTATAAAATTATATTTTTTTGCATACATTGTTCTATTATAAAAATTTGACTATTTTAATTTTGTATTCATTGACCTTTAAACTGTTATAATAAATTAAAATGTATAATTAGTATATAGACTATAAAATATATTGATGTACAAATATAGTTTATACTATTTTGATACGTTTTATAATTTTTTAGCATAGGGCTATACAATGCCTCTATAGTGAATTATTAATAGAACAGCCCCCCCCTCCGAAAAAAAATCCTGTGTGCGCCACTGTAACCAATAGTTTATGTTTTGTAAGGACCGTGGTATAGATTTCAGTATAAATTATAGTTATTATATTAAAATAAAATAAGAATAGAAAAATGTAATCAAGGCAAAGGTAATGCATTATGCGGGGGTCTATGCAACAACCAAATTTTTATACGAAAATAATTACACGAAAGAAAAATGTTTACGCGTCATGCAATGAGGTTATAATATAAGTATAAGATGTAACCAAAACCTTGTTTTATGAGGACCGTAGTTTAGATTTTAGTGTCGTTTGTTCAGAGAATACGCGTGATATAGAGCTCAGTACTCTTGGGGATTTCCATTTTACCGCCCGGTACTTTTGGGGATTCCCACTTTACCGCCCGCTGGACGGAAAAACGTCGATTTTCAACGCTTCAGCCGTCATCGAAAACTAAACTTTCGGTGCAGGCGTGACAAAAAATTAGTTTTTTATAAAATATATTTTTGTTTTTAGTGTTACTTAAAAATAAAACCAAATATACGTTTCAAAATATAAATGTCCACTGTATGTTTATATTAGCATTTTCTATACAACATAAAATGTTTAACATATTTAAATATTTTGACTATTTATAGGTTTTTATTAGTTTTTTTTGAAATTTATTATTGTCAATAAAATTTTTTTCCCTCGGCCAAAAAATTGAAAATTTAATACAAGGATCCACAAGTTTTTGTTAGTGGAAGTTAAAAAAAATTGATCGTACATTTTTTATGAGCGTCAGAAGTTCAAATTTTTACAACATTGGATATTCCTTCGATTTCTCATTTAACGATTTTCTCATTTTCTTATAACTCATAAACGAATGACCACCGTATAGTAACTTGAAATTTTCACCGTATATTACCACCGTAAACTTGCATTTTTTATACACAGTCTAATTTTCAAAATATTTTCACTCATTTTGAGTTATTTATAGACATAAAAAATGAATAAAATTAAAAAAAAAATGTTCTGTAAATATTAATGCATTTTTTTCTATTTAGATCTAAGTTTTGAAAATTTAACACAAGGTTTTATATAATTTTTTATAATAGTGGTTAGAAAATATTTAAGAGACACATAACCATTATTTTTTTTTATAAGCATTTTAAGTTAAAATGTTGTCAAAATTCATCAGTCACGAGACTTTGTTATTTTTTAGTAGACACAATCTGAAAACACCGAAAGATATTACAAGGATGGTTTAAAGATATTATTAATATCCACAATATTTTTCTTTCTGGCGAGAACTTTATTCAAATTT
This sequence comes from Sitobion miscanthi, assembly GCA_008086715.1. Classification (NCBI taxonomy): domain Eukaryota; kingdom Metazoa; phylum Arthropoda; class Insecta; order Hemiptera; family Aphididae; genus Sitobion; species Sitobion miscanthi. The sequence continues at coordinate 15,902,474 of CM017800.1, forward strand.
TACAAATAAAAATCAATCTTTCTGAAGCCATTCGTGGTGTTTATAAAATAACATAGTATTAAAATTATAATTTATAACTTATAATTTATTATATAATATAAGATATAACCTATATACATATTAAAATTGGTATAAAAGGCGATTAATTACAAACGGTTATTGATACACGACGACGGAGAGTCGTGGATGGGTGAACTTATAATATAAAATATAAATCATAATTATAATATTGTGCAGCGTACAAAAACGCTATCAATGGTGGATTGCGTAGCTGCTGCTGTAACCGAAACCATGGTCGTGACCGAAGTCGTAGGTACCGTATCCATGCCCGTGGTGTTCTTTGACGTAGACGGGCACGTGCTGTTGCACGTACACTGGGTAGGGCACATGGTGAGCGACCGGGATCTTGACCGGCACCTTGACCGGGTATGGCACTGGGCGGTCGACGGGCACCGGGACGTGCTTCTCGATGTGCACGGGGTATGGCACTGGTTTCTCAACGGCCACTGGGTACGGCACGTGTTTCTCGACCGGAACGATGATCGGTCGGTCAACGATGACCGGCACCTCTTTGGTGACATGCACAGCACTGATGTGTCCGTAGCTGTGGTCGGCACCCAGCAGACCGTAGTTGGACAGACCGTCCCACTCACTGTGTCCACCATATCCATAGCCCAAGCCCCAGAGGCCTCGTTTGCCCTGCTTCTTTTCCGCAGGCTTCTCATCGGCGGCGGGGGCGGTGGCCTTCACGGCGTCGGCACAGGCTAAGGCCGCGCCAACACTCACCAACAACAACATCGACATCTGTGACAGAATAATCAACGCAAACAATCCATCACAAAATTTTTCACGAATTTATACAATATAATAATATATTAATATTATTCGCATAGTTATACTGCAATATAAAATACTAACATTGTCTAACCTATGAGGCACAGTAGTTCATACCCCCGCCCCCTCCCACAATACAAACAAATTTATGATAAAATTGAATTATTAAATTTGAGGCTGTTATGAAATTCGATAAAAAAAAAATGTGGGCAAGTGGATACCACACTGTTGTACAGTATATAATATGTGTCTAAAGAGGGTCACTGTAATGGATGTGCTAAATTTGAATTCAATGATAATATAAAATCATTGTATACGATAAAAACGATTATGAGCGAAGACAGAATATTATGTTAGCCTATATTACTGAGTATATTTTATGATATTGCTATTCAAGTAGATTATTTTACTATTAGACATCATTGGTAATACAGTAGGTTGAATTAATTTTTAACAAAACAATTGCATTTGAAAATGTTATTATGTGTGTATATAATATAATAATATAATTTAAAAATGTCAAGTAAGTTTACCGACGAATAACATTTTTAAATTATACCAAAATAACTAAAACCGTCGTTCTTTGTTAAATATCTGATTAGAAATCCAAATTTGAAATTGAAAAAAATGTGAAAAAATAACATGCATAATATTCATCTTTAATATTTTTCAACTACTACTATAATAACAACTTATGAGAAATTAAAATTTCAAACTTTTTAACGCAATGGAAAACATTTTCTTGACAGACAAAAACTTTAAAACATTTTAAATTTCAAATGCCCATAAATAGCTCAAAATCTGTGAAAGTATATTTAAAATTATACCATGTGCAGAAAAATCTAAAATAAATATTTTGTGAAAATTTAAATTATCTATGGTTTTTGTTTTTAAATCAAAATGAATTGAAAATTTTTGAAAATTTTATAAGATTAATAAAACAAACATTCGAAGAAACTTTCAAGCATAGAAACGACGATAGTATAATTATACAAAAATATATCTTATAAATATACGGAATTATTGACATTTTTAAGTGCACGTTTGGTATACAATTTACGGAGTTCCTGAGCCCACAGTTATGATATTATAACCAGTGCTAGTTTTAACTTGTACATTTTTTTTTTCATACGTATAATGTAACGCATTCTATTCTTCTTAGTTAAAAAAAAAAACTAATAACACGAGCAATCGCGGTGAAGCTGTATAGACGTATAGGCACTTACCCAGAACTGCTGCATCTTCGCGTCTTGTGTGTGTCTTATGTGCGTACACGAAACCACCGTGGATACGATATTATTGCAATGTCGTGTGCTTCGGGTGTACCTCGCACTGGTCGGTCGGACTTGTGTGGTCCAGATCGGTCGAGCAATATCCATTTTATACGGACGCGCCGAGGCCTCGAAAACGGCCAACGGCGCGGCTGGGTGGGGGGGTTGCGATGTTCACCGCGACGTGGTGCGCACATCATCATGTACCGTGCTTTGTGTACCTACGATATATTATCGCGAACACCTCCACCGCGGCGGTGCTGCACAGTCCAAGGGACATTTCCCAACGCGCGCGCGGGGCCGTTCACCGGTCGCTCCCGCGCGGGTTGACCTCTGCGTGCCGCAGCGCTCAGGTCTCTTCCAGCGCGTGGCCCCGGCATCATTGTTACTTCACGGTCCGTTCTATCTCACCCGGATTGCATCATCGCCCTCAGACGCACACGATATCATGCCCGCGCTATTATTGTCATTACCGCGTCCTATTATACGTTATCGTACGTAGGCAGGTACACCGCGAGCTGCAACGCGTCTGTGCGGTGGAAAAATATGTGCGCGCACGCATTCCAGTAAAATACAGTCCGACGTCGCTGCTGCACGTACATTGTGATTTTTATGAACGTACATATGGAGACACCTGTTGTACACGGCGATCTGCAGATATTGTGTGCACACGATAATATCATTTTTCTCGGCGGCGCGTTTTTTATGATGTCACGAGCGGTATAACGCGTGCCGCGATATCGACCGTTCGGTTAGGTCGGCCCGCGGTGCATCCGTTGACGGAAAAACGCTGACCGAAACAAAAGACTACGCAATGGCGTTTCGGCCACGTCTCTTCAGCACTTTGATGGTATTTTTGAAACCCACGACCGTTTTCATCAATTATTATCATAATGTCGTACACATCTCGCGTGTGCGTTATAGTAAATAATAATGCACAACAGTACACGCCTATCGTGACATATTATACATTGCAGTATTCGGTCGAATCCCCACAATTATACCTGTGTGTCCACATACATCTTGATCACGATTTCTGCGCGGTGCGCGATATGAAAAATATCAAACATTTAGAAAAACCGTAATTAAAAATCGACCCGATTGTCTGCGGACGAGTAGTGTGACATGATATTATGTGCCTATATTTCATAAAACCCATCAAAACAGCATGCACTCATGCACAAAACACAATGATATAGATGTTAAACATATTATCATATTACAATTTTTATTTTTGTATAAATACTAAGCTAAAATAATAGGTATATGTTATTTAACTTCCTCTTATACTGGTAAATCTGGTAATAGTCAATATTGACTTAATGATTGCCAGATCGCCACGATCAGATACTATAAGTCGTCAGCTTATTGCAGTTATTATCTGTGCTATATTATGCGCAACTATACCAATATTTTTGGGGGTACCTATACAAATTGACAAATTGTAAAGAATTCCTAAATCCCCAGACGCTTTACATTGTATATATATTAACAATGATTACAAATGTATATTTATGCAATGTATTTTAATATGAGTGACACAGGTACAGCTTTATAAAATAACTATTTTAATATGATTTTCCTGTCCATTAAATTATATTAATTTAAATTAGATACTGCTAGTTCAGGACGACGTGATTAGATCACCCAAATCAATAATACCATCACAATTATTTTGTAATCAGTTGAAGGACTTTTTAAATCGGCCTGTTTTCAACTAGAACAACTTCAAACTGGAAGACCTGGATCGTCAATTTCTGAAGTAGTTTTTGTTTTTAAAAATACTTTACCTAGGTACTGTGTATAGTCCATAGGTTTTATTATCTGTTAATAGATAATATTGGTAGAACCTACCTAATATAAACACGGAAGTCTTACATTTTCATAAAAAACTATTACAATATTTTTGAGCTGCACAATTAACTGTTTACTTGTGTTATAATAAATTGTATTATATAAATTGTAAAAACAAGGAAACAATGTTAACTCGCTAGCATTCATAGGCCGTTTTGCATCCTGTCATACATACAACGTCGTTACCTTGCGTTCAAAGTTATTTCGCCAATGTATAATACAATATTATTATAGTTATTTTGCCTCAAATAACTACGCATCTGTGACAGTGTGAGTGTGACCTGTTCTATACAATATCAAATAAGCTAAAGATTATTTCATAATAATATGTCATAGCTGGGTTCATATAATTACTATAGCGAGGTATACCTATCATATTCCTTAATATACAGTACAGGTATTATAGTGATATGATTTATTTCAAAATATGATTGAAAAAGGCTTTAATTTTTAGGGGTGCACGTTTTAAACTCGGGGGTAACAAGTCCTCTGTGCAACCCCCCCCCATTCACACCAATAGTTATCACGCATATACATTATACATAACAATGTATCGATTATCGATCGATGTTTGTCTATCTTTAAACACATATTATATCCATCGATCGCCATTGGCACCACCTGCTGGCTGCTCACATACCGCAGTTTACCTTTTATGGATCAATATTTGATATTATAGTCGCATACACACCATCCCGTATTCCCGTATATTGTTGACGAACTTATGCACCGTGGGAGACATTGTCATGACTCTCGATTATAATAACGACCGCCGATGCCCGACAACAACGGCTAATACGAATTGTGTATGCATTAAATTAATGTATTGGCACGATATGCACTCGTCCGTCAACCATATTTGACAGGCATACACTATACCTACACTATATATTGTGCCTAAAACCATATTAGTATTTTAGGATTAGTGTATACCAATGGCTCTTCTTAAATTTCACCAATTATTGCGCTTACCTTTTAGTTTTACCTTTCAGTAATAAAAATATGTTTTTGTCCTATCGAATTCCATCGACATTGAATAAAATTTAAATAATTAAAAACTTATATATACTATTGATAAACTGATAGTGAATGACTGGTTAAATATGTTTTGTTTTTGAAAAAAAGTAATATTCTTGCGTTTAAAATAGGTGAATACCTATAGCTGATTTGCAACCAATTTCCCAAAAGCTATAAGACAGTATCGAGGCTCTTATGAAACGTCATTACATTGATTAAGTATACTTAATGATGGTCATCATTACCTATTCATTATATTCAACATACACAAGTATTAATTTGACTATTTGAGTGATATTAATACTTTGTAAACAAAAATATCAATTGTTCACTATCGTTAGCTACCCGTATATTTATCGACATAATGGATTCGTTGCACTTTTTGCACTCCACAATACTGTTTGATATATAATAATATGGTTAAATAGTTTCTGGGGTAACAGTGTAATACAATAATGATACTATTAAGATACTTTTATATTATGTACAATATTCTCATTTATTTTTGTTAAATTAAATATATTTAATAATTTAATAGGTACTTATTTTATAATAAGTTTTCATAATAAATTGTATTATATGTTGTTTTTTTAAAATTGTATTTTAATAAAGTAACTTAAGTTGTATACAGTTTACTTAGATAACATAATATAAAAAAGGCGACCAACTGAAAACTCTATTGTCTGTCTTCAGAAGTTCAAACCATATCTGTATATGGTACCTATAACTTATTATTATTTTATTATTTCATAATATATTATTTCTGTATTATATTATTAAAATTGATTAGCCTATACTAAAATTTATCATAGATAATAATAGCATGTTAATCATGAATTGAACCGCTTGCCCTTATCTAGTTACTGGTGTAGTCTGTCTTTGTTCCTTCTATATTGGAACCAATATATCACCTACTGTGTTGAGAGCCGAGAGGATTTAGTTGTACCGAATATGATAAATGTTATTTTTACATATTTTAAATTTAAATTATTTGGTTGTTATTTAGCGCAATTAGTCAATCAACCCCGAAAATGAACAAGTGCAACAACCCCTTGGATGTTTTGAGCACAAGTGCCAAGTGGTATATGATAACGTAATTTTAACGCGATTGACAAATCCCTATTGAACGACTAGATGGTAGAAAGAAAATCATCAAACTTTCAGTTTTTGTTCGAAAAAAATCATTCTCAATACCTGTGAACGCGCAATCCAAAGAATATCTACAGGTAGGTATGTATTATTATAGCCAACGCCAAACTTAAACAACTAAAAATATTGGAGATGTTCGTCAATTACCAAAATATTTTTTAAATCAAACCATGTAAATTAAATGCTAATTTAAACATATGGTGAAAATTTGAAGTATCTACGGCTATTCGTTATTGAATTACACAAAAAAAAAAAACAAAACAGACTTTGTCAAAAACTGTGTTTGCTTGAAAATTGCCGTTTTTCTTATTGTTTTTATCGATGACTTTAAAAAGTATTATTAGAATATTAGATACTACGTAGCTCTATTTATGTATATTTTTATTTCGTTATGATAAACAAACATGGTGCACCATATTTATAGGCAATACATTATACATAAGTAGTTATTAAATACATTACTAACTAATATAAGTTTTATACTAATATTGCTATAAGTCAGCTAAAGATAATGTTTACATGGTTGTATGTGTGGTAATGTGATGATGTGACGTGGCGTCTAAAACGTGCCAATCAAAATAAACTTCAAAAAGAGAGTCTATGAAATAATAATAATAATAAAAAAAATCCTTGGTACTTTAGCGAATTATTGATAATCATCACTACAGTTTTAACCTACATAATTCATATTATTTATTTGATAATGAATTACTCTAAACAATAAAAAGTTATTTCGACCATTTTAATTTGCATTTAAAAATATTTTATTACCGTGTTTATTTGCTACCGTCGAATATTAAAATGCTTAGAGCAGCGGCGCACAGTTCGTTTAACCTTCGGTGTCTACACGACAGTGGAGTAACGATTGCAGCTCACATGGAAACCCAATAGAATTTTCTGGGCAAATGATTATTAGGTACCGTGTTGCTAAATCAATGTGTGTTTGTGTGAATTATCGTGGACCAATTTCCCACAGCACGCGATGGGAAAAATATTGCAATTGTGATTGTACGCAGATACGCAAAAAGTAACCGACGATGTATAATATTGTAGGTCGTGTACAGTTGAGCAATACGGTAGGTATAGTAGGTACATATGTGTGTGTGTGTGTGGCGTGTGCGTGTATTATAATTCAATTCGGAACGATCGTATATACGATATAGGTATGAAGGTGATGCACCATAATTTTTATTCAATAATGATAGACTTCAAGTTTGTCAAAAGTGTGAAGAAACCGTTGTTTGTCGAAAACCTCCAAACCACCCGTACCCAAATATATATACCGTAAAGTATGGGTAAATGTAGTCGATGTTTTACCGCCGCTAGAAGGAGTATATAATGAGTAAATTAATTGTAGATACGTTTTATTTGAATATTATTATTGTGTTGAAACCAGAGTCGTGTCAAAATATACCTCGTCTAACTAATATTGAATTTTACCTGTACCCGATACATGATCTGTATGGTTCAGGACTAGTTTATTTTACCATACTTATATTACCTACTATACCTACTCGAGTAGGTACACGACATTATATTGTCTAGGAAAAATGCGTGTTGTGTGTATGCGTGCATATTACGACTTTATGGCTGAAAATGTTTGTATTTTTAAACGCTACAAGAAAAATATATAACACGCACCCAACTCGAAATAGTGTCAGTCATCGCACATAATAATGCACCAAATAGGTAGATTCGTTTCGTTCAAGTTGGACAAACAATGGATGTTTCGAGTGGTCCGCTTACACGTGCAGCGGTTAACCGCGTAGGCCTAAACAGGTCGTCTCTCGATTTATCTTCGCGCGTGGTACCGAGGAATGTGCATTAATGCGATTAAAAAAATGTTAAGTGTACACAAATCGTGATGCTGTATAATACTGTAAGGCCGTGAAGGCACTCATGACCGCCGAATTCGAGAGTGATTTTTAAAACGCACCGTGATACAGCAATAATTATTATGTAACGAGTATAATAATACTATCTATAATATGATATTATAATACCTATGGGCTATGACCCCTGTAAGCGCGAGCAGATCGATCGACGAATGCCACGAATCGTATGGATATTCTGAGGTCTCCGACCACGCATATATTTTAAATGAACCGACCATGCGGTGAAGGACGCATACGGTTCTTGTACGATATACTATGCGCGTGGATTGTCGATTGATAAATTTATTTTCAATACGATATGGTAACATTTTGTACCGATATCGTATACCTACTTGGGGAAAAGGAAGAAATACAAAATAATCAAAAATGTCTGTGTATTGTTTTATTTCATAATACTATAATTGGTATTGAAATAGATCAACGGGGAGAGGTAGTATGCATCACCCCGTCCTTGTGCCACTCGTTTTCTATACATCCGGTGCGTATTGTTCATTTGTTGATGACGGCCGTGAATCCTGTGGTCTTGGGATCCAGATAGTTGTTGTGTCCGGTCGCGTAACCAGTGATGCTGCCACCAGGCGACATCAACCCCTGCATCACGTTGTACGCCGCCCCTAACAGGCTGCCTGCCGCTCCACTGATGACGCCGGTCGTGCCAGGTCCACCTGTGCCGCCTGTGTCGCCTGTGCCGCCTGACCCGCCCAGGCCCCGGCCGCCCACGCCAAGCCCGATGAGAGCGTGGTTCACACCGATACTATAGCCGGATGGGTACTGACCACGCTGGTAACCGGGCTGGTTACCTCCATTGTACACGGGCATGCCGATGTAGTTTTTGCTGTTGTCCACGTTTGAGTAATAAGTAGGCTGCTTCTGCCACTGCATCGGCGGCTGGTTCGTCGAGTATACCGGGTATGGCTGTGGCGCCGAAACCTTCTGCCAGAGAACGGGTTGCTGTTGCACCATCACCGCTGCGGGCTGCTGCACCATTACGGGATAAGGCCGAGACACCTCGACTGGTACCTGCTGCACAACCGGAACCTTGACGGCCACCTGCACGGGATACGGAACCGGCCTGTCGACCGGGTACGGCGTGGGCACAGGCACTTTCACTGGGTATGGCCGGTCCACCGGTACAGACACTTTGTAGGGAACGTGCACTGGATACGGCACCGGCCGGTCCACGTGCACTGGGTATGGTTGAGGTCTGTCCACCTGCACCGGATACGGAACTGGCCGATCCACCGGATACGGCAACGGCTTCTCTACCTGTACAGGATACGGAACCGGACGGTCCACATGCACTGGGTAAGGGAGTGGTTTCTCCACCTGCACCGGGTACGGCATCGGCCTGTCCACTTGTACTGGATATGGGTACGGCCGGTCCACTTGCACAGGATACGGTACAGGCCGATCGTATGACACCGGATACGGAACTGGTCGGTCATACGTCACCGGATACGGAACCGGGTACGGTACTGGCCGTTCAGATTGCTGCACCACCGCGTATCCCTGCACCGGCATAGCGGACACTCCATATCCTTGCACTGGCGTCGTAGATACTCCGTATCCATGCACCGGCATGGTGGGCACTCCATACGAACCAACTCCGTGGGCACCCCAACCCATCGGGTTGAAATGACCGACACCCCGTTTTCTCGTGTTTGATTCTCTGGATGTGGTGGTGTGGTTACCATTTTTAACGTGAACTTCGTTGTGGCACCAAACGTTGCTGGCAAATGCCAACAGGCACATATACAATATCTGTTAAAAAATTATGTTTTTGTTTTATTTATAAAGATAAGTCCTAAAGTAAATATTTTTTTATTTAGTTATTGCCTATTATAGGTATACAGGGTTGGGCAGTATCAAAGATACAATTGTATTTTGTATCATAATACATAATTTTAAAGTATCAAGTATCATATGTATCATGATACATTTTAAACTAGTATCATGAATCATTTTTTGCTAAAAGATACAAAATACTATTATTGTAAAAATGTGTACTGAATAGTACCAAATCATTTCGATTTTCGATATTAGATAATTTCGTCATGGATTGTATTTTTGCGAAAAATTGTCCAGGTGCAATCAGCCAAAATTAACAATAACGAAAAAATATACCACACAATCTTATAATTTTAAGATAATTTGATAAACATAAAATTAAATTAAGGTGCCCGTATGGCTGTACACGGTATGCGTATCTACACGCAGTTAATAGTCATACAGAAAAACACTAAACCGAAATTTCCGTTCTCATAAAATATGAACATATTATGTGGTGTATTAATTAAATGTATAATGTGTACCTAATGACTTATTCTATTAATTAATAATTTAATTATAACTTTATAAGTAATTATAAATACTACTATTATGTGTAATGATAATATTATGTATTTATTATGTATAGACAGTATAGTGAATTGTGTATAGACGTTTTACGTTTAATAGTTAATAAAATTCGATTGGAAATATAAAAGTATCATGTAGGTATCTTGTATCTTTTCTACATTCACAATGTATCTTGTATCTGGTATCTTGATACACTAAATGCATATATAATGATACTTTTTTTTGAGTATCTTGCCCAACCCTGGTTATATAATATAATATACATTTTTATTATAAACATTTTACGTATATAAATTATTAACAGATAGGTTATAGGTAAAGTGCTACACTGGTTAGGTACCTACCTATTGGCTATTGTGACATTTTTATTGTGTTCCTTCTTAATAGTTGTAAATTGATTGCAATTGAACGTAGTTACAATAGGCACATGAATATTGAATATTGAATTTCTTTTATCTGTCTGAATTAAAAACAATATCGGTTCGACGGTTCGGTTTCAAGTATAAACAACTGCAGTATTTCGGTTTATTTTTTATTTGTTTACCTACATCAGGACAATAATATTGAATTGTATTTAAATTTTTATCGTGAGGCATTCAACATATACACACCAATTTTATTCAATGACATCCGGTCAGACAATTGTTTACGGGTAGTTTTACGTTTGCCGTTGATCTATTATAACCGTTTTCGTACGCTCAAAACGAATTGTGGCCGTTTAGTGTTTATATAATTACAGGTACGGTATTGAACACGAGGAAGAACAATTAATAAAAGTGGGTAAATAAAATACCGAAGGTCAATCGATAATCTGGGTGACTCGAGTAATTTTTAACACTTCACTTATTCACTGACAGTATTACACGCCTAATAATATTATACTTAACGGATTAATTGACAACGCGCAGCAAAGCTAATCATTCAAACGAAAACAAAAACCATTATACCATATTTTCAAAATGTCTTACTTCATATACTTAATTTACTATTTTTGTTTTTTAAGCCAAACATAAGCTGCACCACCGTTATTAAATATAAACTTTATGTTGGCATTAAATTTTGAAACAAATATAAAAATTTCTATAATCCTTAAATTTATTATACAAATTAATAATAGCGGATTTTTTTTCAAAAACTAATACATTTAAAAAAAAATATATGTTTTCTTTAAAAATTATATTTTCAAAAAAATAATATAGTATACCTATTTGGAAAAAATTGCATTATTCGCTGTTTTTTATCGTTATCATATTATAAGTTTTTATTTTTTTTATGACAATATATATTATACATATATTTTAGATTCTGAGCGAAGCGATGAATGTATTTATTTTACGATGGTATGTGTTTTTTTTTTCATTTTTTTATTATTTGTATACACGATTAGTTGTCAAAATAATGATTCGATTTTAAACTTCAGTATCTTGTTCGATGGGAAAGTGAATCTAATTGGTGCATTGGGGAGGTAGAAATTTTAACTATTATTATGAAGTAATTTTCAAAAACGCCGGGAAAACAAAAAAAAATTAAAGAAAAACGGAAATTTTTACGAAAACCCGATTTTCGGCAAAATCGATATTATATAACTCTAGAATAAATGACTGTAGATACATGATATTTTCACTAAATGTAGATATTACTATATTATCATTTTCTATGCACCATAAAATGTTGAGCTGTTTACGGACATTTTCAATTTTCAATTTTTTTAGTATTTTCTATAAATTTCAATAAAATGTTATTCGTTGGGTCAAAAAGCTTGAAAATCTAATACATTCTAATATATTGTTACAAAAATATTTACAATAATATTGTTTAAAAGTATTCAAAATACATGGTCACAATAGTTTTTTATAAGCATTTAAAGTTCAAATTTCGACAAAAAGCGTAAAAATCACGAAAATGTGTAAATTATTTTGAGTAATTTTGATTTGATCTAATGTTCGAAAATTCAATACAAGATTCCTCATAAGTTTTTCTGCCTTTACTTAAAAAACAATGTCTACCGGAAAGTCATATTAAATTGAGCGTTCAAAGTTAAGATTTTCTTATGTTGTTGTAATTCGAACACAAATAACTTTAGGTACTTGAAATGTACACCATTGTTTATTTTATCAATTTCCATACTTGATAATATGGTAAAAATATTTTTACTCGTTTTGAACTGTTTACGGACATTTTCAATTTTCAATTTTTTTAATTTTAGTTTTAATTTTATATAAAGATAATAGATACATGGATCTGTAAGATATCGGGACTATAGTATCACCCTGTGGCATGTATAAATAATATAACAGATTGTCCATATTCCTTAATTTTTTTAGATAAAATTTTTAATATAGATGATCGGAATGCTGTGGCACATAGGTCCCTTGCAAAATATTGGTCCACTACTTCGCTCATTAAAACTTTAAATACTTATAATGTTATAAATTATAACTAATTAACTACTCGTCCAAAATTTAATTTTTTTATATTGAAATACTCCAAATATTATTGTGCTTCGGAATATGAAATTAATAATACGTGTTGTAATTCAAAAATTAAAATGATTAAAAAATTATAACAATAAAAATTGTAAAATGTTTGTAGTTTTTAAAAAAAAAGAGTTTTGTATGTTAATTAATCATTTGTTAATTGGTATAGATTACTAAAGAAAAGTTTTTATTTTAAAATTATATTAGACTAACTAAAATGACCTAATTCTCGATATTTTTTAACCATTTAAATCATAATTATTGGATAAATTATACGTGTGTCATGTGTATTTCCATTAAATTAATTTAAAAAATTATAATGAACGTTATAGTATTTATTGCAATTTTAACAGTACAAATTTAATTTTACTTAGTACGACGAAATTCGTTATAAATATTAAATACTACTAAATAAAATAAATCGTTTACTTACTTGTAACTTCATAGTGTACCTTTCCCGATGATGTCTATCGGAAAACTACAGAATTGTGGTTTTTACCGTGGGCATTATAAACAGCCACGGAATAAAGCTTTATGAAACCGTGGAAATTTCGATTTCCCGGCGGTTATGTCACCACGAGGTCCTTTTTTGTTCTTATCGGATTACACTTGAAGGGTAAACGAATTGTGTTCTAATGCAAACACGACGTCTATAGCCATTCAGTTTTAAGTGTCACCAAGGGTACCTATAATCCCACAAAAGTATCCCGCTTGATTCGTTACTGATGATCTAATATATGAATTTTATATTTTTAATTTTATATAACTTTGTATCCATCAAACATTAAGGATATATACCTATAGTTTGATTTATCGTATGGATCAATGAACGTCACTGTTAATTTACAAGACCCGAGTAAACATTAAAGTATTGAGCGTTATATAAAATGATTAAGTATAAGTGAAAACTATTATCATGGTGTGTTTTGTTTTTTTATATAATATTAATATAGTATTCAATAATACATTCAACGATGTTTTATTATTTTTTTATTCTGGCTTTGCTAAATGGGTATGAAATAACTTATAAGTTGATAAGACTTGTCCTAAAAATGATGGTATTTATAACTGCATAATTAATTATTATTTATTACTTATAATTAAATTTATATACCAAATAGGTATCTACAGTTTATTTTTGAACTTTCTATGTATAAAGAATGGTTTGTAAAAAACGTAATATGAGTTATGTGACAATGTGACATATTATTGTATCTAAAAGTTGACGTTCATTATATAGTATGTTCCGGTTTGTAAGCCTTATAAGCCGCTATTATAAGATTCAAGTTTTGAACTACTTTTACGAATTAAATCCTGCTATCTTTTGATAGTGTAGGAAGTAGGAACATGTATTAGATAAAAAAAATTTACAAACAATATGCCTAGTATAGAGAACTTACATACCTTTATATTCGATTTTCGCCCAAAATATTATTAATTTAAAATATAAATTCACCTAAATTTTACTAAGTAGCTAGAAATTGTGATACTTTGTATATTTTTATTAACTTAAATAGAGAAATTATATACAAACATTTTTTAAATATGGTTTTTTTTCAGTTTTTGGTATTAATATCCACACGTAAGTTGTAGCGCTTTAATAGGTTTTTTTATTTTTCTTTAAGTGATTTTCCTAAACATTTGTGAAGATATTTTGAAGAAATATACTCAGAATAATTTTTTTAATGAGATAATTTATTATTAGATACTTTAAAGGAAAATAATTAAATTACACTATATTAAACCGAACGAAAATGGATGATTGTATTCTATCTTACTGTTTTGATTTTATTATTACTTAGTTTATGATTAACATATCATTTAAAACCTTAGGGGGCTTGATACGCATGATAAATATTGAATAGTACCACCAATACACAAATTAATATCCTATATTATTTTAACATTATTTATTACTTAAAAATATATTGACATTTAACAAATATCAAAATCTAACATTAAAAAAAAAAAATGATTTTTGTGTGCCGTGTAATCAATATTAAAATATTTAATACTAACATTTTAATTCCATGTAAATAATATACAAAAATTATCTTTATTATGTGTAGGTATATTATTTTATAATTATAAAAAAAGCCTCAACCTAATTATTCAATGTCAAAATAATTGCATAGTTAATTATCAAGATTTTAATTAATTAACTTAAGATAAAGAAAAAAACGGACTATGCAACGGATTTTTACCTATTGTACCTATATCTTTTACATTTTTTATACCTACTTAGTAACAATAGTATACAATTATTGTTATTTTGGTATAATTGGTACAATATTTAAAATTGTTATTAGATACTGAGCGGAGCTATAAGAGTACACTAAGAGTTTACTAACTATACCTATACAATGTATATTTTTTTTGTGTTTGAACTCTGAAGACACTTTTTAGTAGGTAGAAAAAATGTTTTAATTTTCAACTTTGATTTTTATGATATCTAAATATAACACAATGTTTATATTAGTATTTTGTATACATGGTAAAATGTTGACTCTTCTTGAAATATTTATAGGCATATACCTACATATTTTTTTTTTTTTTTTACTGTCGATAAAAAAAAAAATAGAAAAAAACTGGAAGACTCGAAAATTTGAACATTTGATACAAAATTCCTCATAAGTTTTATTTTCCCTGTTTGAAAATATTAAGCATACATAAACACGATTTTTTTTTTACAAACATTTCAAGTTCAAAATTTTAAAATTATTACTATTATTGCAATATATAAATATATCATCAATTATATACTATTAGTGATAATACTCTGATTGCTGACACACCGTCTTCGAATTGTTTTTCGTATGCAATGATTATTATTATTGAATTAAATTTTAATACATGCATTACCATGACTTACCAGTGATGAGGTACCTACTCGACACCAGTTACCAGCTACACAGCAGTCTTAGGTATAATATTATATAGCCTTATTAAAAATGTATTATTCCAAGTATAATTTATAATTTATAAATAATTTTACTATCAAATAAGAAAAGCTTTGAATTTATTTAAGGTCCTATTCTGGCTCTACAGTTTTTTAATTTTTTTTTTATTCTTTAAGTCAATTATTCAATACATGATATTTAAATATTTTGCATTCAAGTTTCTCTGCGTAATTTGCATCTATAATGTTATTTTCTAGTTATTGGAACCTTAAAGTTATTTAGGATGTGTGTTGTATACTTAGTTTCATAGAATTGTTTCTCTTTTAACTTATACACAGTGACTCCATTAAACAGGTTCCAGGCTCAGACGTCGGCGTTAAATAACTGTGAGATCTACAGTAGTGGTACCTATTATGATGGATTAAATTTACTCGTAGCTTATACAGTCGGATCTAAACCTGATTATAAATAAATTTTATTTTAATGTAACTGTGATGAGTAATGATAATCAAAGTATTGATATACTTGTATATAATTAGTTTTAACTAAACATTTTATTATTTGATATTTAAATCCATAACAATAATAATAGTACATTAATATAAAATGCCACTAATGAAGTATGTAACTGCGCTTTAAAACGATGCGACACCAGCATATTGATATTTTAATTCTGTCTTACAAAGGAAACATGGACAATTTTACGTTCACAATAATCTATTTAATTATGTTATTTTAAATATTATATAGTGGATTTATAAAAATGTTAAGATAAGATATTATATTATATCGAAGTTATCTTATGGAGACTTTTATTGATATTTTGATTTTGAACCAAGTTATGATCATTTAATATTTACAAAAAATGTATATTTTTTAAATGCCCAAAAGTTGCCTCATAAATAAAATATCAATATAAGCCTCCAAGATGAACGTAAAATTTGCTCTGTTGTAGGTACGATTAAAACGGAGACAACACAATATGCGGGTGTTTGCCAAAGTTGATTTATTTCAATAAACAAATTTCTATCCTATACGGAATACACGCGTACCTAGCTTACATGAAAAATGTAAATAATATTTTAATCCAATCCTATCACCGGGCTAACACACACACACACATTGACATATATATTATCATATCTAGTGCATATTTTTATAATAAAATCAATCGGAACATGGTAACACAAGTACATTAACCATTAGTCAAAACAATTTAAGCTACAATAAATAATTAAATATTTATATTAATAATAACTACCTATAGAATATATATTTAAAAATCAAAAATTAATTTATTAATATTCAACTGTTACAAAAGGTTCTATAATACCATTAGATACATATAGGTATAGGTAGGTACTATAAGTTAGAATAGATAAAAAATATAAGATATAACAGACAACTGTATGCACTATACCTATACTCTAAAGTATCTATTTACTATGCGTTAATATTAAGTATATAGAAAATAATACAATTGGCTATATTGGAAACACTGTTTCTAATAATGTCCCTTCATTTGGAGGCGGTAATAATAGCTGTCATTATATGAAATGTACAAAAAATCGTATGCAATTATTTAAACCAATGCACGTACATTATCATTATTATAATACCTGTCTAATATATTGTAGAAATAATAGTATAATAGGTGACTATAAACTCTATGATTAAACTGAATAATTAATAGTCAGACTTAATATTGTATGATGACTGGTGTTATAACAATTGATAAGCATTAGATTATATGAACTGATTTTATTTAAACCTCGTATATATTTTATATTTGTTTAGCTTGATTTTTTCAAGGATGTGCGTATCATAATATTTAGTCATTTTTTATTTATTCATTGAATATAGTTAGATATAACATTATTTATATAAACCTTAAAAATAAATAGCCAAAATTAGTATAGGAATACGGTATGCTTTATCAGTGGAAACTTATATAATGATTAAAAATAAAACTTTATATTAATATAACGTCCGTTTATATTAAAAAATAAAATAAATAAAATAAGATTATTTCACCGTTAATCATCTATTTTAACAATTACCTACTGCTTCTCTATTTGATGCAAGTATACAACTAACTACTAATTATAGTAAGTACCTAATATATACAAGTAGATTAAGTAGATAATAAATTTATTTTTTAATGACTTATTTCATAGCAAACCATATAGGTACTTGTTTTTTATCAGGCTTAACCGAGGGAGTAGAAGAGTGGAAAATTTATAAAATGTTCAACTTTTATATAGTTAAGGATTGAAAACTCACAACAAGGTTCCACGTAGGTAAGTATAGGTTAGTCTGCAACCAAAAAAGCTCAAAAATATAAAAACACATTTTTTTTTTTTTTTTTTTTAGTTATTTTATGTACAAATTTGGAGGAAATTAGATATTAAATAACCTGCAAGAATAACGATTTTAGTTATTTTGTTGTTAATATTAATTCAACTTACCGGCTATTGTATTAATTATCATAAGTAATAACAATATAAAATATATCCACACTGACAAACCGTCACAGCTCAGAATCGTTTTTCGTATACAATGACATTATATCATTGAATTCAAATTTAATACCATTCATTATACAGTGGCCCACTTGTAACCTACTGTACAGCAGAGCGACATCCACTTACCCGCCTTTTTTTACATTGAACTTCCATTTTATAATATATAGGTACCGGATGAGTATATAGTAAAAGTTATGACACGCCGACTTGTGAGTTTTATGAGCACTATTTATAGTATACATTATGCAAACAAAAATATAATAACAATGTTTTTCTGCACATCAGGTATACATTGTACACAATGACAACAATGCAGTATAGTGGTGATGTGTATATCATAGTATTTTAATTCACTTTTACGCCAAGGTCTTTTTGGTGCTGAATATCTAGGCAAAATCAAAAATAAATTACTCACAGCTATGTGTTGCAATGGAGAAAAGGCTAACAAGCTGGCCCAATTTTTCCTTGTACTCTGACCAATCAGAATTTATTAGCACGTAATACCAAGTTAGGCTTCGTTATTTAACGTCATTTGAGCATGAACGCTGACCCGGGCGGATGTCCCACAAGGACTGCATACAATACGTGTTATTATTATTAGGTAGGTACTTGCATTAATTTCAGACAAACGCATGGAATTTATTTTTTAACAAAACATTTTATTCGAACTGCATTGTACAATTGACATTTTTTTTTTCAAGTATAAAAAGGTTAATCTAAGTATAAAAACATAATAATAATCAACTATAAAATAGTAACTTGACAAGTTTTGACTTGAGAGTTGAGCAATGTCAGGGCTCAGGAGAGTAGTCTCTTAATTAATTAGAGTTACGTTTTACGATTGGAGTCCATCCACCGGTTTCGTATTTTGAGTGGCTTTCGTGTCCGTACGAGGAAGAGGATAGATCTGATCCGTAAGATCCATATGAAGAAGATGAATGTGCTGGTCCATAAGATCCGTACGAAGAAGAAGACAGAGCTGGTCCATAAGATCCGTACGAAGAAGAAGGCAGAGCTGATCCGTATGACCCATACGAGGAAGCGGACAGTGCTGGTCCATAAGAACCATACGATGAAGCGGACAGTGCTGGTCCGTAAGATCCGTACGACGACAGACCTGATCCGTATGAAGAAACACCGGATCCGTACGAAGACAGAGATCCTAGAGAAGCGGATCCGTAGCTGGCGCCGTAAGCCGAAGCTCCTAGCCCGTATCCTCCGTATGCAGGTGCTGAAACAGCAACAGCGATTGGCTGTGGTGCTTGGACAACGACTGGTGTGGCAACTGGCACTGGAACTCGCCTGACAACCGGAACTGGTACTGGACGGGAAACTGGCACAGGTACGTTCTGGACGACTGGGACTGGGTAGGGAGCGGGCACTGCTTGTGGCACTGGTCTGTCTACTGGGTATGGAACAGGCCTCTCAACTGGCACTGGGTACGGGGCGGCAACACGGACTGGATATGGGCGTTCTACCGGGTAAGGGACAGGGTGTGGCACTGGGATGGCGACGGTCCTCTGCACTGGCACTGGGTACGGGGCAGAAACTTGTTGGGCATGACGGTTGATGATGAGTATATCCTTGGAGATCGGGATCAATGGGCCGACGGTCGGTGCTGGGGCGGCGGAGTATGAGGCTCCGCTGTATGCAGGTGCGGCTGCGACTGCGACTCCGCTGTATGCAGGTGCGGCTGCGACTGCGACTCCGCTGTATGCGGGTGCGGCTGCGACTGCGACTCCGCTGTATGCAGGTGCAGCGGCTATTGCGACACCACCGTAAGCTGGAGCGTATGAGGACCCATAAGCTGATCCACCGTGAGCGGCGTAACCAGAAGCTAATCCGGTCGATAAGCCAATGCTGGAGCCCAATCCCAGACCGGAACCGTAGCTCAGACTGGAACTGTGTCCCAGCCCACTTTCGTAACCGTGTTCGGCGACAATACCGCGTTTTTCCGGTTTGTGCGTGCTGCTGTCTGCGCTGTCCGCCCTGGCGAGGGCTACGGCCACCAAAACGACGACTAAAGCTGATGTCTGGAAAAAAACAAAATAAAAAAATAACTTTTAGCCGGGCGTTTCAATTTTCAACCACTACAGCTAGTGCACTCCACCGCCGGCGTCATCCCGACCGAGTGACGGCTCTACGGTGTATATATTTTATACTTGTGAGCTGAGCTGATATCGTATATTATAATATTATGTATATAGCAGTAAATATCGGTATAAAATACAAACATATGATTACAGGTAAATATGGTACTGTTTGGTTTTTGTTATCCAAATACTTACGAATTTCATGTTGACTGTTCTACGTTGCTCGGTTGAATGATGATGTTTTGAAAACCAAATTGGCTATATATAGGTAAATTCACCGATGGTGCTCGTTATGACGTGCGGGACGCGGTAACACGAGCATTTGGCTGTTACAATATAGGTATGGGTGGTAGGGTACGTTGCGTTCGTGGGTATAGGTACAAAAATATCGCGAAAATAACCAGTTTTTAAGTGTCAATAGGCGTAATAACTGCAAAACTACTTCCTCTGTCTATAGGTAGCACCGGTATGTTGTGTCATCGTCGTCTCGGCCGTAGACGACAAAAAAAAAATGTGGAACTATAAATATTAGGTATGATAATATAATGTTGTGGGTACTCTCGCTAAGTGAATCATCTTGACGATCACGTAACATCTGTGATACGGTATTCGTTATTATATTATTATACGCGAACTTGCTCCTAAAGTATTTACGCGATACAGACGTGTTACGTAAGTACGTAATACACCAACACATGCATGTGACTTACTCAACGAATAATAGAATTATTATTAATAGTAAAAATATTGTTGTAGTTTTGTGAATAACGTATTGATTTCGACAGTTTCATAGTTGTGCACAGGTTTTCTTTGCTATAAAGATAATAATAATTGCGATAAAAAACGTGTCGCGCTATACTTGATATTTTCTCCGCTTCATAGAAAAAATCAATCAATTATAGTGAATCATAGACGTATTATTTTCTGTTTTTATTGTTTTGGTAAGGGTAACGTAATAATATTATATTTATCGGTTGCTAGAGGCTACCTGGGTATACTGGGTATACGCAAAATTAGAAAATTTTAACGAAAAATTCATCATGATTTCGAAAAAAAAGCTACATCCAGCCCAAAAATATCTATATGTTTAAATAAATAATTTTCGATCACATTCGTATTAGTTTTATACTTTTATTGTCATAAAATAAAATAAATGTTTTCAAATTGCAAGTGATTTACAATAGGTAGCTGAAATAGGACAAGCAATAAGGATTTGAGTATTGAAAAAAATATTAGAAAAACTTGTATTATTATTAAATTACACAATATGTATTAAGCTTACAGTAAGTATAAGTGTAGTGCGTTGCGGTGAAATAATTAGTGCCTATTGATGACGAATAAATCCATCCACTGATAGAACTTCAGGCAGTGAAAACTGGGAAGTTAAATTTGTATTCAACTAACAAATCACGACGACAACAATATTGCGATTTATACGCATTAGAAGTGCTCAGATGATTTCGATGATTTAGTAGATTGGAGTGAAATTGTTTAAAAAGGACTTTATGTAATATAGGATGATGATATAGCTAATATTTTCACATATGGTCTCTGTGGACTGTGATTCAATCAGAAAATAATATGTAGTTTGAATATTATACCAATATACTTACTTGTAACTAATGTGACATTTAAGTTAAATTATTAATTATACAGTATTTGAAACAATTTTTTTTTATGGATTATAATTTCTTCTTCATATTGTTAACAATATGAAAAAATATGTATATCATTGCCAAACTCCAAACACAGAGTACGCATATGACACAAAATCAAATCAATTTTAAGAATATACCTAATATAAATTTAAAATATAATTTTTATAAACACATAATTATTACATAGTTCATTATTGCTTTTATTCTGTTATTCTTCATTTGTCTTCCTTTCTTTTATTTTCTATTCTTTCTACGCACAAATTTAATTCTATGGCTCAGTGACTCACACTTATATCCTGTGTCAATATGATGTACGTTTATACGAATGCGGAATGAGCGAAGCTGATGTATAATGAATATCTAAAAAGCGTAAAAACTGGTCTCTGGACTCCGACCTCTGTCTAATATATTGTAATCCAACATTTTTATATTTGTATTATTAGGTACTAATATATTTTGTAAGAATATACTTCTAACCATATAGGCATAACCTATTTTGTTTAATTATGATCCAAAACACACGAGTTTAACTACTTTTATACTAATATTACATAATCTACAAGATGGTGATGAAATATACCAAATAGTATATTATTAGTGATTTATAAGTCATAAAATCTGTTCAATATAATTTGTCATTATATAAATAATATATAATATGATAATAATGTATACAGTACATATAATTATGCCTATTATAAACACACAAAGAATCAGTATTGTTGTGATAATTATCATTATCGTGTAAACGTATACCTTGATTTATAAATATATTTTAATTGTATTAGATAAAAATGAGTTGTGTTTATTTTTTTATATAATTTTAAAAATCCCAAAATTTTTTTTTAAGATCGTGTGTTTTTTAGACGAATTAAACAGCTGTAATTAATTAATAATAATTTTTTTTTATCAACATTAAAAAACAAAAAAATATAGCACATTGAAAAAGCTTGAAAATACTAAACATGGTTTCTCATAAGTTGTACTTAAAGTAATTTAAAAGTTTCAAAAATACATTAACACTAGGTATTTTTTTTTATGAGCGATTATGGTTCAAACTTTTACACAATTCGTTAGAATCACAAAAATTATTATATTATTTAGTAGTTAAAAATTATGCGATTATTGTTTTGGCAAAATATAGTTCACCCTAACGGCACGTATAAAAATAAATAACAAAAAGGCTGCAAACAGCATTATAAATATATAATAAAATATCTTAAGAAATATAGACTGACTCCGCTCACAATTCTTTTCGTATGATTTGTCTTTGAATTTAATTTAACTTATCCATTACACAGTGACCAGTGACTACTACAGCAGAGTGACTCAAGTGTTTTGTTATAATGGATCAGAAATTTCAAAAAATGTCGGAGATGCTTTTTTTATTAATAGGTATGTCAGCAGGTACGCGTAAGCTTATGTCCGTGATCAATTAATAATTTATAAGTAATAAATAAATTATAAAATGGGTAGGTAATATTTTGTAAAACAAGTTGAACTGTTGAAGAGCTATACTTATTTCATTTATTCATATTTGGATTTAAGTACTCCATTAACATTTACATTCTTTAACATACTTTCGTTTTTCTAAGACTACGTGTCTAAATAGCTTAATATTCATATAAAATTTGCCTTTATACATTATAGTGTAGGTATGGGTGGTGTATTTCATTGTATAATATTGTGTGCATTATTCAAATTTGGTTACTATACAAATTAAATTAAAAATTTTTTTTTTATCACTTTATATTATTTAAATTTTTAAAAATGTTGTTTAAATTACTATACTTAAACAGCCATATTAGCCATTAGGTATATCGTATTAAATTAAAATAAGAAAAAACATTACCTTTATGTTTTAACAAAAAGTAAAACTTTTACGTAATTATATTATATTATATGGGTACCTAATAATAATAATTAAGTTACACAAGTTTTTTTAACTTACATTAGTTTACACAAGTTTGGCACACTATTACACTAATGAGTAGTGACTAATCAGTATTCAGTAATCAATAATCATACATTAATGTATTTGGCAGTAGCCATTTTCCTCTAAAAACGAGATACCGTTTTTCTCCTCTGTCTATTTTCCTCCAAAAAATAATAAATAAAATAATAAAATAGTTAATACCTATAAATAATTTATACATAGCAAAAAAATAAATAAATTGATTATAATATTATATTTTTTTATAATTATTGGACATTTCAGCAACAAGTGAATACCTGTTTAAAGAAATGTATGTTATATGTACGTATCTTTATTAAGTTTAATCGATAGCTGATATAGTTAGCCGATACTGAATGTAATCATCAATCGATAAGCGCAAAATGTGATCCTAGCTTTACTCTATCTTTATAAAACGGAACGTAATACTACAACAAAAATATTTGAAAACGATATCTGGTTTTTGGAAGAAAATGGAACAGCCCAATTATTTAATTTTATAAAAATAATTATTACAAAAATACAATTTGACCGACCGAAGTTTATATTAACATGGGCCATGGACAATGAACATACCAATCAAATACATTCCAATTGGCAATTAGTGCTGAAAAAGTAATTGATTAATTGACTGTAACAAAATTTAATTTAATTTTCTACCTACTATATAATTCTCTGTGGATTTGAAATAAAATTTAAATATTTATGTTTTGTTATTTATCATTTTAATGTGCCTTTAAATTTTAATGTGAACTTTTTTTTAATTGTTAGGTTCTTATTAAATATATTTAAGTATAATATTCTATAATTTACATACAAAAAAAAATACTTTGTTGCATCTATTAATTTCATAAAAGCTTTACGCGTTGCTCAAAAAAATTCGTAAAGAAATTATTTTACTTTTGAATCTGCATAATAGTACCTATGTTATTTCAACGTACCAAAAAAAAAGATAACGGATATTTTTTAAGTTTAATTATTTTTTCTCGTAATTTACATGACATGTGTGACATGTGTCGAACCATTATAAGAACTGGATTATGATGATTTAAAATTGAATATATTTTTATATTAATTATACCAAATAAATGCATTATAAACATTTACAACTATAATGGTGCAGCATATTTTTTTTCGGATTATAATTATTTTATTTTTTAATTCGCAATACTCGGTCTAAGTGGAGATGATAAATAATAAATTTTAAGTTAAAACGAAACGAGTTATAAAATTGGAATTACTTCTCAATATTAATTTCTATTACATTTTCATTATTTATAGAAATAATTCCAACACGCATTATGTATATATTGTATGGTGCCTTTTATTTTCACAGTAAGTTAATATGTAAATGTTGGGTAAATTTTGTAGGTATATTCTAGTCATTATTGTAATATTAAGTGGACGTCGCACAAGCATGCTCCGTCATACGCACGGACGACATAGATAATTTTCGTTTGCTATTTTCATTAGTGTGCTGTTAGAGTGAATTTGTTGATAATAATCAAACTTTTAAGTAAGAGAACGGACAAGGGCGCATAGTCATTATAACATAATATTATTATAATTTACAATGTTTGAATATTTTCGTCGGATTCTGCATATTAAGTATTTATTTTTTCTTTTCCTAGAGAAATCGTTAAATTAATTATATAATATATAATATATTATTATGATATTGCAAGCGGATGGACTGTAACTCGTTGACATTTGGTCAGACATAAGCTATTAGCAAAATACCCGGCGGGCACTTATCTTACGCGCGCGTAGACATAATAATATTATAATTTTTAAATGTCAAACGGTACAGAAAAATATAGGTAGGTACAACCGATGCACCTAACATAGGCTATCATTCGAGTATTCGACTGCTGATTATGATTATTATTATTAATAGGAATAATAGAATACTTCAACATCGTACCCTCCCGAGATTTACTTCGCCGTCCAGCGCGAAACATATATTAGATAGGTAATATTATATTCAATATTGCAGAGATAAATTGATTTACATACTTTTGTCCGTTACTGTTACCGGTTTATGGCATCCTTTCGTTTCGTCTTCACCGCCGTCGCGTGTCGTATACCTATACGATTATATTTTATTTTTTAAAATTTTTTTTTACTGATCAAATCGCTTCAACAACAAACGTTATTAGCGTGAATATTTATTTATATTTCGTAATATTGCATAACAAACGCATGTCCGCCGCTTGTAGGGCACCAGCCAGTGTTGATGATCTTTTTAGATATTCAAGTCTAGACTGAGTCGTGTGTGTATCTAACCTACAGATGGACGGGAAAAAATCTACAGACGGTCAAGCACTCAAGCATGCAAAATTGTCATACTAACACACAGTAAAAGTAAAATTAACCGATGAGCTCCACTCGAATCGCTTTATCATTTCTTTCAAATCTAAAATCCCAGTATGGCTGCACACCACCATCCTACGTCGATCTGGTTGTATCCTGTTCGGGTTCTTTTATTTTTGAAATACAGGACACGGATTATAGATTCTGAGCAGATCAACAAATGTATACTAGTATTGCAGTTATGCATATTTTATTTTTTATTTTTTATTATTATAAAGTTTTCTTGACGAAGTCGTCGAAACTAAATATTGATTTTATTTTTGCATTTTTAACAATTGATAATATAATAAAATTATTTACAAAGAGTAATGATACGTCATAGACCAAGTCATACATATTAAAATATGTATGTTATAATTTTTTCAAAAATAATGAGTAAAGAGTTCCTGTTGTTCTTAAAAATAATATATTATTATACATACAAATACACACTATACCTATTATAATCACATACATTTTTTAAAACATGCAAACAGAAATTCAAAGTTCTATTATAGTTAAAAACTTTAAAATCATTTTCCTAGTGGCTAGTACAGCAATTTATTGCTTTCCTGAAGTGGTTCACCGCAGCGTCTGTATAAATTATTGTAGTATTGTACTATTGTGTGTCTAAAGCAACGAATCGAGACAACAACTATATAGGTACAGACGTACACAGTCACTATTGACGAGTGTACAACGCCAAATATTTGTATTTAACGAACATTTTATATTTAATTCATAATTTAGGTAGGTATAACGGCTAATACAATATACAAAATATTAAGAATTATATCATCACAGCTATAAAGGTTATCAAGTAAATATACCATATCAAAACGTAAATAGTTACTATTAAATAGTACTAATGCCGTATGATATTAACGAAGTGCCGTAATTATGTCACGTATATTATGTTTATAATTTGTGCCTATTTTGATGTTTATCACTAGGTTGGTATTTATCAGATTAGGTAGGTCTATGTATACAGAATTTCTACAACACGTTTTATATTATTTTCTAACGAAAAATAATGTTCAAGAAGTTATACACCCACATGCCACAATATTATACAATATAATATATTAATATATGAATGTATAATATATATGAGTGTGGACACTGGCCAGCTAGTGGACGCTCATCTAAAAAATACAAATATAATAGGTAGGTACAGATATCAGATATACCTACTAATATATAAGAACGTCGGATTCGAGAAAGTTTGACAGGTGAATATTATAATGTGCAGGACAAGACAGTGTGCGACATTAAATCGTAGCGCATTACACAACGTTTTCAATTTCAAAATATTATATATAACTATATACGTATGATGATATTATTATCATTTATCGTTAAGGCACATAATATAATATAATATATATCAATATATATGTTTGTATAAATATTGTGCGTATTTCGCAGGTACGGCGATGATGCTGAATGCCACACACAGTAATAAAATAAATGGTATGTATACTGTAATACTGTATATATAAATATGATAATACATTGGTCCACGCGTGCACGCATAATAATATAGAAATAGAAATAAACCGTAACAGGTGGTCTGAGTCGCGACAGACGGTTGCATAACAATTTATCATAAAACGCATGCCTTACCTAAACAGTAAAAACGTTCGTATTATTATAATGTATTAATGTATAGTTTAATATAATAAGTAGGTAGGGCTTTGATTTAAATGTTCTAAAAACTATAAACATAAAATGCGCAAAGAATATCAAAAAAATAACTTTTTACCGCAATAATGGCCTTAAAATAATAACCCAATAAAAGTTTTTAATTTTTTTTTATTTTATTACAAAAATTCAGTTACCTAAATGCATATTTTAATACTCAAGAAAGTTTATAATAATTCTAATATAAAAAAAATTCCAAATAAATTTGAAATGTTACAGGTTAAGTTCTTGATAATAAGCATCTTGAGGTATTTCCTATTTAGGTATTTAGAATTATGATTAGTCAGTAGTCATTATATAGTGATTAGTGATTACCTACTTAATTGTACGCTAAAAACTTGCATACAGTAACAATTAATAAAATAACCAAAATGTGCCTACAAATTCCCAATAAAAGTTTTACTTTTTTAAGAAATTATTTTTTTCATGGATCGAATTAAGGGGATTAGATACCATGATTTTATGTTTTTGTGTAACACACGCACGACATCATATTTTAGACGTGTTATAAACCTGTAACATTTCAAATTTAATTGAAATTTTTTATATTGGAATTATTATAAACTTTCTTGAGTATTAAAATATGCATTTAGGTAACTAATTTTTTATAATAATTTAATTAGCTCCTAGAGATGACACTAAAAATTAAAATTCTCCTTGAAATCCAGCCCCTGAAATATTACAGAACGGAGTTTCACGTAAACCATAATATTGTATTATATATGTAAGTCTAATAAATATGTCTACCCTGACGAACGAGTAGGGGTAACGCAATCACAACTAACACAATCTGACAAAATATTACATAGGTACTTACCTAAGTACCTATTCATACAATCATACATACAACGTGGTCAGCATAATATATATTATTGTACATTAGTACATGAGTATGTGAGGTTATATATAATAATTAATAACGAAAGTGTATTGCCGAGAAAGAATTCAGAGAAAACCCAGTCTCTCTAGTCAAGTTTACTAATTAAATTACAGTATAATAATAAATATAATACATGATAGGTACCTCGATAATAATAATATTGTCTATACGCTAAGAAATGGCCTAAACCAGCAACGGCTACTCAGAAATTACTAACCAGCCTATAGGCTATATAACCATATAGGTATCTTGTCATAATATAATAGGTAACGGAAGTTTCTCAGCCAGACACGTTTCCGTAAGCGTAAAACAATATAAATATAATTAGGTATGAATTATTATTATAATTCTTATTTATTATTAAACGATATTTTTAGGGACGTACGTGCGTTATAACTTTAAAATTATTAATTAGGTACCAGTTTTTTCAATAATCTGTGTTATCCTTCTATAAGTTAAAAATGTCTAGTACCAATAAGTATGGCCACTGCCTGAATTTAATATCTACTATTACAAACCTATTTAGTCTACATTCGGCATATTCCACGGGTTAATATTTTTGGAAATATGATAATGTTGACATTTTTATTATGTTTAAGTTTTATACAATTTAATAAGTCTGAATGAGAGTAATTGCGTGCAACGTAGTAGATACTAAAACAAGCAACGAAAATAATAATTGTACTACTAGCTACAATGAAGTATTGAAGGTGGATCTATTCACCTTCAAATGTTTGATTGGAGGGGAGGGTTCAACCACTATTCCAAGCTACCCTTAAATTTGGCAGGTGGGTCGGTAAAAAAAGTCTATTTTCAGAGTTCATACCTATAGGCTATAAAATAGCCACTCTGTACCGTAGTTTACCTATCAGCGGTACCATGTCTTTAGTAGGTTTTGTTTTACAAAAACAGAACATAACGTGCTGGATGTATGTTAGGTTGCTGGTGAGTGGTAAGTATATATTACATTCAGTAATATGATAATTGATAATATAATATGTAATAAACTCCCAGTGAGTATTAGGTACAGCCGTACAAGTGTTATTTTTTTTAAACCAGAAATTCTTAATCAAGATTCATTAATTTCACATTAAATTACTAATATTCTATAATATGAGGTTATCCTCATATAATATTCCGTCATCGAAAACTTTTTGTTTGTTTTGTTAAAACATTATAAAAAAAAATTAGAGTAGGACTTTATATTGTTGGTATTTTTAAGGCATCCAAAAAGATGTAATACCCATTCCACTTACTACAAGCAAATTACCATCCTACATTTCTTTGGTCGAAGAATCGGTTCCAATCGAGAATTCGTTATCACTTGTAACATTGTGGCATCGTATATTGATCTTTTAATATTGACCGGAAAGTCATGCCAAGGCTCCATAAACAAGGTGGAATCTCACTCAGCTGCAATTTGATTTTTGATAATCATACATTAATTTTATTTAGAATAATATTTCTGTACTGAATAGGTACTGATGCAGTTTAAATTATATCAGATTTCTGGAAGAGCTATACATACCTATGATTTTTTTAAAATAATAACGTACTCATGTCGCATATGCAGATAAATCACAAACTTTCAAATATAATTAAATAGATCCAGTTAATAGACTGCAGGAACGCAAACTCAAAATATTGAACGTTATTACATTAATGAATTAATTTTTTTTTTTTAAAAAAACATTAAGGAAGTAGGAACTTATTTACTTATTGGCTATAAAAAAACAAAAGTAACTAGAGTTATTTACTCATAATAAATTACATTGTTTTATTTATGCCTCATTTATAAATAAATGTGTAGGTACATACAAGTTTTATAATTCATATAAAACTTTTATATAATTTTGCCCTTTTTAATAGAATTCCATTAAACAGTAATTCTGATTACTTTTTTGATCCACCAAGCCAATTGAAAACTTATTGTATATTTCATACAATAAAGTTATAATTATTATTATATTTCATTTTTAGATTATAATTAAGTTTTTTAAGAGTGTTACTTACTAAGTGGTTTTACTATGGTGCTTATCTCTTGTTTTGATCTGTGAACAGCTTTTAAAACAGAAGACTTGATCTAATATGAAACATGTGTACCCATTTTCCAGTATTAAATTTTAAAGAAGCCTCATCTAATATTAATTTTATTGTAAGGAAATATTGCAAATACAGTACAAATTAAAAATTTGGTATAAGTATAACTTGTTACCATTTAAATAAAAACAAAGTTAGTTAAGGGTTATATTATAGTTTTTAATGTTTACAATGTATATTGTATAATGATAATGTGTTTAACATGAAACAAATCTTATAATGATAGTTTTTTGATTTAGATAACTATTAAAAATATATCAGTTAGGTAGTAAGGTACTAACATTCACATTCACATTCAAATTCACAGTCTTCGTCATCATCATCGGCACATTCAAATATATCTTCTTTATCAAAGGGATAAGGAGGTGGAAATGCATTAAAAAATATACATGATTTGTTTAGCTGGAAAAAATTAAATATGGTTAACAGCACATAATTTGATAATTATCTACTTTTATTAAAATACTAATTAAGTAGGTATTTATTATTTTGTTGATGATCTAAAATTAAAAAAGTAAATGTTGATATCTAAATATTGTTAGTATCACTTGTAATAGATACCTATTTAATTGAATAAGATGGACACATTTTATAATATTTATATCATAATTAAATTACAATTGAACAAACCTTACATATCTTCACGAAGAAAATTGGATAACCTACCCCTAACAAACCTAATATTTTATAAGGCTCTAATTATGTAAAAAGAAAGAAGTATGGTCAATAGTATTCGCTCTCCTCTTAAAATCTAATAATATACTATTAGGATAGTACCTAGTGAATAAATGTTGCAATAGATTTTTGAATATGATATTTTGCATATTATAGATCATATAAGTAGGTAGGTTAGTGAAATTATATTATACTTAAATTTTTGGTACTACATTATAATAATATAGTCTGTAATCTGTACTATAGTCTATATGTGTCTTATTATTGTCTTTGTCAAACTTCTATTATTATAAGATATCAATAAATAAAACACTTCAGCACCAATAAACCATGTTTTAAAGTTTTGACCCATTAGGTAACCATACGGCCGATTAAGAAAAAGAATTTGTCTAAATTATTTAAGTTTGACTTACAACTGCAATAGAACCAATCAATGAAATCAAACCAAACAAGAATATTGTATTGTATTTTATGTTTCTCTTTTGATATTGTTCTTTCCAATTACCATACGGCAATTGCATATCGTCCATAGTAAGTATTTTGTAATGTGGAGGACATTCACAAGGGCACTCTGGTTTTTTCTGTTTTGATTTATCTTGTTTTCCATCCTTTTTACCACGTAAATGCAGAACTGTGTAAACGCAAAACAATATTATGAATATGAATTATAATATATTAATGACTATCTATTCCTATTATACCTATCTGTACCATGGATAAAAAGATCTTTTTATCCGTGATCTGTACATAATATTTTAATAAAGATATATAGATTATATGTAGGTTATACATAGGTTATAGATGATGAATCACAGAATTTTTTATTTATCCAAAGCTAAAAGATTAATTCCTTACCTGGATTCTGTAACATACTTGGACGGAATTTGCGGAACATGATTTAAAATTTTGAATTTAAACAGAGATACCTACTATTTTATTGCAAACGAAGTGGCTGTTGAGTATAGACTCGTTAAAAACACGGAATTTATGGTAGGTAGGTACGTAAAAATATGCAAAATGACTCTATTAGTCTATTGGCCCTCTTGTACTGACAGTACGATTAATGACTTTGCAAATAAAATTGACAGGGATCTTACTAAAATAGATATCTGGTATAGTTATATCTACCACGGTTAAAAATATTTATCGTGCATACTCTATGGTATCGTGGTATAAGGTCTATGATATTATTCACGATTGAAAGCGGAACAGGCGCTACCTTGTGGAAGTCATCAGAACTATTATAACGCGAAGATGTGTATAGCATACAGGTCTGCAGTACCATGACTAAATTTAGTTATGAGGATCCTTGTAAAACATTTTTAAGCTTTTTGACTGAACGAATAAATTTTGATTTTAGAAAAAAAACTAAAATTATTCAAATACAGTTCAAGCGAAGCGATCCAAAAACCAAGGTTAAACAATTTTATTCATTTTAACAAATTTTCATTTATTTATTTTTGGTTTTCCTGATTATTTTAAAAAGTAGGTACTGAGAATTTTCAATTTTGACCTCCCAAAAGTACCATTAGATCAAATTTGCTTCCAAAAATCTCCATCAAAGTTTATGATCAGAGTATTTTTTCTACTAGGGAAGTTGAGAAGTTGAAGACAACAAATAGTGCGCTGACATTAACAATTTACCTGGCACCAACTTAACCTCTCACAGTAACCCATTGATAAAACAACTTTCTTCCATCTCACTTCCTGGTAATGTATGTAGAAGACTCAAAAGACAGTGGCCTAGAGACCTACTAAAATAAAATAAAATAAAAAACCCTTGATACTTAATATTATGTACCCGGCCGGGTGGTGCTGCTGAGTGCCTGCCCACAAATTTTAAGTTCTCCTGTCACTTACCATTAAATATCAAATTTGCTTATTGTACCTACTTAACGTTGTATAGATTGTATAAACCATTTCAAATACACTAATCATTATCATAATATAAATAAAGAAATATAATCATAATTTATATTATAATAATCACCAATTAGATTGTAGGTAGCGACAAAATAATGATAATTTTCACTACGCTAACCGGAAATGTTTAGCGCGCTAAAGTATTTCGCCATCTAAGGCATAGTGTAGCGACGCTACGTTAATCGCTACAAATGAAGTAACGTGCTACTGTAGCGCGCTACTCCCGACCACTGGTTTATTGTAATTACTTATTGATCATAGAGTAATAACTAATAATATAGTAGGTAATTAATAGTTTGACTAAGTATATTTGTATTGGTGTATTATTCTTTATTGTGTTAAATTTAGTTTAGTTAGAATGTAATTTTTTCGGGGGGTTTTCATTAATAGACAATAATAGTTTATTTGTTTAATTATATGGACAAATGTCTTTAAAAAAAATGAGTTGGGTGGTGCCAACAGACGTGTCAAAAATATTAAGTTTGTGCAAATGGGACAAATGCAAGGGGGTAAAAAATTTTCAAATACGAGTTTACGACCCTGACAACCCGTGGGTACCAATTATTCAGATAAATCAGATAGCTATTGGGCAAAACATAATATGTGAAAGTGAAATCATGTACTAGCCACTAGGTAGTGTAAATGTTACTTATAACTTATGAGTTATGGTTTTTTTTTTTTTTAATAAAATCAAATAGTTACCTAATTGATTTACGCATCTGAATTATTGTTCTGTGATACCTACTAGCAAATAGGAATTAAAGTACGATATCTTCTACATATTTACGGTCTACATGGCTATATTTATATCTAATTAACATTTTTTTATCGATTATTCACGTGGCCTCCGTGGCGCAATGGCTAGCGCGTTCGGCTGTTAACCGAAAGGTTGGTGGTTCGAGCCCACCCGGGGGCGATAAAATTTTGTACGTATTTATAAAATTTTTTATGAAAAATCGTAATACAAATAATCACACACGACCACTCCACGTCTCCACGTAATATTCCGTTTTTTTTTCATATAATATTATATTACCCATACCATTAATAATAAATATATCTATCTAGTAGGTAATAGGTATTTATAATTAATGTTTTTACTAAATAGTAATAATGAAACAAAAACATTAAGCAATTTAAATAAACCATTGCATACTTACGAAAAACGATATTATTTTATCGACATAACACCAAAACTGATTGATCAAACAAGTTGGTTTTCGCTATCTGGCCCACGCGCAATATAGACAACCACATTTACGCAGAACCATTTTTTTTTGTTTTGGAGTAAACTCAAGAGTAAAATCACCCATTACAAAAATGATAGAGAATAATATTTTTTAAGTTAGGACATATCTATATGTCTAAATATTGTCTCAAACAGTTTAAACATCATATCAATTTACAAAAACACCCCCCCCCCCCCCCCACTAGAACCACGCCAGTGATTAATTAAAATTATCACTCATAATTACTTTAAAATTAAATATTTATACTTTATATTAGTTTATAGTACCTATTTACAATTTAAATGTTAGAATAATTAAATTTAAAACAGTCATGCATATTATGCAGTATGGCATTGGTTTGTAGTCAGTCTATCCGATACTATATTACAATAAGTCATAATTTCATAGGTTTACCAATGTGGTTAAAATTAAATACTCATATATTTACACAGTATACATTTTTGAACATTGATCATTATTGAGCGAAATTTAGAATTTAAAAATATGAATTTTAACAAGATTTATCACATTTTTAGTGCAATGGATATTCCTGACAAAAAAATTTTACAGTGAATGAAAATATAGTATTTGTTATTGAATATTTTAATCTTTATTATTTTAACACTTATATTGTAATTAGATATTAATGAAATAATTAACCTTTTAAATTAAATTTAAAGTACTGGCTATCAACAAGTGGACATTTCAGAGTAATTCTGTATAAAATATTAGTAATAGTAAATACTAAATTCATGTTCAGTTGAAAAAACATAGTATAAGGGCATTAGAGGTAATCTATTGATAATTTTTCTATTTACTAAATCAAAACCTTACAAATGTAATGCCTTCTCAACAAAATGATTTTACTGTTCATCAGTATTACCAAATACATCATATTTATTTTTTTATTTTACTAATAATAATTCTATTGAACTTCACCATATTCAACATATGAAAAGAATAACTTTATATGATGAAAAACTTGTCTAAACTGTTGAGAATTAGATAATAGACAGAATTGCATATTTATACATGTTTGTAGACAATAGGAAATTCATAGAAATTCTATAATATATAATATTATGTTATATAATGGCCAACTTATATGTATAACTGGGACATATATAATATATTAGAATAAGCTTGTTGTTTGTATGGCATTAAAAAAAATATACATAATAAAATAGAATAAACATATTTTTAATAAAACAATTTCACAAATAAATAATACCAGACATATAGCTGGCCAATAACCACTTAAAACAATATTTTAACTGTGTAGATACTACTTAACATTAAAAATCATTATACAATATATTTAAAAATGTTTCTTTAATTTACATACACAAAAAGAAAACAACTAATTATAACTCAAATATTTTCATATTATCTATCTTTAAAACTCAATAAAGGAAAATAACAAGTAATTGATGGATTAAACAAAATACAAATTTAACTTATTAAATTATCTTATACACATATCATTATTTTCAAATAAATATTTATAAGAGAATAAAAAAAACATTTAGTAGGTGTATATTAGGCATTGACTTTTTATTTCAATTATTTTTAATAATAGTCCATTATCGAACTTGCTGACTGAGCCGTTGTAAGAATTCATAATAAGATAATGATGATTCAAATTTATCTTCAATAAGTCGACTGTAAAAACGTAATTTATGTGGTCCATTGTCCCTAAAAGAGATAAAAAAAAACTTTAATGAGGGAGTTAAAAATATTTGTATCAGTAAGGGTAAAATACCCATTCTTTCCTGCAAGATATTCTCTACTCTAAAATTTATTATTAATTATTAGTTTTTCTAATAAATTTATATACACATATACATAATATTATATCCAACATTTTACCATAAGAATGAACAATATAAAACTGATTATTAAGTATATTGACCAGGAAAAATAAATGTCTGACGAAGAAATGTCCATTAATCAACTAAAATGATATTGAAAACATTTCACATCTTATTTTGAAGAAAAATATAAATAGGAATATTTCTGTTGGAATCAACTCGGATGATTAATTGATTTCATGATTCATTTCTATATAATATGTTAGTTAACATTACTACTGTAAAACCTCTATACAACAGAATCGCTCGGTACCAAATTATTTTTCCGTTATAGGGAGACTAAAATAGACAGAATATAAGTTATATGGGACTGTTGTTATTTTCTGTTGTAAAGAGATTTCCGTCTCATACTAGAGATTATAATTAACATGTTTTCAATCTTTGTTAATTATTAAAAAATATTTACAAAATAACTACTTACTTTATTATTTCTATTGGTAATGGATATGGCTTAAAATGTTGAAGATAAGAAATAAAACTACGTAACAAATATGATGGTTTGGAGTCCACTTCTGCGAGTGTAGTCTGTGAAATAAATAGTTGAATAAAATACAATTACTGTATAGAATTAGACATAAATATATTTAATTTATCAATTATCAGTTATATATTTTATTTAGTATTAGTTATTAATAATTCAAATGTATTAGCTAATACAATTGAATAATTTGAATAATATTGTGTCAATGTACTTACCATCGGTTTTTTTACCAATGAGGCGAGAATTAAGGGACGTAACTTTTTACCCTCTCAGGGTAGAATTTTTTTTGTTGTTATTTTTATATACTTTTATTGAAATGTTTTGTTAATAGAATATACTATTAAATTCTGTATACATTTTACAAAAACTTACTTATTCTTTTAACAAAATTAAAGTTAGTTAAGATGATAAGTGGCAGTCAGTTTTTAAGAAGTTAAAAATAGGACATTTTTAAATTACATGCATGCAAGTCTTGTAAATATGTGTGCGTAGTAGGTGATTATTAGTGTGTGTGACTGTGTGTAAAAGAAATAGTGCAGCGCTCCCGCACAAGCTTATACAAGTCACCGCCTCAGCGTTAAGTGTAAACGGTAAATTTATAATTGTTGTTTGGGGGGGGGGGGAGGGCGAAGTCGGGAAAAGTGGACTGACCTATCTCAAGTAAACATTACAACAAATTCAAATCAGTTTTAAAAACTATTATCGCATGACTAGGTCAATCAGTATGATGGAAGGAAGATTGGTATATTTTGGCTAAAATAACTGTCCACCAAAGGATCTTAACATTGTCTGATTTTGATTCTGAAAAAATGAATTCAGCAGGAAAATGTTTGTAGATTGTACAAAACACTTTCAGTTTTTAATTTTAATTAAGATTTGAAAAATTCATGTTTTCAAGTTTTCAATTACAGTTTACAATAATATAAGATTTAATTTTTCAAAGTTTCTATACAATCTATAGACAATTTTCTGTCAAGTTCAAATTTTTATCAGAATCAAAACCAGACAACGTAAACAAACTTTAATTTTGTCAAAACTTAAGGTCTTTTGAGCTAAAACTGATGGCCTTTTAAAGTTGTATATTCAATGATATAATTCGAACATGTTAAGATGATGATAAAGAGTATTTATTATTTATTTATTCTTATTTCTATTGTATACTCTAGTTACTTTGTAAAATAAAATTTGTGAAGTGTTGTATATTACTTACAACTAATTCTGGCATTGAATTGACATTCACATAACCAAATAATTGTTGTATAAGTTGATCTGAACACCTATGCCCAATAAATATAGTTAATGTTTCACTGTCATCCATTAAATAGACTCCGTTGGATTCAACACGCTCTGCAGATAGTTGTATAACTGGTGGAAGAGGAATTTCTGTCAACTTTTCATAATCTATTTTTGGCTGAAAAAAAGATTATATTGATCCAAAATAAATAAATAATACTTATTTGTTCATTATTACATGAATTTAACTATAAAATAAAAATATATTAAGATTTAAATTCATTTTTACCTGTTCTTCTAAAGCATAAATGGGATATAAATCAGGATATATGTACTGAATAAGATTGTTTACTGGTAAACTTTTCATTTGACACATACTAAACATTCTTTCATCAAGTCGAGTTGGTTGATTAGTTCTAAATGCAGCCTATGAATAAATAAAAAAAATGAGTATAAATATATTATATATACTATAATAAATATACAGTCAAAACTCAAAAAACCTTTAAACCTCAATTTTTTTTCTTGCCCTTTTTAAGTGTTAATAAATTATATTTTAGGAATAATACAACTCAAAAAATACATAGTTAAATTAATTTGTATCCCCCTTGAGATTATCCCATTTGAATTATTGAGACTAGACTGTACTTATATATAATAAATGAACCATTTTTTTTAATTTTAAATTAAAACACTCACATGTTTTAATGTGGCTAGAATATATAACGGGAACACTTTTAATGACAAAGGAGACAACATTGTTCCAGGGCCATTGTAGGATGAGCAACCAAGTTTGAACGCAGAGAGTGAATCTGAGATAGCATTGAAAAAAGCTTCACGTGCATCAGATAATGATTTTTCTGTACTTCGGTCAACAGCTTAACAATACAGTTTATAATTATTATAACTTTTCAATTTATAAAAATTATTTTTTCTTTCTTGATATTCCTTACCCATTTTGGCTATCAAACATGTTATCGCTTGTTGATCAGCATTGTGAAAAACATCATCTAAATTTTCGGTAACAGGTATGCAAAGTGTATGAACTCGAATACGTCGTTCCGCTGTAACATACAAATTTGTATTAAATTAAAATTTTTAATTAACTAAAGAATAATAAATTTTACCATTGCTGGAAGTGTAAAGTAATGCAGCCTGGAAACAAACTACAGAGACACCGTCCAAACTGTCTTCAATAGATAATTGCATACCATATGCATTGTCGGGATTAACATTGGGCAACATGAGCAAATCAGAAGAGCGAACAAAGAAATTTCCATGGAAAGAGTGTATTGCTACACCTCGTGTGCACCGTAGTCTCAAGAGAGCTTCAAAACCAATTTTACGAGTCAGATATCGATCAAAACAATTTATAAAGCGTGTTACTATAGTTGGAGACTTAACATCAAATTGAGGGAAATTATGTATACATCCAGATGAGTATTTCGATATTCCAGCTAAAAGTAACAATATCCAAATTAGAATTAATTATTAATTTAATATTGTATTTACTTACAAATAGTAGCAACATCTAAATATTGTGAGGACACGAAAAACATATCAACAGCTATCTGTTCACCGCTACATTCAAGAGCTAATTTTTTATAGAAATCGGTAGATGGAGCCATATGCTGAACACGGTCACCAGTGTGAGGGTTTCCATCATCTCTTGATTCTAAACTACCTGGCCCACAATTTGGTAAACTAGCTTGGAACACTGTAACACGACCTCCACGTGGAGCCAATATTTTAAAAGCTGCCTGAAGTGCAGCTCCTAAGGCACAACCAGTGTTGTAAGACTCTCTATAATTATTTGGTAAACTAGTCAACAAATCTTTTATAGCCGTCTTATTTTCTTCCAAATTCACCATAAGACCATCAGGCAATGGTAAAAATATTTCTAAAAATTAGAAATACAGTCAGTTAAAAAAATGTAAATCCTAGAAAAATATTTATTTCAATGCTTACCAGATATATCACTAACGATAAGCTGTTTTGGCTGTCCTCCGTCACTATTTGCTATTTGATAAAAATGAACAGATGAATCAAATGTGATGAAACCTATGTTAGTTCTGGAATCTCCAGGTATGTCATCTGCCATAATTTTATTCAGAATTCGATCACATACAATTTCTAAATATCCAGTCAAAGTTGCAGTACGTGATACGTCTAAAAGGAATAAATATAATGCTGGCTGTGGAGGTCTAACCTAAAATTAATAGGTAGAATGAAAATTAATACATTGTAAAATGTTGCATTATTAAGTACACTCACTAACCATATAATCTTGTGAAGCTATGTACTCAATAGTAGCATTTTGTATTTCTGGCCTCCGAGATGGGTCACCAAGTGTTTTAGTATATGGATCAATTTGGAACTCACCAGGTACTATAAATAACACATGAAATATTGTATAGTTTTTGTATAATTTAGATAGGTTTATTATATCAGATTTTAACATTATACACACATTCATTAACTCTGTAACATAAGTTACATTTCCAATGGGCATTATCGATAAATTGAACAAATGGATTTATATATGAACGGCAATTACGACATCTTGTAATAGTTTCACATTGTATCACAGTTAAACGCTAAAATAAATCAATTATAATAAGAAAACAATTAATTTTAGATAAACAAGAAATAAAGTTTACTTACTGAAAGATCTTTATAAGGATGTATTAAAATTCCTAATGGCAATCGACTCTTGTCTAGCAAATTCTTCGAAGATGGAAACTTATTTAATGTACATCGGAAAATACTAAATTAAATAAATACAAATAGTAAATAAATTATGTTTAATTTTAATTTATATCTAAAACCATACTCTGGAGAACAGTTATCACAATTAGCATATCCTTGAGGTAGTTTTATTTCTGGTGGTTGAACTCCGTCACCTGGCAGCACATCTCTTGATTTTAATAAGTCTAGATTGTCATACCCCTTTTAAATACATACAATTATTGTAGTTCCATTGTTCAATTTTAACTTTATCATAATTCACAATCACTGCATACATAAGTTTATAATAGGCAATGGCCTATATATCTAAATGTCTTTAAATTTGTAATAAAAAAAAAATATATTACCTACACTAAATTAAAAATGTGGTTTTTCGAAAGTGTTAACATATTTAATAATTAAATTATCTAAATGATGATGGTTTAAGAAACAAATGCAGTGAGTGTTCTACACACAAATTAACTTACCCATGTCTTGGAAAAACCTTGTTGCACAACTGAAGGATTCTGTTCTGGTTTATACTGGTCTTGTGTTGATTATGAAATCCTTGTTGTCCATGAAGTGCATTAGGTTGCTGGTAATTTATTTGACTAGAAAAGCCCATGTTACTTTGTGGTGGATACCCTTTTGATGCTAACTGTACATTCTGACTTGAAGATTGAGGCTGTTGGACATTTGCATTTCCTCCAACTTGATTAGGGTAATTATTAATAGAGAAGGAATTTGGTGGCAACATATGAGTTCCGAGCCTTTGACTTTGTTGATTAACATTGGGTGGCAAAGTAGACAAATTAGAAGCTGAGTTCATAGTTATTGGCTGCGAAGACATTAGGTTAGGTTGGCTTGAAAAATTAGCTGGTGGCCACTGATTTTGGCCTGGTTGAACTGCACTTGATTGATTATAAAACTGATTACTTGAAGACTGTTGAAGATTTTGTTTTGGTAATACTTGTTGACCAGGTTGTTCATTAAATGGTTGTGAAGGATATTGATTTTTGACTGTTTGAGAAGGTGGAAAATTGCTTGGTTTGGGTTGATGATTAAACGGCTGTGATGGATACTGATTAGTTGCTTGTTGAATTGGTGGAACACCTGGTATAGATTGATTAATCAATGGTTGAGACTGATATTGACTGGCTTTGAGTTTATTCGATGAACCGGGATCTAATCTAGGTTGATTAGTGAGAATTTGAGGAGGAAATTGATTTACAGCAGTTGAAACCAGTGGAATAAAATTTGGTGTTTGTTGGTTATTGGGTGTTTGTAAATTATACTGATTTGGTGTTGTTTGAAGAGGGACAGCATTTGGTTTTGGTTGATTACTGAATAGCTGTGGAGGTAACTGGTTAACAGCTGATGAAACAGTAGTTGGTGTATGTTGATTATTAAATGGTTGGAATGGATACTGACCAGTTGTTGATTGAATATGAGCAACATTTGATTTAGGTTGATTATTTATTATCTGTGAAGGTAGCTGACTTGCTGCTGAAGGAACATGCGGCATCATATTAGATATTGTCTTGTTATTGAATGGTTGTGATGCATACTGATTAGACAATGTTTGAGGAGGATAGATATCTGATTTAACTTGACTATTAAAAGTCTGTTGTTGGAATTGATTAGTAGCTGATGAAACAGACCATGCTGTACTCGGTGTGGATTGATTTATTAACGACTTTGCTGCAGTTTGATTATGTGGTATAGCCATTGATTTTGGTTGATTGGTTAAAATTTGCGGAGAAAACTGGTTAATTATTGATGGTTGATTAGGTGGAACCGTGATTGGTTTTGATTGATTACTTAACACTTGTGTTGAATGCAAATTTGATGCAGGTTGAAGAGGTGGTATAGTATCTGCAGTTGATTGATCACTAAACATTGATGGTGGCAATTGATTAGTGGCCGTTGAAACAATTGGTGTTGAACAAGAACTTGATGCAAATTGAGTAGGTAATACAGTATTAGATGTTGGTTGATTACTGAACATTTGTGGTGGCAATTGATTTGACACTGATGGAATCGTAGTTGGGAATAGTTTATTATCAAATGGTTGTGTTGTAGACGGATTTGATGAAGACTGTAGATGCTGTATAGTATCTGGTATTGGCTGATGACTGAATATTTGTGTTGGTAACTGATTACTTGCCATTGAAATAGATGGATTTGTTGATGATATTGGTTGATTTGGAATTGTGGCTGTTTGTAAAGGCTGTATAGTTTCTGATTTTAGTTGATTACCAAACATTTTCGGTGGAAATTGATTAGACATAAATGAAACAGCATTTGATGTCGGTTGATTATTAAATGGTTGTGCCATATACTGATTTGACACAGATTGAAGAGACTGTACATCATTTGACTTTGGTTGGTTATCAAACATTTGAGGTGGCAACTGATTAGATGTCGATGAAATATCATTCGATATCACTTTATTACTAAAATGTTGCGAAGGAAATTGGTTAGCTTCTAATTGACCAACCGGTTTATTATCTGGTACAACTTGATTACTTATTGACAGTGGAGAAACATTATTTATTGGTAGATCTGAATTTAAATATGGCAAATTTGTTTGTTTACTTGGTAATGATTGAGACTTGTTATCGATTTCTGAAAATTTAGACTCTAAACTATTATTATCATGCAATGTAGTAGAAAAGTTTTTAAATGCAATAGAATGTTCTTCTTTATCAAGAGATACGTCTTTTGAAAAAGAGGTAGGTGTTG
Source organism: Sitobion miscanthi (assembly GCA_008086715.1). Classification (NCBI taxonomy): domain Eukaryota; kingdom Metazoa; phylum Arthropoda; class Insecta; order Hemiptera; family Aphididae; genus Sitobion; species Sitobion miscanthi. The sequence goes on from CM017800.1 coordinate 15,946,379, forward strand.
ATTTCTCCTGTATTTCATAATCAGATATATTGTGTTGCTTATCAATGGTCATTTTGGAAAATTGATTATTAGGTGTCAACAATTTTGCATTTTCTAATGACTCAAAATTAAAATTATTTGATTGAGTTAAAACAGGTTCTGAAGAATGTAAAATTCCCTCTGATAACTTATCAGAATCTAATTTTAAACTTTCACCTATTTCTAATTCATTTTTCATTAACGATGGTTGCTGATTTGAAGACAATAATTTTACTGAGGTATTTTGTGCATTAGAAAATGTCATACAATCGTTTGATTTGTCTGAAGTAGGCTCAATTGAAACATTGGGTTTATCCTGGGTTTGCATATTTTGTAGTTGATTATTAGATTGTAAATTACACGACTGTTGATTAAACATAAATGTATTATTTACATTTGATGAATCAAAATAATTACTAAAACTGTGAACTGTAGTTGGTGTAGATTGTTGTACAGTCACATTTTGGTTATTTATTGATTGGGACACAATATTGATGGGTTTATTGGAAAATTGGTCACTTGAAGTTTTTAAATTATCATCAATTATAGATTGTTTTGGTGTTAGTTGATTTCTTGAGAGTTGCTGATTATTTAACTCTAGTTGAGAAGTCATACTATTAGGATTAAAGAAATCATTAGACTGAGTAACATTTTTAAAAGATGGCGGAGACAATACATTTTCTTCATTGTGTTGGTCTTCATTAAATTGCATTTGTATGGGTTTAGATTGATTAACTGTTGTTTCTGGTTGATATTCACGTATGTTATTAATTGGAGACTGTGAAAGTTTAGTATCAAACTCAGATATTACATTATTTGAAGAGTCTTGATTTAATGAATCAATTGGACTATTTTTAGCAGCATTAGATAAATTTAATATACTACTAGCTTGGTCACCTTCTGATTTTTGATGCTGTGTATGTTGGTTATCTTGAACTACTGTTTCAGACACAGAAAATGAATTTCTTGAAGGAGCTGCAATGATAGCTGAAGTCACCGGACCAAGAGACTGAGTAGATATTAATGATGAATTGCGAGCTATAAACTCTTGGCTAGCTATAGTTTTACTATCATTCAACAATTCAGATACAGGTGGTTTTGAAGAATTATATATTGATTGCTGGCTAATAGATTCAATACCTTGTTCGTTTTGGTGATTATACAAATTGGTAGCACAAGAATTCATAGACTGACTATTCTGGTAATTTAATACTTGAACTGGTGATGTTGTCTGTTTAAGAACTATTTCATCTTGTATATTACTATTAATATTGGATTGTAATTTAGAATCAATTGGGGGAACATTTGAGTTTTGAATATCGGGTTGAATGTGTTTGTTTTGTTGGTTAAAATGTTCTGACTTAAGATCATCATTATAATTTTGAACATTTAATGATGCTTGTTGATGATTAAACAGTTCAGTATTGCCATAAGGGAATAATGGTTTACTCTGTGAATGTTGTAAAATTGAACTATTTGATGAACTAGGCTGAGTCAAAGTGTTTGTTTGACTAAAATATAAATCTTTATTAAACTGAGCAGCATTTTGAATGTTTGACGATTTATGAGTATCATTAGACAAATAGTTAGTTATGCTGTTATAAAAAGAAGAAGATGAACTTTGTTTATTCTCATAGTTAAATTGTGTCTGCTCAAAATCTTTTTTGGTAGTGTAAGAATCAAATGTTTGAGCTCTCGGCATGTTTACGCTTTGTTCATCACAACGAGATTCAAGATTCTCTTGATTTTCTAAGCTTGGTTCATTCTGGTTAATATTGTCAAATAAAGGAATGTCTTCAATAATATCATCATCATCTTGATTATAAGCACTATGTAAAATAGAATGTTGGTGATCCTCAACACTATCATTTTTCTTAAGACTCAAATCGGCAAATTGGCTAGGTACGGGAAACTCATGATTTGAAGTTGTAATTGTTTTTGATTCCTTTGTTACATGACACTCAGTACTTTTATTTATAGTATGTCGTAGAAATACATTACTCGGATGTGTACTTTCTGAATCCTGATCTGTACTTTCAGAGTATAATGAAGAAGTATGTTGTGGTGAACTTTCAGTAGATGTTTCTTCCATATCATACTCAATAATTTTAGGTTCAGGATAAGGTTTGTTTGAAGAAAAATAGTTTGTATTCATATTTTCTGCTATGGATCCTTTACTATTATTGTATTTAGCTACTGGATAAAATTCTGGAACTCTTTTAGATTGTTGTGGTAACAAAGCAGTAAGATGAGGTTGTAGCTGAAAGTCTGGATTTATTGCATAGTTTTCAGCATTATTAGTTTGAGCAAGGCTTAGAACATTCTGAAAAAAAAAATATTATAGGCAACTAACAAAAATTTCATAAGGTTATGTTAAGTATCATTCATTTAATTTTAGCTGCAAAATTAACTAAGCCAAATAGTTCAACATAGTTATTTTCAAATTATGAAACTTAATGTGAACACAATTTGACAAATGTATGATCAAATAAATTGTATCTAATTATAATTATATATCAATAATCTTAGTGCTGAAATAAAAATACTTTGGAATATCTAGAGAATACCTTAGTAATCGGCATATTGAGTGTTTATTAATTAATAAATATATAGAAGAAGCCAGGGCCGTGAGGTACATAATTCTGTTCCGCTATTTATGGAGATTACCTAGTATGTAAAACCACTTCAGAGCAGGTACTGGTTTCAAAATTAACTAATAACAAAACCACTTTGTGTAGCTTATGACACAAAATACAAGATAATATTACCGGATGATAAAAATTAATTAAAATGTATTTATTAAAAAAAATAATTGGCTAGATATATTAATAAATAATATTAATATATATCTAAAATATAATAATTATATTTTAAATGTACTCACTGGAATTGAAGATTGAGAATTTTCATAAATTCCTTTAGCATTAGTCCTAGGTGGCCCAGACGAGCGTGGTGCTTGATTAGCAGAATCCATTTGGTATAAATGATTATTCATTAATGGAACTGCATTAGGATTTGAATGTATTTTCTCATGAAATGGTGATTGATCTGAGGGAGACGTGGATGGTATGCTTCCTAGAACGATAACAATCAATGTAGGTTATTAAAAAAATAAAAAACTTACAGAACAAATAAAAATTATTTATGGTCAAACAAATAGGTAATTGTTATCTAAGTTAAAAATTCTATTAAGTATTAATAATACATAGTTGATAGGTTTTTTAAATATAACACATAGGACCTAGGTAATATTTTTATTTAATACTTGTAAACATTAATTAAACTATTACAATCAGGGGTCATGGAGATACAGTTATTAAAATATGTGTATACAAGCTCTGCATAACTACACTGACTTAAAATATATTAAAATTAAAAAGGCAAGTACCTAGATATATTATTTTTTATATAAAGTTATAATTAAATAGGTACCTATACTACTACTAGACAATTTACTTAATTTCTAGTTAAAAGTGGATGACTACCTCAAATATATACCTATACAGGTTCTCATGCACGGGTATATTATAGTCATGTAGGTACAGCATCAGGGTTCAAAGTAATGAGTTAGGCCTAGTTTTAAAACCTAGTAAAAAGTCCAGTAAAAACACCCAACATACTTTAAATTACATATTTATTTTTTAACCTATAGGTATAAATCAAAACAACTAGGTAGGTTTATAATTATAAATATGTAAAGGTACCTAGGTATTAATTTTTAAATAATAAAATTGTCATTCAATAAAATTTTAGTATCTACATAATGACCCTTTTGGACATTATTGTTTTTGTACTGTTATTCGCTTCTTTTCAATAGGACAATTAGAAAGTAGGTACCTAAGTAAAAACAATTTCAAGTACCACAAAATAGTTTAAGGATATTTTTCTATGACTTTGATATGAGATAAGAATAAGTTGAATGAATATTTCTGGTGTCCAAACCGGTATGAAGTGAGATACTTAACATGATCTCATCATCATATATTTAATGACCAAACCACAAGTAGAAAGACCACATTTACCTGGTATTATCTAATTATTAATAACTATTATAATATATTGTAGGTAATTTGTAAATTGTAATACAATTAGAATTTAAAAAAAAAAAAATTGGGTAGGTATAAAATTATTTAGTGACAAAAATTACCAGAGTGATTATTGGTCGACTGAATCCCATCGGTAGACGGTCGGTTGAACGCAGACTGTCCATTAACAAAGGAATTGGCTGTGGGAAAAAAAAAGAAAACGTTTCGATCCGAACAAGCTCAACGCCAAACGGCTGGTGACATTATGGTACTACTACTAATAAAATGCGTCACGTCACATTTTTACAGGAGGTACACTTACGGTTTTGCTGGAAGTAGTTGTATCTGTGTTCCATGGTGCGTCCGAGATTGAAACCTGAATGACGTCCAGGACATGCGAACTTGACACGGTTTGACGGTACGGTTTGTGGCTCAAGGTTTTCTGGCGTGTCTGGTGGTGTCGCGAGGAGGGAGAGAAAAGTCGGCGAACAGAAAAAAATTCCAATCACGTAAGCAATACACAGTGCCTATCCGTCCACCAGCCACTCGAAATAATGACTATATATCACAACGTCATGCCTCTACCAGAAATCCACACGCACCGCGCGCTACCCAAATCGTACTATCTCCGTTTCGTCACACTGATAATGACGATAAAAGGCCGAATGTGCCAAATGGCAAATTTCTTTTTGGCAGTTTGTACGAAAACTCCGAGCCCGCGGGTGTCAACCTCCGCTGCTGCACTGGCCGTACGTGTACGCGGGGCGCGAACTGCGAAGGTACGCAATAAGACGACGGCGGACGGAGGTCTGCGCGACGACGAGCAAGTGGCCAACGGACGACGACGACGACAACGACAACGACAACGACTTCGGCGATCGGTGTCTAAGATCGTAGTGATTAATACAATAACTATATTGATATTTTACGCAACGACGGCATTAAACAGTAAATAAATACTACCTATTGTCGTGTAAATAAATCGTCGTCTCCGTTCGTCGCAATAACAAATTATTGTTGCAACTCGCGATTGCCGATTAGGATTCCGTTTTGCGCTATCTATTTATTCTCATGTGTGTGCGTGACGTGCGTGTGCGTACACCATAGAGCGCACAGAGTAGTGCTTCTTTATCATAGACACGTCACGTTCACGAATCACGGGTTAGCAGGCTGTATATTTGTTGTTGGCCACTGGTGATAAGAGTGGCGTTTACTGAACGCGCCCACAATCCACAGATGACGAATGACGATTACGTGGAACCCTATAGGCGGAATATTGAAATATTTTCTTTAACGATGCAAAAACCATATAAATTATAAATAACGCATACATTTTTAAAATATTGTGCATGGTGGATGACATCCATACATTGTACCATTGCATGTATGTCCCACGGTTTAAGATTTACTTACAGCCTTAGCAGTTTGAGTTGGCGGCGCGGAATCGCGGAAAAAAAGCCAATAATATGATATATTGTGTTATAACTTATAAGTTATGTGTCAAAAAACATAAGTCTTAGGTATCTGGTATATGTATACAACAATATTTGTAATTATTACACAACTATATAATGTATAAATAATAATATAATAAGTTAATACAAAACAGGTGGTAGTATAATAATATATTTAGATAACAGATAATATTTTAGTATAAACCTAAGGGCTAAGACTTATGTTTTTGACTTATAACTTATAACAGAATACATCATACTATGACCATGATATAACTAACAGTTATAATATCATGATTATGACGTAGATATACATAATATTCTGTTCATATTTAAATTTACCGCAAAATTGTCTTTAGAAATTACCTTAAAAATACCATATTAATTTTTTGATGATTTTTTTGGAGGTATTATTTAACACAATATTTATCCCTCTTAAAATTACGAACATGAAATAAAAACATACGAAATCACTAATTATTTGGTATTTATCTGAGTACGGCCCGGGTGACATATTGAACAAATATGCATTAAAACCAACAAAAATTACCCAATAATGCTAAAAATGCTATAAAAAAAAAACGTCGAAATATGCAAAAAATGCAAATTACAATTTTTAGCTTTGAAGCACTCGTTTCGTGAAACGAATTATGTACTTGGGATTTTGGGAACAATTGTCTAAGATCAACCAAAAATAATATGCATTTTGCATTGAAATCCTCGCCCTACTTATAAGTTATAAGCATGCGAAAACGATGGTGAAGTCACACCAAGTCTTAAAGTTAAGTCGCTCGTTTTCAGCGTGCTTAAGAGGATGCTATCCATGCATTTGTTTTCTCCATCTTACACACGTAGGACATAGCAAATTTCCGTTCAATAGTTTCAATAGTGTGCTGTTAGTTTTGATATTAGAGTGATTTGACCTATTATAAATTTTTTACATAATAACATTAACGTTGGCTTTTATTCGATATTTTCATTTTCAAGCGAGAAATGAGCATTTTTAATTTTTGATACTTCACATACCTATATCTTGCTTGAAAATGAAAATTTCGAAAAATCAGGAATGCTTAAGCACAGATAATGTTCTTACCTAAAAGTTTTATTTTAGGTCAATATACTCTAGAATCAAAACTAACAGAACACTATTGAAACTAGTGAACGACGATTTGGTATGTCGTGATGCGTGTGTAAGACGAGACAACAAATGTATGAGTAGGCGGGTAGCGTCCTAACATACGTTAAAATTAAAAAATTGAAAAAAAAGGTGTCTGGTAAAACATATAATATACCATAGATGTCAGTATGTCACCATCATTCTTAACTCGTTAAAATACGTAAAAAGATCAAAATTCTTTATAAGTGATGCGCGTGACAGTGTTGTGCGTATGCGTATAAACGTAAAATTGAATGGAAGGATATTAATTCTAAAATAATGATTTCCGTAATTTGTTTTTACACCATCATTCTTAACTCGTTGAAACACGTATGTTCCGAAAAAAAAAAAATGCTGGATAGCTAAAGTGAATTTATTCATTATATATACAGCCGTACTATAGTAGGTACTAAATTGTGTAAAATTTAATAATTATGTGTATATATTAGTTTTATAGGATTTTTGATAGTTAAAAACGGTCAAATTAAAAATCATAAAATTATGATATTTTATTATTGTATTAATTAATTAGTAATAATATACAGCCAATACAGGATTACATTTAATAATCTCAAGATCAGCCAAATAAATTAACAGTAAAAAAAATGTATGAATACACATACCTATATAAGTATTACAGCAATAATATGTCAATATTCAAAAAATTTCATACAATTATTTTATAATTTAAAATTTTTATTTAATTTAAAAAAAAACTTGTAGTAATACACTTTTTGTATTTTGTATATCACTTAAACAATTAAAAAAAAATGTATCTTGTCTGTTAATAGATATAGGTACTCATAACTCATATGTTACATAAATACATAATATAAATAATCATCTTGGTAGGTTACATACTAGACCCAGTAATACAGGTAAGTCACACATTAAACTCAATTTACTCGGTAGATCACATATTAAACGAATACCGGTTAAATTTTGAATGAATGAAAGAAACTTATATTTTCAAAAATACAGCATAATATAGCATATAATGGTGTTAAAATATAATGTATTTTAGAATGCTGAATTATATTCAGGCAGCCAGAATTTGTCAGTCAGATGAACTTTTCCCATTTTTTGATGTTAGACTTAGATAATGCATTAAATTTGTAATAATTTGTAAATTCCAAAAAATATCCAATATAAAAAGGCTTCCTTTAATCTAATAGTATATAATATAATTTCAACGATGGATTAGCCTAAAGTGTATCAATACACCTTGATCAGTCATATTTGATATTTAATATTTTCATATAATTTTAACAATTAATATAAACATTTTTTACATTTACCTCTGATTTGTTTATTTTATTTAATTGTTAAGATTATATGAAAATATTAAATAACAAATATGGCTGATCCAAGGTATATATATATATATATCATATCAATTTTTTATTGGTAAACATGATTACAAATATAATATTAGGTACTATAAAAATATAGGTTGATTAACTACAACATATAATAGTTTCTACTATAAGGTCGTTAAAGATTAAAAGTTTCTAATTACACTGTATAGTAGAAGCTACTATAAAATGTAGGTTGATCAACTAAAATGTATAGTATTCAGTACTTGAAATTCATTAAAGATTTAGTATACCTAACTAAATCATATAGTAGAAGCTACCTACAATAAATGTTAGGATCATCAGCTAAAACGTTTAGTAGTTCTTACAAAAAAGCAATTGCAATGTTTTAGTTGTCACTACTATATTATAGTTATCATTGCTATAATAAGATAACTATAATAATAAAGTATTATCAACTAATGTTTTAGCTGTCCTATATATAACTATAATATATAGTTGGAATAATTATAATAATAGTAACATCAACTACATAATTTTGTACCTATTTTGCCTATACAATACGCCGGGAAATACACTATGTGTATGCAAAAAAAGTAAAACAATTTATTTTTTGTTATTTTTTGTCAATGCCCGGGGATAAATTAATCGATACGAAAAATCTCCCTGCGGTGAACAATAATAACTAATGATTAACTTTTAGATTCCGAGCAGAGCGATGACTGCGATGTTGTATTGATTTTACAATGATTGGATGATGTGTGTGCACATATGTATTTAGATTCTGAGGGAACGATGAATGCATTGATTTTACAATGATGTGTGTTTTTTTTATTTTTGTGTCTGACATCACCTTTTAGGACAGTAAAAATGCTTTGATTTTCTTCAACAGTATGTAACTTTTCTGATAGGAAAGTGAATCTAGTTGGTACTTTAGGGGGGGTCAAAAGTAAAAAATGCCCAGTAGTTTTCAAAAGCGACGTGAAAAACAAAGGAAAAATTAAGAAAAAACGGTAATTTTTACGCAAAAACTGTTTTCGCGAAAATCGATTATGATTTTTGGTGTAACTCTAAAACAAATGACCGTAGGTACATGACATTTTGAGCTGTTTACGGACATTTTCAGTTTCCATTTTTTTTAGTTTTTTTTTCTATAAATATTAATAAAATTTTATTTGTTGGGTAAAAAAGCTTGAAAATTTAATAGAAGGCTCCTAGGTTATTGTTTCAAAGGCAGATGAAAAAAATTAAAAATCCTTAGACACAGTTTTTATTTATAAGCATTTAAAGTTCAAATCTTGACAAAATACGGAAAAATCACGAAAATTAGCAAATTATTTTGAGTTGAGAATTCATAAAAATTTTAAATCTATAGATTTGAAAATGTAATACAAGATTACCCATAAGTTTGTCTACCTTTATCAAAAAAAAAAAAATGTCAAAAAATCAAATTAAATTTTATGAGCGGTTGAAATTCATATTTTTACAACATTTAATATTCACTCGATTTCTCATGTAGCGATTTCCTTAGTTTGTTGTAATTCAAAAACAAATAACTGTAGATACATGAAAATTTCACTGAATGTTTATATTAGCATTTTCTATACATGGTAAAATTTTGAAAATAATTTGACTCTTTTTGAGATGTTAAAAATTTATAAAATGTTCAACTTATATATAGTTAAAGATTGAAAATTTAAAACAAGGTTCCACGTAAATAGGTTATATATAAATTACTTTATTCACAATAATATCATCAAATGTACTTTGTTGGACACTTTTTGGAATTTGTTGGAATGTATTTCAAAATTTATTTAAGTTCAAAGTTTGTAGTGTCAACTTCACAACCAGCACTACAAATCAAAATAAAACGCTAAAAAGAGATAAAAAAATATACTAATACAGTTTTGAGACAATGTTGGACTTTTGTTAGACATTGACTAAAAAAATATTCTGAATTTAAACAGTGTTAAGTAGTTAAGTTTGGTTCATATAATAAATGATATTCCAATTAAAAATTTTCAACTATCGTTATATTGAGATCTGGTGTCCAAAATCATAAAAACATGGTCCAACAAACTTGTTAACACTACATCGTAAAAGAAAAAAATTACCCCAACAACTTTCCTAAGTTTTTAAATCACCATTTTCTTCTAGCACTACATTTTTCGTTTTTTCACCTAGTTTTCATATAAAAAATGTCTAACTGTCGTTATATTGAGATCTAGTCATCAGTTTTTAATGAAATCTAATACCTCATTTTACGGGTCACTCCGGACAAAATTCAACTTTTAAAAAAAGTGTGAACTTTAATGACCTTAATGATTATTCTACTGCTATATGATCTTCTTTTCACTCATTTTAGTAGTTTTTAATTTACTAGTTAGGTATAATATGTAAAAGTTTAATGTAGATACCTACTAAATAAGAATATTCTGTGTTTTTAGGTCTAAAATATTTGTCATTTGTAATTACAATTTTAACTAACCTATGTGGTATGTAATATTATCTACAAGTTACAACTGTGAAATAACGTAAGTATATAAATAAAGTAGTTGATAGATCACACTGTGATAAAAAGTCTACTAGATAATATAGTGGATAGTAGAGATGTAGAGTATATAATAAATCATTTGGTCGATGATAACTGATATATTAATAACTTTATTACATTTATTCACAGATATCTATACTATGAGATTCAAACTGGCTTTACTTTTTTCATGTAAAATGTAAAAATGTTCGCTATCTAGTATAGCATAGATATCTAAGTATTTATTAAAGAAAAATCAGAGGCCGCAGCCCCCCCCCACCCTTTGCGCACGCCTATGTAGATAATATGTATTTTATTATATTATTTTAACTATTTGATAAGTTCCAACACATCTATTAAAATTTACTATTTTATACATGGAGTTTTAATACTACCTTTAATCTTTATCTCCTTTTTCAAAATTTTATATTTTTTAGATATTTAAAACTTTTGTTTTCAAAATGTTAATAGTACGTAACAGTTAGTAATTCTTCTAGCTCATATGGTATCTGATATGGAATATGTAGGTTATTGATCTTTTGATAGGTTTTTGATGATAGACGTAAAGACCTCAACTTGAGGGACATTCAAAAGTCTTAAGTCTCATTTGGCTTAGTTACTTAGAGTATATGGTTTGGAAGTTAAGTAATTTATAAAGCCAAGACACATAATTAAACCTTCTCTTCATTCAAGCGATTCAATATATAAACATATTTTTGTTTTTTAAATTTTGCAAGTGAAGATTAGAAATAGTGATTTGATACCTGTTGAAATAAAATATAAAGTACAATAAGTTGTCAAGAAATTAACCAATATAATTAAATTTAACAATATCACTTTAATTGCATGTTTAAATGTAAACTATACATAAAAAAAATATATTTATAGTGTTATATTAATATAATAATAATAAAAAACAGTTATTTTATTTTGATACCATCAAATCTAAATAATAAATACATTACAAATATAAAGTAGCTATAATAACAACAACACACCAATGTTTCATCATAATGAGAATGTTATATAAGATGAATTACATTCCATTATAACACAGAACATCCTAACTGACTAATAATAGATGGTGTGAAAAAAAATATAGGCAAAAGTATAAAATAATATGTTATGCAATGTTAATAAGTGATTCACAATTATAAATATATTGGGCCCTTTTAAGAATTTCAGAAACATCAAAAAGTTTCTTAAGGAACATTGTTGAAATACTAATAAAAAAATCTTACAAGACGTATACCTTAATAATAGACAAAATCCGTTAATTTGATATATAAAATACATATTTTTGGTTCGATTTATTGGACTTAACAGGAACTATAAAAATATATTTTCTTTTTGTCTATGAGATAAAAAATATACAAATAGAATAAAAACAATAATTTTCTTCCACATTTGGGCTAGTAGAGCGCTCAAATGAATTTTGTTTTTAGGTAATAAATACATAAATATTAAATAAATTCAACTATTACAAAAATAGTAAATACTGTTTACAAAAAATAGCAAACTTTAATGTTGTTATGTTATCCTTTAGCGTTAGCCGCTACAGGTCTAGATCTCTGTACCAGTCTTTTACGTAAGGATTCGGTGGGTGCATGCTGGGTAGGCCTTAATAGTTGTCGGAAGTCAAACCCTTCTGGCAGTCTATTAATGTCTGGAGGAGTTAACCTTTGAGGTACAAATAAGGAAAAAAAGATTTATAAATATTATAAACATAGTGTTTTCTTGTTATCACACACAGCTAACTTACCTTAATGGAGAAACCCATTTTGGTTTATTCACTGGTTGGATGTTATTTGTTTTTGAATTTATTGGGTTCAACCTAAAATATGATGGAATTGAAGTAAAAAAGTCAAGAAATTTAGTTTTTTTTAATGATAATTTTACCTGTTTTCAGAGTCGTGTTTACAATAATTTTCACTCACAAGCTTTTTAATGGCATTGTGCACCAAACCCTTCTGTAAAATAAGAAAAACAATTTTTTAATTAAAATACCAATAACATAAGATGTGGCAATGTATTATGGTAAACAAAAATCTACCTAATGAATATTTTATTTATTTATTATATATCAAACAGTTAAAAATGGACAGGTAATTAATTAAATGTGTAGAATAAAAAATAAAATCATTATCAAAAATCATATTATGGAAATTGTATAAAAAAGAAATATTTCATTAAACTGAAATATAGTCAGGTGTTCAAGATGCTCTTGTAGTACTTCTACAAGGTAATAAATAATAATAAATTATTCAACAAAATATTTTTGAAATTTGTGTAGGTTTTACTGTACTATATAGGTATACAAGTTACAAGATAATATGATACAACAATTTAAATTAAATTAAATTACAAAGAAATTGAAAGGTTTCTATTCAATATAGAAATTAAAAATATTATAACTTGTAGTCAATGTATGAGGAATTGAATATTGTCAATATTAATCTACATTAGACTTAAAAATTAATAATGAAATGTAGAATAATATAGAGTTTTGTGTTAATTAAGGTTGTTCAAACATAAAAACTATTGTATGACACCCCTATAAAGTCTCCAATTTTCTATCCAAATGCAAAAGACTCGCAAAAAAATACTAGCTTTATAATTAGTAATGTCAATTAGTATCAAAAACCAGATGCAATTAGCATTCTATTACAGTATTATTCATATTATGTTTCCAACTTGAATGAATAAATAATACTTTAAACATAATTTTTGAAACTAAAAATTCACATAGTTAAGAAAATTAAACATAATAATATACTGAGCGTTACACCAAGCATGCTTAACCCCATTATTTCCTTCAATAATACATTTATTCAGATTTTGATTTTTGGAATTTTTAATTTTACTTATTATTAAGACCAAATTTTAAAATTCTTAAAATTTGTAGTACAACTTAAATCTTAAGTATTAGGTGAAGAAAAATGTTTGCAATAATGACATTTTATTGAACTAAAAAATTAAGTTTAAAAAATATACTAAAAATAAAGTATATCAGAATTATTCTTAATATTAATATATTAAGGCGATAAATATTAAATTCACATCACATTGTAGCCATTAATTTAATAGTCGACTACGACGATAACAATAAATACCAACATTATATATTACTGAGCTTTATATTAAATATTATTATTGAAATAAACATTTTAAGAAAAAAAAATCAATTTTTTTTAAAAAATATTAAATATGCGTACAAAAATCAAGAAATATGGACTTTTTATCTTAAATTGACAAAATATGAACTGAGCCAAATCAAATAATTAAAATTTTCAAATCACTATAACCCTCATATCTTCCAAATCCATTATCATGGACCTAATATCCTTGGTACACAAAGTTAAAGAACTCAAAAAATACTCATTCAAATTTTGATTTTGATACGTCATAATTATCAGAAAAATTATTGGCTGAATTATTTACAGTAGATAATTGGTCATTATTTAAAAACAAAAATCTGTGTATCCATAGCACACTATCTCTAATTAGAGCAATAATCTAAAGAATTTAAAAATATTGTCAATAAGGTAATATTTTTAGGTATATTTAAGAATTCCAAAAATTGGGATTTTTTATAACTATATTAGTGAAGAAAAAAGGTGGTGAGCATGCTGCTTGTTGAATCATCCTGCATAGAAATACAAATTTCCTAGATGAATAATTCAAACAATTTTTTTGGTTTATTAGTATTATAATATTATCATTGATTTTTACATCCGGATATGGCATTTTTATTTTCATTAAACAGTTAACATTTAAACCAAGTTAACAAAGAGAAAAACAATGATTCTCACTCGCACATAAACTTCTGAACAATAAAGAAACTAACATTCAAACAAGAGTAAAATTGTAACAATGTTGCGGTTAACAATATTAATTGTGTTATCATACAGATTACCGATATTTATAAAATGCCACATCCATAAGTTCAATATAATAATATTAATGCATTTAATATAGACTTATATGTCTTATATTATATATTTAACATTCAAACCTCCCTTTCAAATATACATTTACACAAATTCTTTTTACTATTATTAATATTTTCCTTAATTATCATATTATTCTAAGTCCTACATAAATAGCCAATACAATTATTATTTGTTTGTTATGAATGACTTGAAGTCTACTTTTCTAATTGCGCACATACTACATGCATCAAATGCATCTAATTGAATTATCAAATTGTACAAGTGCGTACCTGACCAGTTGTATTTAAGTCTTTCAAATTGTTCAAACAAACAGAAATGTTTGTTTTCTTAATGAACTTGAAGAATTCTTTGTTGCGAGCGTGAACCTTTTATTAGTCACGACATATATTATTATTTATTATGTATAAAAATAATAAATGCTAACCATAATAGATTTAAGAACAAATACTTACATTTTTTGAGAAGTCAATTAAATGCTTTTCTCTTTCCACTTTTTGTTGTACTTTACACGGCAATACCTTAACACCATTTTGCTGAAAACACATCATGAATAGCATAACAACTAACTAAATTTACAATATTCTTACTACTCACTTGGATATAGGTTTTTTTATTTTCTGCTACAATAACTGGGCTAACTTTATTTTGATTTTTAATTGGATGATCGTTTTCTTTGGGTTCCTGCCTGTATATTGGGGCCACTTCACCAACAGGTATTTCTCCTTTTGATTTTTTTTTCTTTTGTCTGGCAAGCCATCCTCTAGTGTGTTTCTGTAATGTTAATGCTCCCCATGACATTTGTTTAGCCAACATAGCTTCCTTATAATGCTTCATTGCTAGCCATCGTCGAACACAACTCTGTACAAATATTATGTGACGTAGCTAAGGACAACAAACAATAAGTTGCATCAGTGTATCAGGAAAACGGAAGACACCGAAAATGTATTAAGCCTTACTTGTTTTTCATGTAATTTAGTCAAGTGTTCAATATGGTAATACTTTAAGAATACTTTTGTTTTTCCAATCGCCCAGCCATCTAATTTTAGCTTAACCAATAAATGTCTACAATTATCTCTAGTTGGTGGAACTTTCTCATACAACCGGAATCCTAAAATTGAATACCTATAAATTGAAAATAAATTACAAATACATTATTTTTATTATTTACAATAAGTACAGTGTAATGATTAAAATAAGTTCAAGGAGCATAATTTACCTGCTTATAAAATCTTTAAATAGTAGTCTATGTGAGTATCCATTTCGTCTTATTCTAATTGTTTCCATAACTCCACTGCAGCGCAATTGTGCAACGACTTTAAGAGGATCAAATTGTTTTGGTTGTCGTTGATCGTTTGGCTTGATACAACGAACAAATCTAGGCAAACTTATACCTGAATTGTTACAGCCCATACGATGTAACAGTTCAGCTAATGAATGTCTAAAATACGTTGCTGCAGTTTGTTGGCCTCGAGATTGTGAAGCGAGTCCAACTAACCCTGTAGACGAGTCCTGAAATTAGATGAATATTATTAATCTTTCACATTGTTACAAATTATGAAAGTAAAATATAAATATTATTACTTGAGAATAAAGATTGCCAGTTTTTGTAACCGGACTTTGGAATAATGCTCTAACAGTTTTATTGCTGGATTTTCTTAAGACCTGAATAGCTTCTATAGCTAACAGGTGCCTATTCTTTTCAAGCATCCCTGATGCTTGGTAAGTAACATTGCCAGCAAAATGTTTCACTTCAAATTGTAAAGCATTTGATTTTGGCCGTACATAATAATTACATTTGATGTTGCAATGGAATTTTTCTATAGGTTAAAAACAATATAAGACATTATATTTATAGAAATCTATAGAAATTTGACAAATTAAAACTTACCAACTAGTGATCGATCTGTTGCTCTAGGAAAACGACTTTCCTCGTCAAGTAATGCCAGTAAGCCCATTGGTCTACTCACAAGCATATCTAATACAGGTCTGTTGTCACAAAACCCAACATGTTGAACAGGGACACCCTCTGATTCGTATTCCTAATAATATATACAATTACAGTGTTATTGTACTGGTAATTATAACTATATAGGTATTGGATTTATTTTACTTACAGCTTGTTCCAAAGCAAAAACATGCTGGTTAAAAAAATATTGAAGCTGCTCATTAGCAATATTTATACAAAGTTGTTCAAAGGAATTGTACGTAAAATTTTCAAAACCGAAAATATCAAGTATTCCTATCACATTGTATTCTCCTCTGAAAAAAAAATTATTTATTTACCTACTTACTTATTATTTAATATTTCCTGATAAGTTTTATTACCTGGTATTATAAAAAGACAATAGACTATTGATCGAGTTAACCAACCAATCAAATAACCGACTGTACAAAGCCCGGGCAATTGCGTCTCTTGTAGCTACAGCTTCTGATACAGAATTATTCCTTTGAATAATCTCACCTCTTGTTACTACACTGTTAACACTCAAACATTCTAGTAGGTCTGAACTTTCAATGTCTAACAAACACGAGGCTAAAATAAAGGTACATAAGTATACAATGTGTTATTTTAAAGATTTTATTTCAAAAATGCATGATAAAATTTAATAATTACTTCTATGGATTGGTGTCAAATCAATAACAGTACTCTTGTTGTCTGTATTGTTATCAGTGATGATTTCTCCAAATTCTATATCACCCAAGTGCAAGATGGCTGCTAAAATGCAGTATATAGAATTTACTTCCTCGTCCTTGAAACCAACTTGCTCGAAAGCATTTTTCAGTTGAGCGAATTTATCTATATTATTCTGAAATAAAACATACATAATAAAATATATAAATACCTACCTATAAACAGAAAAAGCTATAACGAGTAAATTAGTAAAAAGAAAAAAAATCCTTACTTGTTTTGTTTTGTTGTCTTGACGATCAGATGGAAGATAACTATGCATTTGTCGTAGCTCACGATCCAAATGAAACTCTTTAAGCCGTTTATCATGTTCCAACCCGTCGTAAATGTAGTAAAAAGCATGGAAATTACTCTCCCTACTGAAATCAAAATAACAACATGTTAAAGGGTATTAAAATTACAATAAAAATGGAAAATTTACTTCGCTTGTTGAATGACTCTAGACTGTTCAAGTAGATAAACTGACACTCTAGCTCCTTTCAATTGGCCGCTTTTGGTCATGCTCAGCTCTAAAAATTTTCCAAATCTTGAAGAATTATTATTAATACCAGTTCTTGCATTTCCGAACGCTTCCATAATCGGGTTCATCTGGAGTATTCTTTGTTCAAGATTTCTGTTTGGTGCCTGTGATAAATACGTATTTAGTAACAAATATTTTACGTTTTTTTGAGACTAAATTATTTATTTCAAAACCTAAGATAAGCTTAGTTGATTCCTAAAAAAATATTAATTTTATAATAGTTAGAAAAAAGTACTTAGGTACAAGCAAATTATCAATTACATAGGTACCTACATTATATTGAAGTGCTCAAATAAACACAAATAAAAAAATAATAATAATATAAAAATAATTATGGCAATCTGTGTACTTTATAAACTTTCTAATTTTCTTACATTACACTTAACATTTTATAAATCACACATTTGAGAGCATTAATCTTCTCTACCCCAACCCACTTACATTTGAAAAATATAATGTTGACTTCCAGGTTAGTAAAAATGTACTATTTTTTAAATCTCTTAAAGAATCTAGTGAGAAATAAACACTAACTACATTATAGTATTACACGTGTGGTTCAACAGCTATAGGAGATTTGGATTTACCTTGCCAAGGTAGACGAGTTGTTTGAGCAACAGGTTACCGGATTCGGTTTTTCCGGCACCACTTTCTCCACTGATCACAATGGATTGGTTGGCTTTTTCATGGAGCATAAACTGGTACGCTGAATCGGCTATCGCAAATATGTGGGGTGGATACGCTGCTCTCATTTGGTTGCAGTATTTCTTTTGCTCCTGTACAGAACTCATATTATATACTTTTTCTATATTTATTATTTAATGATGTATATTTTGATAACTCACCGCTGACGTATATAACGGAAGTGGCGTAAATGGATTTATGGCCAACAGGATGTCCCCGATGTACGTATAGATTAAATTCATCTGATATCTTTTTTTCAGTTGATTGACTATTCTCTCCTATATAAACATATTATATAGGGCAAAAAATAATTAGTATTTATTAAAAAGAGTATAAGTATGGCAAATTAATGTATAGTGAATACTATACTATACAATGTAATGTACTATACCTCCGACAAACTGTCTAGGGCGGCTAAGTCGTCGACATAAATGGTGGTGGGAGGATTTTTGCGTTTACTTTTTAGTTTACCATGTTTAGTGGTCACATCGGGATGCTTTTGTACTCTACCGCTGACTTCTCTTTGATATCGTATTTCAGCTCTGAGTTCTTCGCGTACCTGTAAATAGATACTTTAATAGAAAAATTTTGAAAAAAAAAAAAAAAAGGTGGGCAAGTGGGTGTCGCTCTGCTATACAGTAGGTCACTGTAATGGATGGTGTTAAATTTGAATTCAATGATATAATATCATTGTATAAGAAAAACGATTCTGAGCGAAGACGGTCAGTCAGCCTATGATATTACTAAGTACATTTGATGATATTATTGTGAATAAAGTAATTTATATATAACCTATTTACATGGAACCTTATTTTAAATTTTCAATCCTTAGCTATATAAAAGTTGAACATTTTATAAATTTTTAACATCAAAATAATTATTAAATTTTAAATTTGATATATTTTGTTGAAATTCAAAAATGCTTATGAAAAAAAAATTGTGCCTATGTATTTTTAATATTTTTCAACTGCTATTGTAACGATGTAATCAAGAGCCTTGTATTACATTTTCACGCTTTTTTACCCAATAAATAAAATTTTAATGATATTTATAGAAAAAAAACTAAAAAAATTGGAAACTTAAAATGTCCGTAAACAGCTCAAAATAAGTCAAAATATTTTGAAAATGTATGGTGCATAGAAAACACTAATATAAACACTCAGTTAAAATTTCATATATCTACTGTAATTTGCACTCCAGGATCATGCTAATAAAATTGACGAATGGGCCAAAAAATGGAAAGTCAAAATTAATACAGAAAAATCTGTACAAGTTACTTTCACGCTAAAAAAATCTCCCCGTGAGTGCCTTCAACTAATTATGAACAACGCCCCCATCCCTGTCCAAACAGAAATCAAGTACTTAGGTATAACACTAGATAAAAGACTAACCTGGGGCACCTAAAAGAAAAAAGAAAATCATCGAATAGACTTCACCTCTTCCGACCACTGTAAACTCCAAAATACCACTCCAAAACAAACTTATTATATATAAGTCAATCATAAGACCAGTTTGGTCTTATGGAATAGCAATATGGGGTCCAGCAAAGCCCTCGAACATCAGGCCAAATCAGGCTTTTCAATCAATGCGCTAAGGTTAGTATAACCATAGCCCTCTGGTACGTTTCAAATTCTACCTTACAGAACGACCTAAAAATAATAACTACCACTGAACAATGCCATAACAATGTATAAACGTTTCCACCAAAATTTAAACACGCATAGCAATTCATTAATATCAAATGTCCTCCCTTACCCTCCCAAAAAACTCGCCACGCAGACCAAAGCGTAAATGGTGTAGAGACCTATTAAATTAATAAAAGAGATGTTACCACTGGGTTTCTTCCTCAACACGATATTCATGTTATTTTATTCTGTTTTTTTTATCTAATTTGCTTATTGTAATTTTTGTATACAGATTGTAAATTGTCTTTCTTAAAAAAAAAAAAAAAAAAATCTACTGTAATTTGTTTTAGAGTTACACCAAAAACCAAAATCGATTTTACGTAAAAATTCTCGTTTTTCCTTAATTTTCACGACGCTTTTAAAAACTACTGAAAAACTATTTGGCATTTTAAATTTTGATCTCCCAAAGCACTAACTATATTCACTTTCCTATCAGAAAAGATACTATTGAAAAAAATCTAAGCACTTTAACTGTACGTGAGGACGAACAAAAAAAATATTTTTTTAAAAAATACATCATTGTAAGATCAATACACTCATCGCTCCGCTCAGAATCTAAAATGTTGTACTTAATTAAAAAATGAGATTTATTGACATAAATTATTATATGTTAAAATGTGAAAATATTCGCACTACATCGTGAAATTTGAGTGTCTGATTTTTGCAATTAATTAACATTATGACGTATAATATATAAATATAAATATTGGTAATAAAATGTATCACAACGGCACGTACCCTGTGAATGCACTTTGACCCGTGGACGACGAAAGGGTCGTGTATGAGTAGGGCGGTGGTCGGTCGCTGTTCGAAATCTTTGATCAGACATCTGGCTACGAAGTGCGTCAATTTGGGCGCATCCGGTCGAGCCGACAACGGCAAGACAGGTGGCGGTTCCCGCGGTATTTGAAATAAAGCCCTCATCGGATGCAATCCACTGAGCGGAGGATCTCCAGTAGCTAATTCTATTGCCGTTATGCCCAACGACCATACATCACATCTACTGTCGTAAGACGAATCCCGTTGTTGTTCGCAAGCGATCACCTGGAAAATAAATTATGCGATTAATTATTACTATTATTATTATATCCACGCTTCAACATTATTATTATTGGTACGTCAAAACCGATATAAGACCAACAGGAAGGATATATTTTGTTGGAAAACAATTATTGTCCGGAACGTAAAATTTCGGAAAATATTTTTTATTAATTATATTCATCAGGATCTTTTTTTTTCTTATGATATCGATTGTCGACGACGTTGCCAAAACTTTTCGAGAATTACTCCGACAACGCCGCCATCGTTTATTAATTAATTAATGACATAAACAACAATTTACTCTCAGGAAGCCGGAGACTACTTTCCAGTTTCCATATAGCGCGATCGCTATTTTATATTTATATGTATATGTATACTTAAAAACAATCACCATATATCTGAAAAAACATAATCAATTGGATTCTATAAGCCATGGGGTCAACACCAGATATTTAGCTAGTAAATTTTCCTTAGATTGGCCCTTAAAAATTAGTTGCCGAAAAGTTTAATATTTTTTGGGAACACAGATACTTAACTTGATGCCCAATGATATGGTTAATTTACATCTACCCATATTCAAGAAAAAAATTAACCACTGGCTACGATATGAATATGTGTGTAAAACTTAAAATTGTATGTACACTAATTTAATAATTTAATACTATTTTAACGCTTGTAATAGTTACTGGAATCATTTATGTGATTTATTTATGAAAAACTACTTATTTATCTTTTAAAAATGTAACATGTACCTTAAAACAATAAGAATTATTTGTAATCAAAGATAACCCATGGGTCTCCACACGAGTTTTCCTCAGTGAGGCCCAGTAATCTTTCGAAATTAATTTAAATAAAAAATAAATAAATAAATATGTGAAGACTCCGGTAAATATTAATTTAAATCTGTAGGTACTTATTGATTTGAAAACGTACTTTGTTGGATTACCTGGTAATTAATTCAGAAACTTAAATTGTCAGAAAAGTATTTGTTTTGTGTAGTAAGTACTTCAGAACCATATACCGTACATTATACAGTAACGCAATAATATAAATTTTCCTCGAAAATAAGTTTCTAAACAAAAACGCGATTCCGACAAAATTTTGTTAAGTGTATTGAAGTTCCGCAAAAACATAATATATTCCCAACAGAATATTTGAAATTTTCTTATAATAAATTGGATAATGTTAGTTAAATAAAAAGGTTAAAACCCACAGTGTTATGTATAATATGCAATTTTAAAGTATATACACTATACATGATCATATTTTATCCAATACAGTTATCAACTATACACCTATAATCATCTGATCAATTAAAAATTGATGATTACAGCATTAATAATTAATAGTAAACATGTGTACACTGGATAAGGAGATGGTGTACACAAAAGTGAAATTCGATTACAAGTTATTATTTTGACATGATGATCTCTTCGAATTAAGTATATATTAAATACTATAATCTCCACGGTTGAATTTTATAATAATTATAATACGACGGCATCTAAAAAAAACTGTTTATTTATATGCTGATTATTATTTTTGCCATCACAAATTGCCACTAAACTTTTATTAAAATTAAATTATAGGAAGTACCTATAGACACAGTGTAGCGTATGGCTGTACCGTTATCGTTTTAATAAATATCGAAATAATCCATGTACCTCCTAATACAAATGCTTTCATTTTTCTCTTTTCATCGATAACTCACCCACCACGTACAAATCATTAAATTTTTGATCTAAAGTCCAATCTAGGCGATATATACGATATAGGTACAAGTGACAAATACCCTCAACCGTTTACGGTTTGACGACGGAATTACAATAATAAGAGGATTTACATTTGTTGTCTTCGTCTTGCACTCTTACAAGTGCATAACATATTTTCAAAGTAAATTTAAGTTCAGAAGTTCATGTTTAGTTTCGTTATAGTGTTAATATTAAAATGAACCATATAATATGATATTATATCATTAACATTGTCTGCGATTTGTTGGAGGTTCAATTCATTCAAAATATTAATTGTAAAGTGAGTTATAAAAATGTAAACAATTTTTCGAGTACATAGATCTATGAATATATTTCCTTTCAGTGGTCAATTGGAATCAATGTATATAGATCATAAGTACTACAGTTTAATAACAACGTATAGAGGTTGTTCACCTACATTTCAGTCACCGTTTTAATGATCAGCGACGTATGGTATTAATTAATTTTTAATTAATGAAAAAAAATTATAAATCTTACACCTGTTACATATTTCAAAACCGGTCAGTGGACCATTTTACGCGGCGTTTATAAGTACACGTGAGTTTCTCTAAACCATCATGAGGTAAAGCGCGCACTAATGATGTATTGATGTCCACATTTGACGATAATGAGTTATCGACGAGAATACGTGAGCGCGTGTGTAGTTAAATAAATCATAACAAGATATAAACCTTTTTCTAAATTGTCAATATTTAATCTGCGACAAAAAAAGTATATATTTTAAACAACTTTGTTAAAATGTGGAATGAAAATAAAGTGTTAACTCCGTCCCCGACAAATTAACAAATTATAAAGGCATACCTACCTATACTTACATACTATATATCGGCAGGCTCGTCGCTAGGGCACAAGTAAGTCACTCGTTGCTTTAGGGCGGCATGCAATTTTAAAGAAATTGAAGGCGGCAAAATTGAAAAATATCGGTAAAAAAAAGCGGCATTAAAATGTTTTCTTTAGGGCGGAAAATATCTAACGAAGGGCGTGTTTATCGGTACTATATCTATAACAGTCGTACACTATTAGACTAGACTATTAATAATTGTAAGAACTAACCAACTTATACCAACTTTAATCAAATTTCAAGTAATTTCGTAATTTTTTTGTTTATTTATAGCAATTTTTATGTACATTGCAATTTCATACATTTGCTAACTGTTTTAGTTTGTGTATTGTATTACATCAATTTTATCGCAGCTTGTATAATTGGTATATAGGTATTTATATATCTTGTATATTTTATCAGTTTACATTTCGACTATATACCTATTTGGAAAAAGGTTAATTTTGTCGCAGTTTACCATTTCCAAAACTAGAAGGGGGAAGGGATACCAGAGGCGACAAAAGTAGGTTTTGCCTATGATAAACGTCAAAAGTAAATAAATACTTTAAGAATTTTAGTTAGAATTATAGTTAATAGGTACTTGTGGGTGGGTATTTAAGCTTTAAAATAATTATGTCATGGACGTTTTAAAAGACATCTTCGGCTATTTGTCGGAAATCGGAATACTATCGGATACAATTGGTAGGTATTTGCATGTTTTTTGCCCGAAAACATCATACCTACGAGTATGAGTATCAGTAATTTAGGGAATTTTGAAGACGCGTAAAATTAGACGATAATTTAACACAATATTAAGAGTAATAATCTAAATAATCTTAAACTGTAAGGAAACAGAGATGTCCGAATATATAGTAAAAATAAACAGGCATTATGCACATTATAAGTTGAAAATTTTTATACTTAATTATGTCCTGATTTTATTAAATTAATTGATTTCTATAACATTTTACTGCGAAATGTGTACGATTAGATCAGGTTATTCAGTGATTTTTTTTTTTTTTTTACCAAACATCAGTATAATATACTGTATTACCGTTATACACTTATACCTAAGTATACACGGAAGAATTCAGCAACGGAGTATCACGTACAAGCAAATCGTAGTACTGCGCACACGACCTACCTATTTATAGAGGTATTTGCGGTAAATGGCCACGAATCTTTTCATTCGAATTTCGAGGGAATCTTGGGTGCTGACAGTAGTTATTCACGGTCGATTATATACGGAGGACGCGATATATTGTTAGTATTATTATATTTTATTGTGTATAATATACTATGCTGCCATATTATAATAATTATTTGTAATATAGGTGGTTCCTACTATACACACGCGCATCAGCCGGTCCGCGAAAGCGATGAGCAATTTTCACTCAATTATCCCATCAGACAGGTTCGAGAGAACAGCAATGTAGCCGATATTCAAATGGACGGCACGCACGCGATATGAATCATGGGAGATATGTATTTTGTTTTTACAGCGGGTCTTTGCGGCGGTAAAAAACAAAATAGGTACACGTCTCTCGCCGCTGCTGCAATTTTCAGTTCGCCTGCAAGTCATATTATATATTTTGTCTGCATACATAATAATATACCGCCGTGAAACGTGTTAACGACGGCCGTTGTCGAAAGTGGGAGCGAACGTAAACCGTGGAAAAAATTTTGTTTTTGGAAATTATTTATTATAATATTGTGTATATGCATATTTACATGTAAATCGGATAGCCGCGGCTGTGTCGTATGAGACGGTACAGTGCTGCTGCCGCCGCTGCACCGGTCCCGTCCCCCGTAGGTATATTAATAATCGTCGGCCAAACTGGTTGTACCTATCAAAATAATATTCTACATGGGCACACGGCGAATGATATGATACGAATAACGGAATATTATATTAAATTAATAATAATACATAATATTATGGTATATATGCACAGCTGCTGTTATATAGGCGCTATATTATATACCTGACATCTCTGTTGCAGTCGGAACTCTCGACTATCGTGTTCATTACGATAATCTTTTACTGCAAATATGTAGGTATATGTATTATTGACCCTCTCACCGACGGCCGCGTCTTAATAATATATTAGCAGCGAAACCCGAAAAATATGAGGAAACCAATTATACAGTAGGTATCTTATAATACCGTCGTGTTTGTGACGGACCGGCGGATTTCTTTTAATTCCCTCTGCGTCTCTCGAAAAGTATTTTATATTTTGACTTATTTCCGTCTTTTCTCTACTTCGAACGCTATAACGACTTACGCAACGACTCGCCGCCGCAGCCCACTGTATATTATTATTAATTACGACTGTGGGTTCGCGTGCAAATAATTCACCGGTGATAACCTATATTTATTTGACGAATATTATACTATACTATAGGTATTAGATAGGTACTGACGTACTGTATTGTGATTATTGTTATCCAAGGCTCGGGGGAGTTAGTGAAAACGACGTCGACGACCCTGGCGTAACGCAGCGTACCAAATGGAATGGAAAACGAAACGGCCGAGCGCATAATATAGTGAATTATAGAACGGTTTCTTCAGCGCGCGGATGACTTGATCGCTAGTCGACCAAACACACGCAGGCCACAGCGCGTCGGTGCATATTGAATCCCCTCCCCCCCTTGCATTATTGGTCATAAAATCAAAACTTTATATTATGTTATAGTGTATTAATGTTACTAATTTATTTTTATTTGAAAAGGTTGAACTCTTGGTACACCGTTTTAAAAACATTTTGAAAACAGACCAGTAAACGTAAAACGTATTGAAATATATTATATATTATTTTTTTTATTGATCCTTAAGCCCGGCATCCTATGGTCATTAGCTGTTTGTAGGGTTGTATTGTGGTGGTGGTAGGGTTTGGAACGGTGAGTTTTTATACGTGAGTGTTTGGCAGAATTTTTAATTGGGCACCCGTAGGCATCTGCCATGTCCGGGTGCGGAATGGCGGCTTTTCTCTACGGACACCGTGATTGCCCGAAGAAAAATGGCGCCCGTAGCCGGGATCGAACCGGCGCCGGTGCGCGTTGCAAATGACGCCTTGGTCCGCTCGGCTACTCCGTCCCCCAATATATTGTTATGTGAGCAAGTCGTGTGAGGAAATATTTAGGAGTCAATTAGTCAACATAAGCACCAAAAATAACATGCATAATGAAATCCAGTTAAGAATAGGTGATGCAAACAAAGCTTATTTTGCCATAAATAAGATGCACAGCTTTAGACTACTCTCTAAAGCTACAAGATATAAACCGTAATAGTAAACTTCCTATTTACGACCAATAGTAATGTACACATGATCCACAACACAGGGAGTCGAAGAGAAGCTATTCACATAGAAAGAAAAGTTTTACGGAAAATTCACGGTCCTGTTCATAACCAAAATGGAGAGTATGAGACGAAAAATTTATGATCTAGAGAGATTATATAAAAATCCAAATTTATAATTGATGCAGAAGTTTAGAAGAAGCGAGCAATTCGCTTTAAAGGCTATGTAGCACTAAAAAAAAGAGAAAAAGAAATATTGTTTAGTTTAATTTTTAATAAAAACAAAACGCAGAGAAACAAGTTTGTATTTGTATATGCTGTTTGTCTATAGTGTACACTGTACAAGTGAGCAATTAAATTATATTTCTAATATAGGTTCTGATTTTTTTATCATAAGTCATAACTCATATGAAATCTAAAGAAAACAATGAATGACATTATTTTCAAGACGGTTTTAATTCATTTTGTTAACAGTTTATATATGGTATGAAATACGTCAAACACTCTAGGAATGTACAAAGAAAGATGACTTCATCGAAGTAAACTATTTGAACCCCGAATAGAAAATTGACGATTTGTTTTTTTTTTTTTTTTTTGAAGGGTCATTCAACTTTCACTATTTAAGTAAATTTCAAGAAATTTCCGTTCCTTTTTGTGAACGTTCAGTGCTTATTATTGATTGACAATATTAAATACAACTTATAAGTCAGAAGATTACGCATTTAAAATATTATCATTAGGTAATACAAGTGTATGAATAAGGGACGTTTATTTATTATTCATTATATTTTTTAAATACTGAGAAAGCATTAAAAAATCAGCCTAACCAGTAACCTAGAATTGTTGATTTAATCGCGTTTTACAGAAACACAAAAATTCACAAGGCATTAAATATAATAAATAATGTGTTTCATGATTCACCGAAATAAGGACGATCGTTAAAATAATTTGTTTTTACTCTTTAACATCGCCCATAGATACTAGGTAAGAATGTTATTCGACGATCAAATTTAATACACATGAAAATTGTTTATTGTTGTATTTTTAAAAGAATCTTATGGACCAGAAAATTAGTTATTTTTGGAAAGGAATTAGCTGTTGTCAGTTTACAATAATATACATATATTATTTTATTTATATGCAGTGTGAGATTATCATCATATTCATCAATTCAATAGAAATTTGACATGATTTTTGAATCACGTAGTTTGCGAAGTGATAAAATCGATAGTGAATATAGTATTTAATATTACATACCATGTCATTATATATCATGAACAATTAAGTACCTACTAAATAACGACGGTTGATGAATTCATTATTATTTTTAAATTTTATATCGATATTATAAGGATGTATACACTTTCTTTATGATTAATTTATCAACACGATGCAATGTGATAGTATTATAATAATATTATAATATCATGTACAATATGAATAAACCTATTAATGAAATTACAAACGGATTCAAATGATTTCTACTAACATAATTACTTCAAAATAAAACGATAATACTTGTTTTAATAACGAATTATTTAAATAGCTTTACTCAGAAAAAGGTCTATTTAATAAAAATAATATAATAAAATAATTTGATTTTTCAAACTTTTATTAACTATTATGTTTTTATTAAGAATAATTTTTTTAACAAATAATAGTCCTAATAATGTACCTAAATAATGAATATTTACATTTTAAGATATTATAATAAATTTATTGAACTTTTCTAATCTCATACTAAGTTAAAAAGAAACAATATTATAAGTAGGTAATAATTACCCTTCTTAAATATATCTTAACTCATAAATAGTAAAAATTAGATCACACGCAAACCCAATAGTATAAAATTGAACTATATATTATAAGCCATGAGCTAATTTAAAAACAAATTAAAAAAATAAAGGTGGGTCCAAGAAGGAAAATTATAAAACTTGTTGTGCCTACTATCTTTAAATAATACAAAATTTGTTATTTCGTTTATTCTAAATACATTTTTCTTCTAGAGAATAATTTGTTTAATAAAAGTGAAAACATTATATATGGTTTAAAAAATTATTCTAAAAAAAGTATAGGTCAAAAATGCATTGATTATATAGGACCTAAATCGTTTTGTTCTCTAAATATTAACGTGAACAAATATTTAAGAGCAAATATCACATTTAATATTAATAAATACATGTCATTCGTTATTATGTGAGCTATTATCTATTTTATAAAATGTTTTAAGTAGTTTAGATTTTTGTATGTGCAGTTATTATACTTAGGATATCTATTTTTATTATATTTATTTATCTGCTGTAATTATAATGAAAATATATTAATTATATAATGTAATGCTACCTCAAACTCAAGCTTTACTCGACCTTAATATATTATACCTGACGTAAATATTTGTATGATATTTTAATAAATGGTTTTATTAAATAAACAATTTTAAATTTAGTCGTTTAAAAACGATCTAAAAAAAATCAGGTTTTCAATCATATTTAGTTATAAGTCTTGATGTAATATTAAAATAACTAGTTGGTAAAACATGTATCTACAAACACTATTTACTGATTTACTCTATGAGATAACTTTTCAGAACTATATAATAGTTCATCAGGTAGGTAATTTGTAACAGAAAATTATAAATTTTTTTTTGACACTCACAAGTTCGAACGTCTGGAAGTGAGCAAATTATATTTGTTACATTTTATAGTTAATAATAATGATAATAATAATAATAATAATTTATAAACAGACCGACTACAATGATTAAAATTAATGTATTATAATGTTTATGTTTATAACTAAATTCGAATATTATTAACTTAGTTCTGGATTCAAATACAGTAATCAGAGAAAGTTTTAATGCTTAGTTCATATTTTCCGGTGTATTTTAGCATACTTTTAAATTAAATGGTCCGTCACCGCACGGACATAATTTCATTATTCTAGTAACCTAAATAACGTTTTTAAATGTATATATCTGCAAAACAAAAACAAAAGATAGTACTCAACAATAACCAACGATTAATAAACCTTAGTAAAGAATTATAACATAAATATAATATACTATAATATGGTTACAACTTATTGTGTTATAAACCACAACGTGATACATAAACACATATAATATACGATTCGATAAAGTACGCTATCCAACTAAAATTAAAGAAATATTTTAAAGGCTTATAGAAAACGTAAAAATACTAAAAAGAAATGAGCATTAAATAATAAGGTTTCTAAAATGAAAATTTACTAGAACAATCATACCTATATAATTTACAATATACATGATACATATATGCATTATAATTGTAAGTACAAAATTAAATACACAGAACACATTGATATATATTTTTTAATTTGGAAATATAATAGTGGTTAGAAAGTAATTGGTGAGAATTTGTTTATTTAAATACTGATTCATCTACCAACAAACATTAACAATGAATTTAGTATCAAAACTATTAATTAATTAAATTAACGTTATTGAAAAAAATTTATTAGCATAACATTTTTATAGTTTATAAATATTTATTAATGATTTCTAATTGATAATTATTTATAAGATATAGTATACAATTTCATAAATAATTAGGTATTGTTCTATGTTTAATGATTATGGAATAGTATTGTTTTTGTATTAACTTTCTTTAGTCTATAATTTGCATGAATTATAAGAAAGTCTAATTTTTGGGTTAAGCCGGTCAAATATATACAATTACGCAAAAATTATCAAACCATAAAGCATAAAAACTGTCCATATTATACAAAAATTAATCTTATCTGATGAATTATTAAAATAATTGGTGGACCTTATCTTAATTATCTAGACTTAAGGCTAAAATAAGGCTACTGCAGTAGGTATAATATCTAGACCAGATATTTTAAAAACCATGTTTAAAACATTTAAAGAAAATAACGTTGAATATCAGTGTTCAACGATAATTATATGCAATATAAATATTTCTTGGTTAAGCTAAAATGCAAATTAATAATACCGGGTGATTCTTTTATCAAACAACACTCATTATTTGAAAAAATTGTAAATTTTTTTGAAAATATTTTTTTACATAGTTTCAAATTGCTTATAAAACAACGTTTTTATTAAAAAGTTATATTTTTAAATATTTTTTATCCTTATAATTTTTTAAGTTTTTTACTTTTTTGAACGACAACATAGGGTTTTAATTTTATATTCCAAAACAGATTATTTTTCTTAGTATTTTGATACATGAAAATCGAATTTTGGGTGAGTAGTTAATGAGTTATAAGTATTTAAAGTTTAGATGAGCGGTGAAGTGGACAAACATTTCGCGGGTAACTCCGTACTACTCCACTCCGCTCATCTAAACTTTAAATACTTATAACTCATTAACTACTCACCAAAAATGTTCATGTATCAAAATACTAAGAAAAATATTCTGTTTTGGAATATAAAATTAAAACCCTATGTTGTCGTTGAAAATATTAAAAAACTTAAATTACAAGGATAAAAAATATTTAAAAATATAACTTTTTAATAAAAACGTTGTTTTATAAGCGACTTGAAACTATGTAAAAAAATATTTTCAAAAAAATGTACACTTTTTGAAATAATGAGTGTTGTTTAATAAAAGAATCACGCGGTTTATTATCTGTATGGATAATATTATTGATACGATAACCATATCAAAATAATTCAAGTTTTAAAAAAAAAAATGTATGATAATTGTGATTGCAAATTTTCAATTTGATTTTTAAACTATCAATGATTATTTATTTATAAAAATATGGTAATTATAGGCATTAGTCGAGATAACGGAAAAGTACATACAAAATATATTAACATGGACATGAAATCAATTATTAAAACGTGTTATTGCATGTCGTGCATACTATATATCACAATTTATTTATTAGTGGCGTTGAAAAGGGATATTTGAGAGGTGATCATCTCTCAGATTTTAAGTAACAAGCGGGCGGATCTGAATCAATTATTCGGAGTTCTGCAGCATGGTACTGGATGTATTTATTCATCCATCGTAACAAATATTGTAATCGAATAAATATTTAAAATAACTTTAGGGTGTTCATTACAGTTATTATTCCGGTTAATACTTAATACGGTTAATTCGGGTGTTTTGAAAACATAATTCTGGTTATATAGATTTCGGGTGCTGGAATTTTTAATGTATTTTAAGGGTGTTACAGGGTCAGATTAATTCAGGTGGGAGGCGGTATCCGTTTTTACCAAAATAGTTTCTATATTATACAAAGACGTAATACAAAAAATGTATTAAAAATATTGATGTATTATAAACCATAATAAAATAATTTGTTTATAAATATAATTCAATAATAATAATAACTCATAACTCCGTACCATTACCGAAGTCGTGAGTTGTTTAGTATTGGGTTTTTACAAAAACATTAATAATTATGCAAAATCAACATACATAATAAACTATAAAATATAAATGATTTTATTAAAATGTAACTATTTTTCAATATTTTAAAGTATATTAATGAAAAATACTACAACCGTTTAGTAGTATAGAAATTGTTTTTGTGGAAACGGGCATTAGTCGGAAAAAAGGGTACATGTACCTTACGAGTGCACTTTTGGAGGAAGCGTGTCACGACCCTCGGATAAATAGAAATGGTATAAAAAGGTATTATATTGATATGAAATTGCTTTCAAAGAATACAATCGAGAGCTGATTACTTTTTAATGAATGGTATTGATTTGCGATAGCTGATAAGGAGCTGAGTTAGGTATTGGATAAAAATTCTAATGGTTACCCTTCTGACCACTCTTTACTCTCTAAGTTCACCACGTTACTGTACACAACACAACACAAAAACAAACACACACACAAACTAATGTACCTATACAATGTACTATACATTATAATATGTATAATGTACAGAGTAGACGGCCACATGGTTAACCTTAACGGGTCAAATACCTAATTATCAATGGGGAAAACTATAGCTATGAGGGGAGGGTGAACACTTCACAGACCGATGCCAGATTAGGTAGGGAGTTTGTTAAAATCATATAGATTTAATGTTAAGTTATGAAAATAGTAAAAAATAATTTCAACGTAAATGTAACATAAATGGTGGTCCAGTATAAATATCCTTAATATATCAATCATAAAATGTAATGTTGATAAAAGTTTATTAACAATACAGTCAAATCCGCTTATTACGACGTCGTATACATAAAAAAATTTTTCTTTTTAGGCATTTTCAAGCACAATATGGTAAAATTCTCAAACGTGCATATTTTGGTATGTCTAATTACAATATATTATATATATAGGACGTGGTTAATTAGCAATTCGTAATTATGTATATTATTAGAAATAATGTATAGTAATGTTGTTTAAAGTCATCTTAGTATTTCTAACCTAGTAAGTAATATATTATTTTTTTAAGTATTTGTTACATAAAAAATAAATTTAATTACGAATTACGGACTACAGATGATAAAAACAAAAATACAATAATATATATTATTTTATGGTTAGAAGATGCTTTTTACCCCTTGGAATCTTGAAGATTTTTCGAAACAGGCAGGCGACGATGGTATTAGTAATATAATCCACAGATACACAGCACGCGATAAAACACATTCACACAAACACAACCATGATATTATAACACGACGAATAAAATATTAAAAACAACAATGATATTTTGTATAGAAAAAATTTTAATAAACAATAAAGATATTTTATACAGAGATATTGTTTATTGAAACGTGCCGACAGACGAAGCGAAAGACTTCAGTCGCAAAGACAACTGTACACAGTGGATGACTGTGTGATAATAATAATATCATTGACTGCGGTTGGCATCGAAGAAAAAGAAACGCGTGGCGGTAGCGAAAACCAGTCGTCCGGAGGCGATGATGTTCTATACCGATTTCTCAGCAAAATGGAATAACGTAAGCACGCGAATATTATTTTATTTCCTCTTATAATTTTCCGCCATCGAACAGACAGGAGGAGACTCGATGACCTGTTTCGATCACAGTCGACGCTCGCGCAGCATTTCCGTTCGCCACTACCACGCAAACTTTTCGTAATTGGTAACTGGCAGTTAGCGTTACCTACTGCTATACCCTACCTCTAATTTAACAGTCTTCCTATAGTAATTTATTTATTATCAACTATTGTATGTATATATCTATACATATTATATAAATTGATCTTAGTTTGTTTCGATAAAAGTTATATCAATAGATTCCTTGAGACTCGGGGGATGCATTAGTGTTTATAGCTTGTATTTTTCAATCCCTGCTCTCGCAAAAATTAAGTTTTGACTAACGAAATTCGAATATTTTTTTGTTTAATTAAATGGTTACCATTGCCCGTTGGTTACAGATATTACTATAATAATAGTAAAAATATGACATCCATACATTTTTTTTTAAATATATATAAAAATAAAACAAAAATTAAAATCAAATAGGTACAAATGAACACAATTACAATTTGCTTAAACAGTTTTTACTATGCTGTACATTTGTAAGACGGAGACAACACATGCGGGTGTGACATCCTCTTAATGATATTGGATTTAAGTCAGCTTTTAGGTAAGTATTTGTTCGTGTTTACATCAAACAATGTCCAGAATTAAGAAGTGAAAAATCATAAAATTAATCAATTATTTAGTTTATATT
This sequence comes from Sitobion miscanthi, assembly GCA_008086715.1. NCBI lineage: Eukaryota > Metazoa > Arthropoda > Insecta > Hemiptera > Aphididae > Sitobion > Sitobion miscanthi. The sequence goes on from CM017800.1 coordinate 15,981,006, forward strand.
ATTATATGTTCAACTGAATCAAAACGGAAAACGATAGATTAATTTTAACCTGGACGAAGTCAGCTAAAACAGCTAGTATTATATACATTGATATAATAGTATTTAGGTATAATCCATTAATCAATGATATTACTGATTAGTGATTACTTATTGTATACCTATAATACGTGCGTATTGTTAATAAAGCGAAAATTAGAACAACCATAATTTACGGATACGGCCAAGTATTCTTGTGTGATTAGTGTTTTAAGCCATCTTTAAGTTTTATCGACTGGACAACGCGTATAAAAAATATAATTAATAATAACTCGGTGCCATATGCACGGAAACTTTCTTGACAGAAGTCAATAACAATTATTTTTCTGTTTAATTTCACTCGTGTTATTCTATTATGTGTATATATATACAGTAATAGAAGAATCTTGACAATTCCGACAACAGAGTGAAATTTAACACATATATAGCGTAGGTATCGTAAATTATATATAATGGGGGGTGGGGACTGGGGGCTATAGAAGATTACTAATAGCCTTCTTTAAAAGCCTAGAATACCTACTAGAGAAATTTAGTTTGTTGTAGAAATGTCCATCAAGCTACATAACTTGTACAGTGCAGTCCTCATTATGTATGATTAAAATTAAAATTAATACAATATTTAGAATGAGTACGACTTTTAAAAAACAGCCACATTTATTTGATCAACATTATTTGATGAAATATGTGCTGAAAAACAATTTTTTAGCTTTCTTTCAATTTTTTAAAACTTTACCCTTACTTTTGAATTAACATCATAACTTTGATTATAATACGGCATATCATGTAGTACACAGTCAATTATATTGTGTGCAATATTAAAGTAGGTACAATAACTGTTATAGGTATAACTGAAAAATACTTAACAATTTCTCGGTAACATCATAATATACAATCAAAGCACTCATTGGTAAGAAGTATAAGAATAATTGATTTGGCGTTATGCAAAGTATATTTTAATAATATCTATTTTAATAAGGAAAAGTAAATAATGAATGTACATTTGATATGCTTTAAGTCGGTTTCGGTTTACAACAAAAACATGTACTTCGTAAAATCCAAACGTCATTAATATTTGTCGTTTAATATTAATCAATATGAGAAATACGGAAATTGAGGTATTTTAAACGTTGTATTTTTAACTGACGGAATAAATAACATGATTTTTTTCAGTAACAAAATAATTAAGTCTTAACATGTTAATAAAATAGTGACCTATTAATTATATACAAATAATACAACAACAATACGAATTTACAGTAATGTAGGTATGTAATTCATAAAGAGCAGAAGTGCAGAACACTTCCGTTTATAGTAATTTTACAATAACTTAGCGTATGTGTACCTACTAAAATATAAAATACAGGTCAGCTGCTAATTAATAAAAAAAAAATATATGCGTATATGTATATATAATATATATTTATTACCCATATAATCGTTAATTGAAAATTTATACACTATAAAATAAATATGCGTAAATTGAAAACGAAACAGGTAGGTAATATATTATTCACACACCAATAATTATAACACTGTTTTTAATTCGTAACGTGATTAGATAGGTAAGTGTTATCAATGTATTTTTATGCCATAAAAATTGCAAATTTGAAAGCAAATGTTAGATTCTAAAAGCGATTTGAAATAGAAAATAAAAAGATAATGAATTAGTTGTTTCAGTTTTTGATATTTTTTTTTCAATAGTCATGTTTCGAATTGAGTAATTTAAACATGTACAAAGCATCATCAGTGGTACCTATACAAATTTCAATTGATGTTTAATATGTAACTTTTAAAGTATTGTATACATAGGTATATTAATATCACTAATAATTGATTAAAGACGAAAACAAAAAATTCAAACGTTATAGCTATCCTATTTATACATTAAATCTAAATTTTAGACCTAAGCATAGGGTAATTGTAATTGTAAATTGTTTGATTCCCAGAAACATAATTGTTTAGACTATTTTAATATAGATTCTATTCTTAATTCTAGAATTAATTGTACCCGGCATTATATACAGCATTAAGGGGGCCAAAGAGGGCTTTAGGCCTCTCTAAAAATGGTCCAGCCCCCCACTGAAAAATGTAACAGATTACAGGATGTAACATGTTATTTTTATAAGAGCTAAATTATTAATCATCAATTATTATCTTTAAATGTTGATAATTTGAATGAATAGCCCTTTGAGTATTTTAATAATAATTTTAAATGTTTTTACCATACCGAGATGATAATATACTATACAGCGTATCAATGAACCCAAATTCAGCGGTTTTTAAATAGCCAATATGTAATAATATTATTGTACTAGGTTAGTTTATTAGATTTAGATTTTAGATATTCCATGGTTATATAATATTATGTTATTATTTATCAATGCCTTATATTTTTGTAGAATTTAAGACGCTTTCTCTCTCTGGCCCACACGCAACATAGACAAAACGCATTTACGCAGAGTAATTTTTTCTATGTTTTTAAGTAATCTTAGAGTAAAATCACCCATTACAAAAAAGATAGAGAATATTATTTTTGAGGGAATGACATATCGATTTGTCAAAATATTGTCTCAGAACAATTTAAACATAATTTAAATTTATAAAATTTTTTTGTTTATTATGAAAATTCAATACAAAGTCAAATAACAATACAAAATAAAATCGATATGTCATTCCCTCAAAAATATTATTCTCTATCTTTTTTGTAATGGGTGAAATGACTCTAAGATTACTTAAAAGCATAGAAAAAATGGTTCTGCGTTTATACGTTTAGTCTATGTTGAGTGTGGGAAAGAGAGAGAAAACAAATAGTGTGCTGAAATGTTTTTTCTGAAGTTATTGTTTATAATATGCCTACTCATTATAATACGGTTATACCGTCTATCAGACATCAGTGTATGCAAGTATTGTACTATTATACAAGCAGTATTTTTATAACGTTGTTAATTACCTACTTAAAAGTTTATATATGTCATATTATCTATTTAAAGTTTTTAAACCTATTTTATTATTCTAACCTATATATAACTTCTGAGAGAATTTAAAAAATGTAAATGTGTGCTACTATAGAAATGTTATGTTAAATTAAATTAAATTATTTATCTAAGTAATCAGTAATCACAGAACTTTTTAAAAATATCCTAACCCATGTACACAAAGTCCTACTCTAATCCTCATCCCAGGAAAAAAAATCTAGCACCATGCCTGCTTGGAGTTAAAGTTGTAAAAAATGTATATTTTATCTTGAATACAATTTTATTGATAATCATTATAATAATCATACAGAGATTACACCAACATAATTTTCAGAAAACAAAATAGTAACATTTCATTCCAAGTCAATTAGTTTATAATTGTATTAAAACAGCTTTATAATATTCATTTTTATGTCAAACTTTTATTATTTTAACGGGTATTATACTCAATGTACAATTTATCACAAAATACATACAAGTTAACAGCACAGTTTAACTTAATATGATGAAAATAATTCAATAATTATATACCTACAATCAACAAACAAATGCATGTTAAAGACAATTCTCAGTAATTAGTAAGTACAAACTGAATAATTAAGGGGTCTCATTTTCCAAACACATCATACGATCAATTGATTTATTCTTACTACAATAATTAGTATTATGAAAAGGAACGACAAAGAGAAATCACTATTAAGAGGAATGAGTAGAAACTTTAAAGTAAATTTGAGAAAGGAGAGAAGGAGCAACCATACATCCATCAATTAAGTATCGCAATAATACCAAGTTAGCAGCTGTTAATGACAATCTGATTATAGGGAGGTTTTATGCTGAGAATATTACATTTTTAAAATATCTATAATCTGGAGATGATGAAAAAACGTCTCTAAACCCACTTGGAGTGAGTTGATGAGTTGCAGTAAAAAGATAACAATGAACTGTCATGTATTCCAATAAAAGCCGAACCAGAGAACAGTACACAATATAAAGTGAGGCAGACAGCTTGAATATTTTTAAATTATAAAACCTAGTATTAAAAACTCTATATAATATATTGCTTCTGAGACTGGAAGTTAAGACACGGACAGAAATTAAAACCCAGATTTTATTTAGTAGCGACCAGATCAATATATCAATGATCATTAAATACATGTATAATTAATAAAAGAACAGTACCCAGTACCTATAACAAAAGACATGGGATTATATTTATCAATAATTAACTGTAAATCAAAGAATTAAACCAAAAATAAGAGTATCCTTCTCCTTCTGGAGTCACAGTTAGCATATATAGTATCAATTTTATGAAAAAGTTTTAATCATCCGCAACATAAAGAATCTACTGTCAGGAATATCAGACTTAAAACTATAGACAAATTAAGTAGTAAAGTTGATAAGTGCTTTTGTTGAAAACCTCTTTTCTTAGTACAATCTCAAAGTATTTTAAAAATTACCATCATTGAGCCTTCATATTATAATACATTTCAAGTTTATAAATTTCAAATAGACAACATATTTATGAAATAATGAGATGTTTTAAGTTACTTATTTGATTTTCATAATTTTATAGCATCCAGAGAAAAAAATTCATTTAATTTATGGCACGCAACTTTTGAACAATTTATCAATAAATATAAATTGTTAATATGTAATATGTTTATAAATGTAATGTAAAAATACTACGCTAATATAAAATTGATATTTGTAATTGAAATACTGATTATAAGCTAAAATACATTATAAAATATACTAATATAAATACAATACACTTTGGTTAACAACAACAACAACCAATAATGACAATAATGCTTTTGGTATCACGTTTAAAAATAACTCGAAAACCTTAAGCAGTCATTTACTCGTGTTATCATTATTCGTTACTTATTTGTGTGGCAATAAACCTATTTGTAGGCAATTGTATTTCTAAGCAAAAAATTATAAAAATTATCCCCACAATAGGATCAGCCGAGAAAAGCTTTCTGGGTTGTCTAATATATCTATTGAAAAGCCAATATCGGATACAATAAATTATAATAACATTATAAAATAACTTAGCTGCAGCAAAATCTAGAAAAAATAATGTTAATTATCTTGTTAATATGTACATATTTTATATATTTTATTATAATTTAATTTATACACATTGACACATGAATATATAAATATATATTTTTATTATGTAGCTAACTATTTCGTTTTAATTTTATAACTTTAAAAACAAAGTTGCCTTTATGTCTTATAATATATCGACTGACATTGATATTAAAAATAAAATTTTGTATGTTGAAAATAAATTTGTTATGTTAGGTTTAATAGATGTGAATATTACATCATCTTAGTGATTAAAAAATCAATTTAAAATAATAAGGATTATATTTTATTTGTTATTCATAAATTCACTAGGTATCTAGACACCAATTATAAATCAGGTAGAGGAATCGGTAAAAAACAACAAATCATTTTAAAGATATAAGTAGGTAGTAGGTAGGTACTCAAGGACAGGATGATACATAATAATGTTGTGCTGATCTGGTATCAATAACAACCACCATAATATTAGGTGAAGACTGTAATAGATCAGTTGTAATTGATTTGAGGTTTATATCAAATTTCAATATAAAAGTAATAATGTATTCAGATGTTTTGGATATAACTATTTACTATTAGAGATTTAAATTTTATGGTTTTAAAATATATATTTATTACCAATAATAGAATTATTTTAACATGTAAGATCAAGTTAACTTCAAATTATATGGACTATAAGCAATGTATACAAATATGATCATGGGCCAAACGCTATCCTGATTCTGATGCATTATATAGCCGTATTTTAGTAAATATTTATAACTTTTTATGTGAAAAATATGGGAGTTATATACCTATACTATAAAATATTTATGATTTTTATAAATTTTAATTAACAAAAAAAAAAAATTAATACAATTTTTACATATTTTTATTGATTTAAGTAATTTATCAAGTATTAAATATTCTTTTTAATTCAACAGAAATTAATATATAGATATAGGTACATGTGTTACTTTTTACACTTTAATATTGTGAATAAAAAAATAATTATGAAACTAATAATATAATATTTATAAATTTAATAAAAAAATTAACATTAAATATTTTTAAATGATTATATTTAAGAAAGTCATTGTCGGTATGTAAGATTTTGTTCAATGTTAAATTTAATAAAATATATAAAATAAAATAATTTTAACTAAAGAAATTAGGCTTAAATTATATTTTTTAGTAGAACTTATAATATGGAGCTGCAAAGTAATACAAACATTTAGAAGTTTAAGATACAATTGATAATTTCATTTAGGTACTACTAACCTCTGGTGCCATCCAATAAGGTGTTCCTACTGATGTGTCACGTCGTCCCATTGTAGCTCCTAAATGTGAAGAAACTCCAAAGTCGACTAATTTTACTTGTCCATCTTCAGTCAAAAGAATATTATGTCCTTTTACATCACGATGCATACAATGATTACGATGTAAGAATGCTAGAGCCTTATGAAACAAAATAAACATAATCAATAACTATATTATAGATTATAAAAATTAGGTAATATTTAATAAGTGAATGAACTATAAAAATGATCTTGAATCAAACAAATTTACCTGTAAAGTTTCATGTAAAATATACGCAATTTGATCTTCGGTTAATTGTTTTCCTTGGGCTTTTAGCCCATGTACCAAATCGGTCACCGATCCTCCTTGACATAGCTAAAACCAAGTTTAAAAATAATATAATTGCTTTTTAAATGTATTAAATTAAAGTACATCCACATTTTTGCATTAAAATGTTGTAGTACAATATCTTGATTATAACTTATATTATAAATATACTTATTTTACCTTAGATTATATTTACCTACAGAAATATATTGAAATAGATACATATACATATCTAATGTTTTGTTTTTATCATAATAAATTAAAGGTGATAAATCAATCAGGTACAATCTTTGGATCGTTACATTTAACATAATTATAATAAATTGTCAATTAACTTTAACCCACTAAACTGAAATAAGAGAATGATATATCTAATGTAAGATCAAATTTATTTTGTTAAATCAGTACAAAGTGATATAACATACATATGAAATATCTAATTGTAAAACTAAATTAGGTACCTATCTGAACCAAACTAAATAGATAACATTCCTGGAATATGCTTATATTTCAATTAGTTTTAAATTGTAATATTTATTAATATATAATATATATGTAATTAGGGACTAAAAAAATTATAATTTAGCTACCTAATTTAATTATAAATTCAATAAAACCTAATAATAAAAGTAATAGTTTAATATGATATTGATACATATGTATATATATGCATGTCAAAATAGATATGTCACCATGTTAGCAAATTTGTGATACACATCTGGATCATGCACCACTGCATGTCCTATCCATCATAGTTGTCTGCTTCCATATATCGATAATGACGATGAATGAAATGTGGAGAATTATGAGTACAGAGATGGTATCAAAAATAGTTGGATGTGCTAACCGGACAAAAACTGGGATTTTGCTAACATAGCTATCATACATATCTATTTGTCACGGGCATATAGTAGAAGGTTATTTAATATTCCAAATTAAGCCCCTTATTATTACCTATATCATATATTAACACATTACTTTAGTCAACAGTCAAACTGACAACATTAATATAATTGTTTTACTGAATATAGATATAGATTTGTATTTTGGTTTCTAAAAACTGTAGAGTTAGGTAATGTGTAAAAAAATAAAAATGTACATCCATTTTTAACTAATAATGAAATTGGTACCTTCCTAATTTTATATTTACATATAAAAGCTTAATCAACACTAACCACTAAAATTTTTTTATAAATTATTATGGTAGGTACCTATATAGGCTATATATATACTATACTCTATTCCCCATAAGTTATCCACATTTTTTTGCGCACGTAGAGTATAGTGAAAACGATGTGACAATACAGTTCACTATGTATACACCATGGTGTTTCGAGACGAGAAACTGTAGAACTACAGTGAACTGTACTGTCACAACGTTTTCACCATACTCTGTGTGCGCAAAAAAAAGTGGGTAAGCTTGCGGGGAATAGAGTATATACATAGCTAAAATCAAGTGTGTAGGTACTCAAAATAAGCCTTACCTCCATAACAAACCATAATTGATCATTGAGTTGTTTAGAACCTTTAACAAAATAGATTCCATGAAATGAAGGAATGTTTGGATGCAGACTGAGGTCTCTCAATGCCAAGTATTCATCTTCAATTTCTTCTTCATTGCCCGTGATATCTTCTAATATTTTAATGGCGACAAACTCTCCTATAAAAAAAATCAATTCAGTACATTAACATTTCTAAATTGGATATTTTGTTTGTTTGAGAGTAAGGTACCTACAGTAAGGTTAAATATTGCATACACCCTATGGTATGATATTTTGTAAATACTATTATATTGTGGTGTGCAGTGCATACAGGGAAGATGAGAATGATGTGTATGCTTTGCTACCCTCAGAATTTTGTTACATTATTTTATCTATTGTTATGAATAAGATGAAATGTTTTTCTAAAATAAAATTTAATAATACAATAATTGTTGTGTTACCTACATAGTATTGAATCTAAATATTATATGGGTATAATGTGACTTACGTACCTTTAGGTACCTACAGTATGTACTTTACATATATTATGCATGTAAAATCTATCGTATATAAACAGGGAAATACCATGACCAGCATGACCCAAAACTATTTGGAATCATATATTTTGGTACCTACCTATTTATTCTATTTACAAAACAATAACTTAAAATATTGATTTAGATTTAGTAGTTTAACTAATAGGTGTTTGCCATTAAACATTTTAATGTTATATTATGGTTATTATTTGGTACTCACAGAGTCAGCCGTAAGGCGGAGCGAGGCCTCAAAATATAATTTTTTATAACGTGAAGCCCAAATTGTCATACAAATGCCAGAGTCCACGCTCGCCCTTACTTAAGGCCGGGTCTGATTAAGTATATATTGATACAATACATTGTATAAATGTAAATCTAACATTTTAGGCATCACCTGAAATTCAGGTTGGCGCATTCCTGACTACCTACTTATATTCTATCATAGTTTATTGATTTAAATAAACAATTACCAGTGGTTGTGTCTTTGGCTCGGAACACTTCGCCGTAGGTGCCTTCGCCGATGAGCTCATCAATAGTGAACCGGCCATCGGGACTGGGCACCGAGTTCAAGCCAAACCGCTGACACATCCTGTAATAGTCCATCACGGTATCCGCTGCAACGGACGACAATCATTTAGTACGACGGATCGGCGTAAGCTACGAGGCCGGCGGAATGCGATGACGACTACAAATGGCGATTTAAACGACGATGGCCATTGACAGTGAGAACATTAACGATACATTAAAACAAATAATATAAATATTTTGGCAAGCAGCTTCAACTGGCGTTATTGGCGATCTACAGCCGGACGCCGAAGAGCAGCAGCAGTTCACTTATCACGAGCGTCACTAACGACTAAAACGCTTTCGCTCGAAACAATATTTGCATTAGGAAAATAATTAATATCAAATATATCATAATATTATTATCAGACGAACACGGATTAGTGATTACCCACGACATTATTATTATTATTATTAATGTAACTGTTGGCGCGTATGTGTGCGTACGACGGTCCCGCGTGTTTAATATTATTGTATCAACAGGAGGTTTTGAGGGGATATTGTAAACAAAAATCACCTGGCCACCGCGGCTGGTCCGACTGGTGTGTGCGTGTGTGTATGTGCGCGCGCCGTGTGCCCGTGTGCATATGCCGAGCGTGTTCGAGTGCGTACAACACTCGGTACGTCGGTACGAGTGTTTGTACGACCCCGCGCGGACCCGCGGTCGCGCGCTCGCGATGCACATCACAGAAATCGCTGGCGCGGAACGCATTACAGTGATGCCATTGCGCCGCGAGCGCCGGAAGTGCATTGTACGCGTTTTGGTTTTGTTTTGTTTTTTCACCGCGAATCGCACATACACAGCCATAGGTATATTATTGTCTATTACAATACCAGCGGGCTGTACAGCATTCGTCTATTTTTTTTATACAGACTGTGATTTTTGTTTTTGTACAGGAATCGGGCAATATATCACACGATTGTTGTCTCCGAAAACATGTTTTGTAGTTTTTTTTTTTAGTTTAATTTTTCGAACGTTTTTTAACTAGATATAGTCTTAAATATTCTACATTTCTGATACTACATTGCCCCAAATAAAATAATATAATGCAGTGTCGACTTCCGATTTTCAGACAGCTTAATTTTAAGTTGACCATAATAATAATATAATATTATGAATAAACTCGATTAGGAGAATCTATCATCTATATGGTTAACTCAATCACAGTCTAAGAATTACAATCTACATAAATATTTAAATAAGAAGCCAGGATGAGGACGTAGAGAAGAGTATGAATAGAGTATAAGACCATGTACGAATGTACGATGTAGGTATAGGTACTAATGCACTATAGTGTACTCGTCTACTCTCCACTTCATTAGTCAAACTTCATGCTGTCAATAAATATCAATGTCCTAATGTCCTACAATAAAATCCAGTACTCAGTAGATATAGATGATTAAATTATGTAGGTTTACCCACTTTATGCGTTGAAATAATCAGAAAAATACACTCTTTCTGGAATTTAAAAGTTAAAACTAAAACTATCTAGTTACTTATGTATAGGTTTCCGACGCATATTAAAATTGAAAGTTGTTAATAATTGTTATACTGTTTAAATCAAAATATAAAGGAGTCTGGAAGTGGGAACATAATATTTATGAATAAAATATTATAAGTCAATATAGGTACCAACCTATACTCAATAGAATATATAATTTATACCTAAGTGTTTTAGAGTCATCAAAAAAATATAAAAATGTCTAATTCCAGGGATATTATTCCGCTCGAAATTCGAATTAACTATATAATACTCATAACAATATTAAATTATAATAGTAGATATAAGTCACTATCACCATTCATCTTACGACACCAGTGCAGCGTTGTTTTACCTACGCAAACTACCAAAATTCTCACGGCATGGTTTAGTTTTGACAAACCTTTGTCCTTAATGACTCGACGGTGATTTTTTTTTGTTCTAAATTCCAATTAAGAACAAACGGTTTTTTCTGACATTATATACGTTAGATGCATAAATAATATATTAGATAATGTTGCCAAACGAGGGTACCTAATAATTAATATACCTAGTTGTGGCGTACACATATATTTTAAATGGTTATTTATGGGATGGGGTGTTCATTAAAAATTATAAATGTAAAATAAAAATAAATATTTGTAAACAACATATTTTGATACTTCTAATGTATATAATATATATATGTATAATCAGCCATCTGGTTTACAATGCAATTATTGAGCAAAACATATACCTATCACTGACAAACCACTTGAAAAAGTTGAAAAGTTATAAAGAAAAGTTGAATAAATATTTAACATTATTCCTACTTTTAACTTTTAAGTCATAACTCGAAAGGGTACAATTCCATACTTACTACAATAGAGGTAATTTAAATTTTAAATGTTCAAAATCTGAATGGTTTAAACATAATGAACAAAAATAACGAAACGTAACTCGTAAGGTACCTGTTCACACATACCTACCTCATAATATTATATAGGTACCTAAATATCTTAACCAATATAATTTAAACATAGTAAAAATATAATTGTTTCACAATTGATTGTGAAATGTTTAATGTGTCTAAACTCAAAATTAAATATCTGAATTATGATATCTGAATCACATCATAATAATTGTATAAAAATAAAATACTATGTATATATATGTTGAAATATAAGTTTTTATACCCTTTCACTAATAGTCAGTAAATAAAAATTGTTGATGCATTTATATAAAAACTTTAAAATCCCCAGTAATATTCAAAAGCGCCAAGAAAAACAAAAGAAAAATTAAGGAAAACGGGACTTTTTAAGCAAAATCGGTTTTTCACAAAATTGAAATTGGTTTTTGTTGTAACTTTAAAACAAATGACCATAGATACATGAAATTTTCACTGGTTGTTTATATTTTCATTTTCTATACATGTTAAAATTTTCAAAATATTTTGAACTGTTTAGGGACATTTCATTTTCCATTTTTTTTTAGTTTTTTTTTCCAAAAATATCAATAAAATTTTATTTGTTGGTTAAAAAAGCTTGAAAATTTAATAGAAGGATCCTAGTATATTGTTTCAAAAGCAGATGAAAAATATTAAAATCCTTAGTCACAGTTTTTTTTTATCAGCATTTAATGTTCAAAAATTGACAAAATATGGAAAAATCACGAAAATTAGCAAATTATTTTGAGTTAAGAAATCGTAAAAATTTTTCTTTTTAAATCTAAGATTTTAAAATGTAATACAAGATTCCTTATAAGATCATCTACCTTTATCAAAAAAAAAAAATGTCTATAAGAAAGTCAAATTAAATTTTTACGAGCGTTTGAAATTCAAATTTTTACAACATTGGATATTCACTCGATTTCTCATGTAGCGATTTCCGTAGTTTTTTGTGATTCAAAAACGAATAACTGTAGATACATGAATATTTCACTGAATGCTTATACTAGCATTTCCTATACACCATACAATTTTGAAAATATTTTGACTTTTATTGAGCTGCTTACGGGCATTTTCAGTTTTCAATTTTTTTTTATTTTTTTTTCAATTTTTGTCAAAATTTATCACATTTAAAATTTAATAATAATTTTGTAGTTAAAAATGTATAAAATGTTCAACTTTTATAGCTAAGGATTGAAAATTGGAAACAAGGTTCCACATAAATAGTTTATTTATAAATTACTTTATTCACAATAATATCATCAAATATACTTGGTAATATCATAGGCTGACTGACCGTTTTCGCTCAGAATCGTTTTCTTATACAAAGATATAGATATATATGATTATATTATTGAATTCAAATTTAACACCATCCATTACAGTGACCCACTTGTAACCTACTGTACAGCAGAGCAAAATCCACTTACCCACCTTTTTAAATAATAATTCAAAATATTAAAGCATTTTTAAAAATGAATTCTTATAATCTAAAATTGAAATAGAATAGGTACCTAATTATTTATTTTAAAGATTTTATATTTTTTGAACAATGTTGCTACGGTGTAGCAAAAATAAATAAAATATATATTTTTTAATGTGCACAATTAATGAATTAAATATGTTGGTCAATTTTTAAAATACTTTTTACTCACAACTCTGAAGCACATCGACGTATGCCATGACACTGGATATTCATTGATTTTGCAGAAGTATATATAATAATCTTAGTTCATCAGAATATTATCATTATCCGTTTATAATTAGATACCTAGAAAGTTAAATAACACTCGTATAAATGTATAATACCTACAGAAATTCTTGTGAATTATTAAAATAAAACCCGTAAAAAAACGAATGCATTTTATAAATAAAATAAAAGTCAAATATAACTTTATGTTGATATTTTAAAAGCTGTCGATAAAATTATAAACAATAAATAGAATACTGACAATAAAAATAAAAATGACACAATAGCACTGCACTGTTGTTGTTGGCATTTATCATTATAATATTATTTGATACCTACATTGCCGATGTCCTCTGTGGCTCTATTCATAAACCATATTATACACTATAAATGCAATGGTATTAGTATAAAATATTCTAAACAAAATATAAAACAGTAATGATTACTTTATTTCAATGTAAAATTTCACTATAAAAGGTTAACTTTGCAAAGTCCATACTGAAAAAGTTTTGTTTGAAAAAGCATTCAGACTTGTAAACCATAGCCTGTTTATTAAATTATCGTCAGTTACAAGGCTGCACTTCTATAAGAGGCTTATTGTACCTAAATACTAACACGCCATGTCAATCATGGTAGTCTATTCTTTTTAAAATAATTCCAGAAAAATGAAATTTATCGGTATTTGTATAAATAAAAAATTTATAAACCAAATGGGTTGAAACTTGAATAGTTATAGGTACACTTATAATAATTATTATAGAGTTACATTCCTACATAGTAATGCGCACCGTGGAAGGTAATTAAAACTGGTCTTGTGAAATGTTTTTCTTATCATCGCCCTCTATCGTTAATTATTACACTCCACGGGCCCAACACAAATATATTATATAATATACCTATTCACATAATGCGATTTTGTTCACATGACCAACCCACATGGCCGCATTCACTACGAATATAGCTATTGTGTCCACAAGTCTCGAAAATTGGATTTGGCGCCATCGGTGTACGGAGCATAACTTGGTAGCATGTTATTAACAAACATTTAAATGTTTCTTTTAAAATATATATATATACGCGAATCCGATTGTGATTTTTAAGGTACAAAATGTTTCAAAAAGATACCTATAATACAACTATTATACGGGTATATATTATTATATAGGAAAAGCCGTAAACGTATGGTCATTAATGGACAATTGGTCCGTCATTATATAATATATACGTACGTATGGGCTGCAGTGGTCCAAAACCAATATTATATCCCAGTAACACAGATGCCATACCTCACAATAATAAATTGAGGTTGATGGTTGGACAGATTAGCAGGTATATTATTGTGAATAAATAAATTGGTTTGTTTTTAGATTGAATAATATTGTTATACTCACTATATCTATTCACCATAAAACCGATTCACGTATTGTTAGTTCAGTTAGTTGAATATTTTTAAAACTAATTGATTTACAAGCATCGCACTGAAAACAAATATTACATTACTTTTTCATTGCAATAAAACGTAAATACGTAATAATTTAACGTAATTAAAATAACATTGGAATTAATGATGAAGACTGAAGAGTATCAAAGCGGTATAAAACGCAGAAATTAAAAAAATATGTTAAATGTATCAATTGAAGGGACTTTTTAATAAATGATTTAAATTTAGTTATGCATTTCATACAGTTTTCCCGATTTGGCTATGTGGCTATATTAATTTATACATGTGCTTGAAAAATGTATATATTTTTATTTGTATACGTTTATTAATTCCAATTGAATCATTTTTTTTTCATGATAGGTGTATATTAAATGTCTATTTTATATAACTTTAATTTGTAGCGAGAAAAAAGTTTGGATTCTTTTAAAAATCAATTTTAATTTTTGAACTAATTAATAAAGTCATAAATGTTAAAATCGTGAAATGTTTTAACAGCAAAAACATTAATATCGCTAAGTAAAAATTCTATTCATTGATGTACGGTATACCTTATGGCTTATTTATTTATATTAAATACGGGACGAACCCAATTACATTTTTTTGCATTGAAAAATAATTAACATGAAAAAATTATAAATATTTAAGAATGGACAGACAATAATTACACTAAATACTAAGGAATTGTGGGTCCTCATTGGTCAGTTTCATCATACGGACAATAGGGCGATTCGTTAAATAATAACAGCGGCTAAAAAGAATACGGAATGGGAAAGAGGATCTGGAACAATATATGTAGGAACTCTGAAATTAACTTTAGAAGCTTTGAAACATTTTTCACTCAAGTTCGAGTATATAGACACTACTAATTTATTTGTTTTATACTCGTAAAAGTTATGAGTTGGTGGCTGGTTTGAGGAGGGGGGGGAGTAATAGGGTCGGGACGACCCCTCACTCATTAAACCATATTTTCAGTCGGCAAATTGTCAAATATAAAAATAAAAAAATTTAGTTGAATAAAATGTCCACTGCAGATGAAAAATTATACTATTTTAATCTCAGTGCCTCAATGTAATGAATTTTTTCACCGTGTTCCTGCTACCACTAACATTTAATGAACATCGTACTGCGTATTAATTGTTTTTTACACAGGCTGTAAATAAACGGATTTCTTGGGACCCGGATAGCAAACGGTCGCCAATTAACCGTTGGTGGGCGCTGAGCGGTCAGTGGTCACCTTTATCTCCGGAATAATTCAAGTTAAGCTGTCAAGTGATTTTTTGGACATTTTTTTATAATGTTTTCGTGTGATGGTACTCTCAAAAAAAGTAGCACAGACTTAATTTGTAAGTTATGATAAAAAATTTTAAAATGCTCAATTCTTCCAAAAATGTGGTTTTGAGTTTGAAATACCAAAAATGGAAATTATTTTTATGCTGAATATTTGGTGAAATTAGAATTTACCTATCTGCAGCATATTGCTTTACTATTTACGTTATTTTCAATAAACCACGTAAAACTTTATAATTATAAAGTTATTTCTAACATTTTCATAATATTAAAGTAACTCAACATTTACTTTTTTTCATTCGGTGTGCAATAGCATAGAGTAGTTTTTGGTGAAATCAGAACTAACTAATATTGGAACAATTCTAGTTTGACTCCCAAATGAATTTTTCAAATATTTAATTTCCAAAATTTGTGTTTTAAGTTTTAACTCCCTTTTTTCGAGTTTTTAACAGGGCATGGAGCCGAAATTAAAAATTTCGGTATTTTAACCGAAACCTTAACTCTGTAATTTTAAGAACCGGAACCGAAACCGGTATCGAATTTTTATTTTTTTGAAGAACCGAGTTGGAACCGAAACTAAAAAAGTCATAAAGGTTCCAAGCCCTGGTTTTTAACGCACCATTTGGATTAGTAAGTTCAAATACATACATTTTTAATCTGTGTATCCATTTGGAAAAAACAATATTTATATTTATATTAAAATATTTGTTTATTTAAAATAATATAAATCAAATATTAATTAAACTACCGTCATAAACATAAAATAAAAATGAATGGTGGTAATATCATGTTAATGTAAAATACATTAGTCTTGGAATATCAAATAACCCTTTATTGCGGCTCGATTGAATTTCCAACAAAAACTCCAATGTATTTGTACTTATACTTACTTTTTATAACTTTTAAGCAATAGTATGGAATTGTAGAATCAAAAATATTCATATTTTGTATAGGATGTATTTATGTATGGATTGAAGTCGTCAATTTTAATATTTCACTTACCATGAGTCCATGACCCTTTAAAAATATTACGTAACGCCGGTGTCGCAGGTTTCTAATACTCTCAAATGTTTTTATCCCCCGAGTTAACATTATCCTAGGATTACTTTAGGGTGCCGCTTGTAAATTGCGTCCACGTTAAGCAGGTAGTGCAAATAGTATTGTAAATTGTGCCCGGTATTTTTTATTTCTAAAATGGGTTTATTAAATTGCACCTATAGTAGGCATCTAAGTGTCAAGTGACCTTGAATTCTTCGATATCTGATGATGATTGACTTAGACAAGTTATGGTGTATAGAAAATTTGTTAAAGAGTTGCACTAAAAATCAAAATTTTTTTGAAAACAGATTTTGCGTACAAATTCCCGTTTTTCCTTCATTTTTCTTTTGTTTTTCACGGCGCTTTTGAAAACTACTGGGAAATTTATACCCCAAAGTACCAACTAGATTAACTTTTCTATCAGAAAAGATACTGTTGAAAAAAATCTAAGCATTTTTACTGTCCTAATAGGTGATGACAGGCACAAAAATGAAAAAAAATTAAATATTAAAAAAAGAACACACATCATTGTAAAATTAAAATGTAAATAGATGGAAAAAATTGTTCAGCAATAAAATAAAAGTAATATTACGAGGACTGAAATATTTAAAAATAATGTCACCTTAATGATTACTATGCTAATGTAATAAAATAACTTATAAGTTATAGCATTATTATGATTTTTAGGCACTCTATAATACCTATATAATTATCGAATTAATCCAACATAAAAAAATAAACCTAATATATTTTTACTGGTGGTACTATTTTAGCCCCCCCCCCTCCCACGGTAAAAATATCTTAGGCATATATTTTACTAATTACATATAGGTACAATTATTACACGGTACTTTAAAATTAAAATAAGTATAAGTATTTTTACCGGGTTGGAGAGAGGTAAAATATTCTAGGTTAATTTTACCAGGGGACGAGAGGGTAAAGATATCCCGGGGTAAAAATCACCTGTTACACATTTAAATTAATTTTAAGTTATTACCTATTATTATAGCATGCACCTATTCAGTATTCACATTATTCTACGCTAAGGTTCGAGGCGGTATTGACTTAAAAGTTAAAAACAATAATATAATATGATAGAAATATACACTACCTAATAAAATAATTTAGTATTAATGATACAGTAAATGGAAAATTGTCTGCAAAAATTAAATCAATAATCCTAATAGGTATACTACGAGTATAATAAATTACTTTAATAGCAATATCAAAACAAATATCGTGAGATATACTATTGATATGGACTGCTGACTGACAGACAATTTCCGCACAGAATCGTTATTTTTGTATAATTCAATACGAATAGGTCTATCTAAGAATTCAAAGTTAATACATCAAATTACAGTGACCTACTCGACAACTAATTTACAGCAGCGTAGTATCCACTTACCCATCTTTTTTTTTCATCTAAAATTGTAATATATTATTTTGATTTTGACATACTTTGAACCGTGACTTGTAATCATATGATTATTTTGAAATCTTCTTGTATTTTTTAAAAATTTGAAATGGTTAGTATACTTTGGCACTTGCGACTTGCTATACACATATCTCATAATTTTTATTAAATATTAAATATTATGCTGCTCGTATTCGTGTTAATCAGTTCTGTCACAAAAAAAAACTGCGCACGCAACTCGGCTAAGTCGTGAGAAAACCACGCATTCGATATGACCTAGATAATTAAAATATTCGCACGCGATTCGGAAACACCAATAATTATCAACTAAGATTTAATTACCCGTTTGTTACGTGCAAAAGCCATAATATGGACGATAGCTGTACAATTATTTTAAGATGTTAAACCTTAGATCGAAAACTGAAAATACCTCGCGCATGTAAATCCGCCTTCTGTAGCACTGAAGATAAAACATATCGTATGACCGGACTTAACTGGGTATCATCGTGACCCAACCTTCGACTTTCGACTTTCAGTTACTAAATGTAGACATTAGAGTTTAGACGACCATTGTGGTTAGGTTCGTGGATAAGAAGTGTTTGTGGAGGCAGAGATCGTGCGTAACGATGTGTGTGACCGTAACCACAATAATTATACCTACCATTATTATAGGCAGGTAGGTATATTATATTATTAGTATAATACATAGTATACAATTTGTAATATAGACAGGCATAAACGGATTACGGATAACAGAAAAGAAAACGCGAGCACACCTCAACGGAGATCGTGGTGATGGCAGCGGAAATTCGACCGTAAAAAATCAGATAGTATTATATTAAAACAATATTATAATATAATTTCTCATGAGTATGATTTCTATTCAAATTGGTCGAAAACGACGGCGAGAAAAATATGGAAAAATGAAACTCAATTGCAAAAGTAGGTAGCTTGTAGTTACTAAAACAAAAAAAAACTTTCTGAATCTAAATATTTTTTCCAGCTAAGTTTGAAAAAAACAATATATTTTTTACCTATTTTGCCTCATTTAATTAATAAAAATGTAGGAAATAAATGCCACATTTTAATGTAACATGTTGCCTATGCATATTTACCTATGCACAACAAATAAGTGAATCTAAAGAGTGTATTAACATAAATCTTTTTATATTTTGAACATCTGTTTCATTAATAAAGTGGTTAGAAGTATGTTAAAATTTTTATTATGTTGAAATTCTAAGAACATTTTCTGTAGTCTGTGAATAATATGATTGGTAAATAATTATTAAATATTTAAATTGAGTTTATTCGTGAAATTATTTTTGATGGATAATTTAAAACTCTGTTTATTTAAGACTCGGTAAGACGAGTAGGTATAGATAAGATTTGGTGGATGGAAAATCTGTGTTTATCCCGTGTTCATCCTGTGTTTATCTTGTGTTATTGATCAATACAGTAACCTGGGCATGTTGTAAATATTTACAAGATATATTACCTGTCTGCTAGTAAGTGTATAGTAATTATTTTGTCCCATGTATATTGTTACATCGAAAATAAAAATAAATTATTTAGAAATTACTTGTTGATTCAATTGACTGGTAGTCTTCGATCAATGTTAGCGATCGAGTGTAGCGTATTGCGTATAGACGTATAGTATATTACTGAAAACTAAAAAAAGTATATACTGGTTTGATCATAAATGGTCGGTAGGGGGTAGATACTATAATAATATTATATAGGTATAGAAAATATCGAGGGCCTAACCTAAAAAATATGTGTTACACGCAACTGTCTGGTTGTACCCTTAATCTACGGTTTTCTAGAATTGTGATTGTCAATAATAGCACTATCCTGTATTTCACATAATATAGTCATTAAAAAATATGAAGACCATATTGATCTGGACAACATTAATTTGCATTCTCAACCAGGTAAATAAAGTTTTTCCAAAAAACCGGTACGAAATCAACTGACACATAGAACATTAGGAATTTAGGAGCCGTATTGAATGATGTGTGGTATACATGATAATGGCAAGAATGGTTCAAATTGTTTTGTTGGATAATCTATTCAAAATAATAAAATAACTAGCAGTTCACTTAAATATATTTGGAAAAAAGGCATCATTTTTGATTTTTATACATGCATACTATGCATATTTAATAATGGGGTAGTTTGAATAATTGTTATGCATTTTTACTAATATTTTTTGCATATTTAAAATTTGTTCATGCATATTTTGCCTTTTTCAGTTTCTATAGGTTGCGAGCCCTAGTTATGAATGTAAACATCAGATAATATTATAATATAACAATTAAATTAGAATTATCCATCACCCTCTTCATAAACGATTAATGTGTTTCTAACAAGATAACCTATCTAAAACTTAGCGGTGTACCATCGTTGTCGTTACTTTAGAAATTGTTGGAGCGTGGTATAAACCTCATGCCGCTATATTACATAATGGACAAAACACGAGTTCAAACCATTATATAGCATATCTGAAACAAGCACATTCCAATAGGGTTTCTGTCAACAACACAACATTTGCTGAATAAAGATGGTCAAATAACAACAAAGATGTATACTTAATGTGGTATCATGGCTGGAATTTCGATACATTTTGCATTGTTTTCCGAAGCTACGCAATGCTTGTTCTATAACATATAAGTTTCATGTATTTTTTAATCAGAGTATAAAGTTTTTATTTTGTATTTGTTGATAGTTTTTTATTACTACCTTTATTATTTTTACAATTTTAATTGTAAAAACATTTGTCAAGTAGTTCATTTTTTAGAATATTTTAAAATATCAATATTATTTTGAGTATATTAATTTAGAATGTAATAACTTTTTTTTTCACAATTGTTGTCATATGTTTAAGTAGCGTATTTTTTTTTTTTTTTTTTTTGACAGATCTTCCTGTTATACTCTGTATATTGAGTGTGGCCAGTGTGGGTCTGGGGGTCTGAGAATTCTTTATAATTTGTGCATCCTCAAAAATATAGGTCTAGTTGCGCATATGGGCCTATAATGGGGGTTTTATCTGTTAGAGTAATAAAATCGATGTCCGACAATAACATAAGTTGATTACCGGGTACCTGTTTACCTGCACTGATACCGTTAAGTTGATTCCCAGGTCATTAAGAGGTACGTACGAGTTGATTCCCCGGTCATCGAGAGATATGTACGAGTTGATTCCCTGGTAATTTTATATTATTTTCAATGTTTAGTCAAATACCTATACAGCATATTAGCCTAACCCAAGAAACACCACGAGGAGGTTGGCTGACAAGTTTCATAAAACGTTGTTCGTTTTGGTTTTTTCATATTTTGAAAATTATTCAAATTTTTTGTCAAACAATTATTAGTAAAAAAATTTAGTATGTATTATTATTATTATTGAAAAATTTAGTAATTAGGTAAAAAATTATTATTGAAATAATGTAGTAATTTAGTAAGAATTTATAACACATTATTTTAAAAATTGGTATCTGATAATGAGATAACCAGTATACCATGACATATAATGACCCGGGAATCAATTAATACATAAAGTAGGTCTCGGGAATCAACTCACCTACTGCGCCGACGATATCGTTCAGTAAGAGTTTTACTATGGGACATATTATGTACATTTATTTTTTATTATTTTTTACTTTATTATTTTAGTTGATTGACTTAAATATTTTAATATAATTAAAATTACAAAAGTAAAATGTTTGAGTCAAAATAATCGTTTTTGCAGATTAAAGAAGTCCAAAACAATTAGTTCTGTATGTAAAACTTTTTTATAATTCTTTAAAAATTCCATTATCATCTAAAAAAGTTAATGGCATTATTCAGAATTTTTAGGGCATAATATAAAAGCATTTTTTAAAGGTATTATTCGGGTTTTCAGGGAATTACATTTCCAGTCCTACAGGAAATAACTAGTCATTCTAAAAAAAATATAATAAGATTTTTAAACTGGAATATACAAAAACTGTACACCAACCAAAAATGATATATAGAAAATATTAATTATCTGGCTAACATAGAATTTAAACAGAAACGTGTAAACCGCCAACTACCTACCTAATTACCTATCTACCTAATATTATTATGTATGAGTTGCGAGTCCCAAGCCTGGAAAAAAGTGTGAAGGTACTAATCTTATGATAATTTTTGTTTTTTATGTATGCAGAAATCCAAATTTTATTTTTTATTTATATTATAAAACTACTACTCACAATTATCTTTAACATATTGGTCATTTTTATATTTATTTATTTTTCAATCCTTCAAATATTTTAATATTTTAATACAGTTATTAATTGCATTATCAAAATTTTATAGGTGTAACATAATGTTTTGTAATATTTAAATACAATTAATAATTTTCCCACACTTTGATGTACTACTTTGAAAATTAATATGTTTTTCTAATTGCGTATCGTATTGCTGCGCAGTTTTAAAGAATATAATATGAGCACGGCAGGAACTTAAAAATCTCGTACTTGGTTAGTCCGCAACTGCCTTCTTTTTTTTTTTTTTGACAGTTTATTATACCTACTTTACACTAACATCGAGAAATTGAAGAAACCTAATCCGGATAATCTCTTAAATTTGGTTTATCTCATTGCGTACTTCATTGCTGTGCAATATTTACGAGTAAAGTCCAAGTTAAACCCTGAAATAGTTGTGTTATGCGATTATGGATTTCATGGGCTTACAGTTTAATGTATATAATATAAATGAAAGTTGAATATTAATAATTTAAGCACGAGAAAAAGAGGTGAGTATATATGTTTTAAAAATTATCCTGAATGTGTACAAATGCATATTATTATACCATCGGAACCTTGTATAGATAGAATACATTTAAAAATAGACAAACTAATATTAACTGCAGTAACATATAATATCGTAAAAGTAACGGCGTATAATATAATTATTATGTAATAAATTAAGTACAAGCAACAAATTCAAGTAAATATAATAAGCTGTTTTTACTTAATTTAATGAAAAATAGCGATCAATAACTTAAAAAAGTATCTATCCACATAAATAGTTCAATTAAATTAAATTTGATATTCAGTAGATATATAGTAAAATTAATTTCCAATGATTGAATCATAATAATAATGATTACATAATAATTATAAACTCAAATATTCAAGTCTCCATATTATCATGTAAAACAGTGACACTAAAATTGATCCCTAAATGTTCGATGAATACATGTATTTCTGCGTAATTCGATCAGTTATTTTTTTATCATAATATGTGTATTTGTTTTATGGCGGTGTACAATTATTTCCAATATTAAAACTGTGAAAGAAATGAAAAAACCGATGATCAGAAAAGCTATGAGTGATGCAACGTCTTTAATTTCAACGCTAACCAAAGATTCTTCGGTCGTAGTTTTCCCTGCGGTGCATTTCGGTTTTTCAGCATGCCATAAACGGAGTTCCCTTTCCATAAGACCAGTTTCCCGTAAAATACAATTTCTGAAGAAAAAAAATATATGTATATAGAGATATGTTAATTATTATTTTTTCATTTCCTGACGAAACATTATTCACAAGAATATAATATTACGCGTAATTGATCAATTTTCTGTACGGTGATTCCTTTCGAACCAAGTAACCAGTAGTTTCCGGTCTGTGGAGTGGCAATTCCGTTAAATCACATTTTTCCTTCTCAGTAAAAATGTCGTTTATTAACCAATAACTGGTGGCCGGATCGGTGAAAAATGCATAGTGACCTTTTTTTATTTTTTTCACCCCATCTTTAGCCAGCAGATACTCTGATTTCGGTTTAATTTTATTGTCGATAATTTTTTTCAAGTACGGATTGATTTCCCCGTATACCTTTACGCACACACGTTCAAACATTATCGTATAGTACAATATAAATAATACTTAATGTACATTTCAATCACGAGAGTATATATTTAATATGATTGGACGTACTTCAATAACTTTAGTAGCAACGTTGAAATCTTCAACGCCAACGTCTAATCCGCTTTCTTCAAGTTTTTGAACCGAATCGATATTTATAATGGTCGGACGCAATAGTCCGGAGACAATACTCGATGAATAAAATTGATACATAACCAAACTGAACACGAACATTAAAAGCACAATTAGCCTATTGCTAAGTTTCGTAGGTTCCATGGCTGTTCCTAAAAAAAAAAAAGTATTAAATAAAACATTTCAAAAATACATTTCAATAACAAATACATAGGTGGAAAAGTGGGTTAACCGCTCTGCATCTTATAGGTGTTGTGGTTGTTTCAAACATTTTGATGAATTTTCAACTAGAAAATAATTTGTGCATTTTTGCGATTTCAAGGTTATTTGTCAAAATTCTAACTTTAAACATTCACAAAAAAATATTGTGATTTTTTTTCGGTAAAAAAACAATTTAAAATTTTGGAAAAAATAAAAACTTTTTTATCGTCATTTAAATAAATAAAAACTAAACAAATCCAAAAACGCCAATTAAATATAAATATTTAAAAAAGCGTCAAATGTTTCAAACATTTTTTTCGTGTGCATATACCTAATGCTAATATAAATATTTGGTGAACATTTCAAGTATTTACGGTTATTCGTTTTTGAGTTACAGCAAAAAAAAAAATAAAAAAAATATTGATTTTGTCAAAAACTGGTTTTATTTCTCAAAAATACAAACTAAATCTAATTTGCTACCTGAAACCACCTCTAAAATTGAAAACCAAAGCATTATTTCTATTACAAATCATGAACAGATAAAAAAACGCATCTCGTAAAATCAATACATATTTTATCGCTTCACCAGTAATTGTAGATAATAGAATAGAATATTAAAGTGCGTATATTGTAATACTATGAGTATTACCTTGTTGGCACAACGTGCCAATTTTTAGTAGGACAATATCACTTAATACTCTCAACGAGAACATTTGATTCGATTCATAATGCATAATTGCACAATAAACAAATCCGGATAATATCAGTATACATATTATTGAAAACCAAACAGCCGTTTCAAATGGACGCAAGAATATGTTCGTTGACGCCGTAGACGATCGAGGATGACGAAAGATGAAGCAAGGCCTTTAACAAAGAAAAAACGTAAAATCTAATAGTATTGTATTCAGCTTAAAGTGTATAAATACAGTACGTTTCGACAGTTAAACTAACACTAATCTATTCAGTTAATTTACATACAAATGTTTCCAAGTAGAAATAGCAGAGTAATCGACGACATCATATCTTTCAGACCTCAGTGCATTTAAACTTATTGAAAAATCGACCTCTCCAGATATCAACATTCCAACTATTCCGTCCCATTTGTTATTAATTTTGTAACCCCATGAATTCGTCGTTTGAATATTTAATCTAGTATGATACATAGGAACATATTATTATACATATAACAGTTGTATATTATAAGAAAAAAGCTGATAATTAAAGATAAATAAGATAATAAACGCAATAGTATAGGTCATAGTGGGTACATAATACATAATATTAATATCTGTAACAATACTTAACGTGATGTTTAATAAAATTTTCGTCAGCGGATACATTATGGCAAAGCTAAATTTTTGCACAGAGTTCAATCGATCCAAATTAAACGTTTGTAAATATTTAACCAGTTCTTCACTAGATGGTCGAATATCCGTACCATTTTTCTTAGCCAAAGCACCATAAGGGTTTCCCTAAAATATTATCATAACTATATGCTTTAACATGTTTCTTTCTTTTCATCCGATTATAATCAAACAGTGTATACTAAGTCAAATTGCACCTGCACATTTGATTTAAATTATAATCATAACATATTAATAAAGTAAGTGAGTTACTCATTTTTACTGTCTGGGTTTTTTATTTGGATCTATCCCACAATAGATATCTATCTCCCATTTTGACCTCTTATTTTCTTGATGGTCTTAAACTAGAACATGTTTCCTATATTTAAAGATCTCGGATACGGTAAATATAGCTCTTAAAATTTTTGGATTTGTCATACGTAACACTGAACTATTTAAGTCTGATAGATGCTTATCTGTACCTTATTATATTATGATTTTGTTCGTTCTCTATTTGAGTACATACCCGTTGTCAGAAAACCGTTATTAGTCAAAGACCAGATACTTCTTGAATTTGTTCAATAAATATATAAACTGTATTGCTTTCAAAATGAGCATTCATCAAATACTTCACGATGATTAAAATATAAGACTCTAAATATTCCTACACTTGCCTCTCGCGCTGCGATAAAGCAGATTTGGACTTCTCATAATATTATACTCAGTACTATATGGTTCACTGAACATTCTCTGCTTAACTCCTTGCTGACATAACTTTTAGAGTCTCTTCTAGGAACCAATCCCAATTCTATGTAGGCACAAAGATATAAGACTTCCTATGAGTTATGGACAATACCATACTCTATATCATTTACACAGAGCTGCAAATAATATTATATCCTTGGGCCACCTATTGACCCATAAACTACTTTTACGTAGTTATCGTTTAACTATTATAATATGTATAGTGTATACTTAGGACTATGTTTTTTTGTATAGTAACTTTCTTATGTATAAGGTTTATTAGCCCTTTTGTATTGTAACTACCTACTCTAATAATATATGATGAAGTGTTATCATCTTGAGGATCTATGTCTCTATGTTTTTTAAATATTTTTCAACTGCAATTGTGGCTATATATCAAGAGCCTTAAATTAAATTTTCACGCTTTTTGGCCCAACAAATAAAAAAAAAATTTCTGTAAACAGCTCAAAATGAATCAAAATATTTTCAATATTTATTGTGTATAGAAAATGAAAATATAAACATTCAGTCAAATTTTCATGTACCTATTTACAGTTGTTTGTTTTTGAATTACAACAAAATAAGAAAATCGATACACGAGAAATCGAGTGCAATATTGTAAAAATATAAACATCAATTTTTTTTTATAAAGGTAGAAAATTTTAAGAGAAATCCTTGTATTACATTTTCAACTTTTCGATTTCAAAAAATTTTTACGAATTACTATTTCAAAATAATTTGCACATTTTCGTCATTTTTACGTATTTTATACCTTTAACTTTAAATATACAATAAAAAAAAAGGTGGGTAAGTGGATGTCGCTCTGTTGTATAGTAGATTACAAGTAGGTCACTTTAATGGATGGTGTTAAATTTGAATTAAATGATATAATATCATTGTATAAGAAAAACGATTCTGAGCGAAAATGGTCAGTCAGCCTATGATATTACTAAGTATTTTTGATGATATTACTGTGAATAAAGTAATTTATTTATTTACCTATTTACGTGGACCCTTGTATAAAATTTTCAATCCTTAGCTATAAAAGTTGAACATTCCATACATTTTTAACTACAAAATAATTATTAAATTTTAAATTTCATAAATTTTATAAAAAAAAACTAAAAAAATTTAAAACTGACAATTTTCCGTAAACAGCTCAAAAAGAGTCAAATTATTTTCAAAATTTTATCGTGTATAGAAAATGCTAATATAAATATTCAGTGAAATTCTCAAGTATCTATAGTCATTCGTTTTTTAATTACAACAAGATAAGAAAATCGTTACATGAGAAATCGAGTGAATATCAAATGTTGTAAAAATATGAATTTCAAACGCTCATAAAAATTTAATATGACTTTCTTGTAGACATCAAGATTTTTTACCCAACAAATAAAATATTATTGACATTCATAAATACTAAAATAAATTTGAAACTGAAAATGTCCGTAACAATTCAAAACAAATTTAAATTTAAAATATTATATGATGCCAATATAAGGGTTTACATTTATCAGTCCCGCCTTTAAATATTACACTCGCCTCGAGGGCTTGAGTGACTATTATTGTTGTAATATTATATCCTAACTATTATATATCCCATTTAATCAAACAAAAAATTAGCTTATATAACGAGTAATTTCACTTTATATTCTGATTGCATATTTAATAATTTTAATATTTTCTTATTTTAGTATATTCTTATAGCTATTTTTAGACAAAATATTTAAATATATTCTCCTCTGAAAATTACATAGATTGTCTGAATTGTTACATAAGTAGATTTTACATTCTTGTTCAAAGCGTAAGTTTATTGTATAAGTTGTAACTTCATTAAATTTAAAACTATACTTACTATAGTAACTACATTCAACGTTAAATTTCCTAAATTTGATCTTTTATCAAATTTCCATAATCGATTTCCCCATTTTCCAAAAGTTTTATTAACAACATCAATCATTAGCTTTCCTCTTGGTTCGAAAGCTGTACGATAAATATCAAAAATATGCCAATTAGTAATAATGCCATCCATCTCATTAGGATATGCTAATAAAATTTCACTGCTGATTGAGAGATTAATTTTTTTTGTTGATAAAAAACTTTGAATTTTATTATTTGATTTTTTGCTCATCACCATTAGCCAATGATAGCTAGCGTTCCATAACCAACTTTCTGAAAACTTAACATAAACAATTAACATTTTTATAATAAAAGATGAACATTTTTTAAATGGTAACTTATTTATGTACCTATTATGTGCATTTTAATAAGAACTCATATTTAGCATAATATTTTTCTGAATCAAATAGAATTAAAGGAATACTTTTATAATGATATTCGAATACAATATAATGTAAGTCTGTTCGATTAAAAAAAAAGGAATAAAAGTTGTATAAAAAATTTAAATCTTGATTATTAGATAGTTTATTTAAATAATTTTTAACATTCGAAAAGTGTATACCCAAAATTTTTGTTTTAGGTATAAAATATTAATTAGTTATCCAAGACTTTTATCAAACAAAAAGAATTTAACTCCTCACCTCATATTTTTGTAGCTATTGTTTTGAAGAACTATTTTAATACTTAAACTTACAAGCTCGTGATATGCTAATAAAATAATTTATCTTTATTATACTTTTATAATTAAAATAAAAAATGCATTCTCTCTTAATTACGTAAGGTAAATGTTTTTAAATTTGAATGGATATTACTTTTAATTTAAAAAAAATATAGTTCATAAAACATAATACTTATTGTTATGAAAATAAATATACAGTAGTTTACCTTGAACAATGGATCATCATTACATGACCAATCGATGATTATTCCTAGTAAAGGAGAATACACTGTTACTGTAAACAAATCATCCAAACTAAACGCCCCATAAAAATCTTCTTTATTGCGGTGTGTGACCGCTATTTTTTTTTCATTGAATTTTTTCATATATCTGATTCGATCTAATGTATGATGAAAATTTAATTATGACAATTTTAACAATATATAATAACTAAATAATTTTTATGCGTTACCTGACAGTGACCAACACGTGTATAAAATAGCAGTGTCTAGATTTCTGACTGTTAAAAATCGTTCCATTAATTCATGTTGTGCATCACAATAATTTTTGTCAGATTGACTCCCAGATATTATATATGTTGCCAAAAACGGCAATACTACGCTAATGTAATCCATGGGTCCAACACTATTTGCCTAATATCTGTTCTGAAAAGTTTTGGTGAAACGTATTTTTCATTTATGAATACACATTATGCATATACGTTATTATAAAATGACTGAATGAGTGTACTTTGGGTGATATTATAAAGGTAGTTATTTTTGACAGGATTGTCATGAAAATTACATCAAAGAGAGTTTTAATGACCTGCACTTCTATGAGGTTTGTTTTATATATTTTATGGTGAATTTCAAATGAAATATTCTGATGTGTAATGTCAAATTGAAATAAGTGGATGACGTGTCCCTCAAAACATTATTTAGGTAATTAATTAATAATCGTTGTGAATATTAATGTATATATATATATATATATATGGTTATATAAAATAATATATATTTTTATAAATTATAATTTTTTTTATCATGTAAAACTCGATATGTTTTATTGATTACTATAATTTTAAGATGCATTGTTTATGCTACTAAAAGTAAAAATATAATAAATATGGGACTATGTACAACATATATTATTTTATTTTATAGTTGATTAAAATCGAAAATATAAAACTATTCAGTATGTCAATGTAAATTAATTAATTTTCAATAAAATAATTACCTTGGATAGTATAAAAGTTTTTTTTTTTTGCGGGGTTGAGGCTTTGACAACTAAGGCCATTAGCCTGTGGAACTGTGGGGAGGTTACTGTAGGTTTTGGACACGTGTGTGTTTGTTTTGGCAGGATTTTCTAAGTGGTTGCCCGTTGGTATTTTCCATGCCCGGGTAGGGGATGGCAGCCTCTCTCTCCGGACACCGTGACTGCCCCAAGAAAAATTCCACCCGTGGCCGAGTTCGAACCGGCGACGGTGCGCGTCGCAACCGACGAATTAGTACACTCGGCCACTCCGTCCCCCTTAAGACTTTTATCAAAGATTGAACAGAAACTAAATTAAAGTGTTAAAAAAGGTGGGCAAGTGGATGTCGCTCTGCTGTACTGTAGGTTACGAGTGGGTCACTGTATAATGGATGGTATTAAATTTGAATTCAATGATATAATATCATTGTATAAGAAAAACGATTCTGAGTGGAGACGGTATGTCAGTCTAGGTATAAGACATATTATATACATATCTATGGTATTAAATTATATGGAATTTAATTTTCCTTAATTTTTCTTTTGTTTTTCACGGTGCTTTTGAAAACTACTGGGAAATTTTTACTTTTAACCCCCAAAGTACCAACTGCATTTACTTTCCTATTATAAAAGATACTGTTGAAGAAAATCCAAGCACGTTTACTGTCCTAAAACGTGATGACAGACACAAAAAAAAACACACATCATTGTAAAATCAATACATTCATCGTTTCACTCAGAATCTAAAAAAATATATCCTTTTAATATTTTGATTTTATTATGACTTGTAGATTCTAGAATACACCTATAGGACAATTATTACCTGTGTTCATTTTTCAGCACATAGAATGTATATAACTAGTAGCTACTAATAACTACTTATTTTTTTTCCAATCTTAAGTTTTACTAACGTGGGATAAATAAAAAATTTCAATCTGCGCAGAAACGTTTCTAATTTCTTACGATTTTTTGAAACTTTTTGTAGAAATCATATTACAAGTACTTATCTTTACAGAACCTCTTAAATTCGTAATATACTTGCTATTGTACTATCTATGTTAGTTTACAATATTTTCTTCTGAATAATTTTGATTTCTAAAATTTATTAAAATACAATTGGTTTTTATGATTGTAACTAAACCAAATTACACGCCAATATACTAGTAAATAAACAAAAGTTTTGAACTGAAATAAAATAATAAATAGTTAATTAGATAGATAAAACTATAAGTAGTTAGAAGAAAACTCATATACTAAGTATTATTATTTATACATTTTAGTATTTCACCATTGTACATTTCTCCTTCTTTTTGATATTTACCAAGGATATAGGTTCCTGTTTCAATACTTTTTACATACACTACAGTCAAATAGGGTAACTATTGATTATTTATTTAATGTAATAAAAATAAAAAATACTATATGATAATATAATCGCTAATTAATAAATGCATAATTGAAAAAATTACAATTAATCAAAATCTTTAGGTAGTGCAGGGTACACACCGCATGACTATTTTCATCTTGGCATGATTTTGTTGGAGGCACGGTCTGCAGTACACTCAAAAAATTCATGGAAAACAATTGGTAACCGAAAGTTCCATTAAGTCTGATAAATGTTTCTTCCGATTTTCTCTATCTTAATTGATCCATTTCATTAGAGATTTATACACCCATTAATAATTAGAACATAATTTAGTTTCGGTCAAGCCATTTTGGAGGAGTTCAATAACAAACACTGTGGCATGACATTTTTATATATTAGATACTCATATTATATACTTGATATGCTGTCGCTCAATGTCCGCGATCCGACGTAGTCGGATTGCCTACCATTGCAGTGTTCGGACTTATCTAGATGAATATGTAGATAATTATTTGTTCATCTTTTATCTTATCTAGATAAATAGTTATAATAGTTATAATTTAAACGTTCATCTTAGATAATTTTTTTACTAATCTAAATAAATCCATCTAGATAGATTTTTTATTGATAAAATTGCGAATTTGTGCAAACGCATTTTAAATATTGATACAGATTCTTAAACCAAGTTTATGGTTTATAAATAATGTAATTATTTTTATTTATATCATTATTATTATTATGTTCCTAGACCCTAGTGCCCAACTAAAATATGCCTAAATTTAAAACCCATTAAAAAAAAAAATTGTATCTTTTTTATCTATATTCTATAATCTTAAATACTAGCAGTACCTTTTATTCTACCAATTATTCTGTTGAAATAAATAAAAATAAAAATACACTATTAATACGAAAAAAGAAACAATATTTTAACCACATAATTTTTATTTTTTTTGAGCCGAAAGAGGTTTGACACAAAATGGTCTGAATTAATGATGACATATATAAAAAAAAACTTATGTCTGGTAAGCCAAAAGATAAGTGGTTTGACGCAAAATGGTTTGAATTAATAGTAATATATAAACAAAAAAAATGTATGTTTAGTGAGCCGAAAGATAATAGGTTTGACGCAAAATGGTCTGAAAATTTAGAAATTTTGAACATGAAAAAAATGATAATATAAAAAAAAAAAAAAACACCAGACAAGACACAAAAGCAGGTTGATTGATACGTGATGGCGAGGTGCGTGCAGATGTAAAGGCCACTGGTCACCTCCATACGTTTTAACGGCTGGTCTCTAAAGCTTATCTCGTGTTCCTCGGCCCTAGGAGGAGGGAGGGGTGGACTGCGGCTTCACTCTCCTCGGAAGCATCCGCACAGCATCAGGCGTGTGACCTGTCTCACTCCCTTCCACGTGGTGACCATTATTCGCCTGGCGCGTCCACGTGGAGGTGTGGGGTCCGCTGGTTTTGGTGCTTCCAATTCGGTTATCCTGACCAATCCATTTTCGCCCCTCTCTTTGCACTGGCCCTTGTCCGGTGTCTCTATCATCTGTTCTGGAACTGTAAATGCCTCTGCGTCTCCACCGGCCATAGCCTCCGATGAGTCTTCGTTATAGACAGCTTTGACAATCTCACCCAAAAGGGTGTTCACGACGTCATCCATATTTCCTAAGTCTTTCATGTCGTTGATGCTCTGTGGGACTTGCTCTTCATCAATGCGCTTTTGATTTTCGTCGTGGTCGAAATGCTGTGCTTCATTTGCTTCGTCGACGGTAAATTCGTCAACAAGCTTGTAAATCATTTCCCTCAGGATTGCATGTTATGCTATTTACAGTGTTTTTTTTTCGGTATAGTCGGAGACAAAATTGTAAGTGAGTTATAAAAAACAATTTTGGTTTGAGCAGTCACCGAAAAATACAAACATTGCCCAGATGACGGTTACGACGTCGTTTATTGCTAGTCAGCGCGAGTACGACCGCGTCGTTCATTGAACGGCTTATTTTCCCAAACATCATTATTATCGATACATATACTTATGCCTACGGTTAGGTATCTATAATATAATATTATTTTAACGAGGATTCGTATTTTGAATTGAATTTGTGCTCGTCTTATACTTTTAGGTGAAGTCTTTTACATTCACTGGGCGGAACGATGAATTGTTTACAACGACGTGTGTTTTTTTGAGTACGTGCGTACACGTTTTACAGTAGTAAAATTGCTTCGGACTTCGAGTTTTTGGCCGATTTCTAATAGCATTTGCATTTAGTTGGTACTTTTAAAAGGTGTCAATATATTCTTTGTTATCATTGCTGGTTTTTTTCGTACCTATCGGTTATCTGCAGTTAGAACTTGGAATATTTATTAATAATTTCGTGTGGTATTTATTATTCTTCATGTTTAAATATCTTAATTTATAAATCTAAGAAATGGTTTGCCGATATTATTTTTCTTCATATCATTATGTCCTTTGGTGCGGCGATCAACAACGTGTATATTAATTAGTCCTTTAAGTATTGTTACGCGAACACCCAAAACAATACACCAATAATACCATAATAATTACGCATATAATAATAATATATTATTTATTTAGCAAACAAATAATTACATTCAACGATACAATATATTACTATAGTAAAATAAATTGTAGTGATAACAACTCTCCTTTAAGCTATAACTAGTGTGTGTTGGTGGGTGTAATATAAGTCTGAGTAAAGTACAATACTATATAGTTTTATGCTAAGCGATATTTACAAAAATAAAAATGTTAATCAATCGAAAATATCGTTAAGACTAATGTTATTATGTATAATAATTAATTTCCTTCTTTCATATTTATATTTTAACATAATTGAGTTATTTTTGAAAAATCTAGTTTTTTTCAGAAACTAGATAAAATATACACGATAAAATTTTGAAAATAATTTGACTCTTTTTGAGCTGTTTACGGACATTGTCAGTTTTAAATTTTTTTAGTTTTTTTTCTAGAAATATCAATAAAATTTTATTTGTTGGTTAAAAAAGCGTGAAAATTTAATGCAAGGCTCCTGGCACAATTTTTTTTTAAAAGCATTTGAAGTTCGAATTTAGACAAAATTTAATAATTATTTTGTAGTTAAAAATGTATAAAATGTTCAACTTTTATAGCTAAGCCAGCTAAGGATTGACAATTTAAAACAAGGTTCCATGGCAATGAAGTGCACGGGATCAGCTAGTATATATGTGTATATATATATATATTATTATAGATAAATTCGTTGTTCATATACTAGAGTTCAAGTGTTCGACGAAAACCGTTCAGGGCTAATATTTGATGGTTTGAAGATAAAGAATGTTAAATGGTGAAGAACTTTGTGACGAGGGATGACAATATACTTTATATATATATCGCATATGAGTGTGTCATTTTATTTTTGGCACTAAAGATTAAAGACTGATCGTATCAATATTATGTGGCTGCGTGGGGTGAAAATACGATGAAAAAAATATATGTGCTATAAATAATATATTATAATATGCAATATAAGACTACAAGTATGCATTAAATATACATTTATTAGGCAAAAATGTTGAAATATGCAAAATATGCAAAAAATTCGTGTTAAGTATTTTATTAAGAATGATCTAAATTAGAGACATTTCTCATCAAATTTCAAAAAGCTTATTCCAATTTATTATACGTACCTTATTTATATATATTAAGTATTTTTATGAAATTTCTAACACAAAATAACTTACACATTTTCGTAATTTTAAAGTATTTTGGCAAAATTCGAACTTTAAATGCTTGTAAAAAAAAATTGTGCTTATGTATTTTGAATATTTTTCAACTGCTATTGTAATAATATATCAGGAGCCTTGCATTAAATGTCACGCTTTTTTACCCAACAAATAAAATTTTATTGATATTTATAGAAAAAAAAAACTAAAAAAATTGAAAACTGACAATGTCCGTTAACAGTTCAAAAAGAGTCAAATTATTTTCAAATTAAAAACTGTGACTAAGGATTTTTAATATTTTTCAAATATCATTATAACGATATAGTAGGAGCCTTATATTAAAGTTTCAAGGTTTTCTACCCGACAAATAAAGTTTTATAGACATCCAAAACAAAAAATACTAATAAAATTGGAAACTGAAAATGTTCCTAAACAGTTCAAAAAAAATCAAAATATTTTTTAAATTTTATCGCGTATAGAAAATGCAAATATAAACGACCAGTGAAAATATCATGTATTTACATAAATTTTTTTTAGAGTTACATAGCACCAACAACCAAAATCGATTTTCTTGAAAACAGATTTTGTGTAAAAATTCACTTAATTTTTCTTTTGTTTTTCACGGCGCTTTTGAAAACTACTAAAAAACTTTTACTTTTGATCCCCTAAAGTACCAACTAGATTCACTTTTCTATCAGAAAAGATAATGTTGAAGAAAATCAAAGGACTTTTAGTGTCCTAAAAGGTGATGACAAACACAAAAAATAATTTAAAAAAAAATACACATCATTGTAAAATCAATACATTCATCGTTCCACTCAGAATCTAAAAATGTATAAAATTTTACAGCAATAAAACATAATTTTATTATTGTTGAGATATACTGAAAGGTGAAAAAAATCTGTTATGGGTCGATGAAAGTCGAACTGAAGCCGATAATGTTATAGTTTATTTAAATAATGTCTGTTGACTTATAAAATTAATGGCAGCAACAAAGTCACTGAACTGAAATAAACTGCTTAGGTAATCTGTTTCAAACTTGCCACTAACACAAAAGTTGAATATTTGTTAACATTTATTATTTGTTAGCTCATTATTGCATTTATGATTTGAAAAAGTTTTAATATCGCTTTACCAGCAAAGCAATTAATTCTTGTATTGAATGATATGAATTTATACAATTTATGTAAAAGCAAAATTATTTTATTATCTAATATTATGTAGGTAAATAATATATGTATAATATATTGTATAGTGTCAACACTATTGACTAAAAAAAACAATGTAAAATAATAAATATTTTATAGAATATCAAAATAGATTTATTTAACTAAATAATACTTATGACGAAGTTTCTACCAATTTGTAATAATAATAACATATAATCTCTATATAATATATAAAATGACTTGTCCTGAACGATTCATCATCGCCTAGGCGGAACCACTGGACGGATCTGGCTGAAATTTGGCATATAGGTAGATATTATGACGTAGACGTCCGCTAAGAAAGGATTTTTTGAAATTTAATCCTTAAACGAGAAAATAAGGGGTTTTAAGAATATAATAGTGGCGCCATATATCAAGCAGTATCTTAATTAAATATACAATATTGGTTTTAAAATACAATACGTACGAACTTGATATTTGGAATACTTAGTGTGGAATACTATACATGGTACCTCTAATGATCTAGATATGCAATAAGAAAGGATTTTCTAATATTCGCTTTTTAAAGAGGTGATCTTAAGATTCACGGTGGAAATCGAAACTTTTTTTTTTGTTTATTAATGGTTGCCTTTGGTTGCAGGTTATATATGCGAATTACTTTAGAAAGCTAGGTACAATTACGCCGGTTTGTCTGTAAAAATAAAATAAAATAACCCCCCAAAGTATACTAATGCATGAATATTAAATACTCCTAAAAATCCGGGATGATCAACTATGACTTCAATACTATTTTAGGTACACTGTATACACATTTTTTTTCAACTAAAAAGCTATACTAATACAGACTATATTTTATCACCCACCTCGTTGTGTTCGCATCTACCGCAGGTAGATTGCCTTCCATGATAATATACTGTTCGCATAATATGATTTACACCCAAAAGAAGTTAATTAATCAGTAATCACAATTATTTTCCCGGGCAACGCCTGGTTATTCAGCTAGTATATAATATATATAATATACGTACATATTGGCAATTACGTATTGCGGCTTCTATGTTGTTAAATAAGTACCTACTATTTGGTAGCTCTGAATCCTATATGTTGGAATCCGCTTTTACAGATAATACAATCGAGTAAAAAACTTGTCCTAATTTATTATTACGACTATACGAATTGAGAATTTAGGGCCATTGTATGGTCAAAAAACATTGTCCTAAGTGCTTTTTTAAAAGTTCGAGGCGGTACAGTTAATGGGTAATGTAAAACTTTTATTTCACAAAAGGGTTCTTACTTCTAAGAAATAATGTATATTAATGTTTCATGTCCGATCGTTGTGACCGAAAACAACATGATAAGTGTGTTAATTGTCATTAACTTTAAATAAAGTTCTTATTTTTTATTCATACATTTTAGTAAATTTGCTGTAGTAGATAAATCAGTTCGAAGCGTTTTCAGTAGAAGGTCTCTCCACCTACTTACAATCAATAGACCACTTCATGAAAATATAAAATTTACAAATAATTTATATAGTTAATTTACAGAAAGTTAAAAAAAAAATCAATAACAATATTATCCTATTTATGATCATTGAACCAATTTAATTTTTATTCATAGGTACCTACATCCTGATTCATTATTTTGCATTCAGTCTTAACCTTTTTCTTTAGGAATTTTAAATAATGTATAATAATTGTGTATTATGTGGCTATAGCCATAGCACATACTCTAATATAGATTATTGTCACTTCTAAATAATATTATTTAAGGGAATAAATTACGAGAGTGAATAATTTAAAATTGTTATATAATTTTAATTTAGTTTAATTAGTATCACAGAAAAAAAATTGTACAGGTGTTGTGTAATTTTTATGGCGTGGGATTAGAATATTATATTTTTGTAATATTTTTTTAAATTTTATGTTGAACTTTGCTTCATAAAACTGATAACATGTATCTATACAACCATATTTCTCTGATGTTCATCGCTGATTATCATCACACAAATATTACACACCTAACCCGTGTTATTGAATTTCATTTGATTTTTTTATTTTCAAAATGTAGAGTTAAGTATAAGTATATATATTATATAGTATAATGTTACAAGTATAATGTATATTGCACAATATGTGTAAAATTATATATTAATACCAATGACAAAAAAAAGTGGTAATTCTCAATAATTTTGTTCGTTTCATCCCACACGTAAATACAATATTATATTCACTATAGTGCAGTAACACAATATGTATAATGTAACATACATCGATGTCATCCACTTCCGGCTACAGGTGTATTTAATATAATATTTACCAAAATATTATGTAAGTACCCTTGACGAATATTTAAGCAAAATAAAATCGAAACCAAATAGTTCTTACTCGAAATAATACCCGCACACTGTACAACACTAAGATGATGATATAATTATCAAAAATTTAATTTTTTGAAAAAATACAAAAATGATTTAATATGTAAACTCCTTCCTCGCTAAATATTTATATTTTTTTTCCAAATCGTTCGTATTCTTAGTGGTTGTCAAATATTTGATGTTCATCGTCATTTTTTACCGATCCTCTAAAAAATAGTTATTGGTACCTACGCGCGCGTTATAGGATATTTTTAATTTTGTCGAGCGTGATGTGGGTGTGCCATACCCGTTTGATGTGATCTTTTACCGCAAATAATGATTTAAACACTGCAATTTTCCACACTGAAAACACCAGCAGCTGTCTGCAATGCGCGTACTAGACGGAAATACGAAAATAAGATTATCGAATCTAATGAACTGCAGTGTCCTAAAATATAAAATATAGTGTATGAGAAAAAAGAAAAATTACAATTTAAAAATCGATTTTTTTCGAAAACCGTGTGTGTGTGTGGGGGGGGGCGATATAGTAATCCTACATAATATTATAACCAACGACTCTACTTGGCGTTTGCCGCCCTGAGCGCATTGACGCCCGAATATGAGACCTTGAGTACGGACAGGAACAGTGGCAGGTTGGCTATGAACACCTTGCCGACAGTCAGCTGTAACGGGGTCTGCGTCCTGGACATGACCATCGTCAGCGACCGGCGGAAGCGCACGGGCTGTGCGTGCCACTCCGCCGAGTACGAAGCCCTCAGCAGACCCATGTGCGCGTCCTCGACCATGCTGCCGTACATGCAGAATATGAACAGCTCGGCCAGGTAGTTGGAGAGCGTCAGCAGGCCTTTGACCATGACGAACCGGTTGCCCACGAATATCATGTTGAACGCGGACAGGCAGAAGTAGAGCGTGCTGAACATGAGCTCCAGCAGTATAATGTATCCGTAACTCTCGTTCAGCTGGTCCTTGAAGTGGATCAGCCGGTCGTGAAGCATCACGCAGTTCTTCACGTGGTCCAGCAGCTTCTGTTCGGTGGTCTTGTCCGCGGACCGGTCGTACTCGACGATCTCGACCGCGTGCTCGACGTAGGCGGACAGTATCTGGAACTCGGATATCATTTGGCTGACGAAGAACGAAAACGAACACATGATGCCGGTAATGATGAACTTGACGGTCACGACGATTAAGAACTGTATCACGTACGAGAACGCATACATCCCGACCTGCAAAAACGTAACGGTAATGAATAAGGTTCTTGAAAAATCGACTATTCTATTAGGTAGGTATATACATTATAGAAATTTAGCACCCACACGTGGGCGCAATTGGGGCTAAAATTCTAAAACCTTGTGTCGAATTTTCAAACTTTTTGATTAAGAAAAAATATAAATATTGAATCCACATGAATTGAAAAAAAAACTCAGGAACGTAGACAATTTAAAATATCTATAAATATCTCAAAAAGACAGAATTATTTTTAGTTCTAGAAAATGCTAATATAAATATTTGGTGAACATATTAGGTCCATTCGGTTTTTTCCTTTATGAATTACTGTTTATCTTTTCGTTAAATTTTTGTTTTTCCTGATTATTTAGGTAAGTATTGCGAATTTTCTGTTTTTAATTAATCTCTCCTCCCCCAAATTACTAGCTAGATCCGATCTTCTACCATAAACAATCCTAAAAGTTAAAGCATTTTTACTGTTCCAAACGATGATGATGACGGATAAAAACAATAAAAAAACACATAGGTATTTGTAAAATAAATATATTGGTACATTTGTGGTTGGGGATGATGGAAAGTATTGTCATTTATAATTGCAATTTTATTAAAAGTTCACTATAGATTTAGGATTATGCATGAAAAAATATTTATTGTTCTTTATTTACCGAGAACTAATGTTGCTGTGTATAATATACAAATATTATACCAAAGTACCCAACAAAGAGTATTTGTATCGTTCCTGGTAATTATAAAAAAGTTTTGTTTTCATACATCCCAAATCCTCTAACAATTCAATTATATTATGTATATACGTATAAAAAGTTTATGGTATTATATTTTATGATTCTATGTATTAAGTGTTGAAGTATAGGTACAAAATATAAAATATGGTTTGGTCTTAAATTTTGTATACAATTTTAAAAAAGTTGGGCAATTGGGTATATTTCTTCTGTACAATAAGTTATTGTAGGTCACTGTAATGGATGGTATTAAATTTGAATTCAATAATATAATATCATTATATACGAAAAACGATTCTGAGCGAAGACGGTCAGTCAGCCTATGATATATTTGAAAGTATATTAGATGATATTATTGTGAATGAAGTAAATTCTCTACCTTTTTACGCGGAACCTTGTTTTACATTTTTAATCCTTAGCTATAAAATTTAAATAACTTATCCATTTTTACTACAAATTAGTTTTTAAATTTTAAATTTGATCATTAAATGCTTATAAAAAAAATAATTTATTTTTTATACTTTTTAATTGCTTTTGCAACTATATATTAAGAGCCTTGAATTAAAATCTCATGCTTTTTGGCCCAACAAAAAAACTATTTATTGATATTTAAAATGTCCGTAAACAGCTCAAAATGATTTTTTTTTTGATAAAGGTGGATACCCTTTAGGAATCTTGTATTCCATTTTAAAATCTTAGATTCAAAATGAAAAATTTTTAGGAATTTCTAACTCAAAATAATTTTCACATTTTCGTAATTTTTACGTTATTTGTCAAAGTTCGAACTTAATGCTTATGAAAAAAATTTTGACTTTAAATGTCTAATAATTTTTAATAAGTTTTTTATTCAACGAATAAAATTTAATTGACATTTAAAGAAAAAAAAAACTAAAGATGTCCATAAACTGATCAAAACATGTCAAAATAATTTTAAATTTGTACCATGTATAGAAAATCATAATACAAACATTTAGTGAAAATTACATGTATCTAACGTTATGTCAAAAACCAAAATCGATTTTGTCGAAAACCGATTAGCGTAAAATTTTAAACGTCGACATCTCAAATGCACCAACTGGTTTCACTTTCCCATCGAACAAGATACTATTGAAGAAAATCGAATCTAGTGTTCTACCAAACGGTTATGACAGGCACAAATAAAATATTAAAAACACACAGCATCGTAAAATAAAATCATTCATCAATCCGCTCAGAATCTAAAATGTTGACGTTTTGATATACAATACATATTTTAAATGACCACATAGTAGGTTTATGAAAAATGCTAGGTGCTTCTATATAGAACACAATAGTTAAAATATTTTTTAATAAGGTATAACAATAACAAAACATAATAATTACAATTTCTTTTAATGTTTTATGGTGAAAACTGATAAATGTGTTCTATTGGATGTTGAAATAAAATGACTATGTAAAATTCGACAGTATTTGAATAGTTCTTTGTTACATTATTAATTTATTTATACAATCTGTACATTTTTTTTTTTTACAATAAGTACAATGCTGTGAGAGTTGATGGGTTGGAGGCTTGAAAGAAGAATCCATCCAGTGATGGAACTTCTTGACAGATTTAAATTTAAATAGTTGAATGCATTTTTTAGACATTATTATATGCACATGTCATAAATCATGAAATGTCGACTCCAGATACTATGAAAACTGATTAGCTGTCAAGCATAGAAAAACGTAAGTAGTCAGTTGATAAAATATAACGCAATTGAATTACCTTTACGGATCTTGATACAAATACCTAAAAATTAATCATTTTTATCTACGGACAAAATATAATTGGTTTATCTTTATCTAAATAAAAATGATTTATATTTTTAACCTAAATAAAATTGTATTTATTTGAGTTTAATAGTCGTTTAACGTAGGTGGTATAAAGGCACAGGTATTTGATATTAAAACCCATTATGTCCTAGCGCACCCATATGGTAACGCAAAAAATAATTTCTAAAAATAGCTGTGGCTCCCCGCGTATTAGTGTTTAAAAAAAAAACAATAAATATTTAAAAAAATTATTTCGGACTTAATACCATGATGTACCTACTAATTTATTTATGTCACGATTCATACGAAAAAGTAAACACTAATACTGCCTAGGTATGTAAACAATACCATTTTTTTTTATTTTACATTCACCTGACTTGTATCGGCCGGGAACCACAGGACCACCATCTGCGTGCTTTGTGAACCCAACTTGGCGTCGGTGAGACTGGCGGCTGCCAGCGGCACCATCCCCGTGGCCGGTATCTC
Source organism: Sitobion miscanthi (assembly GCA_008086715.1). Lineage (NCBI taxonomy): Eukaryota > Metazoa > Arthropoda > Insecta > Hemiptera > Aphididae > Sitobion > Sitobion miscanthi. The sequence continues at coordinate 16,024,564 of CM017800.1, forward strand.
GAACAAGACCAGTGTGAGATACGAGACGATTACTTTCATCGTGAAGTCACCGTAGGACGTGCGTATGGCCGCCATCTTGCGCTTGAGTACATCCGGCATGGGCCTGCTGTAGCCGGGAAATTCGTCGACGACCATCAGCAGCATGGTCCGGTTGAAACGTTTCGTCCGGATGGCGAACGTGATGATGGCCAACATGAACACGCATATCACGAAGTACGTGAACGACTCGAGCGCTTTTTTATTGTCGGCGATCAACACCGAAGTCATGGTCATCCCCGACGTGATCATGATCGTCGAAAACTGAATGGTCCTGAGCACCGTTTCGGTTCTGGACAGACGGTCCGAGGACGAGTCGAAAAACACGCTCCATCTGATGCAAAACTTTTGGAACGGCGTCAGAATGAAACGTTCGGGCTTCTGCATCACGTCTATCGCGCCAACAAACGGCTGGCCGGATGGCATACAATAAATAATATGATATACACCTACATAGGTAAACCCGTGATGTTATGTTGTGAGTACCTGACACATATATACAATAGTAATATAGTATGATATACAATGTTCATAACAACAAAAATGTTTCCAGCTAATGTCAATGTATCGTAACGTTAATTAACACTGATACGGTAGAATCATAATAATATATAATATCATATAAAAATACTTTTGAAATAGGTACAATTACAATTCAAAAATACTTAACTTTATAATACTTATCTTGTCCAGTTGTTCAAGATCAGAATTTATTAAGAAAAAATCTATTTTTTTGGCTTATAAGTTTATTTCTATAATTTATTGAATTGAGACATAATATCAAATATCAACATACATTCCCCAAAGGATTTAGCATACAAGACAGTATATTTCGAGTCGACCATCAGTTAGGTCATATGTCCATTTTCACAAAATCGAATTTTTATTTTTATGTATAGTTTTGATGGCCCTCTCTACTGTAAAAATCTTAAGATTTTAAACCTCATCTCTGATATATGATATTTAGTTTCAAATTTAAAAATGAGGTGTAGTTTCGGTAATCGGAATAAAAATCCCCAAGAATAAACTCCCAAGCCTACAATATTACTCACAACCGCATAAAAATGGTTGAACAAATATTTTTTAAGCGTTAATTAGTAGGTGTCTATAATTACCACATTATTAATATTTAATTAGAAATACGTATATTATATTATATTATAGACTATATTATATCATTCAAAAGAATTATATATAGTGATAATAGAATATTAATGATAATAAAAATAATATTTTGTTTTAAATTGCAAAAATTTTCAAATTATAATATTGTAGTTTAAAATTTTAGAAAATTATTTATAATGCTATATGTATTAATTTTTTGAATGATATAATATAATACAATATAATATATGTATTTGTAATTAAATATTAATAATGAGGTAATTATATATATTAATTAACGTTTAAAAAATATTTGTTCAACCCTTTGCATGTGGTTGTGAGTAATATTGTAGTCGGGTGATTTTTTTTTTCTGGGGATTTTTTTTCCTGGGATTTTTATTCTGCAATTTGTAGTTTCAAATCCATGTATTTTCCATTACTGTTTTTATTTGTATGTTTTCTGCTTTTACGTACTATCTTAATGTGTAACTGATGGAAGAATCATTTTACTAAGGCTTTTTTTAGAAAAATATTTTGCATTATTTACTATAAAATAATAAAACAAGTATTACGAGTATAGTTTAAAAACTTTATTTTAAAGCATAAAAAAAGTACTTACTTTACAAGTTTGCTAATATCCACTTTTTACGAATCAAACTGCTGACGAAACGATCGCAGACCTAGTGATTGTACCATATTGTATAAACGTATGTCTGAACACCCATTGAGTTCCGTGACGACAAGAATTATATATCCTACATATTATTTTCTGTCTGTAATACTATTAAATAATTATACGTTTTTATTATGCTATATAGACTTTTAGCATAATATATTCTTCGCGTGGATTATATAATATTATATACCGAAAATATTATTTGTTTTAGCTGTTTGTCTTTTAACGTTTGTGTTGTAGCACGTGCATAATATCTTGTAAACTATTGCGTAGAAAATCGTTCGGGTCGAATATTTGATGTGTCTCAACTCAAATTGTATTTTTACACCTACCGTAAATAATAAGACCCATATAAACATGCGACACGATCTGTGTCAATGCCTCAAGGACATAATATTATACGTAAATTATTAATTTGAACGAGTAAAAATTATCGAAAACTTTTTTTCACCCTAGGCGAAATGTTTACTTTCCATGTTTTGTACACTGAAAACAAATATTTTAATAATCATATGAGTAGATACAATGAAAGCATTATACACTTCGTCTCAAATAACTCGCGTGGTTTTTATCAATGATATTATTACGGTTTATTGCCATTATGCAATACGTTATTTCATAAATATAAATAAATAAACACAACTAAAATATTTCATACCAATCATCTGTGACAATTTATTTTCCATAATTATTTTCAAGCTAAATATTATAGGTAATCCTTAATTTAACAATCATATAAACCTAAGATAATAACATTTAATGATATTTATCTAACAAACAATACACATATCGTATTATAATATATCGTATTAGTATCTGCATAACAACAAAACGTACCTAATTATTTTCATTTACTAGGTAAAGCTACTAAACAATATGTGAATGGGAGTCTACATGAAATACATCATCACTGTACCAAACACGTTATTATAATACTAACTGCAGTTTTTAATATTGTAAATAGTTTTCAATTTTTACGTTTACTTATACCATTTGAATTTTCACTGCATTTAAGGATAAAATATATTGCGATGTACATTCATCGTGTATACAACTGTTTTTTATGTATAATGTATGATGATCATTGATCATAAAAAATAACACCAATATTATTTAAATTTGAACCATCTCATGGAGATTAAATATAAATTACTTGTTTAACATTTTATATTTATTTATTTTATACATTCACAAAAAAAAAAAAAAGAATCGATAAAGACAATGACTTTGTAGCAAAATATTCAAAAACAAAAATCAATATCTTGTCAAGAACATTATATCTATTACTCGTATTATAATTAATCCAATAAAGTAAATATAGGAGACTTTAAGTAGCATATTATACACATTAACCTATGTTTTTACCGACTATATTATGAGAAAAATGTATAAATTATGTATATACTTAATAGGTATTGTGTTTATATAAACTCAAAAGTCAAGATTAATAAATATTATCGTATAATATTATAATTCATAATACAATACCCGTAAACATTATAATGATTATAACGACCGGATATTCACACAAACAGTTTATTTACTTATTTTTCTTGCGGCTTTTTGACGGAATAATAATACGATATCTATGATCAAAAGTCGTTGAACTGTATAGTCAGCTCACAGATTGTACCGGATTATCGTGTAGGTACATATACATAAATACAAACTGAACTTTTAAAAGGAATAATTACAACTCATACATCTTGTCACTATTTCGCCTTTAAGTATTCTTGTCGTTAATATCGCTGTCGTTGCACAACGTCGTGGTAACTGTGACGTTCTCTTTGACCAGACCGTCATCGTTCGTATTACCGTTCTGTGCGGATTTGAACAATGCCGCTTTGTTGCCAACAGTCGATTTTCGATTCGCTTTTGTTCGCACGGTCAATTTGTGCCACGTGACCACTCTCACCGAAGCTACAGATTCCCCAACACCCTGTAAACGTAAACAATCACATAAACGTTTAACTTTTGTTTTGAATAATGTTTTTGTTTTTGTAATTTTAAAACTATTGTGTGTAACTTTGTGTTTTGAAATCATAACCACACAAGGGTAATAAATAATAAATTTTTATCTCAGGGCTTGTCTTACGTAAATGTTATATCATTATTACTTATTACTAGGGAAATGGAATATGGATTTATTGCAAAGTGCATGTATTATCTGTAAAACCTAAGTCCATTAAAGTTTCAATTATGAACTTAACATTACCTTACTGTATCAACGAACTAAATTATTCTCCCAATATGCGGTTTATTGCTGTTATAACTGGGATAAATATATATAATATAATATATTATATATAAATACTGCTATCCATCCACATAATTATGACTACCTATCGTATTATTTAATATTTTAGACAATGTAATATGTTTCATTTTTATCCCTCCAATAGTATAATAAACATTTTATCTTTATATTTCCTAGTGTTAAGGTTATTACAAAAATGTTATTACATGTTATTACTGTTACAACAGTTTTGTTGGTTTAGACTCAGTTGCGGTAGCTACCTCTTATAGCGATGATCTGGTATAGTGGACCAACATTTCAAAATAAGTGTACAGCTTATATTTAACTGTAGGATCCACTATTAAATACTTGCAAGTATATAGCCCACTACCTAGTGCAACAAACTGCCATAAATGTGGTAGTAAAGTACATCCGTATCATATACATTACTGTGGAATAGTACGAGATTATTTTTGGTATAAAAAAAAGGCTGCCAAACTACCATATCGATATGTAAAGAAAATTATGTATTTTTTATTTATGTGGGCCCAGTGGGGAATTTAAGGGGGACAGAGGGGCCTGCCTCCTCCATCATAGCTCATTAGGTGTGTTATATATGCTAAATATAGTTGTAACATAAAACTTATGCTAATACTTTTAAACTTTTGTACTTATAAGTTATAAGTATGCACATTTATTGTGCATTATAATTATTAGATAATATGAAATTCCTTAAAATCCTAGATCCACCTCTGTGAATTAAAGAAAAAATAGTCGATTGAGTCTCAGACCTCAATGAAATCATGGAGATATAGTGTACTTTTGTGCCACTAACAATCAACTAGTTCAAATAATAACATTTACAGAAATCTAAAAATATTATAATATTTCACCAGATAATTTTTTTGTAAAGGTACCTGTAATGTATTATTATAGGTAGATATTAATATATTATTTAATGTGATAAGATGGGATGATGTGATACTCACTCACCAACACACCAGAACCGTCAACGAACTTATTTTGTTCACATTTTCATATCTTTTCATGTTATGAATTATATCAAGATGTTGTTAAATAAAATAAACTCGTCAAACATAAAAGAAAAAAAATGAAGTGTTAAAACCCAGAATTATAAGCAATTAAAAAAAATAATATTAAAAGTGGCTTGGCGTGGCGTAGTGGCTGATGTGATTGAGAGTAAGCAACTGTCCCTGCTATTAGTTCCCGGATGGGTCCATATAGTGGCACAAACCTTGCCACACATACACATGACACATTTTGCCGACCAACCGTAACCCCTACAATATAGCTAATGGCCATAGTTGTCGGGCTATAGACAAAATAAAAAAAAATATATATTAAAAGAAAAGAGTTAATTAAAAATATATTATTATGATAAAAATTCAAAAGACAGAGAATTAATTATAAATCATAACCAAAAAAATAGTTTTTAAGGAAAATAACATTTGGAAACTTGCTGAAGTATAAAACGCCATAATGCACTAAGACCCGAGGATTAGCCTTCAAGTTTGTGTTTTTTTCTAGACTATATTGAACATACCCGTATGAACCATTGAATATTAACCCGAATAATGACAGTCATTAGAACCCAAACGTTTGTTTACATTTTTTTCCGGTGTTCAAACACCCGACCGAATGCATCCAGCACCCGAAACCCGAAATCCGAATAAATGATTCAGGTGCTAAGCCTCGTATAATGTGACCCGAAATAAGTGCTCAGCTGGACGGCTACCTGTCAATTAATCATTTATAATATACATAATAATTATATAATAAATACGCGTATATGTAGTGCTGTCCAGATACAGAAAATAGTAATAATAATTATATCACATTATTCATACGCGTCGCGATCATAGCAAAAGCGATCGGACTGAAGTCTTTACCGTTGACGTCTGATGGTCCTTTTGATCATCGTCCTTCCAACGGAAATCGCAGGGGAAAACTTCGGTTGCGGGTACTCGGTGAAAAAAAAGGCGAAATTGAATAAAATACTTTGATCCTGCAGGTGCGTCCTCGTATAAGGCGTTGGGAAAAGGAGATAGCGAGGGCGGAACAGACGGACGAACAACGCGTGAGCCGGTCGTCGATCGTTGGGATAATTGGTCGGTGCAACACGATTGCGCACTTTTTACCTTTTTACCTGATAAAAACACAACACGATTGCGCACTTTTTACCTTTTTACCTGATAAAAACACAACACGATTGCGCACTTTTTACCTTTTTACCTGAAAAAAATAAAACACGATTGCGTACTTTTTGCCTTTTTATATTTGAAAAAACACCACACGATTGTGCACAAAATTAATTTAATTTAATATTTTTGGCGTAAATGACCCACCTATAGTTTAGTATACGTATACACAATTGTAAATAATATTTTATTACTAAAATAACTGATAAGTGTTAGTCCGATAATATTTATTGCACCGGATTTTATTGATAGTTATCTAATCCCGACAATCCCGTAAATATTGTATTTATAATTGATACTTGGAAAAAATATAAAAATAATGAAATATCGTTAAATAATTATTTGTTAACGTTAGGACCACGTTTTTGTGCTAGAAGGTTGTAAATATTATTTGATTTTTGTCATTTTTTAATTTTTGAAATAAATGTTTTTAGATACTTTATATATCAATTTATCAAACTAACCAACTCAAACAATAATTTATTATATTATACTAAATTCTTGACTGATAAATATAAGATAAAAATGTATATTTATATGTTGTATAAACCACATTATGTATTCAACTACTAATTATTTGTATATTATTTTATTTATAAATTATAAGCCACGCAATAGTCCTAAATTTCAATTTTTATTTGCTATATTATTAAATTTAAATAGTTAAGCTTTCAATTCTCGGACCTTAGTTTAAAAATGATACGGTAAAGTTACTGATAATTATAAGATAAAAAAAAGGTAAAAAGTGCGCAATCGTGTTGTATTTTTTACAGGTAAAAAGGTAAAAAGTGCGCAATCGTGTTACGGCCTAATTGGTGGTAACTGGTAACTTACGTCATATTAAATAATGATAATTAATCGCCGGGCAAAAGAGAGGCAGAGTGTGTGAGCGGCGGCGGAGCTTTCGCAAACCGATGCATATTATTACCTATACCTGGCAATGTATACTTGAATATATATATATGTTGGATATCATATACAAACGGATGAACTCAACTTACGCCGAACGTTACAAGTTTAATTAAATGTGTATAATGCAAACTTCACTGTATAACTGTAATATTATTAAGGTAGACCGCAACTATATTGATTGGTGGCAGAAAGCCTTAAATTTGTTTTACAATTGATTGCGTTTTAAACAGCATTTCGTGGTATTTTAAGTATACTTTTAAAGGATTTAATATACTATGTTCAATTCAAAGCAATAATTATTAGGTACTTACGCACATAATGGATCATACGTGATAATATGATGTTCACAAATCAATGCTATCAAAGCTTATAGGATAAGAGAAATAACAATTTACAAAATAATAATGTACGTGTATCGTCCGTATGCGGTACGTCATGCAGTACCTACCTGAATACCTACACAACATTGTTATTTGGCCAAGAAAATTATAATTTATAAGGTTGCTTCTTAATCCTATGTATTGCATAATAATGTGAAGGCACATTATAATATTTACAGTATGTATGGACAATTTAAACATATATGACTAGTCGAGTCTCAGCAGAATTGCCGAATACTGAATAGCTATCATATAAAGTAATGCATTCCCATAAAGTTTCCTATATAACGAAAAAAATCGAATGAAACGTTCAAAAACATTTAATAATAATTGCGAGCGTAGGGATCATGTTTTAAATTGGCAATGTACCTATGGCCGTATGAGTTTATATTCATTTTATTATATGGATCTGTACAGTAACGATATCATGTTAAATGTGTCATTAAATTGAATAGCAAATATATTGAATAAACACACGTGCAAAATTCATATTTATTTTATTTATAACTTAACCATGCGACATTATTGTTATGTGTATTGCGTTGTACTGTCTAAATATCTATAATATGTATATTTTGAGGAACTGTTGTACTTACCAACTACAGATAAAATCAGATATTAGTATTTAATAAATAAATAATAACTAGGCACTCTCGTAAACTCAGATAAAAGCATGATTAATTAATTAATAATTATTATTCATATCAATTATGTGGGTTAAAATATATTTTAATAAGTACCTACAATGGCTACTTCATATTTTAAATATGTATGCATTTATTGATATTGTGATTTTTTTTTAAGTGGACACACAAAGTCATACGATGATTACAAAAAAAAAATATAAACACTATAGTCTTATCACTAATTAGTATAATATAGAATTTTGCATATTTTTTGGAGAGTACAATTGTAACTAAAGATAAAATACATTACACTTTCTGGAGATTAAAAGTACTATTTTTATATCCCATATTTTTGTATATTTGAATATTATTACTTTATATTTATTTTTTAAATGCAAATTTTATTTCTGTGTCGGGTTTAAAGCATAATATTTTATATTTTGCAGTTATAACAACTTTTTCAATACAAATTTAGCAAAAAAAAACAATATTTTTGATAATATCATTTCTAATACATCAGTTATATTTAAATAACAATTTATTTTTGATCTATAATTAAACAACTAAAAAAAATATATCTTTCAAATTTGGCAGTGTCTTAAGAAACAAACGAACATAAATAATAGGTACCAACTATTAAAAATATAACCACTGATTAAGTAATTTTGTATTTAAAAAAAAGTCATAGGTAAGTTTATAGGTATGTTACAATATTAGGTACATAAGTACATTCCTACCTTAGACGTGGACGCCCTCACGGCCTAATCGTTTAAACAATAAACGCATAGAATTAAGCCACCCCAATAACTTTATCATAACTCCATAATAATAAGAATTAATTTTATTTATCATACTTAGCAAAACATATTGTACGTATATACATATTGTAGATATAGATAGCGCGAGCTAGGATTATCTTATTGTATTTACAAATAAAATAAAAGTACGATCTTTTGTGCAATGTATATTTTATTAAGAGCATAATTTGATGCTAATTTAGGACTTCTACAGCTCACATGTTAAATTCAACCCTTTATTAATAATGCTATTTTAAATCATAAGAATTTGAATATTCATGCATAAAAATATCTTAAATGGTTAAATTAGGTAGGTATTAAAATGCGTGTGTAGGATTAAAGCAGCAAATTAAATTTCCATTGGTAATTAAATGTAATTTAATCATATTCACGAAAAAAATAATTGGTAGTTTAAGTATAATATAGTATAATATATTATATTATAGTATTTTACCTACTTACAATTTAGGTACACGATAATATACCATACTGTGATATCTACGTATAATATTAACAGTACAAAACGACAATGATAGCACATAATAACTATTATTTTTAATTTGTTTAGTTCAGGTATTATAAAAACACGAAAGTTAAGTTGAAAGTTAGCTTCTAGTTTTTAACTAAAAAACGTAAACTAGCTAAATAAATTACAAGATAAATATAAAAAGGGGTAAATAATTGTATTCGAAATATGATTTTGAGCGAAGAAGCTGATGGGTCTATCAGTCTATATTACTAAGTAAATTTCAAGATATGTTTATACTAAAATCGCATTTATAATATTATTAATATTTACTCATTATAAAATATACCCATATTATAATTTATTTATGTTGTTAATTGTTGAGTCAATACCGCATTACCTTAGAACGATGTGAATAGGTCCGTGGTATAAATAGGTAATAGCATACAATTGAAATGATAATTCAACTGTGTAAGTAGGTATATTTGATGATTTTGAAGAAAAGTCATTTATATTTATCATAAATATTTTTACTTAGCTTTAATGACAACTGATTAGGAGCCTGTATTAAATTGTCTAGCTTTTACACCGAGTGGGAAAATGTTTTTGATATTTATAGAAAAAAACAAAAAAATTGAAATGTCAAATGTTGAAGTATTTACGGTTACCTATTCATTTTTGAATTAAAACAAAATATGAAATTCAATATTTTCAAAAGCTTATTTTCCGTAAAACAAAATCATTTTTTTTTTATTAGAAATCGTGTACACATACATAAAAACCACAATTAATTGTAAAATCAATAAATTCATCGCTCCATTCAGAATCTAAAATAGAAACTAAATTTATTTAAAATCATTTATCCCTATATATTTTTTTTACCGAATGTTTACAACTTTACAAACCATGGCAAATGTCAATGCACAATAATCAAATTTGATAAAAGTATTTATGTGTTGTAGCCATTAGGTAAAATTGAAATGGCTTTTTCACACGTCGTGAAATGGTCTCATCAAATTCACATTATGTAATTTTCACAATGTAGTTATTCATTTTGTGAAAAAAAAACATTAACCACACGCATTATTATTAATTTTACGTATAGGTTGGTATCCGATATTCACTACAATTATTTATTTATTTATATTTTGTTTTGATACCGTTCACAATTTTATACAAATATAATGAAACAAGTTGAATTAATTATTTAAAGATACGTAAATCTATACATATAAAAATATTTAATTGTTATACATATTATTATTCAATTTTACAATATTTATAAATAGCTATTCAAATTTTCAATATTCATATTAAGTCATCTATACTAATAATAAATCAGACGATTTTTTTTTTTTTGTGTTAACGATATATCTGATGATATATCTGAAACTATCCTGACTATTAGTCCGATCTGAAAATTATTTTACGTAAGATAGCCCGTTTTTTGAGGACAGTTATAATATGCTATATGACACCACGGAATTTAGCTGATTAATGGTAAATTACATAATATTATAAGTTTGGTTTCAACTAATAAAAATTGAAAATTTTTTTGTTATTTTATACATATTATAATGTTTGTTATTGGTTGCAGAAAATAAAATAGTTTTTATGATTAGATTAAGTTTTTTTTTCTTATAAATTCATAAATATAGGTGGCTTACCATTATTGGGGAAAAACCTTGCTTTTCACCCAGTCAATATTATTATGTGACGCATGTTATAGAGTAGAAACTTCTGACGTCCACACAATTTAAAGTAAATTCTACTAACAGCATGACAAAAATATATATATCGTTTGAACCGTTTAAAGCAGAGCTTTTAACAAATTGACTTTTTCAATTATTTAAAATCATATATTTTTATTTTATTTATACTACGTATCACAGTATAGGTGTCTGTAAGGTATTCATATTTTATAATATACTCTGCGTTTTTGAAACGGGAAAATGTATGAAACACTCACTCGTCTGTTCGTTTGTTGGTCGTAGCTTTGAAACGGTTGAACTGATTTTGACGGGGTATACTCAAGTATTGAAAATGTCACCATACTGTGTATATATAACGGAAAACAATAGATGGATAAATTAAACACCGGATTGTTCATTTCGGTCAAAATTGTTCAGAAAGTGAGTGGCCCTGACGCCTAACCTTGAAGTTGCAAGTTAAAATAATAATTTTATACCGAGTGAAGTCGTGTTATATAGCTATTTTTATTAATATATTTGCTAGTTTTGAACACCATTACATCGAATATTAAATAACGAATCGTAAACATTTGTTCAATTCGTTATTTAATTGTAATTTTTTTATGTGCAACAAAGTGCTCGTGATCAGCTAGTATTATTGAGACATTAGTATTATTATTACAGAACAAGTTAAAGTGAAGTTTCATAATACATTTTGATTAATTTACCCCAATAATCGGAGCTTGTGGTGGGGCAAATGAGTTACCTGTTTACAAACTTAAAATAAATATACAAAAATATACATTAAATACACGTTAAAAAAATACATTTGTATTTATTTGCTGCTACATTTCATGAGATGCATTTAAAAAAAACACATCGTTTGGCATGCACTCTTATACAGGCAACTTGGAAATCTCCTAATACAACTCGAACAGTTTCACGCAAAGTTAATTATTTATTTTTGTCAACCTGTTTAGCTGAAACAAAATTTGTATTGACAAGATGCATTTTTCTACAAAATCGAACAGTGAATGAAAATTAGCAGAATTGAAATGTGTGAATGTGATCTATGTATCAACTAGGTATAAACATGGATATATTTTATCAAAACCAATAAAATCTACACATTCCAGATACCCATGAGTTTAATAATAGATAACTATTTGGTATGAACTGTTCATGTTGTATAGAAAGTTAGCGGTTTTTTAGTTGTTCACAATGTTCTTGCTATAGAGGTATTAAATTATGTAAATTCAATCAAAACCAGTTATTGTACCTATATATACTTACATAAATTCCCCCCTTTTTTAAAAAGAAGGATTTATATTTTTGTACGTAGATTTGATGGGAATTTATAGTTCAATATTAAACATTACTATGTACAGTAAAATTTAACTGATCTTTGAATCAATATATATAAAATCTTGTATGGTATATTAAATATGTCATAACTCATATATAATCAATATAATAAAAATGAAAAACTGTCCGTTGGTAACCGCATCACTTAAAAATGACTGAATCAGTTTGGCTTATTTTTTTAAATATTTGTAATAGTCAAAAAGAGATTTTTACGGAAATACAAATAGGAATAAACGCTGGAAAATTGAAAAATTTAGGAAAAACTGAAAGTCCTTCTTTCCAAGGGATATTTGTATATGAATGGTTGACATTGGTTACTCTGGCAGATGAGGTAAAAACATGCATCAAATCGTTGCGTTTATTATAGTCTAGAGTAAAGAAATTATAACAACATTTATAAAATATTATATATATATATAATATTATAACTAAAACAAATATGAGAGTTGAATATATACAATTATATACCTACTAAAAAACTACTTGACCGATTTTATGAAAATTTCTAATTTTTCTTAGAGATATAGAAAAAAATGTCTAGAGTAGTTAGAACCACGTTCGATTTATACAAGAACCATATCTAATCTATCACAAGAGAATTGTCCGTCTTGGTTGAATTAATTTCCAAAGCGAGGTACATCAAAGCCTATTTGCTTGTGAACTGAGGTGTACTAAAACCAAGATACACCTATATTTTATATTTTTTCATTTTTTCATGGACGAAATACAGCCAGAAATAGATATTGGTTCAACTGAAGTCAATAGACTCTAAAACTACTGGACCGTCTTCAATAAAAGTTATATCAATATAATCCTGAGACTTGGAGGGTATTTATTGCTTCTTTTTCAACTCCAATAGGTAGCTAAAGGGTAGCTTACGCATAAATCTTTTTACAGTTCACGAAAAAATAATATTTTTTTGTTTATTTATATATTAGTTACATTCTTACATCTTACGTATTATATTACTTCTATAATAGGTGGAATTATGACATATTTGACATTTATATATATGCTTATAAAAAATAAATAAATCTTTGCACGGATAACGCCGAGTTAGCTAGTAATAAATATAAATAGTGCGGAGTAAATGTTTTATTTAGAAAATAGAATGAACATACCGTGAAAAAAATAACACAATGTCAAATTGGAACGTTCATTAAATATTCCAGTATTTCACGAAGTGGCTTAAACATTTTATATGCAACAACTTTTATTTCCATTAAAGCAATAATTTATACATCTATTTTAAATCAATGGAGTTTGTATTAGGAAAAAAATTAAACTAACGTGACTATAAAATTAATTATCTTGTGAATAACTGCTTATCATGGAACACATTTTAACTATTGAAAATAAGTTACTTTTAAAAAAAAAAAGCGACCTGTTGCACTAATTATTGTCCTCTATTGAAAAACGAGGAAAGTGAAAAGTGTTATTATTTCCAGGACCGTCCTTTCCGAGAGTGGGCCTCATGATTTTAACTTAGGTTTGGGGCCTCGTGTTCAAAAAATATATCTAACAATTGGTTTCAAAACTGATGTTGATATGATACAACATAAAAAAATGTTATGTTTCGTTTTTTCGATTTAATTTGGGTTTTAATCGGCGTAACATTTTAAATAAATTGTGTCTTTTCTTGTTTAAAGAGCGTATATTGGTGGGCTTCTTAACATTAAATCCCTGTATAAACTCGTACTTTACAACTCACGTTTGTTTTTAGACCACCAAATATTTATAAATGAGTCTTAAAACTTGACTTATCAAATATATATATAACCGTTTTTTACTAAAAAGGCATTGATCACGATTTTATTTTATTGATAAACTTTGTGAAAACATTTGATAGGTCGAAACAGAACATTTTTACTTATGATACCAAAGGTCACTATTATGTCATAATATTAATATAATAATATGGCTAAATAAATAACTATTAAACTATTATAGTATTATACTTATTAGATAAACTTGAACGTGTTCAGGGTAAGTTACTTAATTACGCTTTTTTCTGTCTTATTATAGAACACAAACTACATGATTATTCCCCATCCTACGTCACTTAAAGTTTAGTACCTAGTTTATCCAGTAAAAGAGTATTAGCCAACTTAAATTTCTCCAACAAACTTGTAAATGGTTCCATTGTTGCACCCAAACTTCTTACAGACGTTAGTATTTTAGAATTTATAGTAGATCCTCCCAGTTTTCTGCTCCCTACTATGTTTCTCGACATAACGCTAATTATTTTGGGCGAAATCACTCTATCCGACGAATGATGCGGCTAGCAAATGAAAACAGCTCCTCTAGCCTAAAGGCTAATACTTTTTGTAAATGTTTAATATTAAATATATATTTCTTATTATGTAAGCAATGTCTCATTTCTAAAAACTGTAGCGAGAGCATCGCCCGTAATGTAGGTAAAATAATAATAAAATATATTTATAAGGTACAACTGTGTAAAATTAAATCAAGCCACTGCTTTCGGTTGGGTAGGTAACTAAAATCATCGTTGTAAAAGTTTACTGGTGTGCAGGTGGTTTTAATTACGTTAGATAATAATTCTTATCCAGAAAAATTTATATTTTTGTGTATTTTATATTTGTGTCGTATTGTCTTATTATTATTTTATAGTAGATACCTACAATTTTTTCACGTCCAAATAGCTGCGTCTATTTGTTCTAGGTCGTCGGACAAATATAACTATTTATAGCGTTTTCTAACACAATAATTTTTTTTTTATATTGAATTTTTGAGTTTATTTGGTTGAAATAAATATATCATTTAGTTAAGCAAGGCCACAGTTAACACTGGTGGAGATTTCATATAGTCCATTACACGTAAGAAAATAAAACTGGCGGAGTTTACATTAGACCTTTTCATTACATTATCCAACCGATATTCTGGCGGAGTTTACATTTTACAATCGCACAAAAACTCCCGAGTGTGCGATAATTTCGTTCATACATTGTAATATAACGTTATTAATAATAATATGAACATCCACATTTTTAAAATTTAAATTTTATTTAAAAAAAATTAATTATTTTAAATATAGTAAATAACAAATAATAATAATAATTTAAATTGATTTCATAATAATGAGTTTTTATAATAATATGAATAGATTTTAAAACACTCAAGGTGTTTATTTTTTGATCTGTATAGTCTATAGCAGGGATGGGCAACTGGCGGCCCGCGTACCTTTTTTATCTGGCCCGCGCTACATTTACTAAGAGTTTCAACTACAGAAATAGAAGTGGATTTTACTAAATTATCTATTAAAAAACCACATCTTCAAGTATTACATTAAATAATAATTGTAAATATAAATAAATAAAGATAAAAAATAAATGTTAGTAAATTTGAAGGACCTTTTTTTTGCTTTCTCCTATGCACTGCGGCCCGCTAGATTTTAAAGTACCTATTTAAAAGTGACCCGCTAGTAACTTTGAGTTGCCCATCCCTGGTCTATAGTTTTTTGCGACATAGTTTTAAAATGACTCTGGAGTTAACATACTTCCTTCAGGTAAACAAAATTTAACCCGGGAGGGTTTACACATTTCGTTCAGGTAAACATATTTTTGATCCTGAAGAGTTAACTATTGTTATAATTCCTTCGGATAAACAAAATGTTTACCCAGGAGAGTTTGATATATAATCGGGAAAGTTTACCACCATTCAAAGTTATTACTTATTACAATCATTTAATATGTTATGTGTCAAGACATTTCTAACTTTTAAGCTTATTGGGATTCTGACTAGGTATCTCTTCCTTTTCCACAGAAAACCATTAGATACTTACTATGTCAGATTACAAATAAATAAATACATTTAATGGATCACTAAGTGTAATGAACCAATCATGCTTGACCATGTTTAAGTGACCATCGGCACATTATTGATTCACTAAATGTTTAGTTGTGTATGCAACTTAACATTATTTTATTAAAATTCATCGATAAATGACTGTATACGATTTGAGAAACGATACATAGAATCCCGTGTAAGTCATATTACTACATAAAATATGTTGTACAATATTTTAAGAAAACAACGAGATACAGAAAAAAAATTAAAATACTAAAAAAAGTATTACCTGTTACCTACTAACAAATTGTTTGTCATAGTTCAAAAACTGTTATTTCTTGACACTTGAAATTATTACCAATTGTTAAACTTGTTTTGATAATATATAGACTATAAATCTAAAATAATAATTCATTATTTATCTAAATAATTAATATTTAAATGAAAAAACAGACACACACACAGACACACAAGCACGTGGAAATTGTTTCCATGATCTCAAATTGAAGAGCAGGGTAATATTGTTTCCAATATAAGGTTAATCAAAAAGTTTATTGTTACAACATGGAAATAAAACAGTAATTCGAATCAACCACACAACG
Organism: Sitobion miscanthi; assembly: GCA_008086715.1. Classification (NCBI taxonomy): domain Eukaryota; kingdom Metazoa; phylum Arthropoda; class Insecta; order Hemiptera; family Aphididae; genus Sitobion; species Sitobion miscanthi. Next base: position 16,041,481 of record CM017800.1, read on the forward strand.
TTTAGGTGCCCTAATAATGAACAAAAGTTTAAAACAATTTTTGAATAATATTAAAATACCTACCGTGGTTCTACGAGATTTTTTATATTTTATTTCTTAATATATTTTTATTATATTTATACACATATAGGAGCCATCCCTATTCATCTTATAACTTACTTATACCACGGATTGAGGAAACTGTAATATTGGGCATTCTGTTTGGTAATTATTATTTTATTTTATTTTTGCACAAACAAATATAAGTTTGAATTACCTCTCATAGTACGTTGCCCAATTCCTTTATCGTTATTGGATGTAAATTGCATTTTATTTTATACAATCTCTTCAGTTTCAATTGTGTTGTCAGGTTAATACTATAAGATCCAAGGAAAATCTGCTAGTAAACTTGTGTTCGATGTATTCGTTAATAAGTTAAAATTAATTAAAAGTTGTTTTTTCAAAAACTTTAAGATTCTCTTCATAGGAATTTTTTCTATTTGTATAGTCTATAGTCTATACTATATATATTATACATAAATACTATACTATATACCTACTACACGTCTCTACCTAATATAGTGTATACAAATACAGTAATGTAGATAAAATAAATACAGTAATCAATATTAATATCAATATTATTAACTATTTAATAACAATTAAAATTGTACGCGCATCGTTCCGATACTCGCCATTACTCGGATACCGTATACCTAGTATCTGCTCGTCTTCACACTATATAGTTGTTCGATTGCGTGCCTATAATAATAATCGCTGCGAGTGGGTGGGTACACTGCAGATATATTTATGGGTGACAAGGTCCTACCATTGCGTATAATTAACAAAAGCACGTCGTGCGGCAAAAGCATTAACCACTCCACACAACAGTCGAGTGCACAAGCGGTCTACCAAATGCGATCTGTGCCAAAAATAACACGTCAGACTTCAAAGTATTTCCGCACGATTGCCTTTATTTTTAATAAAAATACGAACAAAATACTTCATTAAAAAATACATGTGTTCTGTATCGAAACAAAAGACCTCTTGTACCCACATGGTCATTTCCTCCTCAGTATTTAAATAAATAAATCCATGTTGAGATTTCGCTATACTTTTGATGTCTATTCTCGTATAAATCCAATTACTCGCATATTCGCGAGTACTAAAATCATTTTTGTTTTTTTTTTTAGTTTTACTTAGATTGGAACTCAATAGCCGTCCTCTTGCTCCATTCTGAAATAAATCTGTAGTACAAATCAATGTTGTTTGTTCGTTTTAACTTTACAATTCACTTAAATTTGGAATTTAATCTATTTAAGTAATTACTATTGTATCCAAATCTAAAATAATGCGGTATTTAATAAAAAAAAAAACACACAATGGAGTAAATTGTAATATGATTTAAAAAAACCAAACAATTTCAAATTTTTAAGTAAATATAAATGTTGTAATGAAATCAAATATTCTTATATTTAAAAACAAATAGATTTATTACATTAACGATTAACAGTTCACAAAACCTTTCGATATTTTAACTAATCGGTTTAGTATGGAAAACATAAGAGTTCAGTCGCATCATGTCCTTAACTATATCTACGATCTACATCTATATGTGTATGGTCTATGTAATATTAATTATAATGTTAATTAATGTGATTGAGTTTCATAAATGTGTAGGTAGACAATCGTTTTGAAATTTGATGTAAACATATATAGATAACGAATATTAGATTTTAAAAAATGATACATGAAACATACAAAAGGCTGAAATTCTATATAATTACCATGTAATACATTTTTCTGTCATCACCTTTTAGGACAGTAAATACTTGGATTTTCTTCAACAGTATCTTTTCTGATAGGAAAGTGAATCTAGTTGGTAGTTTGGGGGGTCATAATTAAAAATTTCCCAGTAGTTTTCAAAAGCACCATGAAAAACAAAAGAAAAATTGAGGAAAAACGGGAATTTGTACTCAAAATCAAAAATCGATTTTGGTTTTTGTGCAACTCTTAAATAAATTACCATAGGTACATGAAATTCTGACTGAATGTTTATATTAGCATTTTCTATACATAAACATTTTCTAAATATTTTGATTTATTTTGAGATGTTTACGGACATTTTTAGTTTTTTTTTTCTATAAATATTAATAAAATGCTAATTGTTGGTTAAAAAATCTTGAAAATTTAATACAAGGCTCCTACTATATTGTTATAATAATATTTGAAAAATATTAAAAATCCTTAGTCACAGTTTTTATTTATAAGCATTTAAAGTTCAAATATTGACAAAATACGGAAAAATCACGAAGATTAGCAAATTATTTTGACTTGAGAATTCATAAATTTTTTTCTTTTTTATCTAAGATTTGAAAATGTAATACAAGATTATCCATAAGTTTGTCTACCTTAATCAAAAAAAAAAATGTCTACAAGAAAGTCGAATTAAATTTTTATGAGCGTTTGAAATTCATATTTTTACAACATTTGATATTCACTCGATTTCTCATGTAACGATTTTAAAATTTTAAAATTTAATGCAAGGCTCCTGATATTTTGTTTCAATAGCAGTTGAAAAATATTCAAAATACCTACATAGGCACAATTTTTTTTATAAGCATTTAAAGTTCAAATTTTGACAACATTTATCAAATTTAAAGTTCATTAATTATTTTGCAGTTAAAAATTTATAAAATGTTCAACTTTTATAGCTAAGGATTGAAAATTTAAAACAAGGCTCCACGTATTAGGTTATATATAAATTACTTTACTCACAATAATACCATCAAATAAATTTGTTAACACCATAGGCCGACTGACCGTTTCCGCTCAGAATCGTTTTTCTTGTACAATGATATTATACCATTGAATTCAAATTTAACACCATCCATTACAGTGACCCACTTGTAACCTACTGTACAATAGCGCGACTTCCACTTACCCACCGTTTTAATTTTGTGCAAATAATGAAAATGAAATTATAAATATTTATAATCATCCAATTATTATTCAGAATTAGTTTTAAATAATCGTAAATCCTAAGTAAATGGTTAAAAAATTAATAACATTTTTCGATCTAAAGTAAGGTTATTATTTTTAATATTTAAATTGTTTTAAAATAAGTACAACTTTCTTAAAAAGGGTTTAAGGCTTGACGATAAATTGATCTTAGACTTAAAATACGTGTATATCTACTATTTAATAAATGTACGTTTCATTACCATGTATCTTGTTTTGTTTACTGTCGATAGGAAATATTATTACAAATACTTACGAAAACTAAAAACATAAGAAAAACCGTATATTTAAATAGGTATTGAATCAAGGTAAATAAAAATAAGCTAGGAGTATTATTATTCGAATAAAATTGTATTAAAATACCATAATGTAATAAAATGTAATGCTCTTATTATTCTGTAATAACCAAATTAATCAAAAGTAAATTGAAATACTCATAGAATATTATTCCATCAAATTTAATGTATTGGATTTTCTTTATATTACGTTTATAAATAAAACGATATTATCTTTTTAAATTCTCAATTCTGAGGAAAAAAAAATATTTAAAAACGGAATCCCATTAAAATCATCCATTATAATATTGCTCGGTGCATACCTACACCTTTCGTATACTTGGAACTTTGGTTCATTTATACAATATACGCTAGATTCTGATATCCAAATGTTTTAATGTTTTGCAAGTATTCAGAACATAATATTATTTCCTTTCACTTCAAAAACATCTCAATATAATATATTACACGTAAAAAGAAAACTGTTTGTTAAAGCAAATACCAAAAATCAAAACGGAATTCAAAATAAATAAATGTATAGTTTGTTAGGTACGTATTTCAAACAAATATTGAATTCTTTAATTTTATTATTTTCATTATAAATACTGGGTTGTAAATGCAATTTTGAGCAAATTATTCACAGATCAGTTGGCAAGTGATGACACCCTCAATGATGATCAATATCAGGTATAAAATATGAATAATACATTGTTTTTAGTTATCTGCTAATAGTCTATATAAATTAACTGCTGATATATAGATAAAAGTTATAGTTTATTCTGTTATACTTGTAAATTAGTAAGTATATTAAGTATAATATATTGTTTATAAATTAATAATGATTCCAATAAGCAGATCTGCACTTAATATACTGATTTTTGACCAAACGCGAATTCCAAAATGATTTATAATTTTGTGTTACCGTATCCAAGAGCCTCAAAATGATTTCAAAAGTATAGAAGTTAGAACGGAGTAATTAATGTGGTCCAACATTTACAAAAATATTCATTAACAAAAATAGGTACTCAATGATCATTAGTAGGTACCTATAAAGTATATACATTGTATTTGAGCACCGTAAAGTAACATAATATTAATTATTTGTATTGAGCATTGTGTTCTTGGATCAGCTGTTTCCAGTTAGGTTGGATTAAATATTTTATAGATTATTTACGGTGTACGGCTTACAACAATCCACGCTCAATTTTCAGTTAAATGAAATTAAAACACTCATAAAGTATTAAAGTCATAACTCATAAGTCATATTATTGTCATCATTCAACTGATAACAATTTAATTACATGTGACATTATTGAATCATAACAATATTGTCATATTTATTTTAATGAATTAAAAATTAATATTACAAAGTTTTTAATAATCGAATAGGTAGAGAGAAAAAAATAATTAAAGTATTTTAATTATTATTTTGTTAGGGCTTACTATACTTGTCAGTCGAAATCATACCATACACACAATTGGAACTTTAATAGTTGTGAAGGTTATTTTTTAGGATTTGAAAATTATTAATACACAAGTTTTTTTATAATATTTTAGTTCTACTGAAAATAAAAGCTTCAACATCGTCATTAACAGCAAAACCTTTTATAAATTATAATAGTAAACATTCAAAAAATATTTAAAGATATTTTATTAAAAAACTCATAAGCCATAATAAACATAAATAATTAATTCAACCCCTTTATTTTTAAAAATTATTATTAGTATACAACGAACACAATGTAATGTTTTCCATAAAGAGAATTCGGTTTGAATAATATGTTACACAGTTTAATTTTATTAGAGATTAAAAGAAGATTAAGTTAAGACTACTGTTCAAATCTACGTTCGTGTTGAGCAGACAACAGTATTACAAATACCAAGTCTCAAAATTGAGGCAAAGCTGGGATTCATGGAAGTATAATATTATGTTAGACATCACAAGCATAACCATCAACCGACGACGGTGTATAGTAAGAAGAGTTAAGCCCCGAATAAGAGTAATGAGCTGGTAATCAGTTATGTCGGAATCCAAGCCTGTTAATAGGATACTATTTCAAATACTTAAATAGATATAAGATTTAAGAAACCAAGGATCATGCCAGTAATATCAGAAGACATTAATTTATACTAACCGGAAGAAAGAACGAGACTATGATGTCTTTCACATACCCCGGATGGTTTTACAGATTGATGGGATAATGAACATTAATAATTGATTTTGTTGATAACAGACTGTAGAAAATGTAATATTGGATAAGTGTAACTACTAACTTATGATATAAGTATTAAGTATATTATTTTGAAATTTACGGAATATATTAACGTAGGTATTAATGTATTATAATTATATGAGACTAAATTATTCAAGAATAAATAAGTTTAAATGTTAACTGATTTGAATATGCAGATTATCGTAACTAAAAAAGTGGTTAAGTGAATATCGCTATGCTGTACAGTAGGTTACAAGTGGGTCACTGTAATGGATATATTTAAATTTGAATTCAATGATATAATATAATTGTATAAGAAAAACGATTGTGAGCGAAAACGGTCAGTTAGCCTATGATATTACCAAGTATATTTGATGATATTATTGTGAATAAAGTAATTTATATATAACCTATGTACGTGGAACCATGTTTTAAATTTTCAATCCTTAGCTATAAAAGTTGAACATTTTATAAATTTTTAACTACAAAATAATTATTAAATTATAAATTTGATAAATGTTGTCAACATTTGAACTTTAAATGCTTATAAAAAAAGTTATGCCTATGTATTTTTAATATTTTTCAACTGCTATTGTAACGATATATCAGGAGCCTTATATTGAATTTTCACGCTTTTTTACCCAACAAATAAAATTGTATTGATATTTATAGAAAAGAAAACTAAAAAAATTGAAAACTGATAATGTCCGTAAACAGCTCAAAAAGAGTACAATTATTTTCAAAATTTTATCGTGTATAGCAAATGAAATATAAACATTCAGTAAAAATTTCATGTATCTATACAGTTATTCGTTTTTGAATAACAATAAAATAACAAAACCGCTACATGAGAAATCGAGTGAATATCCAATATTGTGAAAATAGGAACTTCAAACACTCGTAAAAATTTAATTTGACTTTCTTATAGACATTTTTTTTTTTTGATAAAGGTAGATAATCTTATAAGGAATCTTGTATTACATTTTAAAATCTTAGTTTTAAAAGAAAAATTTTTATGAATTCTTAACTCAAAATAATTTGGTAATTTTCGAGATTTTTCCATATTTTGTCATTTTTTGAACTTTAAATGCTTATTGTAACAATATAGTAGGAGCCAAGAAAATACTAATATAAAAAACCAGTGAAAATTTCATGTATACACGTTTATTTGTTTTAGAGTTACACCGAAAGCCAAAATTGATTTTCTCGAAAACAGATTTTGCGTAAAAATTCCCGTGTTTCCTTAATTTTTCTTTTGTTTTTCACGTCGCTTTTGAAAACTACTGAGAAATTTTTACTTTTGACTTCCCAAAATACTAACTAGATTCACTTTCCTATCAGAAAAGTTACTATTGAAGAAAATCCAAGCACTTTTACTGTCCTAAAAGGTGATGACAGACACATAAAAAAAAAAAAAAACACACATCATTGTAAAATCAATACATTCATCGCTTCGCTCAGAATCTAAAACTTTAATTGTGATCAAAGTTAAATCACTAAAGTTATGTACCTAGTAACTAAGTTCAAATTTGTAATAACAATGTTAATTTTGTTGACATTTTCTAGTTTGACAATTGAAACTATTTAAACAGCATTTATTTTTTACTATTTTTTTTTTGTGTGGGGTCATACGCTATATAATATACTAGCTGATCCCGCTGGCACTTCGTTGCCCGTTAAATGTACTAATTCTATATGACTCAAACTTTGTTTAATTTGTTATTTAATATTCGGTGTATGGTGTATGGTGTTCAAAATTTATCTTAACTTTTCTGTTGCAGACTAAAAATGCTGATTCGCAGCAGTATATTATCAGGTAGGCAATCTATCTGCGGTAGATCGCGGACCCAGTGCTGTTTGTACGGAAGTGTATGATTTAACTCTAAAGTAGAGTAGGTCACACATGAATTCATTTTCATCTCTCAAAAAAATAAAATTTTATTTTATTTACTATAGAGTGGCCCCATTGGTTACATATTATTTTACAATTACAATTAGTAGAAATGGGAGCCAGTTGAAACATCGACAAGTACAAAATATCGACGGGTCATTATATCGACAAGAACAACGTCGACAAGTCAATATATGTCGATAAATTAAATTAAAATAAGTAGAAATATACCATACATATTTTTTTACAAAAACATTTTTAAAAAATAAATCTTTGACTTGGAAAACACAGGGTTGCCATTCGTTACCGATCATAAAATATTAACATTATAGTGGTATTTCATTGGCTTATATAGTTTTTGAATACCACACACAACTTAACTTTATTTGGCGCATCAGTTGTCAACAAACATTAAGTACTGGAAATTATTTGAAATGCCACTCAAAAAATCAAACATTGCTAGATCAACCAGATATATGATGCGTCTTTCAGCCAATAGATCTGTTGAAACATCTGAAGAGCGAAACTCACTCCGGAAAACTGACTGGATCAGAACGTCTAAAGTTATTATTTTTTTATTTATTTGAATCATTGACAATGGTTACATAGTATTTAAGTATATAACTATAATAATTAGTAGAAATAATATGGCATGTACATAAAAAAAATCCAATTTTGGCACTAGCCGGGAAGGGCAGTTAGTCATTATTAGCTAGGTAACAAAAGGGTTTTCCGATAAAGTTAAAAACGACACCCTTCGGTCATCACACTTCCAGTGGAGTGCGTCGAAAATTCCATACCGAGTAATGTGCGCTCCACGCAATTAAATTATGTCTGCAACTTCAAAGGATTTCTGGTGAATAATTTGTGCAATAATTAAATCTCATCGGTCTATTCATCTGTGTTTATGTTTGCACAAACACCTTGTAACAATTATAAATATAAATATGTTACGTGACACCTATGTATGTAATACGAACTCTACCGTATGTACGATTAACTGCTGACCGATATATTATTAATATTAAAACACACACAATGTGTTAGTAAGTCAGTTCGCTGTGCACCTTAGACCTCAATACACACTACGATTACCGGACTCCGTATGACTACGATACAGTTGCATAGTATAATAGAACATAGTTGATATAGTTGTGAGTATAAATATTTGTAAGTGTTTAGTAGACAATAAAACATAATTATAACTGAAAAGGAATCCTAGTAATTTAAATATATTTAAGATCCTGATATCTACATGTCTGCCCCTGGCTACGGTATTTATATCTATAGGATCCTACGATTCTCCCCGGATATCTTATATTTAACTGGTCGTTCCCCCGACCACGTTACAACCTGATGGATCGTATTAGTATGTTTTATGAAAACCCTTAAACATTAAATCAATATAACCCTTACGTAATAGGTTCATTAAAATTTAATGAACTATAAAGTATTTAATTAAATGCGCATTATTTTTACAACTCTTCATTGATTCAGAGATTTATCAAAATTATATTTACAAAAAATATCATCATTATTCTGCAATATTAAAATTATTATTGATATTTCTTTGAAATAAATAAATAAAATAAAAATAATACACTGGGTGAATAATAATGCAGTCGTAATACTCCCGCACAAAAATAACTTCTTCGAAAATTGTTCTTCAAACTTTATATTTTAGAATAAATAATTATAAATAAAATACTAAATATAGGTAAATATGATTTCCAATGTATTTTATAACAACTGAAATATAAAATCTTATAAAAATACTATATATTGTAGTCTGTATTGATTAATCTCAAACTTTTTATTAGATTTTATCCATATTGTCTTGAAAATATAAATATATATTAAATATTTTTTAACTATCATTCATTTATTCATTATTTTTTAATAATCACTGTTATTATTAAAAATTGTTTTTCTTATAAACTTTATTATTTTTCGATATGTGGTTTCACATCATATATCGGCATAACTACCTAAAAAATATGTATTGCACACATAATATTGTATATTTGAATATTTGTGCATAATATATTATTGTTGATATTTAATATTATTGAAACCCTAGTTATGATGTTTCCGTTATTTGGGATTTTTACGTTATTTTAGCCCGAATAATTATTTTTCTATCTAATTGATAATGTATTAGTATGAAAGTTCTAAAAGACGAACCGAGTTTTTAATTTGTATCATTATATATCTTAGTTAGGTGACGTTCGGTACGTCCAATATCCACCAATATTTAAGGGTTCAATAATATCCATGTCCATACCTAGTAAAATATTGTATCTTACGTAATACGACAAATAATTGGTTCAATTTATTCAGAACATTGAAACTAAACAAAACCAAATCCTCCATCAATATAGTACTATCTTAAAGCTCTTAATTTTGATGCAGCTCAAAGAAGAATAACACTACCCATTAAATGAATAAATTCTATTTTTTACCATATCTTTGAAAAAACATCAAACATGAAATATCATGCATTGCAAAAAATACTTTGTTGGAACACTGATGTTATTAAATATTGGTCTGTCATGAACTTCAATAGAGAATAAAAATAATATATTTATCAAACGGCCGATGTCGAGGAAAGTAGGTTATTTATGGTCAAAAGATTTTGGAGCATATTTTGAGACGGATATTATTTTTCCAACACTGAATACAATAAGTATAATAATTTTAAATTTCAGATCATTTAATGATAATCTATGTTTATCTATATTTAATGTTTATGTTGAAATTGAATGGTAATAAATATAATATAATTTAATTTTTTTTCATAAGAAGCTGGAAAAAATATAGTTTTATATAATATTTTAAAATGGTACACGTGTTACAATGCTTAGCACATACAAATCATAGTTACAATAGACACCCAATTGTCTTTTTTCTTCAATAAATATTAAACTTATACCTGGATAATAAAAAGTATTTTATCTTTATGAGATAAAACAATTTAAAACTGTTGCTCCTGTAAATCCATTGGACTGTGAACACGATATTTCACGCGCGTGGCTAACTTGATTGTTCAAAAACTATTCAGCCATTTATACAATTATTTATGCTGCGGTTAATAAGCAACAAAGATGACGCGTCAATTTTTTAAATATATAAGTTTGTCATTTTTTCTTCATTTTAACATTAACGAATTTGATATTAAAGCCAAGTGCTTTGAATGCATATTTTATAAGTCATTTATTATGTCAAATACAATTAATTATTAAAAAAAAAGCGGGTAAGTGGATGTCGCTCTACTGTACAGTAGATTACAAGTTGGTCCCTGTATAATGGAATGTAATAAATTCGAATTCAATGATATCATATCATTGTATACGAAACGATTCTGAGCGGGAACGGTTCATTGGTGTGGATATTTTATATTTTTATTATATTTTATTATAGCCTATATGTTGATTTAATATTATAAATTACAACAAAATAACTAAAATCGTTTATTCGTTTCTATGGCGATAAACAAAACGTTGGAAATTAAAATCCCATTTTTAGCGGTTTTTTGTAATTTGTCGGTGGTCCTTCCTGTAGCATTAAATAACTATTGAAAAATCGAAAAATGAATTCTCTAAGTACCATCTTGATCCAATTTTCTAAAAGATAAGATACTATATGTTGAAATCAAAGCACTCCTTCTGATAGAACTTTTATATACAGAATATAAAAAAAAAAAAATAATAAAATAAACACCATTGTAAAACCACTAGATCCCTCCTCCGCTCGGAATCTAAAAAAACATATGAAAGCAATCATTTCTGTTTCATGTCTTATTGAGGTCGTTTTAAATAATTGTATTTATTTTTTTGTGGGGTGAAAACATCTAACATTATAAAATGCACATTACATAATATATTACCTATTTAAACTAAAAAGGTCTAATTAAGTAATTTAAGTGGCATAATATATTTTATGAATTGACTAGGACCATTGTGATCATTCATTGAATCTTTGATAGCTTTTTTATTCAGTTGTATATAACAGTCAATAGTGATAAACCTACGAATACGATTGCATATTATACTGTAAAAATATTATACCTACGTAGTGAAGCTTAAACGGTTTAGAACGTTTTATTTTCACATTTTACATTATTGCGTCATTGCAAAACAATAACATTTTTGGAAAAATTAACATTATCATTTTTTTTTTTTTAGATTTTTTGAATGATAACGTACATTTTCATTTTATTTTTCTTAGCAGAATATTTCCTGGAGCACTACGATATATTTCATAAATTTAATTTTGAATGAATAGTTAATTAGTTATAACTAATAAGTCTTTAAGGTTTAGATGAGTATAGATTAATGGACTAACATTTTGCGGGTTACCTCTGTGCCCTCTTGTGGCCTTATGTCTGTCTCCTCTGCTCATCAAAATTTAAAATAACTATAGCTATGGTATATTTATTACTAAAAATATTTAAATATATATTTTTTCATATTATCTCGATACATTATATTTGTTTAAAATTGGTGAATATTTAATTTAAAAGTTGATAAAAATCATATTTTCAGTATGATACATATTAAGTAGAGACACCAATAAAAATATAAAATGTAAGTTATAATTTATAACAATGTTTATTAGTAAATACATGATTTTACATGAAAGTATTTATTACCATTTGAACTAGAAAAAAGAATTTAAACCAATAACCAAACTTAAGGGCCACAACTTATCCTATACCTCAAGTTGTACCAAGCAAGAGAAATTTACAAAATTTCATTAAAATCGGTTAGGTTAAAAAAAAAATATTACACTTACCAGTTTAGTGATGGTTTTTATTTATAAAGTTATTCATTATTGATATTATTATTCATTTACAAACGAAATACCATTTATGATACTCGAGTTAATTTTCAAATAATTATAAAACTAACTATTATTTTATAATGTGAGCACTTTTAAGTAATTTACTGAAATACAGTTTTATTCTAAGAGTGAACCAAGCATTTTAATTAGATAAAATTATTTCCAAGAAAACTAATATTTATTATTAAATAGGTACGTACCTATATATTCAATGTGCAAAATTCATCTCGACATCCATTTGAAGATAGTTGGATAACTTAGTTTAAATTTTATTATTGCTCTTAACTATCATAGGCAAAAGTTTTTGCTAAAATAGTTTTTGCTAAAAAAGTTTTTGGTCAAAAACGTTAGTAATATTTTAATAAATAATTAAAATGATTTTATGTGAAAAAATAATTTAGCTTTAAATATAAATTTGTCTTTGTAAATACGACCCAAACATATAATATACTCGAATGAATGTCCATTCGTATGCTTAAAATTTAAATAAATCTATAGATAAAAATATTTTAATAACCTTTCAAAGTATACAATTCGCGTCTTGGCGATAACAGAAGTTTATATAACACTATAGCAGTACCTATCAATAATATAGTATTATTATTCCTATTATAAAATACGCAATTGGACATCAATATTAATTATTATTCCCGAGTTTGTTATATTGGTTAAATTTAAGGGGAGGTTGTAGTTGGAATATTTGATTTTGAAGGGGAGGGAATGGTGAATATTATTATTTATTATACATATTAGCAATCGGTGATCGAGTTCGCCAGAGGTAAGTCGAAAATAATATCCAACAAGCTATAAATAATAAAAAGATAAATAATATAACTCAATGCTGTTCAATACAGACAAATTCGCGATAACCCGAACATTACCTAGTAAATAACTAGTAATATATTATAATGAATGATAATAATATTCGGTCCGCAACAGTAGCGATACAAAAACTAAAAAGAATATATATTGATGTTTGACTTACACATTCCATGGTAATTGGAGGGACAAGTATATAAAAACCATAAATATATACGTATTATTAGTCCTTTGCAGGTGTCCTTTATGGCATTTTTAGGAAACACTATACGACTGAACTAGAAGATTGTAGTCTCAGGTTATTGTACAGTATAATACAAATACCGTGCATATCACATAATACAATATAATATATATTATGACGAATAGCTACTATAATATTATATACTCGGAGTAGCCAGAAGATGGCTATCTTCGGGGTATGCGCATAATATTATGTATTCAGGTATTCTACTATATACTAATATTTGTAATATGGTTTTAAAATTATTGGAATGTCATACCTCCGCTGTTGAAAATAAATTTGGCTCGTAAATCGGTAAATTGGCATTTCAAATTCGATATTTTGGTTATTGCGGACTACGCGTAAAATAACATAGAACCGGCAGAGTTATATTATTTTATTTATATACCATTATCAAGGCTGGGCATTAACGAGTTAAAAAGTTAATTTAATTTTAACTTTTTGACTTAACTAGTTACTTTTGGCTTTTCATTAACTTAACTGTTAACTCATTACATTTCTTTCTTAATTAACGTGAAATTAACGAGTTAATTTTTCATTTTAAGAAGTAAGTTAAATTAATTTATTTTGTTTTTAATTTTATAATATTTCACTATTTCAGTTTATTTCGTTTTCATGTCAAAAAATATGTATCGTAAATTGTTTAAAGTTAAAAATGTATATCATTCGAATCTACCTTACATGGAAATACTGTATGAAGTAATAACACTATAGCCTATAATTTAGTTTTGGGTAAAGTTATGGTTAAGTACGCTACCATTGTATAAACAAATTAACTTTTTTTTAACTTGATAAAAAGTTAACAAAAAGTGTGTATTAACTTTTAACTTACCTGAGTTAACCTATAGTTAAATTAACTTTTAACTTTTTGTTATTGGTGCATATTAACTTAACTTAACTGAGTTAAAAAAAAATCATTGACTTGCCCAGCCTTGACCATTACTGTCTATTCGAATAGATAAAATGAAATCGTACCCCGACATAATAATCGCAGTTAATTCTTCCGTGATAAGATCGGCCGATGACCCATCCATAAACGTTTTTTTTTTATCTATGACCTACACTTGACATAACAATTTTGGTCCAATTTATTTTTTTCTACGAACATTGACGCGATTGCTTACAATTACCTCGTACACGATCGCGGCTTCGTGTAAGCTCCAGCGGCGGTCCATTATTGTACTGAAATAATAAATAATAAAACGGCAACTGTCCGGTATCAAAAGATGAAGTAAGGCTCAGAAAAATGTTCACCTTCAAATTAATACTAATTCAAATGTTGATAGGTAAATAATTATGTTAAGTGATTTTTAATTTTAAATATACTTAGTTTATTTATTTAATCTATTTGTAGAAGACCTGGATTATATAATATAATTATAACATTAAAATAACACATAATGGCTTTAAAATAGGGGGGGGGGGTAAGATTAATCATACGATTTTCACCTTTACGTATATTATTATTTTCAATGAAATTTCCAAGATATTTAGTCAAATATGTTTATTTATAGCAACAAACCTATTTACATAGTTCTACTGTATATCATTACACTATTCACATTTAAATTACTAACAGTAATATATTACTATTACGGTAACAATATATCATAATAATAAACATTTTACTATAAATGCAATATTTTTGGCAATAATTAGTTCAACTTCCGTAATACTAATACCTACATAATTCAGTTACTTATATTGTAATATAAATAAATTATAATAATATTATATCCTTAGGAATAGAGGCTGAATGGTTTTTCGTTTGCAATGATTTGTCTATGATTTCAAATTTAATACATCCACTACATAGGCGGAGATCTGGGGAGGGAGAGGCTTACGGGGACTTAGTCCCCCCCCCCGCCAACAAATCCATCAAGCCCTTCCTTTTTTAGTTGTGTGTGATCGAAGCCCCCCCCCTAACATTGATGTTAATAATGTTACCCCCTTGCAATTTTAATGAATCCCCGCCCATGATCCACTACCTACAATAAGAGTCAATAACCTACTTAATGATGAAATACCTTCACTAAAAATCTATTAAATAGTATACTCTATATATCAAACGACTTCAGGTTTTTGTTTTGTAAGTTTAAATCAACCTAGTCAAACTTTTGTCATCATTCATTACAACATGCCATATTTAGTCTTCAATTACCTTTTATATTTTTTAAAATAAACACAAATTATTTTTATAGTATATTATACTTCATTTTTATTATAATTTTGATATTCTGATATCGTATACCTACTTATAGTGTCAAATAAACCGTTTTTCAGGTTATTACAAATTTAAATTGATGATTTAAGAAAACTGATGTTTATGAATTTTATTTAATACGATGACAAGATTTTCACGGTGTAACATGAAGTATAACACTGAAATGAAAATCATCAAGATATTTAAAAAAAACTTTTTTCACTCATTAATTTAAGTTTAGTTATCGATTTTGAGTTGTTTAAACTTAAAGAAAACTAATTTAAGAAAACTTTTAGTTTAATTAAATTGAATTCATACTGATAGGTGTTGATGGATCATGTATAGATATTATTAATTTATTTATTTTCAAATATACGGAAAATACGTCCTATTACAATATTACAATATGGTAGTGTTTAGTGCAATTACAAAATAATTGTACACATATTTAATAGGCAAAGAAAAGATTTTGATTTTAATTTAACAATTAAATAATATATAGAGCTCAAGGAAAGATAATTATAGTCGAAAACAAATGTATTACCTGCGTTCATTAAAAGATTGACAGGGCTGTTTAGGATATAGTTTCTACTGGACTGAATTTGGTAAAATGGTTTAATCTCGGTTAGGTTAGGTTAAAAGTTTTTTGTGAGTTATGATCTATATTAGTTTACATTATAATATAATGCAGTTGATGTTTTTGTTTGGTACACTGTTTTTTGTGCCAATATAATAGGCATATTATTGGTTTATCATTTTTCTTTTAATTTATATAATATATAATATTAAGCAGGTAATAATATAAAGGTCAGGTTATCATTTAATCATGTATTTTAAAAATTTACACCACTAAGATCACTAAAAAAGTTTTGTTTTAAAGTTTAAAGTTTAAGTTGATATTAAATTAATTTTGATCACAGATCAACAACCTTTAATTATTCTAAGAACCACTTTATGGCTGTTAGATAATCTTAAAACTTTCAGACACCAAGACAATAACGCTGATTAGAATTCTTTCGGTTCTAAGCTTTAGGATAAATAATAAATATTTCATATTTAAATGACATTGATTTAATTAAAATAAGCCATTTAATAATGTTTATAATAATTGTAAGTATAATAAATATTAATCATATTTTAATCATTTGTGATAATTTTATCTGCATTGTGTATTGACAATAGAAACACTAATAATTATAAAACTTATAACTTAACTCTTATATAAACACAAATTATGTTCAATATATATATATTATGTTCATTATATTGAATAAGTAAACACAAAATAAATAAATAATATTTTTAATCAAAATCATATACCGTATTTTGAAATATCAACTTACGTTATTAACATAATCTGTACAATAATTAAGGCTAAAAAACATGCAATGCTATATTTGAAATGTAATAATAATAAAAAAACTGCATTAATCTATCAAGCCGATGCGATCAAATTAAATAAATTACATTTGATTTTCGAAGCAAGCACTAAACTAAAACAGAATTTATTTCTGTCCTACTTGTCATCATCATTGGTCATCATAGTAATAAAAATATCCTAATAAGAATCATTCACATGTTATTGGGACGACTGCCCACGGGACTTTAGGGGAAACGAGATGAAAAAATTTGAGATAAAATATAATATCACACTATCTACTTAATGTAGAAACATTGAATAATTAGGATATCGCCAAACACCATTGTGCTGGCAGATTTAAAAAAATACAAATTATTATTACACATCTAATACAAGACTAGGTACTACAACTAAAAATGTATCATTTTTGGTATAAGACTTTTATATCTATCTGAATGTATTTCGAAATAAGCTGAAAAAAATGATATGAAATAAATCTATATAAGTAATATGCTATCAATAAAAACGCGAGTTATTGTATTTTCCAGTTGTCTGATTATCTCTAAAACAATTCCACCTGCGTGTTCTGAACATCAAATTTTCTTTTTATCGCTATCTATTTATTCTCAAGTCATTGCTTTGAATCATAACCGTTAAATTGCAATATACCCTTAGGCGTTCGGCCATTAGTCCTGATAATAATTTAATTAATTCAATAATAAATCATAATTATTGCGAGTAGTAGGTATTAAAAAGTGGTTACATTAGTTAAGACATCCTCACTTTGTATATATTAGTGTGATTGTACAAAATGAAAATTTTAAAGAACAATTTATTATTTTTTAGCTATATTTTCAACTTTGGTAGATACATTTTAGATGTGTGGAATATATCAAACACATTATACACATTTAATATTTACCTAAACGACTAGTATCGGTTTTAAAATGTAAATAGCTGTACATAATATAACTATTAACTATGATATAGTAGAATATTATAATATTTTATATGATTATAGGTAACTACTACTAAAAAAGTTCACAAATATCGAATTTGATATTATATAAGCTCGTACATGTGAAAGTTCACTTATTTGTACGTATATACCTATTGCACGCGTGGGATATAACAAAATGTATAGGTATCAGCAATTTTAGAGCATATTATTGGTATTACATGTTTTTCGTTTAAATTAATTAATATCACCTAATAATAATTATGGCCGAAATAGTTTTACAACTAGATATTTTATTAAAATATAGTTAAAATTAAAAATTGAACGTAAAAAGTTTAAACGTATATATAAATATATATCATCACCGTCCATCTGGCGGGCTTCAAAAGTCCAACACTCTGGTTTCAGTAGAAGTTTTAGAAATCGTGGCCTAGTATAATATATAATAACAGCAAAATATTATTATAGTATATGGTTTAAAAAAACTTGAACCAACGATTTCTTTCTCAATGTTCAAAGAATAATTTTTTTCAAAGTAATAATTAAATAAATAAACAAATAGGTTAGTAAATAGATACGTGGATATTTGTAATTTTTGAATAAATATGATAAAAGACCTTATATTAGCGTAATTTAAATGTTAATCAATCGTCAGTTCAAGTATGTATAGTATTTTTAAATTGATTTATTGGTTAACAGAACGAAACAACGCATACTATGTTAATTATATAAGGCTAAATCGTTAAAAAAGGTAAAGTTACTTTAGTCAATGCGATTGATTAGTTAAATATTATTTTAAATAAGGAAATCATAGCTTGAATAGGTAGGTACCATGTTTAATTAGTTTTTTCTTAAAAGAATAGTGGTAAAGGTGCCAATAACTATTTTAGTTCTTACGTAAACGTCTTAACATAACTGTTAAGAAAAAAAAGCTTAAAATAATTGTACTTAATTTTTACATAAAAAATCTTAATTTATTAACTATGATACACCTAAATATATTTTTAGATTTAAAATATCATTATCAATATCTTTGATTTCATTTAAAAGAAAATAAATAGTAAATAAAATAAATGTAATTTCCGTTAGATTAAAAAATATTGAACAAATACGTTCTTATATGTATAATATGTTGACTTATAATTTATAAATTTATTTATATTGACACAATAAATAAAAAAATGTCCTACTGCCAATTATTATTAATAAATATTACGATAATGTTTATACCGTACAGCTATAAATATATGGAGTGATAGCAGAGAGAGTGAGAGATTTGGTACCGCACTATATCATATTCTTCTACCCAAAGAAAGTTAAAGCAAACAGTTTAAAAAGTCCAATAATAATTATATTATACGAATGTATATTTTTTAAGAAATTATTCCTCATTATTAAGTTTAATCATAGAATATCGGTAAAATATTTGTTGATTTTCAATGTTGCTGATGCCCCCGCATTGCTAAAACAGTTATCGTTAAAAAACGAGTTTCAAATGTATCATTATATAGGTATTAAGCTGTGGTAGGTACACTAGATACGAGTGCGAGTAGCAAAGGTAAAATGGTGTGTCTATAATAAAATATTGAATTGAAGGAAGGAGTACTATATTACTACTATTTACCGCAAATGTTATAAAAAATACATAAGTTCAATCCTATTGTACTATGCGTATTTATGGAACTTCCTATGACTAACTATACGTGCTATTTGAGATTATTGGTTTTTAGACCTTTGACTTTTATAATAATATTATGGCACGCCGAATGCGTAAACTGTATAAAAGGAAAATGCAATATTTATTTTGATTTCTAACAACAACGCATGCGAAAACTCTTACAAGTAAGGACGTGAAAACACGGATAGCTGCAGGGTGTGTGTCGTGTGTGTGTGTGTGTATAATATATTTGTATAAGCGTTTTTATGCATTATACTGTAATATTATGTGAACGATGACCGACGATATTTAATGGACGGCTGGGAGGGGGGGATGTTAATATTAGTTATTACTTATTATTATTATTATTGTCATTCGACCCGGCGAACCGATATGGAAAGCGCAGGCAGCCGTATTTCAGTGGTGCATGCGGTGGACGCCAAACTGGCACTGGGTCTCACCTGGGTCACCAGCGTCCTCCTGGTGCGTATATTGAAAGCTCCGTATACGATCGGGTTCATACACGAATTGGTGCACGCGAACATGAAGAGTGCATGCTGTACCTTCTGATCGACCATCTGCGCCGACTTGTGGTCCGTCCAGTACCTGTGCAACAAAAACCACCGTACGAAAAATTTTAAAAACATATACAAATTAATAATAATTATTTATCGTTGTGGGCGATCGTAAAAAAAAGTACTCGTTAATAACTATGCTCTGTTCGAGTTAAGAAACGTAGTCGGCGGCCGAATTGTGCGCAGTGGCGTGGCAATATTACACGGCAGATATACTGCAGATTATTGACTGGGTGGGAGTGACAAACGGCGGTGTTGCGGTCCGGCGAAAACTGGTCGCCGCCAACTACGTTTCTTAACTTGAACAGAGTATAGTAATACGATTTCCCGTCCAGTTTAAAATATGTTTTTTTTTCAACAAACGGCTAATAAAGACATCCTTATAAAGACATCCTAAAACTTTGAAAACACGTTATGAACTCAGTAAATTAAGGTGAAATTAAATATTCAATATACTACAGCTCAAACTCAGATTGACACATATTACAGGCGAAACTATGAACATTTATTTTATTTATAAATATAAGCTATACCTAAGTAATATAAAATGTATAAAACTGTGGTATTTTTTATTTTTATTTTTATTTTTATTGAAACTTCATTATATTAACATTATTATAATGATATCTATACGATTTTCATTAGTGGATTGACTATGAATCTTTAATGTTCAATACGAGCAGTGACGTAATAAAAATGTCTTGAAAAGTTGTAAGTATATAAGTTTGTTTGGGATATGAGTCTAAAGATAACGGTAGATGTATGTATGTTATATATAAACATCAAAGGAAAAATTTAAATAAAAGTTAATCAAGAGTTTTATATTCAAAGTATAATATACAGATATAGAATTCAGATCGTGAAATTAAAACATTATTTTTCGGAAACTGTCCATGTTGCTTCGGGTGTCTTTCAGGATATCACCTATCAAAAACATTGTTTTAATTATTTATTAACGATTTTCAATCGGTTATAAAACACTCTAATATCCTAATGTTAGCCGATAGTGTCAAATTATTTTTAAAAAAATAGATTAGATCCACGATTGTAGTAACTTACAAGAAGATATAAAACAATTTAATGATTGTTGTAAAAAATCATTAAACAATGTAAATTATTAACATTTAATATAAATAAAACCAGTGTTGTTTATGATTATAAGCTAAATAATGTATCTATAGAATATGTTAAATCATATATGAACTTAGGTTACTTTTGAATCTAAATTATGTTTCAACAGTCATATTGGAAAAATAACAAATAAAGCCTTATTAAATCTAGGTTTTATTACATACACATGCTTACATTTTAACAAATACAATGTCTTACGAAATTTATATTTTGCATAATTTGTAAGATCTAAATTAAAATATTTCTTTGTTATTTGGTACTCGGATAAAATTTGTACTATTCAAAAATTTTAAGCAGTCCAAAATTGATTTCTCTGTTTTTTATCCTTCGAATTCAAAGTTGAACGCTCATGATATACTAAGTTTTATGTTATATTATCGTGTTTTAATATGTAATTAATGAAGGAAAGTAGAGAATATCCCTTCTATATATTGCTACTAACATTATTATTTTTTTTTTTTTTAGATTCTGACTGGAGCGAGGAAGCTAGTGGTTTTACAATGGTGTTTATTATTTATTTTTTTTTTTATCCTGTATACAAAATTTCTACCAGAAGAAGTGCTTATATTATTATTTTTTATTCGTATCTATGGCGATAAACAAAGCGTTAGAAATTAAAATCCCATTTTTAGCGGTTTTTCATAATATGTCGGTAGTTTTTCCCATGGCATTAAATAACTATGAGAAAATCAAAAAATTACCTCTTTAAAATATTATCTTAATCCAATTTGCTAAAAAATAAGATACTGCATAATATGTTGAAATCGAAAAACTCCTTCTGGTAGAACTTTTGTATACAGGATAAAAAAAAAAAATAATAAACACCATTGTAAAACCACTAGCTTCCTCGCTCCGCTCAGAATCGTTTTTCTTATCCAATGATATTATATCATTGAATTCAAGTTTAATATAATCCATTATACATTGAACCACTTGTAACTTACTGTACAGCAAAGTGATATCCACTTACCCGCTTTTTTTTTATTAATTAACCCGTGGCAACTTATACCATTGGGTGGTTTTTAACTGTGGGGGAGGGTACTGTAGGTTTAAACACGTGTATTTGTTAGTTTGGCAGAATTTTATATGTATAAAATATGTAAGCTTTTAGCAAATATTCAGTTCTAAATAATAATTACTTTAAATATCATAACAATAAACTTAAATAAACTATTCAAAATTCTATAGACACAACTTAAAAATGGTTAACACATTTTACATTTTTCACATTCGTCTAATTAATAAATAAAACAATTGGTCAAATTTTCCAATCTTATTAAAAAAAAATAATCCATAAATGAACGTTTTCTACATTAGTTTTTCTCGTCATTAAGTAAGGAAACCACCTAGTGAAAATAAAAATACTTTTTTCATAAAATAACTAGGTTTAGTTAAAATTCCAAATAAGGCTTCTTTAAACTTTTCAATAATTCAATGTTGGCACCTACAAACAAAAAAAAAGGCTGGAAAGAATGTAACCACTCTGCTGTGCACAGGTCTTGAGAAAGTCAGAGTAATTTTATCAGTTCAAATTTGGACTGCATTATATATTTAAACCAAGAATAATGATTTTAGTTATTTTGTAGTTATTTAAAAATATTTTTCATGGGGATTTGAATCTTTTACGTATATTGTTACCTACTTACCTATATTTTATATGGACACACAAGAATATTTTCAAAAAAATAGACTAATTTTATACTATTGTCTATTTACACCTCCAACCTATTCACACCGGTCTACAGTAAGTCGCTGGTATTGACAAAAATAATAATAATATGATAAACAAGTTAAGTAAGCTAAACAATACAAAACATATTTAATACAACGCAATATATTATAATTTTATATACAATTTGTCCGTGTATCTGTATGTATAGTAACTATTGGCAGTAAATAAAATATATCTTAATATCAACAATCATAACTAACAGAGGGACAAAAACAACGGGAATATAAGGTGTTCTAAACATATTATGTGTAGAAACCTAAAATATGTTCTTGTATAATAATTTAAGAAATGCAATGTTTTTGACAAAAATTAATTCAGCCTACCGAATTAATTACTAATGTTAAAATAAATTACTATTCTTGCAATATAAATGCCTATAACATAGAGTATATACTTATTAATATTGGCTGACAGACCGTCTTCACTCAGAATCGTTTTTCGTATGGAATGGTTTATTATCGAATTCAAATTTAACACACACATTGCTTGACATACTCAATGACTAGATACGCTCGACACCGGGTACTAGATATATGCAATGAAATCATAAGAAAAAAACACTTATATGAAAAAATGAAATAACGAATTTAAAAAAGTTATGTCTTGAATCAAATAAGTATCTATCTTATATTTTTTTCATTAAATTCAGAATCAAATTCTTCGATATGCAATTAAATTCTCAGCCATGTAGATTAGAATTCACCTATTTCTATTATACCTATAGGTATCAATATATTTAAATGTTTAATGAATATCATGTGAGATGATCACATGTTTTCGTTAGTTAAATGTGTAAATAATATTTTTTTGCAATAATTAACTAAATAATATTCTCATTTTTATGAAGACACTGCTGTAATATTAAATAAATCATAATGTTCTTCGATTTTTTTATTATTTTATTTAGTAATTGATTAAATTTAAATACGTAACATGTTTAATTACAATAAATTATAAATAGCTGGTATTAATTAAATATCTAGTTGATATGCAGTGTATATAAAATATTTTGGCAAAACGAAAACTTTTATGACAGTATAATTTTAAAAATGTAATGAGCAAAGTTTCTTAGCCTTTAAAAATTCTATTTATTTGAAGACCCGACTGCATTGTTTTATATTAGCTTAACATCAATAGTACTAAAATAAACAATTATTAAGTAGTTTATATTCGAGTATTGACACAATTTTAATTGCTATTGTTCGAATTTTATTAAGAAGTAGGAACCGTATTTACATTAATCGATTTTACGTTAAATAAATGTGTAATAAGCCACATTATTTCATCAATTAAAATTAGAGTAAAACTGTTATAAATCATACACATTAAAGTCGACTCTTGAACTAGATACGTTTGTTTTTAAAGTCAATTTTTATATTATAAACGAGGTGAACATTGAAACCGTAAAAAATACTTTGTTAACAAGGCTGTGTCAATAAAAATAAAAACAAAAATAAATTGATTAGAGGATTGAGTCAAGGAAAGGTGTCCCCACTGGGCATCATCCTACTTATCAATATCACCACTCTCCACGGGGTAGCAATTTATTGAACACGCGATTCTTGTCAAAAGTGTAAACTATATTTATTAGTGTTATTTTGGAGGTACCTATTTTCATGTAGTCATAAAAAATCCTCGAAAACAACAACATTAGACAACTGCAAAATAGCCACATCGGAACTTGTCATCTGCATCTTTCAGAAATTGCACACTTATATGACGGAGTACGACAATATTGAATCTGAAGGTTACTATTATTGTCTCTCGTTAGAATGAAAACCGAGTATTATTTCGAATGTCCAACAGGAAACAGCTGCCATCCTTAATGGAACGATATTGTTTGTTAACAAAACGAGTGTGGAAAAACAAAAACAAATATTTAAAAGTTTCAAACTCGCATAGCATACAAATAATAAATAATAATAATATTAAAATTTATTATCAAGTTAATCAGACGTATACGTAATAACTCCTGGACTTTTTAAAGTACCTACCTATGTAAATGAAAGTATGAAACAATAAAGCAAGATTAATTAATTCATCAAATACCAAAAAAAAGAATTTTCCCTGTTACGTTTTATAGTAAAAAAGATACATACATATAATTAAAAATAATTCCATTAGATTTCTATGCTTTCAATGTTATGTTTATAGAACTCATCATTATCGCTTTATATATAGTAATAGTTTTTTTCAACTACTAAAACGGCACGATTTATACAACTTAAATTAAAAATGTTGCATAAAATATTGAATATTATGATATAGATTATCCTAAAATAAACATAGAATGTCATGCATTTTATAATAAATCCAATGGATTGTAGAATTGCTAATCTATTTTATGTATAACGTACTGAAACTAAGTATATGCTTAATTCACCATTAAATGTATGCATATCTGCAGTTATCTTTGTACCTATAAAATATTGATTATTTTAATAAATCTTTAACATATTTATTTGATGCTATATATTTTAATAATGATAAAATAACACCTTTGTAAGAATTATTTTACTTATATTTATGTGTATATATATATATATAGTATTTATTTTTATATTACATGTAAACCTATAAATGTGCTATACATTTTTTGATAAGGTATTGACTATTTGCCATTTGGTAATTTTAAACTGCTGTAAAAACAACTAAAACTTTGTCTAAAACATTTTTATTTAGACAAGTCTAATGTTAAGATAGTTCCAATGTATATGTTATACCTATTATTATGGTTTTCGGTCCCTATATCGATGACTAAAATCTAAATAAATAACTTTGAATAAATTTATTGAAGACCTATTTATAGTATAATATGAGTATATTAGATCTATACTACTGCTATACATCTATACTATATTATTTTATATTATAACAGTCTATGATGGATTCAACAACCTCTCAAAAACACTTAGTTTTACAATCATAGTTTAAACCTCGGTTACGCTTAACCCACTGATTTTACCGACCGAATTCGGCGGTTTAACCTTAGGTTAACAATTGTAATACGGGCTCTTAGTCCTAACTAACTAAAGTTCTTACGATTTCAGGCTGTTTGCAAGGTTTTTTTTTTTAATTTTACCTACTGATTATTAATTTATTGACGATAATTACATATTGTGCATTCCTCAAAAGTTATTTATTGACGTTTATCGTAAACACTATATCAACTAGATTGAGAATTAATATAAGTACTTGTAAAAAAATCGGTAACGTAACAAGTTCAAAGTTTCGTGAAACTAACAAATTTCTATTTCGTGATGTTTTACAATCTGTGATCAAATTAAGTTAATTATCGGTACCTATATAAATAGAAATTCTCTTTTTTGGTGAGTCATCACTTAGCCGTGAAAAGAAATGTATCTACGCATTAAATTTAACGACACACGTATATTATTTTATATTAAGTTTGTTATTTCTATTATATTCTATAACGAACATGCCTCGTCTTCAGTACAAAAAACATTTTTATCATACTGTAAAAAACCACGCAAAAAATGATCATAATAATGTATAAAATCCACCCGTAAAACGTTTACGTTGCTTACTGCACGTCGCGTCACATCGTAAAGAAAAATATTGGTACAATATGTTGTACTCGCACGTGCAGCTCTATTTTACGCGATCCTTGAAACAAAACGACTATTATTATAATAAGAACGCAAGTCTTTCGGGAAGGTGGACGACGTGTATTTTCGGAGCAAAGATCGATTCGATGGCGGAGAGTATAGGGGAGAGGTATTGAGGAAATGGATGACTGCCAGGGTTGTTCGTCAACGTTTTGCGTCGGACGGAAAACACGGAAATTGTAAAAACTGTTTAGCACAAAATTAAATAAATAATATGATAACGGCAACGATAATGATAATATTATACGACGTACCTATCTTCATAGCGCAACGACTAACGA
Organism: Sitobion miscanthi; assembly: GCA_008086715.1. Lineage (NCBI taxonomy): Eukaryota > Metazoa > Arthropoda > Insecta > Hemiptera > Aphididae > Sitobion > Sitobion miscanthi. The sequence continues at coordinate 16,068,291 of CM017800.1, forward strand.
ATACAATATGAGCGACTCGCGGACAAACGATTTTAGCACGTCATTATCACCCGAGCACACGTCCCGTATGACCGTATGCCTGTATACCATCGCATTATTAATAGTATAATATTACATCACGAGACATGAGTGCAGTAATCGACGAACTGCGCCAGTGTGTGTCGGCTCGGCTCGGCTCCTTCTTATTACATTTGTCTCGTCACATAATAATTATACTTTGTCATAATTATTCATAATAATATAATATAATATGATTCGAGTGAGACTCCCGACCTTAATTCACTGCGATGGTTTACGGTAACAAAAAATACACTTTACGCCACTTGTTAAGAGGATGTCAATTGTCAGCGCACTATTTTTTTTCTCTCTGGCCCACGCGCTACATAGATAAAACGCATTTACGCAGAATCATTTTTTCTATGTTTTTAAGTAATGTTAGAGTAAAATCACCTATTACAAAAAAGATAGTATATAATATTTTAGAGGGAATGACAAAACGATTTTATATTTTATTGTTATTTAACTTTGTATTCGACTTTCAAAATTGTTTTGAAACAATATTTAGACAAATCGATAATTCATACCCTCAAAAAATTATTCTCTATCTTTTTTGTAATGGGTGATTTTACTCTAAGATTAATTAAAAACATAAAAAAAAAGTTTCTACGCAAATGCGTTTTGTCCTCTTAACATAAATATATATAAATATAATTATAATATAATATGTGATAACCATTAAAATAACCATTACAATAAAATATTGTGGCTAAAAAAATGGTCATACTACAATTTTATATTACATAAAAAAAATGTGTAATGTATAATATGTAAGTATATCACAGTGGTTCTCAATATTTTTTTCCACAAGGTACTTTCAAAAAATCTCGGATTCAGTGCACCATACATGACTAATACATGAATATCATTGATTGTATATATAGTCATATGATTGAACAAATAATTAAATTTCATTACACAAAACATACTCTTATGTTGAAAATAAAAAAAACTGTTTAAAAATGTGTTATTTAAATGTTTTATTTTATTTTAAAACCGTGGAAAATATTTATGAATACTTTATAATATTATCGATAAATTTGTGGAATCTCCTAATTATTTAACGTATTTTATTTATTTTTTTTTTTTATCCTTAAATAACTACCAACATCATATTTTAATTTTACAGACATATGTATATTTCAAAAATAAATTTATATTTTGTTTCAGCTTGTAAAATGTATTTTTGGCCAATGCCACATCCAATGTCTTGATGGTCACGTATACCGTAACTATACACGTCGTATATTGACATCACTAATATATATATATAATAAAAAATGTATTGCAGTTTTATTTGCAACGTGTGAGGCTAGACAAGTGAGATTAAAACAATTAGATTATAATATATTATACAAATCTGAAATCACGTCGTGGATGTCGCTTCGCGTAAATTTTATCATAACCAAATATACCGTGTGGACAACGAAGAGTGTGTGAAACAACTTCACTAGTATTATGTAGTAACACGAAGAGAGCAATAAAATAATAATATTATAATATGATATCGGGTTAAAAATGTATACGGGTTTTTTTTCTCGTAATCGTAAAAATACCTAGTACTTACTAATACCCGTGGGAACATAGGGACATTTCCCCATGGGCCAAGCCGTGTCTATACTAGGGAAATTAAATTATTCACTGACACGCAGAACCCATGATTTGTATGCAGTTCAACTGAAAGAAAGTCTAAACATATAATTATTTTGAAATCGTATGTTTGTTGAACCATGCAAATTCAAATTGTATTTTCAATAGACCACGACAGTAATGTAACATCGAGTAGGTATGTACTAGAATAATCCATACAATTACTTAAAAATCTCACATTATGATTTATCATTATTGTTTGTATAAATCCGACAGATTATAGATAACATAATGGCTCCAATCCACAAACGATAAGGCTATAATATACTCTAAACGCGTTTACCCCTATTTGTAGTACGTGACAGTTCAAGACATTAAAATATGAGCTTTATGAAATATGTAACTCTCGAGGTAGACTAACAACAATTTAAATTTAATTTAAGTATATTAACTTGTAAGTTAGTGTAATGGGCTGAAACACTATAACGGCATTTATCTTTTACTATGATATAGTATGTACATAAAACAGATCAAAGACGCATCTTATATTAGTTATATATTATTATAATGAAGTATTAGTATTAGTAAATGTATAATACCTAGTAATAGAGAAAAATAAATGTGTGTGCAAAGTATCTCGTTTCTTTGCTTGCTCTTTTACTACTCTACCAAGTCATCGGTAAACATTTTATTTTAATACACGTTAAATTGAACTCGGTATAACTAAGAGACTTATAAAAATAAAAATAATTATAATTTTGTATCCCCCCTCACATTTGATATTATCAGTCAGTGATACCTAACCTATCAGAGATAGACACCATTTAATAGTTACGTACACGCGTAACATTAAGTATTTTTTAAATATGCAAGAATTATTTAAAATATGATGCAAAAGATCAGAAGCATTAGTAAATGGATATGATTCTGAATTTCCAACAAACAAGAATTAGGTCTTAGGTATTCAAAAATTATTCATACTTAACATTTTTAAAAATAAGACAAATGAACATTAGCAAACTTTTGAAATATATTTTGAAAAACTATAACGTGTGTTTTCCATATTATCATATATGCTACATAATAAACAGTAATTTTCTTAAAGCCATGTTACTTTTACATTATAAATGTATCTTATCTTCCAATTAAGTATGCTGATTAAAAATACATTTTAAATCATTATTAAAGTCAAATATTTAGCTAGAAACATTTATGATTAAGACTCGTGAAGTAATTTTTCAATTTTCAATAGTTTTATAACAGCGCTAGATTGAGAATTTCTCGGCCCTCCAAAAGAATCGGCACATTCGACAAAAAATGTAGTACCTCATTTCTTATTTTATTTACACTACAATCAGAAAAGTCAAAGGATAAATTGATTTTTTTTAAATATTTAACTAGACATGCATTAATTCATAATTGTTTCTCATATTTACAAATTATACAATATAGAGTATTAAGTTAGGTAAGTACTTATGTAGTTATGCCGGGTCGCATCAAAAATGTATTAATTAAATGGTTAAATAAAATGTAATGGACCAATCATGGGCCACTAAATCATGTTTAAGGAATCATTAGCTCAATATTGATTCGTTAAATGTTTGGTGATTGATCGTACAACCCGACAGTAGTTAGTATTACAAAGGCAATTATTTTATTTTTCACTTATCTTTATAGATACTATGCACATAATAAATCTTCCAAATAGAAGTATAAAAAAATGAAAAATAGAAGTTTAGAGCCCTAAGTTACGGTTGGTATTATAGGCTGAAAGACCTTCTACGCCCAAAAACATTTTTCGTATACAATGATTTTATATTACCTATTGAATTCAAATTTAACATATCCATTATACGAGTAAAGTGACCCAAACGACACTTAATGTGCATCAGAGCGGTACCCGTTTTGTCCAATTTTATATATTCACTTTTACTCGGAAGTTCTAGTTTATATTTTTCTGGAATGAAATGCCCAATACAGTAATATTCAACCACAGATTAAATAGTTTAATAATTTAATATGTGATACAACTGACGTATTTATTGTTATTAACCAATAATTTTGATTTATATATGTATACCATTCTGCATTATTCCACTACCTAGAAATACTAGATTATTTTTGCCTGAAAATAATAACAGCCTATTTTTTTAGCTAGGTACCGGCCCAATTTTTACGGAGCCCATCGAGACCTGTTTTATAGGAACTAAGTTAGCTAAATTATTTATTTAAACTTCAACCGCAATGATAGATTTATACGTAATAAATCAATCTGAACAAAACTCAGTTAGTGTAATAATAATTAAGATTATAATAAAACAGTTGCATAATTATATATTTTGTATAAATGTAGATAAGTGGGTACACTATATAATATTAAAATTATATGAATCAAAATCATGTTCACTGTTATTTTTCTGAGATTCCCAATATGTACCCTTAACTACGAGAAATTCAAAAAAAAACTTTTCTACTTTTTAAAATAAATGTCAACATCACAGAGATATTACATCAAAGTTCGAGAGTTATTTTATTATTTTAATAAAAATAAAAAAATACGCGAATAACTCCCTTGAATATAAAAATGAGATTTTATAACTATACAAAAATGTCAGAAATACCGTTATAATATTATAAAATACAAAATGTATGGTATTAATATGAACTTATCTTCAGACGACTATAATAATGTTTCATATAATATATATATTGTGATATAAAATTGCATTCGACATCTTTTAACTGTCAAATAAATCAGTCTGAGTATTTTTAATTTTTTGTTCAGAGATTAGAAGTTACATAATTTCTTTAAAATAGCCGATGAAATAAATAAGTATGTTTTAAAAATTTGAATTTTTTTTTGTATTTAAGCGTTTCTTCAGTCACGCATCCAATGAAATAAATCGATTAAGTATTCTTATATTATTAGTCCTCGCAATCGGCAAAACTACAAAAAATTGTTTATATATTGTGTAAAATTATCCACATAAAACATGTGTGTAAATCTAAATTGTATCATAATCATACTTTTTTTCACAATCTATATTAAATAGTATAATAAGTACATTGAATAAATATAAGAGTTTTTGACATGAGGTTCACATGACGAGAAAAAATATCCATTGATATTATTTCTCTATAATTTACAGTTATATAGGTATAATAAGTAAAAATGACATTAATTAGGTAGTGATCAGTATTCAAGTTTATAGATCATTAACTTTTTTTGAATTTTTGTTTGTTTATTTTTTTTTTTTTAAGTTAGGACCATTTCATTTTTAGTCTACGTATTGTATAATGTAGCTTGATAGAGGATAGATTTGAATGAAGGGGCTTGAATGATGTTGAAGCTTTTTATGAAATCGTTTATAAGGTTAAGAGAATTAGTTCATTGATTCGATATTTTTTTGTGACTAGGCATTCTTGTTCCTTGCCATTGGCTTTGGGATTGTCTTTTTTCTGAGAGGAGTTGTTGAATATGGTGGGTAAGGTTTATTTTATATGGTTTAGTAGTTGAAGGTTCTAAGAATAATTCTAATTGTTTTATTTGTTTTCGAAGTACATTGTTTATGTTTCTTATTTTGAAGCCCAGGTCTTCTAGTTCGTTTTTTGTGTTTTGTAAATCGGTCGAGTGGTGTACTGGTGTAGATCCCTTATTGCGACTCTAAATGCTCTCTCCTGTTTAAGTTGATATGTATGGAATTCGGCATTAATTTATTGTAAGAATTGTATTATTAGTCTGTATGCATTTGGTATTTTGGTGTATTGGTAGTTAGTTAAATACTGTTTATAGAGCTTTTACATATAAATTGATCTTCGACGTTAATTATTTCTTTAATCTTGATACATAGTTGGTCGAAGGTATTTACAGACTTAATAAATAAAAAAAAAATTGGTGGTGGACGGTAGTAGAAGAGAGGGTGGTGATATTAGTGCGGTGGAGTTAGATTTTAGTGTTTCAGATGGTTCGTCATCCATAGTTTCTGTTTCAGTAGTGTGAGCGTTAAAATATAGCATAACGGCGTGGAGAATATTTTTTGATGTTTGGTCGCGGGAGATTGGACTAATGGTGACCTTTGATTTTTTTGTGTACTCCATTTTTCACTAGTACCTATAGGTAATAGATTTAGTTATTTCGGTCAGAGGATCGTTATTTTTATTTGGCGCGCTCCGTATATACGTATTTTTGGGATAATTAGTAAAGGTACTTTTTGCTTAATATTAGGTATTACGATAGTGCAATACATTTATCATGATAAACTTTGTACCTAGATATATTGGCTATGGTTGGGAAGCGGCACTTCTAAGTGTTCCGCCGCCCGAATTATATTTAATTTAAAATGTTACCAATTCCTTAGCCGCAGAAGTTTTATTCTTCGGATTACGATGTAATGTTAATTATTATTTTGCTGTTGTTAAGACGATTTTTTTGGTTTTTACTTTTAAATGAAAGAAAAGCTACAGTTTTTAACTTTAAATAAAACAAATCGTGTGGAAGCGACGTACATACGTTTTAGTATGGACAGCTAACATCGCAGAACTATAATAGGCATATTTATGTCATTAGATACTTTTTAGTTGTCATTCGTCTCGCGATATTCATGAAACCTGCGTTCAACCAAACTTACTGGCTGGAGTCACTAGCGAGAACACATGTTTAAGAGAAGTTTTTTATTGGAATTATTTTGTGATCCATAATTGCTTATGCTGTCAGCCACATGAACATTCCTATACCAAATTATTCCGTTTATAAGTGCATCTGCTGTCATATAAATTCACCCAAAACTCGGATTTACGTATGATATAGAAGAATAGGTTATCACTTTACTTAGAAAACACTCAGAATTAAAGATGGAATATGATTTATTCACCAAAATTAAAAAGAAATAAAATCGAATTAATCATTGCAATTTTTCTTTACAGGATAATAAAAAAATATTCTAAAATAATGGAAGAAAATAACCAAAACATATTTTGTTTCGTATACAATTACGCAACTTTAACATTATAGTTCCTATACATTTAATATAATGGATAAGCTATGATTATCCTATAATGATATTATTAAATAATAAAAAATTTAAACTAAAATAGTATATTTATAAAACGCATAGATAACGTACAAATAATCCATATTTATAAAAATGGAGTATGAAAAATGTGTAACGTACAACGGCTAGTCCGATTTGGCTCAAATTTTTTTTAAGATGTTCGTAATTGCCAGGAGAAAATTTTTACGAAAAACCGAATAATTTTTGAAATATTTCATATCACAAAGTATATTAACATGCTTATTTAACTTATGATGCATTGTTTTCATTAATAATAAATTGGTGCATATTAGATTATTTTGTACCATTCCTAATTATTCACGGTTTTACTAAGAGTGAGTATGACTAATGATAAAAATAAATAATATTTTACACAATTTTAAAAATAATGAGTTATACAGGTATGCTAATAGTATATAATATTATTATAATTTAAATACTTTAACACATAGGTAGAGTAATTTAGTTTTATGAGTAATTTAATATAACCGTAAATTATGTTCACTCGTTTAGACATAAATTCTCACACTTCATGTTTTGGTACTAATTATTTTTAAAATTCACCGGGTAATTTTAATTACTTATAGATAGGGCTCGGAAGTTGTAGGAGTTGCATATTTTTCTGTATGTTCTCAATTTATAGCAGACCAAGCTATAAATCCGTTCTATACAATGACGAGTTTAAATACAAAAATTAAAAATGCATATTTTGCATATTTTGCCAATTTTAGCTAAAAAGTGCATATTTCGTTGATTTTATACACATATTATGCATATTTCATATTTTTCAAAAAAAAATTGATTTTTTTCTTTCTTAACCTGTATATTTTAACTAATATTTAATATAAAACTCAAAATGACTAATAAGTCAATTACGGAGTTAATAACAGTGGTGTACTAATGTGATACGTATTTAGTCTATCATGCTAGTATGCCGAAATACTTATTTGTAGTACTATCTTATCGTCGATAAGTTATCGTAAATATAATGATGGCTTCTTCGTTTATCGTTACTGTCAATTGTACACGATTGATGTTTGACAGTTTCGTTTTAGACGTCGTATTGTTAGTAGGTTTTTTGCATATTTAACATTTTTAATGCATATTTTCTATTTTTTTCGTGCATATTTGCATGCATATTTTACCTTTTTTAATGCATATTTTGCAATTTTTTCGTGCATATTTGCATGCATATTTTACCTTTTTTAGCTCCTATAACTTCCGAGCCCTACTTATAGACAATACTCGTGTAAAATTTTCAAACGCCATACATACCTACTTTTCAAACAAAATGTTTTTTATAATATATCAACTATATCCATTTCATTTATATTTATAATGTTTCTTGAAAAAAACATTTGTATAAGGTTAAAAATTAAAATATAAATTACCTAGTTATTTTCATAACTTGCGTTATTCATTGTTATTATCATAATAAAATTAAAAATAAATTAAAACTTCAATATTTGACCAAATTCTGCAGCAACCCATGATATGTTAAACACCCTACAGCGGCCACAGCAGCATACTACTAGTAATTTTTTATAATTAATTTTAACTGATTACTCTGTTTGTTATCATTATTATTAAATGGCAATAATATAATAGATAAATAGTAGATTAGGACTTTAGTAAGTGAGCCATTTATGATGGTCAAATATAAAACAATCAAATAAAATATGTATGGATGTACAACTTATTGTTTTCCTCTCACTCCCTTTAATCACTTGGTTTGAGTATTAATGTAACTGCAGATCTTCCAGTGTAACGTAATTACAATTATCCCGCTCATTTTACGGTAAACATAAATATTTGCACATTAATAATAATTTACCTTTGATTTTATACTGTAATGCGTGTTTAAATATTGAGTATTATTTAAATGGTTGATTTACATTCATTTCCAAAATATTCGTAATATGGAACCGAATATATTTTGGAATTTATATAAGAACTGAGGTGTATGCCGTTTTTATTCCGCACCATGGTTACAATATAAAATAAAATAAAAAATAATATGGATATAACATTTTTTTTTCAACTGATTCGATAGTAAAATATTTTTATTTATTTGTTTTGAAACAAAATGGTAGTTCATGTATGGGCGTTATTTTCATAATGTTTTGTGAACTATAAAATACCACCAAACGTGTACCTATATTAGGTAGTAGGTACCAAGTGTTCAGTTCAGTGATTCATAAATAATTTTATTGATTACCATGGCAAAATATTGTACTATAAATAGTTATTTTAATAAAAGTATAGTATCTATAGTTTGTACTGTATTTTCTTATTTTTGAATAAAATTAGTATGTAGTGTAAAATAAGCGTATTGTTTTTAGTGACTTTTTACCGATAATGACATTGGTAAAAACAATACGTTTATACGTTTAATTCAATCAATATAAATGGACAGGCCTAATCTGTGAAATAATTCTGTAAGCTTTAACCTGTCTAGAGATGGAATATATACCAATCACCAAGAATACATTATTATCAATAATATCAAACTGATTTTAGTATTCAGGTAGTACATACTGTAAGACGGCGCATTGTGTATGCAAAATGACTACACGCGTGATAACATAAACAATATTATATTAATTAAACGGGAGAACAGTTCTTTGAATAATGATATCTATGTGTTTCCCCAGTACTGCTGTTATTATAAATTAATTTAAAACTAGATTTTGAAACTATAATAGCATAATATATTTTATTAGGTTCAAACAGTTATACATTATAAAGCTTTAAAATGTAACAATACAGTAATAGTTTATTGATATATAAATTGTATTTGAATGTTTCACTTAGAAGTTTATATTAAATTAAATAGGATTTAGATTAAATAAACATTTCCTTTTGCCATATTGCTAAAGTAGAAAATCATGGTTTTGTATATTGTTTATTGAACTATAAAGTCTAATAGAATACCACTCCAGGGAACTATTGTAATTATTTTGAAAACATTTTCCATTTTAAAACAATATGTTTGGTTTAAATAAGTTTATTGTATAAAAATTAATTTAAATAAGTTTTTAAGAAAAAATTAGGTAACCATTCTGCTGTATAATGAGTGTTAAATTGTACTCGTCATGAGTAGGTCATTTTATTAGGATGTGTTATATTTTAACTCATTGCATACGATAAATGGTTTTGGGGGAAAATGTAGAGGTATATTATTATAAGTATATTTTTTTGTGTATTTATATTGCTGCCAAAGGAATTTGTTTTAAAATATTTAATGCCATACGTTAAATTGATTTTTAGCAAAAACATCGCATTATTAAATATATTAATTATATTTATTATATTATATAGGTTAGCAAAAGCATTAAATTAAACTAAATGTTTTGAAAATTTAATTGTGTCTTACTTGTATAAAATATAATAATATACGTAAGAGTTTCAAATTTCCTCAAATATTTTTGAATTACAACAAAATAACAAAAATCAATATTCTTCGCTTGAATATTTAAATTTGACAAAATTTTAAAATCAAATATCTATCAAAAAAAAAAAAATAAAAAAATATGTGACTATAAGATTTTCAGATTTACAGGTTTTAGTAAGAATTAATTATAAGGTACGAGAAATGTATTACAAATGTATTACACACAAGTCGTAGCTATAAAACTTTAACATTTTTAACTACCAAATAGTTATCAAAATTTCAACATTAAATGATATTAAAAAAATAGTCAAATATCAATGAATAAATAATTATTAGCAATTTTCAGCAAAAACTTAAAACACGTTTGTAATTATTTTTTTTTTACTTTTTTTTTGTTAAGCATATCTACAAATAATAATTGTAAAACTTAATTGTATTCAATTGACAAAATATTATGAATAGAAGCAAAATGATATTGATTCTTTTATTCTAAGTGCGTCAAAAACTGATATTAAGAGGACTGCAGTCGATGACAAAAAAGTTTACTTTTAGACTAAAAAGCTAGACAAAACTGAAAGAATTTGGTTTGACAGATTTTAATATTGGAAACGGATTATGATTAATCAACAAGTTTACTAGGGAATGATATTGAATATTTTTTTTCAGCCGTGATATCCAACAATAAAAATATCGAAAAAATATGATATTTTGTATTTATATTATTCATTATGACACTAAAAATAATTGGAATATTCAAAATCGCCTCGATCATTCCCTAGTAAACTTTTTGATCAATCATAATCCGTTTTTAAAATTAAAATCTTTCAAACCAAATTTTTCCAGTTTTGTCTAGCTTATTGGTCTAAAAGTCACTTTTTTTTCATCGACTGGAGCCCCCTTAAGGATTATTTTATGATACGGAATTTAAATATATTAAAAAACATTATAACAAACAAAATTAATGTTTAGATCGGTCAAATCTACATTAGTTTTGATTTTGACAAAACTGGCTGCAGCCCCCTTAAGATGATTTTTTTCTTTTGTATTTAAACCTATATTTTATATTTTTATTATTATTTACTTCTCCTTTCGGAGGTTGTTGACTTTATCAAACTTAATAAGATTTCTTATACAATATAAATTTTGTATGTCAACAAAAACACTTAGTTACTCCATGTCAACATTCAACTAATATAATTTTTGAATGCTGTACTAACATTATTAGAAAATATTATTTTAATTTACTATCCATATTGTGGAAATAAATAATATATACTCACTAATCACTACATGTAAATAAGAAATATATTTATTAATTATAATGTATATATTTATATTCTATTGTTATAGTTCTATATAATATATATATAGTATTCTAAATAATCCAATCAATTAAATGTTCTTTTATCATAAAACAGTTATGACGATTCTATGTAAATTATCATTATAAACTAATGCAAATATACAGTAATGTATTCAGTTAATTTGAATTTATACATAAAGCTATTAACTCGTATCGATGGTCGATGTTATCAAAACCACTATCATACACGAATACAATTTTATTTTTATTTGATCGGTTGTGATAGTTAATCATGCATGACGTCAGAACTTCCACTTTATAAAAATATAAATAAATAAAAAAACACAAATCGTAATAGTTTTATGATACATCTTTTAACAAACTAATTAAAATCGTTCAATGTATAACGGGCATTGATTTTTAATATGATATCACTGTTATTATTTTTATAAAAATAGATAATAGGATTTCCAAATTAGTTTTTAAAAAAGCACTCACCAAATAGCCATAATGTAGTAGGGGGTCCAACACACAACAAACGCTATGACAATAATGATGGTCATCTTTAATGTTCTACTTTTGGCACGCCCTAAAAATCCCAGACGTCGCACATTATCTGTACCTACAAAAATAATGATATTAAAAAATATGAATACCTAAGTATATTATCATTGATTAAATAAATATATTTTTCCGATGAAATTATGTAAAAAATTATACAGCAATTGATCGAATTCAACTGAATAATGTTTCTTTTTTCCCATTTAAACTAACACATCCCGCAAGATAATATACCTAATATTTTCATGTAGAAATAAAATTTTCAGAATAAAATGTACTTTGTTTTGTTGGTTCTTTTGTATCTAGTTTCTTAATTTCGCAAACTTTTATTTTACTATCCCAAACTACAAAACTTCATTATTCAAATATATGTTAACCATTTCCATTACGATATATAGACATACCACGTTGTGCATGTTCATCTAAATTATAATATATAATAAAACTAATAAAACTAATGAAAGTAACTTAAGAATATGTAATTTATTGTATTTTGTTGTTAAACAAAATACTTTTTTTTCATATTTGGTTCAGGATACAAACTAAAACTTGCATTTAAGTTCCCGTTTTTGCGTAATCTATACTGTTCAATTTAGTACCTACCCTAACAAATTTATAAAGAATTTTTCAAGTTTTCAGAGAAATAACCCCTATAATGTATTTATTTTAAACAAATTTACATCAGACTATTTAGATTTTGCTGTGGTACAACATGTATATTTATAAATTGAAAATGTAATATTTAAAGCTTACTAAAATATAAATGTTCAGGAATCGAATAATTCATTTTAGAATAATACAATAAGCAAAAGTCAGATTTAACAAGTATAACGAATATTGTTGTGTTTTTTTTCTTCCACTCTAAACATTTAATTTGCCCCTCAAGAATAGGTACCTTCCTGTATTAAACGTACTTAACTTATGCTCTCGGACTAACTAGCAAATTGAATTTATTAAAAAATGTCTTCAAAAATTAATTAATGGTACTAATGACTCTTCTGAACTCCTATCCTAGATACATTTTAAGGTCCCTTTCTTCTACTTACGGTGTTTATATATTTTTAATGTGCCTAGATCTACCACCAAAAATTCACCCTATCAGCCTGGCAAGTGAATGAAACAAATTTCCAATGAGGAGTAAGGACATCTCCCTTAATTTTAGCTAACCGTTGCATATCTTGGTTAATACTTAATATACATGTATAACCATTTCTGTATTTATGAAATTGTGAATTATAAATCTAATTCGAGCCCCAGCTTAATTGTGATAATATATAAATAAGATGTTTAATTCTTTGATTGTACTAAAACATGTAATGTTATACTGACATATAGGAAGCTAAAACATATTTTGAGGAAAACATAATTCTAAACATTAAAAATTGTGAACAGATTACTAAGATTGAATGCCTGAATGGGTCACTAGATGCATCTCTTTAAATTTGAAGAAAATTGAAGGAATAAGGAATTCAACAATTCTGAAAATGGTCAATATTTGTTTAAATTCGATTATTGAAATTATTTTGGAACTACGAAGGTTTTCAAAAAACACTTCCATTGTAGATCCCCACTTGTGTTCAAGTTTTAGTATAGAAAATATAATATAAAGAGGTGAGTGGCATAAAATTGAAATTTCCTACAGACCTAAGAAAGTGTTTTATACAAATTAATACCCATTTTTTAAAATCAGTAGCTCCAATGCTTGAAATCAGAGTCCTATAACTAATTCTATAACTTACCTTGACCGCAAATCGATTCCCTGGACCTTCTATATATTTCAATGATGATGGAAGCGTAGCAGAATAGTATAACGATTAGAGGCAACCAGTACATCATGAACATGCCGAAATATAAGTAAGCCAGCTCGTGCAATTTGGACGGAAAAGCGTTATAAGTGACGCACTGTTCGTACCATGTGGCATTAGGGTGTCGTTCCACGTGAAATATGTAAGTCTACGGTGTAAATAAAGCAAACATTTTTTATCTTGTTAATGAGTTAAATGTTCAGTTTGTTCATAGTTCTATGGGTGATCTTTATAATTAATGTTGACAAATATTTTTCCAGTGATAGTATTGTCATTTTAACTCATATATAAAATAAAATCTACAACATTCGCAACCCTTAGTCCAATTATCAAAGAATATAATTTAAATATTTACATTTTAAATAGTCTTCAGTAATAATCATTAAATAAAGATTTCGTTTGAAAATATTTAAATAATAAAACAAGTAACTGTAATTTATCATATATGGCATATTTACAAATGCATGGAAATTGAAAATATACCTACTGTAATTAGATAAACAAACGTGGGTGCTAACGATAACCTAACTAAACAAGAGTTACCTGTGGTAAGCTACAAATAACTGATGCAATCCATGCCACTGCAATCATTAACTTTCCCCTGCGATCCATCTGATATAAACGCATTGGCTGCAAAACAGCCAAGTATCTAAAAATTATATTAAAAATACAATATGGATTAGAAAATTAAACATGAATTATGATTTTTAATGACACAAAAAATAATACATTATTTAAAGCATTTATAACATTTTTTTATACGTGATTGCTTTAATTTGAATGATCGTTTCACATTGTAATGCTTTTTTATTTTTCTCGTCAGTTCTCAGTCAGTATAGAATGATAATATTGGATGGGTAGTTATAACATTTGTTTAAATTTATGATTAACGCCACTAATATAGTAGTATTATTTTACATTCGTTTTAAATGCAATATTGTTAGACAATCTCATTTTGTTTGATCTCATAATATTTTTAATTTTTAAATCTTAAATCTTTGCCAAACAGAAAAAAGAACTCACATATCCTTTTTTTTTAATTGATAGAGTGATTCAAGAGGAAGGTTTAGATTCACAGTTGGACCCGGTAAGTTCAACCCAAGGAGGTGCTCAAACAGAAATTTTAAGATTTACGATGGACATTTTTGTTTATAAATGGTTGCAATTGTTTATAGGAGGAATAATTAGTAAAAATTAGTATTTAGCAATGCACATTGCCTACTAAGATGTCTGAGTTGCACTTACTGCAACGAGTTACATCCAAAAAGAGTTGAACAATCACAATTTTTTAAGAGTTGTCATTTTTTACGGGCAACAAAATGCGCGGGTTTATCTAATCTATCTACATATTTAAAAATAGCTGATCCCGTGCACTTCATTGCTCATTAAAAATGCAAACTCTATATGAATAATATGTTTTACATATTACCATAGCAACCATTTATATACAAAAAATTCCATCGGAAATCTCAAAATAATATAGACATGGTTGCCATAGTAATATAGACACATAGACAGATAGACATACATTCATTTTTATATATATATAGATAAAATTTAATATATATATATATATTTGATTCAATTTTAATAAATTAATATTTTGAGGATTTAGGCAGGTTATAAAAATATATTATACTCTTAAGTTGGCGCTCCTGAATGTTGTTAACTACAACGTATTAAATTTATAGCCTAGTTATAAACCTTAAATTATAATAGGACGAAAAAATATCTATTCTATAATATTCATAATAAACCTATAAAATATAATCTTAAGACCAATAGTATGCAATATTTCAGATGCCCCTTAAATGCCAGTTAAAGATATGTGTTACGTGTCTAATTTCTCAGATAAATAAACTCCATTATTAATACTTCAATTGAAGATTCGAAACTACCTTGGCAAATAAGCTCATAATTTATATTTTATACTTATAGGTACTTAGAATGCCGTAATTAATTAAATACTAAAAAGTCATAATTTATAATTATTGATTGATTGTCATATTTCAAAACTAATTACATAATTTAATAAAATAGTTTTTTTTTAGTATTTTATCCGTTACCGGTTTATGAACTCATGTCCTGGTGTTCTGAAAAAGTTTTTCGGGACTAGGTGTTGTTACCGGATTAGGCGATTAACATAATAATGTTCTGGAATTTAACTTTTTATTTGAGTAAACTGGGTTTAAATATATTTACTTATTTTGTTTTGATAAATGTTTATAAATTGTTTGGCACATTGCATATAGGTGTATCGAGTTATTTACACGAGCGTGATGGGCATGGGCGCATGGCTCTATTCATAGTATAATATGATCTAAGATTTTCCCAGAAATTATGACATTTACGATATCCATTATTGATGATAATAATAATACAGGTGCCATAACAGAGTGTTTCCTACAGATAAAAACGTTTTATATTTGAATATCAAGTTTTTAACTTCGATTCCTCCTCGAGAGAAGCTTGATTAATACAACTTTAATTAAAAAAAAAATAACTCGTTTCTGAAAAACGCCTATACCTTACTACAATTTCAAAAAATAGCTTTGAAGTCCTGACTTGAGGCTGAGCTTAATCCCTCTAGCCACACAGTCTACGTATGCCGATGCATACAATATTATTTGTCAACAATTAAATAATATTTATTATAAAAAAAATAAAAGTTTAATTATTTTCATTTTTTTACAGAAACACGACGTAATGTACCTACTTCGCAGTTCGCTCGCTTTATGATTTCGCGAACTGTGTACATAGTCTAAATAAAATGTATAGTTCAAAAACTAAAAACATGGAGCATAATATATAATGCAATATTTTACAGTGAATATAATGTTTAACTACAACAAAGTATAAAAGTTTTGAAACTAAAAAAAAGCTACACACCTATCAACGCTGATACAAATCAATATGAAACTGGAAAGATACAATCCAAATATTCGGAAAAATGACATAATGCGGCATAGTGGATCACCGAGCACCCATTGTACAGTCCATGCCCACGTTATCTCCAACGGCATCATCAAAAACGTTACCTATAATATAAAAATGATATGCATACAAATCAATTTAAATTTAATTTTTTTAAACACATTATACATTGCGATGACGAATAATATTTAAAACTAGTACCTACCTAGGTATACAGAATAGTATTTTTTTTTGTTTAAAAACGCGATAAAATAATTTCGATAATTTTAAGTACATTTATAACTTCCTTATATGTATAATATGAATAAATTAATAATACAAAAATGCTATACAAATATATATTTAAATTATTCTCAAAAAATAAAACCGATATTTTACACCTGTGGTTATTTCGGTATAATATTAGATATTAATTGTAAAGAGATCGGTGGCAGACAATTTTTAAGGAGTTCCAAATAGGCAATTTTCAAATTGCATGCATGCGGGTCTTGAAAATATGTGCGTAATAAGTGATTATTAAGTATGTGTGTAAAAGAAATAGCGGAGCGTTCCCGCACGCGCATATACAGTAAACAATTTATACTCGATCGTATAGCACTTTTGTTCCATCCTACTTAATGCGATAATATTTCTAAAAACTGATCTGAACTCGTTATAATGTCTACTTGAGATCGGTCAATCCACATTTTAAGATTTTTGATTTAAATTTCGAAGTTTAAAAATATTTAAATAAAGTTTATAGTTGTGGGGGGGGGGGGGGTGAAATTGGGAAAATTGGACCGACAAGTGGATTTCAAGTAGACGTAATAACGAATTTAAATCAATTTTTAAAATTATATTATCGCATTACTAGATCGATCAGTCTAATGGAAGAAATATATTGGTATGTTTTGACTAATAAATAACTGTCCACCATCGATCCCCTTAATAGGTAAACTAACTTCTGAACAATGCGGGGATTGAGTAGATTTGACTTGTAATAAAAAAAAATGCATCATATATACGTAATAGAAAACCGCGGATAACCGATAAATTGCAAGTAAGTTGACTCTTACCAACAGATCAGCGATGGCCAGGTGCATGAGCATCGCGTGTATCCTTGTGCCAGCCTTGCGCCTGCGTTTCAGGATGATGGTCAGCACCGTGATGTTGCCTATGGCTGATACTACCATTAGTATGCTGTACGTGACTATGGCGACCACGTGGCCCTCGTTGAATTTCATGTCATACGGCAGGTTTGACTCGTCGAACATGGACGCATTCGTGACGTTGTCCATGCCGGGCCAGACAGGTGGTGGACCGACGTGCACGCCTTTGGTGACCGAGTGCAACACAGTGTTGGCGTCAGAATCCATCACTTCCATGATAGCGTCGGTGGCGGTGGTGGCGACAGCGGTGACAGCGGTGACAGCGATTTGAGTGGCGACAGCAGCGGTAGAATCGGTGGTGTGTAACTTGCTTCCAAGTGAAGGGATCGCGTATTCTCGTCAAAACTGATTCTATACTGGCGACACAAACAGACGACAAATACACATAAGTGCGTGCTCGAGTATACGCACACTAACAGTCCTCAACTACTGTCGTCGTCAAATGTTCCGCAAATTAGTTCACCACGTCCAATTCATTATCTGTAAAATACAGATTACGGTTTCTTGTTAATTATACTTGAATACAAATATATATACACGCGTGTTCTAATAATAATATAATATATTCCGAAATATCCTTCGTTAACGATGATGACATTTATAAGCTTAACTTAAAAAAATTATACATGTAACCACCGGTCGCATTATCACAAAAACAAACGCATTTTTGATACCGATTTAAATGTTTTGTAAGTACCTAAGGTTTAATCAGTGAGATATAAAATATGATATTATGCCACATAAATTAATTCTCGATGGTATCGACATTTATAGAGTTTTCACGCTTGAAATAATTGTTATAAAATGCTATAAAATATTGGTTATTACTAAAATTCTGAATTACAAATATCAATGTAATATTAATAATCGTAAAAAATTAAAATATCTATGTAATATGAACATTTAAAATTAGTTATCGTAACGACATAACGTTTCATTGAATATGGTATTCTAAACAATTGTATAGTAATATGCACAATATTGATGAATGAACTACAAATATTTGTTACTAACTAGTATACATTATTTTTAAATTAATAATATATGCAATCAAAAATCATCCAATATTAAAAAAAACATTGTTTTTAAATTCTGAGCGAAGCAATGAATGTATTGATTTTACAGTGTTTGTTTATTTTTAAACCCATAAATAGTAGAAAAATGCTTCGATCTTCAACTTTGTGGGTGATTTCTGGTAGAAAATTTAATCCACTTGATACTTTTATGAGGTCAATATGGAAAATTACCAGTATTTCTCAAAATGGTCATTAAAAACCAATAACAAACTAAGGAAAACCGGAATTTTAACGCAAAACCATTTTTTGACCGATTTTGTTTCTTAGGTGTAATTCTCGGATGGCACTACAGAGTGCCCTCCCTTATCTGTCAGTCTCGCTATGTAAATATCTTAAATTAAAATTACTTATTATACAGATGTTGTATAGATTGTAATTAAATAATTTTTTTTTTTTAAAAGAAGGTGTAATTCAGAAAAGAACAACTGTAGATACTTGAAATTTTTACCAACATTTTTTTGTCTGTAGGTACGTGATAACATTTTTAAATATTTTAACACGTTTTTAACATTATAATATAGATATTTTACAACTTCAATTTTTTTTCCTTAGATGTCAAATTAGTAAATTCAAAATATTTTTTTATGAGCGCCTGAAATTTAAAATTTGTTGAAAATCGACATTCACGCATAACATATCGATTTCTCATCATACGATTTTCATATTTTGTTGCGATTCAAAATCTAACAACCGTAAATCATTGACATTCTTACCAAACGTTTATATTATAATTTAATACTCATGGTATGATTTAAAATATATATTTGGCTCTTTTTCAGCTATGCAAAGACATTTGACATTTTAAATATATTTCCATAAATATTATTAAAAAAAAGAAATTCACTTGATAAAAAATTTAAAATCATAATAAGTCTTTATAAGTTTTAATTATATAGCCATTTAAAATTATTAAAGGTACATTTTTACGACTTTTTAGTTTTTCATATAAGAATTTGAAATTGAGATAACCAAAAAAACATCACGAAAATTTAAAAACTATTTTCTTACTAAAATTTATAAAATGTAAAATTTTTATAGCTAAGGCTTGACAATTTAATAAAAAGTTCATTATAAGTGGTTCATACTATAACCAAAAAATATAAAACTTTATTTTTTTTATACCTAGTCATGTAATGTTCAAATCTTAACGAAATTCGATATTTAAACGAAAAATAACGATTCTTGTTTTTGTTGAAATTTAAAAATATTTTTTGTGGAGGTTTGAAACATTTACGTATATTATTATATATTTTTTATATAGGTACTCAATGACATTTTTGAAATATTGGATCCATTTTATGCTATTGGCCATTTATAATATTCCTATAAATACCTAGTAAAATAAATTACAATAATATTTAATAGCAACATATTATTTGATAATAGACTAACTCCGCTCAGAATCGTTTTTCATATGCAATGGTTTATCAACATAATATCCATTACAGTGACCTACTTAATAACGAGGTACATTCGAATCTTACTGTACAGTGGGGACCACCCCTTTTTTCACAATTTAAAATTTAAATCTTTTTACTACATTTGAAGACAGAGTTATAAAGCCTTTAATCTACTATTTGGACATTTTCCTATCGCATGAACTTGTTATATATTGTAATCATTTATCAAAAAAACTAATTTTCTTTATAATCTCCATTTCGCTACACTATTGCTATAATTATGACTTACTGAGTTTTCCATCAATATGAACACAAAAAGAATGTCTGCAATGTGTTTACTTTCAAGCTAAATAGAAATTTATCAACTTCAATTATTACAAAAAAATCTATATATATTATATATTCTCGTATTATATTGCTAATCCAACGGCACCGTTTTACATTTCTTGTAAAATTAATGACCCCCGTCTGTTAATGGAAATACGATAAATCATCACGAAAACACATTTTGATTCATTTCCAATTGCATTTCTAATCAAAATAAGTTGGCTTGATAAACGGGTATTAGCAACGTTTTCTTTGAAAAAACTACTTAACTTGTTGTAATTTATGCCATCGATCGAGCATGTTACGATACGATAATTCAATTTTTATGCATTTCATTCTTTTAATTTCTCAGTTCCATCCGTTTTTATTTGTAACATTCGCTCCACAACTTACAAAGATCAAATACTGAAATACCTTTACTAACAGATCTATAGACAAAGTTTGTAAAGAACAGAAAAGGGTCACAATATAGGAGTTCAGTCATGATATAGTATACGTAAGGTAATGTAGGCATGCAGTAATTTTTAAGTGATTAAAATAAACTTTAATATTATCTCATAACTGTTTATTAAGTCGCTTATAGTTTGTCACCCATGTATTTGTTGACCGTTTATCCATTTTTGTGTAATTCACGTAAAATTATAATATAAATAATATTAAATACCACTGTCCCGATGATCAATACTGGTTATTTAAAAACAATTGTCAGTGATACCACTTGGATCATAAAAGATTCGTGGTTTTCAATGTACCTAGGTATATATATATATATACAAATAGTTTATAATAGAAGTATGATTAAAAATAAATACAAACTATCCATAGTCATATTAAAACCATTGGACAACGAATGATAAAGTATTGTAATATCCACCACCTTCCTTATGATTTCGCACTTTTCATTATTTGTTCTATGTATTGTAACAATTATAGTTTAAGGAAATCAAAATCATGATTTGTGCTGAGTTTAATAATTATTATTATTATTATTCGTATTTGTTTTCATACAATGGTAATTCCATTACAATTTCTCAGTCCAATACTCCAATAAGTAACGGAAACTTATGTCCGAGGCCTTAATATAAATGTCTAAAAATAATACATAATACATTTCAGCAACAAGATTAATTGCAACATTAAAACAATAATTAAACAAGAAAAAATTGCAAATAAATTCGTAGTATTATTGATCTTAGCGGCAACGTAATGAGCATATTATCTATATTCTATATGGCATAAAGGCTATAACCAAATCAAATACACGAGTGTTCAGGAATTATTTTTAATATATAATTGATAAAGTAAATAAAGCTTATAATATGATGCATGAATTATCTGTAATATGTGTAGATGTTGACAGTATGTATAACATTATTTTATTCGGTACAATAAAATTAATATAAGTAATACACTCAGTTCTTTGTCGACATTGTACATTTGTACACACATATCGCACTCATTACCGTTATCGTAAGTCACGGTGTCATGTGATATTTCAGACGAAATAAAAATGCTATACTATTTTATAATATTAATATTATTAACGTTACATTTAAAATAGAATAATATCTCGCAATAACATTACAAAACGAAATTTATCGACTTATTCGTCAACTTCGTTGTCTCCTAAACATGGCACAAATAAATTAAATTTTTTGTTTCTCCAAAGCATATCTAATGCTTCTTTCTCCGAGGACAAAGGTAGTCCCTTTACCGGAAAAATTCAGACCTCATCCTGTTACGGCACAGTGTACACTATTAAATTCAATGTGTGGCCACGATTCACAAACAACACGAACATTTTGTCACCCAACGATCCTGTTAAAAATTTACCACCATATTGGCATTATACATTAAAAATGTTACCAATTGATGCGCTAAAGAATAATTTTATTTCTATTTTGGGTCCAGACAGGTTTACTTTTATTACGTCAAAAGATGTATTAACAATTAATACACCTAACTGCGTTTCTCACAAGAAAATTTTGAATAATATCAGTAGATACTTCAGATATAGCATATAACACATTTATGTCCCACATTATTTAAGCGTTTTGGTAGCTTCTATGTCAGAATTAACCAAGAAAAAAAAACAATACTATTTTATTTTCTTGAGAATAGGATAAACTATCATCATCAACTACACCGAGAACACATAATAGGTACCATTTGACCCTTAGATACTTCTACAAAACACCTTAGGTTTCAATCTAACAACAAAGAAAAAAGAGTATTCTCTAGTGTTAATCCGTGAATCCAATCAAGTGGAAGAGCAGAGAGAAAGAGAGGGACGGACATGGGGAAAAAATATTTCATGAGAACTTGATTAATTAAGCCACTGTAGCAACGCTGTGATTTTTTAAGAAAATCATTGTAACTGGTGACTATCTAATTGAATAATCAAATAATGTAACTGTGACATAAGAATTGTTGAAAATTTTAATCCAATTTTAATAAATAGAGTTTAGACTGAGACAAACACAAACATTTATTTTAATTTGTGAAAAAAAAATGTCCATTATAAAATTCTAGATAGTTAATTTAACAAAAACAGTTTATATAATTATTTTAATGATAAAATTAGTAATTATTCAAAAATGTAGAGAAACTAATATATAACTGCATTCTCAAAATAAACAATATACCTATTTAAAATTTAACTTAAAATTATAAAAATTATGTTCCCACACAACGTTTAAAAATTTTAATTCAAAAACCATTTACTTTTTAACCAATTCTAAATGTTTAACTAACTCACGCCTAAATAGTAAATACAATATGTTTTAAATTTAATTTACCTGTATATAAATCCATATTTACATACTATTATATAATCTAGGGTGGCCAAACTTTTTTTGATTATGATCTACTGAGAATATATTTTAGATTCTGAGCGGAGCGATTACAGTGATGTATGTTTTTTTTTTTATTCTGGTCTCTGTACACGATAAGTAGTCGAAATAATGCTTCGATTTTCAACTTCAGTATCTTGTTCGGTGGGAAAGTGAATATTGTTGGTGAATTGGGGAGGTAAAAATTTAAAATTCCCAGTAATTTTCAAAAGCGCCGTGAAAAACAAAAAAAAATTAAGGAAAAACGGGAATTTTAAAACAAGGTTACATGTAAATAGGTAAATATATAAATTATTTTATTCACAATAATATCATCAAATATACTTTGTAATATCATAGGCTGACTGACTGTTTTTGCTCAGAATCGTTTTTCTTATACAATGATATTATATCATTGAATTCAAATTTAACACCATCCATTATAGTGACCCACTTGTAACCTACTGTACAGCAGAGCATCCACTTACCCACCTTTTTTTCTTTTAAGTCCTTATTATCAGTAGTATTAATAAATAATAATAAACATACTTACAGAAATAATACAATTTAAAGAGTAAATTTGCACATGGCTTAAGACTTAAGTTGTCTAAAAGTGAGCGTTTTTCATTAAATATAATATATACTATATATTTTTATAATTATTAGGTGATATTTAGGTATAAAGCAGACGTATTTTCTAGTTATTATACAAAATCTATACAAAATACCTAACAATGTCATTGATGATCTCCTTGTGTGTATATATGAATATAAAGTATGATAAATATACAATGTGACATGTGTATGTCCCAAAATTAAAAATTAAATTATCATTAATGAACTCGATTTACATACATTTATGTAACTGTTTGTACGCCAACTTTTTCTTGCAAATAAAAATAATACATACCAATTGCCTACATCAAGGATAACATAATTCAACAGAAGATTTGACTTAATACGCACCAAATTGTAAGTCTGTCGTTAATTTAATAACCACTTGTCATATCCAGCCTTTGTGGCGTCATTTTATTTATTGAAAACAAACCAGCTTATATATAAAAAGTAATCTTAAATTATTTCAATACAACATATTAACTTATAATATTAATTTTGTTATGAATATTATTCATAGGTTATACGGAATGTAACAGAGAGACCTGACAGATGAAATAACTTTTGTTCTAATCAATATTTTTAAATTTTTTTTTATACCTATATAATTTATAGTCACTTGCGTTTTTTGACATGCCTGAGTATATTTCTTGATTTATTATCGATATAATTTTCGCAATTTAGTCCGCTGTCATTTTACACGTATTTAATAAGGAAGAAACTAAAATATGTTCTATATGACCAATGAGACATATAAGTCACGATGTTTTCTTTCGATTTTATTGGAAGTAAATTTATGGCACACCGATAGATAATGATGTATACATAATTTTATGTGAGACATTTTTTTTTTCAAATAATATTTACCTTTTTTCTAAAAATAGCTACCGCATGAAAACCCATTGGTAATCACTTTACGCCGATGTTGTTATTATCGTAAACATCTAATGAACATAGATAATATAAAAATGGTTAGGACCACGATTAAAGATATACAGGTTACTCAACGACCCTTTGCACATACACAACAAAAGTGGTGCACGAAAATGTTGGTTTCTAACAGCTGATCAGCAATGTGAGAATAACCACTAGCGCTCCAATACATAATATTGTATATCTATATTGATATATTTTGTAAAACCAAGAGAACTCGCTAGAATGCAAAAGCGCTAGCTGTTATTCTTGCTATGAGAAGATCGTTAATTTTAAGTGCACCTAAAAATAAGTTTCGTCGAGTACCTGTATATTTTTAATCGTGGATGGAACATAAGAACTTATCACTAGAAAATTTAGTGATACGTTTTTAATGCTATATGGGGCCAATATTGATTTAATTGATAAATGATAATAAATAACAGTAAAAATTAACGATCTATATTATTCTATGTTCTAGTTACAATTAATTATGTCCGCGAAGTTTAGAATAATTTGAGTTTTCCACTCTTCATTTTCATACACAATAATCAAAATACAAATTTGAAATTGACAAATATTGTAAACAGTTTTTGGACATAACCTTAAAAAAAAGCCTTATATTTTCTTTCTCTCTTTACGTTCCCTCTTTCCCAAGAAAAGCACATGGCCACATGGTATAGGCATGTTCTATCCATTCTTATATTATCTATGCTAATGAACCAATGCGTATCGTTGAAACATGATAATATGTTATATATATACCTAATATCGACGATCTGTAGCTCAAGGTTTAATTGTATTAAATAAATCTGGTAAAAAAAGAACTTTTGACGTATCCCCAAGTACCAAAAAAAATAGTTTACATCTAAGAAGGGGCAAACAATTATACTCTTTATCTTCAGATTTTGGGTTAGGTAACTTGGGAGCACACTGGATAGAATATTCTAATACTAGGGGTAGATGTGAAGTGTGTAATAAAAAAAAATTGAATCCAAACTATTCATGTTTTAAATGTAAATTATTTACATAATTATATGTATAATATATAGTACAAAATAAAAAAGTAATCTTTATCGTTGATGTATACTTATTACTCATATAGCAAAATATTTTACATAGTGTGATAAATGTACAATTTACAAGTACATTAAAAAAAATTTACCATTTCAACTTTTAATTTGTAATTTTCAAATTTAAATGAAATATGATAACAATCAATAAAATATTTATAATGTAGTTTGGTATGGTCATTATTTTTAAATAAATGTAAGAAAGAAAAAAATAACAATTTCATTACAATCTCCATTGAAAATAAACAAATTAATTTGTTAATGTGGAACAGACCAATGGGACGCTTGTAAGTCCACACCGTAAAGGACCAATGTGACTATTTTGTCCCGGTCCTTAAAAAACTATACATTTTCAAAAAAACATTTTGTTTTTGGTTTTGAAATTCATCAAAAAAATACAAAATTACTATTGTGCAAAAAAAAAATCAGAATTTTATCTCGGTACTTGGTCAAGAAAGGGTTAGTATTGGCAGTCATAAATATTAAAATTATTCACATATTCACATATTAATATTTTTTTTTGATAAATGTATTATATTTAATCTAAAAATTAAATTTTTAAACATATATAATATGATTTG
Source organism: Sitobion miscanthi (assembly GCA_008086715.1). Lineage (NCBI taxonomy): Eukaryota > Metazoa > Arthropoda > Insecta > Hemiptera > Aphididae > Sitobion > Sitobion miscanthi. The sequence goes on from CM017800.1 coordinate 16,094,949, forward strand.
TGTTTTCCTGTTTTAATTTTATGGTTAAATGATAAAACACAATAGCCCTTGTTATATTATATAGGTATGTTTTTAGTTTTGAAGTAATTACTTTTAATATGAAAATAGTGCTCCGAGCATTCCAAATCGTCGGTATAATACTGTAAAAGAGATTTTTATTAATTATATATACAATTGGTAACAGCTTATAGTTCTGGGAAGTTTAATAAATTCTTAATAAGCTTAACTCCTCAGTCCACCTAAAAACTAAATAATATGAACGCGTTCAAATTTAAAATACAACTAGTAATACATCAATCTATCCTAAAATTTGATGAACGCAGTATAATTTATTAGTACCTACCTATAATATAACGAATATATGAATATTACTGTACGTACTCGGTTTTTACACTTTGGCTGTAGGTAATATTACAGCCAATTATAACTCCTTTTGCAAATTAATATATTTTATTAAAAAAAATATATAAATTAGGTATTTATTATACATATACCTAATACATGTTTATGATTTTTTTTTTTGTTATAAATAAACAAAAATTTGTTTTTATCAAATATGAAGCCATTCATAAGACTCTGAAAGTTTTCCGTGTATATACTTGTAAAAATAACAGCAAATTTTCTTATTCTGTTGCAAGAGTACAATTTTTAAAAGAAAATATTATTTTATAACGTTACATATAAAACAAATTATACGAAATATAACTTTTATGGCATCCGTCGCAATTGGCTTCCATAATTGTGTTTTTATAAATTATTGAAATACTTTCAATTTAATAATTTTTTATATAATATTTTAAATAATTTTAAATAACATCGTGGAATTTATAATTATAAAAGTCAACAATATAAATCAGCTGTTTTGTATATAACAAACTATTACAAAGTTGTACATTTTGTTTACTCTATTTATAGTTACCTACATGGTCTGTTTAGAAATTTTAACTAAAAAACTAAATTAGAACAATATAGTCACTTCCCGTAAAGTATACAAACTTCATATTTTATAATTTAAAAGTTTTTTGAATAGTCCCTATAGGTTATATTAAACCCTTGTAAAATATAGGTAAGTAAATTAAATTAATTTAAATTCAAAACACAAGTTTCTCCAACTAAAAATTATATACGTACCTAAATATGTGACATAAATTTTTCAAAAAATAGTAATAAGTACCCAAAGTTATTTAAAATAACAAAACATGTAGTTTTGTCAAAATATTTTCAATTTTACCCATATATATTATAATAATGTAATATGCCATATTATAACTGCATATTATTTAAAAAATATAAAAACAAATAGGTATCTAAGGTGATAATGATGGCCAGTAATATCAATAATGTTATCGACATCGATATTGTCAAAAACATTTGATACCGATATGTCGTTTATAATATTATTCAATACATCCAGTATTATAATATTAAAGTTGGATCAAAGGTTTCACTAATTAAAACGTTTATTCGATGTACCCAAAATGTTGTTTTGGTAATGAATTTAATTTTAGCTACCTTTCATTAATATTTGATACCACTGAAATTAATTAGAATCCATACCAAAAACTAAATATTATGATACTGATAAAAAATTAAATAAATAACATCGAAAATAGATTCAGTTTTTACAAAAGAATGCAAAACTACGAAGTGTTTAATAAAATATCATAGATATTTATCTCAAAATAAGGGCTAAACCTTTATGTCTGTTTCACTTAAATTCACTTTTAGACAATTTAATTAAAATAATCTGAAATATCTGTTTATTGCACTCACGAATAACATAGGATTTTTCCTTAAATTTTTTCAGTAAATGACTTAATTTTGTCAAAATATATAATAATTTTCTTATTGTTGTAGCAAGCCCTCCAATTTGTTTTTAGCCCTGTCAATCAGTTTAATCAAATTTTCATACATTGAGTTTTCAACTGGCTGAACATTATTCTCATTACAAAGGTCCAGTCATATCCTTTTTAGACTGATCCATTAAATAATTCATTGGCTCTAAATTTTGAAATATTAACTTGACATGCAATTATTGCTATTTGAATTTTAACTTTATTGGTAATTTATTCAATTGCAAATAATTATTATAATTTATTAATTTTTTATTACAAATATAATACTAACACAATGAACAAATCATGATCTGATTTGAATACACGTAAATACACGTTTAAATTTTAAACGAAATATTTTTTTTTAATGAAATGAAAATTATCAGAAAAATAATATTTTTATATATTTGTAAATTAGTAACTATTAACTAAACCTAACCTTTTAAATATTAATTTTAACATTAATGACTAATAATTAATAAATTTTAATTCAATAGAAAACACAAGCGTATCCGATTATATGTGTATTTATTTATAACTTTAGTAATAGTCAATACTGTACATAATACGTAGAAGATAAAAATATTATTTATTATATTATAGACATATTTTTAACCGACATTTTTTTTTCGATCAATTATTTAATATTTCAGTAGTGTACATCGTGAAATTGAATATATATTTAACTTAAAATATGTCAAGAAATGTGTAGGATTTATGATTTTTAACTTCTTTAAATTTCATAGGTATAACTTGTACTAGGTAATTGTATCAATAATTAATATTTTTTCTGGTGCCTACGTAAATTATACTGAAGGCTACGATGTTTAAAAACGGAATAATACATTTAAACAATAATAAAATAAAATATATGTATTATACCAAATGTATTACTTTTATTTAAATACTTAATGAAAAGTTAAAATATTATAAAATAATAATAAACATTGAATTCATTGTTGGTTCGACTAAAAGAGCTTTCATTAAAAATATATTAAGACTTGAAACAACAGAATAAAACACGGAAAGTTATTTTAACTATTATAATTTTCAAACATACAGAATTAAACGTATTCTTTTCTTTGTCAATATAAATAAATCGTCTAAGTTACTGTGTTTGAATTAAAATGTATCATTTGACATTACATTTTATTTACTTCATGTTAGTATGAAAAATACCTGGAATTTTGACCTTATATGAACCCAAATCCAGGTACTCAAAAGTATAGAAAGTGTAGGTAATTAAATCCAAAATATTATAATTTCTAACTTATTAGCAACTAAAAAGTCAAGTCATAAAAACTACATAACCTGAACTTTAAACTTATTAACATCCTATGTATATTATATACATACGGTAATATCATATGTTATGATATATTATCAAAACCTTCATGAAGAAAATATTAAGTGTGTGTATTATTTGATTGGGTTCAATATCAAAGTTTGGACAAAACCATAATTACTATAACAACTTATAAGACACTAAAATCTCATATCAAATAAAAATAAATAAATACAACAAAACATATATTTTAAGTACTTAATTTAATTAATAATATATAACATAATATTATATATTTAATAGGTAATAGATATAGACGATTTAATTTTATTCTTTAAAACTAGATATACCATTATTATTAAAGATCGTGTTTTTTATTTCCAAATACGCATTATAATAAACATTCACACAATAGTAATTTAATTTATTAAACAATTGTATGTTATTGGTTTTACATTGAAAATAAATATTCTAATAAATTATATATGTTACAATAGTAATACGAGTTGAATGCAACAGTTTGAATGTCAAAATAAAATATAATTTAAATTTTAAACAATATTAAAACTTTAAATATAAGGTATTGACAATTAGGTGATAGGAAGATCAGATATTAAAATATAAAATAGAACAGGCGTTACGTGCAATCGTAGAGCCTAAAATTTCTAGGTGCAGGTGAACGTCCAAAATAATCAACGTTGTATAAACTTGCTTAAAATCACGACTTTTGCAAAATAAAATTGATAAACAAATAAAAACAATTTAAAAATTAAAAAATTTGTATATTACGTACTCAAACGCCAAAAATTTATTTTTTTAGATTCTTAGTGACATATACCTATAATTAATATTACAGTATAGACTCAAATATCTCAGATATTAGCAAAAAGTCAGCCGTCGTGGGCTGCCTAGCTAGCAGATGTGAAAATCGAAATTATTTTGTATAGAAAATATGCATGCAAATTGAATTGATGGTTTATTAAAGGAAATAAACATGGCATAATCAAAAACAAATTATTCAGATTTTTTTAAGAAAAATTATATTTGCTTTAAAGGCGTATAGATGTTTCGCACGCGTGGCGACGCGTCAACACACCAATTGGTTAAACAGCCAGTCTGCTTACCAGCCGCATTAGATGTTTCACACCAACATTTCAAAAATAAAAATAGAAATTAGATACACTATGAAAATTTAAAAATAAAATAGTTCAGATAAAGAAAGGAAATAAGAAGTATCCGATTATAGGACGATTTTGACTGTATTGAGTTTTACTCAGATTCATTTACCGAAAGTATAATATACAAGAACTATTATTGGTTTCATAATATTAAAGGCACATAACTGCAGAAGCTCGTGTTTATGCGTTTTAGTTTTGTTTTGAGAGAAAATAGTATAATTGAAAAGATATTGTTTGGTTTAAACAGGATTATACAGAAAAAGTTATTAGGTTCTCAATGCAAATGACAATTTTTCTAGTATCAATATAATTTTAAAAGCAAAATCCCATTACTCAATACTAACATATTAAATTAAATTAGTATTTTTTATACTACATTAAAAAACTATACAAGTTACAACTTATAAATAATAATATTATATACCCTAATATAGATATAATATAACATTTTTTTACGGCTTATTTAAAGTTAATTGTACCTATACAGTATAAAACTATCTTAGAACTATTTCATCAAAATATAAAATCTCAATTCTATATACATTTACATAAATTATATTCTTTAATAAACAAAAATTATAATTATTATTTTTATTTTATAATAAGTTATTTTTTCTTTTTTTTTTTTAGGCAAGAGCGTCTCTTGGCCATTTTCTTTTTAACCTCCTTGGAGGGTTGTTGGGGATGGTTATAGAGGACATGCGGGAAATTAGAGGGTTTTGGTTTGAGTGCAGTTTATTTTGAGTGAAACTTCTTGTAATGATAAGTTGCTATTTCGCTGACTGTTGGGATTTGTAGATGCGTCGTTGGTCATATACCATGGGGCTCCAGTTATTTGTCTAAGACATATAGACTGGAAAGCTTGAATGGGTCTTATATTGGATGGTTTGGCTTGTCCCCAGATTTGAATACCATATAACCAGAGGGGTATAATAATTTAAAAAAAAATTTATTTTCTCTTTTTAACTAGCACTATGTCTATGTTAAGATGACTTCACAAGAAAACTTAATAAAAAAAAGGTATTTTATAATTTTAGCACACTCTGCCTGGTTAATTTCAGAATGTAAGACACTAAGAAAACATTTGTTTTTCAATTATCATCACTATTATATATTATCAATTATCATTAAAATTAAAATTAGAACATTATAAATTACAGCATTTAATACAAAGTTCAATTAGTGATAAAATTATAATTGACACGAACCAATTTAAACTGAAAAAAGTGCAGGGAAACACGGTTAGAAATCAAGAAACGTGGAATGTGAATAGGTGCATGGAAAATAAATATATTCTACGTAAAACAATCATAATTTTATAACTACATCAATATTATTTTGAAACAAAAAACAAATACATAACACACACCTCCTAACAATGTATTTTTATAAATTATTTAGTAAACTCAATACATACAATACATTTCTGGAATGTGATAGGGAAATCGAACCTCTCGTATGGTTATCCTCATTGTATAATGTCATACAGTTCTTAAAATAAAAACAATTTTTACCCAGCTTTCGGGTACAGTGTACAGTGTATCTATGTAACTAAAGTTTAAAAAAATGTCCGGCCACGGTCAACACGGCAATTGTTCAGTGGCTAAAAAACTGTTCTCCGATAGGTTTATACACATATATTATATACCTAGGTAGGTATAGCTACATAGTACCTATATAATACGATTTTAGCACATGTAGCTCTATACCGTTTCACCGACGGATGGAAATAAGTATTTATCAATAGTAGTAGTGGGTAAGTATTATTAGCGCTATACCACCTACCTTTCGAGTAAAGCGACCGCACAATATTCATCAAACGACGATAATATTTATTCTTCCGGACGTCGTCGGACAATAATTCTTCGCGCGCGCCGCGGTTATTCGCGACAACAACAACAATTATTACGAGAATACTATTATGACTATTGCCGGACGAGTATATTATGATATATTAATATAATCCGCATATGTTATATACCTGGTATAATCCGTAAGCGTTATACCCGGTATAATCCGTACGCGTTATACCTGGTATAATCGGTCGTCGTACCTCATACGGTCGGATACGCGCGGCGATTTTCACGCGACGAATTGGCGCGGGCGGGCGACGGACTCGCGCGCGGAACGGAACGGCGACGGCGATTCGCTCGAGACGCCGTTTCCATTAAAGTACCCCGGCGGTTCTGTTATCAAGCCGCTGCCAATAGAGAGAGGCGCACGCTATCGGACATTCGGCGGCGGCCGGTTTTGTCTCGCACATGCGTTTGCCGCGAAGCGCACTCGTCGAATACGCGGACCGCACGCCAGTCCGCGGCGTTATATACAACGATAATATTTTCGTATTTTATTCGACGAATTCGCTGGTTGATTTGGTGTTTTATTTTTCATCTGTTTATCTATTGAATATACATATCATTTATAATATTACTCTCCTTGCGACGTACAGGTAGGTACCTACTGCTATAATAAATTATCCGTCGGCCGACGCGTTTAATCGCTCGCGGTATCGTCCGCTGTTTTCTTTTCGTACATTCGCATTATGAAAATGTGCAGCACGGCATAAACCCGCCTACATAATACACGTGTACATATTACATAATATGCGTCGTACTTTTTAATTTACAATCGAAGGTGTATAATAAACACATACAATAAAAGTCCGTAAAAAATGCAACGCGTAATATCGAATAATTTATAAGTTCTATATAATATACCGACCAATATTTTTTTTTTTAATATATAATATAAATATTTTATACGTGTTTGTTTTATTATAATCTATACATCCTATTAGTACGTTTATCAATTATTGTTACACTATAATATACGTACGATTTTATCGTACATTTTTATAAAAATAAAAGTTGCTGTATAATATGTTTGTTCTTTGTAGGCTCTTAAGGATAAACTATACATTTCAAAAACAGTCGGTTACTGTATTTAAATGTTGTGTCAACTATTCAAATTCTTTGGAAAATAAAATGAGCTATAACTTTTTGAATAGTTACCAAATCTAAAATTATTTGAATTTGTATTTAATTTGTAATTGTTCGTATTTGTATTTATTTATTTATTTTCATATATGGCTAACTGTTTGTACAACAACATGTACTCTTTTAAAAATAAATTCATATCCATCATTAAACTAAATTCAGGAATATTGAATACCTAAGTACCAGTTACTTATAGCAGTGATTACCCGGTTTTTTAAAATTCAAATTCAAATAGTTTAAGTATTAGTTTTTGAAAAGTTCGAACTAATTTTATTTACCAAACAATTCAAATATTTGACATAATCATTGAAATATTTGCATAATAATTCAAACTATTCAACATTTTAAACAGTTAAGTAATATACTTTTTTTAAAATGTATTCTTCATAAGACTATATAAACGGCAAACATAGCAACTTTAATTTTATATAACTATATAATATAACATTATATTATTTTGTACATATAGGTATACTGTAACTATTTTCAAACAAAATAGCATAAGAATAAACTTGAATGAAATGCGCTGATTTTAACTCTCTAGTTTACGTCTTAGTTTTATACTCTGTAACATTGAAGTCATATCATACAGTGAAGATCTTACATTTTATTTTAAATCTCATTATTAACTATATAATATAATATAATAATATATGCTTATCAAAAAAATAGCTTTAAAATAATAAAAGTAAAATCGGTTCATTTCATTGAACATATTGCAGATGTATTTTCAAATAAGTAGGTATACAATGCGTGACTCAGGGTGATTCAATGTCGGGAGGATGTGGGGGCTATTTGAAGTACCTATTTAATATTAATTCATTATTTGTAAAAATGTTCCAAGTATAATAGTAGGTACTAGATCCAAGATTACATCTGTTTTATATTTTTGAAATTATCGTTAAAAATGTTCATGAAAATTGTCCACTAAACAACTGTAAAAAAAAGGGGTTTTCGTAAACAGAAGTTTGGTACGCCGCAGAACACTCCTTAAATAGTACAAATAGCTGAAGAATTTTAAAATATAATCTTTAAGTATATTCATAGCCATTTATCATAACCCATTAAAAAAACAACTTTCTTCCACCTCACTTCCTGATTATTTATGTAGAAGACTCAAAAGACATTGGTCTAGAGACCTACTAAAAAAAAAACCCCTTGATACTTAGTATGTACCCGACCGAGTGGTGCTGCTGAATGCCTGCCCACAAGTGATAAATTCTCCTGTCACTTACCATTAAATATCAAATTTGCTTATTGTACTTAACGTTGTATAAATTGTAAATTATTTAAAATATAAAAAAAAGAAAGTACCTATATTCATATATTCAAAAAATCAAAACTATAATAAATTCATTATTAAAGAAAAAAACGGAGGTTAGCATGCTTGTGGATCACACTGTATACATTCAAAAAATGTGCTTGTTCACATAATATGTATAATGACACCGTAAAAGGTTGATATTAAAATTATTTACAATTTAACTTGAGTGTATTGGGTGATTTCCTAAAACATGTTCACCCTCATTTTTCTTTTAATATTACATTTATTCAAATTCTGATTTTTAGAATTTTTATGTAGGTATACTTAAACACCAGATTTAAAATTCCTTATATTTTTCATACTGCTTATTAAGGAGTGGTGATACAAACATCTATTTTTTAAATGATCCCTCCCCCCCTTTTACTGCAAATTATTTAGCGGGTAGTTTTTTTAAACATTTTGATGTATCTAAATTGAAATTCTAATAAGTAGTTTCTGATAGTTATTAAAATGTTTGTACCTACTAAGGATAAAAATCCTTAAATATAGTTTAACAAAATCATAAGCGATATGTAATAATTCGATGTAGTATTCATTATACTTGGATCGTTTTTATAAATTATCTGTATTGATAAATCAATAGTAGGTAATTACTAATAAATTTAAATAATCTAAACCCCCAAATTCACTTATAACCCATTACCATAGACATATTATTATCTTATGGCTAAAATCCAATATCAAAAAAATTTAAACTTCAAACACTCATAAAAAAATAGTTTGACTTCTGGTAAACTTTTACTCATGAATTATGAGGAATGTTGTATTCAATTTTCAAATCTCAGATCCTGAAACTTGTCTGAAGTTATTGTTCATAGATTTCAACAACGGATAGTTGAGTCAGAAAATTACTACTCTAAAACTATGAAACAAGGAAGTAATTACAATTTAGAAAAATATCCATATAAATAAGTACTAATTATGCAGTGGCCTATGCAAGGGGGGGCTTTACGTGTTTAACCCTTTTTACATTCCCCTAATAAATGTATTATTTATATACGAAAACCGTAAAAAACTTGTTTTAGTTTATACTTAACCCCCAACCCCACGTCACTGTAATTATGGATTGATAAGAATTATTTATAACACTGTTCAATAATACACTAGGAACCATGTAAATAGCGATGGCATCATATTATATTATAATACTGGTAAGCTATCTAGTTGTTTGATAAGTCTGTGGTTGAAACAATAAAGTTGATGACTGTTGTCTATTGAAAATTATTGTTAATTATTAATTGAGTAATAATGGCTATAGTAAAAATTGTCACGGAAAAATTGGCCAAGTACAAAAATAGTTTAAGTAAAATAGGCCACGGACAATTAGTTCGACAGTAAATATTTTTTTTTTTTAATAATAATAACATAATATTTATATATTGCATAAAACATAAGGATAATACCTCATTATAATAAAATAAAAGTCAATATAATCATTAGGTAAATCAAAAAATATAGTCAAGACATGTACCGCAAAAGTACAAAACAAACATAAAAATATATATTAAAAAAGTTATTACATATTTTTATTTTATAAACTTATAAATTAGTTTACAATACGTATAATATAATATATACTAATGTAAAAACTAATGTATGACTTCATTTTTATACAGAGTATATTTACAATACGTATAATATATACAGGGTGATTCTTTTATCATGAACCAGTCAATATCTCGGCAAGTAATAGGCATTTTAAAATATTTTTTTTTAAATTTTCTAGGTTTTATTGTTTTACACTGTGTTATAATTTTCATAATTTTAACTGCCTCCCTTATTTAATAAAACACTATCAACTTTCGATTTTCAAATGACAATACCTATTTTCAATAACAAAAATCTATAAATATATTCAAAAAAATAATTTCAACATTTACAGAATTTAATTTGAGTAGTCGGCCGTTTGCGACTTATTAATGTTTAAATATTCATTCAATTTATTGCTACTGGAAAATTTATCAAACCCAATAGTAAAAACCAGAAGTAAAAACGAAATTTGATCTCAATTTAATTATCCAAACGGTCACAGTGGATAATAACTAATACCTAAGTAATAATAATAATAATAAGTACAAAGGTCACTTGAATTGGACGTTTCTATCCTATCCTATCCCTCATAAAAAATAGTTCGACTTTCTGGTAAACTTTAACTCATGAGTTGTGAGTAATGTTGTATTCAATTTTCAAATTTCAGATATAAATAGAATATTTATGAATTTCTAAATCAAAATAGTTTGCAAATTTTCTAGAATTTGACAAATTTTGTCAAAATTCTAACTTTAAACGTTTATTAAAAATGATCGTGGATTTACCCTTTACTTTTTTTTATTTCCACTATCAACATCTTATAAGGAACCTTGGAATACATTTCCAAGTATTTCAACCGAGCTAAAAATGTTTATCGATATAGTTAAAAATAAACTAATCAAAATCTTAATATTCTTATGCTTATAAAATAGAAATAGCTAAAAAAGAGTCAAAATAGTTTGAAAATTGAATGGTTTATCTTTATAGTAAATGGTAATATAAAGTATCTACAGTTATTAATTATTTAGGTACACCAAAAACTGCTTTTGCTTAAAAATTCCCATTTTTCCTTAAGTTGTTGTTTGTTTTTCCTGAAGCTTTTGAAAACTACTATAATTTTCGAATGTTTGACATCTTAAAAGTACCAAATATATTCACTTTCCCAACTGAAAAGATTCTGACGTTAAAAATCGAAGAATTTTTTCTACTAGAAAAAAATGTTTACATTGGTACAGAAAAAAAAATACACACACACATTTTCTATGTATAATGTATATATTACTATATGCATGATACTACCCCCTTCTCCCAGAGGAGACATGTACGGTCTTCACTCCCAGTGGACTGGAACCTAGTTGGAAACCGGATGACGCTATCGGACGACAGTTCGGGAAATTGGTGATCGCGTAGAACCACACAAAATTGTTTTGCACTTTGCTATGAATCGATTATCGAACCACTGCACCACTCCAGTCTCATAGTAATATTGAACATATTTTTCACTCTTCATAATGAATCTATCTATATGAATCTTAAATATTTAAAACCACAATGTTTGTAGATTACAAAATAAAAACCAATTTTCTGTATTTATACATAAAACATTTACTTATTTTGTATCACCGAAAAATAGTAGTTATACTATTTTATTATCTATGTATGTAAAAATGAATGTTTGTCACAATGTCCGTGTGTCCTTTATGCATTCCTAAACTGCTGGACCGATTTTAACGAAATTATTTGTGTGTGTTTGAGTGGTTCCTGGGGTGCTTTAGATTCACAATTATTGGACCCAATAAGTCCAACCCAGGTGCTCAAACAGGGATTTTAAGATTTACGATGGAAATAGTTTTTTACAAATGATTTCCATTGGTTATAGGAGAAATAATTAGTAGAAATTAGTATTTATTATTTTATTGGTTGACATTGGTTAATAGGGCAGATCAGGTTCATGCATGCATCAAATCGAATTTCTGCACATAGCCTACCAAGGTGGCTCAGTTGCACTTACCGCAGCGAATTACACCCAAAAAGACTAGAAGTTTAACAATCATTATTTTGAACGAAGTTGAAGTGCACGGGATTATCTAGTATAATATATTTATAGTCATAAATTAGTTAGTTGAAAATATGTATCAAAAACTGTTTTATGTTACAAGTTGAATACCTACGTTTATTTTCGATGAATGATATCCGTAGGTAACACATTCTATAGTTTCAACACATTCAACATTATGTTTGTCATTCCTAATATTTTTTAGTTATTTTATACACACAAAATAATGGTATGATAATCATTCAGAAGACCTGGGGTATACTTTACAATACCTCCACCCTAATCCACCGTGTGATTACTAAATTTACTTTAGTAATTACTGCACTAACTACTAGACAGTGTACATAACATTATGTCTGTTGATGACTTCAACCATCCCTCTCAATAAACGTCTTATCAATTAAACTGAATATTGATTATCAGTTTACTATTTTAATGTGTCAAGTTTAAATTTGTAAAATCAATACACACAATGTAGGTGAATCAAAATATAAAAATAAGATATGATTATACAATACATATTACGTATTATTAAAATATTGTATGTATAATATGATATTCCTTTAAGACTTGGTTATTGAATGAAATAGTTATGTAAAAATACTTTTCGAACAGATGAAATAATTGTTTGTCTACCAAAATAATTGTATAATTATTTAGCTACAGATTGTACATAATATTCAAACGATATGTTTTGGTATTTTAAACCAAATGATAACCGTTGATAAAAGGTCGTATTTAGTTTAACTTCTTAGAATTGTTGTGATTATAAAAACAAAATGACTAGACAAATGATTCGAATTACCTCGATTACTGAAGGACACACATATAGTATACCAATACTAAATATTTTATGTAATAATGATAATAATATTAATAAATAAGAGATAAAGAGAAATAATAATAATAATAGTACGATAAAATTGTACAGGTTTATTTACCAAGTATTCTCGCCCATTTTTTTCTTCAATGATGCAGTTATTGAAAATCTGATACCTACTTAAAGACAATATTTTATATAAGTAGTCAGGTAGCAGTGGCGGTTATAAGGGTAACGAAAGGGGAACCTAACCTAACCGTCCCCCCTTGGGATTTGTATTTTTTTTAATTTCGTATATTGTTGACCCAACAACACATATCGACAAATTTTTGAATTTTATGATTTGATAACAAAATATCTTTTTGTTTTAACCACGGATAATATTTTAACATAGTATTCAGTAGAAGTGTAGAACGAAGCTTTTCTACGCTTAGAAAGTACCTATTATAAGTAATGTATAAATCATTTGACTTTTGAGTGTTAGGTATTGCTCAATAATATTTAAAAAAAAACTCAAATTTCAAGGTATATTAGTATATATTACTATATTTAGTTTAATATTTACTAAATGTATAGTGGTATATAATACAAATGATTAAAAATTTACTTTTCTATATTATATGTATAAACTATATATATATATAAATGCTATAAGGGGGAGGGTTGGTTTTATTTTCGCCCCCTCCCCCTTGAACAGCATGTATAACCGCCACTGACAGGTAGATACTACTTAAGGAGTTTTCTGTTAAGATACAAACTTCTATTTTTCAAATTAGAATCCTTCTATTCTACTGCAGTGTGTACACTCTATATCTGAATTATTTAATTGACAATTTTTATAAATATTTTGATGCATCAAAATCAAAATTTGAACGAATATATTATTTTTATTTTTAATATCATTTGTAAAGACTTTTATTATTTCTATACACATTTTAATAACTGAGAAACTATTTCTTCAAATTAAGTACATAAACATTTTTAAAATAATAATCCACTAAATAATTCTCGTTTGAAAAACAGAGGTTCATATCACCAAAGGCCACTCCTTAAGTAATACACTATAAATATCTAAAATTTTTAAATATGGTCTTTAAATAGGTACCTACCTATATTTAAAATTTCCAGAAATTTAAATAAATAAATTATTAAAAGAAGAATGGAGATGAGATTTTAATTTTCAACCGTTTCTATTATTTTGTAAAATATATCGTTTCAACAAATATAGTACTATATGTAGTATAAATAGTTAATTAATTAGATAATATATAAATAATAATAATTTATATATACAGGTTATTCATATATATATACATATTTATATCTTCGTATTTAAATATTCGCGTTTAATATTAAAATAACACTTTTTATAAATGAAATAAAAGTCTACCTATGTTAATATTTTATAGTAGATATACTCTGCAATGGATCAGTGCTGCTCTGATAATCTATGGTCTGTGTCAAGGATATGTCAAACAGTTGAGTCTTGATAGTGAGGACCCTGGGGAACAGTCCAAGTCGATATTAAGGACCCTAGGGATATATTCTGAATCGGTACCTAGCTTCAAGATCGACCAAAACACATTTATATACCATCTCAACCATGTAAAATGAGTTGTATACAACGGTACTCGATAAAATAAAAGTAAACTTCGTATAGTAAGTATAGGAACACCTGATATAGAAACTAAGAAACCTATCATGCTGAGTACCTATGTTGCATAAACAATTACTAAACATTTAATAAATCAATAGTGAGCTAATGGTCTCTTAAGAATGTTTTAGTGGCTTGCATGATTGGTAGATCGATTCATTACGTTTAAGTGGTTCATTAAATAACTACATTTTGTGTGTAACCCGGAAGTGTACTAAATAAAGTATATAAACCGAAGAACTCACCCTTCTGTTAGGTTTCGTCGGTTACGAGTGTACCACATCACTGAGTAGGTCACTGTAATGTATCTGTATGTAATACATATTTTGAATTCAATGATAACTCGTTGTCTAAAAAACGATTCTGATGAACAGGCACGGGACTTGTACGAGTCTCTATTTCTAAGGATATTTTGTTATATATTTAAATTACTAATTGAAAATACCGATGTATCATAAAATGTTGTAAATACTTTCGTTGAACCTATTGCCTAATAACTTAAAATTATTCTAAATATTTTTTAAATGTTATTGTGTATAGACAATTATAATTTAAGTAATGGTAGAATTTAAGTTCTTGCGGTAAACTTTTTGAATTACATACAACAAGATAATTAAAATTGGTCAGCGAATATTTATCGTATAAATATTTATATTAATTCGTCAGCATTTGAACTTCAAATAATCATACAAAAAATTACAATCATGTATTTTCGATATATTTTTTAATTACTATATAAAAACTACTTATGAGGAACCTCACATTAAATTATGAAATTTTTTGACTTAATCAACAATTATATCTTGGTATCTATATAAAAAAAAACTAAAATAAGACAAAAATTTCTATAAATAACTCAAAAAGACAGCATTTTTCAAAAATTTTTATAATTGGTGAAAATATAAAGTCTTTAAGGTTATTCCTTTTTGAATTGTAACAAAATTGAAAATAACGTTTTTGTTGTTAACTTACTGTTTTTAGTAATTTTACGGTCCCAAATGTACAAAGTAAATCCAATTTGTTACCAGAAACCATTATCAAACTTCCAAGTTGAAGATTGAAGCATTGTTTCTGTACCAAACAAGTAGATATATTTTAATAACTAATACTTATAGGTAGTTATCGTAATTTAGTATAATTGCATTGTGGTGTACAAAATATGTACAAATACAACTGCAGTAAGTTAAATTGTATCTAATTTTGTTCTATTTTGGTGTATACCTACATATCTGTGTTTTTTCAATTGTTCCATAAAATGGTTAAAACTTGTCTGAAGTTGTTGTTCAATAATACATTTTTTCAATAAAAACATAATAAAAATATTGCATAAAACATAAGAATAATACATCATTATAATAAAATAAAAGTCAATATCATTAGGTAAATTAAAAAAAATATAGTCAAGACATATACCGCAAAGTACAAAACAAACATCAAAATATATAGGTATGAAAAAAGTTATTAAATATTTTTATGGTACAAACTTATAAAATAGTTAACAATACGTATAATATATATATACCATATACTTATACTATATTTACAATACGTATAGGTAATATATTATAAAGTACAGTAGAACTTCCATATAACGGTCACCGAAAGGACTGTAAATAATGACCGCTATTTAGAGGTGCCCGTCCTAGAGAGGTAGGATAATACTCGACGGGACCAAAAAAATGTACCGTTACATAGAGGTGGCCGTCTTATAGAGGTGACCGTTAACGGAAGTTTTACTGTATATACTCAAATATCTGGACAACCTCCAACCTTTTGGTTCTCCTCCTTTTTGGCAATTTTTTCTGTTTTACTGATTTTATGTGGCCTATTTTACTTTGGCCATTTTTGTACTTCGCCAGTTTTTACTACCGATAACCATTTTTAATGGTTACTTATAGTACACTATACCTACTTATATTATTATTTGTAGTATTTTTATTTAGTTAGTTGTTTTTTAATAAAGTACATACCTATTATATATTACAATTTACTCTGAATAAATAGTTTTTATAAAGTAAAATCTTTCATAACAAAGACCACTCTTAAATTGCAATGGTCCGTCAATTTCAGTGTCTATACAAAATCGTTCATATTTTATACGAGTTAAATAACCACTGTATATTTGTAAATCATCCAGTTCTTATAAGTACCTACCTACCCACCAAGCTTTTTTATACTTAAAGTCACCGAGGGAACCTCAGCTATTATGAGCGTCCTCCATTCCATCAAACATAGGTTACCACCATATGTCATACATGACCGTGAAATTAAAAACAATATCTAAGAGTTATTCGAAACACTTGAGCCAGAATCATCAATCAAAAATATTTTCTCATTCCTCCAGGAATTGGGATTGGATGATGAATTTAATTATAAATGTACCATTATTATTTAAATGTAGTTAATGTATTTATCCATCATTCTTAAATAATAAATAGAAAACTAACTTGACAGTTGACACAAGATAAAAATGAATGTTTAATAAATATATCTAATACATTCTATTATTATTGATAAGTATAACATATTGTATCTTGTATATTGAATTATAACATATTTTAATCAGAACGATTCTTAATTGTATTATTGATATAAAAAATCCATTTTTATAGCAAAGTATTTATTAATTCAATAAAATAATCATGGAAATGGAAATTATTGATATTATAAATTATACCTACTCAAAAGCCATTATAATATGTTAGCCACACCCTGTTCAATATGTCATTAAAATTCGTTCAAACTATACATACCCAGATAACATTGAAACAAACATTTAAAATTGTGTATTTTATTATTGTTTAACATTTTATAGCATATAGTTATTTAAAAATTAAAATTTCAGATAGTATATGTATCAATTAAGAGAATATGCGGATTATTGAGTTTAATCCCCTCTTCCTTTAATTGGATAATGAGTCTAACTAAACCATAATCATATGATAATTAATAAACACACATTATACCTTGAATTTACGTTGGATATCTTCCAATGAATATAATTACAAATTTAAACACTAAATAAATTATCAAAAACATAAGAGATAAATAAATAAATTATATTAATATTATACATTTATAGAGTAAAATTCGCAGAGCTAAATACGGCATAATATGATAGTGTTGTAGACTAGACTGTAATGTATAAACAAGAACTACTAAAATAATTTTACTTTCGTAGAAAATATTTATATGGTAAATGAAAATAACGGACAATGTACCTAACAGATAATTAACTCCACAATTACTTAAGGTGGAGCTGATATATTTGTATAAGGTAAAAATTCACAAATTATCATTTAAATAGGTAAGAAAAGTCACAAAATACATACTGTAATATTATACATATTATTTTACATATTATACATATTATATAATTATACTCATCTGTAGGTGGCGAAAATTTTAAGTTCTTTAATCGCGCGAATTACTATCGCTCGGAAAACTAATAAATTATAACGCAGAATCAAACTAAAATTAATATTTATCGTGAACAATGTAGAAATTAAGTTCTGTTCAGAAATCTGCAGTACCTACTTATTCAAAAATCTACTATTTCTCGTAAAATGAGGTTTAGTAAATTACAGCCAACCATAAATATTTATGCGTTCTGTAGATTTATGGAAGCCTGGGCATAAACGAGTTAAAAAGTTAAAGTTGAGTTAGTTTTAACTTTTTTAAATTTAATTTTCATTAACTTATTTTAATTGATATTAACTTAATAAATAACGAGTTACTTTTAATCAAATTCAAATTAAGTTAATTTATAAATAATTAAATAATAAAAATTACTATTGATGATGCATATTACATAACCATTTACTAGAATAGGAAATTAGAAATATAGTTAAATTTATTTCTTGTTCCATCAACCAGAATTCTTCAAGAAAAATAATTTAATTAAATACATTTAGAAATAGACATTTGGTGTATCGTATAATATAATATGAAGGTATACCATACCATACTGTGGCATACGGGCATATTGTAATAATAATAATAATAATAATAGCAATGATAATAATTAATAAATAATAATAACTAATAAGTAATATGATATTATAGAATATACTAATCATAAATGTACAATTCTCATGAACATAATATTATTACATATTTTCGCCATAAATAAGTTATTTTAATTAAAACCAATTGGGTTATGCTCATACGTATATTAGCTATATATTTCCTGTGTTCAATAATATTTACGATTTGTATTATTTTAAACCATATTATTGGGTATTTATATAGATATAAAAAAAAATAATAATAACTTAACTGAAAATGCTCATTCAACTTTAAACTTAACTGAGTTAAAAAAAAAATTAGGTTAACTGTTAACTTTAAACTTTTTAAAATGTTTTCTATCAACTTAACTTAACTCAGTAAAAAATTATCATTAACTTGCCCAGGCTTGAATTTATGCGGTAATTTTTTTCCTAGTTATAGAAAAATATTGATTTTGGATGCACAGAAACTTCATAAGTGATGAATGTGAAGTGGGGTATGATTTTAATAACTTGTTTGGTATCCTCATTAAGTAAATTTTGAATTATTATTAATAAACCAAACAAATTGAAATTAATAACCATATTATTAGGTATATGAGCGTGACTATTACTATACCGTTATTTTTATTTCTTTAACACAGAATACAAACCATAACTTTTCTATACAGCTGATATATATTTTAATAAACAAATAATCATATAATAATACTCATTAGTCATTAATCACAAATTATTTATCTCTTTAATACAAGGATTTATATACGTACTATTAGGTATTGTATGTAATGACATTTTTAAACAGTTACTTGTACCGAACTTAGTGCATCAATTTTATAACTTTATCCTAATAATCTTAGGAATACGTATCATTTAGGTACTAAACATAATTCGGTGTTATAAAATTGAGTATAAGTGTAAAACGTATTGACGTGGTTAAAAAATATTTAAATTATTGAACTATTTTATAGATAACTTATACTAATACTCGTTTCCCTTATAGGTTAGGACTCATAGTCCTCATAGGACTCATAGGTCCTTATAGTACCTCATAGACTTCAAAATTATAGTAACAAAAACCTGTCCTAATAAGAGCATCTCTTTTATAATTTCATATACCTGCCTAAACCTATTTTGATGTTCTAAGAGGTATCATACATTCTTACATAAAATTCCTAGTATTTAGTAACATTATAAAATATTATACAATATAAACTAATTTAATAAATAGTTGTTGTTCTATACAGTGTTATAATTTATTATAATGGGTAATGTATCATAATATATTGCATCATACAAAAGTATGCAATTTACTATTTATGTACATTGTACATATTAAATATCAATATTATCAAAAATATAGTTAAACAATAAGAATAAATTTTTTATTATTTATCTAATAGTTATATTTATATTTTACTTATTTTATAAAAATTATAAAACATTAGCTATATACTATAATATATAATTGTATTATCATAATTAAAAACAAAAGCTATGCATTTTAATGATACTAACGAGGTATTCATTTAAGCTACGCATTATAATATAGATTTATCTAAATCTAAACGACAAAAACATAAATGCAAATATGAATATAAATATGCATTTTTATTTTATATTCTTACACATTAAAGTCTATTAGTTACTCTATAACTATCAAATTCTAACACAATTAATAATTATCAAGCAAATGTCATTACTCATTATAGTCATCACTCATTACCAAAGAAAAAAACTAAGTTAGCTCATTATAAATAGTTCAAGGAGACACTCAATAATCTGATTCAAACCAAAAACACTATTATAGTAAAAAGGAAAATTATTCGTTTCCTGTCTTGCATGATATTCACTAGATATGTAATACGCAATAAAAGCAAATGCCACAAAGAAATAACAATCTTAGTAGATTGTGTTTTAATTAAAATGCTGATAGTAGGTATAATACAGAACAGGAATGAAACTGTGGGTGTACATGTGTATTAAAATTATTGATAACGTGTTGGATGGTAGAGCAAAGTTCAATCATAAAGCTATTGAATAACGCATTAAAATACTTGTAAATTATTTAACTATAAAAACGTATGCCACAATATAAATTATTTAAATGATAAAAGAAGATAGAATGCCTTTATACATAATATGTATATCAGAATATTCATCTTTTAAAATAGAGTTCAGAAAAACTGAATATTGTTTATGAATTTCAATGCAATTCAAAACTTTAAAATATAAAGTATTTACGATACATTAAATTTACTTATTGTGAAAATATATTTCAGAATATACGTGAATAAATAATATATTTTCTAATGAATAAATAACAAATAATAGATATTTTGATAGTTTGATAATTTGTATCCTATAAAAAACATCATGAATTCTACAGTAACAGTATGTATGTTATTATTATATATTTAATATTAACACTATCAGAGTTTATTATACTATTTTACACTTATAATTTAAGATGATTAAGTCCCTAATTGTGTAAAATAATAACCAATTGTTTTATTTAAATTACGAACTATTGTCTATCTAGGGATTTGGTATTATTTATCATTGTTCTTGCATACTATTTAACATCAAAAATAATTTTGTATAATAGACAAAGTTTAACTCAATTAAATTAATTTTTAGGCTTTTTAGAAAAATCATACCTTACTATGAAATTCTAAAAAATACTATTTTGAAGTACCTTTTACAAGACGTTTTCTATCTAAAAGGACAACATTTCTTACTCTGCAAATGAAACTTGAAAGATAAACTTGACATCGACTGGATTTAAACATATGGGTAAGTACATTAAACTAGATATAAACAATGACAATGATTTTTCGATAAAAACAAAGTTTTATCTTAGAAGGCCATATTTTCTGCAAAACCAGTTCAACTTGTTTAAATATCTATAGTATGGATTCTATAGTTCTATACACTAAAAATATATTTGATTTATTAAAACGATTGAAAACCACATTTAAATAATAGTTGAATACATTTTAAAAACGTAAACAAAATCATTCATGGACTTCAAATTAGCGGACATTATTTTTTAACAACATACCTGGTACTACCTAACCTGCTAAGTTTTCCTTCCGGTTTCCCACTATTGTTACCTATCTACAACTATTAACTTCTAACTGGTGACACGTAAAGGTCACTAAACACATGTTATTTACGCAATTGCACCTATATGCTCATAAACACATATACTAATGGGTATATTTTAAATAGAATCAGAATTTACAAATAAAATATATTTTAGCGATCTGAGTTCATTGAGTTCAGCATTATAATTAACATAAGCGTAATACCATTACGAATATTTTAAGATAAAAGTAAGCACACTATTATAGGCACTAACATCAAATTATATATTCTTAAAATCTTTCTTTATTATTATTTTAATCTTGTTTTTTATGGACCGAATATGCAACGATGATGAACTGAAAAGCATCGTGTCCTGATACTTTAAATTCCTTAGATCACGTTCCTTGATAAAAAAATGCGTTTATTATTCTTTGTTAGATTCCCTTTTCCTATCGACTATATAAACTTAATTTGTATTGTCGACGGTTGACATTTATAAGGATAGTGGCTCAATCTCTGGCCCCAAGCGTTCTTATTTTTACATCCTCTTCACGCTTTTATCAAAGCAACTTTTATCAAACCACGTCACTGTGTTGAATTACTAAGCAACATTATATTCTTCCAAAATGTCTTTTTTTATTACAAAGCAATAAAGCATATATTCCATCGACTTTCATTTCGATCGAAGATAAACTAATTATAGTCAGCCAGAAACATGTATTTATATTTTATTCAATATCGTTGTTCCTTGTGGAATGTATAATTTATAAATATATATGTGAGTTTAAATAATTTTATATTTTTTTGTATAAAGCTTTAATATAGCTAGGTTTAATTTAATGCCCGCAGTAACAGTATAAATAGTTAAATATTGGAATATTATCTTGTAAACAACAATACGGCATACATTTATATTTGTGATGATCCGGAATAGAACAAATACATGAGCAAATAATTATACTTAACATATAGTTAGGCCTATTTTAATATAAAAAAATGAAAATATACATAATAATTTAAATATAATATAACCCAGGCCTTTAAATATTTTTTTGATAAAGAAAAATATATTTATCAGCAAGATAATAATAGTATTTGATGTTAGTTTCTTTAATCTTGTACCTGAATAATAAGTATCGATGAGTTTTGTACCTACTACCTGTACTAAGTTTAATTAGAAACTAGTTCTGATGTTATAGTATTAATTCGAAGTGTTACTCAACTGATTGTAGTGTCTCACTGAAAAATCATACTATATTATTATAGTGGCTTATACCAATTAATTATATAAGTTATAATAAATTATTTTCCTGAATAATAATTCAAATTGCTCTAGAGACAACTGTCTAATTTGTTTAGACGGTATATTGTTTAAAAAATATATATATTTCCCAACAACAATAAATATTACTTATTAGATTATATTAGTTGTTCCTTATTACGTTTACGTTGTACTAAATTATTGTTTATGTGCATCTTCGTACAAATCAGATTATACCAATAACAACGTATACGTTATAAGTTATAACATTGTAATATATAGTTTTTTTTATAACAATAAGTCATTCACTAATTAATTTATTAAGTTTGGCAGTATGGGCTATGGTTTCACAATTTAATGATATTTTTTTTCATAGATGGAACTGAAAAGAGTGCATAAAAAGTTACATAATATATAGCTCTATGTAACGTTAACAATGATTGTTTTTTATATTTTATTTATAATTTTGTATTTTTGGATTCAAGATTTAAAATGTTTGCATAATATTACTCAATATGTAGCCGATATAAATCATATAACAATTTGTCATCGTGTTTTTATAAATAATCATAAATTAGACCTAAAATGTAAATAGTAATGATCTAACAACGATAAAATATTACCAAATATTTTTATCGCTCTCATTTTTTTCAATCATCAGAATTATTATTATTTATGAAAATTAATAAATAATAATTAAAATAGGTGGAAATAAGCTAGAAAATGCATATTTTTTTTAGCATTTCAACAATACAAAACATTGTATACCAATAAATTTTAAATTGAATAAAAATCATTTAAGTGGTAGTCATCCCAATACAATTATTAAATACCATATACAGTTAATTAGATAACGTGCACCTTTCTAAGTTAATGTATTGTTATTATTCGTATTACTAATATAGTTACTTATTTATAGTTTTGTTTAAATTTAATAATTAAATACTAATTGGAATTTATAAACGTACGTAGACTACGCAAATAATTTCATTTAAAAAATACAACAAGGTACTTTTATTGAAATAATATGATCGATATAGCCATAATATAGGTAATATTTAAAATCTTACTAAACAACATACTATTATATGCATTATTACATTTAAAACAACAACACGAATTACGATTGTATAATGTTATTAATTTCATTCAATCATTAATACAATTTTAAAACTCTGTTGGATATAATTGCAAATCCCTACTGCAACAAATCCAAGTGGCTTAAAATTTAAATTATAGACGATTTAACACAACTGTACTGTTCTATACGGTATATAAATATATAATCATGATTCATGAGTCTTATAAACATAATGAAGATGAAATACGTATAAAAAATAGTAGCCCAGTATTATTCGATCGTATAGGTATAATAATTAAACATTATATTATTATGCAGCGTGTGCATATTTGTCACATGTTAACTGTTTAAAACGGTGGAATAATCTTGTAACCTATTTTTCGTAAAATATTACTCTATAAGTTTTTGAAGAGTATTTCAAAAATAACAATAAAGAAAATTCTCATAAATATACCTATCAATATGGTGTTGAATTTAACGGTCGTTTATTGGTAAATGCCAACAATGATGGTCCCCCAGCCTATATTACAGGAAAAAGTTTTTATAAAAGGTAGGGGTGTCACGACTCGCGGGTAAGTTTTGTAAGAGGCACATCTTATGGTTTACCAACTATCATTTCAATTTTAAATCTGTCGCTGTGTATTAATCTATATATTCTATAATACGTAGATGGTAGGTATATCATAATAATATTATGTATTACCTACTTTTTCAAATAATAAAACCATTATAACACTTTTAATATAATTTTACTAATAACTATACAGGTATTAATTAAATCAAATTCGAATAGTGGGTAAGTAAAAATTTACATATAATTAGGATTCTTCAAACTGTATATTACAAATATTCAGAAAACACCTATTATAGGTATCAGTATACCTATATGGTTTCAAAAGGAAAAATCGTTCACATATTTCTTCGTATTATTTAAAAATTAAAATGTCTAAAGTGCCGCTGTTCCTGTTTCCAACAGTGCTTGGCTCTTGTTTGTTTTGCTTTCATAATGCATTGGTTATCGACGATTATCATAAATATTCATTTTTTTTCACTTATCATAAAATATAAAGTTGTTATAAAGAACGTAAACCAATCAAAAGAAATGAAGCTAATCTACAAAAAATAAATGTATACAAATATAATATGATTAAATAATCTCTTTAAGTGGATTTCAATTCTCAAACTAAATATGTGTTAAATTGAAAATATCTTATTATTTATTTAAAAATCAATTATGACAAAAACATTGCACTAAAGACATTAACACGTGCGTACCTAATAATTGATAAAACAATATACGAGACTGAATTAAAATTTAACCTTACAACTCTGAAATAATTCGTAACATATGATATATTTAAACATATATACCATTAAATAGTGCAATACTGCGATATATACACAAACTGTATAATAGCTTTATATTTACATAAACAAACCTATATATTACGTCGTCTTATTATTTGATACGTCAGTGTTATAAGACAAGTTAAATAGATGCACATTGTTAATATTTAATAAATCTAAGCTGGCACTAAGTTTTATAGACTTATATTCGTCGGGCATATTTTCCAAAAATAATAACAAGAAATGCGGAGTAAAGAAAAAAAAAATAGATGGTTTTAACCTTTGATGCCTTATATTTATACTATATTCTGGATATTTTCAGAGCTCGATCGCTGTGCGCAATTTTGTACAATATCGGGAGAAAATATAGTACTCATAGTGTTCGGGTTGATATATTTTATCAACAATTAAAATTATAGATTAATTATTAAATCGGCGGGCGATAGTATACCTGTGATCGCAGTTAAGGGCGGTGACTGGGCTGGACTGCAGGAACTAATTGTTTCACTAGTAAAACTATACTGTACTCCAGGCAAAAAATTACAACGAAAAAAGTGAAAACAATAAATACCAGACGTGCGCCACAATAGAACCAACACTGCATACACGCGCACACACGCACTGCTGTCCGCGAATACGATAATAATTATTATTGTTATCGTTACTGTTTGAGGGGTAGTCACCGAGGATGAGGGATGGAACCGTAGAGGAACTTTTGAAAACGACGACGGACAGTACTACGTGGTAGACGGTAGTACATGAACGTACGCGCGTAGTTGCGTACACGCACAACGACGTTTGGGAAACTGACCACACGAAAAATAATATTATTATTATATCAATCTCCCGGCGCGGCCTGCTGCCGCCATCGCTACCGCTACTGCCGCCGCCGTCCGATTTGGAGGTCACGCGGACGAACCGGGTTCGGGTCAATTCGATATCGCGTAATAATTTATACAAAAAAAAAAAAAAGTGATGATAAAAAATTCACAATATACACAATATTACATATATATGACTATAATAATAATAACAATAACAATACTATCCCGGGTTGAAGGATTTCCTCGTCGCGCTCTGGCTGAATGTCTGAATTACCACCTGCGTATGAATAAGATTTTCGTAAATTTGCAGTGCCTACCTAAACCCGTTGTAGACGGAATGTACGCGAGATATAGGATCGGTGACACCGAAAATGTATAAATTATACATTTATTACAGCTGTTACCGCCTAGTCACAGCTGATCAGTGATCCTTGTAAACACTCGCACATCATCGCGACTTAGGTGTACACTTGTATCGACGGCCGACGACAAGTATACGACGTAGGTATACTCGTGGTTAGATTTTTATCTGACACCAAAAAATGTAAGCCATATGTTAAGTTTTTGCGAGGGCTCGTCATTCAACAAATTGGTATCTATATATTCTATATATAGTACCACAATAATAATAGGTACACGTCTTGTTCCTCATAAAACGACGATGACACTCTAAATAGGTAGGCTGCTATCTCCTAGTAATAATAATAATGATATATTATGCGGGCGAATAAGTCGAATAACCATCACGCGAGTAGGTCGATACAATCAATTTGAAAGTTCGTTGTTCTGAAAATATTATTACAAGTCGATAATAATATGCCGATCACCAGAAAGTACGTTCCGCAAACGGTCTTGTTCTCGTTTTGACAACAATATAAATGTTACTTTTCAAGAAAAAACACGTACATATAATACATATCATACTAAATGTACCTTAAATAGTTAAATGAGAAATTTCGCCACTCAGCGTGATTAATACCGGCCACTCCGCGTCGTATACATAAATTTACTGGAGGAACGTAAACCTGTACACCGTATACACACGCTAAGTACCTACATAAAACCGTCATTGGAAAATTGCATTACGTACATACACGGCACGAATGTCCAAATCCATCACACTCCCTTATATTATCAACAGCAAAAACCGTCAAAGTATGTTACTTATAAGTTACAATATGTTATATTACCTAAATAGATGATATTAAATAATTCAATATAGTATGCAATAAGTTAGTACACATCATGATATACCTACATGTCACACACATTGTACATACAGTAAAACCTCGATTATCCGAACTATAATTAGCGTATTCGAACATTATTCATAAATTCAAATCTCGACATGGAATACGTGAGTTACAAATTCAAGGTGAATTATTATCAGCTGATTCAAGTAGCGCTGAAAATGTTAAACAAACATTCCAATTATTTGTGGAAAAAAAAGGATATTCTCAAGGTTCCGTTTACAATGCCGATGAAAGTAGCTTTGGAAAGCACTACCATAAAATCACTTGCTTCTTGCCAAGAACATGCAGCGAGTGGTTTTAAGGTATCCAAAGAAAGAGTAACAATTATGCTGGGACCTATAAATTGACATTACTACTCATAGGAAAATCAAAGAAACCGCGGTGTTTCAAGAACATCAAAAGTTTACCGGTAACATATTATACAGCTCAAAAAAATGCCTATATGCACTCATCGTCAAATTAAAATTGATAATTATGTCAAAAAAATAAAATAAATGTAATGTATTTAATTATGTATTTATTTATTTATTTATAATAATATAATGTATTTTTGATAATGTAATGTAATTCTAATAAAATATTAATAATAATAATAAATATTTAACTATAAAAATAATAAATAATTAATACATAATGTTATAAAAAATTGTTATTTTATATTTCCAATATCCGAACTTTTGCGTATCCGAACTAGGTGCGGTCCCAATTAGTTCGGATAATCGAGGTTCTACTATATTATATATTATATTCCCTTACACTTGGATATCTCTAAGAATATTGTTGACGATCCCAGTTACAGTAGCATCCGGTGAACGAAGTTTTTCTAAGCTTAAATTAATAAAAACTTATTATTACGTTCTACGATGATAGATAGACTCTCGTCGTTAACAATTTTGTCAATTGAAAATGATTTAGCCCAAAGGGCGAAGAGTGAATGAAAAGTTAAAACCTAGAAAATTGAAGTTCTAATATTATTGATATTAATTATAATTATAATAGTATCAAATTTAAAATTATTTTTATTTTAATTTTTATTTTATTTTATTTATTAATCCCAGTCGGCTATTTTATAAGTAAATTATTTTAAAGTATGTATTTTATGATTATGTAATAAAGTGATAATACAAAATACCTACATAGTAATATTTTTATTTAATCTTACAAAAAAAACTAAATTTTACTTTAACTTGGTGAGGGGGTAAAGGGCACCAAAACATGGTCTTGCCCAGGGCACCAATATTTCTAGCAGCGGCCCTGTATATATATTATACTGCCCTAAAATAGAAAAACAATAATAGTCAAGTTTTGAAAAATTAAATTATTTGATGTTCCTATAAATAGCAATTACGTGTTTCTTTTATTAAAGCGAAACACAGTAAAAACTAAATACCATTATTAATTTCCTTAAACTTGATTTAAAAATGTAGAATCTTCAATCTACCAATAATTAATTTTAAAAATATATTGTCTAAAACTAAGAAAAATGCTTTATGTTACTTATCGTACATATTATATAATAAAGCAGTGTTTTCAATGGATATACTGCGTATTTTTTTATAGTTATTACTCATCATTTCCCTTCTCACATGCTACGTGTTTACTAAGATCATGAACAAAATGACTTGCAGTATGTACACTGGAAATGTTTTTAACCACGTCATTGTCTCTATTTAAATTTACTTAACATTATAATAATTGTATACAAATTAATAATATAATTTATGTTCTTATATAATATCTTTAAAACATTTAAAAAAAAGAAACACAATTAAATATCTAATGGAGATAAGTACTGCATTTATAAAATGTAACTATTTAGTTGTATATTGCCATACTAAAATTCAGTTTCTTCTAAAAAATCGATAATTATGTAGGTAAAATGTAAAAATAATGGAATAAGTTTTCATAAATTTTGCCAAAATTTGAACTTTAAATGCTTATAAAAAAATCATGGTATGTATCAATATTTTAGAACTGCCATTATAACAACTTACGAGGAACCTTGAATTAAATGTTCAAACTTTTTAATTCAGCGAAAAGCTTTTTATCGATATTTATATAAAAAAAATTCAAAAAATTCAAAATGTTTATAAATAGCTCAAAAATATTCAAAATATTTTGAAAACTGTATAGATTATATAAAATGCTAATTGATAAAAAATCAGAAATCAAAGGTTATTTTTTTTTATTTACACCAAAAAAAAACAAAATCGATTTTGTAAAAACTAATTTTGTGTTAAAATTCCAGTTTTTCCTAAATTTTTTTTTTTGATATTCCGACGCTTTTGAACACTGCTAGGAATTAACGATTTCAAACTCTTAAAGTACCAATTAGATTCACTTTCCCATCACAATAGTTACTAAAGATGAAAATCTAACAATTATTTCGACTTCTATTATCGACTATCGTGTACACATGACACAGTGACATAAATAAAAATTAAAAAACACACAATATAATGATAACATCAATACATTCATCGCTTCGCTCAGAATCTAAAATAATAAATCAATAATCTCATTTTTCCAAAATGTTGATTTTACAATATACTACCTTTCTTTTGGAGTGTAACACACTGTGTATTACTGATTATACAGATTTAATAGGCAATTTCCTATTTCACTTGGTTAGATTATAATATTAATAACATTTTACACCAATTATTGTTGGTTATGGTCATTATTACGGATCGAAAGTTCATATATTTTTACTGAACAGATCAAAAATCGTTAGATCTGCGTTATTTATTTTATTTTTGCATATTCCGTGATTTTTATTTATATGTATATTTTTCAAATTTCTCAAATACTTAACAAGAGACCACACGATCAACAAGTATATTTAAAGAAAATGAATTTAGATAGAGATAAACATGAATATTATAATCTAGCTCAATATAAACAGTTAAGTCAACACATAATTATAAATTACAATAAACAATACCTAGTGATAAACCATTAACGAATAATATATATATATATAGATACCATCATTTAAAAAATTAAATTGATCCAAATAAAATAGCTATCATAATAACAATCCTTAATAATAAAATATTAGATAATATTATGTATACATTTATAACATAAATATTAAATACCTACATAATTGCATAAGGTAATATAAATTAACTGTAGATATGTAAGTATGTTTAGTATACTACCAAGTACTAGTGTACTACCAATACTTCATAATAATGAAACTGCCGAAGTTTTTACTGGTAAACTAAGTATACCTACTTAATACCTATCTACCAAAAATGTCTGTAGTCATAAGTCCAAAGCCTAAAATGTCACCGGTAAAAATGTCGGGTTTATATTATCATAATAATCAGATAAAACGAAAAATGTAATGTGGTGAACTATATTAAAGTTCCAATTAGTATTAATAACAATTTTAACTAAATGATTTACCTGACGAAATTAACAACTACATAATCTTGTTGTAGGTTCCTATAGGTTCCTATAGTAATATCGCATATTTCTGATATATATATTACAATTTTTTAGTTATATAACGATATAACTACTTTTTTTAGACTTTGAACACTGCTTGACTTTTGAGAGCATGCAATATAGAACCATTGATTTTATCTAAATTATCTAGTTTGTCGAGTTTTGTCCATAAATTCATGTATATTTTTTTGTATGAATAATTAATTCTACTTTTTTATAGAACAAGATCTACCTGTTAGTTATTATTTTTTTTTTATAAATAATTTCCAGCATTACTTTAAGGGTACCGAACTTTTCTAATAGGGACTTAAAAATATTGGACTTTTTTACCACGATTTGTTCTAACACTATAATACGAAAGAAAAAATAATATATTTTACAGATATGACACTGCCATATCATATATCTCTAAAATAATCATTGAAAGCCACTATATCGTAACTTTAAATCATAAATATTCAGACTCGTCGAATCCGAAACACATAATAAGATTTCCTTTTGTACATGAAAAAACAACAACAGAGAGATATCATTTCACTGCTGCAAATAGAAATATATACTCAATAAAAAAATTATCAATATACCCACTGGTGGAAAGTATATGTGAATAAAACGTAAATAATTTTATGGTTGCTCTCGTGTACCTATATGCCATAAACAGTAAACACTGAAGTAAATTTAACTTAGGTAATGAACAAATATTTTTATCAATTTCGATTGTATAGTTTTGTAGTAAATAGAATATATTGAAAAACGAGAACATGGACAAATGACTGACACGGAAAAATAATAAAAATACTGCAGTGCGCGCAATGATTATGACAGTTGTCAGGTTTACAATGGAAATAAGTCCCTATACACAATACATAGAACAACACAAGAACCAATTAATAAACAACTTTCAAACACCAGAGCACTGTCGTACACCACAAATAATTTATCTTAAAAGCAATCGATGGCACAATAACCATAGTGCTCTTATAAAGATAAATGTAGACCTCTTTAACCTACGATATACGCCTAATGTTCGTAGGTATATAAGCGTTAATCGTCGGGGGAAGCGGGAATCGTTTAATACCTTCCATTTGTTGGGGCCCTATATTTGTCCAAACCCAATACACATAAGTATTAAACTTGTGTTATTATTATTTCACAGTTAAAATCCTCCCTCCCCAGGTTCCCAGGGTTGTGTTTATTTCACCGTTGTATTACAGAGGATAGAGCTCCATCGAAGTTGATGGAGACCTGTGTTGGATGGACAGAGCCATCTCGATCTCGATGATGATATAGTGTGCTAAATGTAAATGGGTGACACGTAGATTATCAGAAACAATAATATTTTAATAAACCTATTCAAAAGCCCAAACCAGAAACACCGATTTTTTAGTATAATCTTCCGTCAGTCACGGACTGGGTCTACCAGCAGTAACGTTACGCAATACTGTAATCCGTATAATATTGAAATGCTCTAAATTCCTATTGATCCATCGGTCTACTCACAAACAATTCGCGTGAAATGAATTAGGCTTTTAATCATATTGTAAATGATAAACTATCATTGCAGAGTGTACACAGCGAGTTCGGAGTTAATAATAAGAGAACAATATTCAAATATTTATTTTCGTGCATATCAGCGTTAGTAGGTACTTTAAAAGCATGCACAATAATTTTCCGAAGAGTCAATCAATATTATGACTGTAAAAATACATAAAAATAAATAATATACGTAGAATGTAGATGTGATTCGTTTTAAAAAAAAAAAATGTCTCTTTTGTGATTTGTATATTTTTATAACGATGATCACCTAACGACTTCTCAATCAAAAATGCAAATTTTTGATACATGTTGGGGGGGGGGGGGATGCCAAAAGAATTTACAAGATATTATGGTCCACCCAGGATAACATTTTTGTAAGGCATCACTTTTTTATTTATTTTATTTAAAATGTGTCAATATAGGTATTACATGTTATTACAAGATCGATAATACATAGTAATAATAATATATTATAATAAACTTATAACATTCATAATTTGAGAAAAAATATGTTCGATAAGTGGCAGTAAATATTGGATTAAATTAATATATAGGTAACATAAAGTTTTGTACAATAAATTGCTAAGTGTTATCTTATCTACTTGTAGTCGTAAAAGTTATCAGTGTCATCCAATAGGCATCTATTTGTCTTATTTATAAATGCTACAATAATTTATCACTGCTTCCCATTTCTTTTATACAGACACCCACGACCTACCCACTACATACTACCTACTCCCACTATCGTTATATATAGAATACTAAGAGTAAAGTATTTACGTGTATTAACTTTAAATGTAAAATATTATTATAATTTTCAGGTACTTACGTAATTTAATAAATAATTTTAGATATGAGATGATTAATAACTATATGATTAACTATTTAATAATATTATGATACTTTTACGATCGAAAAAAAGTTGTAACCTAACTAAGAATTAATAACTAATTTTATATTATAAATAAATACAATTTCATTGGAACATCTACATCATAAGTTATAAGTATTGGTCTTACGCAAAAAAATATTTTACATCATAAATTAATTCTTTACATCATACCTACTTTACATGACATACTAGCGTGTTACAAGTGTTTCAACTAACAGATATATAATATAATATTAATATTTTATATCAGACGGTAGGTACAAAATCTAACATGTTTGATACAATCAATATAATATTTCAAACGTATATATTTAATAAATATTGAAGTAGGTGCAAAAGTAATTTTTTCATTCAAGGTTTGACTAAAACAAAATAATAGATTTATAGATATAATTATTTTAATATTATAAAACATGATAGCTAATAAGTAATAACACATTTGGAAGGTACATACAAGCCCGTGTAATTATAAAAAGGTCCAAAAAAGGCCCCCCTCCCAAAAAAAAGAATTCTTCAACATTTTACAAATGTTTAAAATAATTTTTGATTCCAATTTAAATAATTATCTGTCATAAATGGTCGTAATAAATCTTGTTATAATTTCATATTTAACTAAATCTCAAAGTTTAAATTTAGCATCATTGACTAAAATTACGTCGTATTTTGAATCTTCCCCCTGAAAAATTATGTAATTTCGACAGTACAGTTTTATTAATACTACGATACGTCAATACCTGATACAATAAGTATAGGTACTTATAAGTTAATTACTATATTATATATATAGTTTGAAGTTTGAATCATAATATAATGCGCACTTACTGCATTTATTTGGAAATAAATTATGAATAGTAATTCAATAATTTTATAATGTCAACAAGTAAGGTGCGTGAACAAGTTTGTTATCATGCAAAATTAAAATAAAAATATTTGAGTAAAAAAATTTTTATTTTTTTAAAATATTATTTTAACAACAAACTCAAATATCATTATAATACATTGACTAACTGAATGCCTAAAGTTTGAAGATTTGAAAAACAAACACCACATACCATATCTACTAGGAGAAGCTTTATACAACCCGACCCTAATCAAGTATTAACATTATCAACTTTTAAAGGAAATTACCTGATTAGGTCACCAATCAAATGTTTCAATTTTTATTTAGTGTTATCACTTATCGGTTAAATTTTGTTGTGGACAAGGGTAACTCTTAACATGTAGTAGGTACATTCAGCTACCTACCTAAACAAGTTTTAGGTAGGTAAACCAAGTAAAAACTATAATGTATGAATAAAAGTATTTTATAATAATATGATAAACGTATCTTTAAAATATTAACTATATTTAGGTATTTAAGTAAATCATTTATTTAAAAATCAGTCTTTGCTATTATTTCTATCGTTAGTTTGGTTATTGTTTATTAGATTAAAAACTTGGGTAAGACGCAGAATGACTAAGCTAAGTCTACCTATAAAAAAAAGTGCCACTCCAGTAAGACTAACTAGATTGGCACTTAGGAGTTAGCCAGTTAGGTATAAAGTTTTAAAATTTTAATACCGGCACATCGCACCGTAATTAACATAATTAATATTAACGTACCTATAGGTAGAATTAATGATCGCTATTTGCTGCTGTTAAAATAAAAGAGCTAGTTATGTATTTTGATATATGGTTATAATATTATTTTTTAATTAATAAATATAGGCGTATATACTGGGGAGGTAGTGTGGACAGCTGCCTCCCTGGTTAGAAATGGGACTTGCAAGCTAAACATTGTTGGGCTTAATAATTGCGAGTTATAGATTCTGGAAACTGAGAATAGTAGTGTATCTGAGCGAATATAGTATGAAATCTTCTATTCTAAGGATATTTTACAATATATTAATAGTATACCTACATTATTAATTTATTTTTCTATTGCCTATATAGTCATACTTAGATTGAATTCATTTTTGAAAAAAACATCCCATAGGTACAATTATTCTAATACACTAATGCTATAACTTCACGGCCCTATTATAATATTAGGTATTAGTTATTATAACATTATACCTATCGTATATTATTATTATTATTACCTTATAATAATTAATACCTACGTGGCTACAGAAAGAACAGAATAGATAACAGGGGCGGATTTAAGACACTGAAAACTAGCGGAAAATTTTTATTTGGCATAATAGCGAGGTGAATCGTTAAATCCACCCCTGATGAGTAGATTGGAGGATAAGCTTAAGATTAGTCTAAATATTTTTAAAATTTCATCGTGAATATCTATACATATAAAAATAAGTGTACATTTTGAATAAATTTTATAACACAAGATCCACCAAACTGATTTCGATAAAAATTTCAGGACATATTAAAATTGATATGTAGATGGTTTCTATGAAGTTTGTACACTGTGGGATAAGTGGTTCCGAGTTATGGCCTCTTAAGTGCACACCTGGCGACATGGCCAAAAACAACAACAACGTCTATACAATTATTTTTATCTATAAATATAACCCATAGCAACCATTATAAAACAAAAATTTCTATCGTAAATCTCAAAATTCCTGTTTGAGCACCTACCGGGGGTGATCACTTCCCTTTTTAAATTAGCCTATGACACTCGCAAAGAATGTGGCTTTGTATTGGTGAAAGAATTTTCGAAATCAGTTCAGTAGTTTAAACAAACGCTATCATTTTATATATTAGTATAGATAAAAATTAATGTTTGTGTGTAGATTAGACCTCTGGGAAGAAGATGGGCTAATAATTTAAAAAGTGTTAAATTCGTTTTTTTTTATTCATCGGATTTTAGTACGGTTGCGTTAGGCTTTTGTATTAATTGATTATATTAATCCTCCGTAGGTGGAATTAAGTAAAAATGACAAACTTGGTACAATTTCGATGCTTAAGAGTTACACTTACGTACAAAGAGCTCGGGGTCTGCGATATACCGCAGGTAGATTGCCTACCTGATAATATACTGCTGAGAATCAGACTTTTTATTCCGGGCAACAGAAAAGTTAAAATAAATTTTGAATACCATACACCATATGCCGAATATTAAATAACGAGTTGAACAAAGTTTGAGTCATATAGAATTGGTACATTTAACGGGCAACGAAGTGCCAGCGGGATCAGCTAGTTATAATATAATGATAAACGCGATGGTGAAAATTGTAGTATCTATGATTGTTATTTTATTAATTTTATTAGCAAAAAAATAATGTAGGTACAATCAAAGTAAGATTTGATCGACACGACACGACAAACGACGTTGCTCCGAATCCAGATTAACACGGTTATAATACCAATAATATACCTAAACGGTATGTCGGTACTAACCTATAGGCTAGAAAATAAAAAAAATCATGAAATTACGAAAATACCTCACCAAAAAACTAGAAGGTACATTTAAATACTATGTATGAGTTGCTCGCCCCTCCACAAACAAACAAAATGGGGGAAGGCGATGCTGTGACATTCGGGAGAGTAGGTATTTGTAATAATTGTGCGAATAAAACTGTGAAATTAGGTACCTAGGTAGGTATTCAAAAGTATCGTTGGAAAAATGAAAATCTGAATACAATTTGTTCCATCTCCTGTCCTGTAAAAATTGTGACGTAGGGTTTACTAAGAGGGGTATTTGAAACAACTTCGAGAAAAAAAATCATAAAAAGTTTAATAGCGTCGTCAGAAACGTGATACATAAAACAGGTCTGGTCTTTTATAATATTAATATATACATAAAAAAATTAGGTATGCACATCAAAATAAATTAAATTTGTCTTGCCAAATGTTATATCTTGAGTCTTTTCAGCTAATAAAAGTGGAGATCATAATATCAACCATTGTTCTTATTGCAAAAATATAGGTACCTAGAAACATTTTATTTTATCCCCCTCCACCACCACTCTACTTTGTAAAGACATGAAGACGTCCGTGGACTAACTAGTTAGGCACTAAAACTTAAAGCAACTGTTGGTTATTGATTTAATTATTTGCTTTAGATAATATATTCCTATAATAAGTCGGTACCTACGTATAGCTATCAAAAGTTTCTAAAAAGTATACCGCTTAAACCTACAGTGTCAGAATTTACCGGTTGAAATAATGAAATGCTTAGGGTAGGTACATTAAGTTTATAGCTTAGGGGCAATCACTAAAACATTTTAATTTTATGTAACTGAAGTTAAATTGATTAGTAAGAAACCAACTAAACAACACATTCAAGTAGGTACATGTTTTACTTAGTTATTTCCTTGACAGCCATGAGGTACCTAGCTACAATTTCAAATCATCTATTCATCTCTATTAAGAAATTAGTTTGGATACAGTAGGTATAGTCAAGGCTGGCAAATTAATTAATTTTTTTAACTTGATAAGTTAAGTTAATATAGAATAATGTAAGTTACCTAAGTTTAAATTAAAAAGTTAGTTGCTTTTATTTTTTTTTAACTTGTAAAAGTTTTCAAGTCAATTAGAAAATAAATATAAATTAACTTAGTTAAAAACCAATTATTTTTTTTTTCAATAAAATTAATAATTACTCATGCTTTTTTTGAAAGCTAACAAATAATATAATAAGTAGGTACCTATCTAATTAATTAAATGCACCTACGTGTTAAAATAAATTGCTGTAAGTAGGTACTTACCTA
This sequence comes from Sitobion miscanthi, assembly GCA_008086715.1. Classification (NCBI taxonomy): domain Eukaryota; kingdom Metazoa; phylum Arthropoda; class Insecta; order Hemiptera; family Aphididae; genus Sitobion; species Sitobion miscanthi. Next base: position 16,133,026 of record CM017800.1, read on the forward strand.
TACACTTTAATCTATGATGAACTTCAACAAAATGATTTAATTATTTTTATGTAGGCAGTGGCTTAACCAGGAATTACCCAAAGGGTGGGGTTTCATGACCTTTTTTTTAGCTCATCACTAAAATATGGTACATAACATTACAGTACATTTTATTTTCTCAATGATGTGGCTAGTGGGATTACCCCTATAACTTTTCTGTTTATAATATAGGTACCTAATTACTAGGTACCTATATAATATTATATTTTGTGAATATGCAATATAATACATTTATAACCATTATTATCCATTTTTAAATGTTACCTACATATTATATTATAAATAATATTTGATACCTATTTCCAATTATTATTATTATTATTTTTATGAAATTAAGTCTTACGAAATAGAATATATTTTAAATATATGATTTTGGGGAAAAGGTAACTTAACATGATAATCAAATTAATTAGCTTATAAGCAAGGCTCGGAACTTAATTCGCTAAAAAACAATGAAATATGTGCGTACGTGTGCACTAAAAATATTTTATACTTTCATTTAGATATAAGAACATTGTCTTTATGTTAGGAGAATTTGATTTCAATTTTAATACTGTACTCTTGTGCTTCATCACTAGAGCACGCATCGCTTATGTACATAAGCAGTTCAAAAGAAGTTAAAATATTTTTAAAATTTTATGGTGTATATAGGTAGCAAATGAAAATATAAACATTCAGTAAAAATTGCATGTATCTACAGTTATTCGTTTTTGAATAACAATAAAATAACAAAACCGCTACATGAGAAATCGAGTGAATATCCAATATTGTGAAAATAGGAACTTCAAACGCTCGTAAAAATTTAATTTGACTTTCTTATAGACATTTTTTTTTTTTTTTTGATAAAGGTAGATAATCTTATAAGGAATCTTGTATTACATTTTAAAATCTTAGTTTTAAAAAGAAAAATTTTTATGAATTCTTAACTCAAAATAATTTGGTAATTTTCGAGATTTTTGTCAATTTTTGAACTTTAAATGCTTAAAAAAAACTGTGACCAAGGATTTTTAATATTTTTCAAATGTCATTGTAACAATATAGTAGGAGCCTTGTATTAAATTTTCAAACTTTTTTCTCCTACAGATAAAGTTTTATTGACATCCTTAAAAAAAAAAACTAATAAAATTGGAAACTGAAAATATTCCTAATTAGTTCAAAACAAATCAAAATATTTTGATAAATTTTATCGTGTATAGAAAACGCTACTATAAATGACCAGTGTATACGTTCATTTTTTTTAGAGTTACACCAAAAACCAAAAACGATTTTGTGGAAAACCGATTTTGCGTGAAAATTCCCGTTTTTCCTTAATTTTTATGTTGTTTTTCCCGGCACTTTTGAAAACTATTGTAAATTTTAAATTTTGACTTCCCCAATGCATCAACGATATTCACTTTCCCATCGAACAAGATACTGAAGTTGAAAAGCCAATCATTATTTCGACAACTTATCGTGTACACAGACACAAAAATAAAAAAAAATAAAAAAAAAAAAAACACGCATCATTGTAAAATCAATGCATTCACCGTTCCACTCACAATCTAAAAATAGAATTTATCGAATACAGTGATTATGTTAGGTAATAACTGTTATATTTACCTGAATTACACTGAATGATAAGATACTTTTTTATATTTTCGAGTTTAAATGATCGTCTGTTGTGGCTCAGAAGGTTTTTGTAAACAGAAAATGATCTTTCGACATCCACAGACATACCTAATTGGTGCGTATTTGTAGAAAATAAGGTAATTTGTTGTCGGATCTTCGAGAAGGCCATTCATGGTGGAGATAGATCCACTAAGTATTGATGAGATTTGTTTTAGTGTTTTTAAACTAATATTTTTAGATATTTTTAGACGTTTTCCATTTTTCGTAGACTTTTTTCCCTGGTTCACCTTGAACGGATTTTAATTGTGTATGAACATTGTCCATTATACTCAATGATCCGGCTAAAGGCATGTTTTTAGTCTGCAGTTTTAAAATTGATTCAGAAAGAACTTTAAAATTTGAAGTACCTAACATACACTAAATTATTTTGAATGTGTTCTCTTACTACACTTCAATACCTACTTAATACATTATTGGAGTCCAACGTATTTACAACATTACTAATGATTACTTGTATTTACAATAATAAAGTACAGCATTGATCCATGTACGTTTTGAACATAAAATGCATTTTGTAAAATATGCAAAAATATGCAACATAAATTTTTGTATTTCAATAGTATGGTTCATGAAACGAATTTGTATCGAATCAGATTTGAAATATGCAGCTTCCTGAGAAAGATGCAAATGCATAAAGTGCCCTGCTCATAAGTTACTGCGTAACATGAAAAATAATTTAACTCATTAAGTTAAAAGTTACTTAAAAAAAAAAAGTAACTCGTTATGTAACTTAATTAAAATTAGCTTAACTTTAACTTTATAACTCGTTAATGCCGTATGTATAGTGTTACATACATACGGCATATGGTAGGTAAGTCCGGTTGAAAAACAATGATACAAAATTTATCTTTTATATATATATATATTTGTATATATATAGGTACTATTAGGTAGGTATATTATTCATACTCAAAATTTAAATCTATATTACCTAGTCTCTATAGTTTATTTAGTTTACAAATTTTAAGTGGCAAGATGTCATTTGGTTGATTTAAATGGTTTTATAGATTTACATTTACTCATTAATTTGTACACATTTATACGATAGGTATATAAAATATTAAGCATAGAACTGATTCTTTTCTATGTACATTATTTTTTTTAAGTAAAAATTCTTGTTTTGTATTTAGTAGGTACCTGCATATTAAATAAAATATATAATATTATTTAATTATATTATTCTTAGGTATATTGGACTAGACATATAATTTTGTGACCATCACCAAAAGCTATCTGACCTTTAGCACACATATAGATTATAATAATACTTTACATCTAGTTTAAAAAAATCATTTATGTTTGGACTTCGACTTAAAGCATAAATGATTAAAGAAATGATAATCAGGTCAAATGTTATAAAGACAAATACTTAACTAATGTTTCATAGGGATGTGTTTCAATTGGTAGAAAATGTAATTGATATTACAAGTTTATAGTTAATAGTTTGTTTTTTACAATTGAATGCCATTATCCAATTCTATGAAAAAAAAAAGAAAATGGAAATACATATTATTATTTCATTAATGTTCATTTTAAAAGTAAAGTTGTATGATAATTAAAATAATTACAATTTTAACTCAATAATATAGATGAATTTCAAAAAGGTTGTAAAAAATTATATAATAATATTGTATGCATTGTTTAATAAAACAATAGCTATATTTTCGCAAAAAGCTGAAGTATTATATTGTTGCGTTTTATAATGTTTTTTCTTGGTATATGCATATATGAATTGCAAACTCAATCACATTTTTAAGAACAAACTAACTTGTTCCAGCAACATTTCTTCTCCAGCTATGATAAAGTATTAGTTTCAACTTGTTAAACACAATTATTTTCATGTTTACATAATATAATACACCAATAGAAAATTTAGTTTTTACACTTTTTTAAATTGTCTATTTTCATTAATGCTTAATTAATAAACAAATTAATGAGTAGTTGTAGTTTAATTAATTTATGTACAAACATAATGATAAAAAAAGTAATATAATTGAAATTATCTTCTATATCGATAGCGTTTGAAATGAAACCATAGCTGAAAAATATTGTTATGAAACTGGCAACGAAATCCTCTTTTATAGGAATATTCCCATTCTCTGTTTACAATCTTGAATGCAATATCTTCATATGGAGGACCAGCATGGAATCTCAAGACTGCAAATTCTGGGTTATCTCCGCAAGCAGTCTACAAAAGAATTAATATTAAAAATAAATAATATGGTATAAATTTTAAATTGTTGTATTGAATTTACCAAGAAATATTGTGGAGTTGAACCTTTATTTATTAAATCTGGATAAAATATATTAAACTTATATCCTTGAACAATTTTTGGTGGAGGATTATCCATGTCATAATGAGTTTGATTGTACTTATTCCACTCAAATCCAGTATGTACCCTATGTATATTAAATTAATTTTAATAAAACATTTTATAATATTTTAAACATTTAAAATAAATACAATTTATTCTATTTTTTACCTATTAAAATATCTAGGTTTTCGTGGTCGGTACTTATCCGACCATAAGTATACTTGATGATCCAATTCAGTTTCGACTGAAAATTCAGCCTCTTCATTGGTCATACCTTTTCTTGCTTCTTTTTGTAATGCCATTTCTTCAACAGCCATTACATTCTATAAAAAAAAATATGTTATTCATAAGGATAGATAAATTAATTTGAAAGAATATTATTGACAAAAAGTTTTTTTTAGATAGATTATTTTAACACATAATATTATTTATTGACTGTATATATATTATTGTGTGTCTAAGGATTGACTTTTGCCATAAATTATTTATGAATATAAATTAACTTTTTTACTCATTTTATTTATCTTTGATAAATATCTAAACAAATAGCCTTATTACTACTCAATTGGCATCAAATTTCAGTAGCTGTCAATAAACATAGAATCATATAACTGTCTAATGTGTTAGTCAATGTACAGTTATTTATGACAACTAATGTCATTCGTTATTCAAAGTCTTGAATTTATATTATTATCATAGTTCATACAAACAACATATGAAATTGACACTTTTGAATTATTTATTACATGTGATAAGCTTACTTCAATACGTGTCCCCGTGCCTTGTACTTGCAGTCTAGCAAACGTCAGGCGTTTTTCGTCATCTATTTCTGATACAACTAAAGTACCAAGTTCTACGCTATTGGGAGAAATATATACAGGGCTATACCCACAAGCATCATAATCTGCAGCACATTCTTCTATAATATTTCTGGCTTCTTGTTCAGCATCACTAATTAAAAATAAATTATAATGTTGGTTAAAACGTAAGAATAGATTTAAATATTAAATTTACCTTATATCTTCCCCAGAACTTTCTATGTTTTCTTTTCTTGAGGGAGATTTTTCAGTAGAGGTTGATGGTTGATCTTGACTTGATGGCTCATTAAATTTAGCCAATTGTGGACGGATTTTCTGACTACTATTTCCTTCTTCTGGATCAAATTGAGAATCGTCCATCTTTTGTTGAGCTTTTAATACTTCAAGTTTTTTCTTTAAATTATCTTGGTGCCGATCTCTAAGTCGTGCTCTTGCAACATGCGCTATATATATTAATATTATTAAAATACTTAGTTAGTTTAAATATAAACTTTTCATAAAAAAATATGTAATTTTATCAATTGTAATCATTATTAATCATGCATACCCTTTAGTTGTGACAGTAAAGTTTCCCAGTACCCAATATCAACCCCTTCAGCTTTACTATTGATTTTTTTTTCAATTTGAGTTTTTAGTTGGTCTAACTGCTCAGCAGTTTTACCTCGGAAAATATGAGCGACTTCGTGAGCTACTGATTGATGAATTCCTTCTCTTCGGCCGACAGCTAAACATATTACATTTAAATTTATAAATATAAAAATTATTTAATACATAATATCTTTGGTAGTACAAAATCGTTAATACTAAAATTTATATGTAATATATTATGATAAGTTATTATAGGCATTATAGTTGCTAACTAACTAATAGCTATAGGTATAATAATTCCAAATTGAATAAAACAAAATAAAACTAATGTCTATAACCAGTCAACAGTAAATTTGTAATTTTTAAACATGTATATATAATAAATTATATGTGATATAATATTTATTTGATCAAAATTGCTTCAAAACTGTGAAATAAAAAGTAAAAATATGTCTTTTTCCACAAGCTATTATACTATTAATTTTATAGCTTATCAACTTAAACTTATTGTACATATTACAGTCAAATTTGTTAATTGAGAAAAAGACATCATTGGCTAGAAAATATTGTTGATGACCAAATGTATCCAACTACGTAAGAAAATGTTTGTAGGTCAAAGATGATATACCCAGGCAATACCACAACTATAAACTCTTGGGTCCGTAGGCAAGGATTTATTTTGAGACCCCAAATTAATATTATTATTGTAATTTTTAAAATATAATAAGGAAATTATAGTTATACTTTACTAGTTATTACTTTTCATTAACCATCACAAGAAATCAATATCAATGTCAGTCGTTATTTACTCTACTAATTTAAAATTAAAATAACTGAAAAAATAGGTTGAGACCTTTTTCTAGCAAAAATGGTAGTTTTAGCGTGTTATTGCTATTAAAAAAACTCATTTTGATATTAGTATTACAGAAGGTCGGTTTAAATTTTGCAGAAAACATTGAATTTATTGTATTAATTCATATTTAATTATTATAATAGTTTATATTTATATCATAACATTGTTAATAATTTATGAGTCGATACCATCTTCTGTAATATAGTGTGAATAGGTTCATGATACAAATAAGTAATAACATAACATTTAAAAATAATCTACATAATATGCCAAAAACGTTATTGCATAATATAGTAAAATGTATGATTTTGTAAGTCACAATTAATGTTTTTGATTTACAATAAAGTAATACTAATATCATGGTTATTCTCCATTTAAATTTTAAATATATAATTTTAAAATATCTATTAATACTTAAAATGTCTATAATAATAAACTGTATTAATATTTTTTTTTAGAGTTTTTGGTTACAAAATTAGCTACTTATGAGAAACATTGAGCATTTTATACATTTTTAACTTCATAATAATTAAAAAATATTTGTGATTTTGATGAATTTTTAACAAAATTAAACTTTAAATGGCTAATAAAAATTGTATGTTTGAAAGCAGGTATATAGTTAAACACTTAATACTTTTAAAATAACTACTAAAATAACTAATTACAAACCTTTTATTTCATTTTTAAGTTGTTTGACACGACTCTACATATTTTATAGGAAAAAAAACTAAAAAGTTTAAAAATTTAACTGTCTATAAATAGCTCGATAATTGTAAAAATATTGACTTGACCCTCCACTCCCTAGAGCTGGAGGCCTGTGTGCATTGCACATTTAACACACCCATTTGTTTTATACAATTGCATATTTTTTTTTCTTTTTCACATTTTTGGAATTTTTTTCAGTAATGTTTACAAATTGTAAATACATTTTGTAGGCACTCAGTGACTATTCATGTTTTTAATAGCAATAAATTATAAAATATAAAATATAAAATTTTAAATTGTTTATTGTATTTTGTTTATTAAGTAGATACCTATAATTATAACTATAAGTTATTTAATTTGTTTTTAATTATTTTTGGGTAAATTTTTTACCATATTACACAATTTTAAGTTTTTTTTTGCATATTTTAACGATTTTGACTGTATATTAGATGGCATATTTTGAAACTTTAATGCATAAAAATCCTCGCTTTATTAATAATTAACTAAAGGTTTATGGTTATTCATTATCTGTACAGTTTTTTCCACTAAAACATTAAAAGGAGTTTTATATACCAATAAATTATTGAGTATTGGTACAACATTGAAAATTACAATATCAAATTTATTGAGCATGGAGTTTTATACGATAGGAAAGCATTTTTTCAAGAAGATATTATATTTACCTGTGAAAGCTGATTGTTTTTGTAATCTTCTCATTTTATGCAATTCATCTTCTACAATAACAGTTATATCATTCCAGTAGTCAAAGTTTTTTCCTTTTTCAAGTTCCATGTAAACTTTTATGTCTTCAACAAGATCTTCTAAATCTTTGAGTTTTAAGCCATTTAAGTAAATATAAGGTTCATGCATTTCAACAGCATCTACTTCTTCTTCAGTGCTTATGTATTTAGCAAGAAGATCAATTGGTTTAGCTGAAAAATAAAAATATGTTATTAATATAGATTTTTTTTTTATGTCTGGCATATTTATTGGATTAATATTACCTCTTCCGTCTTCAATACGAATAGTAGAACGCAAACGAGCTTGCTGTAAATGAAACTGATCTTCACTTTTTTCCCATTCTTTAAACTGTGCTGCTTCTTTACTTCTTTGTAATAATGCCATCTCATCTTCCCTTTGTTGCCTTTCCATTTCTCTTTCCATTCGTCGTTTTTTCACTTTTTCTAATTCTCGTTTGTTTTCTTCCATTTTTTGTCTATTCCTTAACTCTAGTTCTTCATGACTAACACCGACCAAACCATCTTTGGCCATTTTCTTATCCCATACAAATGTAGAAAGCAGATTTGCATCTCCAAATGGATTGTCAGCATTTGTATAATGTAGGTAATCATTATCCCAACCCATTAGCTCTTTTCGTTTTCTTTCTTTAGCCGTTTTCTTCATCAAACGCCTAAACCGCTTTTCCTCTGGTGTTTCCATACCTTTAATTAATTCTTTTTGCTGTTTTCTTTCTTCAGCAACTTTAAGTCTTTCTTGTTGAAGACGTAACAGTAATTTTGCCTCATCATTGCTTGATGAGGAGTCACTTGATGATGACCTGTATTTACATAAAAATAAATTGTTAACAGGACATTTATACATATTGTTTATAATATGGCATGATTATTTAATCAGGATTTGATTCAAGTCTGAGCAATAAGTAACAATGTAGTGTGCCTACTCATATTATAAATTTACCATAATATCATGTTATGTACAATATACATCATGACTGTTAGGTTTTACATATTATTTACATTTAATAATTAAAGCTAATTGACTGTTTAAGTATACATCAATTACACTAGCACCACCAAGACGTTTTATAAATATAAATAAAATATATGTTTGATTAAATACATGTTACTTAAAATACAATGACATATTTTATTCATATGATCTAATGAACATTATAATAATTATTTATTAGAGTTAAATTGTTTCATTGTAAAATTATTAATTTTTAAGATATTGCGATGCCTTACCTAATTTCATACATTATTTAGTAATATTGATCAAAAAATTTTACCTTCTTTTACTCTTATGTTTTGATTTAGATTTTTTTTTTGACGAATGTCTATCTTGTTTATGTCTTCTTTGTTCATCAATATTTTTCTTATGATCATATGAATCCTTAGACCTAGCGTAATGTCTGGATGATGACGACCTACAAAATATAAAAAAACCAACAGGTTTATTATATATATACACATTAAAACCATAATCAAATTAGCTTGTACTATAGTAGTTATGGTTTTATGAACTCACATAGTTTAGTAGGTAATTATAACCTTAACTAAAATAAATTTATTTTGTCAAATTGTAGCACGATTAAAGATAGTATCAATAATATTTATAATACCATGACTAAATAAAGTTATTTTTTTATTATTTCTTATTATTAGTCATGTTAATACTATCTCTAATCATGAAGAGAACAGAAAAAAATAATAACATTTACGGATCACATGGAAACAAAAATAATTCGATGCGGTGTTTGGACCATAGACCTATTAACTAAATGGACTGCGCCTTCCATACCCATTGCACGGCGAAAAAATAAGTCAACATCTGATAAGCAAAAACCAGGATTTGGAAGATAAAATCAATATTTATTGTTTCTTCCATTCAATATTATGTTTCCCGCCAATATATTTAGTTATAATAATTATGGTTTGTGTCACCTGAAGTTTGTGTGTATTTTGTATTTTTAGAATTATCGTTCGTCATCTGTCGAATCCGGGCGTTATCGCCATAGCATTTATAATAATTATTAATATTTTGGACTTTGGAGTGATCTACAATTTATATTATCTGAATTTTAAACAAAGTAATTATTTTACACGTCGAATGTGCATGCCGATCGAAAACAAATATTACATTACTGATGTGCCTCATTTACCAAAAAAGTTTTTACTAATGAAGCTATGAAACCGTGAAGATCTAATGCCAGGTAATAAAAAAAATAAAGTTTGGTCCTAAGATCTGGTGAAATTTTTTTTTCTGTTTGACTATAAATATGAAATGTGTCAAAAATCTTTAGTTTCTTAATACAATAGTCAATAAAAAAAAGGTGGGCAAGTGGGTGTCGCTCTGCTGTACAGAAGTTTACAAATGGGTCACTGTAATGGATGGTGTTAAATTTGAATTCAGTGATATAATAATATCATTGTTTAAGAAAAACGATTCTGAGCGTAAACGGTCAGTCAGCCTATGATATTACCAAGTATATTTGATGATATTATTGTGAATAAAGTAATTTATATATAACCTATTAAGTGGAGCTTTTTTTTCAATTTTCAATCCTTAGCTATAAAAGTTGAACATTTTATAAATTGGAAACTGAAAATGTTCCTAAACAGTTCAAAATAAATCAATGTGTTTTTAAAATTTTATCGTGTATAGAAAATACAAATATAAACAACCAGTGAAAATGTCATGTATATATACGTTCATTTGTTTTAGAGTTACGCCAAAAACCAAAATCGATTTTCTCGAAAACAGATTTTGCGCAAAAAATTCTAAATCTAAAAAATCTAATATACACTATCCACTATGTTTCTACTTTTTAAAAATGTAAGGAGGGTAATTGTATACAGGGTTATTTTTCAAGTATGCTCACTCTATTTTTATTAATTAATTTGATTGGAATGTTCATGATATATTTTAATTCAGTTAGTTAATTATTATTACTCGTTACTAAGAGACAAATGTAATAAAGTTACTTTATTCGTTACTCAAATAAAATTACAAATGTCAATAACATTGAAAACTGAATTGTGGCGAGTTAAAATTAAATATACATACATATTAGATTGGTAAACAGAATAAAACCTAACAATTTTGATGAAATATGTATAACAACAAAAAAAACTGTTTAAAAATGGCAATAATAATAAAACAACACAGTACTAGTTACAAATCAAAATGTAGTTTATTTTACTTTTGAAAAAACAAATTTTTTAATCTTTTAAACTTTTTTATCATTCACTTTTTTACCTATCAGTTAATAGGTCTATGGTTTTTTTATCCATAATGCTTATCAATTATAAAAAGTCTTGCCATAATCATGAACTATCTTAGTTCATGCCATAATCAAATAAATATTCATTTTTTTCTTCTAAGATACTGGTTTTTGCTTATCAGATGTTGTCTGATTATTTTGTGCTCAAGGCGCAGTCCATTTACTTAATAGGTCTATGGTTTGGACTTAGGTTTTGTCCATGGCACAATGTAGATAATACATTATCTACATCGTGGTCCATGATTTGAAGTAGTATCGCAGAATATAACATGGTAGGAAATTCGCTAAACTAAACCGGTGTGAAAAATAATGCACCGGGATGTTTGGACCACATCATTTACATGGTTCATTATCTCGGTGCGGGATAATGTGGGTTAATTTTAAACCGGTTTAGTCCATCGAATTTCTATAGTGTATAGACTTATAGAAAGCCGAATAAAATAAAATTTAGGGCGAGTAGTTTATGAGTTATAACTTATAAGTATTTAAAGTTCTGATGAGCGGAGTGGAGAAGTACGGGGTTACCCCCCGAAATGTTTGTCCACGAATCCGCTCGACGTTCATCTAAACTTTAAATACTTATAACTCATAAACTACTCACCCTAAATTCAATTTTTATGTTTCGAAATACTTAGACAAATATTCTGCTTTGGAATATGAAATTAACACTCTATGTTATCATTCAAAAAAGTACAAAACTTAAAAAATTATAAGGATAAAAAATATTTGAAAATATATTCTTTTTAATAAAAATGTCGTTTTGTAAACGACATGAAACTTTGCAAAATAATATTTTCAAAAACATTTAGTTATACTACTTGAAATAATGAGTATTCAATGATAAAAAATCACCCTGTAAATACCAAATTATCGTTCTACTTTTTTTCTTATAAGTTCCCATTAAAATAGTAGTAATACACAATAAAACAACCATTCAAAGTTAATTATTAAATCATAAATGCTATACAGGCAGTACTACTGCAGCAGTAGAACACTTGTGAACAAAATATATGCCTACATAGATATTTAACTTTTCTTAGTTTAACACAAACACATGTTTAATTTTTTAGTAGATTACTGAAACATATGATTGGAATTAGAATTAGTATACTACTCCATGCACGAAAAGTTCTAAAAACCGGTTTTTTCCCATGTTAACTGATCTTGCTCGGAGTTTAGTTAACAGTTATGATAGTTAGGTATTTAACACATTCATGACACTGACCACAGACTACAAAATTACAAAGCAGCCGGTGTGACTGGTGTAAGCACTTTCGAAACTTACATACTACAGAGTGAGTTCGCCAGGTTATAAATACTTTTAGACGCTGAACGTAGCGAACGATAACTGTATTGATTTCACAATTATATGTTTTTTATTGTGTTTGTCATCACCGAGCAGTAAAAATTCTTTAATTTTTTACATAAATATTTTTTGTGGTAGGAAAGTGTTAGGTATCTACAATTGGTACTTATTGGGGGTCAAATTACAAATTAAACCAAAAAAAAGTGGGTAAGTGGATGTCGCTCTGATGTACAGTATGTTACAAGTGGGTCACCGTAATGGATGGTGTTAAATTTGAATTTAATAATATAATATTATTGTATAAGAAAAACGATTCTGTGCGAAAACGGTCAGTCAGCTTATGATAATACCAAGTATATTTGATGATATTATTGTGCATAAAGTAATTTATATATAACCTAATTACGTGGAGTCTTGTTTTAAATTTTCAATCCTTAGCTGTATAAAAGTTGAACATTTTATAAATTTTGTCAAGATTCGTACTTTTAATGCTTATAAAAAAAAATGTGCATAATATGTATTTTTAATATTTTTCAACTGCTATTGTAACAATATATCAGGAGCCTTGCATTAAATTTTCACGCTTTTCTTTTTTACCCAACAAATAAAATTGTATTGATATTTATGGAAAAAAAAACTAAAAAAAATTGAAAACTGACATTGTCTGTAAATAGCTCAAAAACAATCAAAATATTTTCAATATTTTATGGTGTACCTTCATAGAAAATGAAAATATAAACATACAGTAAAATTTTCATGTATTTACAGTTATTCGTTTTTGAATAACAATAAAATCCAAAACCGCTACATGAGAAAACGAGTGAATATCCGATATTGTAAAAATATGAACTTCAAACGCTCATAAAAAATTAATTTGATTTGCTAGTAGACATTTTTTTTTTTTTTGATACAGGTAGATAAACTTATGAATAATATTTTATTACATTTTAAAATCGTAGATTTAAAAAGAAAAATTTTTATGAATTCTCAACTCAAAATAATTTGCTAATTTTCGTGATTTTTCAGTATTTTGTCAAGATTTGAACTTTAAATGCTTATAAATAAATACTGTGACTAAGGATTTTTAATATTTTTCATATATCATTGTAACAATGTAGTAAGATCCTTGTTTTAAATTGTCAAGCTTTTTTACCCAAAAAATAAAGTTTTATTGACATTCATAGAAAAAAAGACTAATAAAATTGGAAACAGAAAATGTTGTTAAACAGTTCAAAACAAATCAAAATATTTTGAAAATTTTATCATGTATAGAAAATGCAAATATAAACGACCAGTGAAAATTTCATGTTCATTTGTTTTAGAGTTACACCAAAAACCAAAATCTATTTTGCGTAAAAATTTCCGTTTTTCCTTAATTTTTATGAGGTTTTTCCCGTCACTTTTGAAAACTATAGAGAATTTTAAATTTTGACCTCCCCAATCTACTAACAATATTCACTTTCCCATCGAACAAGATACTGAACATGAAAATCGAAACATTATTTCGACTACTATTATCGTGTAAACAGACACAAAAAAAAAACACACATCATTGTTAAATAAATACATTCATCGTTCCACTCAGAATATAAAATAAATTTAGAAAAACTGGAATTTTGTTTAGTTTTTATACCAATAACCTATACTATAACTGTAGTTACTTTAAATTTTGATCAAATGTTTATGATAATATTTTCCATACATGATAACATTTTAAAAATATTTTGACCTATTTTCAGCTATTTATAGGCATCAGAAATTTTTTATTTTTATTTTAAATAATTATTGTAGTTAAATCATTTTTAGTTTTTTTTTTTAACGGGTAATTGATTATTTAACATTTTTCCAAAAAGTTAAAAATTGAATTTAATGTTTCCTTAAGTATTTCATACTCTAACCCAAAATTATATAAGCAATATTTTTTTCAATTGATATTTTAAGTTCAAATTTGGACAAAATTAGATATTTAAAATGTTTAATTGATACTAAAAATGTGTAGCTCTGTACTTGGATTTTTATTTATATTTGGCTATTTATTTTTTATTTTTGATATTTAACTAACATTTGTATGATATGACGTAATAAAAAATATAATGTGCTTTTATATATTATAAAAATAGTATACCATTAAATATAATATATTTTTAATTTGTACATAGATCACTCGTCTCGAATGCACAGATCACTCAACTGTGGTAGATCACCTGCTACACGAATGCCGATAATTTTTCCCGTAGAGCGTATTTTTGTGGATACCAGTTGCCTTAAGTACACAGGTGTAAAATTTTTTTTTTGGGGGGGGGGATCTAAGGGGGTTATAGCCCCCCTGGAATTTTGTTCAGCCCCCCCCCCCTCATTCCGTAATTTTTGTTATAGTTACATTTTTAGAATATATTATGTTGTGTTCCTGAAATGTGATAAGCTATAGGCTATAGCCCCCGTTTGTTGACGCCTATGCTCAAGTATCAGCAAATACTATAATATTTGGTATCAGGTATTCAGGTCTATGCATAAATCAAAAATGTAGTTAAAATAATTAAATTTTTTTTGCTAATTTATTTTCTGATTAATCTTTACTCCAAAACGGCAAGAGTACAACTGTGCAAAACCATACATTATGTGCGTATAGACATATTGTGTTCCAAATATCTTTTAACGATGTAGAGATGATATTTTTTCTACATCGCATGTCTTGTGGAAGAAATAAATTATATTGTGAAAAGATATAATTGGGAGTAATGTTTTATGGAAAAATGTCCAACGGAACAAATTTTTTTTGGCAAATGTGCATTGAAACAAAATGTAAAATTTGGAAATTATTATAAGTCGACTTAGAAAAAAAATTGAGGAGCAAAAGCATAGATAATATACTTAAGACCTAACTTTGTATATTATCTATGAACAAAAGACGGTGATTCTATGATGGCGATGAGGAACGATTGCAAAACGTGTTTTCATCATAGTCATAAATCATAATAATTAATAATTCTAATTTCTATTGTGTATTTATGTCTATGGTTTTTATATATTATATACAATTCATCATTTTTGTTTTTTGTACATTCTGTTTACTTATCAGTAATTAGTATAATTTATTACTCAAGAGGACGCTACGCAGGCACGCAGCCATTTGTTGCTTCCGTCTTAAAAGTGCGTAACATGGAAAATTTGGTAAATGGACATGTTCTCCCCCCAATATATTTTTGATGCGGACATTTTTTTTTTGTTTATTATTTACTAATAATATTGAATTTAATTAAACAATATTATTTATTGGACGGATCTTCGATATTTTGATAGGGTAGGGGGGCACAGATACATTGTATAATTTTAATTAATAATACATACATACATACTATACTACTATACATACTATCATTTTTAAACATTAATGATTAAAATAAATAACAATTAATAGTTGGTAGTATTATTCTTATCAATTGAATTTTTCATTTATAAGATACTCGTAGTTACATAAAAAAATTGTAGATAGAAAATTGACAGGGGCACGTGCCCCTCCCCTGAATCCGCCACTGCTGCTGAGTGCCGATACAATTTTAGCCACCCCAGAAAAATGTCTCTAGTTGCGCCTATGGTCAAATCGCAAACGCTATTAGTGCTTATTATGGCCCGTGTTATCAATCCGAACGATACTACGATAATCGGATAGTAGCGAATTTAAACCATAGAGTAATATTTTACTTTACAGTCTATGATGTAAACGAGACGGCTACTGAATCGGTATGATGTGTGGATGGCCGGATGGGAGCATGGTCGTCAAAAAATACAATATTAATTGTAATTGTTCGATACATAATGTATCATACATGATACATAAATAAATTAGAGTTGTATATTAGTCTAAAGACTCTAAGGTCTTTACGGGGAGAACTTTGGCTAAATATATAGCCATGGGGAGAATGAAATAGGAACAAATCACGATTCACGACAACAATAACAGATACAAAATGCGTCAGATATCAGCTTAGTCGGTAGTCCGTGCATCTGATAGGGAATAGCCATGGGAATAATAAAAATAATAAGTCTTCCGCTTTATTTTGCGGGACACGAGGAGGTTGGCAACCATGTTCGCCACACGTACACAACGCGTTCGGACGCGGATGGAGGGACCTCAAGAGGGAAGGTGGGGTGTCATAGCCATTATTCCCGTGGTCGGCCGCTCTGTGCAACGTGTCATGGCGACCGCTGGTGTTTTGTGGTGGGGGAGTTAGCGCTGTGTACCGTAGCCCGACGGTCCGTCGAACTGTTCCGCGCACCATCCTTTCTGTTGCAACGTCGGCTCCCGACACTCGTGCAACACAATTTGATTTTTCCGAGCAGATTTCATCCAAAAACATCTCAAAATGGTGAGTATTGATTGCATTTGTTGATACACTAACGTTTAATACTACGTGACACCCGTCCGTATCTGCATCGTCCGTCCTGTTCCGTTGCTTTATTTTTGAGCATTCGGCGGTGGCGACGGCGCCCGCAAAGCAAGGATGACGTGGTGGCGGCGGCGGCTCGTCGCGGAACACCCCATGTCCGTCAGGTCGCGTTTTTCGGCGTGGCGTAGTGCGTTGAAGGAAAATCCGTCGATCCCTGTCACGGCCACGATTTTCCGCGGTCGTGATTTTTTTCGTTTTTGAAAATCGCGCGGGACGTGGCGCTTGAAATCTTAATTTTTAACCTCTGACATAGTCCAGTTCTTTCAATATTATTATAAGATCCCTATAATGCCATTTGGTAAGCTTAACCTACAATTCGTTCAAGTGCAATCGTCTCTTCGATTTATGGTCCCCGACCACTTCGCGTTAACTCTTACGTGTATTATGTTATATGACATGATGTCGTCAACATTGTACTTGACTTGGAGGTCGATGTCCGAATGTTTTGCAATAATATTGGCTCTTCGACCGTCGATAATGCCGTTAATTGCGACCAATTCTACACCATGTTTACCTATTGGTATGATTTATTGATATGAGTTGCATTACATTGTAATATTATTACCGTTATTTTTGTTTACCGGAATGGGGTACTGAATATTATTCATCAAATATAGTCTGAATTATGAATAGTAAAAATAAAACTAAATTTCAAAACAATACTTTTTGAGAAGCTATGGTTTTTATTCCTCTTACCAACGTATTCCGCCATAATATACTTTCTTACATTCTCTTCTGTAACTACATTCAATTTTAATACCTGCGATCTGATGATATAGAATACACTTTTTTGTGTATGACTATCATTTAAAATATTTTTATTTCCTAATTTATATTTATGTGCGTATTCAATTAGAATATTGCCATTTTCCGTTATGATACACTAAATTGTAAATAATAAACCGAACATTAAAATAATGTAGATGTACTTTCAATGATTTGTGAATGATGACACCTTTTTTTTCTTGCCTGAATTTTGTGGAGGGAAAATCTGATTTAATGAGTCTGACAAAATCATTTGAACTATATAACTAGAGAAATTAAATATTCGGTAGTTAAAAGAATGATGACAAATTTACTATCCTGACATTCTATGGAGGGAAATACTGATTTAATGAGTCTGACTGAAAATAGCATTATTTTTCATTCATTGTTGATAACTAAAGTTGTGCACATTGGTTAAATTTCTTTATGCATTTTAGGTGAACTTCACAGTAGACGAGATCCGTAAGATGATGGACAAGAAGAAGAATATTCGGAACATGTCCGTCATCGCCCATGTGGATCATGGAAAATCGACATTAACTGACTCTTTGGTATCCAAAGCTGGTATTATAGCTAATGCCAAAGCTGGAGACATGCGTTTCACTGACACTCGTAAAGATGAACAAGATCGTTGTATCACTATCAAGTCCACTGCCATCTCTATGTACTTTGAACTCCAAGAAAAAGATTTAGTCTTCATTAAGAACGTAGACCAACGCGATCCTGATGAATGTGGTTTCTTAATCAATTTGATTGATTCTCCTGGACACGTTGATTTCTCTAGTGAAGTTACTGCTGCCCTCCGTGTTACTGATGGAGCCCTGGTTGTTGTCGACTGTGTCTCGGGTATAAACTAATTTGTTTTTAATGACATGTTGTTTTATTACTACTTGTAATTTCTCTAATATTTATTTATTTAACTTAAGGTGTGTGTGTACAAACTGAAACTGTATTGCGTCAGGCCATAGCTGAAAGAATCAAGCCAATTTTGTTCATGAACAAAATGGACCGTGCTTTATTAGAATTGCAATTGGAATCTGAAGATTTGTACCAAACTTTCCAACGTATTGTTGAAAATGTTAACATCATTATTGCTACATATTCTGACGACAGTGGTCCCATGGGTGAAGTTCAGGTAATATATAATACTATATAATCACTATTATGTAATAAACTGGGTTATCATATTAAACTAAATCTTTGTGATGATGACAATTTAAAGCTGTTGATAAGTTACACTTATATGATACTTTATTACCCTTCTCCACGTCTGAAAGATTTAAATCTTTAAATTTTGAATGGAAAATTATTTATTAATAATGAAAATAAGTTTGTTGACAATTATTATATTCTGCTTCCCATTTGCGAGTTTTCTTGGTCATATTGACGTACAAGTGTATAACAATATTAATTTGTGTTAAGGTAATCTAAGTTAGTTCAATTATTTAAATTAATTTACTTATTATTAAACTTCAAGATAAGAACATTATCTACTTAAGTGTGCACTTTTTCTTTAATATTTTAATTATTAATCAGTATACCTATAGAATTTTTAATTTTTAATTACCTGAAATTCAACTAACCTCACATATGGTATCTATTATGTTCTAAGAGGAGGGACACAACACTTTGCATATATATAACGTCTTTTAAATGTTTTGTACTGAGAAATTATATGTACATTGTATACATTGGAACTTTTATTTTGAAGACTTCCCAATCAAAAATCTCCGACTAAGGATAGTATTATAGACTGTTTTAAACACAGTACAAAATGTGATATCCTGATTATCTTGGCCACTGTCATTATTTCAAAAATTTTAAAATCGGCAAGATGTTATAAAACATACTTTTATATAAAATTTACTACTAATTAACTCTTTTCTACTTCATCAAGACTCGTACAATGTCTAAAACAAAAAGTAACTTACATTATTTATTAATGCACATTTCAAAAATGGTTAGTTAATGGTTGGTAGTATTATTGGTCATATGCTATACTGCTATATTTGTCTCAACATTTAGGAGATCATGTCCTATTTAGTTTAATATAAACTACCTAATACTATCATGTATCTCAATCTTTGTGATGATAACAATTTAAAGCTATTGATAAGTTATACTTACATGAAACTTTATTACCCTTCTCCACGTCTGAAAGATTGAAATATCATATTTTCCATTTGGTATTTATTTTAAGTTTAAAGTATTGATGTTAATCAATTTTTTAGGTTGACCCTAGCAAAGGAAGTGTTGGTTTTGGATCAGGTCTTCATGGTTGGGCTTTCACTCTAAAACAGTTCGCTGAGATGTATGCCGAAAAATTCAAGATTGATGTTGTCAAGCTTATGAACAGGTGATAAATTAAATTTAAATTTAAAAATAAAAAAATATTTAAACCTTATTTTTTTATAGATTGTGGGGAGAAAATTTCTTCAATGCCAAAACAAAGAAATGGGCCAAGCTAAAGGATGACAACAACCAACGTTCTTTCTGCATGTACATTTTGGATCCTATTTACAAAGTATGTTATAATTTTTTTATAATTGAGTTATTATTATTGTTATTTGAATAACTGTTGATAAATTATTTATTAACTTACAATTTTAGTAGAGAATTATTCTTTTGTATATATTTTATATAACTTATGATGATGTTCTTTGCACACCAATGCTCCTGATATTATCAAATGAGGATATTTTAAGAACGGCCGACTGAAGTTTTATAAAAGATCAATGTAAATTATGAACATTAATTAGTTTATAATTCTTCCATAAATTCCTTCTATGATGATGTTCTTTGCACACCAATGCTCCTGATATTGCACTGTGACGATATCTTAAGAACGGCCGTCTGAGAGACCTTTATAATTGTATTTTAATTAGTTCTTCTAGTTACAATCTTTACTAAGACACTTGATGTTGATTCTGCTAGGAGCAATGTAATTATTTGATTCTCATAAATAGTTCTCTGCGTATTGTTTTTATCTATGATGATGTTCTTTGCACACCAATGCCCCTGATATTGCTCCATGACGATATCTTAAGAACGGCCGTCTGAGATTGCATTCATTGTAATTTAAACTTTAATCAAACTTAAAAACATGAATTTTTTTAATTGTTGATAGAGTTATGGATAAGACTTCACATACCAAAACTTATAAAAGTAATTTGTGTATTTATACAGTAGAACCTTGATAATATAAGAACTTTATTTTCTACATTTAACAAATATAAATTAAAGTATGGGTCAACATTTAGACAATTTCTCTAATAGTCTTGGTCTCCTGGGATCTATGTTTGTTGTAAATGACATTAGTGTGGATGAAATTAAATGTTTTCACCGCTAGTACGTGCATGCACTTGACTTGCTTGTTTTGACAAAATGGTAGTTAGTTAACTTATAGTCCAATTTTGATTCTAATAAATATTTGAAATCAGCAGAAAAATGTCTATATTCTGTTAAAAATAAGATCATTACCTGGCCGAGTTGTGCACATAGGCGGCATGGCTTTATCCTGTGGCATCGCCTGAGGTGCCATCATAGTGTAGACACAGTGTCTGACCGTTGTGAAACATGAAATGATCTTATCTTGAACCGAGTATAGATCATACAAAACCTTTTCTGTTTTTAATTTTAATTATTACAGTTAAAAAATATTTAATATTTACAATGTGTTCCATACGATTAATAGAAAAATGTTTTATAATCAAAATTGGACAATGTATAAACCAACTTAAATTTTATGATAACTTAAAGTCTTCTGGGTTATAATTTACAACAGTACTGAGGCTCTTTCATATTATACAATATAAAGAAAAACACCAACTTGAACTAAATATTATCCTAATTAGAGTTTACTGTATGTTAAATTTTAATAACTGATCAGTTACTGTCTATTATTATTGACTATAACACAAATAGAACAACCTACTACATTTATTATGACTATAAGACATTTAAAAGTATTTTTATTTATTGTTTTTACCTGTGATGATGTTCTTTGCACACCAATGCTCCTGATATTGAATTATGACGATATCTTAAGAACGGCCGTCTGAGGCATTAATAATTTATTTAAAGTAACTTGGTATTTTTAACATTTCAACTGATATTTTTATGTTATGACTTTCTAATAAATAATTAGGTTTTAAATTCAAATATTTTTACCTGTGATGATGTTCTTTGCACACCAATGCTCCTGATATTGAATCATGACGATATCTTAAGAACGGCCGTCTGAGATGTAAATAATTTATTTGAATAAACCATTATTCTAAGTAAAGTTGAATATTAAGTCTTGTTAACAAATCTATGATGATTAATTATCACAGACCTGTTCTGAACTATTATTGAAGACATAAATATAAAATTAACTGATGGTTTGTTTGTCTGCTAATATTATTTAATTTTTATTTCTAATTAATGGTTAATAAATAGTTAACTACTGCACAAAAACATATTATTATTATTATTTTATCACAAACCAATGATGATCAATTTTCACAGACCTGTTCTGAGCTGTTATTGAAGACATACAAATTTAAAACTAACTGATGGTTTATGTAAATGTGTATATGTTACGACATTCAGTATTGTTAGCTTAATTAATTCATTCATTTATTTATTTGTACTTACAGGTATTCAACAGCATCATGAACTATAAGAAAGATGAAGCTACTGATCTTTTGAAGAAGCTTGGAATTGAATTGAAACACGAAGATCAAGATAAGGACGGAAAAGCCTTGTTGAAGGTATATATAACCTCATGATATTAATGTCTTCTTTTGAAATGATAAGAATCACTGTTGATAGCATATTAACCCTTCTCCATCTGAATTACACGTGTTTTTAATCTTGCCTGTTTTAGTTTTATTATTATCATTGATTATACAATTTAACTTGTGTTAAAAGTATTTAATAATATCATTTTATCAATAATATATTTTATAACAATGATGATAGAAGTTTATTCTGATAAGAATATATATGTTGATATTCATATTAACCCTTCTCCATCTGAGTTACTAAGGTGAAATATGTTATATAGTTTATTGTTTGTGTAATTTTATCATAATCTAATATGTATGCTATACATTAATTGAAATAAGAAAAGTAAAGTTATTATCTAAATTTTCATTTCACTATGATGATAGAAATTTATTCTGATAAGAATATATATGTTGATATTCATATTAACCCTTCTCCATCTGAGTTACTAATATTATGTATTGTGTATATACTAATTCATCTTAAAATATATGCTCTGCGTTAATTTAAAAAAGTAAAATTATTATGTATATGTTTAATTTTACAAAGATAATAGAAATTTATTCTGATACAAATATGTAATATGTTGATATTGAACCTTTTTCCATTGTGAGTTCAGTTTATGAAATATAATATTGAGATTTTACAAAAGTTATGATTAATGAAACTTTTTTATAATTCTAAATAGGTTGTTATGCGTACCTGGTTGCCTGCTGGAGAAGCTCTACTTCAAATGATAGCCATCCATTTGCCATCTCCTGTTGTTGCCCAGAAATATCGTATGGAAATGTTGTACGAAGGACCTCATGATGATGAGGCAGCTCTTGGTGTTAAGGTTTGAATAATTAATATATCATATGTTACAAAATCTATTTATTATTTTTATTATTATAGAACTGTGACCCAGATGCACCACTTATGATGTACATTTCCAAGATGGTGCCGACATCTGATAAAGGACGTTTTTATGCTTTTGGGCGTGTATTTTCTGGAAGGGTATGTTCCAAAATACTTCAGAAATTTTAATTGTGTGTATATAATAACTTGTTATATTTTTAGGTTGCTACTGGTATGAAAGCTCGTATTATGGGACCTAACTACACCCCTGGCAAGAAAGAAGATTTGTATGAAAAGGCTATCCAAAGAACAATTTTGATGATGGGACGTTATACTGAAGCTATTGAAGATGTTCCCTGTGGTATTTATTTAATATTTAGTTAAAGTAACACTAGGTTAAATAGATAAGCAATCATAATCGTTCATTTTTTTATAATTTGGATTAGATTCACTTCCTGCTACCATGTTTCACTGGTTTGTCAAATCTGAATAAATAGTGATAAATGATAGCTTATCTAATTTTTTTTTATAATCTTTGCATTTCTTATTTATGTTAAATATTTCTTTAGGTAATATTTGTGGATTGGTTGGTGTTGATCAGTTTTTGGTGAAAACTGGAACAATTACAACCTTCAAAGATGCTCACAACATGAAAGTTATGAAGTTCAGTGTATCTCCTGTTGTGCGTATTGCTGTAGAGCCCAAGAACCCAGCAGATTTACCAAAATTGGTAGAAGGTCTTAAACGTTTAGCCAAGTCTGATCCTATGGTCCAGTGTATCATTGAAGAATCAGGTGAACACATTGTTGCCGGTGCCGGTGAATTGCATTTGGAAATTTGCTTGAAGGATTTGGAAGAAGATCATGCTTGTATTCCAATCAAGAAGTCTGACCCAGTAGTATCATACAGAGAAACTGTCAATGAAGAATCTGAAATCATGTGCTTGTCAAAATCTCCCAACAAACATAACAGATTATTCATGAAATGTCAACCATTCCCAGATGGTTTGGCTGAAGACATTGAAGGCGTAAGTTAAAATTTGTTTTTTTTAAGTAAATATCTTTTATTTATATTTATGCTGAATGTTATAGGGTCAAGTCAACCCAAGAGATGAATTCAAAGCTCGTGCCCGTTACTTGGGTGAAAAATATGAATATGATGTTACTGAAGCTCGTAAAATCTGGGCTTTCGGTCCTGATGGAACTGGTCCCAACTTGTTGATTGATTGTACCAAGGGAGTACAATATCTTAATGAAATTAAAGATTCAGTCGTTGCTGGATTCCAATGGGCAACCAAAGAGGTAATATATTTAGTTATGATATATCTTTGTTGTGTCAAATTTGCCATGATGATACAAGTATTATTCTTTCGCGGTTTCCACCAGAGGTTAATTCTTATGATGGTTGAAAGTGTCTGAGCAAATTGTTTCATTTTTTAATATATATAAATGAATGTTTGTCTACCATTAGTATACACATTTTATTATTATTACAATGGGTTGATTTTTTGGTAAAATATATTAATAGAAATAAATGCCTATCTTTGGACCAGGGAGGCAACTAGTACATTTAATTTAATTTTATATTACCAATTACGTTTAAAAATTTATCAATGATGATATCTATGTTAAATCTTTCGCGGTTTCCACCAGACGCATTTTGCTTAATGATGGTTGAAAGTGTCTGAGTAATTTATTCGTATACATATTTCGAGCATAATGTGGCTTACATACTACCGAATCTTTCTATACTACCTAGTACTACCATTGTATCTCTTCAATTAGTGGATAAAGATTAAGATGATATTTTAACTTATTTCTATGATGATACTATTGTTATATCTTTCGCGGTTTCCACCAGAGAGATTTCAATCTTCTAATGATGGCTGAAAGTGTCTGAGTAATAATAATAAATATATTGTTGATTTTATGCTATGATGATATCTATGTTAAATCTTTCGCGGTTTCCACCAGACGCATTTTGCTTAATGATGGTTGAAAGTGTCTGAGTATTTTAATTTTTTATGTGAATGTTAATGTTAACTGTGATAGATTTTAAAATACAAGTACTATATTTCACTTTCTACCGGCTCTTATTTCTTTTGATAACAGAGAGAGTTCTAATTATTTGAGTGTAATAGTTAAAATGTGAGTTTTAAGTATTTCTATTCAACTTTTATAACACATCTTAATTATATGGTATGAAAATTGTCAATATACCAGTACCACCGTTATCTCTTTATTATTTTTTCTAATAGTTGAGCAAAGATTATGATGATAATTTTAACATTTTTCTATGATGATACTATTGTTATATCTTTCGCGGTTTCCACCAGAGAGATTTCTATCTTTTAATGATGGCTGAAAGTGTCTGAGTAATTTTATCTTATATATTGAACGTTAAGCTTAACTTGTAATGAAGTTTATATTTTTTTTTAAAGAAGTTATTCAATTTTAGCTTAAATGTGAAATTATGTTTATAGGGAGTGTTGGCAGAAGAAAACATGCGTGCAGTTAGATTCAATATTTATGATGTTACATTACACGCTGATGCTATCCACAGAGGAGGTGGTCAAATCATTCCAACTGCTCGTCGTTGTATGTACGCTTCAATTTTAGCTGCTCACCCCAGAATTATGGAACCTGTGTACTTGTGTGAAATTCAGGTATGCGCCATTTATATAATTAATTGTATTATAAGTATGTAATAATATCAGTTGGGGTGCGACTTAAAATATAATAGCGATAGCCATAGGTATAATAAATTATTTAAATATACATCTTAGTATCTTACCATGACAAAATAGTTCTATTTTATCATGCATCTTACTTTTTATATGGTCGCAAATGGAAATTAAAACAATAATAGTAGCGATAAGCAACCAACAAAACTGTTAATTTTAAAAATAAATAACCCAATTTTATTTAACTCTATGGATGCTACCGGTCGTCCAAACCTGTATACAATATTGCAGCAAAAATAAATGTACCCGCGCGAATTCTGAATACCAAATATGTATTTACATGCAACACAATTAATCATGATTTCAAGAATTGGGTCCCTGAATAATTCTTGTCCAATATCCGTTTATAAGAATGCAGCTTAAATGTACCCGCATGCACACAATTGCAGTGCATAGCTTTAACATGCATATTTAGAATATTGTTCGGCAGACACTACCAGTCGTCCAAACACTTACCCATATGCTCCTGGTATCTGAGAGAAATAACCAGAGAAACAAATACAATGTTCGCACTCTACAAATGTAGAGTAGGTTATTAAAAAATTTTAAATTAAGAATATTATACAATAATTTTAGTAGGAGGTGCGATCGTTCCGTTGCTAGACCATGAGCCGTCACTGAATAATATATAATAACTTTGTGTTCTTTGATAATTAACCATGTAATTTATCGTGTTTTAGTGCCCTGAAGTTGCAGTAGGAGGTATTTACAGTGTCTTGAACAGACGTAGAGGACATGTTTTTGAAGAGAGTCAAGTTGTTGGTACACCTATGTTTGTCGTTAAAGCATACTTGCCTGTCAATGAATCATTTGGTAAGATATTAATTTTTCGGTATATTTTTAAGTTTTTATTTTGTCTAATCATAATTTGCTTCTCATGTTTTTTATGATTAAGTCTTAAATACTCCTTTTTTGGCTAATGAAAATAAAAATATTAGGTTTTATCTGATGTAATACTAAGATATTACTACATAAGGATTTAATTGAATCTTATAAATGGTAGTAAATACCACAATTTGCCTCTTTTACTTTGAATGTATAAAGTAATAGACTTTCCTTTAGTGGTAAATTAAAATTAAGAAAATGTCGCTATGTTCTTCAGGTTTTTATCTGATATAATACAAACATATTGCTACATTATGACTTTGTTCTAAGGATTCAATTTAGTAGTACCACAATTTGCCTCTTTTACTTTGAATATATAAAGTAATAGACTTTCCTTTAGTGGTAAATTAAAATTAAGAAAATGTCGCTATGTTCTTCAGGTTTTTATCTGATATAATACAAACATATTACTACATTACGACTTTGTTCTAAGGATTCAACTTAGTAGTACCACAATTTGCCTCTTTTACTTTGAATAAATAAAGTAATAGACTTTCCTTTAGTGGTAAATTAAAATTAAGTTTATGTCGCTATATTCATCAGATTCCTATCTGATGTAATACACTCATATTACTATAGTTTCAATTGAATAAATTCATTTTAAATACCTTCCAGCATAAATGAATCACTCTGTAGTTAGCGGGCGGGTTTTTATTCGTTCGTGAATGGGGACAGTGTTGAAAGTGCATATGGAAGAAAATTAATTTTATACCAATTCATCAGAACGCTGTCGCAGAACCTCTATCCTTATGTTTGATGACGATTTAAGCTATGATGAACTGAAACAGTTTTTGATCATAACAATTTACTTAATTTGAATTCAAAGACATTTGTAATAATTGCTATTACGTTTTTTTTACAGGATTCACAGCTGATTTGCGTAGTAACACTGGAGGACAAGCTTTCCCACAGTGCGTGTTTGATCATTGGCAAGTATTCCCAGGTGACCCATGTGAAGCTGGATCAAAACCATACGTTGTTGTTATGGTAAGATAATATAATTTTAAATGTCAATACATTTCAATAACTGTTGTGTATTTATTTTTAGGACACACGTAAACGCAAAGGTCTTAAGGATGGACTACCAGACATCAATTCATACCTTGATAAATTGTAAACATGATATTAACTTTAAAATCTCCGCATTTTTTTTTATTATTATTTTATTGTTAAACGCAATAGTATGGAAGACTTAATGTTATTTCTTGGTAAATAATATTTTCGTCTTAATATTGAACAATACTTGTATTTAATTTTCCATAAGACTAAACTACTATTCTAAAAGAACTGATGAATTATGGTCAAGTTTTCTCTTTCCAAATGTATGGCAGTGTATGAGTTTATATGATTGTTTCCATTTTCAAAACTAAAATCTATTGATTGTTTACTGATAATATTATGTATTTTGTCAAAAAAGCGTTTGGTGTAACGCTGTGCATGTCACTAAAATACCTAATAAAAAAACATTAATATGAAAATGAATTCTTAGTTGACTAATTTTACTTCTAATAACTTTTTAGGTTTTCAGCCTAAAATAATAAGATGTATTATATTATTTGAATGCAATTTTAATACAACTGGTTTTAAGTTGTTGAATTTGGATGGAATAAGTGTTTTATGTAATACATTCAGAATGTAACAATGAAAGTTACAAATATTAATCAAAAATATGATTATCATTTTGATCAACTATATTTTTGTGTATCTTAGTGAGTATATTCCTGGAATATTTTTTTTTACAGTGTTGAATTTTTTAGAATTATTAATTTACCGTTATAATATTTTAAAATCGCCATGATCTATGATGGATATAATTATTGGTGGTTTTAGTGCCTCAAATTAAATAAGTATTTTTTATTATAAAAATTATTGGGTTGGTTCTTTAACTTGTTATTAATTTTTGAAAATAAAATCTAACTAAAGGTTAGATACTCAATAAAGTTAATTGACTAAAGATAAGTATATAAAATATCTAATCTTTATAAAAAAAAAAAAAGAGTTATGATTTTATATTATATGGTAATTTGACAACTATTTAAAATAATATACTCGGGTAATAATTGCAAATAACATTTATATTATAATATTTAAGTTAATTCAAGAATACACATTGTTAAGAGAAGTTTCTATTTTCACTGTTTATATATTTTGCTATGCAAAACCACCACCCCACCCTTGCTGTTGATTTTTTCTAATTTCTATTACAAGTTGAGGCGATATGTTTTCAGATCATATTTAATACTCGATCTTTGAACTTGTAATCATTGATAATATAAGAATGGATAGGACATGCCTTACCAGTTCATATGGGGCCGTGTGTTTTTTGGGGAAGAGACGATATGTGGCTATTTGTAAGGTGATATCCAGAAACTCTACAATATTTGCCAATTTCAAATTTGTATTTTGAACTTTGTGCCTGAAAATGGAAATTGGAATACCCCAATTTCTCTAAACTTTGCGTACATAATTAATTGTAATTAGAATATAGAATTATATAGATAGATCACTAAATTTTCCAGTGAAGTTCTTATGTCCTATCCATTCTTATATTATCTATGCTTGTAGTAATACCTGCCTTGCATACCCACTGATACTTGACTTCTACAATATCCCTGTTCATCCTCAAAAGAAAAAAATAACATTATAAATTGGAGAATTTGGTATGTTTTCGAATGTATATTTTTTTTTAGTGCAGTGGATAAGTACCTATTGCCTGGTAGCAACCTAGGTTTTGGAAGAATGTTCTTTATTTATTTTTTGTTTTTATTGTTGATTTGTGTTTCCATGGTAATAAACAAATCGGTTACAACTAGCCTGCATTAAAAAAGTAACATCAAAAATGTTGCTTCTAGATAATTGTTGGTAATTTCTATTTTATATAATGTCCTACTCACATTTATGCTTTGCTCATTATACATTTTCGAAAAAATAATCAAATTGTTGAATAGTAAATCATACAATTTGGGACTGATTTCTTAGAAGCATAATCTTTTTTAATTAAATTGTTTACCACATGTACCTATAAACTAATTGACAGCGCTTCCCACAACTGCCCTTGGTTGATCCGGACGGTATTGCTGAAAAAAAATATGTTTTGGCACAGTTAAGTCCAAAACCTCTCTTTTTTCCATCAATAATCCCGCTGGTGATTTCTCTCTATGCGCTATCCATTAGTTTATAGATCTATAGGTTTACCAAAACATCAATTACCCATATAAATGTTTTTTAAAGTCTTACGCCGCGCGCCGGTTTGTTTTATTTATAAACGTTTTTTAGGACATTAAAACTTCCGTTGACGTGTAATTGATAATGGTCTGAGGTCAAGTATTGAACATGATTACAGTTAAATAAAAGATATGTTAATTTAAAACTATATTCAATTTTATTATTACAATAACTTATATACATAGTATATACTCTTCAGTTTATTACAATAGGTACATATTATACATATTAAATATTTAAAAAAAAAGTTACCTACTAATCATGGTAAAATACTCGAGTAAGCAAGTTATTCTTAACGTAACTGGATCCGCAACTTTCAATCACAAATTATATGGAGAAGCTGATGCTGTAGGCAGTAGGTACACAGTATCCATATTGTGTAATATTCTCCCTATACAGCATTTCTACATTCATACGTGTATTATTTCCTCGATGTTATGGATATAATTTTAAGTGAGTCAATTGATATTTCCTAATTTATCAATTATATTTATGTACCTACCTAATATTGAAACATTGTGAACGCGGTTAAATTAATAATAGTCTTACAATTATTTAATTCTTTTATTAAGCATTATTTTGTGTTAGGTATCTAAGTATGATTGATTACAGTTAGACGATAATTATTAAGTATATATTTTTTTTTATTAATGAGATTTTAACATAAAACTATAATACCTCGACAATTATGAGCATAAAGTGAATAAATATAAGTTGGTAGGGCTCACACTTTTAAATTCAGAGGCCTGATTGTAGAATAAAATTTAGCGTATGCTTGATTATATTAACATTGTCAGTTGAAAGTGCGTCAATAACGGAAAAATTAATACCACGGGTGGAAAAGAGAATCTTTCGCTGAGATCTTTGGACAGAGAGAAATGGACAATTTATGAGTAAGTGTTGAAAGTCGCAGTGTTCTCCACCGCAGTTGGGTAGGGGACAATACGTACAACTGTTGAGTCCCAATTTAAATTAAGTATATTATAGTAAACATGTGATCAGAAGCTATATATTATATTGAAGAACGGTCACTGAATTGATGCCATATCGACAACTGCTGAACCATGTAAAGTCTATTCCTCAAAATGTTGGACACCCTCCTAAACATTTTCCAAAATGGGTACGTCGCTGCGTATAGATACCTACCGTGATTAATGTTAAGTACCTACAACCTGTATACATATTTAACCGTTTTATGTTAAGTTCACACTATTATCAAATAACTAATATAAGTATAGGTACTTTAAATTAAATAAAACCGGTTCTAACGAGAATTACGACAGCGGTGAATAATATTATTTATGTCTGTATAGACACTAGTTTTAATAATATATTTTTCATTTATTTTGTCACTCCTTTACAACTTCTCTGATGCACTTCCAACCTGTCCGGGTCGAATGTCCGTTTACACCGGTCGCATGGCACGAGCTGTGACAAGTACGATTTCCAGTGTTCTTCTCTGGTAGCCCGCTGATCCACCTTGCCCGTCACTAAAACGTATCGTAACAACGTAATTATTATTTGCAAACATTGTTTAATAATCATTAATATGATAAGTGATTACAAGATAGGTTACGCTTTTTGACATACCTACCTACCTGTGATGCAATATTACAGGAACCTAACTATAGACATTTATTTTCCTCTGTAATTTTTTAATGATAATACCGTAATTGGTTTAAGATATACCTAAATAATATCTTAAACCAATTACGATTTATTGATATTTACCGAATTATTTGGTATTCTAACATAATTTTGGTTATTGCACGGGCCAGTCGTGCGAATGCCATAGACCTGGTACCTTTGCACGGACTACACAGTACACAGGTTTATAACATTTTATACCGCATATTATAGTACTGTTGGTACATATACATTATTATAGTAGCCCGATACTGTAGGGCCAGTGAAAATGGAACTAGCTTCAGATAAGCATATCATTGCTGAACAAATATTATAATTTTGAAAAGATAACATTTTTCAAACTACAGTTTAAATATTAGTTCTGTTATATCCTTACAGTTACACGTGTAGCCTAACCTTTATTTAAAATGTAATTTTATATTTCCAAAAGAATTAAAGAAATCTCAAACGAATATTTACGATACATTGAAGACGATAAATAATGTAAGTTTACTAGATTCTTAGTGAAGCGGAGGATCAGATTTATTTGTTTCGCGACGATGTTTATTGTAATATTTTAATTCTTTTGTCTGTAGAAACGTTTTTGGGTAGTAAAACTTAGTTTTAAAACATTTCATAAATGCGTATTATGATTATATATTGTATAATTCGACGAAATATTATTTTTCCCGCTATTTGTATAATGCCGCCGGCACTGCCCTGTAGCGTCACACGACACAATGGTGGCGCATCGCATTACCTTCGTCGATGATCACTTCCGGTTTGGTGGGCACAGGTCGTCGGAGATGTGGTGCTAAGCTATCGTTTTCTCGGGTCCACTTGATCAGACACTGAGGTTCGTGAATCCCTATGGACGCGGTCCCGAACAGGCGACCGCACACGTAACACGGCGCCGGTTTCTTTTTTGGTTTGTCCATGATGACGGCCGGTGATTTGGCCGGTAACTTTGGCGCCTGTCGAAAACCAAATATATTATTATTACTATTATTATTATTTATTACGCATATAAATATTTATTATAACTTGACCGGACGGAACGGGTACCACCTGCACAATAATATAATATATATATATATATATTTTTATTTATTTTATAGGTGCGAATATGCGATCGTCGTCCCGCGGATGCACCTCGCCGCGTTGACGATTTCAGCTGAGGACTCAATACAACATAACACGGGTACCTATAATAATAATATTTTTTCTTCTTCTCCTTCTACCTTTGATACCGTCGTTGTTTACATGATATTATAATGGCATTCGATCGATACACCGTGAATTCGTTGTGTCATAGACTTATAAAGTATTATACTCATATTATAACGCGTTGTGTTTATATAAGTATCCGTGTGTATAGGTAACCTACCTAATACCTAACTACGACGTCACGATGCCTTAAATGTGTATATAGACGGTATAGTAGGTAGGTACCTATAATAAAATTCTATATAGTAGCGATGATTAATGATAACTGGCGAATACGCTGTGCGGGTATATAGTATATTAGTTATTTTATATATTCTTTGTATACGTCTTGAATTAGACACTTTTAGGTAGGTATATATTTTTATTGGCATGGAAAATAATGCCGTTATAGTGCTCTCGCGGGCGATACTATAATATTATGTATTGTGAAAACGGTCGGTCATTTTCTATAATTTAAATCCTAGTATGGCCAGCTGGTTTTACAGTGTGCAATTTGTATTTTGTATGTATAGTGTGTATATCTGACTGACTTGCTCAATATGTGTCGAAGACGTATGTACATTTAAATGTTCAGTTAATAACAAAACCTTACATTTAACGGATTATTTTTACGGATCCAAAATAATATAATATTGCCAATCACGCGATTTCATATTACCTATACCTATAATAATTATAACTGTATTACGATTTTTTATAAGGGATTCTGGACAGAGGAAAAAATTAAAAACCTATTGTATTTACATTGTTTTCTTTCTGTATATAATATAATATATATAATACCAGTATTTTTGTCAGGTCAGATTTCATGGTCACTCATTGGGTATAGGTACTCAAAATATTTCACGTTGGGTACCTACTTCAAAACTAGTACATACTCAACAGGTACTGTAATTAGAAAATATATATAACTACAAGTTAATACAACTCGTCAAAAAATATAGTCTAATGTAATGCCTACGTCTATATGTACTATACGTACACGCGATAGGCATCTACCATCACTATTTTTGTACATTTTTAAATTTATAAATTTGTAATTTACTAAAACATATATATGTAAAAGTAATAGAGGAACCTATTATTTATGTTTTTAGATGAGCGCATCCTAGTCCCTTTCCCCTGTGTCTGTAAAAATAATATTTCTAAAGAGTTAATATTTAAAGAGAGAATAAGTGTTTACCTTTAAAATAATCTACTTGGGTGGCTGGGTATAATATATTATTGTATATTTTGTCATTTACACTTACCTATATAGTGAGTAGCCTTATTTTATTATACAAAATCCGTGAAAAAATCTTAATTTATTGAACATATTTTATTTGTCACTTGCAATAAGTACCTTGCAATGGTGTACAATTTATTTTTATGTAGATATATACCTACAATATACGCTGTATGTGTGTACATTAAATCTGCATAAATTTTGTGAAATGACGTAATTGACCTAGACGGAGATTAAGAAAAATTATTTGCAATACTTGGTCTCCTCAAATATTTTATGTAAATGTATAATTGAAGTCAGACGAAAAAAACGAATTTTTATTACAAAATCGAATGAACAATTTGTAATTCTAGCAGATATAAATTACATTTTTAAATCTCTAAACATTAGTTTATTTATAAATACGGTAAAGCTCAATATGCTGTGCATGGTTACATTATTAGGTACAATACAGCTTCTATGGTAACCAATAGACAAGATACTGAATATCTAAATATAATTGTTTATTTATTGTTAAATGTAAATTAAATGTATTCATCAGTCATCACTCGTCGGATTATTTATATATTGTGTATAATAGTTGTCAAATCTAAAGCATACCCACCCAATAACATTTTTAATGAATATAATCAAATTATTATCCACTTACGGCTACTGTTTTTTTCTTGGATTCAATACAAACTCTTGCGTGGGCTTCAAGTCTGTTTGCTAGGAACTTCCGTTGGCAAAAATCGCATGGCACCAAATTTGACTGCAATTATTACAATATGCATTATTCAACTATTGTCCGAGCAGTACATTTTTATAATTATAGCTAGTAGGTACCTATATATGATAATAACATGAAATGTCATCAATTTATCTATGTAGAAATAAGAAAAGCCTTAACCTTTTCCAACCATTTGAATTAAAAATTGTCATTGTTTGACTATATATATATTCATGAAAGAATACCAAATATACACCTTCGTACTATGTACACCAATGTTTGGGCGTACAAATAAAATGTATAACCAGTTATAATAGTTGGTTATACCATAAATGAATTAACTGCAGCATGAGTCATGACTTCTGCCCACTCGCTTTCGTAGCACAGTTGGTTTTCAGTTCATCGAACTTCAACTCCAAGTATTGAATTTTTAAGCTAAAGATATCGCTAGAAATTGAACGTTGGCATATTACAATATATCAGGCATACCTGTGTGGCTTCCCATGCCAACTTATTCCAATCATCAACAGAAATAATTTGATTTTCCGGTTTCTTTGGCATAGTTCTTTGTAAATGTTCGGGTAGTCGGGAATTTTCTTGGATCCATTTCTGTAAAAAAAACGCACATAGCCATTATCAAATTTAAGAATTTTTATCCTTTACACTAAATATAGCTGATTAACCCAACTTTTCCCGGGAAAAAAGTACAAATATAAAATATAGTGCTATATATAGGCATACCTCACTATCTCAGTTTTATAGTGTACCTCAGATAGTCAAATCACGGGCAAATCGGTGTCGGTGTACTTCGGCTTTGTGAAATAATTCGACCTAGATGGGGCAACTGCAAGTCATGTACTAGCCTTAACAATTGGTATATTGACCGACGTGATTCAAACTACTATCTAAACTTTTCTGATATTTTTAAGAATACTTTCCGAGAGTGAGATTTTCGTAAAAATTTGGATTTAAAATTGTAGACTACAATTTTGTATTCCCAAAAACGTCCTCTATTTAGAGGTATTCGTTAAGGGAGGTTTCACTGCAGTTCCTTTGATCGAAGTAAACGCGACGATTTGATGCCTGTTTTTACCTCATCTGCCCGTGTAACCAATGGCAACAATGTATATACAAAAAAAATGCTTATTTCTAGTGTTGTCTATTATTATATTATAATCAGAAACCAATGACAACCATTTATAAAAAAAAAAATTTAATCTCCATTGTGAATCTCGAAATAATTGTGTGAAGGGACCTCTTTAAAATTCGAATTTTTGAAAATCTTTTCTTAGTGTACCCTTACATATAGTGTTACGAAGATACCACGAAAATATCAAGTCTTCAGCTATCATAGCTTAGTCTGCGTAATACGTCTGTCAGTCAGTCAGTCAGGACATATTTGACTATGTATAGACTATACTGTACCAGGGATGGGCAACTCAAAGCTACCAGAGGGCCAATTTTGAATGTGCGAAAATGTAGTGGGCCAGAGAACATGGAAAGAAAATAAAAAACCTAATGTTAACTATACTCCCATAAATAATGTAATATATTATTTACATATTTACATTTAATAGTTCAATACTAGATAAGGATTTATATATACGTTTTACGATCAACACAATAATTAATAATTAATAATTTTATAAATATAATAAAATAAAATACATAGAAACCTTAAAATTTTATATTTTTATAAGCTAAATTGAAATGTAGCACGGGCCAGTGAAAAATGATACGCTTGCCGTCAGTTGCCCACCCCTGTTATAGACTATAGACTCTAATACTTTATATAATAGTATAGAGTATATCGACCTGACGTCTCAAACGCAACTAGTGCAGAGATTTTCTTAACCTATAAAATACATATATATATTACTCATAAAAATTTTAATTCATTGTAAAAGGTGACTCGACTGCGAGCCTTCCTACACGTTACTCAAAGCCATTTTTATATTATTTTACTATACCATATCATATTTACTTATTATATATAATGTACAGATTGTAAATTTCAATAAACGCCATTTAAAAAAAAAAAGAAAAAAGAGTATATCGACGGCCCAGTTCAAAGCTGCAACAACTCAAAAAATTGGTTTATTGGGTATAATATGTTTTCTATATTGTTTCTCTATGTAACGTAATGTAAATTATAATATTGAAAATGTCCTCTTGTGTTCAATAATTTAACTACATTGTATTGCGTTCTTGATCTGAAATCGATATAAGAGTGGTGTACATAACTCGGATTTATTATAACTCGAGTGGTCGAGTTGTTTAACTGAGGCGTCGACAATATTATGTTTCATAGTTTCAATGTCAATTTAAAATCAATAGTATTATACGTCTGAAAAATAGCCACTTATTATGGTACATCAAATACCATAAAATAATATGTGTAATAATAGTTCATCATAATTTGCAAAATTAAATTGCATTGGTTGGTTGGGTTTTATATTATAACTTATTATATAATATTATGTATTGATTTTAGAGTTATTTTTTTAATATTATTATTATTTTTTGAATATATTATAGGGAAGAAAAGCTAAAAATTCAAAAAGTAGCACAATTAAAGATTGGATCTTGGGAAATCACAATATGGACGTGTGCTTGATTATTTGAAGAGGTATTTTTCGATTTTGTTGAACAGTTTCTCTAAACTCTAACTTAAGGAAACACTATGAAAAACCTTAAAAAAATGTCAGCAAGCGTGGTTCTGAAAATAACTAATATCTTCTCAAAATAACTGTTCGTACGATACGATTAATCTATTGGATCTCCAAGACCATGGCATTGTGACAGGTTTGATTTTTAAATTTAAATTTATATGCATACGTCTTGAGTTCTTGACTTTTCGTCAACTTTATAAACTTATATAGTGAAAACATTGTTACTTATTTAATTACACTGTATTGACGATTAATAAGTCGGTAAGTATAGCGATGGGCAATACTTAGGTGTATACGGGTCATGGGTGAACAGGTTAGTGGGAGTTGAATAGTTGATGGTACTTCAAGTCTTCAACTATTAGAATTTTAGTATAATTAATTTAAAACAGGTATAATATATTATAATTACATCGTAAATAGGTATTGTTGTGGTCAGTATGGAGTGTTTTGAGGTTTCCAATATCCAAGGTCTACATAGTGACTGGATTTCGTTTGAAAATCAGTCAACTGATTCTTTTATTACTGTTACACGCCAACACTTCTCCCCACAATATATATATATTATTATATTATATTACAATATTACATATTATATTTTATACAAAATATATAATACCTACATATATGTCCCTATTGTCCCTATACATGCCCTTGAAAGTCTTTCCAATGGGCAATATAATATATGGAGAAAAACATACAGTCTGTGTTTATATCACTGATACCTATTATTAATAATAATACCTAATCAATTGATTTACAATAAAAATATCGAGTACAATTTGGCGTATAATCAGATTAATAGTTTTTATTTAGATTTTAAGTATATATAGGTAATTATAAGTAGATAAGTATTATATTTTAAATCTGTTAAAAAGTGATATATGTACGTGTATCATAGGACATAGACTTTAGTATTCAGTACAACACTGGTGGTATACCTAGACACCTAGTATGGTATATTCAATGAAAAAAGCAGTTTTTCTACATACTGTACATTGAAGATAACTATGTACATACAACCTAATTCATACATAGCGTTCTCAATCAATAAAATGATCATGATAAATTTTAAAAATAATGATATTATATTATTCTACTTTAAAATGTATACAATGTATTTTAATAATAATTAATTACCTAATTATGTAACTTCATCACATTTTGTTTTTGTTGATGATAAACATTTTTTTATAAATCTAATTATCTATAAAGTATAAATGTACCTGCCCGAATTATTAAATATTATATTATTGAGTACAAGTGTATTACATTTGCATGGATTGTTAAATCATTTTTAGAAAGAGTGACTGTTTGAGCCACTATTGAGTATAAAGACTATTTCGTCAACTTGAATTACGTAAGTAAGAGTGTTATTAAGTCCGATTAATTGAGTTTGGTATTATAATTGTATTGATACCGGTGGCTCATTGCAAAAACTATACTCGTTATGTATAACATCCTCTTTAAACAATGGGAGTAGCGTTCCAAAAAACCATATTATAGACATATTACGGACTTCCTGGGCAAGCAGCTATATAGGTGCACACCCATTATTATTTTGCTCTCACATTGGTTGCATTGTGTTTTGACGGTGCAAACTGCGTACAATAAAAACTATACTAAACATAGAAGTACGTAAAAATATAAATAAACTTGTACACTAGGATTCAACTTTCATGTATAGATACGTTGAAAACGAAAGAAAACTACAAATTAATGGTTTTTTTATTAAACACCGTGGGTACACTTCCCACGTTTAACCTATATTCAACTGAGCATATACATTCCGACATTCGAGGTATATCCGGTAGTTTTCAGTTATATTTTGACTAAACTTTTTATTTAATGCTTCGTCAAAAACATGCGTTAATATTTAAATTAAACTAATCACTTAGAAATCTCG
Source organism: Sitobion miscanthi (assembly GCA_008086715.1). Lineage (NCBI taxonomy): Eukaryota > Metazoa > Arthropoda > Insecta > Hemiptera > Aphididae > Sitobion > Sitobion miscanthi. The sequence goes on from CM017800.1 coordinate 16,172,377, forward strand.
CGTTACAATTTTAAAATGACCGAATATAACTATCAAATTTACTATGAAAATCATAAATAGGTAACACACTTATTCCTACATTCATTGTTTGAAAAAATAATGTAATATTCTTTGTTAATAATAGTAATAACTAATAAGTAGTAAATAGTGTAATAATACTATAATAGAACCTATCTTTATATATAAATATAATATCACATTATCTTCTATAATATAACAACGGCGTATACCTATTATTATTTATCATACTTGATGTTTGTATATGACTATCGTCACGAAGTATAATTTATCAATGTTTGTTTAAAATATTTTGAAATGCAAACATAAATAAAAAATACTAATCAAACAAAATATAATAATAAAGGATGCGTTATTTAAGTTCAAGGACAGTAAATAATTATATAGTGTACCCAATAAAAATAGAAATGCGTGATAAATCGGATATATTATTTTTATTTTGTTCTTTTTGTATCTAATATGTTTTGCTGTCAACTTTTTTGTTTTTAAATTTTTAAATAATAATCGAAAATAATTACGTACATTTTTTTTCTGTTTTTCTATACCTATGATTATAATATTTTAATTGAATATAATTTGAATCAAAGTAAATTTATTCGTGTTTTCTAAAAAAATAAATAAATAACTTTTAAACACGACATCTAGTGAGTAGTGCTAATATAGTGCTACAATACGAATCATTTTATATTTCCAATAAAATGTTAACATAATTGTTTTCTTAAATTCTTTTTACCTATAACTTGGGGGGGGGGGGGCGTTGTCTTATGGAATAATAATGATTATAGCGTACCTTGAGACAATGAGGTTCGTGAAATGGCAACGAAGCCGTTCCGAATTCTTTACCGCATAAATAACACAAAACAAGCCTTTTCTTCCTTGCCGATCCGACGGCCGTTGGAACCCATTTTTCTGGACGATATTCTTCGGGTTTTTTTTCTATTCTCTCGCTAATAGTATTCTGTTTAACGTTTTCCTGGTCGTTTGATGGAGACGACATATTTTGGACACGTTGCCGAATTGGTGGAGTTGGAGCGATCGGCTTCACTTTAATCGGTAGATAACTTTTCCGATTCTTCGGTGTCTGTTTAGATACTTCTGGTAAGCTCAACACGCTTTTTCGGTCCTTGGTTTTGACCCGGTATGTTCTACTGTTAAATTGTTGACAAACCGGACGTTTTGTAGTTGATGGCCGTACTTCCGTTCCGCTCTCGGCCCGCTTGTCCAACAACAGTGCAGGTTTGCCCAACGTGGCTGTGTCTGGCCGCCTTGACATACCCACAACTTCCTGTTCAGCTTCCATTGCCGCTTTCGACTTTTTTTTGGCCGATGTCTTCTTTTGGACGGATGATTTAACAGCTGAAGTTGCATCCTTTGAAATGGTCTTCAATCCTAAACAAATGGGCACTATAATGCATACATTTTATTTTCATGATAAATATTCAATTTACCTTATACTATTATTACTATATGCATCTTTGTACATATACATTCATATGTAATTTATAATTACAAAAAAATTTTATTTTTTGAAATCTACACTACATGATATATTTTAGTATAGTTTCATTAAATTGAAATTAGAAATATCGACATTATATAAGCAGGACATTTTTATTATTAGGTATATTTATAGGTAACCTTCGTTATGTCGTTATTCATAATTCAATAATTCGAATTAGTTTTTAATTGTGTATTTTATTATCATAGGTACCTACTATCAACATTTTACAGTAAATATATCATATTGATTAGTGATTGATTCATTTTTTGTGTTTATTTAATTTTTGTTTAGTTTATAGAATTGTGAATTATTTCAATTTAGTCGTACATTTAGGACGATAAATCGAATATTATTAAGGAAAATAGGATACGTTTCCTTTTTATCGCTGTGTACAATTATTAGAGTATTACCTACGATACGTGTGTATCTTAATTTTAAAAAGTAAATTTGTATCCAATTTCTACACAAATAACCCGTTACCATGGATAATATTTTAGTTTGTTGATGTTGTACAAAAAATCAATGTATTAGCTAACTATTTAAACTTTTGTTTGTAATTAGTTAAGTGCGCAAATCTTAAACCTAAAAAAATATTAAAAATACAAATAAATAATAAATACGTTATATAATGTAAATAAATATTAATCTGTTATGTTAATAATGCAGCAATTGCTTAAAATAAAACTATTCTATATCTATATGTCAAGCGTATTTGTTATGCATATAAGATAACTTTCCTACAACATACGTTTATTGAGATAGATTAGATAATTTATAAAATATTAAAAATCCAATCTTACTATTTTTTTTTTACTATAGGTACTTATACTTTTCTTATAATAATAGTAATAATATTTTATTTACGAAATAATATTCCAATTCACAATAATAAAATAATGACAGTAAGTAATACATGTGTATTGAGTTATAATAAAAATTAGTAAAAATAATAAAAAAAATAATATACATATACACACTATAAACTTAAAATAAGCAATTAATTAATTTATAAATGAATTATTACAGTTTTTAATCTATCTTTTATTATTTTATCTCTGTGAAGGTACCTATACCATTCGTACAAACGTTGAAATAAATAATTATTAATTACAAAATATATAACTGGAATTTATTAGTTTCATAAGACAAATGTATCCAAATTTTAATTATTACCACAGTTTGTCAAAATTAAATTATGCTTTATTTCCCTATAGTCTTAAAAGTTTTAGTTTTAAAGTTCAATAATTCTGTTTATTTTTCATTTGCTCAACTTGATCATCCAGTTTAGTGGAAATAATTATTTAATAATTACATGTATATAGCAATTACATAATAATGAAAACAAATAACGATTACTTATGAAATGTTGATTTTAATATTTAATCTAAATGATTGCATTATAAATACAAACAAAAAGTACAATATTATTATATATTTGTATAACTATAAACAATGTATTTTATATACATATCGAACATAATAAACATGTAATATAATAAATTAAAAACTAATCAACTAACTTGAAAGCATCATTTTCTTGAACATGGTGGGAAATCTTTTCGACTTCAGAGGTGTTGTTGTTGTAGTAGTAGTAGTGGTAGTATCCATAGAACTGTCCATATTTTTTTAAAACATATTTTAACACAACGGTAATAAATAAAATTTAATACATTTAAGATTTTATTTTTAAGTAGGAATATTTATTTTTCATTTTAAATCACTCGTAAAAGTGTTGGATTGAAATATTCATCATTACTCATCATCAAACGTCAGTCTGTGACTACACGCAAAACGTAACTGAAAACACACACGGCCGATACCAGTATAAACTACGCCTTTCGCATTCAGTACGTAGGTATCTATATTTTCCAGATAGAGTTATAGTATCTATAATTCCCAGTTTCATATAAATAGGTACGTTAAATTTTTCTAAAAAGTTACGTTTTGTGTTAAATTCTTATTCAAATAATCGAAATGTAAACAATATTGATTTTACCAACTAATAATGATTCATTATACAAAACAACACGAATAATCTGATATTTTACTATTAAACATAAAGTAAAAACGATTTTATGGATCAAATGTGTAATTGTATTGCATTGAATATTCAACATTAGACATTAATGATTAAAATTATATATTTAAGAAAAGTTCACGAGAAAAGGATAATAACACTTAGTTAAAATTATAAACTACTTAGTTTAGTTAAAAGTATTGTATTTTAATCTTAAAATAAACTATGAAATGGATTTTAAATATTTAAAATAAAAAGTGGGTAAGTGGATGTTGCTTTGCTGTACAGGCGTACAGTAGGTTACAAGTGGGTCACTACTCACTGTATAATGGATGGTATTAAATTTGAATTCAACGATATACATAATATCATTGTATACGAAAAACGATCCTGAGCGGTGACGGTTTGTCAGTGTGGATATTTTATATTATGTTTATATTGTTATTACTTATTATCAATACGGTAGCCGGTAAGTTGAATTAATATTATAAAATTACAACAAAATAACTAAAATGGTTATTCTTGGTTTTTTAATAATAATTATGTTATTTCGTCCAAATTTGAACTTAAAATAACTATAAAAATAAAATGTGCTAATGTATTTTTTAGATTTTTTGGTAACAGAATTAATTATTTCCATGGAACTTTGTTTTAAATTTTAAATCCTTAAATATAAAAGTTGAACATTTTATTAATTTTTAACTGCTAAATAATTTGTAAAATCTCAATTTGATAAATTTCGTCAAAATTTGAACTTTAATGGTAATAAAAAAAATTGTGCCCATTAATTTTTAATATTTTTCAACTGCTATTGTAACAATATATCAGGAGCCTTATTGTATTCAATTTTGACGCTTTTTGGCCCAACATAAAACTTAATTGATATTCATAGAAAAAAATATTTAAAAAAAATTGAAATTTGAAATTGTCTGCAAGCAGTTTATAACAAGTTAAATTATTTTGAAAATGTTATCAATTACATGAACAGTTATTGGAATATTATAGGAATAATAGAAATTTTTTATGAATTTCTAACTCAAAATAATTTGCAAATTTTCGTTATTTTTACGTATTTTGTCAATATTTGAACTTTTCAAAGCTTATAAAAAAACTGTGACAATGGATTTTTAATTTTTTTCATCTGCTTTTTAAACAAAATACTAGGAGCCTTCTATTAAATTTTCAAGCTTTTTTAACCGACAAATACATTTTTACAACTGAAAATGTCCGTTTACAGTTCAAAATAAGTCAAATTATTTGGAAAATGTTATGGTGTATAGAAAATGCTTATAACAAAATTCTGTCAAAATGTCATGTACCTACGGTCATTTGTTTTGGGTTTTCTCAAAAACAGATTTTGCGTGAAAACTCCCGTTTTTCCTTAATTTTTCTTTTGTTTTTCACGGCGCTTTTTAAAATTACTTTACTGTTTTTACTTTTAACCTCCCCAAAGTACCAACTAGATTAACTTATTAACTATCAGAAAAGATACTGTTGAAGAAAATCTAAGCATTTTTACTGTCCTAAAAGGTGATAACGGACACAATAATAAAACATTTTTTTACTTCATGAAATACACGTGCATGAAATCCAAAACTATTTAGTATTCATATATTAGTATTAAATGTTATTACTAGTAGTTACTAGTTCAAGTAGTTCATATAGGTTGATGGTCCAGTTAGAAAAGTAAAAGTGATGAGAATTTATGTATGTGATTGTTTCTGTCAGTGAAGGTTAATAACTTAATTATATTCTAAACGTAAATAATGCTTGTACTTTGCTACGAATAGTTCAGGGGCGTACTTGGACTTTGGAGTTGGTATACAGTATAAGGCAAAGAATGCGTTTCCACCAGTCTATTTTATAAAGATCTATTGGATGGATCGTTGGGTTCTCTCAAAAACGAATCAACCCAACTGCGAATCTCAAAATTTAAATTTAAATAAAAATACATTATTTATAATTTAATGTATTTATTTTACTCGGAAAAACTATATTCTGTCAGTCGTTAGCAGTGATACAATTTCCTGGTAGTTATTATTTTTATAAATCCTACGCATAATACCATTGATACTATTTATAATTAATAGTTATATAATGTAGGTGCATAATTCCAATTAGCCTGTATTGCAATTTCAGGTATGAGTATTTTTTTTTTGTAAAACATCTCCTACGCCCCCCGAATATAGTTATTGGTTGCGCCACTGGCCACGAGTCAATACCTCGCAAGTTCAAAGAAATATGCTTGACGATGGCCGGGGTAATCACTTATATTGTAAAAAGCGAAAACACAGGATGAAAAAGTATTTATTATTTGTAAAAGCAGTGGTCAAAATATTTCCCCGTCTAGTAAAATCTAAAATTACGCCACTCGACTAGTTGACTTATTAAATAACACAATAATAATGAAGAAACCTCAATCTAATATAAGAGTGTACCTCAAAATTCTTGTTAATCTTACAGGTGTCTTGGAACTTAGACACGACAAAAACACCATGGAGTTACCATTGAATCCTTTTTCAGAGATCAAAGGATTAATATTAAATAACTATTTGTGCAAAAGTAAAAAAATTCTAGTTGTATGTATATTTTTAAAGTCCCAATCATAGTTCCAAATCATACCACAAACTCATAATTCTCAACATTTAATTTTATATTAAATATCTATAATTGTTGATATTTATAATAACCATTGTCCACCTTATCCATGTACCATAACTGTAATAATAGTTTTATAATATATATATGTTAACATAAAATACTAATGTTTGGTATACACATTTTTGAAACATAAATCTACAAAGTATATATTTCGATACATTTTCGATATAATTTTAATCAATGCAATTTATGTACTCAAGATACAATACTCGACTAATGTTGATATAGGTAATGTTTTTTTATATACGTTGATTTCAAAGCCAAAACAATCTAAAACCACAACAATTAATAGTATATTATGGTAAATAATTTAACAAGGTTAATAAATTAAAACAATAGTTCTTTGTGTAAATTTTGATACTTACGTATCTATCCATATATCACTATATCACGTATATTATGTAGTATCTTATGTTTGTGGTTAAAGTAGCTAACTTATGTGTTTACTTTGGTATACATTCGTGATTCGTCCTACCTACCTATTCTTTACTATTTTTCATTATTAGTAAATATAAGGTATCATTCGTTTTATTTTATTTTTTGTAATTCATTTTCGATCACGAATAAGAGAAGTTCTTAATATCTATCACACATAAATACATATACATTATACATGATACATACCATAATTTATTGTTTAAAAATCCAGCTTTTTAATTTTAATCAAAATTAATATTGTAAATCAATTCTTTAAAACTTCATTCGTGACATATGTTGATGTTTGATACTCATCAGCCATCAGTCATCATTAATTATTAATAACTAATACTTTTAGTACCTAGCTATGAGTATTACTTATAAGTTATAACTTAATACTTATAAGTTATAACTACCTATAAAAAGAAAACGGACACTTGGTTGAATTGTTCGGTGTAAACTACTTACATTCCAGATTTTATTTAATACCAAGGTAAATTGCGTACGGATCTAAAAGGTCAAAAACAGGTCATAGCGTACTTACCTTTCAGTAAACCATGAGCGTTTGAAGTTCACATTTTTTCGACGTTGGATATAATATTATATCACTCGTAAACGAACAATTTTTCACGCAACAACATTCTTATTTTATTGAAATTTAAAAAATAATAACCGTAGATAGGTACCTACTTGAAATGTTCAAAGAATGTTTATATATTTATAAAAAAAATTGTGCCTATAAAATATGAATAACAACTTATAAAGAACATTGTATTATATTTCTAGATTTTCAACTTTGGGGGTAGCAAATTGATTCTAATTAGTACTTTAAAGGGGTCAAAAGTTAAAAATGTCTACTACTTTTCAAAATAACTGGAAAAACAAATAAATAAAAAACTTTGTAACTCAAAAACGAATAACCATGAATACTTTAAATTTTAAGCAAATATTTATATAAGCATTATCTATACATGGTATAATTTTTAATATATTTTGATCTATTTATAGACATTTGACATAACATATCGATAAAAAAAATATCACTGGTCAAAAAGCTTGACAATTTTTTTTATAGGCATGTAAAGTTCTAATTTTGACAAAATTCGTTAATTTTTTAACATATATTATTATGTTTTAATCACACAATGATATTTTCAAATACAATGTTTCCTGAAAAAAATGCATTAAACCTACCGTATCAATGACAGTAAAATAAACTACTTTAATAGCATTATAAATTATAAATAATTTTTTATTTTATTTTTACAAGAAATTTACAATCTGTTCTTAACTAGAACAATAGCAAATGTGCATAGGGTATTTACATATGAATTTTTTTATGGAAGAAACCACCCATTGGTGATACTACCTATAAATTATAAATAATACATCATAAAATATACCTATGCCGGGCTGCTTAAAAAATGTATTAATTGAATGGTTCAATAAAACTTAATGGGCCAATCATGGTCCTCTATTATCATGTTTAAGGGACCATTGGCTCACTATTGACTCGTTAAATGTTTAATGTAATGATTGTTCGTGCACCCCGGAATTATTAATAGATATATCATATATAGGTTGATAGACCGTCTTCGCTCAGAATCGTTTTTCGTATCCAAATCGATTTACCATTCAATTCAAATTTAACATATACAATACAACGATACTTATCCTCAATGACGAGGTACACCAACCGTACAGCAGATGAGTAGTTACCGCTACTTTACCGCTTTTTGTGTATAGTATATTTTATTAACATTTACAACTTGAATATTTTGTTATGAAACTTAAACTATAGAACAGCATTATAGTCAACGAATGTGTGAAAACTGAAGTATTTATAAAGTTATGATTATACAATAAGTACATCCAACCTTCTAATAACCATTTATTTGTAGATTTTTATTAATTGTTTTATATTCTAGAAGCAATGTTATAAATCAAATATACCAAATACCAATCCAAAGTTATTCAAATAGGCGATAGAGACAGGTAGGTATTTAAGTGAGTTTAAATTTATTTCCTATTTAATGTTTATAAATATTAATTAAAGATAAGAAATGAACAAAGTTATATGATCTCATTATTTATGTTCTACACCTAATTGTTCAAAGGTCAAAAACTAGTATAATACTCACCACTCTAATATTATTTATAGATTTTAGACATAATGGTATGCATATACTTATTGGTAAATATTATTGAGTGTTGTATCTTGCCATTAGTACATATTATTCTATTGCAGAGCAAAGTTGGTACAATGTTCAATTATTGTTTTCTCAAGTTTTCTTTTATGGATAAATAAGTCAATACATAGTGATTATGTGACTACAAAAATATATATTATGCCTTCTAAATAATGTGTCTACAAATTATAATATATGTGAGAACAAAAATCAAGTACCTAATTAAAACAGAAAAATAAATCATGGTAAGTCATTACTCATTAATAATAGCTATACCACAATGTGACAACATTTTTATTTGTGTTTCAAAAACCTAATTTTATTTAATGATTTCGTTAGCTATTTAATCCAATTATTTTACTACCTATTTAAAATGTACGTTAATTTGATTTTTTTCAATACAAAAAATAAATTTTAAATCCTTAACATTAAATTTTAATAAGACGCCATACACGCATGTGTTATTTCCGTCATATAAACGTACTAGGTATAAGTACAGTTGCAGTAAACAATTTGCGTTCAGCAGAACAAATGTTGTGTTGTTAGCTTTAATTAAATAATGAATTAACCTATTATAAAATTTAAAGGTAAGAAAGTTATCTAAGTTTGTGGGAACACGTTGGGTTTTTGAATTAGTTTAATAATCAAGTGAATAATTTTATGCGTAACTGCGTAAGAAAAATATTACAATTTAACAAAATATGCTCATATAAGTGTTATAACTTGATTAATAATTAAAACTATCGTAAAAACCAGCACAGATAATAACAGATGTTTAAGATTGATAATGATTCAAATCACTTTGATATTAAACCTAACAACACAAAATTAGTTCTTTTGAACACGAACACAACATTTTGTTAAATGGAATAACAATAACTGTATTATACACGAGGGAATGGTATATGGTTTTTTTTTTAATGGAATTCAATATTAAGAACTTTCTTATTTAGTTCATATCGGAAATAAAATAAAATATATCATATTTATAGTAAATTGATGCTCGTATTTCACACGAATCAAAACTTTAAACGTTGAATAGTATAAAATATATTGTATAGATCTTTTGAATTGTAGTATTGGTAGTGTATAAAAATTAATTTAGTATTAACGTTAATTAATGGATTATGATTATTACTAGATTAGTAATTAGTTCATTACTTATTAGTTATTACCTATTGGATCGAGACGCATGCGCAAGGGCCAAGGTGGTGGGAGTAGCTGCAGGGCCGTTTATCGTGTCATACATTTTTCTATACAGATTTAACTGTACTTATAGAAGTTTACTGTGTTTCTGGTTAAAGGTCACATAAAAGTATTAAAATATTACGATTTACAATACATATAAATAGTATTCAAATCAATATACAATTTTTAAATATATTTTGTTTGTATACAAATTGTGTCGAAAAAAGGCAAAATTACAAACGGCGAGAACCAGTTGTGCATACAGATATTTGAGATAGGTGGGGTACGAATTTGAATAAAAAATAACAATGTTTATGCAGTTTCAAATATATGGCTGTTTTCTACGGTTTTTATGATTTTAAAGCTTATAGTGGAATCGATAGTTAATAGGTAGGTAGGTTAGGTTTGGCAGTGAACAGTACATCGTACATGGTGGAATTAATACCCAGCGGAATCAATAAATATTATACCTTCTTTAAAAATAGGATGTTTCAGCGGAATCGATAAATCCTCCAAAAAATGTTTACCTGTAGCCACCAGTGATGTATGTATTCTCAAAATTCACCGAGCATTCTATAGTTTTTGTTTCGGCGATTCAAATAACATTTTTCATTGAAACGTATTCCGTAAGCATCTTAATAAATTCGTATTTTTATTTTAAATGTTTTTTTTTACTTTCCACTGGGGAGGACTTTTATCGTATTTTTGGGCAGCGTATATTAACGTTAAAAACGGGTAGCAATAAACGATAGTTAACGAATTAAAAATTATTTTTGTTGTTTTCAATTATGTTATGTATACGTTTGAACACACATTTATCTAAAAACATCATAATACTTTAAAAGTCCCTATATATGTACTTATATGATATGTGTATATGATTACTTGCCCCCCCCCCCCAAATACGTAACTGCTGAGAGGTCATCTTTTGTACAATCTAATCTTACAAAGACATAAATTATGTAAATATTTATAATTTATTTATCATGTGGTATTGAAAAAATTCAAAATTGGCACTTTAATTTATACTGTTACAGTATTAGTCCGGTTAGTGATGTGACTGTTACTGTGTGTCAGTACTTTTTTTAAATATATAATTATTAAGATAGATAGCCAGATAGGTACTTACTTTATAATTGTTATATTATGTTATAAATGTAAATAAATTGTTTTATTTTATATGTATTATTTTAGGTCAACAATATAAAAGTCGAATGTCCACTTCCTGAGGATGAAGATAATATAGTACTTACAAAAAAGGTATAATGTCAACTATCAAATAATTTTTAGGTGTTTAAGTAATTCAAGAAAAAATTAATAACATATTCAATATTAATTAAATGTATTCAAATAAATTCTCAAGGGTGTCACTACTGTCGTCTGTCACGTATTGTATTTTATTTTTATATAACACTTAATATTATAATATTTTAAACTACATTTGGGACTTGAGTTACTTATTAACTGCTGTCTGCTGTAACGTTGCTTATAAATATAATAAAACAAACCCGATGAAGTGTTCTTCCTAATCTTATTCTCGTGATATAATGACTACAATTATTAAAGCTACAATCGCATTAACTTAAAATTAATTAGATTATTATAGATATTATATTATAAAATATATTTGTCACATTATATACAGATTTTTAATTTTTTTTCTTTTAGAAAAAACAGAAATCAAAATTGTTGAGAAGCGGAGATAGCGTAAAAATGAACGATGAAGTAATACATTACTTAATAACTAAAAATAATCAACATCTGAGCAGCACCGGTATAAAAGGGAAAATTCCGGTCTTAATAATATTTCCATTAATGGTTTTGATTTTTCTACTTCTTATGATATATTTGTAAATTTTCTATTATAAAATGTAATTACTAATTTATTCATCATAATGATTCATTTAAATCTTATTATTACGTAATATTGTATAAATTTATTAAATTTAATATTATGTTACAATGTTTTGAATTGATGTGTACTCGTATTTTTTTTTAATATCATTTATATTTTATATGTTCATTAATTTCAACATATCAATAATTAATCGTTTTGTTTTATCTATAGGTAACTTTAATTTATGAATAAACTTTAAATGAAATTGAATGACTCAAGATGTCTTATAAGTTGCCTACTTGAAAAATATTCAGGTGTTATCATTATGCATGTAAATAATAGATTATTAAAACTCGTTACACTAATATCCAACTAATGCTATGCCTAACCTATCGTTATAGTAACTTTTACATTTATTTCCATACAAATATACAAAATTTAAGAATTGAGAAAGTTCATATCCGGTTTTATTATAAAAAATCGTACATACCTATTTATTTTTAATATTTTCAAATTGCAGTAAGTATAACTTCTAAAGAACTTCATATTTTAATTTAAATATTTTATTTAATACATATTCAAGCTTTTTCACTCACAGTCAAAAACGTTGTTATTATCATAAATATTAAAAGAAAGTATTAGGTACCTAGTTAATTATTGTTTGTTATTCAAATTTTCCTCAAAATTTCCGTATGTTTATTACTTCTATTTTTTATACCTATATGGCTATATTTACTCAAAAACTAAAATACGATATAATACCTGTATTTCCCATACAAAAACGTGCACACAAATAAAAGAAGAAGAAGCACAAACCACGATACCGAACTATGAGTACGATAATAAATACAATATTTTAGAGTGTGTTAGTTTTACAACTAAAGCGGTTTTTATGGTCAAATGGTTGGACAATGGACCGTTACTAGTACCTATTTGTAAATAGGCAATAGCACAAAACACTAAAATATTTTGAAAATGTCATCCTGTAATATCTAAAATGAATATTTCATGAAAATGACAAGTCTCTACAGTTATTCATTTATTAATGACAACAAAATAACAAAAACTAATTTTGCGTAAAAATTCCAGTTTTTCATAAATTGTTTTTTTGCTTTTTTCCGATTATTTTGAGAAGAACTACAATTTTTTTAAACTTTGACCTCAAAGTATTAATCACATCTAATTTTCTACCTTTAAAGTTGAATTTTGAAGCGTGTTTACTGCTCCTAAAGGATTCATCAGACAAACTTCATATTATTATATATTATACGTATTACCTACATATATTATAGTATCTGTATTACAAATATGTAAGATCTTTCACAAGTTTTATACCTATTGATATTAAAGAAACTAGTTAACGTAGACATGTATATTTTTTATGAGTGATTGAAGTTAAAATTTTAATGAAATTGGTTGTATTATTTAAACTTATGATTTTTTTGTTATTTTGAAACATTCCGCTGTTATTTAAATAATCATTTCTTACTTAATATTTGTATTAATTTTAGATTCTGTGCAGTGCGATGAATGTATTGATTTCACAGCAAAGTTTTTTTTTGTGTGTGTTTCCATGATAAATAATTTTAAAAAATGCTTCAATTTTCACTTTGGTGGTACAGGTTTCCGGTTGGATCTAAATGGTACTTTTGAAATTTTGTTTTTTTGATAAAAGTCAAAAATGATTCACCTCAGATACTTAATATTTTTATCAAATATGCCATTTTTAATTTTCTATACGTGAGGAAATTTTCAAAATATTTCAACTCTTTTTGAGCAATTTATAGGCATGAGAAATTTTTTTTTAATAATTATCGACAAATAATGTTTTGTTCTGTCAAAAAGTTTTAAAATTGAATACAAGGTTCCTCGTAATTTTTTATTACTGGAATCCCAAAAAATGTTCATCATAAATCCATAATAGTTTTAACGATAATTTGAAGTTAGAAATCGTTAAAAACATAAAAAATGTTCAAATTAATTTGTGGTTAAATGATTTTCTTAAAACGTTTTATTTTTATAAAAAATACATAGTTAGTCACTAAATTTTAGACGAAATATAATAATAATACAAAAGTGGCCAAAATACAATTTTGGGTGCGTAAAATATAAGTACAATAGTAACACCCAAAATCGGTACCATTTGTTCATACTACATCAAATGATATTATTATCGCAGTCGACTATAATATAACTTTTTAAAAAGAGGTTAATAATTAATTGTACTCTGGCTGCAGTCCGGCCATTCTCCATCGTCCAGGTTTATCAAGTGTCTTACAGCTTATCGGCACACACGTAACTTCAGTGGCAAAGACCTATGTAATATGCGATATACCTACTAACATGTGCGATCGACCGGAAATCGGAACCCAACCGGTACTCGACGTCGGATGTTTACATTACGCTCTCGTAACGTTGCGACAACCATCGACCATCGTCGTTACTCGTTACATAATACATAGACGAGGTCCGCAGCAGTATATACGCGTGTACATGTGTAATTGTGCGGTACGCGTGCCGTGTGACGGTGCCAACAAGAGTTTAACAGGATCGCTGAATAAGCCTGCAGATTCATAAACAGGAGAACGCAGCGCTGAAGGGGAGAAATCTCGTCCTTGGACGGATAAATTTAAAAAAAAAAAAAACGAAAATATAGCCCGCGCGTTTCCGAATGTATAATAATAACATTATAATGGTGCGACCATCTGCGTGCATATAATAATATGTATATTACGATGACGTTTCGCGCGTAGGCGCCTCTTCTGCGTGTTATTACTTTTAGGTATCGTATCCGTTGTTATTATTATTTTTACTATCATACGTACCATAGATGCTCGCGTATATGTGTGTGTGTATAATGCTGCAGACGGACGCCACCGACCGGTTTGTGAGTAGGAGGTCGCAAACGATAGCCGCTCGCCGTACAGTTTCACACGCGCTGCACCGGCTGTATATCGGCGGCGATCGCGGTGACAACGACGATCAGCGGATCAGCAGGCTCCAGGACCGAAGACAGGACCACATTACGACCACCGCGAAATGAGTGCAACGGCGATTTTCGTCGCTCTTGCAGCCGGCGCGTTACTGGTGTTCAGCGCCGACGCGGCCTCCGTTGACAACGGTACGTAATCGAATGCAGCCTATATAATATAGGGGTTGTACCTAAATTTAATGAAATTTATTTTGTACAAAAAATGGTACGATCCGGAATTTACTCCCCGCTCTTACACTCTTTTGCAAAAATCGGATTTTATGAGTTTCGAATTTCAACGAAACTAATAGGTAAACCGTAAGTTTTAACGTTTTAACATACATTTAAAAAAAATATATTTACAGTGGGTACTCGTGTACTCGGCATACTCGGGTTTTAGAAACGATCAAAGGGTATACGTTTTTGGACTTTTGGTATTGAATCCAACCCTCCCTCTCCCGCAAAAAAGAGTTCTCCAAAACAACTTTGTAGGTTCTGTGTAGGTATATGTTATACATTTAACCATAAGTTAACATAGTAATAAGTGACTTTATATAAGTTTTCGTACTGAGGATTTTTAGTAAATTGTAATTATTATAATTAAATATTACAAATCAACTATTCCATCAAACAGTCATATACCTACTCATAAGCAGGGCCGTGGAGAGAGAAACCCGGGCCCGGGAATCATCGAATGCTTATTTATAATTGTATTTTGAAAAATCGAGCAGTCCCCTCATTTCTGGACACTCTTAAAAAATGTTGGGCCAGGGGGGAATCCCCCTCCCCTTTTTGTTAGGCCTGATCGTAAGTTATAAGTCATTACTCATTACCCCGCATATATTTTATAGCCAAGATTTTTTTATAACGTCTGCCTTGTTGTGCCAAATTTTGAGTAGATAATTGGTGTATATTAAATGCCCATCGTTCGTTATTGTTCAACTTGAAGATAAAACAAACGAATCATGCAATGGAGGTATCCGTTTTATTATAGATACACATATTTTATAATGAATATTTTGGATTATATAATAATATTATAATAATAATATACATGAAAATATTATGAATTTCTTATAAATTTAAAATCATTAATTATAATACATACTAGTATATTACATGTAACTATAACTGCTACTTCGAGACTTAAACGGTTAAACTTAGGTTGCATTGGGGATGTCCATACATTTTTACATAACTTTTGAATTAATAAATTCTTACAAAATGTTATAATTTATTACTGGAATAGAAACATAATTGATTGGTGTCATATATTATAAATATTATAATATCCATTATCGGATTATCCATTATAGTTAAACCAAACGTAAATTTCCTTATAATTTGTTTCAATAACATTTTATTATGAATACTATAACTATATGCAGAACACAAACAGACTAATTCAATAATATATAATATTTTATACCCTGGGGTAAGATATAATTAATATGACAAGAATGACAAGCAGATCGAAACTTCTAACTATAGATATAAATACTCGTAAAATAAATTATTATACAAACACGAATGTAATAAAAAAAAACAACTTTCGACTACTACAGGATAGAGGATTAGTATGTAATTTAAATTTGATTTATATGGTTCTATTATATTTATGGAAGTATATGCTAAAAAATAACCACTTTATATTCGAAAAATATTCCCACTATTTTTCCAACAACTATAAACTATTGCTTTGCTATGGTAATTATTTATCTTTCATATTATAACTTTAATTGATCGTAAGTAAAAAGTAGAATCATACGCTTAGACAAAATCTAACAATGATTAATTATATTATGTTATAATACTGTAACTACGAAACATTAATTTATTAGGTATTGCATAATAACTAATAATTAGTAGTTTGTAAATTTTTATTAAATTTATTTATTTGATTTGCTCATTCTAAAAAATAAAAATGTTTTGATTTTATTTTGTTTGGAGTCAATTTTATTTCAATATTATTACTTTTTAAATTTATTTATTTGTGGATATAATTAAAATATAATAAATTATAACTATTTGTTATTCATTGAAAAATAACAAAATTCCAAAAAGAAAATTTAAGGACAAGTTGTATAGGTAGATATTACATTATTTTTTTATATAATATAATAAAAAAATAATACTAAAACCAGCCTTCAACATAAAAAAATAATTAGAAAATCTTGTTTATTGTATAATATATTACAATCTGTAGGTGCCTACTTTTTAAATTGAATGTGGTCTTCACATGCAATACTGAATATGGAAGATAATAAAATTGTTTA
Source organism: Sitobion miscanthi (assembly GCA_008086715.1). Classification (NCBI taxonomy): domain Eukaryota; kingdom Metazoa; phylum Arthropoda; class Insecta; order Hemiptera; family Aphididae; genus Sitobion; species Sitobion miscanthi. The sequence goes on from CM017800.1 coordinate 16,189,452, forward strand.
CAATTCGTAGAGATATTAATACCTTAATGTTAAGTGACATCAAAGGTGTAAAAACGAGTTTTTTGTTTGGTTTCTATTCAAACTATAAAATACCAATAGGTACTGTAGGTAAATTTATTACAAAACTTTGTTTTGATTTGAGTTTCTTTGATTTTTCTTGAAAAATTATGTAGGTATCATAATGCAACTTGCATCTATAATTTATGGAAAGAAGATTCTCCAACGTGAGCAATGGACAAAATAATTGTAAATAAATATTTCTTACATTTTGTGTAGTAATAAATATTTTTTAGATAATTAACAAAATATATAAATTAATTAACCTACAGTTATCAGTAATCGCATTTCATATAGGTAGGTATTACCTACTCAATAAATAATAATACCTACCTAGCTATTAACATTTACAGATCGATAAAAATGTTAAGAATTAAATTAAATTTACATTAAAATAGTTGGTAAAACGATAAATGTAACATAAATAACAAGACTTATTAAAATGTTACAATTTGTTGCAATATGTAGGTATATTCCGTACTATATGTAGGACGGGAATACATTTTAGATGCAGAACAAAAAAATTACATACCTATTCTTATTTTAACTGCGTCTAAGCCACTTTCACTTTTAAAAGACATTTAAATGTTATCAGGAGCCGTTTAAACTCAATATCGTACTAACCTAGCGTAAAATAAATTATACGTGGGTCAACTAACCGCGATATACCATAATATATCTTATACTCGTACTTTGACAACGTTTACAACTGAGAACGCATAATTTATTTTTAGTACAAATGACTGAAATATGTCGAACGTCGTGACTGAGCCACAGGTGTTTAACTAAAACTCTTGGCAAATCTTTCGTGTTCACAATAACCACACAGACTGTTGTAAATTACAATAATTTGCGCCATAGTCATTTAACTGCGACGCTTTGATGACTGATTGAATACACCAACACGTGCGCCATGTGTGAGGTGCGCTCTCGTGTTTGGGACAAGCGAATGCGTAAAGAATTATACCTAGGTATACCATAGATATAGGTACCTATTATTTCTATATTCTATTTCAATGGACATTTTTGTCCGCAATGTAATTTACTTTTCATTATTCGATGACAATGTGTTTTCCCTAACGCCTTTAAAACCATAAATAGTACCTATACACCGACAAATCAAAATCGCCAAGGTGTTGTCACACACACACATGACACGTAATACGTAATAAATTTACTATAAGATAAATAAAAATACCAGTATGATTAATGGATATTATTGTGTTTTCCGTAGAAGCCACGAAAGCCGTCGAAGACGCGGTGTCCAGCGATAGATTTACAATAGTGATCAAAGACGATGGACCGCCGAACGGACGGAAGCACCGCAAACCCGAAACCGTGGCCACCATCGAATTTCCCGGTTACTATCAATTCACGTTGAAGATCGATAGGACAGAAGGACAAGGTACGTGTATATCATTATGATATTTGATATTGTTCATGGTGTAAGGCAACAGAAAAAGAAACGGACGTAATAAATCTTTTACCCCGATAAAACCACTGCCGCCGTAGAGCGTATATATATAGGTACTTGGTGCGTAGGTTTTGTGGGTATACGTCGTGTGTAGGCTTGTCGTGTTGGATCCGATGTTCGATGATCTAAAAAAAATACTTTATATACATACTATAATGTTATCATCTCACGTGTAAACCAATAGCGTCGTATTTGCAGAACACCTATACTTTACACGGGATCACCGCAATTTTTTTCAACCGTTTTTAAATTACTATTAGGTAGGTGTATCGTATATTATATGATTATGTACAGTGTTTTTCGTATAGAACAGATATTATATGGTCTGTGTGCCCACTTGTATTGAGTTACTCGAGTTTCATAGGCGTATTATTATATCGTATATTATAATGTAATGCATCAGTTGTAGGTATACAGATGAATAGATAATCGTTTTTTTTCTATAATATAATCTAATCAGCAATACATTCACGGTGTTTATACATGTATTATGCACCTATTTATCAATAGAGGTGTATAAATGTATAAAAAAAATTTAAGTATTTTATAAACTTCCATTTTCTAAACAACTTGCGTTTTACGTAGTGAAATACAGGTAACTTGTTTCAATGATTCTGATTACAGTTAAGTATTAACGTTTTGGGTAATTTTAGTGATTTATTTTAGATATTTTCCTTCTTTTAATTTTTTATCTCAATGACATTTAAATAAAAGCCATACGTTTTGCATAATTGATATAATTTGTTGTTTGTATAATAGAAAAAAATGTATGACAACAATTTAAAATACTATGGATTAAATTCTCTTAAAAAAATATTAACCACATTGTTCAATTTTATTATATGGACTAATAAACAGTTAGTTCCAAAAACGTCATCTGGCCTATTTATATATTATTTTTTTACGAGGACCACATTTCTTTAGTGACTCATTTTGTAATAAATGATTCTTGCCATAATAGGAACTGTTATATTCTTTTTTTGTATAGGTACTGGGTCAATCATGGGTACAGCATTTTTTTTATTGAAGTTTCGCCGGAAGTAACTATACCCATAGGCCATAATATGTTTTTTGTAATGCTTACAAGTTACAATGTATTATCATACTATTCGAAGTCATGAATAATGTTATAACTTATAAGTAACCTATATACAGATTAAAAATACTTTCCAAAACAAAGTTTTTCTTATCGTGGCTTTCACAGTTTTAAGACAAATTATTATTTTATTTTCACTGAAATATACACCATTATCGAACTCCTAGATTGGGATAAGTATTTCATGCCTAAAATTCTCCAATAAACCAAAATAATATTATCCAACAAATCACGATATTCAATAACACAATTATTATTGCAATTTATCTGTAAAATAAATGTTGAAATTTGTATTACAATTTGCAGAATATATGTGTAGATTATTGTTACAAATGCGAATGACGCATGATTAAAGCATCTCTTACTCTTTTTATATAATCCATAAATAAAAAATAAAAAAAATGAGTTACAAAGCTAAGGAAAAGGATAAAAAAGAAACAGTGATCGGCAAATTCCTTCGAAGATCCAGTTAGACATACGTCCTTAAAAGGATATACCACCAGATAATCCCACGACATCTCTCGCATTATACTAGCCTATTAAAGTTCTTGACGAACGAGAGACGGAAAAAAATCTCTAGGTACGTGAGTGAAGTGAGGAAAAAAACACATATATTATGGCTTCCGGAGAAGCCTATTGTCTTGACCGTAAATAAACTTGGATTAAGGTGAAATTTGAATAACACATAAACTATATTGCAGCGTAATGACAGCATATAATTATGAAATACATAGAATTTGAATGTTAGTATAATTTTTAATGTATTCAAAAATACAAGAGTGGGACGATATTTGTTCTATTTTTTTTTTAAATTTCGAAACTGTTTGCGATTAGCTCAATTTATTAGTTGAAGATATATTTTAACTATAATATGATATATTTACTAGGTAGGTTATATTATTATACTGATAAAAATAAAATAGTTTAGGAACGAAAAACTAAACCATGTGTCTGGATGGCTTGTTTTAAAACTTCATTATTTTTGTTCAATTATCTAGTAAATCTATTAAAATTGATGAAGTTTCTTGTGGTACAATTCATAACTTGACGTACCTATAGACATTTTTAATATATCCATAACTTATAAGTGATTTTTTTATTCATCCAAATAAAATCATACTGTGTACGTTTTTGTAGTAATCGTATCAACCAAGAGCAATGGCAATACACAAACTGAGAACTATAATGTAAAATCTCTGAGCAATAATACGTCATCTTCCAAGACACTTGTGTTGGCTGTGGATCAGAGGAAACCAGGGGCTACCATGACATTATACGTCAACTGCGAGCACTTTGGTACACTGCAGACGACTAGAACTCTTCGAGAAGTGTATTTTGACATGAGGGATCCTCATTTACAGATGGTGAGTAATATTATCATGTTAATATTAAAAATTAAATTAAAAAAACTATACAGTGTATAGTGTATACACTAAAATCCATTAACAAGCTAAATTTGTATTCGTATTATACATTAAAAAATGATTTTAATCATAATATAAATTATCATTGTCATATTTGAAATTGACGATTAAATAGGTAATCTAAAAATTAAAGATTCATATTATATTGAATAAACATAAACTCAAGTATCTGTTTAAACATATGTTTAACACTTAATATATTTATGTATGGAAATAAAGAAAGATTCAAAATATATTTTATTTAACAGATTTGAATCAAAGTAAAGTATCTTAAGCCGAATAAACTACAACATAACATAAAGTTATAAGTAAACATCTTTTGTGGAGATGCGCTTTTTATTTCTATTAACTGTCATAGAGTATAAATTATAACTCTTAAGTCGTTATAGGTACATTTAACCCACCCGTGCCTACGTATCAATGTATCATTAAAATGTTTACGTAATTACGTACTTATCGAATATAACATAATAATTATTACAATATTACATAATGCATACAAGGATTTGATTTATATGATGCATACATACTTCAAATTTCAATCTAGAATTTACCGTGTAATTCATTCACATTACACATGGTAGGTACCTTCAAACCAGACATTATATAGTCATTACCATAACTAGATAGGTAGTAGGTACAAACATATGGTAATATAATATGTTGAATGTTGATGACCATCCATATTTTGTGACTGTTTACCTTAAATTATATAATGATCATTTTCTTCAGTTGTACCTACAATAATTTATATCCTCTAATTAATGTTGTGTGACACAGGTACATATATATACACATACAAATAGTCAATAGACATGCAACTAATTACAATTAGTTAGCAGGTACACATTTAAAGACTAGTAATTACTATATACATTTTAATATCTTATGCTAGTTACGTTCGATTACATAACATATATAGGTAATATAATATAAAATTTGTTTAATGCCCTAAATGGTACATGAAATACCTATTTTACGATTATTGTAGATTCTAAGCGGTTTTAAAATTATATGCTATTTTTGAGTCTAACGTTATACCTTCGGGAGCAGTAAAAAATAAAACGCTTCAACCTTCAACTTTAAAGGTAGTATCTGATAACAAGTTGGATCTAGTTTGTACTTAATATTATCAATAATTTTCAAAAAAATGAAAATTTTCACACAAAACCATTTCGACAAATTCGATTTTGTTTTTGTACCTATTAAGCAAAAAATAAACAAGTGCAACGACTTGAATTATACACCAAATATTTATATGTATTACCATTTCTATAAATGGGAAAGAAGTGTATAATCGTATATTCTTATTTTTAATTCGAACGTGACAATTATTGACATTTTAAAAACGATTCAGAGCGGAAATAAGTTTTAAACAAACTTCCAGTTTTATAGTTTATTTTGGGAATTCATCGTATTAGTCGTATTGAACAGATATAAACATTAAAACACACATGGTATTATTATAAACAAATATCAGGTGCACAGTGGTAGACCACACGTAATGTTTGAAATAAAACGTATCATATATTTTATTGGAGTGAATAATTAATATTCGAACGAAATGAAGTAAAATGAAATTTAGATTATTCAGAGAGGTCTGGCATTATGTCATTCTCCCGTAAACACGCCGATAGTGGTTGCAAGTTGTAACTTTTAGTTTTTTAATCATAAAAATTATTTGTCCTATTTTAAGTTTATTTTAATAAATATTGGTTTTATAATCTTATAGACGCACGAAAAAAGATTTCAAATAAAAGTATTCCCAGACACAGATTGGAAAACTACTTTGACGGCACAAAAATGTCCAACTATTGACGATAGTGCAGAAGACGTAGAACTAATGCCTGCGATACAACCACTTCCAGTTACCGAAATCGGGATCCGAATGCCAAGTATTGGAAGGGGTAATTTTCAAAATATATTCCAATATAAAATACGCGTATTATAATATTATTTTTGTACTTTATATCATAAACCTTTATGGATTTCAGGTGATATTCCAATCAATCATGACTGTGATGGTAAGTAGAGAAACTTTGTTTTATTTTCCAACCTCACTAATGCACTATAATATGCATAAGTAGTACACACTACACAGTATATAGTATACTCGTCATGTAATAATATACACATTGTGTCTTATTGTATTTTTAGATCTGTTTTTCGTGAAAACTATTCAAGAGTTGATGCAGATGGTTAAAAAGCTTAGAGAAGACGTTGAAGCCCAAGTGAGTAGAATCAAACTAACGCCTGATGGTTAAACCTAAAACAACATAGTCATTAATTGAACTGAACATTTTTATAGCGACTCGAGATTTATAGACTACGCCAATTGCTTGAGCAGTGCGACGACTTCTGCAGGCCAGGTATGAGGAAAACGTAGGCTCACGGTGATCCAGGGCTGGACTTCGACTCTAGTTATTTGATTTATATAATTTAATAATTAGTAGCCTATATACTTGAAAAATGACCTTTATTTATTTTATACTACCTATACTAACTTCTCATTAATATACGTAAAAATCAGATCTAGTAATTTAACCGTTTGTAACCTATTGCACCGTTGTGTTTTTTTACTCAAATAAATTTTTTTTAATTTATTTTTTTACAAAGCATTCATTTTTTTTTTTTTTTTTTTGATCAAATACCACCCAAGTCCAGCCTTGGTCAGCGTACTGTACCTATACAACTGTGGAGTAGTATGTATTATTTAATTTGTATTCTTTGTCCAAGGCTGGTCTTTGGGAATACCTATAAATACTCCATATCATAAGTACTAGATTTCTAGGTATTGAATAATAGGATTGTAAATTTGTTCAAAATTGAGTGTTTAGTATCAAGAACAAATTGAAAACTTTTTGAAAACTGGTTAAAAATGATGCATCAAAAGTATTAACGCAAAAGAATTTTCTATGCACACCTAATATTAAATTTATTAATAATGACAAAAATTTGTTTTAAAACTTTAATAGAATTATATTTAATTGCCTAGATAATAATTATTATGAGCAATATTCATTCATAAAATAATTAAAACGATTTGTTTTGTAGAGAATAATTATTACAGCTAGTATACCTATAGATATATAATTATTACAAAATTCGTAAATAATATTATTTATAGACTATAGTAGGTATAGTAGGTATATGTATGTAATATTATAAAATGTAGCTATACAAGTACCTACCTACTTATGACTTATAACTCGTTTCCTAATAAAAATATATTTCTTACACCATTTGGATATGCATGAATCAATAAAGAATAACGATTCATGAGTCATAAAGTTCAAAATGTTTACTAAAAACCACATTTAAGCTAAAAAATACATAGTAATATAAGTATTATGTTCTAATTATATAGTCATTAATTTACTTATTAAAGTGACATATTTTTAATAAAAACAAATTAAGGCTTGTGCGATAAACACGACTTACAACTGCACATGTTATACTTTTTTTACACCAACAATTTATTAAAATAATTGCTATAAAAATTGAAACCGATATAATAAAATGTTGAATTCACAAAACATGATAATATCTACGTACTTACTAAGTAAGTTATAAACAATTCAAAGACGAACTATTATTTACACATTTCGGAAAAGTTAATGGAATCTAAAATATATTAATTTCAAAAATAATGATACCTAACCGTTTGAGGACTTAATAAACGGCAAAACACTTGATGTGTTACATTTTCCTTCATAAAATACCAACCGACTATATAATATAAGACGCCAGGTGATATCCACGATGACTTATCATAATATGTATTATCATTCATCGTCACCGCGTACCTAGTGTCTGCACCGTTTCCAGTTTCGGTGTGGGTATTTCGATATATTTATATCTAAATTAGCATATTAAAGAAAAACGAGTAAAAATCACACAATACGTGTACAATACGACACTAAGTATATTTAAACAATCGGTATTGGACAGGTGGTGGTAATATACCGACCCTGCCGCCGCCGCCGCCGAAACCTAGTTGCAACAGCAGCCCGCCGGTGTGTTATCCCGGAGCGGAGTGCCGTGACACGCCCGACGGACCGCGGTGTGGCCGGTGTCCGCAAGGACTGGTGGGCGACGGCAAGATGTGCAAACCAGGCCGGACATGCGCGGTGAAGCCATGTGCTCCAGGTATTTATAATGTGCTCGTAGTACCTAATATGATAATAATTAATATTAAACTTTTTACCGATAACAGCACTTATTGGTTTACTTAAAGCTGCAGTGACGAGAATGGGGGTTTGTTCCTCTCTGGCAGAGCCCCTAAAAATGAATACGAATCCCTTTTTAGTTTTTTATTTACAATAAACGTGAAAAAAATACTCATTTTTGACCATACAATTTTTTTAAAAATATTTTATATCACAATATTACAGTATACAGCTAAATGAGCTAATCAGAATTATTTATCACACCACTTAAATATTTTTTTTGTTAATCGAAAAAGAAATTGAATGTGATATATGAAACATATGTAAAACAAAGAAGCACGCTTAAAGTCAAGAAAAACAGATGAAAAGAAAAACTTAGTTGGTGAACAAAATAAATGAAAAAATTTAATCGAGCTCACAACTAATAAAATCTGTATAGTGTATCTGTTAAACATTTTTAGGTAGCTCATTAATTTTTAATCGTATTATTATTTTTTTTAATTAACTTCGACTTTTTTGATATTGAGCGAGACTTAATTATATAAATGACCTATTTTATTATAATTAGTAATGAAAAATACGCAGGTTGGTATATTATAGTGTATGGTGGATATAGCCGTATTGCTTATATTTTTATACAGATTGATGACAGCAACACTGCAAACGTGTTAATCTCTAAAACTGTTGCTTAATTAATATAAAATAATTTTTCAACATTAATTGATGAAAAAGTTAATTTTAACATAATTATAATGTTATAAAATTAAAATTAAAGTTCATCGGAGAACCAATTTTCGTATGCCTAACCTAACCTGTAGACCACCCGGGGACCGATTCGGTAATTGGGTATAGTGGGTACCAAGGCAACTATCGTAGGCGTCCGTCAAGATAACGGAATTGAGTGAGATAACGGTTAAGTACCGAATTTTAATGGTCGTCGGCCGAGGACGAAAAATGCTTCCCCTGATAGCTCTCCTCAGACTTTTAGTCAGTTGTCAGTATTAACTAATAGTTAATACTTTATACATATCATACGTCATTGGCATGATATTATGACATAAACTAGACATTTCACTAAACGAACTGTTGCAGGCGTCAGGTGTCAAGACACCGTGGAAGGTTTCCGATGCGGTCCCTGTCCAGAAGGGTTCATCGGCGACGGTCAGAGGTGCCGTCCACGTGGATGTGACTTAGCCCCTTGTTCTCCAGGTAGGTACACGATACCTCAGAACTATGACGTGTGTATAATTTTTATATAATATATATTACTGAGGTACCCAGAAAGAATAGTTTTAATGGTAAGATACGAAGAGTACAGGTAATAATACTATTATTATTTGATCTTTGTAGGCGTGCAATGCCTGCCGTGTGAAGAACCACCTTTCTTCAAGTGTGGCAGTTGTCCAACAGGGTTTACCGGCAATGGAACGAACTGCGTTGATCTGGATGAGGTGAGATATTTGAATATTTCAACAATATAACCATAGATTAATATTATAATTTGTGGTAAAACGTTAATTCGGTGTTTTCGTGTACAAGCTACTGGACTGTTGGCGGACTTGAGAACTTTTTATGGGGGGGGGGGGACTCATGTAGAATACATTGTCACCTAAGAATTGTATACTACATTACTACTGATATTGGCTATGAACCAAAAACAAAATAAAAACTGGGGGACGGAGTGGCCGAGCAGACTACGGCGTCGGTTCCGACGCGTACCGTTGTCGGTTCGATTCTCGACCAGTGGGGGGGAGCTCTCTCTGGACAGGCAACTGTCTAGATAGAGAGGCCGCCATCCTCCGACCTGACATGGCAGAAACCTATGGGTGCCCAATTTGAAATTCTGCCAAAACTAAAACACACGTGTTGACCAAACCTACAGTTAGAACAGTTAACAAACCACCCAACGGCCTAAGTTGCCGTGGGTTAATCAATACAAAATAAAAACTAAAAGCTATCTGGAAATTGTGGGATTAAATTTCGGCTGATACCTACGCATATAATTTAAGGGATTTATACAACCAATAAGTTTGCCAATATCTACGTAACTGTATAAAGTTTCTCTCGTTATGTTTGTTGTACGTTTATATGTATCATTCGTATCATTTCGGTTATTACAGTGTGATCTGGATGAACCTTGTGATCCCCGAGTACAGTGCACAAACCTTCGACCTGGTTACAAATGCGGTCAATGTCCACCAGGTTACACGACCGTGGGCCCATCACAGGGTATCGGTGCCGAAGGCACAAGGAGGACGGACGAGGGTCGTCACCGGTGCGTGGATATTGACGAATGCGCCGACGGTCGAAACGGCGGCTGTGCGCCTAACTCGCTGTGCTTGAACACCGAGGTGAGATCATCTACTTTTTCGCACGTTTCTTCAACTAGTCTATTATTGTTATTCGTCTTACGTAATGTTAAAAAGATAAACATACATTGAATTTTAGACTATAATTGAATCGGTGTTTTATTAGGTACCTATATATAGGTTTAGTTACAATCGAATAGATATACCTAATATAATAGATACAGCTAGAAAATAAATATCATGTGAAATAAATATTTATCTCAATTGAACATTTTTCTCATAATATTTGACACGTGAATACATTATAATACAGGTAGTAATTTATGATTATTTTTTATAATATGGGACCGTTAGTCATATTAGAACTATACCTACTTATATCTGCACTCAAGCCTTAAGTTCCATTATGAACAATATCTGACTCACTTAAGATACTAAATTTTACTCAGTTAACTATTTACAATATTACATAAGTACTACCTGTCTATTATATTACTATCTTTGATCTTATAATATATACGATAATGTCAAAACAATGTTATTATTAATAGGTTAGGTTAGGGTTATTCATGCTACGAAAGCTTGTGTAAAATATTATATTTGATACGTCTAAATTCGTGATTCGTTACAAAGCTGATTAAAAAGAGTCTACGTAGGTCCGGATCTATTTTTCATTTGATTTAGCTCTTGCTGCGTGCGTTATGTTCGTCAGTATATGTATACTGTTAATAATTAGTTAATAATTAATATATTATTTATATATATTGTGTATATATGTTGAGTGTATTCACGTGTAATGTGTACTTACTTCGACAGCAACTCGACTAATTTCGTTCTTATTTCCTCGTTGATTAGGGTTCTTATCGTTGCGGTGGCTGTCGGTCGGGCTACATCGGCAACCAGTCGTTGGGCTGTTTATCGGTCGAAAATCTAAAGAAAACCCCGTGGATGTGTCCAGACGGTACGATGTGTCATCAAAACGGAGAGTGTGTTAGATCAACTAGTGGGAAATTTTCTTGCGAAGTAAGTAAAATATGTGATTTATATATTTATCAAACAGCAAATATATTGTATGCCTTTATAAAATGTATACAAATAAATTTATTATATTTAATACGATGGCCGACATAGGTAATTAATATAATAAAATAATATCGAATAATGGTTTATAGTTTATACTCTATCGCAAGATCGAATTAATCAATATTCAATATCATCATATTAGATTGTTCCTAAAAACCGATAAATTACGTAGGTATACTTATACTTTATATCAGTGGCGTGTTAAAGCAACAGACATGGATGTGGGCATTGATAATATGAAAGTAGTGCATTTTATAAGTCAGTATAACAATATTATGAGGGTTAGGTCGTAGGTTACTTAAATTATTTGAACAACATCCATTTTTTTTTATTACACACCACTGCAGTGAACATATCATATAAACCATAGGTGCGCACGCACAGCATATTTTTCAGTACCCACCTTCGACCTACTCCACCAAGATAATACCTATGAAATTTGTTCATGATTACAAATTGAAAAAAACTAAAAACTGATATTGACAATTATATTATTATTGTACTTACCCTTTCGCCATACCATGCCGTATTGCCACTGATTTACACAAATTGGCAACAACTAGTTTCATGTAATGTATATGTATTACTCATATATTATTTTACTATGAATGTCCGCATGGGGGTCTAAGATATAAGTAAGTGTATAATATTATAAAAATACATATGAGTTATGAATTAATAATTATATTATAATTCCAAATTTTTCCATTCTGGGGGGGGGGGGGGTGGAAGGGGATCGAACCCAGCAGCCCTCTTTGAAAATACGTCATTGAATAAGCAGTGCAATTGCAAAACGAAGTACACCGCTAAAGTCTAGTTGTAAGAATACTAAAGTTTTGTCCGATTTTGGGCAATTCAAAATTACATGAAATTTTGTTTTGTCGCAATACACCAACTATCATACTATAACTAAAACTTATTTATAATTCCATTTTCAAATAATAGATCATTAAATTTAAAGTATTTCATATTATGAATAGGTATTATATTATCAAGAGAGGAGTACCATTCATTATCACTCCTCTCACCACCAGTAGCACCAATATATTTATGGTAGACTATTAGTAATGGGGGTAGTAGTAAAATACTACTATAGTAGACAGTAGTAAATAGTATAATTCTGTAATGGGATAGTAATAAAATAGTAGGTGCTCATCGTCGTTCGATATTTCAGTGTGTCGTGGGCTGGGCTGGAAACGGCAAAATATGCGGACCAGACTTGGATTTGGATAGATGGCCGGACATCGATTTGGCATGCAATGACACGCGGTGTAAAAAGGTTAGTGCAGTATGATTGTCCGATAAATATGATATACAAAAAAACTTATAGATCGCGTTTTGTTTGTTTCGGGGCATAGGACAATTGCGTGAGGGTACCCAATTCTGGACAAGAAGACGCGGACCACGACGGCATTGGCGACGTGTGCGATGACGACGCCGACAACGATGGCGTGCCAAACACACCGGTAAGACGATGCGAGTAATCGTTAATGGCAGTGGCAGAAAAATCTGTGCGATATTAAGTTTAGTTGTGTATTAAGGAGAGCAGGGGTAACCACACTATGTAGGTAGTTGTCAATGATATTGCAATAATATATATCTACGCTTATCATAGACTGTGTTCACAGTTTATAGAATTATGTTTGTAGATCTATCTGGAAAAAAATGACTACACTGATTTTAGTAATAAGATCATTTTACTTAACGTATGACGTACATGTCATAAGTAAATAAGTAATAATATAATACAGTGCCTACAATATGCTAAAAGTCAGCCTTATATACAAGTGACCTATTGACCCTGTGATTGTAACATTCATGCGGCGTGATTTGCAATTTGCGAATAACAACTGTGTTGTTATTATTGCACAATGTTGTTACTTTTTATACAGTATTAAATTATATTCAACAGATTTTTAGATAATAAAATGTATATATAGATGCATAATTTATTGATATACGGGGTTTAATAGGAATGCCTGAAAAAAAAATGATGTTATACTTAAGCGTATGACAAAAATTGTTAAAGTTATATGATTAGTAAATAATTTAAGAAATAAACTCATGTCAGAAAATTTCCAAAAATAATATTTTGAAATAAGTTATTACGTCTCAAATTAATTTAATCAAAAAACTATTGATATTTAAAAAAAATAAACCACCTGATTTAGGTTAGGTTAATTATTTAGATTACTGCAGCTAAAAAAATAGTATTAAAACTTGATTAGTAGGTATTGAAATATTTATTTTTCAGTTTTTTATGAATATTATTTGGGTATACTATTTCTACAGTTCTACCGGAAAATCTAAAAATTAAAATTAATTTTTATAAATGACAATTGCGAGTTAAAAGTGGTGATTGGCGAGTGAAGCGTATATTATAAAATACCAGTCGACTGTCGTTTAAATTTTATCTTTTTCCACATCATGTTACCACTCATCTGCATAATACAGTTTTCTTAAACCAAACACATCCCCGTGGAGTTTGGGGTTGACAAATTTTCAATTGTTATACGCTACCGCACGGTTTTTTTTCCAAGAAACGTTTCATGTTTGTTATTATAATAATATTTAAGAGCAGTCGTTTCGTACACCACGTCACCAACAATTTTTTCGACTGCGATAATAACGAGTCCCTCAAATATCCGCAGACCGCAGCTGTAGACAGTGCCTATATATATAGTAGCTACAGTACCTACTTAGTAGTAGAAGTTTACTAATTTTTCGGTTGTTGAACAGGACAACTGTCCGTTGGTGTCCAACCCGGACCAAATGGATTCCGATCAAGATGGTGCGGATAAAAAAGGCGATGCTTGCGACAACTGCCCGACCATACCGAATCTAGATCAGCACGACACGGACAACGACGGAATAGGAGACGCTTGCGATGCGGACATTGACAACGACGGTAAGTGATATTAATTGCTACGTGTTATAGTTTAATAAATTAAAAAAAATTTAAATAATTAATAACATTGATACTTCTAAAAGGAACACACAAGCCAAAACAATTGTTCTTCAAATTATTAAATGCGAAATCTATGTAATCAAAACTGCTAAAAACAATTTTGTCAAATTCCAATCTAAAAAAAAAAATATTTACAATTTTTAAGAGATATTGGGATATCTAGAATAACCGCGTCACATCATTGGGCCAGACTCGGCATAATCGCCTAAGTTACGCGTGTAAAAGTTGCTCGATTTACACAATATTTTACCAACCTAAACATTTTATTTTTGATGTTCGATTTATGTAGAACAATGTGATTTCTTGAGCTGAAGACGATAAAAGTAGTAGAATTTTTTTTAATATTAAAGATACTAAGATATATTTTCGTTACGTACTTACATTTTATTGTAGTTACAAAAGCGCAGCACGTCGATTTTTATTGATACACATTTTAAATGTTTCCAAAAAAACTAAACACTTTAGAAAAATGTTGGTTCCACTAACGTTTTCAGTAGGTACATAAAAACACACCACATATGTACAGCAAAAATTAGACAATATACTAAGGTAGGTCAATAACCTACCCGGTTAGGTATTAGTAACCTAACCTAACCATTGTGTGAAGTGAGTAACATTTACACGTATAAGATACCATTAGTATACCATCAGTCTTAGAATTGTATATTCTTTCAAATTAAAAAAAAAAAAAAATGTTTTGCGTTTTGTGTTTTGCGCATATTTAAGAATTAATACAGTTATAGATTATTACACATCATGGTAAACATTTCAGGGATACTGAATCACGAAGACAACTGTCCGAAAAAGGCAAATCCCGATCAAAGGGACACGGACGGCGATGGTCTTGGTGATGTTTGTGACAACTGTCCGAGTATGCACAACCCGACACAAACTGATTCCGATAAAGACCTGATTGGTGATGCTTGCGACAGCGACATCGACAGGGACAGGTATACGTCATAAATATAATAAATCTAGGAAATAAAGCCCCGGAAAATTGTGTTGTAATTTAAAAATATTATTCGTAACTCGAAACTTCTTAAGTATATTATTATGTACAAATATTTCAATACACAAATATAATATAAAATATTTATAATTTTTTTATTAGGTATATATTTTAAATTTACCTTTTCTAATTTCATATTAAAATCTAGATTTATTTTGTAAAATTTTAATATTATTTGATAACAAAAGGTAAGTACATTAAACATTGTTTTTAATTAGGTAATCATATAATATATTTATGTAATTGTATATAATAAAATTGATAAAACTTTTGAAAACCATATGAAATATAAATAAAAATATAGAATACCTGCCTAAGTTAAAATTCGAAAAATTGAGAAAACAAATTACTTCTAGTACATGGCATTCAAAAATAACTAGTTATATTCACGGACTAAGATATGCTTAGTATACTTACTATATCTTAGTCCGTGGTTATATCACAAACCTGCACATTTAAAGAATATACAAATCATAAAACAAAATATTCTATGAATATATTAAGTCACACAATAAAATAAATGAGCATTAATTCTTATAAAATAATATATTAATTTATAATTTAACTAATTAACGATTATTTTTTTCCGGGGCTGTTTTCCCCGAATACTAAGTAAAATATTTAAATATACATACTATAATATTAATAAATATTAAATAAGAATAAAATGTAATATGATGAACCTGTTTGTTCACCATACAGATAATATTTGGTACCTACCTATAGATTTTCTCAATCAATTATTGTGATTATGAAATATAATTTGTAATAAAAAAAATCTAATTTTTATCATAAGTGCTGGCATATTTTACCCACACCCCTCTTAAATTTAATCTGAGAACTGAGAAAAAATTTTAGGGGTAACATATTATATCTATTTTAGATTTTGAGAGAGGCGATGAATGTATTGATTTTACAATGTTCATTATTTTTTATGTAGGTACCTATATTAATTTTTTTGTTTGCCATTCCTTTTGGAACAATAAAAATGCTTCAATCTTCAACTTAAATATTTTTTCTTTAGAGAAGTGTATTTAGTTTGTACTTTAGGAGTCTTAAGTAAAAAATTCCAAGTCCTTTACTTAATAATTGGGATAAAAATTAAAGTAAAACTAAAATTTGTATGCAAAATGTTAAGGTACCGATATTGGCATTATAGAAATTTACATGTTCTATAGGTGCAAAGTAGTTTTCAAAATATTTTAACTCTTTTTAAATTATTTATAGACATTTAAAATTGTTATTTAGTTAATTTTTTTATGAATGTCAATAATTATGGTGTAATAGTTTATTTTGTTTTTTTTTTTACAGTAAGTAACCTATTATTTTAATTACGGATTCCAAAACAAAGTACTTTATTAGTTTCCTAAAAATGTTAATGACTTATCAACAAATAATAATGAATAGTTTTTGATTTATAAGCATTATAGCATTTGAACCTTTGGAATTTTTTTAAATCACTGTGATTAAAATTATTAATTAGTATAATTTCATTACAATTTCGAATATAAAAATTGAAAAATTAACTGAAAAAAACTAGTGTGCTATATATTACACGGTGTGCAGTGTGATATGAGTATAATATTATTAATGTTATGAATAATAACTATCACAAAAATATGCCCACATGTTACCAGTTATGAATTTATTATTATGATTCAAATTTTGTTGATAAATTATAAAAAAACATAATTAAAGTATATCATTAATAATCAACACTATTTTATACTACAGGGACGGCATTCAGGACAGCGTAGACAATTGTCCCAAAGTAGCAAATTCCAATCAGTTGGATACAGACGGTGATGGCAAGGGAGACGAGTGCGATCCGGACATTGACGGTGATGGCATTGGCAACACACAGGATAATTGCATGCTTGTGTACAATCCAGACCAGGCTGACTTCGACGGTCAGTAAACGGTAACCATTATTGTCCTGTAAACATTCCATCATTAAAATCAAATAACCTCGTGGTTCGCGTTAACTGCATCCCTTGTACAGGCAACGGCATCGGGGACATATGTCAAGATGACAACGACTACGATAAGGTGCCAAACCATTTGGACAACTGCCCCAATAACTCCAAGATATTCACCACGGACTTTAGGACATACCAAACAGTGGTGTTGGACCCGGAAGGTGATTCGCAGATCGATCCAAACTGGGTGGTGTACAACAAAGGGGCGGAATTTGTACAGACTATGAACAGCGACCCCGGTTTAGCAGTAGGTTAGTATCTGTACACCTCTAGTCTGGTGCGATTGTGTTTGTAATAACTGTAGTCATATTATTTAATACTTTAAAAATAATATAATATTATTACATAGTTTATGATTCGACCAAGGTGATATTGTTTGACACTGTTGAAGAATTACTATGAATAATGTATACTATGTGGTTTTTAGGTTATGACTCGTTTGGCGGCGTCGACTTTGAAGGTACATTCTTTGTGGACACCGACATCGATGATGACTACGTAGGTTTTGTGTTCAGTTACCAGGACAATCACAAGTTTTATACAGTGATGTGGAAAAAAGGCACGCAAACCTACTGGCAAGCGACACCGTTCAGAGCTGTAGCAGAACCCGGAATACAGATCAAAGCAGTACATTCGGAAACCGGACCTGGACAAATGTTGAGAAACGCCCTGTGGAATACAGAGAGCACAGACAAACAGGCAAGAATATAAAAATACAATTTATAGAGAATAGATAAAAATAAACTCTCATTGTTGTTTCACTTTCAAAACAGGTGAAACTATTGTGGAAAGATCCACGCAACATTGGTTGGAAAGGCAAAACTGCCTATAGATGGATACTATTGCATCGTCCAAAGATTGGTCTTATTAGATTGAGAATATTTGAGGGTCAAAATATGGTAACAGATTCCGGAAACGTGTTTGATTACACATTTAAAGGTGGTAGGTTAGGAGTGTTTTGCTTCTCTCAAGAAATGATCATATGGTCAGATTTGGTTTATCGCTGTAATGGTAAGCAACACACTAAAACCTTTACAATAAACCAGCTATCACATTTATTTTGACATTATTTCAGATAATATACCAGAGGCTATTTATCGTGAATTACCACCTAAGTTACAACAAGAAGTACAATTGGACACAAGACGGGTTTCCAACTAACAAATATGTACTAATATTGTTTAAGATATGATAAAAATGTCCTTTAAATCTAATATAGATAGAATAAGTATGCATTTTTAATCAATTAATTTTTAGATTTATTTTAAAATACATACATTTTTCAATAAACCTAAGTTTATAAAAAATTACTTATAGTACAAGTGGTTGTAATATTTTATATTGTACAATGAAAATAATCAAAACATAAGGCATTTTTCATGTTTTTTTTTTTGTTTTTACAAAAACCTAGAATAGTATTTGATTTAAAAAATGTATTTAATAATAAACATATTTAATAATCAAGACTTACAGAGTAAATATTTAAGATTACATTTTAAAAATTAATTCAATTATTGAAACATAACAGAGTGAATAAACATTACATTTACTCAGAAAAAGTTGAAACTAATCAACATTTTTCATTAGTTTAAATATACAACAGAACATTATAATACTTAGAAACTAAATTTGCCAACCCCTACCTTCTTAACATTGTTCAATAACTTATTCAACATTTTAAGGTATGTAAAGTTCAGTTGGTTCGTGGTCTTTTGAATAATAAAATGTGAGGTTCTGTAAAAAAAATAAAAAAATAATTTCAATCATGTAATTACAATAAGGTTCCATAAAGGGTGGGTAATAACTAATCAAATACCGATATACTTCATTCACAGGCATTTTTTTTCTAATTAAGGACTTATTAGTAATATTATTATCAAATTAAAATTATTTTACAAAGGTAGGTAGGTATTTAAAAAAATATATTATGTAAGAAACAAAATATTATATTTAACGTATATCAACATAATGATGGTTTAATATTTTATTTAATTAACCTAAACAATTTAAATTTAAATTTAACCATCGAGATAGGTAAATATTAATTTTAAGACTATCTGAATCATAATAAAGTAAGTTAAAAAAAATAAGTGAAAATTCATATCTACACCTTATACAAACAAAATATTATTTTGTGGTTCTTTTTTTAGACAATATTTTTCTGGGCGAAATAATAAACAGAAAATACATTTAAAATTTAACACGTTGACTGCCATTGATGCTTTCGGTCATCCGTAATTTTCAAATTTTATACTTTTGCGACCGCCGGCACGTTGATCATTACTAACATACCACATGACAACTGGTGACCATAAATAAATAGTTTTATATTATTTACTTTTCCATAGCGCTACAATAATGTACTAAAAAGATAAAAGTGGCGTAGAGATAATCATTAAGTTTTTTTTTGATATAATAAACATATTGTTCGTATTCAGGCTCTAATGTAAACCAACCTTAAGAGAGCATTATTACAGAGCCAAAAAATTATTCTTGTTTAGAAAAATATGAGATTTCTAGCAGTCTGGACCTTTGGAAATAATATTTTACGGCAGCCAGCTACCTAAAATTAATAATAGCCAAAAACTTACCGGGTTCATGGATCATATAATGTACCCATCCTTTGCTCTGTTGTACTCCAATTGATCTCCATTCGTCTTCAGAAAGTAAATGTGTTTTTGGTATGCTTTTTGCCATCTCTTTAGGCAACACCACATGTCTAAAAGTATGTTATAGAATTATAGAATATAATATGAACATTTTAAATTTAAATTAGGTTAAAATAGGTAAAGTTTTAAATTTACCTATTAATTTTAAAAATGGGTGGTTTGCAACTTAAAGAGGTTTAAAATCCCTGCTCTAAGTAGTTGTATAAAAAAATAAAAAAATTTAGCAAGTATAGGTACTTACATGCACAAATAAAACAACCTAAGTGCAAAGCTATACAGTCAACCAGCGTATACCTAGGTATTCTTTTATTTAACACACAATCAGCGCGAACGTGAATTACTATAAACGCCTACCCTGGGTGTCATATTTTAAAAAATAGGTTCTGCGAGACATGGCAGTACCTACTTATCTTACTAAAATGTATAAATTGTTATACCTCCGGGAACAAGTACAAGAAAATGAAAATAGTGATTTTAAAAATAAAATAAATTGTCTCGTTCTGTAGAAACCTTATTGGGAAAATGCTTACCATTCGAGCACACAACAATACTATAGCATCAGTTCGGCATATTCTACAAACCTGTATTCGTACTTGTCGTCGTAATATTTGTCCGAATAGTAGATCTGTTTGTCAGACATTGTCGCGGACTCTGTGTACGGCTCTATTACCGGCTCGACGTGTTCAGTGTTGTGCTTACAAATCAGAAACCGTGAAGGATCGTCAAGAAACAGCGGCAGCAACAGATATATTGTTCAGCACGTATTGTAGATGATGACGGGTAGGTGCACGGATATAATAAATCGTGCCGGGTTGCCTTTTTCTTTTCTAGACAAGCGTCTTCAACGCCAGACCAACAGATGTTCTCATCCACCACCGGATCACAACTACCTATTACTGTAGTACGACTACAGCACTAAATCGCAGAAAACGGGTGCACACGAGCACAATGCACACGGGCGTACGGCGAACAATATAATATTAAATATAATATTATTATTATTATTATTATTATTATTATTACTATCGTAGAGCGTAAGTACCACGGGTCGACGAGGTGTATTATTATTACGGAAATACGGAAACGAATCGCTCAGGGCTCGGATGCACAATAGGTAGAACACGAAATTACGAACGAACAACAACAGACGTCGGTTTTGGCGGTTGGTTTTTGGAAGGCGGAAACGGGACGCGGGGTCACACTGTTTGATGTTGGCTACGGCAACGATAGCACGACTCGGCATGAACGTTGCCAACTTCATATACATTCCGATTTCGTTTGAAAACTTCAGAGCGCGCGGTATGTTTCATTTATTTACCCGCAATGGCGGTGTCGGCGCCGTCAGTGGCGAGCAAAGTACCTGAAAATTACATATACAGTAGCCGGTAAGTTGAAATAATATTATAAAATACCGGAAAGTAACATTAATTTTTTTGTGAGAGTTTGAATTAAAATTTATAGGATATTGGTTTTTCATTAGTAAATTAACGAATTTGCATCCATCAATTTTGTTGTCGTTCAAAAACTAATAACCGTTGACACTTGAAATTTTCACCAAGTGCTAAAATAACCATTTTCTATACATAATATTTTCAATCAATTTAAACTATTTTAAGCTATTTATAACTATAAGAAATTTTTAAAATGTATCAAATTATTTTTCAGTTAGAAATTTATAATAGTTTTTCTTTTCATAGCTAAGATTAAAAATTGTATTAGAAGATTTCACATTATGTTTTCCATACCTATACAAAAAAAAAGTTTTGTTAAAAGGAATATAAATAATAATAATAATAATAATAAAATAAGTGATTAAACTTAAAATTTTTATGATATCTGATATTCTACGGTAAATTATCGAATTCCCATTAATCGATTTTTGATATTTTATTGTATTGTATTTCCAAAACGAATAACCGTAAACTCTTGAAATAATCACCAAATATTTATATTAGCATTTTCCATACAAAGTAAAATTATAAAACTATTTTGACTCTTTTTGAGCTTTTTATAGCCATGAAAATTTTTCCAAATTTTTATAAATTATTTTAGAAGTTTTTGTACTTACCTATATCAAAAAGAAAAAGTTCACCGAAAAGTTACGGTATTTATAACCAGAATAAGCTATTTTTGATTTTTTTTTAACTATTGCATTTGATTATTTATACAAGTATGCTAATACACAACGTCTTCGCTCAGAATCGTTTTCCGTATAA
This sequence comes from Sitobion miscanthi, assembly GCA_008086715.1. NCBI lineage: Eukaryota > Metazoa > Arthropoda > Insecta > Hemiptera > Aphididae > Sitobion > Sitobion miscanthi. The sequence continues at coordinate 16,211,905 of CM017800.1, forward strand.
CTACAATTATTTATCATTGAATTCAAATATAACACATATACAAAGACTACTTTCGACAACTACTGTACAGCAGAGCGGTACCCAAATGTCCACTTTTTTACAAATGTTTATAACAGTTCTATACTTATATAATTTTTATATTGTTTGGTTATACGAGTAGTATGGAGTATGGTCTATTTATGAGAAACCTTGTATTAAACTTTCAGGTCCTAGCTATTAAATGAATTTTTTTGTTCTACACGACGCTTTTTAAAAGTACTGGGAATTTTTAATTTTGACCTCTCAAAAGTAAACCCAACTAGATCCAATATTCAATTTGATATCATAACATTTTAAATTACATAAATGCAATTAAATTCGAACAATAATAAATACTATTAACTACTGTTGAATCTGTCAAGAAGTTTCATCACTGGATGGATTCTTCTTTCAAACCTCCAACCCATCAACTCCCGCAGCGCTTGTGCTTATTGTAAAAAAAATTAATTTACAGATTGTATTTAGGTTAATAATGTAACAAAAAAAAAAAATTAACTACTATAAATTTTAATATAATAGTCTTTTTTTTAGGAACCACGGTGCAACGCGGGGGCACTTTACCTAGATTAGTCTATCCCCTCGTATCCGCGGTATCGTTTACCTATTTCTAATAATAATCTGCAAACAAATAATCTGCAAACACTAAAGCGTCATAATTCCACCTTCGGCGCACACAGAACAGACATAACTATACCAGGACTAAATTATATATGAGGCCCTTCCTGTGCCACTCTTTGTGTTCTCCGTTCTTCTCCTTATTTGGTTCTAACATTGATTATAGAATAATTCTATAATCAATGGTTCTAAGTACCATGTCAACGAATTCTTTCACTGCGTTCCATTATCAGTGTTAATAATAAAGTGTATTTTGTCATTTCGTGATAGATTACATTATTAAAAAAAAAGTGGTTAGTAGAAATGCAGCTTTATTTAAAAAAGGACATTTAATTTATTGTAATAATTGGATAAAAAATAAAGAAAGAACAATCGCGTGCTGAATGAAATTACTGATCATTAAAATTGATCAAACGACCCATATTAAGAAACGTGAACTGCGGTATCATATAAAAAAAGCATAATATATTTATATGACTACCCACATAAATATTATTTCACTGTAAATAACTGTAGCGTCTGAATGCCAAATTATATGTATGGAAATTAGATAGAGTCTCGACCTAAAAACCATCAGGACCTGGTACTATTTACAAACTAAACATAATAACATTGATGGTTAAATATAGTTAATTAATAATAAATAATTATGATGATAGTTTTAGCCACACAACTATGATAAAAACCTGCAGTCCCTCAGACAATATTTTATGTGTTCAAAAGTCATCGTTTATAATTATATTATATACCTTATGTCTTCTACACAATACACGGAATTCGGTGCCACTAAATAAGTAAACACACCATCGAAAAAACTAATAACTTTTTGACTACAGTGCATTTTTGGCATGCCAAAATAATAATTTAAACTTCAAGTATATACTTAAATTATTGTTGCCCAGGTGTAGTAGAGACTACTTCTATATCCATCATTATCATTTTTCATACAGTATTAAAAGCAGACTGTTGTGTGTTGAAGACTAGACTGAAACAAAGTGCATGATAATATAATGTAAGTTTTTATTACTTGGTACAAAAACAATAAAATCGTTTTAATATATATAAAGCAAAAAATATAATTCATTATTAATAATTATCAGTCATAAGCTTATAAACATAAGTTTACTTAGTACCTACAATAAATAGTTGTAAAACATTAAAAATATATATGAATGTATATAATTAAGATGCATATTTAAATACTTATATTAATATAATACCTATATTATATTATTGTAAATTGTAAACTCATAAGTCATAGGCCCCAAACCAATCTGTTCAGTGGGGTCCATTACCTTTTCGAAGAAATAAACAACAATACAATACAATACAATACAGTAGAAGTCATCCAAAGAGGGGGGGGGGGGGGTGAATTTTCAAAAATTAAATTGTCTTTTTGTTAGTTAATTCTGAAACCAAAAATCTAAAAAAATACATAAACTTAGTTTAAGTAATAAAATTACATTGAAAAACCGGAATCACTTTATTTGAAAGATTATCCGCCATATAAGTTTATCCGACGGTTACGTATCTAACGAATAATTGGATGAATGAAAAACCGGGCCTTAGGTAGGTAAGTTTACGAGTATATCACTAGAATATTATAATTAGTGGAAGTATATCGCCGACCGCTCCACGCACCTCCAACCATCCTACCCATACCATACACATATTTAATATTACGCTACCGGTAAAATTATTTGTATACAATTTTGTTCGTGTTAATTATTATATTTTATTATTTATCGATCGCAAACTCGTGTGGTTGAATGTCCGATTAATTATTGCTGGCGCTAATCGCCGAAGTTTTTTATTTTTTGTATAGGCTAATCACCAAGTTCTTTTTATTATTATTATATTTGATATATTCAACGGCTGTCGCCACTGTGTTTTATATTATTATTATCTGTCACAGATCGTATAGCCGCTGTCATTTTTGTAGAATTATTATTGAATATTGTATTGTTGTGACCGCCAATCGTCGTAATATTATTGTAATAATTATTATTTATTAGTGGTCGTACATGTAGGCATGTAGCGGCTGGCCAGTCTTCGCACCTTATACATATTGTGAGTATTACCTGCTTATTATTATTTGTTGAGCCAGTAGGACTATATTATTATTATTATTATGTATATTGTATACATTTTTTCGTCAATAAACAACAAAAAGTGACGATTTATATTTAATTGCCATTTACTACTAACTTGAGTTAAGGCTACCTTTGTAAATTAGTTATAAGTTCACATAAACACCCCACCCACACACTAGCAATCGCAGGATTTGCTCCGCGAACCTGGCCCACCACCTTCTGTTGAGTGCTAAATACATATTATATACACACAATCTCGTAGGTCGGTTGGTGTGTGATATAAGTGTGCGACAAAGTATTTTGGTGACCGGGCCCACAGCCTATTGATGTATACGTTCCCTGTGACATATACGCATTGTGGGTAAATTACTTTAAAAAAGTAATGGAATTACGTAACTCGTTACTTTAAATATTTTTATTTAAATCAAATTTGCGTTACCTAAAATTATTTTCATTACATTACATTACTTTTTCATTAGTAAAGTAGTGCGTTACAAATAACGTTACTTTTTTAACCATATTCAATTTATATGATTGAATTATTATATTATATTAATTATGTTTATATTTTCTTATCATAAACCCAGTGATAATAGACCTATTTTAGTATTATATACAAATTTATAATCATCTCACCTATATAGTCATGTCATAAATCATAATTAATTTTTATTTAATTTAATATTTAAACCGAACTCTTTTCTTTCTGCTAATAGAGTGATAACATTTATTCCTGGAATGTTTAGTAATATTGTTAACTATAATAATTATCGGAATCAAAAATAAATATAATTGATTTTTAATTTTTCTGGTATATCCTATACCTGTAATACATTTAAAACTATTATTTTAATAACGAGGGAAATAACCCGTTAGTGCGTTACTTCCTAGAAATTACTTTTCATGAAATTACTGTTGCATTACTGAAAAAGTAATTGCGTTACAGTAATTTGTAATTTGAGTTACGTTACTACCTAACATTGCGTATACGTTAGTAACGTAGCCAGGAATTTTGTATTGGGGAAGAGGGGTAGTGGCTGTAGGGTTTTTATTAAATAATTTTTTAATTTGTTATTATAATTAAGACTACAATAAACATGGCCAAAAAAGGGGGGGGGCTATAGCTAGCCCCCATAGCCGTCCTAGTTACGCCTCTGATAGTCTGATGTACGTCCACATATGTATATTAATCTGATTTGAGTAACTTTCCACCTGCTGTGTAGCGCAATAATTCCTACACTTCACTGTCCTCCGGTCAGAAAAAACATTTACTGTCCAATGGACAGACAAAGATTATTTTCAAGCACTTCAATCGGCATTCAAAATTAAACTCCCAGTGCAAGCAGGACAAAAATAAAATTGTTGTATTGTATACGTTTTCAGAAACCATTGTCGAAATTTATCGTCCTACAATAATGACGACGCCGAGGGTGACGGCGTTTACTGCACCGGCATCATCAGAAGACCTAACCATTGTGGACAATAAGCTGTTTAAAGCTATATGTTTACGTCAAATACTGGATCCCACCAACGGCGGTAACCGATTTTGCAGGTTGGTGTTAATGGCGTTCATGTTTGTGTCGCTCAGCGTGCAGATCATTCAGTCGATCGGCCTTTACTTCGCGGTCAACGACCTGCAGCGGTTCGCGTTCACTACCACGACGCTGTCTCATGCTATTCTGTGCATGACCAAGGATTATGTATTGTTGACGCACGCGGACAAGCTGCGCGACAGCCTGGAAGTGGCCAGGTATGAGTTCACGCCTTGCGGCGCCCGGGACCAGCGCATGGTGCGCCAGACGCACGCCGTGTTGTCCACGGTTCTCCGCACATTTACCGTGCTCAGCTGGGTCACGTGTTTCATCTGGGCGTTGGGGCCGCTGTTCATGATGGACGAATACCTTCAGGTGACGAATATCGATGGCACCGTCTCCCGTTACCGGGTTACCATCTTCAACATGTGGTTGCCGGTGTCGGTAGCCGTGTACAATGCGACGCCCATTTGGTCACTCATCTACATGGTCGAGGTGATAGCATGTTTATTTACATCATTTAGTTGGTTGCTGTTCGACAGTTACGTGGTGACAATGTGTGTCACGTTCAACGCCCAGTTACGCACTGTGTCGGCTAGTTGTGCGACAATTGGCCACCGTGACGGTTCGCATCGTTTCGCATCGTTGTCACCGCACGCCACGGGTTCGTACTCGATCAATTGTTACTATGTATTATTATTAGTACTTAGAGATGGATTACTGACTTTGAGAAATACAAACTATCAAGGATATGGGCAGTTAAAAACTAAGTTAGTTTTAACATTTAAACATGACTTTTTTTAATTAAATTTTTGACTTAACTGATTATCATTAATATAAACTTAATAAATAATAACTATTGTTATTTTTAATCAATACTAAGTTTCATTAATATATAAATAATTGAATAATAAATACAATAAAATTTTTATTAGTGATACACAAACATTTACTTTTTATTATTTTAAACCATATTATACTGACTATTTATAAATTAAAAATAATAATAACTTAACTTAAGCTAATAAATTAATTGTAAGTTTCCATATAACATTTGAAAAAATTAGGATAACTATCAACTTTTAAAATATTGTCCATCAACTTACCTTAAACTCAATTAAAAATTATAACTAACTGGCTGATACTGTTTGAAAATCAAGAAAAATGTTAAACAATTTAAAAATCTAGAACAATTCGATTAGGTATAGTTAGAATTTAGAGCGTAAGACTGCAGATTATTTGTTTTTATTATTCTTATAAGTACACTGCAGCTTATAATAATAATATATTTATTTTATTTCCAATTGTTGGTAAAATTAGTTTTAGCCCATTGTTATTTATTAATTTAGAAGTTGTAACTAAATTTATTTTATTATAAAATCAAATATTATAAGACATAAACTCGATAGGTACTGCAAAGTGAATTTCCCAGGTTTTAAATTTATCGTTATCTATAGTTGAACTTAATAAATAAATACGTTAATTTCCTCCCCCTCGTGTTAACCTCAACAAAAGATCACTTACAATAGTATATTGTGTGGCAAGGGCGGGAAGTGAGCTATTTCAGTCGCGGACGACGTGTGCGGCATTTCGCCTAAGACTGAAATTGTCTTCCCGCACGAGCCACACATACTATTTTTTTGTCACACCTCTGCGTTCATTGATCGCGTCATCACGGAAAAGGTAATTCAGGCTAGGATCTATGCAACAACCAGACTATTCTACAAAAAGAATATTTCATGAAAGAAACGATTTGGTTTTATTTATTTTCAGCGTCATGCAAGGAGGTTATAATATGAATATAAGATGTAACCAAAAGTTTATGTTTTATGAGGACTGTAGTACTGTACTGTCTGTACTATAGATTTTAGTGTCCGTTTGTTCAGAGAATACTCGTGATATCTGAGCTCAGTACTCTTGGAGATTTCCATTTTACCGCCCGGTACTGATGGGGAATTCCACTTGACTGCCCGGTACTTTTGGGGATTCCCACTTTACCGCCCGCTGGACGGAAAAACGTCGTTTTCCAGCGCTTCAGCCGTCATCGAAAACTAAACTTTCGGTGCATGCGTAAGAAAAAATACTTTCAAGTTGTAAAATTCTTTTCAACTTGCAACTATATTATTTGTTACACATTTTTTTAAAACTGATAGCATCACCATTTTCAAGCAATAATTTTTTACCCAGTTGAATTTTAAACATTTTTAAATTTATCAACCTCAATTTGTAACTTTTTGAATCGAACTCGTGTTACGCAACCAACGACAGGTCTCTCGTAGTCTTTCGTAACCTATGGCATAATTACATGGGATGAGCAAATAAAAATCATCTTATAACGCAAAATAATATTCTAAGAATAATCTTAAATAAAACCAGATACTTCCATGTTGATAAGTTGTTTAAGTAATTAAATATTCTAACAGTGAAAACATTTTTAATACAACATTTACTTTCATAGTAAAAAATAATCAAATTAAACCTATTTCCCATTATTTTAACACCAGAGGTAAATTTAACAATATGTGCCATGATATGTGCATAAATCCACTACTATAATAATTAATCTTATTTTCTTAATAGCATAATATGAATTACGCGATTATTCAAATTGTGTTACATTAAAATTAAAATTAACAGAGCGGCTACTGCAGTCTGCAGGCTACTACAATAAACTGCTGATCACTCGCCTAAATTTTAAAGTTCTTATAATTAATACTCTATCCTTTTATATTTGTACCTATGTGTTTAATTATCTCAAGTATAGATTTTAAAGTGGGGCCAATTATACACTATAATAATATTATGTTATATTTATATGTAATATTCTGTATTAAAAAATAAATGAAAAAAGCGGATAAGTGGGTGTCGCTCTGCTGTTCAGTAGGTTACAGGTGGATCATTATAATGTATGGTGTTAAATTTGAATTCAATGATATAATATCATTGTAATATTCTATATGAAAAACCATTCTGAGAGGAAACTGTTTATCAGCATATAAGATATTTTATATTACATTTATACTGTTATTATAATTACGGTAGCTGGTTAAGTTTAATTATTATTATTTGAATTATATAAAAAGCGTCTTTAAAAAATAGTAATAAGTTAATATTAGTATATTTTTTGATAACTGTTCTAGGTACTAATAACATACAAATTGATGATAATAATTTATCGAATTGTTATGATGAACTGATTAACCACATAAAAGATAATCAAAATATAATAAAGTGAGTGCAAAATAATGTATCACTTAAATACACGAGTACAGTTATAATTTCCTTAAAATTCTGTAACCAAAAATGTTGTACTTAAAATGTAGTGAATCACATATGTGTGATCGTATGAATAAAATGGTAATATATTTCAAAACCATATCTAAATTAGATACATATTACATATACATTGGTATATGTATCTAATTTAGATATTGATTTAAAATATATTTTGCTACAATACATTGAGGCCATAGAGCAATGGTGATTTTTATCATCTGACGAATGTATTATTCTCGTCATAAGAAGTAAAGATTAAAAAGTATAACTAATAACTTTTATTTTTTATTTTTCAACCGCATATATAGGAAGTATGATGATTTTTTTAAAATTATTCAACCTGTCGTCTTATTCCAAATAATCGGTGGTTCGTATTCTGTAATAACATTAATATTTCTCACTGTACTGGTAAGAGTTTTATTTTTACCATAAATATGTTTCATAAACACATTTTATAATCTAATTTTCATTTTTATTTTATCAAGGCGTATCTTATGGGTTGGTCAATTTTATCCGGACCCGTTTTAAAAGTATTTTTTGGTTTTTTGTCACTTACTTTTGAATTCTTCTTGTATTGTTATGTATTCAACCACATAGAAACTGAGGTAAGCAAACAAAAAATAAATGACAAACTCGTTTTGTTTGAAAAATATCTGATTTAAATGTTGATAATTTTTATTGACAGAAATGTAAGATGAATTTTGGATTGTATAGTAGTAATTGGACTGTAATGGATTTAAAATTTAAAAAGGCATTGTTGTTTGCTATGAACATGAATTCAGCTCACAGGCGAGTGATGAAAGTGACACCAACGTCCATCATAAATCTCGAAATGTTCGCCAATGTAAGCACTTCATATATTAACTGATTACTATTATTTTAATATAATCGTAATTTATAACTTTATAAGTATTTTATATCATATGTTTATTTTTTCTGAACCTTTACAGTTAATGAATATTATATTTATTTATTAATTTATTTTTTTTTTATTGAAATAAATCTACAATCTATAAATTTGTTGTACAATGTTTGATAAGTGACAAATAAAAGGTTAAAACGAATCGTTAGATTAGGGAAGATACCCAATGGTAAAACCCTATTGAACATTATATTAAAAATTTATTAAAATTTATAATAAATCGTAAACTGATAATTTTCAGGTGATGAACATGGCATACTCAATAGTATCTGTACTATTACATTCAAGAGTCCAGAAATGAAGTGTACTAACTTCTAATTTATGCATTCAACTAATGACAGCGAGTAAAATATTAGATAATATTAATTAAATCACAGTGTACGTTTATAAAAATTACAAACATTAAATTACATAGTGTCGAAGTACACAGATATACAGAAGTTAAAGGTAAATAATAATAAGATCGGATGTATATAATATAATAATAAGTATAATAATACGATGTACAATAGTGTTACTGGGCGTAATATAAATCATCGACGAACTATGTATATCCCCGGCTACACTACACAAGACATATTATATGCTGACTCAGTGGCGCACTCACGGGGGGGTTCATTGGGTTTGAACCCCCCCCCCCCTCATCGGCCGTATTTTTTTTTCACTATTTGATATGCGTATTACAATTTAATATTTTTTTTGCCAACAATATCACGATTATTGATTAAGCGATTAAATTAATTTAATATAATACACTAGTACGTGCTTTAAAATTAAGTGAAACACACGGACTTGTATATGGGAGGGGACCACGGTGCTCCGGAAGCCCACAATCCTAGGACAGATGTTTTATGGACACGATGTTTATTTCACAAATTACGACGACAATACCGCGGTTTAATCGACAAAGTAGTTTACAAAAAAAACATATTTGCCACTGTTGCAGTTTTTTTCATCCATATTTACTACTTTTCCGGTTAAGTTTCCTAAAATTATATTACATAAAAACCTTCTCCTGACAATTACGAACACAACAAATAAAGAATTAGCAAAATCGGTCCAGCCGTTCACGCGTGATGCGATGACCAAGGAATAGATATGGTTGTTGTTTTTGGTCATGTCGCCAGTTGTGCACTTAAGAGAACATAACTCCGGAACCACTTTTTGCACAGCGTACAATCTTCACAGAAATCTTAATATGCCTTGAAATTTTTATCAAAATCGGTACGGTGAATCTTGAGTTATAAAATTTATTCAAAATGTACACTTATTTATTTTTTTTATTTGTTTGTGTACACGATAAGTAGTCGAAATAATGCTTCAATTTTAAACTTCAGTATCTGGTTCGATGGCAAAGTGAACCTAGTTGGATCAGGGTCCTCATATTAAATTCTATTATTTAAATTGTATAGGCTATAATCGTTGCTCTTCAGTGCATTGGGGAGGTAAAAATCCCATACTCCCATTAGTGATAAAAAGTGCCGGGAATTTTTACTCAAAATCAGTTTTCGACCAAATCGATTTTGGTTTTTGGTGTAATTTTAAAACAAATGACCGTACATACTTTAAATTTTCACTGGTTGTTTACATTATCATTTTCTATACACGATATATTTTGAACTGTTTACGGACATTTTTGGTTTCCAATTTTGTTTATTTTTTTTACTATGAATGTAATAAAATTTTATTTGTTCTATAAAAAAGCTTTAAAATTTAATACAAGGCGCTTAATATATTGTTACAATAACATTTGGAAAATATTAAAAATCTATTGGTACAATTTATCATATGTTTATTTTATCAATTCTTATATGGCTATACTTAATAAAATTTTCAAAATATTTTGACTTGTTTTGAGCTGTTTACGCACAATTTCCAATTTTTTAGTTTTTTTTTCTATAAAAATCAATAAAATTTTATTTGTAGTCCAAAAAGCAAGGTTGGGCATCAACAAGTTAATAAGTTAAAGTTAAGTTACTTTGAACTAAGTTAATTAATGAGTTACTTTTTTTCTTGTGTTATTCAGTAACTTACAAATTAATTAATTTAATTGCCACGTTAAGTACATTTTTTTCCTAAGCCACAGGTTTAAAATAAATTCAATTTTGTAAAAATTATTTTTATAAAAAAGAATCAGAAATATTAATTTAATATATTAGTTATTATAGTTATATTATTTATTAGTAAATAATAATTTAGAATAATAGTTATTATATTGCATATTCACAGAAAATATTATATAACTATATTATAGACGCAAATTTTATAAGGGTTACTGTTAATATTACTTTCTTACAATATTGTATCGTACTTATTGTTTGAAATTTTGAATAAAAATATGGATAACTATTAACTATTAACTTAGGTAATAGTGGCACATCTCATTCAAAATTGAGTCATTTAAATAAATATTTTTAAGAAACGTTCGGGCCGTAATAACAGGCCGCGGGCCTATGCACAGTTAAGTTTATATTATAAGTATTATAATAAGTATACAAATCAAAAATGTATAGGTTAATAAAAAATTAATTTTAAAAAGAATAAGATTTATTCTTGTTGGCGATGCACAATATCCTATAAATTTATCAGTTAAAGAAGTAGTTAGTAGTGTAAAACGGTAAAGAAAATAGATAGAAATCACGGATTGAAACTTGAAAATATTGTGTTTTGAAATGTTTGGTAAATTATTATGGTTTTATAATTATTATTAAAATATGAATGTTGAAAAGCTTAGTTTTTGGTTGCATTATTTTACTTTTGATATTCATATGATATACCAAATACAGCTCACTAGGTACAAAATGGTAAAATACATAATAACACAAAATTTGTAAATATTATGACTAAGGGGGGTGTGGGGGGCAGAGCCCTCCACTATTGAATTCTAGTAAATTTTCAGAACCCACCCCATAGCAAATTCCTGAGAACGCCACTGTATGCTGTAGTATTATAAAAATGTAGTCAGCGTCTGCTGAACTACATTATGAATATATTACTTATACACTACATTATATAGGGTGTTTTGTATATAATTCCAACACATAGTACTAAAATTGTGAAACTGACGCCTTGTAGGTTAGGTGCGGAGCCGGTGCGTTTTTAGTAAAAAAAAACTTGTCTTACAGGAAAAACCATCACGCTCACATGGGTAGTCGGAATTAGTTTTATTAAAAAGATGCTGTTGAAGAAAACCGAAATATTTTTACTATATTTTTAATTTATTGTAAAATATTATATTTCTAATTTCTGCATTAATAAATACATACAATTATGTGAAACCGATAATGATCATACACGAGTGTAGAAAATCAAATCGTAATTTAAATATATTGATAAATACATAAAATAATTTACTTCTACATAATATCATAAATTGAATTAATATAATTACATAATTATTAGCCATCAACACTCTAATGATGTCCATATATGGAAATACAAAAGATAACCTAACTACGAAGAAATTATGCAAATAAATTATTATCTATGTGATAGGAAAAAAACCCGTCAAAAACAAATTGATAAAAAGTAACGATCATCGCAACTGACATTAAAGGAAAAAACCCAAATAATGATATCATTAATCATTTTTATCAATAACAAGGTAATATAAGTAATTACACAATTCAGATAATGTCATGGCAGTATCGAAAGCGATGATAAAAATAATAACCACAGACGTAATTGTCTACAACGTAAAATCGCCTCATAAAATCGCTACACGGGCTGCATGCGGCCGACCACTGGTCTACAATAACGAGGTGATTAAAACAGTTGCATACTCCAGATTAATCACATAACCAGTATCCGAATCTACACACAGAATATAATATAATTAGGGTTTAAAATTTCATGAAATTTATTTTCTTAAAATATTTTGTGAATTTTTCATGAAATATTTCATTTCAATGAAAAGTAAAAATAAAATGTTTATTATATCTAAAGTTTAAGAGGACTAGCAAATTTTCGTTCACTAGTTTCAATAGTGTGTTGTTAGTTTTAATATTAGAGTGAATTGACCCATTATCATACTTTTAGGTAAGAATATTATCTGTGCATAAGCATTGGTGATTTTTCAATATTTTCATTTTCAAGTAAGATATGTGTTTGCACAATATCGAAAATCAAAAATGATCGTATCTCGCTTGAAAATTAAAATATCGAAGAAAAGCCAACGCTTATAGTCACCACCTTCCAAGTGAACATTTTTAAAAGATGGTTTTTATTGTATGAAACAAAGAAAATATGTAAAATATTTACATAATATAATTTATTAGATGTTTAACAAATCTATAATATAACAAATTTAAACATTGCCTTTTAACTTTTAAGTTACAAATTCATAAACCAACTTTACATCTTAACGTATTGTTGAGAGCCATGTCTGCGAATGCATATTATCTTATACTATATTATAATTAGGTACATAATATATTATATTATATTCACAATGTATAGACATTAACCACTTTTAATAGTTGTGAGTTGTGACCTAATACACTATACAAAATATGATCTAAGTATCAAATAAAGAGTCCAGAGCACCTTCACATCACTCAGCTACACACACACATATACAACCTTTGTACACTTAATATAATTACTGAAATACACTATTATTTCATTCACTGTTGGAATTGACTTCAACTTTATTTCAAACCATTTTCTTTTGGATCGCTGACGGTCCGTATACAGGCGCGGATCCAGGGTGGGGGGGTCATGAGCTTTGAAGTTTGAGAGTTGAAATGTTTGAAGTTATTCTGATTCCTTCCCTAGTAGGGCATTGATATGGTATCGTCCGGTATGGAGGGATATACGTTTGATAGTATTATTCTTTTTGAAGGGTTTATTAATTTTCTAATCAGGATAGTATTATTTTCAATTTCCATATGTGAATGATTTTTACTAATGTGCTTGCAATACTGTCGTTGCTCAGTTATTTCAAGTTTCCTCATACTGGACTATTAAGTGTTTAGTTGTAGATACCTACCTATAAAATACGTTATACCTGTTTAAAAAAAACTTTGTAAATTATAATAGGCGCATTAATACATTTGACTTTATATTTTTTAAGTAAAACATGAAATTAGTTGTGAACACTTTCATTAGGAATAATAAAATAAAAATGAAAATAGAGTAAAAATAAGCCTCCTTAAAATATTTGAGCTAGTTACGCACTTGTGCTACTAAATATTGCTGTTGAAAAATTGTAATTTTAAGTAGTTTGAACCATGAATAGTGCTCACTATGTGTGATTGTGGTTGAAAAAGTGGCATCATGAATAATTTAAAACTAACTTTAGAGTGTTGAATACTAAGCCCCCCACATTTTTATTTTGTAAACAGGGGTGGTGGTCCATATAACTTTTTACTTGCCCTCCCCTTTTAAAATATAGTTTGGCGCCATTGGCGCGATGAATTTATATGGGAGCGCTATAACCTTTAATGTAACATATATTCTAAAAATGTAACTAATACATTTACGAGAGTTGAGCTAAACATAATTCCGAGGGGAGGGGGGATATATATTATAATACAATTTGTGTTCAAGATGATCGATGAAAATATTTAAGTTTTGAACACTATTATACACCGAATATTAAATAACGAATCGAATACAAAGTTTGAATCATATAGATTTATCTATAGATCAACTCGAGTTGGAATTTTGAATGGCAACGAAGTGTACGGGATCAGCTAGTTTAGTATATAAATAATAGATAAGTACCAATACACGGAACAAAAAAAATTGTACATTATACGTATATTTAGAAATTTAACATCAGTTTTTTTTTCAAAAATATTTTAAATCCCCCCCGTCCCCGCGAAAATTATGTTTTTAATACGCCGTTGTCATTATATATATATTATTCAAATGCATTCACAGGGACTAAAATTAAAGGAAATCGACTACCCACCGCGACCAAATAATACAAAACTCAATATTAAACGTTAAAAAAAATTAATAACTCGGCCAAGTGAACCAGTGGCCGATTCCCTATTGTTTTACACTGTGTTTAGTCAATTTTGTAGCCAATTCTTGTACTGTTTGAACTCTTTCCCCAATGTCCCACAAATTAATTCCTGGATCAACCCAGAATATTAGTTTTGACATACCGGATAATACATAATAAATAATAATAATTAGATATTAAAACAACGTAATAATATAAGAGACAAAAAAACGAGTAATAAAGAATAAATCGATTAATATTACTCTATGGGTTAATGGTTTTCTATAATATTATATTATACTAATTCTACATCCTTATTTGTTTACATACAAAATATTATAATACAAATTAGAATAGAAATTCTAAATTCAAATAATTATTAAACAATTTTAAAATTTAGTTACTAAAAAAACTATTCGTTTAAATAGCTCTCTTTTGCGCAATTATTTCAATACATTGTTAGGTAGGTAGATTTTAGGCGTAGGACTTCTATCGAATAGGGCTTGCGGGTAGAGGGTTCGATCTTCTCGTACCTCCCGAGATAGGTTTTTTAAATACTTTTTTTTTAGTTTTTTGACCATATAAAATATTAATTTCAACCATTCATTATGGTTAGTTCAACCATTCATTGTAGTTGATTATATATTCAACTAAACGACTTAGTTACTTAATTAAATTTAACTAAATTACAGGGTTAAGGTTTAAATAAATTGAAATGGTACTTACCTACAACATATTGATTAGCTGTCGTTATGTTAACGCTAATTTAGGGGCTATGATAACCAAATGAATAGGTGTATAGTAACAATTTTGTTTCCGTAATTTTTTGCATACAAGTATTTATTGGTAGTATTTATTTATCAACAATTTTACAGGTTTACAGCCATATATTACAGGGAAATACAAATGGTTGCAGACAGTCTTCTCTAATTTGGCAATAAAAGCCATCAATACATTATTATTATCACTTCCCGTCTGCCGAGTTGCACAACTTATTCGCGAGCTGCAGTACTTATTTGTCCACACGTCACGTATTATGTGTTGCGGCATACTATACTAGCGTCCGCTTATTTATTTACTTGTCAGTCGTTACATGGGGATGTGTTCTATTAATTATAAGGAAATGGCGAATAGTTATTGAATAATAATAGAATATCAGTTATTGATGTGACGAATAAACAAAACAAAACGTGTCAGCTTGGAGGGGGGCATTAATGAGTGTTGAATGAAATAGACGTGACAAGCTGCTGATGGAAGTTACTAAAATATTACTCTATAGTCTATACGATTGATATGACTGTTAATTTAGTATGTGCGCCGTTCAAATGTAGGTACGTGCGTAAATAAACGTAATACATAAATAATTGTATTGTGTTGTATACGTCATATAGGCGGAACTGTGGAAGTTGGAACGGAAAAGTAGTAGACGACCAGGTGTCCAAAGTACTATATAGGTACACAGGTGTAGTTCTATATATAAAGGCCCAGTCATAATATCCCTCTCCAATTTCTGCCAATTTTTCCACGGCTGACGGTTCGTGCACCTACACGTTATGTCATTACGGAGACCAGATGTAAGAATCTTAAAAAGTATTTTAAATTGTAGCTCTTCTATTATAAAAAAAATGATTTATAATATGTATAATGTACAATATTATATAGTGCCTATAATATTGTGGATTATTCATATTATGATAGTTGGTGGAAATACATTAAAACACGTGGTACTAGATACATAATACAACTACTCCAGTATTAATAAGTAGTATGCATCAATCATAAATGCATTTGATCGAACGATATAATAAATTAATAGTTAAACTATGACAAATTATGGTATAAGCAAGTTTATATATTCAAAAAAAAAGAGTAC
Organism: Sitobion miscanthi; assembly: GCA_008086715.1. Lineage (NCBI taxonomy): Eukaryota > Metazoa > Arthropoda > Insecta > Hemiptera > Aphididae > Sitobion > Sitobion miscanthi. Next base: position 16,228,208 of record CM017800.1, read on the forward strand.
AGATATGCATGTACCCAACACTGTCGCCTTAATATGTTAAGGGCACTAGAAAATTGCAACAAAAAAAAGTACCGTCCCACGTAAAAAAAGTTTACGTCTAGTAAGACATCACTAATCACTAAACCTATATATATAATATTATATATCACAGTACGTACGTCGTCAATGACGTTCATAATATTATTCAACGCGGAAAAATAGTATAATATAATAGCTAGTTACTAATACTAGCCCAACCTAACCTACAGTGACCTCGAAATTTTGCGGAAAAGCACGTCATAACCCTACCACAATTATCAGTATAGACGTGCAAAGAAAAAACGCGTTGTAAAAAATATTTAAATAATATTTTTTTAAACTAAACATAATATTTAGAACATGTCAAGTTAATATATTAGCCGTTATTATAATAACATAATAATATATACCTTATTATTACGCGTACGAATGACGGCCGTTTCGGGTTCGTTATAATAATATAAATCATAATATTTACCTACGTGAATTATTGACGTATGATGGACGATGGTCTCAAAATAATCATAATAGATAAAATAACAATATTACATTATATAGGTATAATATTCTACTATTTAAAATTTAAATAAGCTTCATCAAATATCGCGTCGTTGTTTCTTCAACCTTTGAACCGATTTTTTTCACATTGCGTTCTGTCTTCTGTATAATATGGAGCGCGCACAACTGAAATAATTATAATTTATAATGATATGATCGTTGTTGACACAGAAGAAAACAATTTGCTGAAAAAAACCCAATACACGGAACTATTACTCAATATTCAACTTGTATGTACTGATCGATTACTTTGTTTCAAAAATGAATAATATAATTAGGTATATATAGTACCTATAAACGTGAGGTAATTGTGTTGTGTTCGCGGCAGTTGATAAATTAATACGTATAACAATTATTTAAATCACAAGATTATAACTATAATATATCAAACAAGCAAGTACACACACCCTAATTTCTAAAAAAAAATGAAGACTTTCCAAATTACAAATTTTTAAATAAACTATAGACTTAGTACCTATACAGTATGCATATTAAAATATAGTTATACTATGTTCTGTTACATAAGCTGTCTGCTGTATATTGTACACACGCATAGGTATATGTAGTACACTATACGCACTACACGTAGGTACTATTATAATGATACAATATAAATATTACAAAATTGAATTTTTGATTCGATACATTTACTCATCAGTACCCAGTCATCATTATTCTTTTCTAAGGTGTGTTGTGTGTTACATAAAACAATGATATAGATAGTACGTAATGTGTAGCTACTACTGTATTAGTATTGTATAAGAAGATGAGCTTATAAATTTTAATCGGATTTCTTTTTCTATGAATTGTAAGTCTTTTACTAGGATACAAAAAATTATCGTTAGTATCGTGTACATTTTGTACCAATTATTTATTGCTGAGATCCAAATCACTTACATAATTACTAATTAGTAATTACATATGAATACTATAAAGAAGTAAATGTATATAATTACAATTTACAACATAATATAATATAATATTATAATTATGAACACAACGATTGTTGGTCAAGGAAATATTGTTTTCATCAGCGGTTAATTTTAATAGCATATAAACAGTTAATATGGTTGGGTTTTATTGTGGTTCTCAGGAACATAATATGTAATCTGGTAATTCTGTATCTAGAAATAATTCTCAGTAATACATATATGGCAACATAGATTTTGGTTACTAACTTTTAAAACGTCAGCCTTAGTATATGAGTGATTGCAATGACTAGTGTCATCGTCAAGTATACAAATATTTATACCTATTAAACTATATTTTATGATGTAGGTATACTTACAATTTCTAAATCGCGATTTCTGCTGTTTTTGACTCATAACATTTGATGAATCATGTAACTACGAGAACATTTATTTTACCTCACCTCATCCATTTAATCATTTTATAAACTTTAAAGGTTTGAGTGACAATAACCTCTTGTTACCAGTATACACACTACAGATATTATAGATTCATGTTTAAAAACTATTTTACCCATCCACATAACTAAATTTAAATCATGTAAAGTACAAGTACCTATATTCACAAACTCCAAAACTGTAATAACTTATTTGATAATTTATTATACCTATTTCTGCATTTTATTAATTAATATATAAATTGAAACATGATTAATATGATTGTAATTTGCATAGTTATTTAGTTCCTAAATGACGTGTGCAGTAAACTACTAGTACTTACTAGGTAGTTACTACTAGTGAACTGACAAGTGATAGTACATTGGTAGTACCTTATCAATTATTATTATATACACCAACGTAATATGTTAACACAACGTAGACACGGTACAATGAACTATTATAGTTAATTGTTATTAAAAACAATATTTTTATTTAATTTCTTTATTTTTCAACACACTAAATTTTTTAAAAAGTTCAAAATTTACAATAAATAGACACAGCAAGTACAATTTACAATGAATAAATAAATAAATATGTTTTTGGTTTATTTAAAAATTGATTTAAAATAGAAAAAAGGTGGGCAAGTTGGTGTCGCTCTGCTATATAGTAGGTTACGAGTGGGTCACTGTAATGGACTGTGTTAGATTTGAATTCAATGATGTAATAATAATAATAATAATAATAATAATAATATTGTTTATTCAATGATATCATTGTATAAGAACAGCGATTCTGAGCGAAGACAGTCAGACAGCGTATGATATTACTAATAGTATATTTGATGATATTATTGTGAATAAAGTAATTTATGTATATTAACTTATTTACGTGATACCTTGTTTTAAATTTTCAATCTTTAGCTATAAAAGATGAACATTTTATAAATTTTCAACTACAAAATAATTATCAAATTATACATTTGATAAATCTTGTCAAAATTTGAACTTTAAATGCTTATGAAAAAAAATTGTGCCTATGTATTTTAAATATTTTTCAACTGCTATTAGAACGAAATATCAGGAGCCTAATATTAATTTTTCATGCTTTTTTGACCAACAAATAAAATTTTATTGATATTTATAGAAAAAAAAACTAAAAAAATTGAAAACTGTCAATGTCCGTAAACAGCTCAAAAAGAATCAAATTATTTTCAAAATTTTATCGTGTATAGAAAATGCTAGTACAAACATTCAGTGAAATTTTCAAATATCTACAGTCATACGTTTTTTAATTACAACAAAATATGAAAATCGTTACATGAGTTATCGAGTAAATATCAAATGTTGTAAAAATATGAATTTCAAACGCTCATAAAAATTCATTTTGACTTTCTTGTAGATATTTTTTTTTTGATAAAAGTAGTCAAACTTATGGATAATCTTGTGTTACATTTTCAAATCTTAGATTTAAAAAGAAAAAATTTTTATGAATTCTCAACTCAAAATAACTTTCAAATTTTCGTCATTTTTACTTATTTTGTCAAGATTTGAACTTTAAATGCCTATAAATAAAAACTGTGACTAAGGATTTTTATTTTTTTCATCTGCCTTTGAAACAATAACCCAGGAGTCTTCTATTAAATTTTCAAGCTTTTTTAACCAACAAATAAAATTTTATTGATATTTGTAGAAAAAAAAACTAAAAAAATTGAAATCTGACAATGTTCGTAAACAGCTCAAAAAGAGTCAAATTATTTTCAAAATTTTATCGTGTATAGAAAATGCTAATATAAATATTCAGTGAAATTTTCAAGTATCTACGGTCATTTGTTTTTGAGTTGAGCCAAAAACCAAAATCGATTATTTCGAAAACAGATTTTGCGTAAAAATTCCCGTTTTTCCTTAATTTTTCTTTTGTTTATCACGGCGCTTTTGAAAACTACTTGGAAATTTTTACTTTTGACCCCCCCCCTCCCTAAGTACCAACTAGATTCACTTTCCTATCAGAAAAGTTACTATTGAAGAAAATCCTGCATGCACTTTTACTGTCCTAAAAGGTGATGACACACACAAAAAGAAATTTAAAAAAAACACATATCATTGTAAAATCAATACATTCATCGCTCCGCTCAGAATCTAAAATTGGAAACTGAAAATGTACGTAAACAGTTCAAAACAAATCAAATTTTATCATGTATACACGGTAAAAAATAAAGGTTTAACCCAACTATTTAAATAGTTACTTTAATTGTATTTTCAGGTTAACATAAGGTCAATCTATAGGAGTAGTTATAAAATATACTAAATTGGTTTAGTTAAAAAGGTTAAGCTGTTTCAACTTTATACTTAGTCACAACTCCAATGAAAATACTTTTTTTCCGAAAAAAAAAATTAAAAAAACATATCGCAAAAGATTTGCCTGATCTTGGGGTCGAACCCTCTCTACCGGCAAGCCCAAATCGATTGAAGTCCTACGTAGTAACTACATTTTTAAATTGTATTATAATTGTTTGAATTTAGAATTTCTATTGTAATTTGCATTATAATATTTTATATGTAAATAAATAAGGATGTAGAATTAGTATATTATTTAAAACCATTAACCCATTAAGTAATATTAATCAATTTATCCTTTATTACTCATTTTTTTTCTTATATTATTACTTTGTTTTCTTATCTAATTATTATGTATTATCCGATACGTCAAAACTATAATATTCTGGAGTCCACTACAGTGGCGAATCCAGGGCTCAATTTGGGGGGAGGGGGATGGGGGAAAAAATTCAAAAAGAACAAAAATTGACTACAAAATTGGCTAAACACAGTGTAAAACATAGGGATGACCACCACTGGTCCACTAGGCGAAAGCTTCTTAAACCATACATTTTGTCAAAGTATTGTAATTGTTTTAATGTTTTTTTGAGTTATTAATTTTTTTTAACGTTTTAGATTGAGTTTTGTTTTATTTGGTCACGTTGGGCGTAGGCGATTTCCCTTAGTTTTAGTCCCTGTGAATGCATTTGAATAATATATAGGTATAATGACAACGGCGTATTCAAAACATAATTACCCGCGGGGACAGGAGGATATTAAAAGTCGTTTATTAAATTTTATCGATTTTCCTCAATTTAAATATTTATTATTTATTTTTTCAAACTGCTTTAAAGTTTAAAACAAATGATCAAGATAATGGCGATATTCATAAATCAAAAAAATAAATTGCATAAAAAAATGTAATTGTTATAATTTTCTTATTTATAACTGTAAAAACCAAAATTAAATATAATAACTTTCCAAGATGACACTATAAGTGTGATACATAGACACGGAACTTTTTGGTTGTATTGTATATATTACAGTACTCCAAAACCTAGGTCTGCAGATCGAGCATTCTAAGCTAGCCTTCGGACCGACCCTTGGAGCAAACACTACAAATAACAAATGCAGAACCAGGAGGGCTTGGGCTCAGGGAGTCATAATTTGATACTAAACTATTTAAAAATGTAAGAAAAACAAAGTATAATGTGATAAAAACCTAAAAATTTTGAAACAAATTGCTTAAAATTAAATTTGGGAGGTCCCTTATCTATAGTAAGTTGTAGCACTGTATATAAATATGTATATTTCTAAGACACAATAAAGATCAATAAAAAAATAATCATGAACGACGACGTTTATGACGGTATTTATAATATATAGTTAAACACTTATACCTATATATATGTGTGATATTCACAACAGATAAACAATACTCGACGGCAATTAATTGGGGAAAAAATTTTTAAAATAGCTGGAAAATTAAATTAAACTAATGTAATCATGATTTATGACATAATTCAAGTATTAATTTCCACGAAAAAACCGTTAAATTTTTTGGTCGGGAATAGGTTTTAGTTATAAAACCGGAATTGAAAATACGTGGTAACCGCTTTGATGTTAATATTTAGATATTTACCTTGATTACCGATAACCAATAACCGCTTCCAGCATTCCAAAACTAAAAGTGGTTATCGGTTTTCGGTTCTCAAATTTACGGTTTTTTACCAGTTTTAAGCCCTGCTATTACCTAATTATATTTATGTGTCACAGACCTAAGACAATTTCATGTTAAACTATATCTTAAGTGACAGTAATGACACAAAAACTGATTATGCATTCGGCGATATGGGTAGTTATCTTACTACCTATTATAGAAATTCAAAATAATAATTAGCTCCAACTTGGTCAATTTTTATTAAATTAAAATTTTTTAGATTCTGAGCGAAGCGATGAATGTATTGATTTTATAATGATGTGTTTTTTTTTAATTTTTTTTTTTTGTGTCTGTCATCACCATTTAGGACAGTAAAAATGCTTAGATTTTCTTCAACAGTAACTTTTCTGATAGGAAATAAAATCTAATTGGTACATAGGGGGGGGGGGGTAAAAATTTCCCAGTAGTTTTCAAAAGCGACGTGAAAAACAAAAGAAAAATTAAGAAAAAACGGACATTTTTAAAAAATCGATTTTGGTTTTTGGTGCAACTCTAAAACAAATGACCGTAGGTACATGAAATGTTGACTGAATGTATATATTAGCATTTTCTATACACGATAAAATTTTCCAAATAATTTGACTTATTTTGAGCTGTATACGGAAATTTTATGTTTCCATTTTTTTTTTAGTTTTTTTTTTCTATAAATATCAATAAAATTTAATTTGTTGGTTTAAAAAGTTTAAAAATTTAATAAAAAGCTCCTAGGTTATTGTTTCAAAGGCAGATGAAAAAATTAAGAATCCATAGTCACAATTTTTTTTATAAGCATTTAAAGTTCAAATCTTGACAAAATACGTAAAAATGACGAAAATTTGAAAGTTATTTCGAGTTGAGAATTCATAAAAATTTTTCTTTTTAAATCTAAGATTTGAAAATGTAACACAAGATTATCCATAAGTATGTTTACTTTTATCCAAAAAAAATGTCTACAAGAAAGTTAAATTAAATTTTTATAAACGTTTGAAATTCATATTTTTACAATATTTGATATTCACTTGATATCTCATGAAACGATTTTCTTATTTTGTTGTAATTAAAAAACGTATGACTGTAAATACTTGAAAATTTCAATCTAACCGAATGCTTATATTAGCATTTTCTATACACGGTAAAATTTTTAAAATAATTTGACTCTTTTTGAGCTGTTTACGGACATCGACAGTTTTCAATTTTGTTTAGTTTTTTTTTCTATAAATATCAATAAAATTTTATTTGTTGGGTAAAAAAGCGTGAAAATTGAATATAAGACTCCTGATATATCGTTCTAATAGCAGTTGAAAAATATTTAAAATACATAGGCAACATTTTTTTATCAGCATTTAAAGTTTAAATTTTGACAAAATTTATCAAATTTAAAATTTAATAATTATTTTTTAGTTAAAAATGTATAAAATGTTCAACTTTTATAGCTAAGGATTGAAAATTAAAAACAAGGCTCCACGTAAATAGGTGATAATATGTAAATTACTTTATTCACAACAATATCATCAAATATACTTGGTAATATTATATGCTGACTGACCGTTTTCGCTCAGAATCGTTTTTCTTATGCAATGATATTATATCATTGAATTCAAATTTAACACCATCCATTACAGTGACCCACTATTGTAACCTACTGTACAGCAGAGTGGCATCCACTTACCCACCTTTTTTTTTTTTTGAACTGTTTATAAAAATATTAACAACTAAACAGCTTAGAAATTTAAAAAATTGAATTGCCTAAACATTTTTTTGGTAATTTTTGAATTTTTGAAAAAAAAAATCAAATCTTATGCTATTCAATTAGAATTTCCATACTTATTACGCAAAAAAAACTACATCTAAATATATTGATTTTCCACGGAGATACTAAGGGTGATACGGGACTTTTGAGACATACTGTATATTATTTATAATTATAATTTATGCATACGCGTGTATTTCATTACTAATAACTAATTACGATTATATTACTAATTACGTCCTGTAGAATAGTGTATTTCATCGGGTATTTTGGAGCGATCGATCAATGATGAATAATTTTTATTGTCGTCCATATCTGTAAATGCGATCACCCGTTATCGTAAAAGGTATAACCCATGTATACTTCAGGGAATGTCTATATCATATAATTTCATAAAATATATTTTTGAGATCAGTACCTAGCGGAAAACAATACCAATTGCAACTGCTGAGAGTGTCCATAGCCTTGTTAACCATTTCATAGGCATCAAACACTGTATGCTGTATGGCGTATGATCGTATCCTATAATTGAGTGAGTACTGTTGAAAATATAAACAGATTAATAAAAAAAATGTATTACTGTATTAGCACTAGGTATTAAATATTTATAGTTACATTCGTAACCATAATAATATAATATTATACAAATATTATACTTTTACGGTTTCGTAGTTTGTCGGCGTGGCGCGGAACACGAATTTCACCTTTCTTTCGCTTTCTCTGGGATTTATTGGGAATACCCAACACCACATTATACATAATAATATTAATTTTATATACCCACTCTCTCTCCTCTTACTCTGACTCTGTCTCGAACGTTTCTTATGTGACAGTTTCAATGCATTAAAGGCGTACAACGCGTTTGTTTATATTCATTGTTCGTACACGCAGGAAGGTTAAAGTTATGCCTATAATAATTGCTTATTTATGCGTCAATATATTATAATGTATGTTGGTCTAGAGGGTTTTTACATGACCGTGCTTGACAGTGAAGAACAATGACGTTATTATGTGTTGAGGTTACGTGTGTTATGTGATAAAAAAAAAATCAAATATAGATTTTTTTCTTTATTAATAATATACACAATCTGTACACGCGGCACAATAGGAGTGTGAGCTTATGGACACGAAAAAATTGAAATTTTGATTGAAGAAGTCACCCACTAATGACACTTTTGTCTTTTAGTTATTCTGTTTCATAATTATTCTTCTTTTTTTATTTGTTTTTTTGTTATTTTGGATTAAGGGTTTATTAGGTCTATGCACCATTTTCGCGTAAGGCGACGAGGAGGGTTACCAGGGATGGTTAATGCAGCTAGATTTTTTATGAGTGCGTTTGGATGAGAGTTAAGGCATGGATAGAACCGTTTATAATAATTGTTTGCCTATTTTTGAATTGTTTTCATGTGTAGGTCTTTATGCAGGTTGTGATTTGATACATATGGTGGAGAATTGGTAATTTTCCTTAGTGTTTTATTTTGGAAACATTGAATTTTATTTAAATTAAACATTTTTGCATTGCCCCATAGCTGCAGGCCGTATGTCCAAATTGGCTTTATGTGAGATTTGTAGAGGAGTAATTTAATATTTAGTTTTGAGTGTTTAAATAAAAATTTAACAATATTATTATGATCGCACTGAACGAGGTTATTAGGTTAACAATAATGTTCCCCATCAGGAAATTCGGAGCAATAAATATTACAAATATGACATTACTTGTAACGCTGCGAGATAAGTATGTTTGTTTCACGTTTGTAAGTTTGGAACAGCTAATAATCAATAATTTTACATTTCATTGTAATCTGTGTTGTTACGTTGTCTTCAGCATCCTTGACTAACGAGTAACGACACGTTTTACATAATTATTAATAATTATTTCTGTTTACCAAGTACTCGACATTCGTCAACATTGATTTCAATACTTATACTTACATAATATTTATTTTACTTCATCGTATAACTTGATTTTGAATCATAGGTAATAAATAATAATTTTATTAGGAATAATGCACTCTTACAATATAATCAACTATTTATAGGTAGGTACATAAAGCTTGGTAATAGCCAATAGGCAATAGCTCCAGAGTTCAGATAATATATTGACATATTGTGAATAATATAACTACAAAATCATCTAATATGTCATTACCTAAAAATTAGTTCTGTTTAAAAATTAGCAATAATCATAATAATTCGTTTATAGTCATCAAATCTTTTTTTGTTCATATAAACTTAACATTATAATTTATAAATATGTATTTAGATCCACACAACATACCCATATACCATTTTAACAATGTCGAGACATTTGTAACCATCCAAACCTACTGATCTCAAACCTCCACCTACTTTCTAATCCAATCAACCCCTCACACAAACGGCTGTCCAAAAACATAACACAGTAACTACATTTGAAAACATTTTACAGGAGAGAAATATAAGTAAATACCACAAGGCCGCTATCTATCTCATAAAACTTAAACCTGGACCTTTGTCTAACGTAGATACTGTACTATGTTTCTGGCAGGGTTGGCAAAAACCCTGGCTTTATATAGAAAAAAACCCAACTCAGTTGGTTTTTTTTTGGTTTTTTCATATAAAACAAAATGAACAAATACAAATAAAAGATTGTTAACATTTCTATTGACCGTTGGTGTGAAATTTTTTCCGTTATATACTTTTAATTAAATACCTACCTACCTACCTAACTAAAAATAAAATTACTAAATTTTTTCAAATTAGTCTAATATTTTAATTGGGAAAATAAATTAGGTAAAATGTCTGAATATTAACACAAGTTAAAAAAAAATAAACAAACGTTTGGGTTTTAATATCCGTTATTATTCAGGTTAATACGAGTATTCGGTAGTCTTGAAAAAACAAAACTTTTGAAGGCAGAGCCCTACCCCCCCCCCCCCCAAAAAAAAAAAAAATAAAAATATTGTCAATCTGAAAAAAAATTTAATAAAAAAATGATTTATACGTAACATTTGTTTTAGACCAAATTGAGTTTATTAATGTACAGTAGTTACATTTTCCTAAGAAACTATGAGAGTTAAGAAAATGGGAAATTAATTAGGTACGAGGTACTTATTTATTACCACTTTCCAAGTCGATTGATATAAGCTAACTAAAATGTTTAAAATAGGTAGACCATGGGGCGTCGAGCCGTAGAGGAATAAAATAAGATTTAAACTATGATTTTACGATTTCTGGAAAACTGGAATATATATCCACGAATTACGATATTCGTTACTAAATTATAATAATACCGCTTGGAAACTTGGTTTTCAAATAATACTGTATAGGTATTATAGGTATTATGGCGCCACTGAAAAAATATTCCTTATTGATTTAGTTATAAGCCACCTATGGGCTATTTTAAATTAATAGTTTTGTTAGGTAGGCTATATACCCCTCCCAGAATTTCGACCCTAGTTATGCCTATAGGTATTATTATTTATTAGTTATTACTTATTAGTATTTAATATTTTGGTCACGACTATCAATACGTTGTTAATTTTTGTTCAGACCATAGCTAAATATACATGATTATTGCAATAGTACCCCCACTATATTATTTAAACACGTTAAGGAATTAAAATGGCAGCGTAAGGGGACGACCTATTATACTGGCTATACTAAGATATGAACTATCGAAATGTGCAATAACCTTGTTATTTAATTAATTAAAAGGTGATTTGGTTTGATCAGAATGGCAGCATAAGGGTAAAGTCCATATCTTAGTTTATGTATCATCGTATAGCCAGTATATAGGTCGTCCCCTTATGCTGCCATTTTAATTTCTTAATGTGATAAAATGATACAGTGGGGGTACTATTGCAATAATCTTATATATTTAAGGCATGAATTTACCTATGACTGATTATACAATTGTTCCTGTTAATTTTTTATTATTATTAAACAACTAACTACAGAATCGAACTCACCACAAGAAATACAAAATTATATATCACATGCAGATTGTAAACAAAAATTATTCGAGTTAACCAGAATGTTTTATTCGGGTTTTAGTTAATTCGGGTGTTTTGAAGACAGAATAATTCGGATTGTATACGGGTTTCAGCCTTTTGGGTGTTTGATTTTTTAAGGGTTTTTAGAAGTGTTAGGGGTTCCGGTTAACTCGGGTGCAAAGCTGTGGTTTTTGGACAGCCACAGTTACGCCACCTAAAATCTAATTAGCCAAGACTCAAGAGACCTCCTAAATATACGTATTGCATATTATTATTAATTATTATTATTATTACGTAAAACTATAATATTATAACAACAATCAACGATACGACGACGGAAAAGATAACATATTTTATACGTCTCATGCACAGTATTATAAGCGATTTTGTTTCAGGGCGCCCCGCCAAAAGCTTTACCGTTTCGACTTTTTGCCTGCGTCATTCGTATGACGATACATTATTATAGTAATAATAATATTATAATACCTATTGGCTATTGTAAGCCCGCGGCTGCAAACGAATTGTGTTCCAAATACTGAATTATGTCCCCAAGTTTTTTTTAGGTTACACGAGTTGCGTCCCTGTGTTATAATCATTATAATAATATTTCAATAACTTTTAACTAAAAAGTTAAGCTAACCTACAATAATAATTATTGTTGTTTCGTCTAATTAATATAAATAAAAAGTATAAAATACAAATTATTAAAAAAGTACAAATTATTTTAATAATATTACACATTAGGCAAAAATTTAAATGACACAGTTTTTATAAATGTGAATCGTGAAATTTGACCATTATTATATGCATTTAATTTTTGACTAAGAAATAAATATTTTTCAAGTGTCGTCTTTGATAATTGTCCATTGCTTCTAATTTTAATGTAAACATCACATTGCCAATTCTTTATCACTTCCATAAATGGAAATATATTGAGATGGCTTGAATAGAACATCGAAATAAATTTTGAGTGAAATGCTTCACAACTATTAGTTGTGCCTAGCATTGAATTGGATGATTCTGCCCATACACGTGGAGGGAATAAATCATAATTCATGACATAGTTATCCATTAAATAAGGTAGCAAATTTTAGAACTTCGGAATTATTTGAAACATCACAAGACATTAAATCAAACACAAATGCATTTTTTACTTCATCTGGACTGAGAAATGGCAAACCAAAAACGTGCTTTAAAAATGTGCTTATCTCGGATGATTGATCCTTATATTCAGCGAATAAACCGAGTTCTTGAATTTTACGCCACCAACTCTAACCGAGTTGGAAGCGACAGCCTTTAACTTCTATTGTTGGCCACACGTTAGTGATAGCAGTATTAATTGCTATTTCAAAATCCACGAGAATACGTTTTACATTTAAATCAACAAAATATTTTTTTATATGTTCGAAAGCTACAAAATATGATTCTTGTCTTTTATTCGGCAATAATATAAATAATAATGGTGTATACTGTTCATTTTTAATAGTATGTATTGTAAACATTTGGTAAAAAAATTTCGGAGCACTCTTAAATGTGCCATCAATGAACCAAATTTCTGATTTAGCCAATAATTCTAAGTTCGTAGAATAGAAAAATCCAATAATATTATTTTGACGATCATTAAAAAATGTCATATTTTCCCCTCGGTTTGAAATTATTTGTAGATGTTCAATTATTTCATGTACATCAAAAATGGATTATGGTAGTTTTGGTAAAATATGAGATCGAGCTTGATACATGTTACCACGAATGCGAGAAACGTCGTAAGAAGTTAGTGTTTCCGCGTCTTCCTTGCGTAGCTCATTGTGAATTAATTTACATGGTCTATCATACACATTATCTATAGCTTTTCTTTTTAAAATATTACTCATTTTTTGTCTATTTAGAATAGGCATTTCAAGTTTTTCGTGATTTTGATGAATTTTGCGTTTATTATTATAATATGCAGCTGACTTAACACCGTGCAACGAGATAAGTAATCCGCTACGCGGATGCAGACTTACGGCAGCGACCGTTCCGAAGCCCCGTTTCTCCCACTTTACAACGTGTTACATACTAATACTAATACTATATAACGTTGCCGAACGTTGACGGTCGTGATCGTGCAACGTCGACATGTCAAATAGGTGGGGGATGCGCGGGTTCGACAGCGACTTTGTCAGGAAACGGGTTACTTCTCTCGTGGCACGGAGTATGCCTGACCAACACTTCTTAAGTCTAAAAAAAAAGTAACTTAACTTTTTAACTCGTTAATACCCATCCTTTATATTAGTAAGAAATAACTAGTAAGGAATTATTACAAATGTTATCGTTAAGTTTGAAAATACTTATTTAATGAAGCGGATAATGTAAACATTGATTGTTGACTGTTGTACACTTATTTATCACTCTATTCACTACAGTATCATAAAAAAACAACAGTTTCGTTATATTATTATACTAGTACACAATACACTCATACGAATAAATAGTTAACGCCTACAGCGAAACATCAGGTATAGACGTCGTATATTGTATGAATTGTAATTTAACATAACCTATGTTATCGCTATATGTTATATAATATTATTATAAAGATATAAAGATTTATATAATATATCCTTTTTAACTCAATAGAATCTATTTATAATTTATGATTATTTCTTTAAATGATATAATTTATTTTATAAAAGGTACATATTTTCATTATGTCAATGTCAAATTCAGAAATTTTTAATTATAATTATGTTAAATTATTGGATCAATTATTGCCGCCCGGTTGAAAAACATTATTATTAAATAACACTTGAAAAGATTCGAAATGGACTGGTTTTCATACTAAAAATTAAAAAGACCTATTTTCATTCGGCAACGTACTGAATAAAATACTGATCTATCTAATTATGTGATATGGATTTTGAAAACAAGTTTGGATTCCTTATTGTCTGTAGGTACTCTTATTTACATACTTCATACAACAAGTTTGGACATTCACTCACAAAAATTTGACTTAAAAAATGTTAAGATATTATAAGCTATAACTATATTTTCAAACAAAAAAACATAATATTATAAGATGTTCAGATTCGTTTTCAGTATCAAAATACCTAAAATCTTAGATTGTAATACACTAATACCTTAGGCTTGGAAAGTAATATGAAGTTCCTCATACGTTGATCTTGCAAAAATTAAAAAAAGTTTAACATTAAGTCCATCGTAATATTAAAAGTATTGTAAGAAATCTATTTTACTATTGTTACGCCCTTACTTAATATTGCCTATAAGGCTTTATAATATATTGTGACATTGTGTGTTTGTACACTTATTATAATTAATATAATATAAACCATAATTAAACATAGATATCCTATATTCATATACGAGTATACGACATGCATGATACATTTTTCAAATGTTCAATAAACATACTGTCACATTTTAAATTACAACCAAAATCTAATATGAATTTACTTAAGTCTGTATATAAACGCATAGCCCATGCATGTTTAACTTTTTATGCATTATTCATAAATAAAAACACAATTACGTAAACGTTGTAGAATTACCTTCAACTTTCAAGGAAAATTAATCTATGGATACAATACATATACATGAATAGGTACATGATAAATTAATATTATAACGAGGCATAAATAAACCATCCATACAACCATACGCGGCGACTTCATATGTTTATATTACATCTATAATGTAAGCAACTGCGGTGGTAATAGAGAGAAAAACAAATCAGCGTTTGGGTAAAACAATTTTGCGAATATTATAGCTTACATGCATGAATTTGATATACCTAAATATTCTACATAATAATAATAATAATATATTATAATATCATGTAGACGGTGTCCTATGGGCCACAACGATTTACTATTTTTAACTGGTGAGTGGTGACATATAATATGAGTATAATATGACGTATAATGTATACTATATTATATCATATTAAAATGTTAACACCAGACGGAGGACGTATTATGATGGACTTTAATGGTATTATCGAACATATTTTGAACACAGTGCGGATACACGAGCCAACAGTTTATTTTTCCGGACAAACCGGCTTGAATACAACTACCTCCGGGGATTTTGGGTGATACACTACGATTAAGATACCTACGCGCGTTTAGTGGGTATTTCTGACATTCGCTCGCGCGGAATCAAACGATAGGGATACGATATCGCGCGTGTACGGCGTAGGTACAATCCACGATAATACAGAGAACAATATTAATATTTTATTATCTACATCGTGGTACAATCAAAGAATTCGGTTTCCCACAATCGTTGATAAACTGCGACTCAATAATAATTTAGGTAGGTTCGTACATTATGCGTTGTCGGTGCCGTGCGCATAACGGAAGTACTAACACACGTGTTCGCGTGAAAGGTGAAACGCGTGTGGTTTTTTACGCATGCCGCAATAAGCCGAATTATAACCATGTGATAATAGTATATGCATACGGCTGCAGTTGTATTCCTCGGAATAATGCAGTATTCGCGCATTTACGGGTTTACAGTTTTACGGGAAAAATTATTTAATATTATTATAATTGTATTTCCGGGGGAAAGAAAAACATAAATGGCGAGAGAATTGAAAACCGAACGACCGTATGTGCGTCGTCGTATATTCGCTCTCTGCACGCAACGATCCGCGCGTGTACGTATTATTATGTAGCCGCTTCCCGCTGCGGCGGCGGCGGCGGCGGGTGTGTGACCTCAGCTCGGGGAAATACCCGACGGGAAACGGCCGCCGTCGCCGCTGGTTTTTTAAACGACCTACCGCCATCATCATCGGCGGCGGCGGCGTCGTCGATGCGATATAATAATAATAATAATAATGATATAGGATACACCTAGTATAACGATTACGATTTGCTAGACGACGGCCACCGCCGCAACCACCGCCCAGGCAATCAGGCACACGCTACGTCGCTTCGGTTTTCCCCGTTTGTTAAATTCCTCGGCTGCGACGCGTTTCGATCGTGAAATAGGTGAATGTTAGGTACGAGGTACTTGTAAAATATTGTACTGCGCATTGTACTGTCGCCGCCCGCCGGCGATTATGTTCGAACTTCAAACGGCATACATCGCGACAGTGGCTGCCCGAGTGCGGCACCGACATAAACGTTGTTCACGTCGCCCGGACGCACATCAATCGTATCATTGCCATTGATAATTATTATTGACGTGTTTTGCATATTATTGTTATTATTACGTAAAACTATAATATTATAACAGCAGTCAACAATACGACGACTGAAGCGATAACATATTTTATACGTCTCGTGCACAGTTTTATAAGCGATTTTGTTTTAAGGGCGCCCCGCCAAAAGTTTTACCGTTTCGACTTTTCGCGTGCGTCGTTCGTACGAGGGTACATTATTATAAGTAGAGGTTAATAATATAATACCAACTGGATATTGTGAGCCCGCGAGTCGCAACGGCGGTATACATGTTAAATATTTAAAAAAAATTCAATCCGGGACGCGATCGTCGAAACCAACTATACAGTTCCTACACCACTTTCTAGCTTTCGCTAATAAATAACACAAAACATTACAATTAACAATAGTTTATTTTTTATTGTTATCTTTCCACCGCAAACGACGACTGACGAGTAATATTATTGTCTACCGATCGTTGCGATAGTTTACGTCGTTTACGACCGTTGTGCCAGTGCGTATGCTTTTGACATGATCGCGTAGTCTGTTACACTCATTATATGCACCTGAGTACCTGATCAACACTGGTGATCTACAACAGCTACACGGATTCCGGATACTATAACAATTGTTAATATTGTTATTCATTTACAACGACGGATATCGGTTGGTCCCGTCAATCCTTAAAGGATGCGTTTACCCGACCACGGATTCGCATTGATCGCTACAGATGCACGCGTTTTCGTCGACGAGGTGTCGACAAACAAGATGTTGTCAACGATGGTTGTTCGCAAACTGTTTTTAGGTATTTATGTTTTATATTAGTCAGGGCTGTGCACTAAAAAAATGTCAAAATAATTCATAGGTGCAAATTGACAAACATTTTTGGGGGGACTCAAGCCCCCTCCCATAGGCCATATTACTTAGTACCACAGAATATAAAAATTAGTACTAATTACTAGATTTTGAACTAGGGGGACTTGACTGACATTTGGAGGGACTAAGTCGCCCCCAAGCCACCCCCCCCCTATTTGCGCCAATGCAAAATATGTTTTAAAAATAAAAACAATTTAAAAGTTTTAATATAGGCAAGCTCGACTTAAGGGAGGGGGGTCCGGGGGGCCCACTGTAGTCAATTAGATCAAATAAACCTCTTATTATAACTCATAATAATATGCAGTATATAGTACTATAAATATAAATGTAATGACTAATGTGTACATTATCTACCCGAATATTGCTTACACATTATGATGGTGAAATGGTAAATAAGTTTAGAATTGAAAACCCACAACATAATTATCGATAAATTTTGCTCTGAACTAGACACACAAATTGAAGCTTACAATTTTTCATTTGTTACAATTGAAGTTGTGCTTGTGTGTTCCAATTGTTAACACAACTTATAAAGAAAACGATATCGAACAAAGTATTAAGAACTTTATAGTTTGTATTGACATATAAGAAATATGAAGATATTTATTATTTACATAAAAAATGAAATAAAACAGTTTCAAGAGTATTATTTTTTATGCAGTCATGCAGACAATCAATTAAAGACTAACATTTAAGTATACAAGTATACTTGATCTTTGGAAATGATTTATTGAAAATTAATTAATTGATGTCTTTTCAATATTTATATATTGTACTTAAAATGTTTTTAACTATACCCAAGTTCAAACTGTTCAGCCGAAAGAGCTTGTTCAAAAATCAATAGAGTTAAGAATAATTATAGATTACAGATTTTAGATCAACCTTAAACCAAGAAAATTTAACTGCGCTTATGGTACTGGCATCTGAAAACGATATTCTTCAAACAATAAATTACGAAATAATTATTAAAAGATTTTGTCAAACATAAGCGAAGAAAAAAGCTTGTAAATTAGAATTTATAAATAAACTGATACATTTAATCATTATTTATTGCTATGTACCTATATATATATATTAAATCTATAGATTAATTATTATTATTTTTTGTACATGGGGCTCACTTAAAACTTTGGCTCCTGGGCCTCAAAATGTCTTAATCCGGGCTTGAATATAGGTACCTATAGGCTATAATAGGCTATAGGTTATAACTATATAGTAAAACATTTTATAGGTAACCTTCATTTAAGTAAAATAATAATGAAAAAAAAGGTGGGTACTGTAATCACTATAATGGATGTGATACATTTGAATTCAGTTATGTAAAATCATTGTAGACCTACGAAAAACGATTTTGAGCGAAGACCTGTCTGTCAGCGTATACTACTATTTACTAATATAGTATATATTTTTATGATATTATTGCTATAATGCTATTAAAGAAACTTTATTTTTAATTATACACTAATTTATGAGTAATCTAATCTTCAATTTTTTAGTTTTTTTATAATTTATCGACAATAACAGAAAAAACTTTGAAAAACTTGACATTTTGTCATACCAATAAGAAGCTCAGTCAAAATATTTTGAAAATTTCATCATGTATGGAAAGTTGTCATATATACAATTGGTGAAATTTTAATGTATCTATAGTTTATATTTTTATCAAGAAAACTAAATCAATCTTATCGAAAACTGGTTTTGCGTAAAAATCACCGTTTTTCCTTAATTTGTGTTTTTGTGTTTCCCGAAACTCTTGAAAAATACTAAGAATTTTTTATTTTTTATTTTCCATGGTACCAATTAGATATTCAATTTCCTAATAAAAAAATTGCTGAAGTAGAAAATCAAAGCATTTTTACTGCCCCAAAAGGTGATGATAGACACAAAAATTAAAAATTAAATTAAAAACATATCATTGTAAAATCAATACATTTATTGCTCTGCTTGGAGTCTGAAACAACTTTTATAAGGAAATAACAATTTTTTCTTTTCTATATTGCTAGTACGGAATGGTGTCTGGTATTAACTATACAAATATGCTTAGTTAGTTAAATTTGAATAATTAAAGTAACTACGCAGTTAAATATCAGTTAAATACGCAAACCAAATTTTGATAGAACTTAAAGTTAATTCTTACTAACAGTTAAACAAAAATCACGTAAATGGAATAAATTCACGGTTTTAATTAGTATTTATAATCAATGTTATAATATATTAATATTAAAATAATAATATTGTGATGTGCTTATCTTAATAGTTAATAGAACACTACACCCGCATACCAGTAATTGTCTCCCCTCAACACATACCAAAAACTGTTTTGCGCGACGTCTAAACGCACTGCGGTATTTTTGCCGTCAAGTCCAAACGCTTTTATCCAAACGATTTTTACGTCCACAGACCACAGTCAATACACATAAGTTGTTTGGTTGGTCTTCAATCTTCGTGGTCTTCTAGGAAGGTGTCTTGAGGTTGCAGGCGCGGTTTTAATCTATAGGTTTGGAGGTTTTTCGACGATTTTGAAAATTCGCCTTAGGTATTATTTAGTCTATAAACTATAATCTATATCGTGGAAGTTTATGAATTGATTTTTGTTATTCACGGAATGCCTCCATCAGTCAATCGGCTTCTCCTCATGGGATTTTTCTCTTTCATAAATGTATAATAATTAGGGAACGGATTTGAATGCAAATTGCATTTTTTTCTGAATGTCCGAAAATATTGGTTTCCAAGCAAAAAGTTCATTTCATACATCAAAGAATTAAAAAATGTAACTTTTATTTTGCATTTTTTTGCATTTTTTGCATTTTTAAGACTTAAATGCATTTTTTGAAATTTTAAGTGCATTTTGTGGTTTTTAAGTAATTTTTTCAACATTTTTTCCACATTCATTCTAAAAAAAAATAAAATACCTAAATGGTAAAAGGTAAAAGTATAACGAATATACCTATCTAAATGGTATACCTATTAAATTTAAATTTTTTAGGGTAAAAAGAAGATGGACAGAAGATAATTGAAAGTTAATTAATAAGTTTGTATTGTATTTAAATATTTTTTATTAGATTTTTCATAATAAATTGTTTTTATAAGTTTTAAATTCAAAATTTTGTTTTATTGAATATAAACCCATTTTTAAAGTTTTTTAGGGCATTTTTTTAGTGCATTTTTTGATGTCAAAGCATTTTTTTAAGGCATTAAATCGTATTTTTTTAAGGCATTTTTCTTGTTTTTTAGAGCATTTAAATCCGTTCCCTAATAATAATATATTATATTATTTTATCACTTGTCAATAACTCTTATTGTAAATATTTTACAGATTGTTTTATTTCCAAAATAATAAAAAATAAAGATTTGTTATCCATGACCCATGTTTATATATACATAGAGTGTGATCCAGGTCGTTGTGAAGCTGTTTATACCAAACAAGGTTTTTATTGGGAATTTATTTTGGAGATTTCGTAATTTAATGATATATTATATTATGATAAAATTTAATTTAATTCCCTTATTATGATCAATACTTTTCCAAATAAAGACTCATTATTATTATAAAAATATGCTCAGTATTGGCTATTCTATAATAATGCTTTATATCATAATAGTGTTTTCACATTTTTAGAAATAACAATGAGTGCAGATTCTTTATAGTTTATTTTTGATAATGAGCCAGTTGGTCTTCTGGTTAGATTTTTGTATTTAAACTGTAGTATTTTTATATAACAAATACTACCATGAAAAAATAAACTTGTTTTTACGACACTTTCTAAATAGTTTATTATGCATTACTGCTGTTGGTTTTTCACAAAATAAAAAGGCATTTTTATGGTTTAGCCATTCATGTATGTATATTATGACACAATGCCATTTTACATTTACATAGATAATGTTTTAAACACAAAACAAAAATACATATTTTAAAATAGTGTTAGTACGTGGGTAATGGTAATACATATAACAACGTGTAATCATTGGGTTTTCACACTATTTAAATGGTATAAATATATAACTGTATAAGAATTGAGACACTGAATACGCATCTAATACTTTAATCAGGTAACTATCACCTATAGTCATATTACCTAACTTAATACCTAACATAATCTACTTTATCACTTTACAAAAAAAGGGTCAAGGGGGATCCATCCCCCATATCATCCCCGTAAATACGCCACTGAAATAAGCAAACGTAATAGTAGTACCTAAAATATATTTTTATTTAGGTATAATTAATATTTATTACTATAAAAACAAAAAAGTAATGTGGCACTTCAACATTTGAGTAGTATAGCTTACGTATATGTAATATCAATATTATCCTAATAGTAGTATTTATAATAAACTTTATAAGTTTTTTAAAATTTTAAGCATTTTAATAGGTAAACAGAATAATGGTACGGTCTATTGTGTTTTGAATAAAAGAAATGTAATAGGCGAACTATTGAGACTATAAAATATTTTATTTTCAGTGGTTCAAAAAATGGATAAATATAAATTCATAATAGTTACAATAGTTACAATAGTTTCCTTATGGTATTTAAAAAAATATCCATTGTCATTTCTTTATTTTAGCAACTATTAATAGTTTATATTTTTAATTTATTTTCTTAGGATTTAAATTAGTAGATTCATGACGTATTTTTTCAATTCTTTCAAAACTTTCCATTATAACAAAATTGTGGGAACGTGGAAATAATCTAAACGCGGTACGGTTGCACTAGGTTGTATAAAACCCATACAAATATACAAAAGGTATCTTTAATCATCGTTATCGACAATGTCATTTGCTGTTGTATATTAGAATATTAGATTAACACTTTCCTAAAATACCTTGCAGTACTTATCTAACGTGTAAATATTTTAAATTATTGTTTTTTTTTCTAGTTAAAGAAACCCTGATTTTTAACGACCGTACCAATTTTCTGACAATCATTTTAATAATACCCAATTTAATATAATTACGAGATTTATGAATACAGATATTATTATAATAATCGTAAGTACATGAAAAGTGTAGTTAGTGATTAATAATCAGTTGCTACTTGCTAGTATAATACTATAATAGTATTTTACTATTAGTCTTCTGAAAATTCTTACAAATGTATGCTTTTAGTTTCTAATGTAACTCGTTCATTTTCTCGTTCCTATAAAAAAGTATCTAGTTCCTTGCCTTAGTTTAAATTATAATTTTAGTTTAAACTTTACAAAATTATTTTTACTACACATCGTAAATATTTTAATTTAAAGTACAAATGTACACATAATATTATTTCTCTATTAGATAAAAAACTTGATAAACGAAATTTTTCCATGTAAGAAGAACAAACGAATTACAATATTTTGGTTCCTATTCCTAAAAATAAGAAATTAATTTACGTTTCTATTCCTTTAAAAATAATGGAATTAACTCCGTCATTTCAAAATTGTATAATTTTTTTTTTCAATTATGTAATTGTTCAAAAATATTGCTATCAGTTTATTCCGTGATCTATGGGTCATGCAAAAATGAGGGGAAGGTCGCATGTTTGACATGCCTGATATAAAGTGTATTGTATATAGTATATTGTATGTACCTACTTGAAATATGTTACATGCAAATTGTAAATTTAACGGATCTGAGTGACCTGAATTCGGCGAGCCCTATGCCCATACATACGTATTATTATATTACATTATTGATGAATCATGATTTAGTATTCGGGTATTCCACTCTACTTATGATTTTTTGAGCACATCTACAAAAAATATTTGAGTCCCAACTTCCCCGCCCCACCACATTATTATCATTATATTTATTTTTTATATATTATTAGGAATGGGCCGATACTAGAACCGATACTCGATATTGGCCGTAATCGGTGATATCGGTTTTTTTTTGAAACCAATATTTGAACAGATACCAAAAAAAAAAAAAACAACCGAATCAATCAACATAATAGCATTGATTATAAATTTGTAATACTTTCTGATATCGGTTTTTATCGGTAGCATACATCGGAATGCGTAATTACCGCCTGGCGCTTAGTGTTGACATGACAAAATATTATAATATTAAATAAAACATAATATACTTTGTCATGAGCGTATACGTTTACATTGTGCACGCATACAGTCCTATTTCTATTGCTGCGTTATCGTCGTCGTCGGCATTTCCTAATAAAAACACTATTTCCGATTTCGTCATTTCATGTGGGGTACACCCACTAATAAATCCTGACACAGACTATTTATTAAGTTTAAATTAATCCATCGTCATTATCAAGTGATATAATAAAATATGTATTTGGAGATAATTTAGAAAATGTGTCTATTTTTCACAATTTGCTATGCAAGCACCTTAAAATAAACATGGTGATGAAATAAATAATGCAATTATTAACATATCGTTGCCAGGGCAACTAAAAACGTTTTTAAGTTAGGACAGTGTCAAAAGATCGTGACCATTTTCTGTTTCCCACAGAATTTTTAGATGGTTTACCACTACCTCCGCACAGTTTGGTATTAAAACAATAAGTATTACTATCGTAATACTCTTGAGAAATTTAAATGTAGTGTCCAATCTAATGAATATTGAATAGTACAAGATTTATTATACGAAATGATTTAGGGGGGGGGGGAGTAAATTTATAAATCAGCTTAGACCCGTAGGGGCTCCCCCCCACACCACCACTTGTAATCAATTTTACGGTTATCGTTACGGTATAGGTACTCAACAGTAAATCAACAACTCAATGCTAATTAATTATTTAATATGGTATTTGATAATTACCGAGGTACGATCGTACAATATTTTCGGTAATTACCTAGGTACTGTATTTTTATAGTTACTAAAAATACTATACAACCGGTAGTATCATAGATACAAAAGTAAAAATTTCTAAGTAGTTTTCAAAAGCGCCGTGATAAACAAAAGAAAAATTAAGGAAAAACGGGAATTTTTAAGCAAAATCTGTTTTCGAGAAAATCGATTTTGGTTTTTGACCAAATAATTTGACTCTTTTTGAGCTGTTTACGTTCATTGTCAGTTTTCAATTTTTTTAGTTTTTTTTTCGACAAATATCAATAAAATTTTATTTATAGGTTAAAGAAGCTTGAAAATTTAATAGAAGGCTCCTAGGTTATTGTTTCAAAGGAAGATGAAAAAAATAAAAATCCTTAGTCACAGTTTTTATTTATAAGCATTTAAAGTTCAAATCTTGACAAAATACGGAAAAATCACGAAAATTAGCAAATTATTTTGAGTTGATACTTCATAAAATTTTTTCTTTTTAAATCTAAGATTTGAAAATGTAATACAAGATTATCCATAAGTTTGTCTACCTTTATTAAAAAAAAAAAATATCTACAAGAAAGTCAAATTAAATTTTTATGATCGTTTGAAATTCATATTTTTACAACATTTGATATTCACTTGGTTTATCATGTAACGATTTTCTTATTTTGTTGTAATTAAAAAACTTTATTTGTTGAGTAAAAAAGGGTGAAAATTTAATATAAGGCTCCTGATATATCGTTCTAATAGCAGTTGAAAAATATTAAAAATATATTGGCACAATTTTTTTTACAAGCATTTTAAGTTCAAATTTTGGCAAAATTTATCAAATATATAATTTAATAATTATTTTGTAGTAAAAAATTTATAAAATGTTCAACTTTTATAGCTAAGGATTAAAAATTTAAAACAAAGTTCCACGTAAATAGGTTATATATAAATTACTTTATTCACAATAATATCATCAAATATACTTGGTAATATCATATAGGCTGACTGACCGTTTTCGCTCAGAATTGTTTTTCTTATACAATGATATTATATCATTAAATTCAAATTTAACACCATCCATTACAGTGACCCACTTGTAACCTACTGTACAGCAGAGCGACATCCACTTAACCACCTTTTTTTATATTTATTTTTGCATATAATTATTCAACAAACTTAATAACTGTAGACCGGCAGCGATGGGTATTTCAGCTAGTAACAATATTAATAACCAAATGTCCTATCTGGTCTGTCTTTTTAATACTGCACCCCTAAGAACTTTTATGGTTTGCGAATCTAGGGTCAAATAAGGATCAATAAGGTTTGAGATTTTTAAGGTTGAAAAAGATCTCTCTGGTAGATACTGGCAATGTTCAAAACTACAAAATTTTTGAATTAAAAATTAACTCTGTATTTTTAAAACATTTTCGGTATCAAACTCATAACAAAAAAAAAATCCCGATATTAAATGTTGATATTTGAAGTTTCGAATTTTTTTTTACAAAATACGCCACTGGTATTACAAACAATCGAATTCTTAAATGTAATTCAAAGGGATAAGGATTAGTGTAATTATAGGATTTAAATTTTAAAACAATTATTTTATTATTGTTATTATTTACACTGCAGGTCGCTTAAGATCGTTTACGATCTTACATTTTGTGTATAGAGAAAAAGAGAACGGTTATTTATTTATTTAAGTTAAACTTTAAACTTCATACTTTTAATGTGGTCCACTGCATCAAACTTCTTAAAGCGTTGCATATATTTTTTGTTTTTATTAAGTAAGTCCGGCTACTATGGACATTGCCCATTAGCCATTAGCTGTTTTTGTTTGTATTGGGGAAGAGCGGTTGTGGTTAGATGTGTGGCAAGGGTTTATTGCTAGAAATCCCGGGCGGTCACCCATCCGGGAGCTATCAACACCGGCCGATACGTACACTCAGGGCGTTTCCGCAGTTGAGTGTACGGACCGCGCCACACCACGCCTTAGCATTGTGCTATACTGCCGATGTATGTTATTATAGTTGTTGTAAATTTGTTGTCTGCTGTAAACTGTAAACTGTAAACAGTCAACAAGTTACAACCGTAGTGGCGTTGTATATTATGCTTAAGTAACTTCTGTGAGTATTGAGTATGAAACTCTGAAGTGCGCGCCAGCTCCCTTCACTTTCTATTCGTATTTCTGTTATAGTAGACATTTTAGAATGGATTGGCCATTTGTGATTATCATACGGGAACCAACATGACGTAATTATAGAGGTCTTATCACAAATAAATAAGGGGGTTTTCGCGAAGGTACCGAGAGCAAACCGTTTACTAAAAGGACGTTTTCGTGGTTGTTTTAGGTTAAAATTGTTTACTGTTTGCTAAAATATTAACTGATATGAGCAAACGGTGATATAAACATTTACTTGGTACCTCTGATAATAATGATAATTTAATAATTGTGAATAATCCGTATCTTACCTGCGGTTATTCGTTTTGGCGACATACCACTATTATCATAGAACGTTGCTTTATATCAATTAACGCTTTGGTGAACCGTTTGCTCTCGGTACCTCCGCGAAAGCTCGTGTAAAATACATGTATGTATAAATATATATTATGATAAGACCTCTGCTAGAATGAGAGGTAATCACGAACTACTACATATAGTAGTTCGTGGAGGTAATGATAAAAATCAAGGACTAAGATATATCTTGGTCAAGGTGTATTGATAAGATGTCGTCAATTGTTTGAAAACTTGATTGAAAATTTTACTACAGATAGTCGTCACTACCGGGAGCGCTGTATGTCCTAAAGAGGCCGATAAATGAACAGTCTTGTACACCAAAGCTATAGAAAATTGAAAATATATTATGATTTAAGGAATAAAATTCAAAATTTTTCATTGCGTAATGACTTCTATGTTCTAAATTATTTATATGCATGTATTTAAATACTTTCTTTTAATCAAAAACAATTATTAATATTATTAAATATTGTCATTTTTAAATTTCCTATTAAAAAAAAATATATGAAAAATGTGAGAGTTAATTCACTAAATTATCATACATAATACCATTGATTATACATGGGCCCCGGATTTCCTTCCCCTAGATCCGGTACTGTAATAAAATAACACATTTAACAATTTTTTCTGGTGTAAATATTATTAATTTCGACTATTG
Source organism: Sitobion miscanthi (assembly GCA_008086715.1). Lineage (NCBI taxonomy): Eukaryota > Metazoa > Arthropoda > Insecta > Hemiptera > Aphididae > Sitobion > Sitobion miscanthi. The sequence goes on from CM017800.1 coordinate 16,255,836, forward strand.
CTAAGAGTGCTTAAACTTAGTGTTTTACATAAGCGCAACTAGGGAGGGGTGCAGGACTTAGACCACCCCAAAACTAGTCACTTCTCCCTAAATATAAATTTATCTTTAAACTCATATAAATTGTCAATACATAACATACATTCTAAAAAATAAATAACAATAAAGCATTAATTTAGCATATTAGACAGTAAAATGTTGTGCGTGACATGCATATATTCAAAATTCAACTCCAATACTAACAATACTTTTTACTAGTTTCATGTTTTGTAAAGTGTAATTTTGTAGTCAAGTATTATATTTGACCATTGCGAACTGCGGATAGCTACAATTGCAGTCCAAATTCAGCCTAATTACTTTTTTAAAAATGTAATAAATTATATTACATCTGACATTAAATTTGTATAAAATGTAGTAATAAATACATTTAATGTAACCATGAACAATATTTCTCTATTATAACAAAATAACTAAAACTGTTATACTTTGTTAAAATATCTAATTTTGTTTAATAATTATAAGTTCTATAAATAATAGTAAAATGAATTACTTTTATGACAATAATATTATACAATATGCTTAGTAATACAGGCTGGCAGACAGTCTTTGCTCAGAAATTTTTTTCTCATGCAATAGTTTATCATTGAATTCATATTTCACATTAAAGTAACTTCTTCCTCAATTATGAGGTATACACGAAACAAACTATATAGGACTTTTCCTACTTCCCTCTGTTTTATTGATGTGAATTATGTACTATAATGATACATATTTAACATTAATTAATAATAATATCATAATAATGAATAATAACTGGACATATTTTTTAAGTAGAATTATATTATTTAAAATATATAAAGAAAGAAATTTAATTATGGACCTATAAATTATTATTTAATATATATTTTTAACTCGTCCAATAGTTATCAAAAAAAATTATTTAACTTTTGTAAATTAGGTGTTTAAGTTAAAAGTATTTATGCATATTATACTAAACTTTAGAGGACCATAGTTAATAACCTAGTGAACCAAAATTGATTATTTGACTGTCAAAATGTTTAGAAAAAAAGCTTTACCGGTATCCATAAAAATATAGTGGTACCATTTGAAAAAATAAAATCGATTTTATTTTTGGTACAACTGCGTGTTTAAAAATTTTGAAAATGTTAGAATAAAATTGCCTGTTAAAAATAAAGAAACAAGCGTCTTTTTTTATTTTAACGAAACTCCATATCATTCTTAATTGTTTAAAAAAAAAATCCCGCGTACAATGACGTAAGATACACTCTGTATATTTTTTGTATAGTAGAAATTATACAATAATATAAAGTCATTAATATGTAATGATACAATTATTTTGAAGTTAAAGTTGAAAGGGGGCTAAGTGTATAGTGTCCCGGGGCCCAAGTAATCCTTAATCCGGGCTTGATTAAAACTCGTTCAATTTTTAAAATGTTTATTTTTTTAAAAATGAAAATATTAAATTTTGCATGAATACTAAATTACATATTATTTTTGTTTCACATATTATATCATCAATTTGTACTTACGACTATTTCAATTCACATTCTTCAATGAAGAAGGGATGCAGCAATCAGGGTCGTTCACATTTTCATTACTTTTATCATTTTTATTTGTTTTATTAAATTTATTAAATATACTAAAAATATTTAAACAAGTAATATTATACACGTACAAAATTAAATATAAATAACACACTAATAAATTGTTGGTATTTATGTAGAAAATAGAAAGAATAAATTAATCAATATCGGTACTATTGTCATTTGTCACAGAGTACAAAACACTCGAAAACACGATTGAACCAACGAAATTGACTATCCTTGATTCATAGAACTGCACTACCATCACAGAATAACCAGAAGGCTCACTTAATGAGAACTCAAAAATCCGTGAAAAATCTTTGGGATATCAGTGTGGCCAGGATTTGTAATTTATGATTTACCATGACAAAATAAATTACATTTATTTGACTATTAACGGGTAATGTGTTTTACTACTTAAAAGTTAAAAGTTAAAATTCAACTTTTTTTTTTAGTTTTACTGAAAAAGATTGTTAATTATTATAATAAAATAAAATTATATAAAATATTTATTGTACCAATAAGTTGTAATACGGTACCACAGATTATTCTGTGGTTGTACAATTTTTTATTATCTTTATACAGGCTACACTGATATCCCAACAGGTGTTGCAAATCTATCCCCCATAAGAACCCGTGTAAATTGAAAAAAGTGAGCCTTCTAGTTATTCTGTGCTACCATTAATAGACAGTTGAAAATTATCAAACTAAATTAATATTATTATTTTCATATCAATAAGCAACCATCATACTGAATACTGATATACAAAAACTAAATCCTATTCAGTATTCCACTAAGAAAATAATACAATATTTATTTTGGGTATTTCCAACACAACAGTTCACAGTTGGACGAGTATGATATTACATACTTACTCACATTAACATATATATATAATATATAATATACATATTATATTTATTTATAAACAGACTTATTACAAAGTTATAAATTATAAAATAAAAAATGTATCGAACATTTCAAGTCTATAATTAGCTCAAAACTAGACAAAATATTTAAAAATTTCTATCATTTTAGAAAATGTTAAAATAAACAGTCATAAAAAGTTACGAAATTATACATTATATAATATACATATAATGCAAATATAAATTATAATTACAGGCTCCAATTATTATAAATTATAATATATATCAGATGCTAACTCCAAAAAAAATAACATTTTAATTCATAGTTTTAACTTTTAAGGCATTTTGCATTTAAAAGTATGAAAAATAGGCCTTCATAGGACAGGAAGCGCGCTCTGGTGTCTATAGAACTGTGGTAATATTTTCAATCAAGAGTGTATACGTATAGGGGTCCAGAGTGACGACACCTTATTAATACACCTTGATCTTAGTATATCTTAGTCCATGATTAAAATAGTCTTTCTCTCTACCCGATTCCGGCACGCTTTCCTCTTTATTGTTACCATATCTATGGATATAACCTATCCATTCTTTAATATTTATGATTTCTGTTACTCATGGACCCACAAGTGGCCGGTCGCCAGTGCGTCCCTCCATCATATTATAATATTCTGACGGCCGAATGCCAACATAACTACATAAGTCATATAATATACTTAACAAGGTGTTACAGAAATGGTACTTAAACGTATGACAACAATTAGTAAAATTATGATTAGTAAATAATTTAAGAAGTATACGCATGTCAAAAAAATTCCCAAAAAAAATATTTTGAAAAAAGTTATTACGTTCCAAATGCATTTGATCAAGAAATATTGATATTTTAAAAAATTCTAAAAATAAACTACTTGACTTCGATAAATGTTTTTAGTATCAAAATTGTTCTTATAATCAGATTCACAAATTGGCTATTTTTAATATATCCAAGAAAATTTAAAAATGTTGATTTTCAGTGTTAAAAAAATAAAAATAATTTTTCGTATAATTTATGTGTAGCGGCAGTGGCGTGGCGAAGTGGAATATTTTATCGGGCAATTCACTTTTTGAATGACCTATCACCCCTTGATTACTTAATACAATAATTATTATTGAAGGTATTATTCTTATAAAAAATATCGTATTCAGATGAAATAAATGCTGTACTTTAATTTCACACTAAATCCAGTATTCACCCACCTACCTACTACTTTGAAATTATCGGGCAACTGTTCTTCAAAATAACGGTCGTCACGCTACCGTGTAGCGCAACTGCGCAAGACGTGACTATAAATTATATAATCGTATAAAAAAAAATGTAAATATTAATTAGAACAAAAGTTATTCCTATGCCGTAGCGGCAGCTGCAGGTTGATAGTTGATACTCGGTATACAGTGTTGGTACGTCAGATAATATACTACTTTATTCATATTCTGCGGTTGGTATCAACACGACCACGAACGCACGAACAGTCGTTGTCCAATGTCGATTCCCGTATTTTCGAGCAGTGATAATAATAATATCGTACCCAGTGCCCACTTAGATGCATAATAATATTATTATTATTTAGTCATTTACCAATTCACCATCATTACCATAATAATATCATAATAGGTATTCCGTCGTCGTTTTCTGTTCGCCGTGTTCGGTGTTCCCCGGACTCCGGGCAGACAGTCTCGACTTCACACGACGACGGGCGCCACTGGCTCGGCAGTAGTTGGCACGTTAGGCACTGTTTTTTAGCTTAGTACTTTAGTAGTGTTACTGCTATAGACTATTGTAACGATTACAGTAGCAATTGTGCGCCGCTCGTGTCCGTCGTCGCACGTAGTGAGAGTGAATAAGTTTGGCATACTGGCATGCATTTTTTTTCATAGCATTGTAGCAATCGAGTCTACGAATTCATACCGTCTTAAATTGTTATTATCTATCGATAGTTTTTTTGACCTAAAAGTTTTCCGTGCGTGCGGCCTGATCGTATCATAGTCTTCCGATCGTTTACAAACAATAATTTTTATCATCGTTCTAGTCCATTTGTGTTTATTTGTGTTCTGTATTGTTGAAAAATCTGTTTTGATTTTATTTTTATTTTTTAATTCGTTTTACTTTTTAATTGGTTTTTTTTTTAAATTACTTTTTATCGCCGTGTGTTTTTGATCGTGTTTTGTTTTCGAACCGATGATTACAGACGCTCTTCGTTTAATCAGTAGTACTCCAAGCTCCAAAGTACAACTACTACTCACTTCCCTACCGTCATAAAATATTTAATAATTATTAAACTATTACTCACCTAGTTTCCTTATTATAATAATATACGTCGTCGTCGGGGATTGGTTTTTTTCTCACTTTTTATTGACATAAAGTATGTGGTCTAAGAGCAACGCAGACAAACTAAAAATGGAACTTTCAGGCAAGCGGGAGAAACAACTGCAGTCCACTAAAAGTGAGAAGGTTGCCGAAGACAATTGTGACATAAAAATGGATTCTGGATTCTTGTCTGGTGCCAATTTGTCTTGTGATATGTCATCCAAAGAGAATATTGAAGACGACATCAAGCATGAAGAGCTCCTCAACGATAAACAGCAGAAGGAAACAACAAAAACAACCATGGACAGTGGGGTGGATATCTGCGTAACAGACGACTTGAGTGAATTGAATATTGACCAGAAAAAACCCTGTGACAAAAATATATGGCAATTTTATTTTCAACAGAATGACGATGGTGACACGTATGTACCTAAATATTTTATATTTATATACCTGCCTAATCTTTACCTAAAGCCATTTGATATCATCAAGTTTGAGCCTAAATATATATTCATAATCTCTCAGCCAATAATAATAATATCCTCGGTTATACTACCTATTGATTATATATTGCTGTCAAGTGTCGACAGTAGGTTGGTAATTCAAATCCCAGAGTCTTGTAATAGGTACCTATTTAGTTAAGTACCCATTAATATTTCCAACTTCTTTTTTAAATCTACCTAACTTGAGTATCTCGACAATTAGATATTTGGATGTGTCTGGTAAGATCACCCACATATAAGTATAAGGGCCTCAAAACGTATGCAATTTAAAATATTAATTATTTAGTTACCAATTATGCAAGCATTTAAAAAATTGTCTACAGGTATAATATAGGTAGAGAATTAACATTATTAAATATTACTACTAAGATTAATTTAGTAGGTATATTGCATTATTGCAGTGGCATCAAATTTTATATTGTGTTTAAAAAAATTATGATGGCACCTTTAAGATATATTATATTATATGGGTAGCCGGGTAGGCATATATTTTAGTGAAATCCACTTTTAAAAAGTCCTAGATTTTAGGATTTTTACGCCATAACTAATTATGTGTAGGAGTCGCCTGAAAATCTGTAAAAATCTTAGTTAATGTTGGAATCTAAATGAATACTTGTATATCAGCCTTAAAGTGTAACTTTTTTTATTATTATTATTTAATGGTAATGCTCAGGATAAGTTGACACCTATTGTAGGGGTTCATCTGGTCCTACGCATCGTTTATTGTGAACATCAAAAATATTTACAATCGTCCTTAAAAATAATCTGTTAAAATTATAAATGTGGTGTCTAATTTCCCTATTAAATTGTGACCTTTAGTCTACAATCTAACAATTAAGTGGACGTGATACCCTCATTTGTTCTCTCCATCTTACAAGTGCGTAACATAATAAATTGTATGCTTAGCAGAACACGTGTAGCCCCGTTAATTTAAAATTTATAGTGAATTGACCTCTTATAAAATCTAAAAGTAAGATTATTATCTAGACAATCTCATGAGTTTTTTATTATATTTTAATTTTAAAGTGAGTTATGAGTATTTTAAAATTGTGAATTGTTTGTACATCTTAAAATACTCATAACTCGCTTTAAAATCAAAATATAATAAAAACTCATGAGGTTACTTAGATATTTATCTTACCTTTAGATTTTATAAGAGGTCATTTCACTCTAATTTTTAAATTAACAGAGCTACACATGTTCTTCTGAGCATACAATTTTCTATATTACGTACTTGTAAGACGGAGATAACACATGAGGGTATCGCGTCCTTTTAAGAGGCCACATTTATAATTTTAACAGATTATTTTTAAGAATGATTATAAATTGTTATGATGTTCACAATAAACGATGCGTTTTAACCTTAAACTGTTTAAAAATGTCTGCCATCTCTTGCTTGATCATTTTGCTTCCTCCTTTATTTCGATCAAATTTCTATAAAAGGCAACTACCTCCATGCAGCTGGATCTTTTAGTATTTCTCTATCAAATAGACATTGAATGATCCCTTGACTGATCCATCTAGTTACACTGTTGCATGCATCCAGCAGACATTACTTTCCTATCTTATAAGTTATGAACTAAACCAAAGCAAAGCAAGTTATGTCCCAATAGAGATCACATCATGTGGAAGTCTAACTGACTGAATTTGAGTCTACTCCATTATGGCCAATGCTTCCAGGACTTGATAATATAGGTAGAGAATTAACATTATTAAATATTACTCCTAAGATTAATTTAGTAGGTATATTGCATTATTGCAGTGTCACCAAATTTTATATTGTGTTTAAAAAAATTATGATGGCACCTTAAAATATATTATATTATATGGGTGGCCGGGTGGGCATTTTGGTGAAATTCACTTTAAAAAAGTCCTAGATAAGATACTACTCTTTTTTATTAGGTATACTTTGTCCTACCATATTTTTAGGATTTCTACGCCATTACTAATTATGTGTATGAGTCATGAGTCGCCTAAAAATCTGTAAATGCTTCCAAGACTTGATAATAATACCATCATAGAGTACCTACCTACCAAACATATACTTAATTAATGATTTGTTGGGCTGTTACTTTCTAAGTACTATTGTCTATTTGTATTAATATTCACTCATGCAACTGAACATTTGTTTAATTATATTTTAGGCCACTTCATCTTGCTATTATCCATGGATATATCCAAGTATCAAAACGGTTAATTGATATTTGTCCAGATTCCAAATTTTTAGATATACGAAATGACGATGGCCAAGTAAGTGTTTAATTCTATCATATATTTATTTAAAATTTATGGACAATTGTAAATAATTAAAATATATTAGCTACGTGTATATTTTTTTACTCACAAGATTCTTTAAATTTAAAAATCATAAAACCCTATCTAGGCGCCTCTACTGAAAATTTCAATTAACTATATACTGTTACATTTTAAACTAGCTTTAAGATAGTTGTCCACAATTCAGCCATAAACATAAACTTGTCTTCTCAAAAAGCTATGTTCTATGCCATTAAAAATACTTCATTTCATTAGTTTGTTACGTTTGACTTATGTAAGAAATATTTATATATTGCAACTGTTAACTAGTCACAACAATTTTACAGGCCAAATTTGTTACTTGGTATAATATTATGTTATTACTACATGTCGTGTTGATCTGTATACCAGCTATAAGCAATAAATAAATTGTAAAAAGTAGTAAACTATAATAATGTTTTGTGGACAAACTATTAAAATTGAAGAGTCTATACTCTTATCAGTTGAAGGTACCTATTATAGAAAATTATTTTATTTTTACCCTCTTAGTATAAAATTACAACAAAATCATTTACTTTTGATTTTATTAGTGAATTTTAAATTTTATATTTTAAACCATGACCAGCTAACTAATCTACACACCCCTATATTTTGTAACTTTAGTTTTAGCCTAGTACGAATTGTTTATGTTAGAAGTTCATATAGGTACTAATTAATTTGCTTATGACTAGAAAATAATATATTTTGATTAATTAAATCTGTGTTGTTATTATTTTTGAGTAAATATTTTAAGGTACTTTCCTGTTATATGAGACTACCACCCAAGACTACCTCCGTGATCGCGACTACCACAATAACTGAACGATATAATTGTTTTTAATATTATTCAATGTTCCCATTATTATTTATTATTTTATTTATGGATTTACCATTTTTGTTCATGTTGGTGTTCGGAAACAACAAAAATAATATTATTCTTTGTATTATTATTATTTTATTGTTTTCGGTGGCCGTACGCAGAGTATGGCGTTTACTTTGTAAAATATATTACAAACGATTACTGGGTATTAAAATCTTTTCTTTATTTCATTTTTTTTATATATATATAATTAATTCGAATATGGCCATCTCCGCATACTTACATATTAAAAAAAAATATAAAAGAATTAAATATTATAAATAAAAATAAGGTAGTCTGTGGTAATAGGAAAGTGTATATTTTGGTAGTTTTAGATAACAGGATTGTGATGTTTCACAAAACAATCGCAGTAGTCGTAATAACAGGGTGGTAGTCTTGATAATAGCTGTAGTCTCGTATAACAGGAAAGAATCTATTACATTTTTATATTTACATTTGCGATACCTATTATAACTCAAATATTATTTGATGGACTCCCATTGATTTATAACTTGAATTTGATTTTTAGAGTGCTCTTCATTTGGCTGTTATGACAAATCAATGTGAAATTGTGCAACACCTAATGAAGGCTGATGCCAATGCAGAAATATTAGATTATAAAGGCAATACAGCTGTTCATTTGGCATGTTATGATGGAAAACTAGATTGCCTGAAAATATTAGCTAATTACGTATTACTGCCGAAAATATTTGATACTATTAATTATGATGGTATGTATCTAATTTATATAAAATATGTAAATAATTATTTTGAATTTGATAAATGTATCAGAATGATAATTAATATTAAAAAAAAAATTATCTATTTAAAATCATACTTTAATATTTATTATTTGGACCTATAATGTTGGTAATTTTGGAACTTTCAATCATACAAAACTAATAAATTAGGTACTTGTGGTAATCAGTATACAAATCTTAAAGAATCGCTGGTGATCTTTAGAAATGGGTATCTACTAATTTTTGGAAATCCTAATAATCTCTGAAAATCCAAAATGGTTACTAGTGGTTTACCCTCTATTACAAATAGTATCAAAAATATTTTGTGATGGCAATTATTTTTTAATACTATAAATTACCTATTGAAAATAAAATCATGCATTTATATTTTATATTGACATTTTATGAATTAAATAAATATTTTTTTATTGTGTATATAATTTTATTTTAAAGTTATTGTGGTCTGATATATTATAGTTTATTTTATGTTTAAGTTACCTACTGGCTTATGTCCAATATGCTATACTTCTGATGGTATTTAATGACAGTGTATAATTTAGGTTTGAATAGTGAATACTAAATAATATATTTTTTTATTTTTATTTTTCACAAATGTAAGTTAATGCTTTATAGATATAAATAATATTTAAAATGTCAAAGTGATAAATGTATGATTTTGGATGTTTGGTTGTAACTTGTAACATGTTTTAACAAAGAAACAAATCTTATTCTAGTCTTATCTAATTCCTTAATATCACTTGACCTTTCATATTTTTATTAATATTATATTAATACATTACATTTATTAAATTTAAGTAGTTAAATAAATAATTAATGAGTTGTACAAGAAAGGAGGAAAATATACTTAATAGACAATAAGCATTAATTTAAAAGATAATATAATACGTTGTCCTTGATTGCCCCCACCCCGTTGAATGTTTATAGATTTGACCGTGATTCACAGTGATCAGATTTGTATAATGATGTCATGTGAATGTATGGAATGAATTTAAGTATGATAAGTACATAAATTAAAAATAATGGAATTTGTGAATTGTTTTATTAAATTTAGTTATTACAATATAAAGATATTAGGTATACAATGATTGAATGAATTGTTTTATAGCTAGTAGTATTCAAATTTATGTTAATTAAAATATAAATTTTTTTAGATAGCGATTTGACAATCTGTGTGTTTTAGTAGAAAAAATGCTCTAATTATCAACTTTGAGGAAGGTTTCTGCTAGAAAATTGGATCTAGTTGGTACTTTTGTTAGGTCAAAATTTAAAACGTAGGTATTTTTTTTTTTTAAATCTTGGAAAAAATATAGTTATTTCAAAGGTGGGCCACATAATATATTCATAGCATTACTGGCTGGTGACCACATACTGTAAGACAGCTCTATACAATAACTAATTTAAAAATATTAACATCAATTTTTAGAAAGAAATTGATTGGTTTTAGAATTGGATTTCATATTTAGTTGTTAGTTAATTATATTTTATTTTCATTATTATTTATTGTTGGCATAGTTAAATTAGTATTGTAATTTGTAGAGACATGTGATGATGAGGGATATCCTCTACCCCAATAGAATTAACCCCTCCCCCAACTCGATTACACGGTAGCAGCAGTACCTTACAGGGAAACTTTTATCAAAATAACTCCTTTCTATTTAAAATGTCTGGGCACACTACTGGTAATGTTTGAAATAATATGTTTATTAAATTAAAATAAGCCAATCAAATTTATTGGTAAATAAATTATTTATGACTAATGTTAACCTTGATTTACAATACTAAAAAATTAAATTAAATTTTCCAGTCTTATGATTTATGACGAAACACTGATTTCTGTATATATGTTATGTTTATTTACTTAATATATTAGCATATTTGTGAATCATTTTAAATTTAATGACATTTTTTTTTCAGGTTTGGCATGTATTCATATTGCAACAATTGCTAACCATCTAAATCTACTTAGATTTATTGTTAATAGTTCAAAAAATGTGAATATCACGGTAAGTTAAGAAAACATTTTTTCCCAATGTTTCTTGTCATAATATAGTATTAAAGTATATATATTACAAACTATTTGAGTTTCAAATGCACTAATTGGTAGTTCATAGCGTTTGCATCATTAATATTTTAATAATAATATATGTATTTATAGCTTGTATTGTTTATAAAAATATACATTTTAACATAAATCATTTTTTAATTTTAAATTCAATAAATGTTTCCAAAAAGAGAACTTAAAATTGTTATAAAAAAAAAACTGTGCCTGTATTTTTAATATTTTTCAACTACTATTGTAACAATATATCAGAAGCCTTATATTTAATTTTCACGTTTTTTGGAACAACAAATAAAATTGTATTGACATTTATAAAAAAAAAAACTAAAAAAAATTGAAAATTGAAAATGCCCATAAACAGCTTGAAATAGTCAAAATATTAAAAAAAAATTATCAAGTATTGGAATTGATAAAATAAACATATGATCCAAATGTCAAGTATCTACAATTATTTGTTTTTGAATCTCAACAAAATAAGAAAATCGCTACTTGAAAAATTCAGTGAATATCTAATGTAAAAATTTGAACTTCAAACACTCATAATAATTTAACTTGACTTTCTTATAGACATTTTTTTTAGACAACCTTATAAGGATTCTTGTATTACATTTAAAAATCTTAGATTTAAAAAGAACATATTTTAGGTATATTTAATATAATTATTAATTTTGAAGATGTATGTTCGTTGGCACAAATATAATTTATGTATTTTGGTTTCTGTTAAAAAAATATTCACAAGTTTATAATTATTATAATAAGTAATGACTACAAGATACAGGTACAGAGTAGATATGTTGCACAGAATATACATGCAAAATATCTGTGATAACTGACATGTTGACTTAATACAGTCAACAATTAATAATTCCATTTAGTGGCCCACAACATAATCATTTTAATTTGTGTTGTATAGTAATTATTTTATATTGAATATTAAAATGTTATTATCATTGTATATTTGATGGCAATATAATTCATAATATATAATCAAACAGTACTGAAAATAAAATTTAGACTAACAATTTAATTAATAATTTTTAGGATCATAAAAGCGGATACACAGCATTACACTTTGCTGTAGCTCTAAATAGAGCTAATCTAATTGAATGTTTAATAGACAAAGTCGATCCAAACATTGAGAGTTATGCTGGAAAATTAGCATTTGAAGTTGAAGATGATTATGACGAAGATGAAGAAGATGATTATGATGAAGATGAAGAAGATGATGAAATTGTATGTTTTATTTTATATATATTGTTGTTTGCTTGTTTGCTAGTGTAAAGCTAATTTTAAAATGTTTATTTCAGTCTGACGATCTTATGAAATCGGTGAATGCACTTCAGTTACCTAATATCAGTTCAATCAAGTGTTGATGAATTTACATACCATTGTTGTTTTATTTTTTCCTATATTAGCATTCAGCCTAAAACCACCTGATTATAATTTCATTATTATTTTTAAAAGTAAGATTTATTTAAATTGGTACATTAATAGTTAAATGTTTATTTTGTACTTATTAAATTATTATCGATTTCCCCTCTTTTTTGTGTAATAATATTATTGGAATGTATTTGATATGCATGTTAACTTTTTTATTGTTGGAAATGTCCAATGAATGTTATGTGAATGGAATATTTTTGTAAGTGACTTTGGTGATTTTTTAATAAATGTATTTATATGTTAAATGTAATACCTATATAGTATAATAATAATATTATTCAACTAATGTGCCCAAATAGGTAGCTGATATCCAATCATAGCATACAATATTTAGAAAGAATACATTTTTTTACAAAATACCATGCGTTTTAAAATGTCTTGATTTTAGATTCTGAGCAATTAATAAAATCCAATGAGGCGTTTTATTTTTTGTGTCATGTGTAGTCGAAATAGAAAATAGAAAAGAAGTTTTTGAAACCGATGGGAAAAACAAGAGTCAAGTTAAGAAAAACTAGAATTTTTACTCAAAACCAATTTTTGACATAAACGATTTAGTTTTTTAGGTCTAGATAACTAAAAAATAAATTACCGTGGATAAATATTAATATGATTATCTAAATCGACTGGCATTCCTTGTATACTGCAGCTGTCGGCTATGCCACATATTAAATGTATGTTAATTTGATTTCTAAGTTTACTTATCGTAGTATACAACAAAGCTAATGTTCTATAATTTTTTTAATTACTGTTTAGCCATATAGGTGTACAGGGTTTCACAATGTATTATTTTCATATTTCACACATGAGAATGTACGTTTAATTTGTATTTATATTGACTGTGAATGAATAGGTTTATTGAATCTACTCACTGAGAATGTTCGGGGAGAATTTTGTCCGTTTTCCTATTATAATTAAATTATAATTTTTGTTTTTGAAAAAAAAAAGTTAATGTAGTTATGTGACAGATTGCTTAGGTATATATTATATACTATATACCAGTCATCAGAAAAACATATAATATAATTATTTACCATAAGGAGTTTTATTTGGTAGGTAGTAGGTACTTGAAGGAGCGGATAGGCCAATCAAGAAATCGAAGAATTTTCCCAATAGGCCGTATTAAAATTATATGATAACACAAAAAAGTTATTTGTATAAAATTCGCATAGAAATATTATTACAAATTACAATGTTTTGAAATCATAAGTGAATAAATATTAATGCTATAAAAGGCATTACAAAATGTGTTCAAGAAAAAAAAAATTATATTAAAATCGTAGGCTATAGTCTATATTATATTATAATAGCCAATAGATAATTAATGATTGGGATTTTTGAATAAAAATGTGTTATACATATTTTACACTTTAAAGATGATAAAGAAATATTAAAACAAGAAATATAAAATTTATTTCCATAACAGGTTTAGAAAATGCAATTTAACTACTAAACAAAATATTAATATTTATATTTATATCCATAGGCGTAGGGTGATCAAATATATTGGGGGGGGACTGGAAAAACAATTAATAATAATAAAAAAAACACTATAAACTAAATGAAAATAAGACATTTATTTGTTTTCAATTTCAACTATAATTCCAAACGTCTATTAGTTTTGGGAGTAGATATTTAATATATTATTTAAAATATCTCTTTCAATATTTAGTATTGCCAGGGAGGAAAAATGGTATTGAACCATAGTTGACCGTATATATATATTGACATGTCTCATTGTCGAAAATGACCTCTCACATGACGCCGAAGAAATTGGTAGGCCCCTCTAAGGGGCCTACCCACAGAAAATATGAAAGATAGATCCTCATTAACCTTTTAGATTTTAAGCAATAAAAAGAATATTTGTTTTACAATGTGTGCTTTTTTTAAAAAATATTGTTTAGTAAGAGGATCAAGCCTCTCTCCGAAAAAATATATTTGAACTTATGTCACTTAAACCTTACTTATAATTCATCATGTAAGTTGTTATTTTTTTCAAACTTATTTAAGTAGGTACTTCATGAATAAATACAATAAAATTATGTAAAACTATGCAAATTAATATTTTATATTTTTTTGTATATAGTATTTTATAAAAATAATGTAACTATATAATATAATATTTAAATTTTTCTTCTACTCTGTAGTGTTGCAAATTCTAGAATTACTTGGCTTAAGGTTTTACATAATTTAAACTATTTATTTTTGCACATTTTGATTAGGTTAGGTTAACTCTGCTTAATACATAGGTAGTTATAACTTATATTGTAACTTTTAAGTTGTAAGTATAATTTATGTTGTATAGACATAAGACGTGTATCTATATTTACTTTCAACTGTTGAGGTTTTTCACCAAACAAGTCTTGAAATTTTTTGCATTTGTTAACAACATAAGTTTTTTTTTTGGCTTTTGACTACCTTTTAACTTTTTTCCGGCCATAATTAAAATAATATAAAAGTTTAAAACAAATATAATAATAAATAAATAATCAACATTCAACAGCGCTGAATAGTGACAAATACGGACTAAGATATCTTAGTCCGTGGTGACAACTAACAGAAATAATACGTAATCAGTAATCAAATTGGCATCATTCACAAATACTGTGGCTCGAAACGCTCAAGTTTGTTGACTTAAAATCTTAAACTTTCTAGTAGGTACCTAATAAGTAATAATTGTGTTGTAAAATAGAACGCCGCACACGATAGCAAAATATGCCTTGTATTATTATAAAATAACTGATGTCTATTGACATAATCTCAACAAATTTGGGAACTGTCATTAGGTATATTAATAATTATTGATCACTGATAACTATATATTGCTGTAAATACATTGGTTGTTTGAATAATTAATTTCAAACAGCACTATATACTATATAATACTATTATACTAAATTATATTATATAATACTGTTTTTAAAATTATAAAATTATACAACTTTAATAATTCACAAGTAAACAAATTTCTGACCACAAAATTTTGGCGCCCCCAAAATACTGGCGCTCGGGACATTAAAACCGACGCGCGGCACCAATTTTCCTTTGGCATAGTACAGAAACCGACAATTTTCGGGAAGAGACGCTCATACAAACTTTGCCGCCCAACACCAATCAGACGGCGTGGCGCGTCAATAGTCAATGTTTTTTATTATATTTTAATTTTAAAGCGAGTGATGAGTATTTTAAAATTGTAAATTGTTTGTACATCTTAAAATATGTAAACTTTCACCACATGTTTTTTCTATCATTCCTATACTTGTTGACATTTATTTTAAATATTTACGGGCATTACCCAATTGTAGCATGTATAGTACTAAATTTAAACATACAGGAAAAAATATACATTTATATACACTATATAAAGAGGATGGAGTGGCCGAGTGGAATAAGGCGTCGGTTGTGACGCGCGCCGTCATCGGTTTGAACACGGCCACGGGCGGCACTTCTCTTCGGGCAGTCACGATGTCTGGAGAAGTGGTGAGTGAGGCTGCTATCCCCCATCCGGGCATGGCAAATCCCTTACGAGTGCCCACTAGAAAATTCTGCCAAACTAACAAACACACGTGTTTAAAACCTACAGTACCTTATAAAGACCTGCAAGGGCCGTACATTTTCGGTCCGGTCCATCAATTGTATCCTCAGGCCCGGCTCGGCCAGGTCCAAAAAATATTGTGAAAAAAAAGCCCGGGCCCGATCCGAAAATAATGCTAAGCTTGTAAAAAGCCCGGTCCGGTCCATACATTTTATCCTCAAGCCCCGGCCTGGTCCAAAAAATATTGTGAAAAAAAATATAATATTATTATGGTATATAAAGAGCTTTATTATACCCAACAATCAATATATTATTATGTTCATTGTGGTCACGATTTAAGATACTATATTAAATCGTGGTATCTACCTGTACCAACGTCGGTTTTATCATTAATATTTATTATTTTAAATTGTGATTATTTACTGTCGAAGAAAAATCCTTAAAAAGCCCGGTCCAACCCCTGATTTATTATTCGAAGTCCAGCCCGGCCCAGCCTGAAAAATTATACAAGAAAAAGCCCAGGCCCGACCTGGAATAAAATTCCAAGACTTAAAAAGCCCGGTCCAACCCTTTATTTTATTTCAAGGGCCCGGCCCGGTCCAATATCACTACTGGCCGGGCTCTTCAAGGACCAGGTCGGGCCGGCCCGGCCCATGCAGGTCTTTAGTACCTTCCCCCCACAGTTAAAAACCACCCAATAACCTAAGTTGCCGCGGGTTTATTAATAAAAAAAAAATATATATATGTACATAAATAAAGATTGGTATAAAACATTTTATGATGATAATATAAGGAAGTAAAAAAAAATAACAATAATAATAAAAAGGTGGGTAAGTGGATGTCGCTCTGCTGTAAAGTAGGTTGCAAGTGGGTCACTATAATGGATGGTATTAAATTTGAATTCAATGATACAATATTATCATTGTATAAGAAAAACAATTCTGAGCGAAAACGGTCAGTCAGCCTATATGATACTAACAAGTATATTTGATGATATTATTGTGAATAAAGTAATTTATATATAACCTATTTACACGGAGCCTTGTTTTAAATTTTCAATCCTTAACTATAAAAATTGAACATTTTATAAATTTTTAAATATACAAAATAATTATTAAATTTTGTCAAAATTTGAACTTTAAATGTTTATAAAAAAAACTGTGCCTATGTATTTTTAATATTTTTCAACTACTATTGTGATAATATATCAGGAGCCTTGCCTTTTTTAGGTTTTTTTTTCTACAACTGTCAATAAAATTGTAGTTGTTGTGTAAAAATGCGTGAACATTTAATACAAGGCTCCTGATATATTGTTACAATAGCAATTGAAAAATATTAAAAATACATAGGCACAATTTTTTTATGAGTATTTAAAATTTGACTTTTGACAAAATTTATCAAATTTAAAATTTAATAATTATTTTTTAGTTAAAAATGTATAAAATATGTTCAACCTTTATACCTAAGGATTGACAATTTAAAATAAGGTTCCACGTATATAGATTATATAAATTACTTTATTCACAATAATAATATCATCAAATATATTTAGTAATATCAATATATCATACGCTGTCTGACCTTCTTCGCTCAAAATCGTTTTTCTTATGTAGTGATATTCTATCATTGAATTCAAATTTAACACCATCCATTACAGTGACCCACTGTCCCACTCGTAACCTACTGTACAGCAGAGCGACATCCACTTGCCCATCTTTTTTTTATTAATCTTGATAAAATTCTATGGTCAACACAGACAATGGGAGTGGGGGGGATATGCCACTGGTTGCATAAATGTAACACAATTATTATTGTAGCACGAATGCACGATCTAAGAATGTGACGTACTGCCATGTAGTACCTAATAATAAAATATCTGAGTAGTATTATTTCATGGCAGTAATAGTATGTAGTAGTTGTTGTGTAACTCCATTTAGTCAAAGAATAATAATAATAATATGTTCTGTTCAATGGCATATTTAGGAATTTTTCATGGGGTAGGTTAGGTTAGGTTAGGTTAGGTTAGAAAACAGAGCCGCGGGGAGCAAAGCCCCCATACCACCCAATTACTCTTTATTAAATAAATATATCATATATTTATAAGACGATATAAAATGTTTGAGTTTTTAATTATTAAATAATAACATAATGTACAAAACAAATTTAACAAAGCGGGTAAGTGGATGTTGCTATGTTGTACAGTAGGTTACAAGTGGGTCAATGTATAATGGATTGTATTAAATTTGAATTCAATGATATAATATCATTGTATAAGAAAAACGATTCTGAGCGGAGACGGTTCGTTAGTCTGGATATTTTATATTGTTATTATTTATTATAGCCTGTAAGTTTAATTATTGAAATATTATTATTTTTTTATTTGGTTCTATGGTGATAAACAAAGCGTTAGAAATTAAAATCCTATTTTTAGGTGGTTTTTCCCGTGGCATTAAATAATTATTGAGAAAATCACATAGTGACCTCCCTAAAGTACCTTGATACAATTTGCTAAAAGATAAGGTACTTATATTGAAGTCGAAGCACTCCTTCTGAAAGAAATTTTGTATACCTACAGGATAAAAAAAAAAAATAAACACCATTGTAAAACTACTAGGCTTCATCGCTCCGCTCAGAATCTAATATAGTTATGACGTTATAACTTATAACTTTTATAAAAATATTTCCTCAGGGTTTGAGGTTTTTAAGGTTGAAAAATATCTCTCTGGTAGATATTAGCAATGTTCAAAACTACAAAATGTTAGAATTAAAAAATAAACTAGGGATTTTTAAACCATTTCGGTACTAAACTCATAACAAAAAAATTCACGATATTAATTGAAAATGTTGATAACTGGAGCTTCAACATTTTTTTACAAAATCCTTTTAATCTTATGATAAAATTTGTTTTTCTGAATCATGTAAAAACACAACATTTAACATATACGAGACACGAGTCAATGGGGGGGGGGTCCGGACCCCTTTGAGCCTCCCGTAAATACGCCACTGGTTCTGTTGGTTATTGTTATTATTATTATTATTATTATTTTACGCGGTGGACCATTACAAATATGGAGCTGAACACTGCACATAGATCCACGCCCCGCACACGCATGCGCAAACCAATAACTATCGCAGTGATCCACTCGTCAAATATTCACTGTAAATTCACTGTTGAACTGTCAAAACGTTGGTACCACTGCCCGGTGATTGTTTTTCTTGAATCTCGACACTTCTAGAATATTCTTCCACTTCGATTGTTTAGAATTCGAGTTCGATTCATTTCGGTTTTTCAAATCATTTAAAGTTGCAACGTTTCCTCGTGTGCTGTGATTCAGAACTGCGTTATATTAAGATAGTATTTACCAAGCTATTCAATAATTATAGTTTCTATAAAGTTTCATATTCAAAATTCATAGTTAATTACTTTTTAAATCGAATCAACTGAAACAACTATCTTTTAAATCATGGTAAGCATAATCGTTGTTAATTAAATTAAACTTACCCACAAATTAAAAATCGTGTTTAAAATATTACTTTATTTACAAACAAATTGACAATAATTATATATTTATAATGGGTATAACTACATTATTAAAAAAAATAAATATCCACTTTGGCTCATACATGTGGTTAAACCATTTTTATTGTTTAAGGCGCTGGATTTGAAAGATAAAGGTAATGCTGCCTTGGCAATCGGAAATTATGAACAAGCTATTGAGCATTACACGCAAGCTATTGAGCTAGATCCCAACAACCATGTACTTTTTAGTAACAGATCTGCTGCGTTTGCAAAGCAAGGCAAATACCAAAATGCATTGGAAGATGCTGAAAAGACCGTGTCCTTAAAACCAGATTGGCCAAAAGTATTTCAAACTAAATATTATTATTATTTATAATGGTTAATTTTAACCAATAATTTTTTAAAATTATTGTAGGGATATTCAAGAAAAGGAACTGCCTTGTCATTTTTGGGCCGTAAAGATGATGCTGCCAAAGCATATGGAGATGGTTTAAAGTTTGACCCTACTAATCAGCAGTTGCTTGATGGCTTGAGAGAAGTGAAACAATCTCAACCTTCTTTTGGAGGCAATAATATGTTTCCAACAGAAAGTTTTTTGAAACTCGCACAGGATCCTAGAACTAAGGATTTGATTAATGACCAGCAGTTCATGAGTCTACTAATGGAATGTCAGAAGGACCCTCAAAAGTTAATGTGAGTTGATATAATTAACTATATGATACCCTCATTGATAAAAATAGTTTTGGGATTTAAACATTCTAATCACTCATCCCCATTAAACTATGTATTATAAATATTCTAAGAGCAACAGTAATTTCAACTTTTTGTGGAGTACACAGCTAGTATTTTGCTTAAATTATTAGTACACACATAACAGCGTATACAGTATTATTAAACAATCACTAATAATTGGTAGGTAGGTCTACATAGAAACATAAAAAAATATATTTTAATTTTGTGTTCCTATTTTATTTAAATAATTCACTGGAAAAACAAAACAACTGTAAGTGTGTTGCTAACACAATACTATTGATTATACATAGGTAGGTTATCACTAATCAATAACAATACCATAATATTACACATAGTATTACCTACAACAGGTGAAATTATTATTATATATGCTTATATAGTTCCATCATGTGTTTTATTCCAAGAATTTCTGACTTCTGTTGAAATTTATGATGTTCATCATAGTTTTCATCTTCTTCCTAAGCTAAATACCAGTAGATAAAACAATACAATGTATATTATATTGTAGTAGTGTACATAGTATAAAGCTTATTCAACTTTTAATCTCATGAAAAGATACTGAATACTTTGATAATACTATAAGCTACCAAATAATTTATTTAATAATTATAATAAAAATAATTCTTAAATAAGTTAACATATTATTTATTTGTTATTTATCTGAAAAAGTATTTTTACTAATTGAGTAATTATTATTGGTTGTATTTATGGTTTGGAACTAAATTATCTCTGGTTAATTATTTAAGTTATTGTATAACTAAATTATCTATGGTTAATTATTTAAGTCATTGTATAACATGATCAGTATTATTTTTTAAATTACAATTTTCCAATTTTAGCATGAATATGCAAGATCCTAGAATATCGGCTGCATTAAGTGTAATGATGGGTATTAATTTAATGGGAGAAGATGATAAAATGGATACTGAACCATCACCACCACCTCCTCCAAAACAAAAAAGGGAACCAACGCCTCCACCTCCGGAAAAATCCGAAGATGAAACTTTAACAGAAGAACAAAAAGAGGTAAAATGATATAATGTAAGCATTTATCTTCAAAGGTTAAAACTTTTGTGTAGTATGGATTCTATCATCACACAAATAGGTTAATTTTTAGTTAGTAATTTGTCGCATTAGTTATAAAATTACTGTAAAACAACAGAAGCAGGGCTATTAAAAAGTTACTCCTGGAAAATTGTTTAATTAGGATATTATGATATGATCTATATTTATTTTTGGTACCAATTATTATAACAATAAGAAAATAGTGATAGTGTATTATATCATTTACATTATAAAATTAGTTATAATTTATAAAGTATTAATACTCCATATATACCTATAATGTTTTTAACCTTTTATAGTACCTACACTTTATTGTATTTTTTAATTTTGACATATAAGTGCACAACTATCATCTGGAACTTTTTATTTTTTTATTTTAATTGTATATGTTTTTTTGTTTAGGCTAAAAAAGAAAAAGACTTGGGTAATGAAGAATACAAACAGAAAAACTTTGAAGCAGCTCTTGTACATTACAATAAAGCTATTGAGTTAGAACCTACAAACATGACATTTTACAACAATGTTGCTGGTAAGCTGCTCCAATTAATAAAAATATATTTTTAAAATCGTAGCACATTTTTAATTTTACACCATAATATATTTATGTAATCTAAACTCTTAAGTGGTAGTTTATACTACACTATATTGTAGCACCATGATTTTTCAACTGTGTTATAATTTTGAAGTATGAAAGACATTATTTCATATAACTTAGATAGGTTCATACATGATAGCGACAAGCCAACAACATACTTACTAACATAATTATAATAAAATACAATTTCAAATATTATAAGAAACATTTATCGTTTGTCCATAATTAGATTACATACTATATTTATCTAAATTTAAGATAATTGTGATAGAAACATAATTTTTTTTTAGAATTTTTGCTGCTTAGTGGCGGGGCAATAAAAATTAGGATTTATTTTTTGAAATTCAATCAATATTCTACATTGCTTGTGTCTTAGTCACAATTTTGTGAACATGTTACTCAGTTACTGTACCTATGTTATTAGTTTGTCAGTAATATACAAACATGATTGGTCAATATGACCAAAATTTATAATATTTTTTTTCTTTAAATAGTTTAATAAATAAATTTGTAACCATATTATGTAGTTAACTTTAATCATATTTTTAAATGATAATATATTGAAGATAAACTACTTAACTACCTAAATCTGTAAATAATGTCCGTATGCGTAGTCAATTTATGTGTCACATAAGACATGTTGAACTATGTCTTATGTGACACACACATTGACTATGCATGTAGACATTCATGATTTATAAAAAAATAAATATATAGTATATGTGATTATTTTGACCATGGTGCGATTAGCTAGGTTACAATCTGAGATGTAAATCAACAGTTGTTTACATTGTAAATTAAAATATCCATAATTACTGACTTTGTATTAATGTTTATCTTTTGAATTTGTATAGCCGTTTACTTTGAACAAAAAGAATATAAGAAATGCATTGACCAATGTGAAAAAGCAGTTGAAGTAGGACGAGAAAATAGAGCAGATTTCAAATTAATTGCCAAAGCTTTTTCTAGAATTGGAAATGCTTATAAAAAACTTGAGGTTAGAATTTCTTAATCTTTCATCTATATTTTTCAATACTGTATATTACTTTTATATTTAGGACTACAAAAGTGCAAAAACATATTTTCAAAAATCAATGTCAGAACACAGAACTCCAGAAGTAAGGACCATTATTTCTGAACTAGAGAAAAAAATAAAAGAACAAGATCGTAAAGCATATGTGGACCCGGTAAAAGCTGAAGAAGCTAAAGAAAAAGGAAATGAATTTTTCAATAAAGGTAATTATTTCATAGTTGTTTGATACGTTTAGGGCTACTGCAATCATCACACAAAAATATAATATTTATACCTTTTTGCCCGAAAAAACAAGACTTTGTTTGGACACATTTTAATTTTAAAAATTGATTTTGATTTATCAAAAAATGAACTGTTTTAATTGGAGCAATTTTTAATATATTTGTTTTTTTAACTGTAATATTTAATAATAAAAAAAAATGGTATTTTATTAAAATATACTATATAGGAATTGGCTGGTACTGCATCTTGGTTCAAATAATTATCATGATTATTTCTTTGTATGGGTTT
This sequence comes from Sitobion miscanthi, assembly GCA_008086715.1. Taxonomy (NCBI): domain Eukaryota; kingdom Metazoa; phylum Arthropoda; class Insecta; order Hemiptera; family Aphididae; genus Sitobion; species Sitobion miscanthi. The sequence continues at coordinate 16,279,573 of CM017800.1, forward strand.
TTCTTATGGTCACACCATTTGACTTTTTTTGAAAGATGTGAAGATACTGTGATAAGCCTTTAACTTACTTATAAATGATTAATTAACTAGACCAATCTATCCCAGACTTAATCTTGTTAATTGATCAGAATTTGTATTCAAGATTAAAATCTGTCTAATCACAATTCTACAACTTTCAGCCTTTATAGTATTATATTTTTATATAGTTTTGAGTGGCTTTAAAATAATGACCATTATTCATTGGCCATGTACTGTTTGTACAGAAGTGGCTCAATTATAAATAAACTGTTAGTACATATCATACTATGAGCGATACAATATTCAGTTTGGACTTGGAAAGCTAATATTTATTAACTGTTCATACACTGACAAGATTTCACCAAAATACCAAAAAATTACATTTTTTTTAAAACACAGTCACCTGCAATCTTTATATGACAGTAGTTAGAAGCATATTAATTTCATGAGTTAGAAGCCTGACAAAATTATGCTTAATTAGAATAGTTGGATTTCATCTCTGTAAAAATATTTGAGTTTATTAGTCTTTTTTTAGGTACATTGTGGCAATACATTTTTCATATTTCAATTAATGTTAAGTAAAAATCTTGTTTTTATTACTCAAATATTGATTATTGACCTCAGTGTTTTTTATTTTTAAGGAGATGAAAATTATTTAAAAATCAACCTTGTAAAAAACAATTGATCTCATATATAAAAATAGAATATTAAAATCTGATTATTCTAAATTTGTATTTTTAATGAACTTCAGCCCAAGGCCATTATTTATTAGCTATTATAATTATAATAAATGCTTATAGAATATTCTTTAAAAAGGGTGCCCTTCTAACTCCCTTATTACTTAAATAATAGAGTAAAATGTTTGTATAGGTAACAATGTAACATTGAATATAATATATAATACTTCAATAGTTTTATTTTCATATTGTAATTTTGGTAAAAAAAAAATTAATTTATAATTCAATTTTTTTTTAAGGTCAATTTGCTGATGCTGTTAAATTTTATAGTGAAGCAATTTTGCGTAACCCCGATGAACCTAAATATTATAGTAATCGAGCTGCTTGCTATACAAAATTAGCTGCTTTTGATCTTGGGTTAAAAGACTGTGAAAAATGTGTGGAACTGGATCCAAAATTCTGTAAGCATATTTTATTATAAATAATAAAAATATTTAATTTTATAATCATGATTGCATTTTATTTTTATACTTTATTATAGTAAAAGGATGGATAAGAAAAGGTAAAATTTTACAAGGTATGCAACAATCTTCTAAAGCATTAACAGCATATCAAAAAGCATTGGAAATAGATTCATCTAACACTGTAAGTTAATGGATTTGATTTGATCATTTCATGTTTATAATATTATTTACTAATATTATTGTAGGAAGCCTTAGAAGGTTACCGGTCATGTTCTATAGCTGCAAATTCAGATCCTGAAGAAATGCGCAAGCGTGCGATGGCTGATCCCGAAGTTCAAGATATTATTAGAGACCCTGCAATGCGCCTTATACTTGAACAAATGCAAAATGACCCTAAAGCTTTAAGCGAGTAAGTGAATTAATAGTAAATAATACGTACGTATTTTGTAATTATATTAATATTTTTTTTTTATATTTTTTAGTCATTTGAAAAATCCAGATATTGCTAGTAAGATCCAAAAATTGATAGAGTCTGGATTAATTGCCATTCGTTAAATTTAGAAATAATGGTCATGTTTGTTCATCTTACACTACTTTATTGCTTTTTTTATAAAATTATATTATATTTTTGAAGTTTCTTTCCAATAATATAATATACAGTTAGGTATGATGATAATTAAATTACAATATATGAAATATGTGACTTACATGTCTTAAATTATATTATTAGGGTTATTTTAATACTGTTTAAAATATTTTTCAACTTTTATATGATGTTTTTGATGTATTGTAAACTTAGTGTTGATTTATATTAATACCAAAAATATGCTATAGATTACACATTTGCCTCAACTCAAATAAAAATTATGAACTATGAAGTTAATCATTTAAAAATATGAATAATGAACACTAAACCCAATTATTATAGGTAATACTGCAACTTATTGAATTTTGTTAAGTGTAATAATAGTAAAGTAAGTATGATTACTCTTAAAATTAAAAAAAAAAGATAATGTGTATTTAAATACATTTATATTTTGTTCAAAACAGATATTTTTAAGTCATGAAATTCATCTTAAAGACAAATATGTCTTAATAGTATTACACTTTTTAATAATTCTACTCCTAATGAGAATTTGTAAAATTATTATTTATTTATTTTTTAGTTAATATGTGATGGTTATTTTATGATAATATATCATATTATTTTTTAAATTTTGCTTCTATACAAAATATGTATCCAGGTATACATGGATGTGAAAAAGATTTATTATTTAATAAATCTAATTACATGTAAATTAAACACTAAATGATAAATCATTGGACTATTTTATGATATTACATATATATGGTAATACTATTCTAGGATTCATGAGTTGCCATTACACTGTGTTTGTAGTCTCTGTAAACCAGTTGACTACAATAAAAAATAGTTGAAAATATTGAACTATTCCATTGTTGGTTAGGTGGTCATTACTAATATTAGTGAAATCAATTTACCTATTAAATATTATTTAATTTGGTGTTTAACAAGAAAATTGCAGACATGGAATGTGGAAACTGTGTAATAGCCTTATTCTTAAAGCATCAGGAACTGATTCATTTTATTGTTAAATGTTTATTATCACAGATTACATTTTGGTGGTGGGAGCTTCTCAAAAACTTTAATTTCACTTATATAGAATTTTGCCTATACCAGCTATAATTTTTTTTAAATTAAATATGAGCATTGTTTAATGTTATTTGAATGTTGCACACGTCTTGTAATTTCAGTGTGAATTTTGAACTTCAAAGTATTACTAAAAGTGCACATCTTATCAAATAGATAAGTAAGTGATGGGTGGATTTTTAAGGAGGGAGGGAGGCATAGTGGGATACTGAGATTACCCCCTTGGGATTTTTTTTGAAAAAATTGTTCTAATTGGTTTATTTTACAATGTAGATAATACGGTGTAGAAGTTCTGATTTCGCCAACACATTAACCGTAATAATACTAAAATTTTCCAAAATAAAATATTCCAAAAAAATAGCTTGGGAAGTAAGCTACATTCGTTTCAAAGTTTTAATGTGTACCTATACCGCTACACAGAATTATTTAAAGAAACGACCTAAGCGCTTCTGGTCGCCGATCCCGTAAAATAAAGACTCAAATGTGAGCACGCTTCCCATACCATAGACCTATTAACTAAATATTTGAGGTCTATGGCCCATACATTTGTTGTCTCCGTCTTTAACTCGCACTTCATAGTAAATTGTCGATCACTAGTTTCAATAGTGTATTAGTGTGCTGTTAATTTTGATACTAAAGTGAATTGACTTATTATAAAACTTTTAGGTAAGAACATTATCTGTGCTTAAGCGTTGCAGACTTTTCGAAATTTTCATTTTCAAACAAGATGGATATGTGAAATATCAAAAATTAAAAATACTCATCTCGCTTGAAAATTAAAATATCGAATAAAGCCAACTCTTAAGCACTCTTAATGTTATTATCTAAAAAACTAGTGAACAAAAATTTTTCATGTCGTACGTGTGTAGTTATCCCCTTAAGACAGGGGTCGGCAACCCACGGCCCGCGTAGCAATTTTATGCGGCCCGAGATAATAATTTATAGTTAGTTTAAAAATATACAACACGTTATCTTTGCTGATAAAAATTGGGATTTCTCACGAGAAGTTAGTTATACAATTATTGAACAAAAATAGATATTATGTATAGAAACATTGTACACGTTATCTACGTTTCGTTAAACATCGATAATAATTTATTATACAAAACAAAATACGACTTAGCATTACTGAATTGATTTTCTAGTGAAGTGTAATCGTCTCAATTCTGTGTTTCAAATTTTTGTACGTGTAACTCTATGGTTCAGTGATGTACTTAAATAAATTAAATTTTAAATTACTACAATATTTCGTTTAAATAAAATAAGGTGTATTCAAATTATGGCCCGTGAAAAAATTTATTTTTATTTTTTGGCCCTTGACACCAAAAAGGTTGCCGACCCCTGCCTTAAGAGGATGTCAGCGCACTATTTGTTTTCTTTCTCTATCCCATGCGTAACATAGACAAAACGTCTTATTGCAGAATCATTTATTCTATGTTTTTATGTAATTTTAGAGTAAAATCACCCATTACAAAAAAAGATAGGAACATTTTTTTTTGAGGGAATAACATGGTTTTTTTTTTTAGAAAAGTCAGATATATAAACTGTAACTGAGATTATTGTTAAACAATGATTGTTCAGAGTATTTATACTGAACTTGGATTCTGATATGAACTCATATAAGTTAATTATTAATTAATTTAAAAATAAAATTTTGATTGTACTTTATAATATATCACTCCAAAATATTCCTACTGGCCACCCCTTTAAACAATCTTTAGATCTGCCCCTGAAGTAAGTAGGTACTGTTTTAGCTTTTCATTGAAAAATAATATTATTGAATAAATAAGTCTATTTACACAATATTTATATTGTAAAATGCATTAGGATTTATTGATTTATGATCTTAAAGCACTGTGCGTTTGTGGTAACCTCAGCATATTTTTCCGGTTTGATAAGACGGTTTTTAGAAAAATTAGAATTATTACATTGATGTTTTATTCAAATCATGTTATAGCATAGAATATTCTATGGCTATAATCAAGTACGGGCTCCATTTGCCCAATGCTCTCTTTAAAAAGTAAAAATCCCTTAAATTTTATAAAAATTTATATCAAAACCTATATAATATCAAATATTCTTCATTATCTTAGTATATTTACGAGCAGAAAATGTTCATGCATAATGGAAACACGAAAAATTATATCTTCAATGAAATAGAGGGTTGAGGATTCTAGTCAGAATTTTATTTTACCAATTGGGGTCTAAAGTGATGTCCATTTTTTAAACCTTTGGTATGAATGAAGTAATGTATTATTCATTACGTAACATGACAAAAATATTGTATGGATTGAGGATTAATTCCCTGGATACAAATTTTAGCAGTGAGTATAGAGCAAATATCTCACTTTTAATTTTAGTTAGGTACTGTAAGAAAAGAGATTACCTATTAGGGTTTAAAAATGTTTGGCATCATGCTTAGTAATAATTACCACTTTTTTCGTTAGCTCTCCTTACAAACCAATGACCCCAGCTGGCCCACCCAGTCGTAAAGTTCTGGTGCCGCCACTGGTTATAACCATATATTTATACATATTATAATAGAGTATAATGAAATTTACAAAAATATAATATAATAATTAATATATTTTATATATTTTATATATCCAACTAATGTCTAGTATATAGATTTTACTTAACATTTCTAGTCAGTCTTTACAATAAATCCAACAGTTAAAAAAATAATGTTTTTAAAGATTAAAATTAAAATATATATGTGAATATAATTTTTTAGTGGTTAGTATGAATAAAATTTATACTCTCAATTTATAACAATAGACTTATAATTAACATTTTTAGACATGTGGAAAAAAAAAGAAAAACATAAGCGCATGCTTTCAAGCGATCGTGCGTACATATTTTCACAATATTTTCATTTTAACATGCATTGAACAATGAAGAGTAGTAGATAATTAACAACATATGTTCATTCAGTCTTGAATTTGATTAAAAAATTTTTTTTCGTTTTTGAAATTGACATTTAGAAAATCATTTAAATTTTGATTGAATTTGATTTTTCTAAAAAACAAAAACAAATATATTAGTAAAAATATATTATACTTCTTAGAGTTGTTATCAATTTAGGAAAGTAATACAAACTAAACAATGTTTATTACCAGTCCTTCTAGTGATTTTTTGTTTGTCCTAACTAGTTGTTGTCTTTCTTTCGTTCTTCTTTTACTTTCTAAGAGTCTGCAATTGTGTACATAATGAAATATATTATACAAAAATGTGCCTTAAGTAAAAAATGATTGACAATTAATGATTACTATTACTTTTCTTTTACAATTCGTTGTTGTTCCATATTCCAAAAATCTTTGAAGTCTGTACAGAATGGTAACCACAATGGGAAAAAATCTTTTGGTGCAACATCTAGGAGACTTTTACTGGTTTTTGGTTGGAACTGATAAAATCGCATTAGCTTAATAAACCTAGAAAAAACAAAACTGTTTTATTTTGTTGAACCGTAAATTTTAAGCAATGCAATGTAATATATGATACAATATTAAAGCAATTTGTAAAACTGAATCCTTACAGTTTTTTACTTTCTTCCAAATTCTCATGTTCATTTTCTAGTTGTCTGAGCGCTGTTAAAAATATACAATTTATATTAATATTTTTGTAATTTAAAATTTGGTTTATTATATAAGTTGGATTTTTCTGGATACTTATTTAAATATGTATATTACATGAATATTTCTTGAATTTACATCATTATTTAATTAAATATAATTATTAATTTATTTTCGAAAAATACTCCAAGCTATACAATAAAAATTCTAATATAATAAGTTAGGATTTACCCATAGAAATAAATGATTCCATTTTAGTTTTGAATGGTTCCAAGCTATCATAAGCTGATGATAATATTACTTTGTCAGCTTTTTTCTTGCAACCTACAAAAAGAAAATTAATATTAAATGAACAACTAAATGAATAAATATATTATAATTCTCACCAGCCAGTTTAATTTTTAATTCTTTAAGACCTTGTTGTAAGTCATCAAAAGTTACGTGTGCTGCTCGATCTACATCACTGGGTTCTGGCACAGGTAATGTTTCTTTCATTGGTTCTTTACATTCATTAATGTATGTTCGTACAATAAAATGTAACAGAGTCATTGAGTTATCTATAAAATAGTCAATAGTTCAGTACTATAAGTTGAATTGTTTAAAAAAAAAAAATCATAAATTTATCTAAATAATATTTTGTTGATTATGTGCACATTTAAATGTTCAAATTTAACATATCTATTACAGTTAAATATACTCAATGATGAGGTACACTCAAAATGTACTGTACAACAAAATGTAAATATATTTTCTTCACCTTTGCTTTTAACATCTCGAAGTTTAGGCAAGATTTCCAAACCGAAACCGTCTGCTTGACCACGTTGTCGATTACCTCCATTCATGTAATTCCCCAATGCTAATATGATGGCCAAAACTTTTTTTAAACTCTCGGAAGTCATTAGGAACTATGTAATAATACAAATTTTACAAGAATGTATCAAAATATTTTGTATATTATAATCTACAGGGCTCATAAGTTCATGCATTTACACATCAATCTCGTTGAGTTCTATTCAATGCTAGATGATATAGAAATCCATTTCAAGGTATCATGGTTAAGTATGGAAGTTTATTTGCATATTTAGAGATATTTTTGCCCATTTGGCATATTTATGCGTTTTTTTTTTTATTCATAAATTTTAAATTCGTATAATAATATTATTATATTAACTAACGATAATTTTTTTACTAAAATACTATGAAAATCAGAATTTGATGAAAAATGCAATACCTAACTTATATTTGTTCACTCTATAAAATGTATGGGAATCATCGTAACGTAAAATTATTAAAAATAGGTAAAACTTAAAAATACGAATGGATATTTCTTGCAATTTTAAAAATTGCATATGATTTCTTCTTTTTTTAATTCGTGTAGTTTTAGTACATAGTTTCAGATTTTTAGTGCATATAAATGCATATTTTTGAACTTTTTAAGGCATATTACAATGTATATTTTGTCAGTTTTTAGTGCATAAGTGCATGCTTATTCAGGCATTTTTTAGGGCATGAACATATGAGCCCTAATATTCTATAACAGGTATGTAAAATAGTTTTATCTTGTATACAATTTACCCCAGAAGTTACTTTCATGTTATTCAATTTGCTTGCTATGTTGTTTAAGGCGTCATTGAAATCAGATTGGAATATTAAGCACGCAACGCGCTCACCAAAATGTGGTATTTCACTAAGCTCTAACAGGAACTGTTCTGGTTTGTCGAGTGGCTGATCTGGATGAGATGCCACATGACCTTTAATCAATCCCAATTCTTCTTCTGTCGCTGACTGTTTAACAACAAAACGGGTACTCAAAATATATTAAACTCGAAAAATACCAATAATGGTACGTATATATTACTGATTACATACTTGATACTTACCACTTCATAAATTTGTTGAAGAACTTCAACGCTTACTACAGACGTATCAAAATTATAAAGAGCTGAAAAACAAATATGAGTAATGTTTAAATCAATATATATGTTATTAATTTATTATATAATTATTATTTACCATTTTCGATTTCAGAAAAATCCAAATGTAAACTTTGGGCTAATATGCCTACGTTTCGCGATCTCTTAGTGTCCAACAACTGTTTAAATTCCTATACAATTGTGGAAATGTTTAGAGAGAATAATATTTTTTTTCACATATTTATGAACCACCCACTCAATATACAACTTACCTCTATCTTTTTTTTTAGTTGAACCTTTTTTTTTGCTAATTTTGGTTCTACTGCTTGTCGTGAGAAAAGCTGCGAAAACTCGTTTATATTCGGTATTGGGGCTTCTTCTAAATCACTCCACAGTGGTTTTAAACTAGACATTATACAAATTCACATTCAGTTTTTTGAGCGTTTTATACTGTCTATATTTTCATATTTACCAATCTGGTGAATCCGGAGTAGTTGGTGTGTATGTTTCTATAATAGGATCTTTCAAAATAACTCTTGTCCAGTATAAAGGCCTCATAGGTACCGGTGGAGTTATTGGCTTTTTACGTAATACTATTTTAATATGAAAATTTAACTTATAGTTATTTTATCAATGAATTATATTCTGTGAAATACTCACGATCACGTTGAGCGTTCCAACCACCAATAGGCGGCGCAGGAAATGGCGTTGGACCAGTCATCGGTGGCGGTGGTGGCGGAGGACCATTGAATCCAGAAACTGATTTGTTTATTAATTGTGGTGATGGTGGTGGTGGAATACCATTTGGCGTGTTATATAATATAGGTGGATGCGAAGGAGATGTATAATTCGCAGAAAGTTGATGAAGAGGTGGTGGTGGTGGCGGCGGCGGCGGCGGTGGAAAAGTACTTCTAGGGGATTGTGGTAATGGAGGTGGTGGTGGAATAGTAATTCCAGAAAGTTGCGGTAGAGGAGGTGGAGGTGGAATTATATTTCCAGTAAATTCTGTTTGAGGAAGAGGAGGTGGAGGTGGTGGTGGTGGTGGTGGTGGTGGTGGTGGTGGTGGTGGTGGTGGTGGTGGTGGTGGAATTATACTTCCAGTGAGCTGTGGTGGAGAAGGAATAGGAAGCGAAATACTGATTTCTGGAATAGGATGGAATGTTACAGGGAGAACAGTACTTTCTGAAAGCGGTGAAGAATCTGTTATTGAAGCAAGTTGGCAGTCATTATCGATGAGTGATGATAAAGTGGAATCCGGCGGTATTTGTTTCTCCGGTATTGCCTCGGTTTCTTCTTTAAAAATCAATGAATTCTCCGAAAAATCACATTTAATAGCTTCTATGGCGACTTCAGGTGAACTTAATAGGGAATCGGCACTTTGAACAATCGTACTACTATCAATCGTACTATTATCACTTGGATCAAAAAGTGGTGTTAAGCCACCGAAAACGATCTTATTAAGAGAGGAACTTTTTGGTGTTGTTATTGGGGACAAACCGTTGTACGTTGGATCGTTCACGCCGACCGGAGTATAAAACACAGTGGAATCGCCACTATTAGAACTAGGTAATGAAGATGGAGTATCTTTGGAATTTAGTTTAGGCGTTGATGAAATTGATGTCCTTTTGGTCGGTGATTGGATACCATTCACTTTTTTTATGAACGTTTCATCAGGTGTATTTCCATTTATTTCTTTAACAGGAATATTTGACTGGTCTATTGATAGAGCCGAAAATTTATCAGTTAACGAAGATAATGACTTCTTGCATCTTATTGGCAAACTAGTTGGTTTAGGACTTTTGGTTTGTGGATAATCAGATATATTTTCCAAATTTGTCATGTTTTCCTTGTGTGTTGCTCCTATGCCGTTTTTAAACGGTGACTAAAATATTTATACAAATAATTTTACTTTAATAATGGCGAAAGTTATCTTTTATAAATTACATTATATATAGTAAATAGTTACTGAAGATATGTTTCAAAAACGGAACGTTAAAAAAAGTAAGTTCAATAAATACGGATGTGTACCTATGAAGGTATATGATATATACCTGTTTTGAAGCCGTTTTATTTTGTATTTCTTGTAGTTCTTCTGAATTCGAATACGCTTGAGACGTTGGTCCATCTTTACCGTTTTCAATACCACCTTTAACAAATCATACAAAATAAATTAATATTTTATAGATGCAATACATTTGCATATATGTACAACACAAATGAATAATACCCAAACTTTTGTCAGTTAACCATGCCGGTTGTCCAATACGTCCCGGAGACGACGATGGGGAGTTAATCAGTTCAGAACGAGCCCAGTAATACATGTGGTCCAACTAAGAATAAAACACAAATGTATATTTAATTAGCTTTAATATTAGTTTCGCATGAGTTGGTTCCGTAGAAAGATCACTTGTAGGTGGGATTATATAATAGTCACAATATTATATTACAATTAAAATCGTACCATTGTTTGAAATATAAAAAGGTAGATCATATTCTAGTGATACAGAAATATAATATAGTCTTGTGGGATGTCATTTGAAAAACCTAATACTATTTTATAGAAAACGCCCACAGACTTCCCACAATATACCTATCGATTAGGTCATATTTTTGCTTTTTAAAAGTTATCCAATTTCGAAAATATAAGGATTATTTAATTTTTTTTATTGAAATTAATAACATGAAATGCAACGATTCATTGAAAATATCAAACAATAACTATTATTTTAAATGAACAGCAATTGTGTGAGGTAAGCGGTAACTTTATATAGTGACCACTGACCAGCGCATACTAGGTATATATATATCTTTTTAGAAACAGTTAAAATTGCATAAATACTGTTTTAAAGATGAGCTATGTATTTCGTAAAGTGTTTTTATACAGTATTGTGTATAAATGATAATTTTTCAAGGCTATAATATTACGAGACCTGTGTAGGTATTCTAAACCGGTAATAATTTAGTCGTTATTGATTTTATTGCCAAAGTAAGAGGATCGAGAATACCTAAGACGAAAGTTGATCTATAGTCTTGTCTATATAGTTATCGTTTAAAATAATCAAGTGATTGTCATAAATAGAGCATGAACACTACCCAAAGGTCCTTGATAAAATATATAATAAAATAAAATGGAAGACCCGAAGACAAATCATTATTAACATTTTCTTTAAAATACGAGCATGGTCATAATTACATACCTACGTTTCTAACGTATCTATATATTTTCATTGGAATTTCATTCATAGTACATACATGTTATACAATGCATTCAACTAGTTAATTGTTCTCTTAATAAATAAAGTATAAATCCCGCATAACATTATATTATTAAAAGTTTCTAAATAATTTATGCATTTAGGTTATAGATGTTTTTAGCATATTTAAAATATATTAAGAGATATCGGTTTTAACGTAAATAATTGTTTTTGCATCGACCCATACTGTGTACATTGTCCATGGCGTCGTGGCCCATGACAGTATAACACATTATTAATAGATTACGAGGGGATGAGGTAATTAAAAAATACCTTAATATGTAGCCTTAGAACAGTACCTATTAAGTTCTGTAGATGTAGGTACGTACTTCCTTATAAACCTACATTTGTAAAAATTCAAAAATTCTAAATTGCTAGTTAATAAAAACAACACACATACAACAGTAAAACACAATAGATAAATTTAACAAATTTTTAATCAAAATATTACTTTTCTATACATTTTTAGCTTTAAAACAAACATACGCAAAGCAATATTAATCAATAAAAAATAAATGTTTTACATTTCTATTTAAATGTATTATAGTATAATATTTGATTTGAAAATAATAACATAGAAATGCTTTTATTATATAACGTATTACTCAATGTTCAAAATAATACCTGCAGGTGATAGGCGTTGCAATTAGTAATAATGGTTTTTATAACCTAAAATCGTCTTATACCTAACCATAAGCTACCTAATCTAACCTCTACACATTTCTTAGAATATTAAATGTCTTTCGGTGTGAGATTTAAATATATAATTATCAACAACCGGTGTTTTTTTATGTAATTCTACGCCAAATATGCAACATTTTTGTTGGGCGGGCAGTTTTTTTTCTCCGCCCTTTTTTAATACAAATGTGTCGTAAGCACTCGTATAAATAATAAAGCTACAGGTGTGTCGCGATGCAGTTTATAAACTATTATCATTATAATATATATCATATATGTGACTCTTGCAGTAACCATATTATTTCAGTAACGTATTTAGGAATTTTGTATCAATCAAATGAAAAAGAAATCCAACAACTCATTATATTATTTTAATATACGTGGCGATTCATCAAGCATGCTCGCCCTAATTTTCCTTTAATAATATGAATTTATTCAAATTCTAATTTTTGGAATTTTTAAATATATTCTAGTACTATATTTTCAAATATTCATGTAAACCATTCGCGTAAAACCATTTTGCGGCAACTCCCTTTTTTTAAAAAAAAAAAATTGAGAAACAATAAATGTCTTTACTTCAAACTATGATGTTCATGTATCTAAATCGAAATTAGAACGAGTAGTTACTAAGTTATTAAAATGTATAGTATAGGTAATAGACCTTAAAAATGGGTTTACAAAACTATAAAATATAAGTAATATTTAATCTAATAGATACCTATGATACTCAGACAATTTTTCCAAGTATAAAATGTTGATAGATTAGTAAGTAATAGGTTACTATCATTTTCAAATCATCATATATGTAGCCTCCATATCTTCCAAACCTATTATCCTTTGTATAAAAAGTTAAATCACTCAAAAACTACTCGTACAATTTTCGAATCGGTTAAGTACATCAACATTTTCAAAAAAATCATCTACTTAACAATTTACAGAAAAAAAAAGAGTGGTTCTCATTTGAAATAAATAAGGCGATATCGGCCACTCCTTAAATGGTATACAATACCTCGAGTATTTTTAAATAAGTCCATAAAGCATGGGTAGGTATTTAAAAATTCGAAAAATCAGAATTTAAATTAATTAATTATTCAACTAAACAGTGTGGGTATAGAGCATGCTTGGTGAATCACTTTGTATATTATAATATAACATTGGTTTTATAATAAGGTACATTAAATAGTATATATATAATATATTATAGAATCTATGATAATAATATAGTCAGAAATATAATATATGTTCAATTGTACAATGTCATGTGACATAAATGCAAAATAAATTTGACTGCCATAAAAACAATTCAAAACTTTTTAAAATTGTCCGCACAACCCCTATATTCTGTACTCCTCTGTATTATCCTGTCGGGTAAACCCACAACTCACAGACAACCCATCACAATCAACAATTACAGTACGCTGCATCGGTCCTCTCGTCGCAGCTGTATCGTGTATGTGTATATTGTATAAGTGGTACAGGCATATTGAGGTATATATATATAGATATCTACTAAACGTCGTAATAATTATCATAGATGTACACTGAAAATATGCATATTATATATTATTCTCTAATTCTATGTAACGTTGCACTCACTCTAAACAGGTCGCCGGCTATCGCGGCATCTTTGTCTCGTATCGGTTTGATGACACCTGCAGTCACCAGATCCGTGCAGATCTGAGGCAACAGCAGCCGGGCATCCCTCCGGCGTTCCTCCGTGCCGAACGACGAAACGAGCCAGTTGACCAGCACTTGGCCTGCGTACAAACAAAAAAACGGACGTTCGTTATTATCGACAGTGCCGATTTGACTTGAGGGAAAATTGGTTTCGACACTCGGACGGCTATTGCGAGTACGAAGTAAGTACTTAAAAGAATACGTATTATCACGGTCGGACCGTATTCTAATGTATTATATTATTATAGTAATGCCCGCGCCGCCGAGCGTGAGAGAAGACGAGGGAAACGTATTTCTGAGTATTATTATTTTATGGCGTGCGTCGCGCTTTAATATGTAAAACATTTGTACGAGTACTTATATCTTATAATAACGCGCCGCGAGTGATTATAATATTATTGCAACGGTACGACAGAGGCGGTTGGACGCGTTTTTGGCACGTTTTCCCGTATGATGATGGTACGAGGCATAATAATGGCACATGTAAAGTAGGTATAACTTCCTAACTATACGTTATATTATATGACGCGCATACCGCGGGTAAGCACGGAAAGCAAATAACTGGACCCGTCATCCGCGCCCGTGTATCGCATATCGTTATAATGCGTATAATATATTATAATACGTTTATTTAAATATACCTATTCGTTTTGAAGTAGTCAAGTAAATTGTCGAGAAAAAACATATCTAGTCGTAATTATACAATCATAATTTTAATAAATTCAAGGACGCCCGGCGCACACGTCTGTTGGTCACATTTTTAACGCAAAAATAAAATATACACGATAAAGTATATATACCCACGTATATATATTTATTCTGCACGAGCCAATATATTAAAATGGAAAGTATTCGGTCGAAAATAATTGCCGTGCAAAATGTGATTAAGAATTTAATACGTATACGCGTACCTATATAGTTACTAATATATCGAGTCTATTCCTACATGCGTAAATTTATATTTTATAATTTTATATATTATATTTATGCTAAATAACTGACATCCGCTACTACCTGTAGCTGGAGGGAATCGTTTTTCCGATTATTATTTGGTATACCTACACGCGGAAATTTTATCAGCGGGATTATTTTGTTTGCGGTGGAAGGAGAATATTCGAATTGTTGTAGGGAGTTCATACATTATACAAATACAATAATAAACACTATAATGAGAACTGACATATGAATTTTGACTATCATATTATAATTTATATAATTATATTATTAAGTACACCTATCTTAGCGAAAAAACTTATTAAAATATCCACTTTTGCGAGAAATCGGTCAATGCTTTCAGGCATTAAAAAAAGCTAATGGTTAATGAAACACGCGGAAGATGTAACAAAAACTTAAAACTACAATAGTCGTTTTATAATAGATGCAAATAGATTTTTTTTCTTTCACAGTAAAATAATTCAATTGTATTTTAATGATATTTATAAAAATTTTATAATAATATTTATTCATTTTACTTCGAATGGTTAAAACAATAAAATATAGGGGTGAGTTGTATATTTATTTGGATCAGTTTCGATAAACATGTGAAAATTATTAACGTTCTTTCTAAACATTTCCATAATTGTATAGGAATTCAAAAAATTATTGGATATCGATCTCATAAGATCGCGAAACATCCCTGCTGAATTTACATTTGGATTTTTCTGAAACAGTGAGAATAGAGAGCCCAGAAATAGCCTTTTATTTTAGGGTTTTCATAAAATGCGGCAAGAATATGATTTACGCTTTATTTTTATTAACTATAGTTGATTATGCGCATAAGGTGTTAATTTATATCAACACTAACCCTCCCATTGCTTTATCAAATTTAAAAAAATCAGATACACTTAATGGAAAGTTGGTTTACAAAAGGGCGATTCAAAGTTCATCAAAATAAATAGATATATACAGCCTTTAATCTCAGACTTCTCCCTTGCTCCGACATTACTTCATACATTCCCAATCCACTACTTCCCAGTACCTAATCGATTACCTAGGTCTCACTTTAGATCAAAGACTAACCTGGGCGGCTGGGACCCATCACATCAAAACTAAAAGGATGACTTTAAATAATCGACTTCAAATGCTTAATATTTTTTTTATGTGATAATAAATACTCCTCTCTAAATGTCAAACTACTTATAAGCAACTTCCTATACTCAAACCTATCTAGCTTTATGGAAATTAACTTCGGGGAAACGCAAAAGAGTAAATTAAAATAAAATCCAAACCTTACAAAATATTGAAAACTAAGGAAACTAACAAATGTTCTACCTTATGTATCAAATTACATACTCCACACAGATCTAAATCTAAAAACATTAAATTATGTAATAAAAAAATGTACGGCAGGATAACTTCTCAAAGAAATCATCTATTAAAAACTTAGTCTCTACTACTGCCCTAGTGCCTACTGCCTACTATACCCGGTAAACCTCCAAGGCGACTAAAGCATAATTGGTGTCGAGATCTCTTACTTAATTAAATAAACATGCGTATTTAAGATCCTCAAGTTGAAAGTGCATCACTTGGTACCTTCTTTCATTAAAATTGTATATTCATGTTATTCTACTCTTAGCTTAATATTGTCTTATTATATCAACTTATACAGATTGTATATCACTTTAAAAAATAAAAAAATCATTAAATAAACAGATATAAAAATACGTCCATTCTAACAAATATAGATAGGTAGTTTATAAGCCGATAACGATAAGATGATATATCCAATAAAAAATATTTACTTAAAGTTAGTATTTTTATTTTAGGTGTCATTTGTCAAAATTCTTTTATTTACAATATTTTTTTTCTAAATATATCTGTACTGAGCGGTTGATTTTTGGGTTAACTAACCCCCTTCAATAATAAACTTGAAATCATTGTACACAAACATTATAAGTACGACCTTCCTATAAAAATCAAACTGTATACTATCTTTTACTTTTATATAATCTGTAAACTAAAATTACTTATACTATACTTTTTATTACCTTATAAAAAATAATATAAAAATACGATCTTAAATTATAAACTATAATATCATAAGCTTTTTTATTTATATTATTTATTCTGGGTTTGACTGGATTCAACATATGCGGAACACAATGAGCTATGCCAAGATCCACTAACTACCTTCACATTGAATGAAAAAAAACCTTTAAGGAATTTTAGTATGGAAGTTGTAAAATTACATACCTAGTTGGATAGATATTAAATATTTTGAAAATAAAATCATACTGACGTAAAATGTTAATGGTTCACTTAATGTCTGTGAATAAAAGATCTTCATTTTTATCTTTACTTTTATTGATCTGAAATATAATCATTAAAAAAATATATTGTAGGTAGGTAATGATTTTATTAGATTTTTGTTAGGGTAAATTATATATATATACCTATCTAACTTTTTTAAAATCAATAATGTTAAACTATATAATAGTATAATACTATATAATTCGTCGAGTCTTCAGCCGTATTCTATTACAGTAATACCCTTGCACTTATTTATAATGTATGATATATTAGTATTATATTACCATTTACTAGGTATATTATGTAAAATGGAAAGTTCTATTTGGAGTAATAGATACCAAAATTCCTGGTCGACTTTCGACACCACAGAATCACGATATAAATGAATGAAAACAATTTCACTCAATAACTATGCGTTTTATACAATCTTTTGTATAAAACATTTATTTAATTAAAAAAGGTATTAGGTCATTCAAGAAAATATTATACCACTGGTAGTCGGCTGTTTTAAATTTTTTTTTTTTAAATTATATTTGTTGTTTATAGAAAATTGTATTTGGAATTTAATACCTATGTATTGTGTTATCTGGTTAAAACTATTCGTGATCGACAAAATCGATGATCCGTGATGATTGCAACTTATAGGTTTGTTCCAACACGCGATCAAACTATAATGGAACTGGCGGGAGCATGCGCAGTAAAATTTTTCCGTTCCAACACACCCGAAACGCAAATTCAAACTATCAGGCGGTTGTTCCAACGCGTCATTATACGAGTTTTAGGACTGGTTGTGGACAGTCAAAACGGTCCGCTGATTCCGACGGGGACTAATAGTCAGAGAAACTATTATCATATATTTATTATTCATGTTATCAACATTTCAGTAATATTTCTTATCAATTGTACGCGTTTGAATTTTCACGTAACGTTTATAAACAATTTTATGATATTTATATAAACTGTAGGTACCTAAAACATATAAAATGGAAGGTATGTACATGTAGTTTTGGAACGATTCTAGTTTAGCAACCTATCGATTTTTAAAAATTTTTTTTTCCAAAATGTGTGTTTTAGGGTGCTTTATAAGAATGTAAAAAAAAAAGAGCCCGGACAAACTTAGTTTTGAAGTTATTGATCAAAAACTTCAAAAACTTAATTTTTTCGTTACGCGCATTTAAAAAAAAAAAGAAATACTTAGAATTGAATATTTTTAGATTTTTTTTTTTCGAAATGTGTGGTTTTTAACGCTTAATAGATTGGTAAAAAGTACCTAAAAAATTTTCGTTTCTTTTTTGAGGGATATTAATTAATTCTAATTCGTCTTCGTCTTCAGATGAAGAACTAGACATAAGATAGTCATCCGAATCTTCAAAATCACTCATTTTGATTTTATTTAACAACGCACCACAGAAATATTAAAAACAAATTTAAAAAAAACAACAAACATCTCTTATCTTATATTATCTACATTTTACAATCATTGATAGTCCGAAAAGCGTTCCAACTGATCTAAGAGTCCGTGATTAAGCCACGTTAACGCATGCGCAGTAAATCAATCACGGATCAGTCGGCAACTAATCCCAAATGCCATGTTGGAACAAACCTTATGATAAGTTCTTTAGTTAATGTTATTATGCATGGCTATTGTAAATGCGGTCAACAAACTACGCCTTGTATACACCATACACGATGTATAATGTATATATTATATGACTGTAGGGTAGGGTTTAGAACATTACAACACACACACTCTTCATTGTAATTAAATCCGTCAATATAATATATAGTATTATTGATAGGTGCACTGAATGGTGTTGTGGAAATAAAATTGTTTTTATTTTGTTTTGGCTGTACCTATATAATGTATACATACATATATACGTGTTTATAAGGCTTAATAATAAATTACAATAATTTCTCACGCAATCTCGAGTAAATTATTTGACTGGCCGAATAACAATGTACCTAGTGGTCTGAGTTTGTTAACAATTAATTTTCGGTTTTGTTTTATTTCTGATTAAGTTTTTTTTTATTTCAACAATATGTATTATGCAGGCCGTCAATATATAGTAAAAGTTAGCCTGTAGTTATCACATATTCGAATTATCAGTTTCATAACGATTTATTTTAAAATGTGTACCTATATTAAAGGTTGATGACAATAAGATCGATATAGATTTAATAATTTTATTATTGCTGAGTAATAATGTATAAGTACCACACTAAACAAACTGTATTAATTGTAATCTAAATTCTAAATCACAGAATATTCTGTGTCTAAACGTCTTTACAAATATATCGAATATTAATGAAGAAATTATTAAATGAAAAGAACATTTTGATATTTCAAATGTTTCAAGCATTTGTGTTATAGATGCGTAGGTAAGCATATTATATATTTATATAAATACGACATCATATAATATATTCAACTATAAGCAATTCCTACGACGCACTAGTAAATAATATAACATTTTTTTTTTTTTTTAAATATATTTGACTTTATTATGAGAAATCACAATCTATACATCGAGTACAATGAGTAATATAAATATTTACAGATAGTTCACTGGTTAAATTATATACATGAAGGGGAAATCACACATTTGTGACACCCCTGAATATTTTAAGTACTTAATCTTAAGTTATCAGGTCACGGCACCAGTTTCTTTTGAGGCGTCTAGCTGGATTGCCGGGGAAATATAACAATTTAGAAAACAATTATGTTCCTATGTGTACACCGAATATTAAAAAGATTTTGCAAACATAATAGTATGATAAAAGCATTAAATATAAAATTTAATTTTTTTATTTTAAGAATACAATATGCAGGTATTGTTGTCTTTTTGAAGAAAAAAAATACCGTAGCTGGCACCTATTTTTTTTAATCAATGTCCCGTCAATCGTCATGTACACGCGTAAAAAAAATATAACCACTAGAGAATAAAGAACAAATAATAGCTGTATAACGAGGACCTTGATGCACTCGCTCGTGCACTTTTCACACCTGTCAAGTTCGTCCGACCGTCAATTATAGGTACACCAAAAGTCAAAATAATAAAACGGTAATCAATACAAAATACTATCCAGCCGAACCGTCTGACAGAACTCTCAAATGGTTAAAGCGAGTATACGGATTCGTATGGTATTATAAATAATTTGTTTGATCGTACAGAGTATATAGTCAGTACAAATGTACAATTATGTCGCTTTAATTACATTATCATTTACTTTTCTTCACAGATATTTTATTATATTTAATAATCACAAAAACACGAAGCTCAAATAAAATAACTTTTCAAAAATAACCAAAAAATAATGGTATAATCCACATTTTAGAACTTAATTTATACAGTAGGTAGTTATTGAAAAACCATTTTTACACTGATAAAATAATTTATTTTGATTCAAAAAGGTTTATAACATATCTAGGTAGTCAAATTTACCTACTATCTGCCTATTATAACAACTATGACTGAATCTAAAAAAAAAAGCCAACGAAATAAAGAACATATTTTTTATAAGAAACGTGTGCCATTTAATTAGTTATTGAAATTTAATAATCAAATCAGTTTACATTTTTACAACTTAAAAATGTCACACCATACAACTAACACATCCCCAGGCATTAATTAATTTATATTAACTAAATAATATTGCATATATATTATTAATACATTTATTAAATAAAGAACTTTTTATTATTATATTATATTTTATTATCATGCAGAAAAATATTTTAAGTGCGTGTGAGGGTTTAGTACCTACTTTAGTTAGTAGTTTCACAATTTACTTTTGAAGATATATTTTGTATCTCTTTCCATTGAGAAAACTGAAAAGTAAGGTCGATCCATTATTGCTATAATAAAATTATTATGAAATGTGTTGACTGAACTCGGAAAAATGAAAACTAATGGATATCACGTTATATCATTATTTAAATTAATGGTATGAAAATATAAAAATGACTACCTATTAGTAATAATTATTATATGTAATTATATATAATAATTATATCTAATATAATATTTTGATGGACCCGCCCCCATGGAAATCATACCTTCTCAACTCTTTAACTGTTCTTAATTATTTAATTAATACAATTAATTAGAGTATGTTTTTACTGTAAATGTCATGAAAATATAAAGAGTATATGATATTATAGCAATATACATATTCATATTAATAAATTAATTTTTATATAAACATTTATTATAATATTAATAAATAAGTGGTTAATATTAAAAAAAAATATTTTTATAGCTATACATTTATTTTTTAGAAATTGAACTTAAATGGATGTGTTGAAAATTGTAATATAAAATTTAGTAAGTATTAAGTAATAACGAATTATGTTTTGTAAATAAATTAATAATAGCCTACAATTATAAAATTATAACAAATACGTACAATTCTTATCAATAAACTAACGTAATCTGAAAACGAACAAGTCTTTTTTAATATGTAAACAAATAACAATACATTTTTACTTTAACAAAAAAATGACTATAGATTAATTTGTTAATTAATTATTCTTATCATGATTTTTATTCACTTATAACTTATAATACTTGACAGAAACCAACCGGTCGATTTACGATTAAAGTATGTCTTTATGTCAACTGCGTATAGTAAAACGAGTTTTTGTGGAAGGTTATGATTTGTCCCCCGCAAATTCTGCAGCTTTATAATTATTATCAACACCTTTGAGATGAAATAAAGGTAATATTCATATTTATTAACATGCTAGATAATGGAACGTGGTACTATTACATTAAACACTTAAATAAGTACACATTTATATTTAGAAAAAATAGTTAATTTGGGGGAATAAATCGAATCTAAAATACATAGTCAAATTAGGTAGGTGTACAGGTAGCTAATATTATAGGTACCTATATTATAGAATATGGAATAAGCACAAGGTAAATCAATAAAATTGGCACGGCCTATTAATGTATAATACAATTTATCGACATCGATTGTGTATTCAAATTTCTAAGTAGACAATCGTATATTCGTATGTTACTGCAGACTATAGAAATATAATATCTATAAATACAAGTATTTCTGAAAAACAAATAGAACATTTGAAAATGAAAAAAATAATTTTACTGCCTTAGCTTTCATTAAAATATATCTTAAATTTCAACCTGTATAACATGTTTCTATGAAAACGTTATTTTATTTATTGTGATTTATGTTTATTACAATTATTACTATACCTAAGTTTAAGTTACCTAATAAAATATATACATTTCAAGTTTTAAATTTTAAATTTTAATCTGTTTATTAAATAACTACTAACTATGCATGTACTAAAAATTGAAGTATGAATTTTTCTAAACATATTTTTATGACGATTTATTATTGTTTTAATGATTTATATTTGAAAAATTATAGCAAGTAATAGGAAATACAAATAAATATTATTTTGTTTTGTTAAATTTAAGCAATAATATTTGACATTTTCAAAATATATTATTATAAGCCAATTAATTATTATATCATTTATATCAATAGTAACTAAACGCAACTAGGGTTAAAAGAGCGCGATGGGCCGCAATTACCTATGACATTTTCCAAACCTTTTTTATTCGGACGCAAGAAATATGCACCGAAAAAATCTGGACTACAGGCTTATTACAGTTAAATATTTATAATTTGTAGACATTATCTTATTATCAGATTTACTCATTGCTCATATTAATAACGTAGGTGCTTTAGAATCGATTATCCACACTAAATCATATTTTACGATAAAATATAAACATATCTATTTGTATTCATTATAAATTACAATGTGACAAGGTATTTTTCATATCGTTGGCTATAAAAAAAAATAAAAATATGAAAGTCACCGGGTAGGGATAATATAATTTTTAGCGTGAAGTCAAAACGTGAAGGTTATAGAAATAATATTTGAATGTATTTGGAATTCAAAACATATGCTTGCAACATGTTTAAAAATATCTACTAGAAAAAAAAAACGAGTGATCACATCGATATATTTTGCGTCCTTCCATAACCCGCCAAAATAATAAGTTATAACAAACCTAAATTCATCCACTAAAACGTCCGTATATGTGTAATCATTACAATGAAATATATTCTGATTTTTAATTTTTTTTTTTTAATTAAGTATGTTTTAACTATAACGTTATGTATGTTTGTCATCTACCTATGTGGATTATACCAGCTGAACGTGTGTTAGAAATTAGGTATTTTGTTAGTCGTTGCTGCAATGACCAAGCCTCAGAGGTATCCCGCATATTATATAATATAAAATTGTCACTACACATACGTTGTACAGACGATGATCATGCGCGCCGTATTTCGTCGTGCAGCAGCCGCCTTATTTTCACACGAAAGAGAGTCGTAATAATGACATTCGATCACAGCGTTTAACAATAATAATATATTTATTTACGGACGACGGATGGGTGACCACTGTAGTCTGTAACCACGTTCACGCGAACGGCAAGACACGCCGTGTCTTGGCGAAAAGACGTGCGAGATTATTGCGACCGATCGAACGTCCAAACGCACACTGATTAGTACCGATAATATTACCATGTGGTGTGGGACATTGCGGCGGCGGCGGCAGTGGCGTCGACGACGATGCAGATGACGACGACGACGGCCAAGAAGGTCGACCACCGGCTGAAAACGGCTGTACAAGGCGGTATGTATTTTATCATAATATTATAATATTTCATATATCTTTCGGGCCAACGAGCTATCTGTAAATCTCTCTCTTTTTCTCTCTTCCTTTCTACTCGTGTATGATATAGGGACACGCGTGTCGGTGTGCACTGCGGTGTGCGGCAGTTATACTCTGTATATTACATTACATGATATTATTATTATTCGACATACTGCAGTTGTAGTGTATTATATATACTATATAGGTACGCGCATTACAATACGACCTAAACACAAAACCACCACCTGCCGGTTTTCGCGCACGCGCGTCACCTCCACGGCGCAGAGTCACGACGCGTCGTCCGTTTTCGGGGAGGCGCGCGTGCTGTCCGACATCACGAATAGACAACCGGCAAAAGGAGCACACGATTTTGCGGCGCGCGGCACACAGTCGGAGAGAGAAATAGATGGATAGGAAAATTCGATCGTGATCGCGGCGCGGTATAATAACAATAATAATAATAGTATAGAAATAAGTCGCGATGACGGACGTATCACGCGCGCGTCTGCGTCGGTAATCTACAAAAGATAAAAATCGGTTTGACGGACTGACGGGTGACCGCGATCCGATATCGAAAAACTATCTCCTCCGCTGCTAGACGCCGCGCGGCCCGTCCAAAAACACTCGGCAGAGTGGTACAGCAGCAACAGCTGTCGCGGGCCGAACGTCGTCGTCGTAGGAATCTCATCGCAGGAATCACGTCCTTCCATAAATAATATGCAGTGTGCACCCGGCTGAGCCACAGCCCCGACCTGAACGAGCCCGTGGGAGAGTTTTTACGAGCGATAGCTATATATATATAGGGTTACCGATGATAATCGCGCCCGTATGCGTAACTATGCGGATGGGGGAGCTAGGGGGGTACTGAAGCCCCCTCAGATTTTTCGGGAAAATTTGTACACACAATATAGGCGTTGAAAACATTAATTTTGTCATATACCCATACTAACATTTTAAAATATAATCTATTGTATTATAATTCTATTTACATCGTTTAATAATACAAATACTAACACAAAGATATTTCGCCAATGACTATTGACTCGGTATCAAATCCCAATTTAAATATTCGAAAACAATAAATTATATTTCTAATAAAATCGTCTATGCATTAATTGTATTCATCTGGTAGACACTCGACAGTCATTGCGTAAGCCGATTAACCGATTGTAGACATAATATTATTAGGCATGAGCGTGTTTAAGATTTGTTTTTTATACATAATATTTTTATTTGGATCATATTTAAAATGTTTACTGTCGTGCGCGAAGAGACGTATAATATGATATATAATATTACAATTTACAGACATGATTATAGTCATATTTCTATATCAACTGAAAACTGAAAATATTCAAAAAATGTTTGTCCATACCATAATATTATGACAGTACGCAATATAGGTATATATATATATACGTATATACTGTATTCTGATATAGGTATAGGCACTAAATTGAAATAACATTAATTTCAAGATTACGAGCTCGAAATGAACCATTACTATCATTAACACAATAGTATACAAAACTATATATAATAAATAACTAAGTATTTTTATTAACTTAGTATTAAAATAAAATTGATCTCGTCAAGATTTTATAATTTATCGTATATAATATTTATAAAAATTTAGTGTTATAGCTTTATAGGTAACTATACTAATAAGTTATAACTGTGAGGGTGAATTCTTACCCCTACCTTATTTCTCTATCCAAAAATGTCAGGACTCAGCCCCCCCCCCCCCCCCTAACTCAAAGGCATTTGAATACGCCTATGAATTACCGCCGTTTAAACCACGTTTGAAGTGAAATTAAGACACACGCATATTATGTGTGTTGTTTCCATCTTAGAACGTTTTGTACGTTTGTAAGACGGAGACAACATATATACATACATACATACAGATGTGGCGTCTTCTTTAGACGTCGGCACATCGCAGGCATGAGTTCTTTTTTCACTCGGTCTTCTTCACCTTTATAGTACGTCGTTTGACGATCGACTGTAATAATTAATTGATTTATAACATACGATTACACGACAACGGGATTACGCTATCCACTATGTAAACGCATACAAAGATACAATTCATTATATATTATCAATTTTTTTTCTACGTACAATACGTCAATACTACAGCAAAGAGAATAAGTATAGATGACTACGTATAATATATCTTTAGCCCGCTACTGAACCCTTGCATAAGAGAGGGGGTAACATTTTTTTTTTTTGAAGAATCATTTTTCAATTCTCAGTGTTACCAGAACAAGAGAAAAAGAGAACAACTCGACGAAATTTATGGTACTTAATGTTTACTTTCGTTTTTGATGAGTGTAACTGATAGTGAATTACTATATTTTTAAATCATTGAACAAACTTATAGAAATTAAATATTGTAGTCGGCATACTGTCATACGAGCTTGGGGATACTTATAATACGTGCCTGGCGCCAACATATATCCGATTTCGAAATTTCGTATGCACCATAATATTATTATACATTATACGTAACAACAGATATGTCTTATAATTTATGCAGAACTGCACCAGTATTATTAGATTATGAATTTACCCGATTTATTTATACCCGATATTCATTGTAGGTCTACAATATAATATCATTATTTTGTTTCATTTGATCGCCGATAGTAGAAAAAAAATGTACGATATTTTTTCACAGGTAATATCTTAAGAAGACGCCACCACAGCATGATTTGTAGTCTTACAAGCGTACAACATAATAACAGATTTTACGATCACAATCATTCATTTTACTCAGTGATTTTCAAAATAAAAGTGAATTGACCTATTGCACAACTTTAATGTAAGATTATTATCTAGGGCATCTCGGAGGCTTTAATTAACATTTTAATTTTGAAGCAAGTTATGTCATGTTTTTAAATACACATAACTTGCTTCGTAAATAAAATATCAATAAAAGCCTCCAAGATTTAAATTTTACAATCGATAAATTCACTCTATTTTTAAAAATAGGTAACAGAGTAAAATGGATTATCTGGAACGTACAATTTGTCATGTTGTAAGTTAGTAATAATAATATATAATATATAGATTATCTATACATTTTTTTAGCTTAGTCGTTCAATTTTTGTTTAATGTCCACGTGACTTGGAATCGTGTACGAGGCATAACTACAATTGTAACTAATATTATAAGATATTATTATTTTTAAGAATATGGTTATAAATTACAATAAACATTGTATAGGCGTTGCTTAATGCTTAATGGTTATTGCCCGTTTATGGCAAACAAATATAATAATATATATTATTTCTATACTGATGAGTATTGCGAAATCGGAAATTGTATAGCGTTACGTAAATACTGTGACTGTGTAGAAGTATATTAGTTTCTATAGATATAGAACAGACAGGTACATCGCAAAAATATACTATAACATCCAATGCACATAACGAATGTTACGTAAAATCATAGTTGGCTGCTGTTAATAATGTATTGGTCGTTGCATACTTAAATGTTGATATACGTTTTAATTTTTTTTTAACTAGGTAAGCACTTCAAATTAAAAAAATTAGCACAAAATTGCATTTATAAATAAATTACTGCGTGACATATTAACCTAACATGGTTTACTCCTCTTAAAATTTAAGTATATAATATATCATATACATGTGTTTATTGTTTTGTCACTCAGGCCACAGACCACATCAGTTGATAAATTTTATAATATGAACATACAATATTACAATGTACCTACTACTACCGTACTGATAAATGACAAACTGTAAATGTAAAATAATAACGTCGGATGAATCATGGTTAATGTTGTATATTTAACAGAAGCGACGCCCCTGCTTATATAAATAAACGATAATTTAATCATCGTAGAGACGTCTTCCTCAGGCCTCCGTCATAAAAATACAGCAATGGTATAACAAATACCAGATGGATTACCAGATAACCATTCTCGAATATAAACGAAAAATCGTCAAATTTTTGCAAGAGGACATGGAAATATGGTGTATAGGTATCATATTATATTCCTACATGTGTATAGACACACAATATCATTACAAAATAATACATATTCTACATTTCTCCAGAAAAAAATTGTCAATACATATATAATATCATATTGTTAAAATGTATAATACGTGGAATCACGAGGCACAATGTTAACAGCTACCTATGCATTTTTACACATATCAACAGTAATCAGGCTATATTCATAAACATTATATTGATATTCGCTTACACGCATAACATACGCATAATATGTATAAGGCGATTCTTTTAAAAGTGAAACCAACTCATTTTTTCGAAAAGCTACATAGAATTCTGAACGAGTAGTTGATCGGTTATAACTTATACGTATTGAAAGTCTATATGAGCGGAGTGAATGGCACAAGTGTAGATACCCCCTCAAAATGTTGGTCCACTACTCCGGTCATCAAAACATTAAATAATTAAATAAGTTACGTCATCAAAAGTGCACGATGTGACGCTAAAAAACCTAAAAATATCAGTTTGCAACGACCGTTGGTATTGTATAAAAAAAATATTCATACTAATAATGTACACGACAGTGAGTGTCAACTGTTAAAAAAAAAGCACCCTGTATATTATATCATGTACCTATATACGCCCACTTACAGTAGACGGACGGGGCATAGAAAATTAGACACTGATTCACAGCAGACAACGCGAACGGATGTTTCATTATCGACGGAGAAAAAAGTGCCCAATAGCGCCAATACCGATATTTTACCGAAAAATAGTATAATAATGAAATCTCCGACAATCGTACCGAGTTTGCAGAGGTTATTGTTTTCCCACAGTCATTCAATATTAGTGTACACGAGGCGGTGATTACTGTTGATCTTTTTTCTTTTCCTATTATAGTCGGTTTTTTTCCAAGGCTAGCCGGTATCTTTTTTTTTTCTACCTTTCGGTCTCTCTGGTCGTAGCCAAAAAATAATCGAAAACCGGTTTCGTGTAAAATGCAATTCGACTCACAGCGGAGGAACGCGCGGGCGCTATCGCTTGCAATGGGTACCTCTATTAAAATATACCCGCGCGTTGCTCCACCAGACGAACATAATCGCTTACCTTCGAACTTTTCACGATTCCTGAAGTCCAACTTTTCCGGTACGTGTTTCGGTCTCACCGGCTTTTGTTCTTTGGTGGCCTGGTCCAGCGTGACCTTGGCGACCCTCCTGAGAACGCTCCCGTCCTTGGGACCGTCACTCAGTTGAGAGGTGTTACTGCGTCTGACCGCCGGGTCCACCGCCTGACCTGAGAACACAAATCAATTTCGTACAGATATCGTGCATGTAATATAGGTACCTATTTGGATATAATATAATATGGCTGTGGAGTTGGAACACAGTATAGGTCGGGGATGGCAAATAGGATTTGTTTAACGTGTCAATTCATGTCAAAATTCAAAAAAACATGTCAGCTGTGCCACTGATTAACACGGATAATTTTTACAAAATACAAACGAAAAATTAATCATAATAATGTAGAAAAAAATTATTCAAAAAATCAACTTTTATTGATTGTTCGAAACATTTCACTTCGCATTATATGAATGAATTTTTATGTCTGATTTATACGCGCTGTTGCTTGCAAGGCATATAAATATATTATAAATATACATAAAATAAAAATCGGGTGCCATTTAAAATTTCTCCTGTGCCACTTATTTGCCATCCCTGGTATAGGTAATATAGGTATATACTATAATATTATATAGTTCGTGTCACACGATGTGAACCGTAATATAGTTGCACACGGCATTATTACGGTAAACATAGGTTATCGCTGCATTGTATTCGTATACCATACATCAGTGGCATATACCTACATAGAAATTTCGAATGGGCAGGGATGTATACAACACACCCTAGTTATATTAAAATATACATTTATGTTTCATAAAACATTTTCACGTAATTTTACAGTGAAAAACAAAATACAACGAGGGGCTGAAGAGGAGAGGGCTAGAACTCCCACGCCTCATCAGTCCTATGTGTTCTATTTGGATATGGAAATTTTGAGGAAACAGTGTCAACGAAGATAGTTGTTTTCCTAAAGATCGTGTGATTCATATAACTATTTTATGAATAATAATAATGATGTGCTTTGATTTATATTATACATAGAAAATAAACGTATAACTATGGATTACCTCATTCGCAGACTGTTTTAGCAGCCTCATTTCTGATAACTGCATAGTTTACGTATAAAAAGTATTGCTATTCTAATTAAATTGAAGAGTTGCACCTTGAATTTGTTTTTATTATAGTAGACACTTTGTGTTAAAATAAAATGATAGTTATTTAATGCAAATCATATTATTATATACCTATAACTAAACAATTAATAGCAAGTGGAAAGAGCTAAGTGAAAACTAGGAGCAACTTGTTTAATATTAGATAAGAAAAAGTATTGAAGTGATGATCGGATATTAAATTGCAAACAGCTTATAATAATATCCCGTTCTTATTCAATTGGAAGATTTGACGATGCATGCATATTGTTTATAAATATTTTGTATATAGCATTTATATAAGACATTTAATTCGTAATTTTACATTCTATCATTTTATTGACATAAGACACATGCTCCTTTTTGAAAAACCTTATAGGTAATACAAGTCATGACTTAATGTCTTCGGTGCCTATAATATTATATACTGTGTATACTTTACCTACGGGAATCATACAAATTACATTAAAAATTAAACATATCATATAATATAATATGTATTTAAAGTATTAATTAAGACTAATATGTTCAATTGAAAAGAATATGTGGGCATTATTACTCTAATTGGTATACTCAAAAATCAACATTGAATAAACAGATTAAAACAAACAATTTTTATACTACTTTGATGTCCATAATCATAATTTAATGTGTTGGGAAACGTTATTATTAAAATGTGTACAGATTAATATTTTTCTTTCATTCATACGTATGAAGGTGATTACGCGTCGTCTTGGTTTTGAAATTATTTTCCCACGATCCTACGCGGTACTTAAAACTTATTTAGCGCAGTTTAAATATTATTTTGATACACCATCTAATTAATACACTGGAAATGACTGGAACAGGTGTTATAATGATAATAGCTGGCGTGCCCTACCTAGAGAGTTCACTATACGTCCATCCATTGTTAAAACCGCTTGCATTTATGTGCTCTATACAAGAGTGTCCGTGTTCGGTGGCGTAGTTCCTGTTCTCTTATATGTTTATTTCGTATTTAATGTGTTCAACTCCGGTGAGAACTATCGGGGTGGGTTGGAAAAAAATTAAAATACGGTAGGTAGGTAGGTTAGGTCCTTGCACGTATAGTATGATTATCCCAATATGCGTTGCACCGGTTGAGCGTGAGAGTTTGGAATATAATCGAATAAACGTAAAAACTTAAGGCTCAGATCGCGATCTAATATACTTTCTTTACTATTTTATGAAAATATTTAGATAGATTCGTTGGGCGTTTTATTAATTATAGGTATACATAACTATACATTTCATTTGTTTCTATATTATAATATTAATTAAAATAGCGAGACTGGCATATTGCTTCATTTATTTTATTTTATTGATAATGACGTCACTTGTGTAGAATTCGATTGAAAATTATAATCTATAACATAATATCAAAATGACAACAATAAAATTGCATATTTTCTTTTTAAAGTAAAACTATAAATAAACATTATTTGTTAGATTAGCTTAACCTTATTAAGTTATAACCTACGTAACCTACTCTTGTCTTTCACCTTGACTTATAATTAATTTTAAAAAATAATTAAGATTCATGTATAATATAAATGATAAATAAAAATAAAGATTTACATATTAATAAATCTTTTTTATTTTAATTAAATTTAATTCGCTCCATACTTAAATAGTATATTAACTATAAACGATCATTATATGTATTTTAATCCAAACAAAGAATTTTAAATTTAATCAATGAACCGTATTTTGTAAGACAATAGTCAACATTTTTAAATACGGAACGTTTTTACTTGTGTATTCATATCATGCATCTCTATTATTCAACTGTGTGTGATTTGTGTTCATGTATATGCATAAGGAAAATAATTGATTAAATTCAATTTTTAATCGAAAGGTTACTGGTTAGGAACTGATTTCAAATAAAATTGATACATTTTGGAATTTTAGCTAAATAGTAAAACTATTTGATCAGATTTAAATCTTATTAAACTCTTGTTTATATTACAATCATGCCTAAGTAATGGCCGTCATGGTTTTTCAGATATAAATAAGATGTTTTACATAATATTACCTAACTATACTTGTTTCAAGAACCTACACATTATTTTACGTTATTTTCGTACCTATAAAATGCTGAATAAATTAAATGTAAACCATGTTACCACATATTTTACCTATACATGTAATAATTATTTTAATAAACACAATTCACAATACCTAATCGACAGCCATATACCATAAAATAGTCTTATAAAATAATACAATTACTGTGTACTAGTTCACTTCAATAATTTAATCTTGGGTTAACTTTTTCATCTAAGACTATATTCTTCATTGTTTTATTTATTTATAAAAAACGATAAATAGTGTTTATAGTGTGTAATACGCTTTTATGATAAATTATTGTTCATGCGCCTGTAATGATTGATACCTACTAATATACAATTAAACTAAATTTTAAATATATTAATTTTGTCTGCAAACAATCAAACGCTGCCAACAGAAATATATTGTGATGCACTGAAATTTCAGTAAATCATGAAGTGTATCAAAAAACAACCAAAAATCGAATCAATTCACATTCACTATTCTTTTGTTCTAGTAGTAATATCGTAGAACACTTGTTTTCAACGCTGTGCACCGGTTGATTGCTTCATTAGCATCGTTCAATGGACCATGACCTTATACGGGTAAAGTATTAGTCTCCTGGCAAGCGTATCTATGAAGAATTCAGATTTCATGAAAAAAAAAACCGTAATTATTTTTAATAGCGTATATTACCATATTATGTATGCTAGTGTTTTTTTTTTTTTTATACGATGTCATATTCTATTCTATAGAACCTGTACGTAGTATATGTCTAGTAGTCGGAACATTATATTAACAGACTTAATTATAACAAAATCAATTGATACACGAATGTAGGAAAATGTACAAAAATAAAATTTATTAGTATGTATAGAAAAATAATCGGATTTACTAGAAATATAATACTGTACAAAGGTAAAACCACATACGTTGTATAACACTCTCGTCTCTCATTCTCATAATTAAAACTGTTAGTAACCAATAATTAAAAGTAGGACAGATAGAACTAAACTTCACGCAAAGGTACAGTAAAAATAACCCAGTACTTCGACAGTGTGCTTATACCCCGCCTATTTAATCAAATATAATTAATATTGTATCGTAATATTATCCACTAATAATATTCTATAGGTACACTATTATAATTTTTATTCACGATAAAGTTAATTCAGTAGTGAATAAATTAGTATAGATACCTAATTACAATTTGATACGTGTAGATAGGATGTCATTATAGAACAACCAACGGTATTGTGTTTCCACAATATTATGGCTTCTTACCACATGCCTGTCACGACGCTAAAGACCACTCCAAATATAAATCTATACAATTTAATAAACGTAAACAATATTATTTAAAACATCGCAGTACGGTAGCTGTGTAAAAAAATTCGCTTGGAGATGAAAAGTTTTAACAGTTTTACTATAGTCACCACAATCTTTATGAAGAAGTATATTTGTTTAAATCTTTTAGTTCGTAATAAATCGGAGTTTTGATAATCACGTTTATGGTGTTCGGTATAAGTGCAGTATACATAACTTTATAAGCCGCGAGGTTGCGTAACAGTTTATACGACTTGAAATACTAGCATTGTGCGAATGACATCGATGTTATTTTCTTGACCGTTGACCGTACATGAAACATTCATGTTTGATAAAATATTCATATTTTTTTTTTATTTAAAAGCGGCTAGTGGAGTTCAAAATTATTATCCCTAGTGTATATAAAATAATATACCTATTTTTTTTTTTACATGCAAATTTAACATAAAAAGTTTTGAATTCCTAGCTTTTGTTCGATATTGTATGACATACATACATATATTATATATATATATATATCAAACATATGCGCACGTCAGTAATTGTGAGAATTAAATCGTTTTTAAACCGCCGTGTAATAAGATTAACTACGAAACTCGTTTGTACATCGTTTTTGGTGTTTGTTTCATGGCCTAAACGCCAATACCCATAAAAGCCTCGAATCCGTTCCACACAGTTGATTTCAGCGGTTTAAAGATGTTAGGTGGTATTTATTTTATTCA
Source organism: Sitobion miscanthi (assembly GCA_008086715.1). Taxonomy (NCBI): domain Eukaryota; kingdom Metazoa; phylum Arthropoda; class Insecta; order Hemiptera; family Aphididae; genus Sitobion; species Sitobion miscanthi. The sequence goes on from CM017800.1 coordinate 16,313,821, forward strand.
TTGTGTTTGATCGACAGGCCGTTTCAGTCGAAATTCGTATACACCATGAGAAAAATCAATGTTCAATTTTTTCCTCCATATAGTACCTGCCTACCTGATAAACTTAATAACTATGTGTGCGTTGGTGTGCATGTGTACCTATTTTAAAAAAAAAAAAAGATTGATCTAACCATAGCGGTCTATAATGTAATAATTTCGTTGCGGTTTCTCCGACACACGATCGATAGTAAACCGCAAAAATCCGAAAACGTTAACGATCCATTTTGTAGTTACATAAGACGAAGAAAAATATGCTTTGGTCAGTGGCTATATAGTTTTCATACTGTACACGCATGATGCCGTGTAATGTTTTCTTTTGTAATGAATGTAATTATAGGTATAATATATAATAACATGTCAAATAGTATGTCAATATATGTGCTTTACTTAAATGCAGTATAATATTTTTTTAATAATCAAAAAGAATGATTAAACGCAGGCACTTATACTACCTACTTACAAAGAAGAATAAAATCACATGTTAAGTCTCTTAATTTATTTTTTATTTAGCATTACGTCTTTATTGCTCGATCATTGGCGTCGTCTATTCCACCACATGCTGTTTAGAATTTAAATATATAGTTATGCTATTACAGTACATAAATATGAATTATCTCAAACCTATATTTGGTTAAACGTAAATTTTTAATACAAGTTCAATATTACAGGAAGACGGAAGTTATAGTTAGTACATAGTACTATAGTAGTATTGAAAACTCATTATAGTATTATTTTACAAAAAATTAGAAATTCATTTTTTAATTTTAATTTATCTATTTGAATAAATCTAGTGTTTAGAACTCGATGGTGTACACAGTATGCTCGCCTGTATATAAATTGTTAATTAAGCATACGTATTGAACTTTTTGTTTTTTGGGACAAAATACTGTAACAATTTTTGTTCAAAGTTCCATCTGCATTTACTTATTTTAATTTTTATGCAAAAATCCGAGTTTTGAAAAAGATCACAAATGGACTTCCCCCAGTGTGGGCTCATGGACGTGCCAGTGTTATGCACGCGCCATTCATTTTAGATTGAGGTAATGCTTTATACGAAATGTGTTCAAGGTTAGGTTACGTCAAGTGTTTTCGAGAAACATCTGAACACACTCTGAGCCTAGTGTAGAACCGAATAGGACAGCAATAAATAAAATATAAAACGTAGGTATCTAGGTAATAAGTGCTCATAGCTCGTTCTACGCATAAGTGTATAACGCGAAAACGTATTGTCAATGGTAGTATGAAATACAAAAAAAAATTAGGTACTTTACCGTTTTACCAGACCCGGATGGGGAGGGGTGCTGTCGCGCGCAATCATGGACCGCAGGTGACAACAATATTGACAACAACGTGAGTTATAGCGAACGCGCACTCGACGGGACGATTTTCGAAATTTTGAACGTCGTCAACACGTGAAAATACGAACAACACTTTTCGGTCCGACCGTCTCCGATTGTTTATCGTTTGCGCCGTATGCATGAATAATAATAATAATAACACTATGATCTCCCGGATTGTTACGTTACGTGTGCGCGCACGTATCGGTATTGTAGTGCAAAACAACAATGAAAAAATTATAATTTGGACAATATAACTACTGTGACAACAGTGATTATCGATCTGTCGATCGACGACCGTGTGCTTTCGGATTCCGGCAACGACATGCGCTCGTCCGCGTGTTTACGCGAGACCCGGGATAGTGTGAGCGGCGTTATCACGACTCTGTTCGACACGCGATTGACCGACGACGTCGCGCGGCTCGTGTGGTACATAATAATGTTTTATCAAAGCATAATAATATTATGTAGGTGTAATATATCATAAATTATTACGGGCATTGGGCGAACGCGCATGTGTGTGACGTACAACTGACGTGTGTGTGTGTACAGCGTGATAACGATGAGTAGGAAATAATATGAATATATATGTATAAATATAATATAGATCGCCTGCGCGCCGAGGGGAAAAATAAAAACTAAAATATAATATTAATACGTTCTTCGAGCGGTTTCCGATAACGCGTGTGCGTATCTTATCGCACGAGGCTTTGTTGTGCAGCTGCAGCCCGCTGTACGGACGTACAGTACGCGCGCCGGGCGTCCGCGAGCAGTACCTGCTATCTAAGCAATAACAATAATTATTATAATAAATAATAAATATTATTGTGCCGCGTGGTGGAAAGATAATAATATCATTGATATTATCGTTATTTCATACATCGAAATGCACATTATTATAAATAGCTGGAGACGCGAAGTTCGGGCTCAGTGGCTCGATCACACTTGTTGCGCCCGTTGACGTTTATGTGTTGCGCGTGTGTCCCTGTGTTATACCATTGTGTTTACATATTATACGTGTGCCGTGCAGTATTGGCCTACCTACCTATATAGGTAAGTGCGTAGTATAAAAATGACGAGTTTGTATTCTCTAATTTAAACGAAAGGTTTAAATTATTCTTGAGCGTAGTTTTGTTCAATAATACGTAACCACATACGTGCACTTATTAAGTGCGTGTAGTGTAATGTGTATCTCGGCAATACTCTTGTCTGGCCCGAGACAGCTGAATAAACAAGAATAATATACCATGTTTCATAAACCGTCATTCATAATTTTTAATGTCATAATTTCTCATTCATGGATACATTAAGGCATCTACATCGTATTTCAACCATTCTTTTAACTCTAAAGTACCTATGTTTTCGGTGTCCAAGCGACGAACTTGGTTCTATTGGAAATTTTTGAAAGACTGAAAAGACTTAACGATTTAAAAAGCCAAGAAAACACAACGAGTTACTCTTTATTTCACAGTAATCTCTTATATGTCACGCGTCTTACGAGTTTCATTTTATTCTAAAATATGCAGTACATTATTCAATTGATTAATTATTTTGAAAGTTGATTTATTTTTATTTATTTATAGGTGTGCACAGGTAGTCTAAAAATAAATAAAATATTTCTTTAAAAAACCGATATTTGTTTTCTACAACGGATTCAATAAAATAAAAAATCAGAAAAACCTGTTAATTATAATTGCAGAAATAACTAGGTAATTTCAACTTCCAAAAGCTTAAGAAGATAAACATCTAACTTTAGAGTATAATACAACTACCTATAGAATTAAGTTCTCGATGGAAATAGTTGGTAGGTACTTATATATCCCAATGGCCTATATCGCAGTGTATTTTAAAAAAACTATGAAATACCTATGTGGCTTGTGGCTAAATAGATTATAGATAAACAATTTACTACAAATGCAAAATTAAATAATGTATTATTTGTTTGAATTATTGTATTGATTTTATTTTATTATGTATTTATAATTATAAAGAATTATTTATCAATAATTAATAGATGAATTAAAATAAACAAAAATATGACTTAAAATTAATATTATGTTTTTAGTGATGCCAATAATAAAAGTAAGCAATTGATTTATAGCCAAGTTAAGTATCAATTTTATTTTATTGAAAAAGTTTTTAGTTACAGAAAATAAAAGCATCTTCTAACTTAAAACTAAACTTTCCTTTTAGGTTCTGGGTGGAGTGAGGAGCAAGGAATGTATTGGTTTTAGTTTTTAAAATGTATTATGTGTTTATTTTATTTTTTGTCTCGTCACGACGCGCGACGTCACGTGTAGTTGCGGGATATGACATATTAAAATGTTTTTTAATTTTATTTAATCTTCAACATTGAGGGTAGTTTCTGGCATACAATTTTATATAATTGGTATTTTGAGAATAAAAATTTTTACGAAATATATGTACATTTTCATTTCCTAGTCGTCATAATATAATATTCAAAATGTTTGGCTCTTTTTGAAGACATTTTAGACATTTAAGATTTTATATTTATGTTAATAATATGTTTGTTTCCTAGTCGAGAAGGTTATTGGTAGTCTAATACAAGCTGGGTCCTCAAAAGGTGTTCTACTAAAAAGTTAAAAATATAAAATATATACTGTCACAATTTTTTTGTATAATTGTTTAAAGTTCAAATTTAATTGATGAATTTAAAACTTAAATGTAAAATGACGATTTTAGTTTTTAGTTGTATTGTATTTATATTAGTAAAAATTATTGAATTAAATTAATTTTCATAAGGCGTTCCCATGTAAAATTAATTATGTTGATTACTCAATTTGAGGTATATTTATTTACGTTTAATGTATAATAATAATATACCAGTCACCAAAATGGCTACCCACATATGCCCACATGCCCTAGACAAACTTTATCTGGCCCACTGCAGATCAGACATTTATTTTTAAAATTATTTTTTTTGATGGTGAATTAAAAGAGATTCTCATAAATATATCCGTATTAATATAATTATATTATATATTAATATACATATAATACCTATATAATATTACAATGTATAAAAATCAGAGATCAACAAAAGAGAAATAACCAATTTAAAATATTATATAATTGATGAATTTACTAAATAAATGTTTTTTTTTAATTGCTATAGTATCGTGGATTGTGTAATATAAGTATTTGCGTAACCGTATTATACTTAACTGTCGATTAGAATTTAGCGTTATTCTATGAAATTACTAGTGAGATTAGAAATTATTGAAACAGTGGATATTGGTAGAATATAAAATATATACTTTAATTATGAACTAGTTATTACATATTTTATACATTGATATTATCTTGTTCACTACGTTAGAATTTTTAAATCAATAATTGTAAAAATTACTTTTATTTTTATTTAGACGCAACTTACCAAATGAATTAAATCAAAGAATATTTACAAAAAAAATTATGCTGTATTATTTTAAGTGAATCTATCATTTACATGATTAATGTTTTGTTTCTATTTTAGATTCTGAGCGGAGCGATAAATGTATTGATTTACAATGATTTGTGTTTTTTTTCATTTTTTTTTATTTGTGTCTGTATACACTAGAATTAGTCGAAATAATGCTTCAATTTTCAATTTCAGTATCTTGTTTGATGGGAAAGTGATATTAGTTGATACATTTGGAAGGACAAAATTTAAAACTCCAGTACCTAGTTTTCAAAAGCGCATGGAATAACAAAAAAAAAAAAATTGAAGAAAACCGGGAAATAATAAATTTTTTCTTTTTAAATCTAAAATTTTAAAATTTAATAAAATATTCCTCATAAATAGGTATTAGAAAAAAAAATGTCTACTGGAAAGTCAAATTAAATTTTTATGAGCGTTTGAAGTTCAAATTTTTACAACATTGGATTTAATTACTCGATTTCTCACGTAGTGATTATCTAATTTTGATGTAATTCCAAAACGAACATCCGTAGATACTTGAAATTTACACCATAAGTTTATTTTATACATTTCGACACTTGATAAAATTTTAAAAATATTTTGACTTAATTGCTTACTATTTTCAATTTTTTCATTATACATTTTTTTCGTAAACTAATATACAATGATATTTGAATTCAAATTTAACACCATCCATTACAGTAATCCACTCGTAACCTATACTGTACAGCAAAGAGACACCTACTTGTCCTATGTAACATAGGTATCAAATTGGTTGTATATACTTATTAGTTATAATATAATTATTAATCATGATAAAATATAACTATAGGTTCCTACCTAAATAGGTACCTACATCTATCTAAATAAATAATCATATTTCAAATTTATCGATCACGTTAATAATACTCATTACTCTGTTATTTGCTTAAAGCTCAATTCATTATTTTAACTGAATACACGAATACACGAAATCATCGAGTTTCGATAATTATACAATATATATTTATAATTTACAAATCTTTTTTATAGTTTAAATAAGTACTTACCTAGTATTATATAATATTTAAGAATAATATTATAACAGGTAGGTACCTTAACTTACACGACTACGTGTTTACATTTAACCTTTTTAATGTTTTAACTTATAATTATTACCTATATATAGGTACTGGCTTTCTCACGCATTATAGAGAATACCGTTTGTAATTTCGACAAGGATAATTTATTTTTCGTATTTCCTCGTGTTGAATCAAATTTTACAACAATCTTTGGGATAGTAAATAATATTAGTTACAATATTACAAATTATTTTTCTTATTATGAAAATTATGAGAAGAATTGGAATAACTAGGCAATTACTAATTAGTAATTTAACTAAATCTGCATGGTAAGAGTAAATAATATATTTTATATCAAGTACTTATAGATTAGATAGGAAATTATTTAAAATATTATATTAAATTATAATATATTATGTAGTTAATAGTTATAAATCTATAATAGGTGGTAATATATTTTTTAGTACTACAAAATAAATACCGTAATGTGGTATTGTTTAGATAATTTTTATTTTTTATAATATGTATGAATTTTCCTTCTAAATTAAGTCTATTTAATTTTCTGAAAAGTATATAAATATATGTTTATAATTTTTCAGAGGTTTTTATCATGAGTCATGAATTTAGCTTGTTAATTTTACGGTGCAAATATATCTTATCTTATTTTAGATCGTACGTGATGATCATAGTATCAAAAACAGTAATGAGATTTCTCATAGCATAATATTATATATTTTTGTACGTCTTAATACCACTCTCAAGTCTCAACTGGAAACTTCTTTAACCAATCCCAAAGTAGTTATTACACGACGAAACCAAAATGAACGGTACATTTCTTTGAACTAATATGTGAGAAATGAGAATAATATATTATTATGAATTTACAACGTCAATTACATAACTCATGCACACTTTTTTATGTGTGTCACCTATTATGATCTGTTTATTTGGTACCTATACTACATCGAAACCTTCCAATAGTAAAAAATATAAGCCCACAGTTGAAAGTCGTCTGTTATTGAGAATTACATAAAAATAACTAAATTCACACGCCATTATATATTTTTAGTTAATTTGTTTATTGACGTAATTGAAGTATCATATTTACAAATTTATCAATTATACTAATGTTTTTGTATTTACATTTTTGAATTTATATTTTTTAGACTATAGTTATTTCTTTTTAAAGTACATGGTAATAATTGTTGACAGTTACTACTTTGTGATATATTTTCATTATTTTGATAGAAACAATTGATATGTTACAATAAAGTTATACAATAATACCTATACGGCTATACCTACATACCTACAGTAGGTAGCGGATCCAGTAGTCTGCTGTTTATAGGTGATGTCTGTGAAGTTTCAGTGTGTCATTGTATTATGAAATATTGCTGAAGCACCTAGTACCTACAATTTACTTATAAGCTATAAGCTATATTATTATTTATTCAAAAGATATAAAAACATTGCATAATATTAGGTGTTATCACTACGACACTACATTCATCTTTATTTGTATTTTATCGGTAAAAAACAATTTAGTTAGGTATTTGCATTAATACGGTTATAAGAACAATAAGAATCAATATATTATAATGTATTCATTAGACTAGGGGCCTAAATGCTAAATGACTTCCCTATTTGCATCATACTGCAAGTTGATTATTCATACTACTGCATTGCATGTCTTCAGGCGACACACATGCGTCTAGACAGTTGATATGCAATAACTTGTTGTCTCTCAATTTCTCCCACACTGTACATAATATGTACATTTATAAACTGTATTCTTGTTAGTTGAAAAAAAATTTGTATCAGTTCTCCCACTTTAGAGCAATTTAATAATATATTATAACTGTTTTTTCTCCAAAACATGGCTGTAAAGATACCGGCGTAGCGAAGCAGCTAATGATTTCAAGCCGTTAAGAAAACCATAATCACTTAGGTATTAGTTATTATTGATTGTATTTAGGCATAAAATAAAGAAATTTATCAGAAATCATATATACCAATAATAGTTTAGAAGGTAATTTAAAAAAAAAATTCAAATTCTAGTGGTTTAAAAACGAAAATGTAACAATATTTCAGAAAATAATAGAGAACCAAACAAACTACTTATTCGTTTAAATATGCATTATGAACGTATAGGTATAACTCAAATAATAGTTCATTTGATATCCTATTCAAAGTTAAATGTTAATAATAAAGGAAACTGTACAATTGATGATTTGTACCTATTCAGCAGCATGTATGAATAAGTGAATAGTAAAAAAAATAATTCATAATATATTGTACGTATTAATAACTCGAAATTGTCGAAAGTGAGAAGAATATTCCCCTCAAACGCCCACTATACGCTTAACATAGTCTAGCGTAATACTATGTTAATATATTATATAGTAATTTGAACATAAATGTTTGCAAAAATAAACTCAATTTAAATTTAAATATTTATTTTTGTTTTTCAAGATTAGAATTTCAAGATATAAAGGATCTACGGTTAATATTAAATAATGTAAGTAATTAAGATTAATTGCTTGATAGTCCATTATAATAATTTTGTTTTATCAATATTATGTCATCTTTCAATATGGCCTAAAATTAAAGTTAGAAGAAGCAAATATTTTATGTTATTATAATTTATTAATTACCTATTTAAAATATTTTCAGGGTTTGTTTTCTAATTTACATGTATGTGGCTACCCAAAATTAAAATAAATGAAATAAAAATGATAAATATAAGTAAATAACATTTATATGAATTAAACGTGGAGGTTTACGTATCCCTGTAGTCCCCCTTTAGGTGCATAAAATAATTTTATCCATACAAATACTCGTTGGTATTTCTGTTACTGTTTCAAACATAATGTAAATTAGGTAGGTATTCGTTAAATTGTCGCATTATTGTGAATTGATACACATTAATATACTGTCGTTAAATTACATTTTTGGACATTTTATCTGAATTACAAATGAAAACAAATTGATTGTTTTAAAAAAACATTTATCGTTTTAATAAATTAAAACTGCGTAATTATTATAAACATGAACCATTGAACCCTATCGCGAGGATGGTAAATATATATGTATATCAAAACAATATGTTTGGATATTTAAATATAGCATTTCTCATAAAAGTTCTTAATACAAAAATATTAATCTTTTTATATGAGAAGTAAAATTATTAGTACCCACACTTTGATCATAAAAATAATAAGCACAACAGTAATGCTGACTCGCATAATTGTTTTTTAATGTGGAGAATTTCTCGAGATTATTTTACCCTCCTACGCGCAAATACATGTTATTAGCTATAGTTATTACTGTATAAATACTGTTGTTGACTCTGTATAGATCGTAAATTGTATACGACCAGACTTCAGTCGTTTTTAACAAAAGTGATACTTGTTTATATTTCGTAGCACGGTTATTATATAGTAAAATATAGCACTGTAATATGGATACCATGTTTTATAATATTGTGCCCTTGTGTGGTCTTCTCGAAAGACGTATATGGGAAAAAAACAAGAATCAACGAACAATTCGAACAACCCCGGTGTCGTATTTTTGGACGTATTCCAAAGACGCGTGACTCCATAAACTCATTATTACGAATACCTAGGTAATATTATATAATATTCTAATCATCTATCTTGATCAATAGGTAATTATTAGGCATGCATGTTTTTTGCAGGCGTAAATCATTGTCAAATGTCTACTGCTGTTGGACAAAATGCTAAAATAACTGAAAAAACCGTTAGGAGATTCTATCCAGGAGTCTATCTATTTTATTTGGATTTTCAATTTCAATTTACAATTAGAATAATATGGTTTTGTTGAATTGGCTAAATAGGTAGGTACTTACTATGTTGACAGATAGTTTTGACTTTAGAATCTATATACTATTTAGTTTTAATATTATACTATTGAATTATTCTTTACGATTACGAGTTATAATTTTTAGGTAACTTTGTCATTTCACTTGAATATTGTATCGTCGATATAATGACTAATATTTAAATTCACTGATTGCGCAAGGTTTGTAATTTTAAATTTTTGTTATAGGTACCTATACAAACTGGAATTTCTATTTTTGGTTATTTTATTATTGTTCATAAGAATATTATGAAATCCTTGAAATACTTTCATCTTCCACATGATTATATTCATTATAACCTAATAAAACATTTTTTTATAGTTTAAACATTTAAACTGATAATGCAATGTACAAACATTTTAAATTTCTCACTATATAATTTTGTATTTTGTTGTTTAGTTAGAAGTTTATAAAAATAATTATAATATTACAACTTGAACCTAATGGTTTAATCAATTTTTTTAAGTGGTTAAATATTAAATAGGTATACAATTCTTGTGAATTACACAAATTAGATTCTGATTAGAGCGTGGTGTTAAGTGGTTTCAGACCTTCAGAGGACAAGTGATTTTAAAATACCTAAATGGTGATTTTTTTTTTCTAAATTAAAATGAGTTTTCAAGTATCAATGAAAACTTAAGAGAGATTGTACTTGTGCGTTATACGGGGTAATTATTAGCAATACTTAATTTATAAAAGGCATGTGACGGAGAAATGTAATCAGTTAATCCAATTGTTTTATATATATTGAATATTTTCAAATGCAATAGTTATTGCCTAGTTATTAATGTATAATTATTCAATAACAATGATCGATGTAAGTGTTCGACGTATTATTATGTCTATTCGTAAATTGTAAAATTATTTTATTTTTTTGGCTTGTACCTACCCATTTTAAAAACACTTTTTGGGCCATTGAAAATATTCCAAAATGCAATATCTCAGTATTTTAAAATTTATAAAAATTACCAATCAGTAAGAAATATTAATACAAATCTTTGAAAAAACTATTGATTTATTCTAATCTAAATAATTCAAATCATTTATGATTAAATTTATTATAGATGTACACAATGAATCAAAGCACTCGCTTGTTTTAGAAATTATTTATTTACAGACATTTTAGTATAATTATTTATCATTATGGGGATTTAAATACATTTTTTTCAAACAAAACGCGTTAGGTTTTATTAAATTATATATATACTAATTATTATTACTAAATACTGGTTTAGGACATTTAATTAAATTTATGATCAATAAAAAAATCGAAAAAAATGTTTATCACTATACCGCATATATTAGGTAGTTATTGCCACATTTTATGCAACTATATGTCTATACTACTAAGACTAACTAACTATTATAATATTTTATAATATAAAAGCAAGTATGAGCAAATTAATGAAAATAATCAACTGAAGTTAAGTCAAGTGAACACATGATTGTTAAGTTAGAAAATTAATAGTTAAAAAATAATAAATTTAACTCAGTTAATATACTTTTTTAATTAGTAGGTATATGGATAACATAAAAATATCTGTATATGTATCTGGTATATAATATTATTTTATTAAAAAACATAACAGACATTTTAGTATTAGATTATTTTTTACTTAAATCCGTATAAGTAATTAATGTATAAAACTACTAAAATCTAAAATGTCAAAAATATCTTTAGTTGTAACTCGATGGATTATTTTTAAATCAACTGTAAAAAGCCAAATTATTTCAATAGTAAATTAAACTAGTCAAGTTGGTGAGTAAATCATAGAATTAACCTACTAGTTGGGTTAAAAAAAATTCTATTCTAAAACCGGTGCAAACCTTTTTCGCTGCTTAGGCCTGCACCCACACAATGTTATGTACGACTACGTACCTAAGACGTACTTAGTGGCCGATAAAGGGACCGATGTCAATAGTACCTATATGGTGGGTGGTAGCAGCAGTTGCAGGGGTGGGTGGGATCGGCATATAATATGATGATTTTATGTCATAGGAAATCGTAAGCAGCGAGGACTTACCATTGGCGATTGCCGATTGTAATTTGGCCGGGCTCAGTTCGACTTTTCGGTGCTTGACGATCGTGAAAGCGGCGGCGGCCGTGCGCCCGGTACTTCCGCCGAACGTTTCGCCGCCGTTCACCACCATGATGTCGTCCGGTTCGTCTCTGGCGTCCGAGTACACGCTCTGCGGGCTGGTCAGCGTGTCGGCGAATACTGAGGAGTCCTCCTCTTCCGAGGAACTGCGGGCGGACTCGTCGTCACGGTCGTCGCGGTGGCGGTGGCGGCGGCGGTTGCTGCAGTGGTGCTCCTGCCGGTGTTGTTGTTGCTGCTCATCTGCATGATGATCGGTATCGTCGTCGCGGGCCGGGGGAGTCCGCTGCCGGCGGAGGTCACGACTGGTCACGGTCACGTGATCCGCCGCTGCCGCCGCCTCCGCCTCTGCCGCCGCCGGCGGCGCCGGTGCAACTGGTTTCCGTAGCACCCTCGTCGCGCCCCCCAACAGCCAATCGCGGGTCCCGGTGGTCGGTGGCCTTTTGTTCCGGCTTTTCGTGCCGCCACGCGACGACGGCGTCGAACTCTGCAGGTTGCCCATCGTCCGGGTTCAGCGTGGTTGGCCGCACGGACACGAGTTCAAAGGCTTGCGCCCAATACGACTATCTATTATAGTCCGCGGCGACGACGACAACGACGATGACAAATGCCCGCTGACCGCCACCGGATATCCACTCCGGAAATAACGCACGTCCCGCCGCACGACATTTTTCATGTCCGCGTAAAATCTACAACACGCAACATTTTTGTGTACAATACATAATAATATTGTCATTATACGTACACATTATTATCATTACGCTGCACATGGTACGATGCACATCGCCCCACGCGTACTTGCGCACCGGAAAACTACAATGTTTTTTTACACGTGTAGGTGTATATACTATCGTTGCACAGGACACACTATATTTACTATTATTCGTTATTTTGTGCCTATAAGCCATAAAAAAAAGTTTACATTGACATGACAATCGAACAGAATTGAATATCTATATTTCGCCATAGACCTATAGACCTATACTGTGTTCATCACATAGAGTACTCAATATTTTATCATCGGTGATTATTATTAAATATGAATCTATGTAAAAATATCCCGATGAAACCACCATAGACTGTGTATGAAACAAAAATGTCCAGCATAAAATACATACATTTCATATTTAAACAAATTAAAGTTATATTAAAGTACCTAATATTATTATATGTTTATTTATATTTATTTAATTCGTGGTGGGGGGGGGGGGGGTGATAAGAATATGATTAAAGAAAAAAGGTATTTTATTTTTTAGCTATTACATAAACATTTAAGTACCTATATAATAATATATTATGTTTATAGGTGTTCAAGTAGACTAAATCAAATAGTAAGTAGGTATTTTTTAAAAAATCACAGTACCTATAGGTAATATTTCAAATCTAGGTTCAATTTGTCATTCCTTATAAAACTCTACCTATATCTAACTGTTTTAATTATTTTCAAAATGCAATTTTGAAGCAGTAATACATTATTGCGGTTGACATTTTTTCATAGACACTTATTTGGTATAGTATTTGTACCCATATAAAGTATAATATTTTCCATGATGGCCGATTACCATATACTGCATGAGCATAATATCTACTAGTACCTATATTACACTCGTCAATTGCATATTTTTTACAATTAACATTTAGGGCATATAATATATTATAATATAGTCATATAACACATATGTTATATAGATAGTACTAAAATATCTTTAAGAGTTTTTATGCGTGGGTCTTTCTTCTTCTACGGTTAATTATATACATTTGTTTTCTGTTTGACACTTGCACTCAATCATCGTTTATAATCAAGTAGTTTTGACTGTTTTGAGATAAATGTTTAAAGTGAAATACGTCTTAAGTGATCAGCGATAGTTTATTTCTCGTCCCAGTTTGCTACATAATATATTATTGTTGTCGAGAGCTGTAATAATTGCAATCTGTTAAAGTGTTGTTTAACGTTAAAGTCTACGGATAACCTGCGGGATGGTCGTCAGAAAAATGTCAGTAATTTACAATACTATTTGAAAATATGAATTGTGTCGTTTCACCCACATTTTGAAAAATTACATTTATAACTATTACATTTTGTATATTATTATTAAATGCAAATTTTCCCGTAAACCACGGGATGTAAGTGAAAAGTTTCGTCATACCGGAAACGATGCTGTTTTTTGCTAACATACAATATTATTATGCACTCGTTTGACGTCAAAACGGTTTAATCTAAAAGAAACGGACGCCGCGTGGACGTGGAGATTAAAGGCTGATGGTGACCGCTATTTCCTTAGACTGACTGACCAACGATGGAAAATATTGTGGTTACAGTGGTTACACGCTCTCGAATAATATACTGCATACAGATATAATGTGGACCGCGGTCGTGGCGGTCGCCGTCCATATTATGGTTTATGTAAATCACGATCGGCTACCTGCGATACATTTTCCATTGATCGGTATTAAATAAAAACGGTGGACGCCAGCCATTTTATTCACATCCACCACGCTACCGCCTGAATCTCAACGGTTCTCGATTAAACCGTTACTTCGACGCTGTTTGCGAATAAGTAAAGTGTTTTGCTGTACGACGACATTCCGGCGATACGCGAATCTTGTGCACATGTATATATTTGAGTCTCATCACTTCCGATCCGAAGGAACGCGTCACATGAGGATTACTATAGCCGGGGGTGGATCCAATATATATGTCTAATATATGTATATTCAATATTGTATATTATTCGCAGACTCCTCGTATACCTGCAAAACGTCTCTACGACCGCTATTTATATTTTATATAATTGATTATAATTGAACATAATGTATATGTGTTTGTGTAGGTAAAATCCATATAAAACCTTGTTAAAATAGTAACCTGATTGCTGATAAGTATACAGTAAGTCTTTAAATACGTTATGACTTTGATTTAGCATGCTCGTGGAATCACTCTATAACGTAGCGATTAGTAAATTACTATAAACTATAAAGTACTATAGATTTTTATTTTTTAGTGGTAAATCATTTCAATGCAATAATGGTTTTTAGATTCTGAGCGGAGCGATGAATGTATCGATAATTTTACAATGATGTATTTATTTTATTTTTATCTTTCCATGTATACACAATAAACAGGATAAATAGTTGAAATTATGCATTGATTTTCAGCTCCTGAAGTATCTTTTTCGATGGGAAAGTGAATCTTGTTGGTGCATTCAGGAGGTCAAAATTTAAAATTCCTAGTAGTAAGAAAAACGACAAATTGTACATATAATCAGTGTTCGACAAAATCGACTTTGGTTTTGGTGTAGCTCTAAAAAAATACCGTAGATACGTGATATTTGCACTGAATGTTTATATTAGTATTTTATATACACCATAGAATTTTCAAAATATTTTGACTCATTATGAGCTGTTTGTATTTTATATAGGCATATATGTCCATTATTATTAGTTTTCTAAAATTAATGTTGATAAATAATTTTCGTACGGTCAAATAACTTTAAAATATAATACAAGGTTCCTCGTAATTTGCTGTTAGTGGAAATCAAAAGAAAAATTGAGTGTAATCCACAATATTTTTTTATGAACGCTTGAAGTGAAAATTTTATTTGTTGGGTCAAAAGCTTGAAAATATAATACATAGCTCCTTACACATTGTTACAATATCAATTTAAAAATATTTAAAATACATTAGCAAGATTTTTTTTATTAGAATTTTAAATTAATTTTGACAACATTTATAAAATGTTCAATTTTTATAGCTAAGGGTTAAAAACTTAAAACTGTAGGTTCCATGTAAGAATGGTTTTAGTTTTAATATATAAATATAATATTAAATATCCTAGGCTGACAAACCAACTCTGTTCAGGATCGCTTTTCGTATAGATACAATGTTATTCTATCACTGTCTATTGAGTTTAAATTTAACACCATCCATTACAATGGCCCACTTGTAACCTACTGTACAGCAGATTAACACCCACTTACCGGCTTTGTTTTTTTTTTAAATAAAAAATTTGATTATTTAATGCAGATTTACAATCTATAGGTACTGTGTTTACAAAAAGTAAATTAGTGGTATAATATGAGGCGGTGAATAAATAATAATGAGTAGGCGTTTGACATTAGAAAAGCCTGAACATGAGTGGGACAATAGTTTTAAACATTTTAAATGTTATTATATTTAATTTATTATATGTACACAGGAAAGCGGAAATAGCAAATTGTTTTTATGATTTTTTTTACATATTATATTTACATTTGTGTTTAGTAGAATAAAACTTGAATTCATTTAAAAAAAATGAATGTTATAATTGGGCATATAAAAAACAAGTGATATTGACATTAGTTGTTAATTTATTTTCGTATTTTAATTTTCATCCAAAAAGCTAATAAATAAATATTGGATCATGAACAAAGATATATATATAATCCAAAAATAAAAATGGAATCTTACACCTATATTTTATATATATCCAAAATGTACTATTGCCAAAATATTGATTATTCAGGATAAGCGATTTTCTGTATCTTAACATTTCCAATAAGAACAAACCATTTATAAACAGACAATTAACCATTTTGAAAAAAAAAAAAAAATGTTTTTTTTAAAAATTATTTAATAATATATTATTTATATTTAATAAGATTCAAATGTTAGTTAGTAACAACACAGTTAAAAGTACGTTTTAGTATAGTTAATGATTGGTACTTTTAACACGGGCAATAATACGTTTTGGCGTAAAACTGGAAAAAGTACGTTTTGATTTTCTAAATATTATTTTTATGTTTGAAAAAGGTTCGTTTTGGATTAATAACCAGTCATTTTGAATCATAGATTTTACCAGGAAATCGTACGTTTTGATCTATTATGACGACACTATTTTATGTATCGATGTTTTTTCCATAAGAATCGATATCTAACTCGATTTTGTCAATTTTTGCAATAGTACGTTTTGGATTTCCGCCCCTCATATATACAATTTAAGGGTTTCAAAAGAAACAAAATATATAAACATTTTAAATTGTCTAGTATACCTACCTATAGGCTATAACACAGTCCAGTAAAACTAGTACCTATATTCAGTATATTTCTAGCAATAGTGTCTCTTCTCATGTTTGCTTAATTGTCCCCATCAATAATTTTTTTTATATCTCATGTTTCTGGAACCTAATTTTCTAAATTATATTATTATTATACGGCCACTTTTGTTTCATAAACAATATAGGTACCTTAAATACAATTATAAATAAAGCTCACATTTTTTAAATCATATAGTTAGATATGTAACCACTAACCTATATTATAATTTAAATGCATTTGAATTGATTAAATTTAAAATAAGTTTCTAATAATTTTGAATTCTGAGTAGGAACATTTTATGCTTATACTGTATAATAAACTATTTAAACGTGTAGACTGTAGAACTTTTGTTTTTAAACACGCAAATTATTTATGTTAATTTTGGCTTACAATAGTAAGTTTAATATATAGGTACCTAAATTAAAACACTGTATAGTCTTATATAATAATAATATATTATTACTATGTATATTGTTATATACGAGATTCCTATATAGTATATACATTATACATAAATACTTTTTTAAAAATATAGCCAATGTAGGTATTGATTTTATTTGTATAAACACTTTATATATTATGTAATAATTCTTAATTATTTTATTGGAATGTATATTTGTTTTTAAACACCGTGTTAACTAACTAACGTTATTATTTTTAAATTGCATCTAAATTTGAGTCATTCAAATTGTAATTATTAATTTAAGATTTTAAATGAGGTTTCAATAGAAAATATAATATAATCATTTTTATTTCAACGGAACTGTATAAAAAGTGTTTTAATAAAATTTATATTATACCTTTTTAATATTTTTTTTTCAAAATGTGGAGTTTCGTAAAATGTATAATATATACTTATGAGACCTTCAACTTATAGGTACTTACTATGAATTATTTATAATATCAATAATCAATGGGTATTGATTTTAAACGTACACTATACAGTTCAATTAAAATAATTAATAGGTACTAGATTGATAAAAACATTTTATACGCATTATTTTGTTATATTGACGGACTTTAATGGTTATAATATTTAAAAATCTACCTACACATAAATATAAATTGTATATCACTAATAGATTAATCATAATAATCATTGTATTTGTATAAAGGTAATATTTTTTTTACATCAGTTACATAATTTGTTAATTTTTATCGAGTGCGCCTATAGCATGCTATACACACTATTATTACTGATTATTCGTACTATAGACTGTTATCACCAGCAACAGAAATAAAAAAAATGAATGTAATTTATTATGGATCTCATAAATTGTCGCTATCAGGGCTGATCGGACGCTAATCATCACTCATCAGTGGATAATATTTTAAAACCTGCCGATCCCTATCGGCTATTGGTTTGTATTCGAAACAAACCTATATATATATACATAGTCTATAATAGGTATATAATGCGAACATTATATCTACAAAAAAGGGTACATTTTTGACGATTTCTGACGTCTGGGTGTCCTATAAAATATAGTGTTTAACGGTAGCTGGAGTCTGCAGAGCATTTTGCCTACGAGGGACGAGGGTATGGAGGTAGTTTTACAAAATACTCGGACACTCGGTCACGATAGTAATACAATACGAATAATACTTAACATTATATCATATACATACGGTTTATTGAGCTACTGTCAGAATTCGAGGCAGGGGCGCCAGTCGAGTCCGGCACGTCGGAAAGTACCTATATATAAGTATAATATATAACATTCGTGCATGAGCGTGTATATTATAATTGTTAACAATTAATATTGTCGTATTATGTAGGTAAAAAAAAAATACATCTCTTATCGTTGCCGTCGTCTTGCGGAGTATACCTATTACCAATGAATGTTTGCAGAGTACAATAATTTACAATAATATTTTCGCGGGCGAAACACTCTTCACTCGACGGCGACCCGTCGTCGTATTATTCCCGTCGCGGACCGTCGCTAGCGGACGAGACGCCGGAACTGAACCCAGCGCAACCCGAGCGCCGTTGTGCCCGTTAGGCGGCCCCTTTCGGGAAAATCGATAAGGGAGGCGCGGACGAGTCGTACACGCGTAATAAATATTGTAATCGGACGCGTCTCGATCTAGGGAATGTAATATATATAGTATATATTATATTAAATAAACCGTTAGACTAATATTATATTATGTATATTCTCTAGTGTAATAGTGTATCCTATACTGTTATGTATTATTGTTATGTATCCGCCCATCTGCAACATAATGGGAAGGGCCTTATATATATATGCGTAACTGGTGTTTTTCGTTTCATTTCATATTATTATTGTCATCATCATCGTATTGTTATTATTATTGCGCGGGACCGTACGAAAAATTGCACTTTATACGTCCGGTTGACGCGTATATATATTATTTATACATAAATCATCGCCTATCATTGCATATAGGGTTATACTATGTGCGTACTCGGATTAAACTATTATTAAGACTCGTTTCCGGTCCTCTCGCCATTTGGAGGGGTGCCAATGTCTCGTATGATTTTCAAACATCACAACTGCAGCGTTATATAATACACATTCCCGACCAAAGTGTCAAAAATATTAATTAATGATACGCGCTTGTATTTTACTTTTAAGTTTTAATTATATATTTCCGAAATTAATTTTGCCCAAGTCTTTGGTCACCTGTAGTATGTTTCCGCGGCCAACGTGTCCCGACGGAAAAAAACTAGGTCATACGATGCATACAAATTTAAATAGTACAAATATGAATAATTTGTCAAATATAAATAATTGATGTACCTACTAGGTATCTAAATTTTTAAATTATAATAAATTTCCAAACATTCAAAACTAATACAGGTCATAATCCTGTATAAAATATACAATCATACATGATACGTTTATTCCTGAAAATTAAAATTAATCAATAGATATAAAAATAGGAATAGGAGGTATGTTGTCAAATATATAAATATACCTGTTAGAATGGTTCGCATAAAACATTTAATCATATTTAGAGTGAAATACTTCACAATTTTTATTCAAAAATAGTCAGTAGAAAATTCTGCCCATACACAAGGAAGAAATACAGCACAGTTTATGACATAAAATAAATAATTATGTATCCATTATGTATATAATAGCCATTAAATAAGATGAACATTTTAGAATTTCGGGATTATTTGAAACGTTGCAAAACATATTACATAAGAACAAACACAAATTAATTTTCCACTTCCACTGGTTTGAGAAATAGTAAATTAAAAATAAACCTTTTATATTTGATGATTTCGGAAGATCGATTTTTATATTTTGCCGACAAACTAATTTCCCTAATAAAACTCTATTCGTGATACTATTGACAAAAAAAAAATTTTACACATTTTGTATTAGCTAAATAACATAAATATTTAACATTTAATATAATATTATATTGATTTTATATTGTCAATTTTATTTTATTGTAAGTACCTATCTCTATCTCAAATAATAGTAACCTCAGGGGCTTTAGCGCTTTTTGGCCTCGACTTTATTATTCTATCAACCACTTAGCTTGGATTTCGTTATAAGATTACTTCGGTAAAGCAATTTTCCGGCCACAGCGATCGTTGGAACGAAAAAATTTCGACAAAAGTCGATGAAAACGTTTATAGCCGACGTTTGGAATCCCCGTCCTTATGTCCTTACGTCCTTATTCCATATTAATATTGACATTTGAACGAACATATTATTTTTGTCTTGAGAAATAAATCGTTTAACTGAACGCTAATCGGGAGGGTTGATTCACGTGTATATCGGAGTACCCTTGCGTACTTAATTATAGCCCGTATATATGCATCCCCTGGAGAAAATATTTGTATAAATATTATTTACAAATTATTGATGGTGAGACATTATACCGCTGTATAACTGATACTAGAGGCGTGCTCAGAAATTTTCAATGGGGGAGAGGGGTAAAAAAATAGCAAATTACCTGATCTAAAATTAAGAAATACAATAATTATAATTATATTGGTACATATATATATTTGTCAAGTGTCCATTGGAAGGTTTGAAACTTTAACCTCCCCCTCTCTTGAGCACGCCCCTAACTGATACACTGGTACAGTAACTACCTATATACGCATGGAAAGTTTTACGCAGTTTTGGGTATAGTAACCTAACGAAAGTAACGCGTTACATAATGTCGATAATATGAACTTTAATACAGGTATTGTGTATACATTATACAATATAAATGCGTGTGTACATTTTGTACTACTTGTACAGTAAATTACAAATTTTCTTGAAATTCGCAGAACGTGTGCTGTATACTCCTATTGCCCATATCATGGATCATTGTCGCGTGGACGGGTGTTAAATAAGTTTTTAAACGTATTATAACTAGTAACAGGTATATTTTAATAGTTAAAAATCAATAATTGATATATTTATAAACCGTTTATTATTTTTTTTTTTTTTTGAACATTGTTTTAAAATTATAACTACATATTTACTAATCATATTTACGCTGCTTGTCGAATTACGATTGTCAATTGTTATTTATTTTTTTTTCGTAACGCGAAAGTAACGTTCCCGATTGTCAAGTAGAGTAATTTCATTCGAACGACGAGTGTAACTCTATAATTACTCTTTGAAAGTAACTCACCCAACACTGCAGGTTTACGTCGTGTACACCGCTGCTACCGCAGCGCCCGAAAATCTATAGAATTCCGCGCTACACACTTAAGACGACCGCATTACAATAACATTGATATTATAATCGTAAGCTTTTATACATTTTTTTTTTTTGTAACGCTGTCGTCGAATCCCGTGCCGCACTCGACTTCAGTCCTCGGCCATTGTACGCACTACGTATTATATAGGTACTCGTTGCTCGATTGTATAGTCGCGTACTTAAACAGGAACAATAATGATACAATATTATACACTTATATATTGTTTGCCCGACACACACGCGTGCTCCGCAAGTATATTATCATTACCGTCGGGTGTGTGTGTGCATGTGCGTTTGGGTGTGCGTAAACACGATGCGCGCACGCACACACGGTCAAACCAATTAACCCGATCGACGCTGGTGGGTGCCCACGATGTACCCACAAACACACATATATATATATATAATATAATATCTATGAATATAAATAAAATTATAATATGTAAACAGTATCGTCGGCTGTCCGCGACCCACAGGTATATGTTCCCCCGAACTGTGTGTATCGTTGTCAAACAGATCGCCGCATGTTTCGAAAACAGAATAAAGCCACCAGCTTACCCGGTTTTTTTAAATATTTATTCACGCTTTTTTGCAACAACAGCACCGGCCGCGGGATTCCGCTACGATATCAAAATATTATACTCATCGACGCGCGTTTCGCGACAGGTTCTGATTAGTATATTATTATGCAGGTTACACATAGTTTTAAATACTGAACACGGAGCGATGATGAATAATATTTTATTGGTTTGACACTGGCATGTTTTTTATTTTTGAGTTTGTCATCACTCGTATTCTTCTCATTTTCAAGCAGAGAGAAATTCTTCGATTTTCAACTGGGGGGGGGGGTACACGTGTTATAATTTTCATAATATAAAATACTTCTGATCTTAATGTGCTATTTATAGATTATTTAAATTTGTTAAGTGTTTTTTTTTTCGATTTACGTATGATAATAATTTTATTTTTGAGTAAACAGCTTGAAAATATTCAAGTTATAAGTTTCTAATTTCGATATCTACCTACTTCTATTTGAAAAATACTTCTATTAAATATAAAATTAAAATAATAAATATTATAAAGTTATTGTAATTATTGCATTCTTATTGATTTCTTGTCTTATCGATATTAAAAAGAAAATTATTTTTTTTCTCAGCTGAGTGATACTGTCTATTCAAGCTTACACCCCCACTAATAATATTTCTGTAATATTTATCAAGCCTTTGTAGTGATGTACGCCTGACGCCTGAACAAGGGAACAACGTGTATATATTCAAACCAGTAATGTCATTTTTATTTTTTATATGATGATCGGAAACGTAGGACAATCTGTTCATAAAAATTAACACTTATATATTGTAATACCAGTTATTACTTATTTAACCCAGTGTTTTGGTCAAAAGCCTTGAAAGTGTTTTACAAGGTCCCTCACAGGCACTATTTTTTTTATCTTTGAGATTTTGCGTTTGAAGTTCAATTTGTATAATATGTAAATTAACAATATATATTTTAAACAAATATCAATATTTAACTGTAAATGTATTTATACTATACATTCTGGGAACTTCCATTTAAATTTCACTCAACAATTTTTCTTTGGTTTGGTGAAGCTGTAATTTTAACCATATATGATACATTGATATGCTAGTCCAAAGGGTAAAATAAAAAAAAAAAAAAAACACTAGACATTATAATATAAACGGCGCTTTAGGTATGCAATTTAGGTACGTTCATGTCTTATGTTAATAAATAATTAATAATAATGTTATATAATTTTAATATTATTAATTATTATAATATAATAAGTACATTGTATTTTGTATTGTTCGGGTATATTAACTGTTGATTAGGTATAACTTATAAGTATTTAAAGTTTTGATTAGCGAAGTAGTAGATAACATTTTGTGGAGTACCCCAATACCAGTCTAACCGATTAATTATTATTACCTATTTACTTATTTATTTATTCTTATATTTTAGACGATAAACATAAATTATTGTTTAAACTTAATTACTATGCACCTACTACACTTTTAACCTTTAAAGCAATCCTATATAATATAATATTTAAGTTAGTACAATAGTACAGCTATAAATAACTTAGATAAAGATAAGTACAACAAATAATCTAAACAATGATTTTGTACCTTCAATACTATATTGAGACGAGTAAGTAGTAGGTACCCAGTTCTAATGATGAAATGATTATAAAGATATTTGAGTTTTACTTTTACTATGTTGTTTTTAGTTGGCCAAAGCTTACAACAATGTATTGGACTTGTTTGGTAATAGCTTGCATACAGTTAACATATTGTAAAGTTGTTTCTCCGCCAATTGGAGTTTTAGATTGGTGGCAAAATTCTATAATTTACGAAATATTCCCGTTGTCATTCAAAGATTCAAATGGTGATGGATCAGGCGACTTTAAAGGTACATTCCTATTGTCTATCTGTAGTCATAGTTATTTATTTGCAATTTATTAAAAACTATACTATTGTTTTTCACTATCAGGCATAACTGAAAAATTGGATTACCTCGTAGATATAGGAGTAACCGCGATTTGGATAACGCCATTTTTTGAATCACCTTTAGAATCTGGTGGCTACGACATAACTAATTATGTAGGTGTACAACATATTTTTGGTACAATAGATGATTTCAAAGATCTTTTAAATGCTGCACATTCAAAAAGTATGTATATAAATTACATATTATATAATTATATTATGTATATTAAATCAAAATCTAACCATTATAACTTCTAATAGCATTTAAAAATAAAAATAATTAATGTTATAGATTTAAAAGTTATTATGGACTTTGTTCCTAATCATACCAGCAATAAACACATTTGGTTTGAAAAGTCTGTCAATAATGAAACTGATTACGCCGACTATTATATTTGGAAAGATGCAAAAAATCAAGAGGAAGTGATAAAAAATAGCAGTATAATTCCTATTGTGCCAAATAACTGGGTAATGCTAATTTAATTTATTTAACCTTGTAATTAGTACAGGTATTATAATTATTATCTACCTGTACATTTATGTGTTACGTTATAGATACGTATTTATTCAGAATACTCACTTTGTGGTGCTAATTTGTATATTTTGTTCCACCACAGGCAACACCTCCACCCTTATAAATGTCAAATGTTGATAGTATAAATTACATTTGCACGTATATGTTTATAAAAAAAACAAATTATAAAAGTCACTATCTATACGGTTAATATTTTCTGAATTACGACAAAAAAACTGTTCTCGTTATTTTTTGTTTAATAACCAATTTCGCCAAAATTTAATATTATGTGAATAAAAAACCGGGGATAGCAGCTATTACTGGTATATATATATGACATATTATATCATATAAGTACATGTGTATTAATGTATTATACTGGTATATGACTGACGTATTTACCTATTAATTTAATTTGTGTTCAATTATCATTTTAGCAAAGGATTTGTGATGATGCCAGTGCTTGGATTTGGCATAACACTCGCAAACAGTTTTATTTCAGTCAATTCGTTCCAAATTTACCAGATTTAAATTTTCGTAACGAAAAAGTTCATGAAGAAATGAAATATATTTTGAATTATTGGTTGAATTTGGGAATCGATGGAGTTAGAATAGATGCTTTAAAACATGTATACGAAAGCGAAAATATGAAAGATGAACCCATAATAGATAGTAATATGGCGGTTAACTACAATAATTTGAATCATATTTATACAACAGACCAAGAAGAAATCTATAATTTGATCAAAGAATGGCGTCTATTGCTCGATGACTTTAAACAAAACGATTCGACAAGGTTTCAGAAATTAATTATTTATTAGATATAATTTTAGAGTTTACATAAAAGTATCTAGTTTTTCCACTATATCCGGTTTCACTGTAACACTATACGTAGATACTCAATGGCAGCACAGCTCATGGAAATTAATTTTCGGTAGGGTTCTTAAACATAATGTTCATTGTTCATATAAAATCTTGAAAACTTGAAAAATGTTGTGTTATCTGTAGCCTGAATAGCCAGTCATAGCCATAGCCATCTCAAGTAACTTCACATCGGTGAAATGTGTTGATCATTGATGGACATGACTGGCTAGTGGCAAAATTTTTCAAGTTTGTTCGATTTTATAAATATATTATTTGAGAACTATACCGAGAATTGACGACGGATCACGCTACAATCGAATATACTATTATCTAGTATTACGAAACAGACTGTATAACAAGCTATTTCTATTTAATTTTTTTTTATGTTTGTATGTGTTTATGACGTTTATGTGAATTCATGTTTTATTTAAATCAAATGATAAAGGCTAAGAACATTATCTAGATAATATATGTATTATTTTACAGTATAATGTTAGCAATAAGGATCAGCCTGTATATAAATATATTTTTTTGGGCAGGGGCAATATTGGCCTATCAAAACGCCACTAACCACTCCACATTCACTGTGGAGTCGTAATGTTTGCATATGTGATGCCGTAAAGGGTATATTACTGGACGCGTGTACTCGGAAATAGCCTCAACCAAAATTAAAGAAATCCAAAATAGTTAAAGCAGGCTTAATAGTACTATCTATAAAGCAAACTCATAAAAAATATTTTCTATAGTTTTTAAAATTTCTGAACTACTTATATTTATAAATTACACCCATAATATGCGTTGTCTCCATCTAAACGCATAACATGGCATATTGTACGACCAGAATTAAATTTAATCAATTTAACTTAGTTATGATGATTCTTAGCGTGAACTAACCTATTATCAAATTTAAAAGTAACAGTATCATCGAGTAAATCAAAGTAAGTTTTTATTAATATTAAGCTAGGTATTAGCATTTTAAAATTGTAAATTGTTTGTAAATTTTAAAATGCTTGTAATTTGTTTTTAAATTTAAATTTAAAAAAAGCCTACGAGATTCAATTGATAATATTATAAATACTATAAACATACTAGATTACAAATTCCCATGTTATGCGTTTGTTAGTCGGAGACTTCGCATGCGGGTGAATACAACTGTAGCAATAGCGTCCTTTTAATAATATAATTTTAATATTGTTCTATTATTTGTTATATTATAATTCTAATTTTAATTATATTCTTCTTTCAGGATAATAATGACTGAATCATATAGTAGTAACAGTGTTTTATTTAAATATTACACTAGTGGAGCTGAAATACCAACAAATTTTAATTTATTAGGAGACTACCACTATACTCCGAAAGATTTTGAGAGAGAAATAGAAAATTGGATAACTAAAATGCCAGTTGGAGCAACATTTAATTCGGTGGTATATACTTATAGATATACTAATTAAAATATTATTTTTTACTTTAAATATAATATTACATATACATTTTAAATTCTAATTAATAGGTTTATATTAGAATTTAGCATAGACATGTATTATAGCATTTTTTTAAGGATTCTATTTTGAGGTGGCTTGAAAATATATTTTTATATCATCATTATTTATTTGTTTATGATAGAATTTAGTTTTTAAAGGGTAAATTAATTTATTAATAAAACGTATATGCATTGATAATTATCATTGGTATTACACAGTTTACACTGAACATGCTGATAAATCTGTAGATAAACCATTATATGTAATTATTGTACGCTACATTTGACTCTTTTTTTTTTAAACAATTTTGCATAAAATATAATAGGTACTTTAAATAGTAGCTTTTAGATTCATAGGTACATTAGTATACAAGTCGATTCTATTAGAAGTGAAATCTAATTTTCTTAAAAAGTATCAACGATTTTGGAAATATTGATTTTACATAATTTGGAATCTTTAGAAAACAATATTTTTTAAATAAATTATATTTTGTACTAATTTTATCGTTATCATTTTTAAATTTTTACTTTTTTTAATGATAGTATACACGATATACAAGTTTTAAATTTAATATTCTTAAGCAAAATATTTTTTGAAAATGTTCAAGTACAAAAATCGATGTGTGGGAGTTAATAAGTTTTAGTAATTAGAATTTAGATGTAGGTACATAAAGTAGTTATGTTTTTTATGTACACAATAAAAAAAAATTCAAAAAACTAAAAATAGATCTTTTGATAAAATGAGGTTTAGCTAAATGAATCACCTGCTTGTATAGGTAATTTAAAGTTCTCAATAATTTGATCATAAATAATTTATATAAATATATAATTTAGCTCCAAAACCATGACAGAAAAAGATTTCCTACTTCGTACGGTACAGAATTAATTGATGGCATGAACGCTTTATCCTTATTTCTACCCGGTGTATCCATGGTTTTATACGGAGGAGAAATCGGCATGGAAGACATATCAGATAAAATAAATTATGCAAGAGGACCTATGCAGTGGGACGACACGAAAAACGCGGGTAAGTACCCATATAATGCTCCAATGCGTCTATACCTAAATATCTATATAATATTGTCGTATATTATTGTAATATGAAGATGTCACCCGCAAGTTTGTCTCTGTCTGTAATCTGTACCACACGAGTACACGACGAATACTTATTATATTATGGACTACGCATCCTCCATGCAATAAGAGTTTAACATTGTGGGATAGAGATTATAGTTAATTATACCAATATACACATATTATGATGGCCGATGGAAAATGGAAACTATAGCGTGTATGCTATATGGCCTCCGGAGCTCACTCTCGTTATCAGTTAAATTCTTTATAGGTTTATGGTTTGTACAAACTACAAATTGTAGGTACAACATGGAACCAATTTTGTGTTACTTAACTTTATTATTAGACAACAATATAACATTTATAATGATAGAACATTATCAGAGTTTGTATGTCAGAACTCAGATGTTTACAATATTTTAATTTTCAAGCGAGTATTATGACTTAGGTACTTGCATTTTAAAATAGCAATATTTTACGAGAAATTCATAGATTGTTTAAAAAAAATTTAACATCGTAAAAAATGTACGTACAAACACTGATAATAAATAATTTCATTTTTAAATTGTATAAGTTTATACATACCTATATGTCAATAAATTCGTCGTAATATTAAATAGCTAATAACAGAAAATTGGTTTTGCTGAACTCAAATTGTCACATAAAATAAGGAAATCGCTCTTTTATCACATTATTTTTGGTGTTTTATAAATGGCTAAGAGGTGCTAAAGCACCCCCAAGCACCCCTTAGTTTCGTCTAAGTATTTATACCTACTGAGTTGAGTCATAAGGGCCATTCGACATTCATTTTTATATTTATGTATGTATATGTCGCATCCACTTAGTGTAATCGTATTTTTCATGAAATGGAAACTCTTATTTTACACTTAGTATAATATTTTTAAATTGTAGCCATTCATATAACATGTTTTATATTAAACATTGATTCGAATCTATTAAATATATTTATTATTACTCGTATTATAATAATTTATATTTATATTATTTAATACTACATTAAATATTTATATATGTACTTATTATTAAAAATATTATTAGTGTTATGCCATAACAGAAACTGGCATGGCTACAATTTAAACATATTAGATTCGTGTAATCGTGTCAATGTTAATATTTCGATTTCACCAAAAGGAAAATATTACACAAAATGTAAAATAAGAGTTTCAATTTCATGAAATGGATAAAATATATGTCAATTTCATGAACTTAAATTTGGCTTACGCTGAGTTACACGATATTATGATCGTAGTTCATGAAATGGATATCCATCACATGAAAAATACAATCACACTAAGTGGATGCGACATAATTTATTTCTGTGGTGATTTTTTTTATCAACTAGGTAGCTTTCTAGTTTCTTATTATACTCGTATTTTAAAATCATTAGTTTTGTGAGCATTATTTTTAAATTTATATTTTATACGCACACACCACACCACGGGTACACGACAAACACACTGGTCGGTGTTATTGCAGGTGCGTGATTGCGTGAAGTTTGCGGGCGTGCGTAATATACTAATATTGTTTAATGTTTTATGCTCCTGGCCCGTACTGCAGTATTATGTGCCTAATATGTTTGCGTTGAAAATGAAATAGTACGTTATATAATTTACAGGGTTCACTAATAGCACAAATGAACCATGGGTTGAGGTACACCCAGATTATATCACGAGAAACGTGCAGACAGAAAGTTACGATCCCAAAAGTTATTTAAACTTTTTCAAATCAATATCGAAATTACGGCAGACCGAAACGTTTAAAAGAGGAGGGTTGGCGATGGATATTTTTAACGATACAGTGTTTGTTTTGAACAGGTAAATGCTGAACCGACATGAAAACGTACTTTTTTGTGTTAGGTATATATGTATACTTATATTGTATAAACTAAATCAATTCAAAATGTTAGGGTCGATTTTTAGTTGGTCCCCGCTACAGTTAACACTACCATTATGCCGAAAAATTTGAATTTTTTTATGTCAGATAATTCAACATCATAGTAAAACAAAATTTTTGATAACAAAAAATGTATACTTGACACTATATTTTATCCCGTTCTAAAGTTTTATTTTTTAAAATAACAACATTAATTTAAAATGTTAGATTTGGAGCAGGAATTTCGAACAAGTATAATTCATTGGTTATTTTTGCGGGGGTGCCATTTAGGTTTTAAAGTAGGAATATAAACATTTTTGGTGGTACAAAATTTCCACCATCGCATAAGTACCGGTAACGCAGGGGCGTATATTAGATTTTTACATGTTAAAATACCAAAGAGCTGTCTTTTCAATAATGTTAGTTGTCGGAACGCAACTTTTTTTATATCTGTATATAAATATAGATTTATCCAAAGTTATGTTGTTTGAAAAATATTAAAGACATACGTTATTACAGATTTTTACCTGGATATGAGAATTACACGTTAATTATCAACATGGATACAAATTATACACAAAATATACGTTTATCAGATCAAATATCAAATTTGAATGATTCTTTAACTGTTGTTGTTGGATCAGAAAACTCGAATTTCAACCCTGGGTTAGTACCTAATAATTATTTTGCAAAAATTAATAGGGAATTTCCTATCATATATATTAAAAAATTAAAATATCGCAAAACATTTAATATTTTTTTGCTTTTACTAGACTTATTATATTATATTGCACAATATTACTTTATTAAATTACTCACCTTATGTATAAAATGTTTAAAAATATACATTTTACCTATAAAGTAAGGTACAGTATAAAGCATCTAAACAATATATTTAAATTTAAGACTTTAAAATCTAGTTGATACTTGGTTGATGAATTCAAAAATTAATTATAACTATTTAATATATTGGTAAAATGTATAAGGGTATGTCTCGAATGCGTCCCGTTTTTAAGTTTTACTTTTTTCATACCTTAAGTACATCCGCAGTCTTATATCAATAAATTATATTGAATTGCTTGAGCGTGTCCTCAGTCCATAGCCAAAGAATTTAAGAAACAACCGACGATTGAGTCGATCAACTATTATAGTAAAAAATATGTACTATTACATTCTTACACACATTTTACAACAACGTCTTGGCAATGGTGGGTAACCAGTAACCACTAACCACGATTTATTTTTGATGATAACCGAACGAGGTGTGAGCACGATAACTTCGGTAATTAAGTGCATGTAATAGTGAACTGATGCGTGAAGTATTGCCATAATCGATAGGTATGTGGTTACATGGGTTTTTAATTTTCAAAATGTTCAAAAACTGTAGAACTGAATAAAATATATATATTATTTAAATGGATCCTATTTCTCTTGGTCATGGCATCACGCGTAAACGGTTTGACCGATTTCGCTAGTTTTTTTATGTTGTGTTCGTAACTGTCAGGAGTTCAGTACAATATAAGGTTCATATGAAAGAAAACTTTGGAAAAATCCACAGGAAAAGTAAGAAATCTGGATATAAAAAATACAATAGTGGCGCCATCTATCCAGGAAAAAAATATAATTTACACTTGAAAAGACATTGCGTCTACAGTGTGTTACACCCAAAAGGAGTTGAACAATCAGAATTTTTTTTCTGGTCAACGGAAAAGTTAAGATAAGTTTTGAACACCATACATCGAATATTAAATAACGAATTGAACAAAGTTTGAGTCTGTAGAGTTGGTACATTTAACGTGTAACAAAGTGAACGGGATCAGCTTGTATATTATAAAAATTAGGACACTCGCCCAAAATAATGAAATAAATAACAATAACCAAATATTTTTGGGGTATAAGTCAGTTCATTTTCTTGTGATCCACCCAGAATAATTTAAATGAACTGGCACGCATTCAGACTGGTGCCCAGTGGTGTATCTACGGGGAGGGATATGAGGGTCATATCCCCCCCCCTGGAGACCAAATTTTGTACACAATACAACATGTATAATGTATATAATAATATGAATATAATATATGTATACTAAATGTCTATTAAAAATTGTATACCCCCCTCCCCTTAAAAAAAATCCTAGCAACGTTATTTTGGACATTAAATAAGGGTAATTTTGGTACGCACTCGGAAACTCCCGTATATAATATAATAAATAAATATAATAATATTAAGATATTTTTATTGAAACTATTTCCAGAAACTCGATATCAACTGCAGAGTGGTTGGCTCTAAGTCCCGGTGCCACAATTATACTCACTGATAGTATTTCTACATATGAAACAGCAACAGAATCAAAACCTTCAACCGGTACTCGGTTATACGAGTACATAACATTGAAAGTTGTATTACTTTGCTTATGTTTCACGAACATTTGTAGTATTAGGGCACATATTTTGTAATAAAATAAATAAGTAGTTAAAAAGTATTCAAAATGTTACACGTACATGGTAAAATTTCATAATTTTATTTTACATTTAGGTAAATTCAAAATCGATTAACTATATTATTAGATATTTAGTTAGATAAATTATTTTCTAACAAACCCATAGGTAGGGTTTGGTAGTCCTATTGATGTCCTATTACTCCTATTGGCTGATAAAATATTTTTATACGTTGACGTTGACGAAAGTTATCTTTCGTATATGCTATATACCTACTATCATTAATTGATAGCTATTTGGCTATTATTAAATAAGAAAATAGAAGGTAAGAATATTATTTAGGAAACGTCCCTCTTCTTGTGACCTTTTTTTGATAAATATTTTAATTTTTAAGTAAGTTATTAATATTGTTGAAAAATTATCAAAGAAAAACAAAGCTTGTATAGGTATTGTTCTTGGACTTTTGGTATATTACCAAATACCGTTGTAAAAATCATTTAATCTATAAATATAGTTGATAGCTTATTGACAAGTGGCTACGTTGTTGTACTTATGTGAATAAAATCTTAAGTATGTAATAATATGTTGGCATAAGGTCATAGGCGCAACTATGGTTAAAATTCTGGAGGGCTAACAAAACTATTTATTTAAAATGACTCATATAGAAGGCTTATATCTAAATCAATAAGGGATATTTTTGGGGGGGCTAAATCGTAGTCAGAGGGGCTAAGCCCCCCCCCCCCCTAGTTGCGCCAATGCATAAGGTTTAAATACGAGGACCTGTGTCAAAACAGTAAATTATTAATCTATCTATCTATTTATATATTAAATATAAAAGACAAACATTGTTTAACCTATGTCCTTTATGCATTCCTAAACCGTTCATCCGATTGCGCTAAAATTTGGTACAAATATAGAATAGATCTCGGGGAAGATAGGCTACATTTTGTCACGAAAAAAGGTAAATAAGAGGTCCAACCAGGAAAGGTTCTCAAAAAAGGGACTTAAATGGGGGGCCTTGAGTTCTAACCGGGGTTTCGGTGGATACATTTTTTGCATTTTTGATTTTTGGAAATTTTTGTTTTTAAATGGTTTCTATAGGTGTTAATAATAATAATAATAATTATTATTATTATTATTAATTGCATTGTTTTCACATTGTTTTTTTTTTTAATTTAATTTTTTTTTATCTATACATGAATTTTTGGTTTATTTTACTAATCGGATTTTAGCACAATTAGGTTAGGTTAGGATTTTCCGATTTTGTGTTAATTGATTGTATAACTCTGATACTTTAGAGTAATTGTTAAATTATACACTTACGTGCACACCACGTAGGGTCCGTGATCTACCGCAGGTAGATTGCCTACCTACCTGATAATATACTGCTCACATAATTACAAAAACCTAGCTTTAGCCACGCATTGCCGTGTCCAGCTAGTATAATATATTCATAGTTACTAGTTACTAGAATAAATTTATTTTAAATTCAAATTATCAAATTAATTATTGTTCTCTACTTCTTTTATAATGTAGTTTAGTACCTATGTCTTATTCCTATGTGGAAAGGTCTAAGTCCGGGTATAAAAATTCCATCGAAAAAATGTTGGTTTAGAAAAAAGTAGGACAAAATGTCTGGATTCATTTTTTGATTATCGGACAACGTCCGAGCACATTTTTACTGTCTAACAAAAAGACCGAAAATACAAAATGGTTATTAAAATTTATTATTTTTATGTTATTCAGTATTTTAATTACAGGATTTAATTAAAAAATTAAATTGTAATTACTATTAATAACTTTTTTTTAAAGAATAAATATCTAAACTGACATAATATCAATAATGAGCTGTCATTTGGATTATTTACAAATTTACAACCATAAGTTTAATTTAAAACTGAAACCTATGATCAATATTTAAAAACTTAATATATTCCCGGGTGTTGGGAATATTCCTAGGAATTTCCCCGACGAAATTCCCGAGACTATATTGCCCGGAATTTGCCCATCACTAGACTAGACACTGTTTAGTGTTCTATTTTTCATACGTCTTTTTTATGACCAATTACTCAATTACCATTTAACGATTATTATTTATCATTATCATAATATTATAATTTAATAGTGTACGGAGTAATATACCAATATGTACATTGTGTAACAAATAACAATAACATAACATTCCTATTATCTGCGTAATATAAAATATTCGTACAATAACAAAACAATCGTTATCACTGAAACCCAATACCATATTTCCACGGTGATCGTGATCCTGTTCGACCGTGGTAGCAGTGTATACCTTTTTCCAGTGAACATATGTGTTTTCGTTTCGGCGACGCCATCTTAATAAAAATATTCCTTAACCGTAATCATACATAAATCATCTGCGTACTTTATTTTTCTTTAGTTTTTTCAGTAAGGAGCCAATACATGTAGTAAGTGCATTATTTTTACTATTTAATGTATAGTCGTAGATTTTTAAATGTAAATTTATGTATTCGTGTTGGGTCGCGTCAGACGTACTGCCGAAATTCAATGCGCTGCTTCGAACTGGTCCGCTATTGTTTGTTTTTCACGTAATGTGTGGTTTGGTTATTGTTGGACGCGGGAAGCTGATAAAAGTAACTGAAAGTGTTTTCCCCTTTTGAACGTAAACAATAAATCTATGTTTCTGAAAACCTCGCGGTTCTCCACGTTTTCTACTTCGCAGTGCATTGACTTTGCACCTATCGATAATGTGCCCAACTGCCAGGTTCTGTTATTAATCGTAAGCATGTTGATGTGTCATGATCACATATTTTCACGAATAATCTGTGTTCTGTGTCTATATAGTCTGGCGTATCTTATTAAATACTATTTTTCGTGATTTATACCAACTGTTTTATAATATATTTATCATGTAAAATTATATCATAATTCGCGAGTAATAATCCGCATAATCAGCAAAATACTAACCGGATTTTGAATTAGATCTGTTTATTTTAGTGTATTAAGAACCTAAGTTATTATACATTAAATTCCATAGGAATTGTTTTGTGACTTTACGATTCTTTTTTTTTATTTGTTTATTATGCTTATTAACTATTAAATTTGTTGTTTCATCATTCAAAAAGTTTCATTTGACTTACTATAGATTTCTATTATCTACATAAATAGGTTCCTATTCATGCTTATATTTGTATTTTTTTATGATGTACATAGTGATATTTGACTAATTTAGGTAAGTTCATGTTTTTCTGATATTTGTAGTCATTAGCCTTGTTTACTCATTTGAAAATATGTTAGGTATTAGGTAACTAATCTCTGATTGAAATTGTTTCTATAGAAAATCTCATAGGTGAAACATAATATTTAGTAGTTCATCCATATTGACCTGTATCGGACAAAATCCTTAAAAAACATGATTTTGTGAATGCTACTTTTGATGCAAAATTAATATTATAGTGATGTTACGACATATTGCGGTAGTGATTTATGATGATTTTGGTTTTGCCTCTTGAGTATACATTTTAGAAGGATATTATATTAAGCATAATTATTACATTTTTCATTATATAAGTACATCGGTATGCCAAAACAATTCATTAATTTTTCTATTATATACCTATATGTATATTGTTGTTATTTAATATTTATCATAAATCATTAAATAAATATTAAGTTATACTGATGTTTAAAATAGTTTATAATTTTACCTTTGAATGGTTAAAAAAAAAATTATTTTAACCAAGTTTTTTGGAGATATTTGATTTAATATACTTAATCTTATAGTATTTTCTATTTTTGTTGTACTAAATTCTTCAGTGTTTTGTTATTAATGTTTTTAAATGTAAAAGCAAATGTTTTTTATAACAATGTACAACATTTGAATAAAAAATAATTGTTAGATTTGATTTATTTATTATTTTATTACTATACTTATGTATTGTAATTGGTTGAAATTGTAGTTAAAATGTTCAATTGGTATTGCGTAGTCAGATCTAGACCTATTATTTAATTCAATATTTATGAACTATTTGAATATGTTTTAAATATGATCAAATAAAATGTTAGTTAATTTATTGTTTATTTATTTTATATGAGTATCTAGGTACTAAATTTGGGTATATGATATCCTAAGATATTATATGATGTAACAAGTATCCAAATATCCAATATAGATACATATTTAAGTGTAATTTACTTAACAAATTTTATATTTAAATTAACCATTGATATAGTTTTGACATGAGTAGTACAAATTTATCATCTGTACATATATCCGAGTTCTGATTTGTGGGACACTGTAATTTAATTTGAACCTAGAGTAGGTAACTCATTAAATAGGAGTTCACTTGGGTACTTTTCAAATGTGTAATTATTTATTTTTACAGGTATAATATTATTACTGTGGTTTGTAATGTATAAACTATCCATCACTTCAGTATTTTAACTTAAAATTTAAGTGGCTTATCTAATTTTCACAATTGCTATAAATTTAAATGTTTTTTTCGTTTTTGTTTCAGGTTTGTAACACAAAATTTGTTTTGTTTGTGTGTGTGAATGTCTTCTGAGTGAATGGAACAGTGACTAGGTTTTAATCCAGGGTTACTGTTGCGTATACTTGTCGTCTGTCTGTTTATGAGTAAGTTTATTTAATTAATAAATTATGCACGTTTAAATAATATTTTAATAGCTCAGTAGGTAACTAGTGTATAGTTTTAATTTGGCCCTTTAGAGTTTATTTAGGATAAAAACATAAATTTATGTCTATAGTGAACTACGGCTTACTACTAAATGATACTTTTTTCAATACAATTTTAAGTTAAATTTATAATGCTTCTTAATAACCTACTTTAAGTTAAGTATAAATCATAAATATTAATTATTAACAAAATTTAAAGTTATTATATTTAGAATGGGTAACTTATATTTTTTGAATTTTAATGCTACAAATTCCTATGATAAAGAAATATATACCAGACAAATAAAATTAAAAATCTAAATTTTATAAATTATAAACAATATTTACATTTGTACTGATTATTTTGTGATTAAATTGAATTTTGTTAAGAGTTTTTGATCAATTATTTATATTTGTTTTTGAAATGTGCAAGAAATAATGAAATATCGCTATTCTCAGAATCTGATAATCTATTATTATTGTAATCAAATCTGGAATCAATAAAACAACAATCATCTATTTCTTATCTACATATCTATGGCAATAATTATTAGAAATACATTAAATTTAATAAATATAAATAATATGATCTACTGCATAAACTGTGTTACCGCAAAAATGTACTGTTACTATTATTATATTTACTAATAAAATGTATTTCAATAAATAAAAATGTACTTTTCAAAATATTTTAACAATATATTCATTTTTCACATTCAACTATTTTATATATATTTTAATTATTCATTTATGTAGTATAATTAAAACAAGCTTCAATTTAATTAATTGGTAACATTAGTGGTTTATTTTTGAATTTCCTCAAAAGACACCACTCAATTGTTTTTATTTGGTCCCATTAATAGATTTATAAAAATGTGTTGGGATTGATGGTTTTATAGGTTTAACTAGAAGTTTTTTAAAAGTAGATTGTTGGTTGTTAGCTTACTTATTGAATTATTAATATAATTCATTATTATTATATGTACCTATATATTTTTAAAGAAATTCACAATAGGTACCTTTTCTATTTAATTTGTAAATAAAAAATTATAAGGGCACATAATATAAATAATTATCATTACTAACTAAATTTTGTATTTTTTTCTAGCTGAATACTTAAGTCTTTAAAAAGAAAAAAAATATGGCTACGATGACAGAACAAGTGTCCAAGCTTTTGGATTTTTCCCAAAAACTTGATATTACACTGTTAGAAAACATTGTGGGTTGTATGTATACTGGTACTGGTGATCAAGTAAGTTCCTTTATGTTTTAAATTATTAACAGATAATAATATAAAATATTTTTCCTATACTTCAGTAGTATTTATTAAATATTTTTAATATAACATTGTTTGGTTTACACACTAGATATTTTTTAAAAGTTACTAATTCTCAATATGACACTTTTATAGCTTATTAGTTAATTATAATAAATTAAAATTATTTTAGCAACGAGCTGCCCAAGAAGTATTAACTACATTGAAAGAGCATCCTGATGCATGGACAAGAGTAGATACTATACTTGAATTTTCAAACAATCAGCAAACAAAATATTTTGCTTTACAAATATTGGAACAATTAATTAAGACCAGATGGAAAGTATTACCTAGAAATCAATGTGAAGGCATTAAGAAGTATATTGTTGCACTTATCATAAAAACATCTTCAGATCCTGCGACAATGGAAAGAGAAAAAACTTATTTAAACAAACTAAACATTATTCTCGTACAGGTTGGTTAATTTTTTTACTTATGTTGTGTTAATATTTAATTACAATTAAATATTTCAGGTATTGAAACGCGAGTGGCCAAAAAACTGGGAATCATTTGTTGGGGAAATTGTAGGAGCTAGCCGGACTAATGAAAGTTTATGCCAAAATAACATGGTTATATTAAAATTGCTTAGCGAAGAAGTATTTGATTTTTCTGCTGGAAATATGACTCAAATGAAAGCTAAACACTTAAAAGATACCATGTGTTCTGAATTTGCACAGATTTTTGAACTTTGTCAATTTGTTCTAGTGAGTGAAATTATATTATTTTTAAAATTTGATATTGAACTTCATATATATATTTTTTTTTCAGGGCTCTTCTCAAAACGTGGCTTTAGTAAATGCAACATTAGATACACTTCTTAGATTTCTTAATTGGATACCACTTGGTTATATATTTGAAACTGATTTGATTGATACATTGATTTTTAAAGTAATTTTTTTATAAAATACTATTAAATATTTACTATAATTTATATTTTTATCTAATATGTCTCATAAAATTATTTAGTTCTTCAACGTGCCTATGTTTCGTAATATCACATTGCAATGTTTGACTGAAGTTGCTGCGGTAACTGTACCGAATTATGATGCTGCGTTCGCAGGTCTTTTCTCCAAAACTATGGCACAACTTGTACAGGTACACTATTGTTTATATTTATATATATATTTATATTGTGAGTTATTTTTATAATTTTTTAGATGTTACCCATTCATACAAATATTAAAGAAGCATATGCTTCAGGTCAAGACCAAGAACAAAATTTTATACAGAATTTGGCATTATTTTTGTGTACATTTCTCAAAGAGCATGCTCTTTTAGTAGAAAAAAATGGTTCTAATGAAGATTTATTAAAAGTAATTTATGACCTTATTTAATTAATACAATCATTTTATGTAATCGTATATAAATATACATTTTAGGCACTTCATTATTTGGTTATGATTTCGGAAGTTGAAGAAATCGAAATATTCAAGATTTGTTTAGAATATTGGAATAGTTTGGCTGCTAGTTTGTACAGAGAAAATCCATTCGGACAACTGCAAATAGTTGGTCTTTTCTCACTTTCTCCAACTAGCAGGCCGGATGGTAACACTATATCCCCTAGACGTCAATTTTATGCACCAGTTATATCTCAAGTTAGTTATAACTATTTTATTCAAGCTATCCTTAATTATTTAATAATTTGTTTTAGGTAAAAAGTTAATGAGTTAGGTATATAATAAACTTATGTGTTTGTTTTATTGGTTCATAGATGCGGTATATAATGATCAGTCGTATGGCTAAACCGGAAGAAGTTTTAGTAGTAGAAAATGAAAACGGAGAAGTAGTTAGAGAGTTTATGAAAGATACAGATGCTATTAGTTTGTACAAAAGTATGAGAGAAACACTTGTTTATTTAACTCATTTGGACTGTGTAGACACTGAACGAATTATGACAGAAAAGTTGCATAATCAAGTCAATGGAAATGAGTGGTCTTGGAAAAATTTAAATACTGTAAATATTTAAATATATTATACAATATACATTCGTATTCCTTAATTATATTTGTTTTATTACTTTATTTAGCTATGTTGGGCGATTGGTAGTATTTCTGGAGCAATGCATGAAGAAGATGAAAAAAGATTTTTAGTCACAGCTATTAAAGACTTATTAGGATTATGTGAACAAAAAAAAGGCAAAGATAATAAGGCAATTATCGCTTCTAATATTATGTATGTGGTTGGACAGTACCCAAGATTTTTACGAGCTCATTGGAAATTTTTGAAAACTGTTGTCAACAAATTATTCGAATTCATGCATGGTAAGCAAATAGTTTAATACTTTTTAAATATTTAAGTGATATTATACCATACAGTAAAAATTAAAAACAATTTAAAATTATCTAATTAATTAATAGAAATATTTGGGGTGTAAATGATTTTTACTACAAATTATCGTAAATAATGCATTTTATGGGGATATTTCATAAAAAATGTCTATTGTTATTGTTAAGAGTTAATGATATATCAGTGATGACAAATGCCATGCTAATTTTGATTTATAATTATGAAATTAAAAAAAGGTATTTCTGAGATAATCATCATAATAATTAATAACCAAAATTGTGTGATCAAATATTAATAATGATTTATCTTTACTTATTTTCTTTTTAATTATTCATATCATTTTGATAATTTGGAGTTACTATACACAGTACACACAGTTGCCCCTGTGTTACCAGATTCAGACATTTATGAAAATATTGAAGATTTCTACTCTATTAGCTTGTTATTAACTATTAGACAATTATTTATTTATAATATAGTGGTTGATCATAATAGTTTGTTTTATAATATTGGTAGAATTGTTTGTTTGTTTACGATTTTGTTTTGTTTTTATTAATTTTCCTTTCTAATGGTTGTTTTTACTCTGATAACCTTATAGTTTTTATAACTTAATATAAAAGATATTAATCAGTGATGACGACAATGCCATGCTAATTTTGATCTATAAGAGTGAAATTTAAAATTATATGTGTCTGAGATTAGGTATAATTATTTTAAAAATCCAATAAATTGTAATAAATACGGGGTTTGTTTTTACCAAATTTTGTCTTTTTTATAATTTTGGAATAATCAAACTTAACATGAATGAGTATCAATCTAAAAATTGACATACTTATAGAAAAATGCAGTGTCCCTATATATAAGATCAGTAGTTTAAGTTAAATAAACATTATATATTATAATACCAATAAAATAGTATTATATATTTTAGATTCCGAGCGGATTAAAAGCGATGAATGTATTGAGTTTACAATGATGTGTTTTTTATTTTAATTTTTTAATTTTTTGTGTTTGAACACATGATGAGTAATCACAATACAGTTTCGGTTTTCAACTTAAGTGGATAAGTGAATCTAGTTAATACTTTTGGGAGGTCAAAATTGTAAGTTCTCAGTAGTTTTTAAAAGCACCAGATAAAAAAAAAAAAAAATGAAAGAAATGCGGGCATTTTTATGCAAATTCGGTTTTTGACAAAATCAATTTTGATTTTTGGTGCAACTCTAAAACTAATGACCGTAGATACATGTAATTTCCACTGGTTGTTTATATCATCATTTTTTATTCATGGTAACATTTTCAAAAAATATTGATTTGTTACGAGTTGTTTACAGACATGATAAATTTTCAATTTTTTTAGTTTTTTTTTTCTATAAATGACAATACAATTTTATTTATCCGGTAAAAAAGCTTGAAATTGAATACATCTATTGTTACAATGACAGTTAAAAAATATTAAAAATGTAGTCACAATTTTATTTATAAGATTTTATATAAATTTCATAAGAAACTTTCTTTTTAAATCAAATTGAAAATGTAATACAAAATTACTCATAAGTTTGTCTACCTTTATAATGTCTCCAAGAAAGTCAAATTAGATTCTTATGACCATTTGAAGTTCATTGGACTTTTTACTCTACTTCTTATGTAACAATTTTCTTATTTTGTTGTAATTCAAAAACGAATAACTGTGGATACGTGAAAATTTAACAGAATGTTAATATTTTTATTTTCAATGCACCATAATATTCTGACTTGTTTCAGCTATTTACGGAAATTTTCAATTTAATAAAAATGTCAATTTTTTATTTTTTTTGTCTATAAATATCATACAAATGTTATTTGTTGTGTAAAAAGCGTGAAAAGTTAATACAAGGCTCCCTGATATATATTGTTACAATAGTAACATATTTAAAATACATGGGCCCTATGATTTTCTATAAGCATTTTAAGTTTAATTTTCGACAAAATTTATCAAATTTTAAATGTAATAATTATTTTGTAGTTTAAAATTTATAAATTGTCCAACTTTTATAGCTAAGGATTGAAAATTTAAAACAAGATTCTACTTTAATGGGTTATATATAAATTACTTAATTCACAATAATATCATCAAATATACTTAGTAATACTACCTGTCTTTAATCAGAATCGTTTTTCTATACAATGATTTTATATCATTGAATTCAAATTTAACACCATCCATTACAGTGACTCCCTTGTTATCTACTGTAAAGCAGAGCGACACCCATTTGCCCACCTTTTTTTTTACATTCATGCCCTTTTAATTGGTATATTGTGTTGTTATTTGTAAATTAGTATTATTAATAAAATACATTGTTATAAATACTATTAAGTGTTGAAACAATTGAATTTGTGATGATAAAATGCCATGCTAATTTTGATTTATAAGTATGAAATTAAAATTTATTTTTTCTGAAATAATTATACCTTAAAATTTATTTTTGAACACTAACTAAAATCAAGCAGAGCGACACCTGCTTGCCCAACTTTTTTATATGCATGTACCTTTGGTTGGTACATTTTGTTGTTATTTGTGAGTTAGTATTAATAATAGAATAAATTGTTATAAATGCTAT
The DNA here is from genome assembly GCA_008086715.1 of Sitobion miscanthi. Classification (NCBI taxonomy): domain Eukaryota; kingdom Metazoa; phylum Arthropoda; class Insecta; order Hemiptera; family Aphididae; genus Sitobion; species Sitobion miscanthi. The sequence continues at coordinate 16,357,047 of CM017800.1, forward strand.
TAAGTGATAAAATATTTGAATTTGTGATGATAAAATGCCATGCTAATTTTGATTTATAAGTATGAAATTAAAATTTATTTTTTCTGAAATAATTATACATTAAAATTTATTTTTGAACACTAACTTAAATCAATGAGGCATTTGTCAAACTTATTATTTTGAGTAATTGATGTAGTGTAATCGCAGGATTACATGTAACAATATACTCATAATACTTATTTATTTATTAATTGTTAATTTGTACCTAACTTTAATCTTTGGACTGTTCTATTATATATATTTAATTAAACTAAGTTTTTGTAATTTCATGAGAAGATAATAGGTTGTTATGACTATAATATGATGTTTATGTTTTGTTTCTGATAATATTAGTAATCTATAATTACACTAAAAATTATTGTGTTAAACACAATTTGAATTTATGTTTGTCACTTGGTAGTTGAATGCAGATGATTATAAATGATAAACTGAGAAAAATATGTGAAGATAAAAATCTAAGGAACCAATGATGCATTTACCCTTAATTTTATAACAAAATATTGTAATTGAGTGTTACTAAATTTAGTTTTTACATTTCAATGATGAAAAATAACTTAGTGTGATCTACAATATGATATTGATTAGTCTTTCTGAGAAAATAAGTAATTATACTTAAATTATTGTTTTATGCTTAGTGCATTTTAATTTCTTGTCTCGTTTACACACTTTAATGCATATGATTATGAATGATAACCTGAAAAAAATATCTGAAGATATAAATCTAAGGAACCAATGATGCTTTTACCTTTAATTTTATATCAATATATTGTAATTGAGTGTTACAAAATTTAGATTTTACATTTCAATGATGAAAAATAACTTGGTGTGATCTACAATATGATATTGATTAGTCTTTCTGAGAAAATAAGTAATTATACTTAAATTATTGTTTTATGCTGCATACACTTTATGTTTCCATTTGCTTACATATTTCGCTGCAGATGATTATTAATGATAACCTGAACACAATTTGTGAAGATACAAATCTAAGGAACCAATGATACATTTAAACATAATTTTATGGACAAAATATTGTAAAAGAGCATTACTAAATTTTATTTTTTAAGTTCAATGAGGAAAAATAGCTTAATGTGATTATAAAATATGATGTTGATTAGTCTTTCTGAGAATATAAGTAATTATACTTAAACTTTTGTTTTATGCTTAGTGCATTTTAATTTCTTGTCTCGTTTACACACTTTAATGCATATGATTATGAATGATAACCTGAAAAAAATATCTGAAGATATAAATCTAAGGAACCAATGATGCGTTTACCTTTAATTTTATATCAATATATTGTAATTGAGTGTTACTAAATTTAGATTTTACATTTCAATGATGAAAAATAACTTAGTGTGATCTACAATATGATATTGATTAGTCTTTCTGAGAAAATAAGTAATTATACTTAAATTATTGTTTTATGTTTCCATTTGCTTACATATTTCGCTGCAGATGATTATTAATGATAACCTGAACACAATTTGTGAAGATATAAATCTAAGGAACCAATGATGCATTTACCCTTAATTTTATAGTTAAATGTACATCAAACATATTAAATTTGGTTTTTAAAGTTCAATGAGGAAAAGCAGCTTAATGTGATTATACAATATGATGTTGATTAGTCTTTCTGAGAATATATTATGTAATTACAATTAAATTATTGTTTTATGCTTAGTGCATTTTAATTTCTTGTCTCGTTTACACACTTTAATGCATATGATTATGAACGATAACCTGTAAATAATAAGTGAAGATATAAATCTAAGGAACCAATGATGCATTTACCCTTAATTTTATAGTTAAATGTACATCAAACATATTAAATTTGGTTTTTAAAGTTCAATGAGGAAAAGCAGCTTAATGTGATTATACAATATGATGTTGATTAGTCTTTCTGAAAATATATTATGTAATTACACTTAAATTATTGTTCTATGCTGTGTGCATTTTAATTTCTTGTCGTTTACACACATGAATGCATATGATTATGAGTGATAACTTGAACACAATTTGTGAAGATATAAATCTAAGGAACCAATGATGCATTTACTCTTAATTTTATAGTTAAATGTACATCAAACATATTAAATTTAGTTTTTAAGTTCAATGAGGAAAAGCAGCTTAATGTGATTATACAATCTGATGTAGATTAGTCTTTCTGAGAATACGAGTAATTACACTAAAAATCATTGTTTTGTGTTTTATTTATACATTTGACTTTTTATTTGCCTACATACTTGGTAGTTGAATGCATGTGACTATGAATGATAATCTGAAAAAAATATCTGAAGATATAAATCCAAGGAACCAATGATGCGTTAACCTTTAATTTTATATCAAAATATTGTAATTAAGTGTTACTGTTCAATGATGAAAAATAACTTAGTGTGATCATACAATATGATATTGATTAGTCTTTCTGAGAAAATAAGTAATTATACTTAAATTATTGTTAAAATTTTATGTTTCCATTTGTTTATATATTTTGCTGCAGATGATTATAAATGATAACTTGGGCATAATTTGTGAAGATAAAAATCTAAGGAACCAATTATAATCTTTAAGGGGAAAAATATCTATTAATTATTTTTTTGATTAAATCATTAAATTAAGAAAACCTATTATTTAAAACTTGTTTAATGTAAAACTAAAAAAAAAATATTTTGCACTATAGTTTCTTTCCACTGGTCTATGTTTAATAGGTAGGAATCTGTAACTTTGAATACATAATCTATACATGTTTGGTATACTGTCGTTGGCTGATTTTTGGCAAATCAATTTCTTTTAAGTTAAAAAGGTTCATAACCTCTTAGTAAAAAATTAGTCTTTTTTAAATATTTTTTTTTATCACTTTAAAATACGAAAAAAAAAATTCAACAACAGTATACCGGTATTACTATTTTGAATCAGTATCATTTTTCAGATCAAAAATATTTTAACTATTGAGTGATTTGTGAAGGACCTAAGATTTGGTGTTTTCAATTTTGTTTTGCTGCGAGTTGCTGGCGTGCCGTCATTACTACACGTCGAAGATAGTTAGAGTAGGGATATTTTGATATTCTGACACTAGTATCACGCTCTGACGAAATTCGTCTATAACTTAATCAGATATACCCCCTTAAATTGTGCAGACAACATTAATAATTTAATTAATATACCTAACAATAGGGATTTTTTAATGCATGTACCCTCAATTTTATGAACAACCTACTGCAACTCAATTAATTTTTTGAATTTCAATGAGAAATAATTGTTTATTGTTATAATATTATCAATATTATTTTGATTGGAAAATGTTGTATGTTTGTATATAACTTTGTGATGTGCGTCAGTTGCGTAATTACTTTATGTTTATGATGGAGGAGAGATATCTCTCAACACAACTTTTACAAGCATATCTATAATTAAATGATTAAATGACACCAACTGTAACAACGTGAAGGAATACAAATTTAATATTACCGCTGTGTAGTTTATTAATAACTATAAAAGTTATACTATTCTTATGTATAATATATTTCCATTAAAAAACTGTGTTATGACTTATGTTATCTTAATGGTTTCAAAAATAGCCTATACTTTGTCTCATATAAAAGTAACTTTCTGGTGGCAGAATATTGGAAATGGGTGTGGATAACCACGTGCCAAGTGCTGACCTCTCAGCAACATCACTTTATTGTTCAAACAACGGCTCAGCTTGCATTTTACTAAACCCAAATTCCCAAGATATGTGAATTTTTGATTAATAATTCTTATTTAGTTTTTCTTATATTGGAGGTGTTCAATGATGATTAATTGCATTTGTTGACTATAAAAAAATGATTATGATTAGTCTTTCTGAAAACTTGGAATTTAAACTATTTTGCATTGCCAAAATAGTCAATGCAAAGTAGATAATGCATTTTTTGCAATAATTAATTAAGTAGTTTGAGAATAACATGTTTAGTTAATTATTAAATTTTCTTTTCTTTATTCTTATAATGGCCACATTTATTAATAAAATTCTGTAGGAGTTAAGCAGGATTGATTTATATAAATTATATAACATTGAATCAGTATCTATTGTGTTGTAGATTACTAGTGTATATAATATTTATTTCAAAAATATTAATATAGTAAAGAAAAATATATTGATTAGTTAGGTTAGTCATGTATTTACGACAATCGACCAAAATTGGTTGATAAATGCAACATTCCGGATAAAAATACAGAGATAATCCGGCTATATTTTAATGTTAACCTTTACATATTTTGTCTTGTGTTAGTTAATGGTATATTTTAATTATATTTAATATGTTATTTAGTCATCTTCTCTGAATTGAGCCTTATACTTATTATTTTTATTTTGTAGAAACTCATGATGGTGTTCAGGATATGGCATGTGATACTTTTATCAAAATTGCAATGAAATGTAGAAGGTACTTCGTTCAAGTTCAAGTTGGAGAAGCTATGCCATTTATTGAGGAAATTCTTAATTCAATGGCAACAATTATCAGTGACTTGCAGCCACAACAAGTAATAATATATTATAAATTGTTATTAACCAGACTTATCTCATGAATTTTTATAATTTGATATCAAGGTGCATACCTTCTATGAAGCGGTTGGTATTATGATTAGTGCTCAAGTGAATTCTAAGGTCCAAGAACAACTAATTGATAAATATATGCTGTTGCCAAACTTAATTTGGGATGATTGTATCAGTCAAGCTTCAAAAGTAATAGTTCTATTTTTAATTTATTAATAACTTATATTTATTTGTTATTATATGTTTTAGGATGTTGAAATATTAAAAGAACCAGAGTTTGTCAAACAATTGGGTAATATTTTAAAAACTAATGCTAGAGCATGTAAATCTCTAGGACATCAATATGTTGTCCAAGTAAGTGTATTAATTTTTGATAGGAATGTTTTTATTTCTTTACTTTAATATATGTATATTATAGTTGGGAAGAATATACTTGGATATGTTGAATATTTATAATGTAATGAGTGCAAATATTACTGATGCCATAGCTACTAATGGAGATAGTGTTACAAAACAACCATTGATTAAAAATATGAGAGTTATTAAAAAAGAAACATTACGCTTGATATCAGATTGGATTTCTAGATCTAGTGATAATGCAATGGTATGTTAACTACTTGTAAAAGATGTCTTTTGAACTGTCGATTTTGCAAGTCACTTAACAATATTTTATTTTCAGGTATTAGAAAATTTTATTCCTCCGCTTTTGGAAACAGTATTGGCTGATTACAGCAAGACTATGCATCCATCTGCCCGAGAACCAGAAGTTCTTAGTGCTATGGCAACAATAATTGACAAACTACAATCTGACATTACCCCAGCAGTATCTAAAATTTTAGATGCTGTGTTTGAGGCCACGCTTACAATGATAAATAAGGATTTTGAGCAATTTCCTGAACACAGAACAAATTTCTACCTCCTTTTACAAGTAAGCAATAAACTTAAAAAAAATTAACTTTCTTTTCATATTGATTGTTTAACTTTTTTTTCAGGCAATAAATAATCATTGTTTTGTTTCATTCCTGTCCATACCAGCCCCTCAGTTTAAATTAGTTTTGGATTCAATATTTTGGGCTTTTAAACATACCATGCGTAATGTTGCTGATACTGGATTATTGGTATGTTACTCAAAATAAATTGACTTATATAAATATATTCATTTAAAAAAGTTTTAATTAGTGATGTTTGGTGTTTACTTTTTAAGCGACTACAGGATTGGGAATTATTTTACCCAAGAGTAGGAATTTGGGAGGATATTACATAAAAATTGTTAAAATTAATAATTTCACAATTTATTTAAATATTAGTGTAAGACACAAACTCATTAAATACTAAGTTATTAATAATCAACCCATATATTTTAAAGCTGTTTTCGGCTATTTTTAGTACATAAACTTGCCTTGTGAATAGTCAGATTTCAATAATTTTTTTTTATTATTTAAAATAGCTGGCTCTACAACCCAGAATTCTGATTGGGTTTATGAGTAAATTATAAAATATATCATAAGATTTCAATATTACTAGAAATTGATAAGTATATTATCTTTAACGTGTAAACATAAAGGAAAAGAGTATAATGTTTATAATTAAATTAAAAGTTAACTTTGTTGTTTTTGCAGATATTGTACAAATTATTGCAGAATGTTCAACAGCATAAACAAGCAGCCCAGAGTTTCTATGTATCATACTTTACCGATATCTTACAACATGTTTTTTCTGTTGCCACTGATACATCTCATACCGCAAGTAAGATTTATTCATAATAACTTTGTTAAGAGTTAAATTTCTAAATTTGTTTTATTTTATAGGTTTATTAATGCATGCACAAATCTTATCATACATGTTCAAATTAGTGGAGAGCGATAGGATTGAAGTTTTGTTAAGTGCACCAGGTGCACCTCCTGATGGTGAAGTCACAGATAAAAATGTGGCCTATGTTCGTGATTTTGTAGCATCACTGTTAAAGACAGCTTTTCCTCATTTGGCTGATGCACAAATTGCTCTTACTGTACAAGGCATGTTTAATTTGAATCATGACCTAACAGCTTTTAAAGATCATCTTCGTGATTTCCTTGTTCAGATCAGAGTAAGTGATTACTAACAATATTTATTAATTTTTTTATATAAAACCTAAAACATAATAGATAATATATCTTAAGTTCAAGTGGATCGCAATTTTTTTTTGATAATTTTGAAATTGTCAAAACTTAAATGACAATTATCACTCTTAATTTGCTTGTTTATTAATCTTTAAGAGTATACTACTCATGTATTTGTTGTCTCTGATGTACAAACATACGGCATAACAAATTTTTTTACTCTAACTTAATTGTGCGCTGTTAATTTTGATATTAGAGCTTTTTTTGATATTTTTACTTTTATACCCATATTATATGAGTATTTGAAATATCACAAATTAAAAAAGCTCATATTATCTCCCTTGAAAATTAAAATATTGAATTAAAAGCATATGCTTAAGCACTTATAATGTTCTTACCTAAAAATTTGATAATAGGTCAATCCACACTAATATCAAAATTCACTACACACAATCAAAACTAGTGAATTTAAGTATGGTATGTCACAGGATTGTAAGACTGGAGACAACCAAATCTATTGTTAATGTCCTCTAAACATAACACTTAAATTTTAATTCTTAAATCAATTTTACTATCTGTTACCTTTTATAGTTGATATAATAAGTATAATAATTATTCCTCATTTTAAGTTTTTTAATAATCAAGTTTTACCAACATTTTTTATTTACTTAATTAGTGATTTATACCCTATCTATTGTGTTCACGCTTCATCTCGTGATTATTTTTGAAATATGATATTTAAAAGATAATTTTGTCAATTATTATAGCCTTAAATTAATTATTAAAATACATTTTGAGGTTCTTTTGTTAGTTAGTTTGAGATACTATTTTAAAAGTTAAATTATTAATTTTTATTGATGATCATAATATAGTTATCTTAAGTTAAAGGGTTGGTAGAAGATTTAGAGTAAAGTATACTTTAGGTATATTATTGAGTCGACCGGGGTGTACTTGTTCAAGCACAATATAACTTAATTTGTTTAAATTACCATTAAAATTGACAAAATTCTTTAATATGTTTCATTAGGAATTTACCGGTGAAGATATATCTGACTTATACCTCGAAGAAAGAGAACAAGCATTGAGGGCGGCTCAAGAAGAAAAACGCGAAGTACAGAAGACTGTGCCTGGTATATTAAACCCACATGAAATCACTGATGATATGCAGGACTAAAATTACATGAATATCGCATCACATATACATCCATTGGTTTTGATACATAGGGTTATTATTTTATTTTTAATCCATCCAATCAAAGCAGAATATACATTTTTTTTTAATAGCATGCTTAGGCGTTTATTCCTTATCAACGGTCTTTTTTGCTATAACTGAATAATATTATGTATATTTCAAAAACAAAATCTAAAATGTTTTTGTAAGTTAAGAAAGTTTTATATTAAAAACTGAAAAATTGACTGGCTAAGAATATATGTTTAAGTTATGACTTACTTTGGTATCTACAGCTGCTGCGGCCGTGGATTTTTAAGCCCACCAATTCTATTTATTTAGAGAAACTACTACTTAGTAAGTTTTTTTGTACACACCTAAACAATAATAAAATATATATGTATATATATATTAATATGTATTTTATATTTAAACATAAATAATATTTATATATATGTAAGTATATATTATATATATATATATATATTATGTTCAAAGTTAAATAAACAGAATAAAATCGTAAAAAATCTAATGGTTTGATATTTGTAATTGTAAATAGTTCAGTAAAACATGTGAATCAATTTTTTTTTGTTTAAATTATTACAAAGTATGGTTGGGAAACAATTTGTAGTATGTTAAAGTTATACAATTAAATAATTAAACAAGTTTTATATTTAAAAAAAAAACCCCAATTGTAAAAATAATTGTACAAATTTTTTCTTTACTATTTTTATATGAAGTGAGTTGGAGAACTTAATCTAGCAGATTAGTATTAGATTTTTTTTTTGTTATCTATTATTCTGTTAAGTTCACTGTAATTTGTTCCCGATTAGGTTCTAGATTTATTCGCATTTAATAAAGTTATACTGACATCTTTTTGACAAATCGTGTATTAATTAAATCTAATACATTATATTGTATACTGTATTCATCAAAATGCTATTGCTATACTTCTAATTATTTTTTCCATTCCAACAGTTGAAAAGTATTGCATCACTAATTAGCGTGTCATATTACTATACTATATTCAGAATAAGAAAGATACAGACTTTGTCTGACAGTGGTCAGATGTTTCTCCCACCAAGTCAACTACTGGGTTCGTTATTTGGAATGAAACCACGCCCTTGTGCACAAGTCGATAGCACGGTACCTTTCTTATTCTGAATATAATATAATATAATATATTAGTTATTATTGGTTATAAGTTATTAGTTATTAGTTATAGAGATTACATTTAACGCTATTGAAAGTGTTATCTATTCTGATTTGTATTTTATAAATTGATATATCATACAAAATTTGGTATAAAACATAAGTGTTGATTTTGCATAATTTCCATGTTTTTAGTGTTACTACTGCAAGTCTTGTATCCGACTTATTAATAATTAATGACTATTTTACTACCTCATTTTGTAATTAAAGTTCAATACCAAATGTTACACTGAGGTGTAAAGCGTGCAGTGGTTTCGAACTGTGTTTCACCTTCAATCTTGGTTGATTTTCCATTGGTATACTTCCGCAAAAATAGCATTTTGATTGCTATAATTAAATTTTTAGTAATCAAATATAAAAATGTATGTAGTCTACCTTAAATACTTTTGTTTAAAGTTCAGGCAAAATGTGACATAAAATTATACAGAGTTTTATTTATAATGAAAGGTCTCTATTATTATTATTACTATTAATTATAGCCTTCTTTTTGTAAAAAAAACTCTACTTCTAGGTTTAGTGAAGTAAATAATGTATTAGTTTTACTGTGATGAGGGTGATTCACTTGCATATAGTACCTAATTTAAATAACCTGTAAATTATAATATTTTTAAAACCAATAATTTATTGCTTCACTCGAATTCAAATGTTTATCATATATATTGTTATTATATTTTTACGAGTATTCAAAAAGTACTTTCTGAATTCAATTTTATTTACTATTAAAAAGTAATTACTTAAATGTAAAATATTATATATTTTATAAGTTTACCATAAATTCTGGTTCATATTTAGAGCTCTTATTCGTAGAAGTTTTATTTTGTATGTCCATAATTTTTGAAGATGTCCGTGAGACACAGTTTTGGCTTTTATGTTTTGCTAAAAATAAAAAAAAATAAGTTAAATCTATTATTTCAGACATGCTAAGATACAAACACTAAAATGTATTGTGAAAGGACGAATAAGTTCGAAACATTATTTTTAGTTTTTACACTTAATTGAAAAAGTTATTAAATAATAACCAAGAGCCACTATAACCCCTTAAACGCTACACGGCCATTTGTTATCTTCGTCTTACAAGAGCGTAACACAACGCTCAGAAGTACGCATTTAGATCCGTTAGTTTAAAAATTAGAGTGAATCGACCTATTATTTATTATTTATTATTATTATTTGAGTTTGTATCTGGGTTTTTACGATAGTTCAATTTTTTAGTAATTTATGCGTATATAATATAGCGTAAACGACACCATTAAAAAAGCTGGTATAGGATCTAATTTCTACACGGTGTCACGGCTGAGCGTAATTGGTGAAAAACTGATAACCGATAACCAAACTTGTAACAACAACGTCCGGCTCATTAACCCTATGATTTATGGCTACACATTAACAGCTGCTGCATTTTGTAACTATTGTAAGATAAAACAACTTAGTTTTTAACACGATTAAAGATATACTATATCTTAAATCGTGGTTTTTAAAAAATTTGGAACATTTACTGAGTTAAGTAACGAATAATATGATATGCGAACATCTAGGTATCTATTTTTACTACCTATTTTTTATTTCTTCGTATAATCTAGAATCTAAATGTCAATTAGTTTTATCAAGGCTTTGTTACAAAGAAACTTATAAAATCGTGCGTATACAACCATACGCGCAAATAAGGAGGGGGAATTTGGGGTCCAAATCTCGTAATTCAATACGATAATGGGGCTTCAGGCTTCAGCTTCCCCAAATCTCAAACGTTATTTGCGCCTATACTAGTGGCGTGCAGAACATTTTTCAGACTTGAGGCAAACCATACAATTTGACCACCCAAAGGATACCTTTCAAACCTCAAGTGCCTATTTAAGCCTTATTGGGCTTATGCCACCGTGTATTCGAGTAATCGAGTATATTATTAGGTACCTACGTGGCTACAACAAACAGCTGATAGCTGGAAATAACGAAATATTATTTATCAAAACTATAGGTACAAAAACGATGACTATTTAAGTAAACGAATCACGTTCTAAGCTAAATTTTACAAATCAGTGACAGATAAAGATCCCTCCTAGACGTTATATATATATATACCGCCGTATACCTACCTATTCGTATACTATGACTACTTCCTTCCCCCCTCTCCACAGCAACAATTATCCTAGATCCACTATACAGATACAATTTTGATATTGTGTTTTATGTTTTTTTTATTACTTATTAAGTCGACGTCTTCATCTCCGTGTTCGTCTCCGTTCGCAGTACGGTTATGATGGATGGAGTTTTTAATTGGGGTACTATTTTTCATCCTCTCGGAGTAACTTTTATCCCAGTCTTTATATAGCGACATAGATAGTGCACTGATGTTGTTGTGTTTTCGGTCGTATTCAATAAGCTTTTTCAAATCTGAAATATCATCGTGTGCATATATTGTCAGTTACATCACGTTAAAATATAAACCAATATACCTACCGAGGTAGGTACCTACTTTATTTTACCTGTACCTACCTCCGCAACTTCAAAAGTTACATTATTAATTATTATATATTTGTATGCAGAATCTAGGACATTTTATTTTCTAAAACAATCCAACCTATAACTACAGCACGAATGTCGTCGGTCCGTTTTTCAATTGGTAGGTAGGTATTTTAATATTTAAATATATAACTACATAATGAACGCGGAAATAGGTTGGTCAGTGGTCACCTGCAGTAGAGTTGAACGATAGAGAACTAGAAAGTGTCATGCATGGTTTATTATTATTATTTTTTGAAATTACTTTAATCGTTTTTTGGTAAAACTCAATCAGTATTAACATTTTATATTGCCTTTAAGTTATTATAAAACGTCATATCATGCATTTATATTTCATATTAATTTAATTTGTTGTATAATATTATGATTTATGACCTCGGAGAAAATGTTTCATAATACGACGTAAAATGTTCGTGGAGAGGGGAGACCAAAAAATGTCGTTTTTCTATTATATGCAATACCTACCTATATACCTAGCCATCGACAAACCTAGCCCCCCTACCCTATAAGTTTTTTCACCTTTCAGCCCACCCTTGTTGAAATCAAAATCTTTGCATAAAAAAAATCTGTCATGGGTTTAATGTGTAAAATAATTACCTTTATAATAATATATTAATCCTGTGGAATAGTGTACATGTACCACGTACAAGTTTATAATGTACCGGGTCGACTATGACCTAAAACAGATTCAGTATTCTGGGTATGATAAATTTGAGATTTATTTTTAATGACGAAAGGAGACGCTTACTCTATATGGTTTATAACTTTGGTTTTTTAGGACTCTAGCCCCTGTAGCAGTGGCGGTCAAATGGGGGGGAGGGAAATGAGGGGATAGATCCCCCATGAATTTTTTTTGTCGATATTTATAACAATTTATAATTAAGTTTATTCTATAATGCATTAAAATATGTTGTTCTATTTTTTTTCTTAAACAAATTATCAACTATTTCGACAGAATGTTAGAATATGTTTATGAGTGTTTATATGTCATGACTATAATATTATTATTATCTAGACTTTTATCTAGGAACTAGGATATTATTATTATTATCAATACCTATTTAGTTGTGTACACAAAATATAATATGGGAATTATCCCACTCGATGATCAGACAACTAGCTCTACACTTTCCCAGAACATTAGCCTCTTGGGAAGACAGATTAACACTGGGAGCGCTGTCGACGCTATCGAGGCGGTTTCCCCCCTACGTGGAGTCGGGACTCGAGTCGGTAGATTGTATGTATTTTCCCGACATTTCGCATATCTTTTACTTTAAGTAAAGTCTATTTGAATGTATTTGATAATATTTGTAGAAATTGTATTTACCAACGTATACAGATAACTATAAAAGCGTATAAAGTTTCGATACCAGAATTAATTTATTATAAAAAGTAAAATAACCAATATAAAACTATATCTGTACATCCCGAATTGGAAGGTACAAATTGTTTCCACTAGAGCGCGTTTTTTTAATCTGTTTCCCCAATACGAGCGATAGTGCGATCAGTAAGTAGGTATATTTTACAATATTACGTAGCCCCAGGTCATTAGTTGGTTGAAAACTTGAAACATCGATTGCTTATTATTGGTCATAAGTTCATAACTCATAGTATTGAGTTTTCACCGTGATTCGTCTTTACTCTTTCGTACTCGTGTTTTCTACTGTGTGTCGGAAATTACGAAAATTACTAGCTATTTTGATGCAAGTTGTTCTACTTCTAAACGCTCGGCAGATGAAAAAATAAGTAAGATCACTAATATCGTTACAGAAAATCAAGTTGTGGACTTAGCGGTAATGATTTTACTATGGCTGTTCATCGTGGGATTATAAATTGGAACGGTTCTTAAGAGAAAGTCATTTTTGAACATAATATATTTAATAGTAAAATAACAAAACACATATATAATATATATACACCTATATATTAAACATAATTATGAAAACAAAAAATTTTAAAACATTAAAAATATACAAAGTTATAATGTTTTTTGTGTCTCCTGAAAAGTATCAATTTTTGACTTATGCCCTTTTAGTTGAGAACTATTAAGATTTAAGACTATCTAGTATAAAATACTATTCATGTCAAATAAGTACAAGTACATTTATTACGTACCTATATATGTATACGTTTATGCGCATTTAAGACGTGGAATGTAATTACAAATTTTCCAAAGAATCGAAACATTTTAAACAAACAATAATTGATGATTTAATCAGAAAATATTCTGAACTAGAAATTATCTGCTAATATTTACCTTTTACGAACTCATTTAGAAGACTGGGTTCTATTTGCGTGTACCCCAAGATGCCCAAGTGCCTTCTTACTTCTTCTGAGTCAACTTCCATTTTGTAGTTTGAACTCAATACCTAGGTACGATAATATTCTATTATTATGTTATATGCTTTTAAATGTGTAATACTTACATTAAAACAAATTGTTGTCAAGGTTACAGATGCATTAAAATAATTACGATACCTAATTCACGAATGGGTAATAATAATAATAATGATAATAATAATCATCGTAGGAAAACAAATTCAGTAGAACCGTGTTTAAAATTATTATATTACCCCCCCCCCCTCCCCCTCCCTCACCCTTGTAAAAATAAAATATGTTAATATGATAAAATTATATTAATATTATTGGGAAGACAGATTAACACTGGGAGCGCTGTCGACGCCTATCGTACTGATGGTTAGGCGGGTTCCCCCCTACGCGGAGTCGGGAGATTGTATGTATTTTCCCAACATTTCGCATATATTTTGCTTTAAGTGAAGTGTATTTGAATGTATTTGATAATATTAGTAGAAATTGCGCAAAACGATACAGTTTTATATCTATATATCCCGAATTGGAAGGTACAAATTGTTTCCACCAGAGCGCGTTTTGTTAATCTGTTTCCCTCCATAGGCGTGCGCACACGGGGTGCCGGGGGTGCCTTCACCAAAAACGACAAGGGCCCTAATTATTAATTAAGTGTACATTTTAAATCTTGAAAAATCCAATTATTATAAAACAGTAGTGGTTTTATTTCTTCGAAAAGATAAGAAGTTCTATACTTTTATCGAACAGAATCGTGTGTTTTATAATAATATATATATATATATATTATTATTATTGTTAGTTAAGTGATCTACTGATAACGGGGTACATGGATATGTGGCGTGGTAAACAAGCCGACCCCGCCAATGTGTCGCTGTGATAGTAAACGTTTTCCGAATACGGCTAAAAATGGATCTAGCATCATGTTGGTTTACAGGCTGTTATGATATTTGAACGTCAATACACGATAGTCTATTTTTAACATCCAATGAAAAAATTACATACAACGGTTTGCTTTTATGCTTGTGGGCAGTCGGCACTGTCGGCAGTATTCAATATTCATTGTTCACGGTATATTCTCAATAATCTGTTCTTACTATACATTTTCAGTGCCGATATTTTAACGTTTGGTTGTATTGTTGAGTCTTGAGTAATGAGTGTTGTATTTGTATTGTTTGTGTTACCTAAATTAGGCGCTTAGTTTTAACTTTAATGAATCTTTACTTATAAATTATAATTTAAAATGAGTTATAAAACAATAAAAAACGGATACCAAAAGCTCAAAGCCAACGAAAAATTAAAGTTAATGAAAGTTGCCAATGATTCAAAACAAAAAAACCTTAATTTTTTCATCAAAAAAGAGCCAGATGAGTCGTTCATTGAAAATGTCATTGAAAATATCATCAATACTGTACTACTTGAACTGAGGATAATGATATGTTCATATATTCATCTGAAAAGTCTGCAGGTACCTATATTTTTCATATTTTATTTTATAGTTTAGTTTTTTATTTTTATTGCATTTAATATCTTTAAATCATTTGTCTGTATCTATAATTATTATCAAAATTATTGTGGGCCCTAATGTTTAGTGTGCACCCCCGGAACCAAAAGTCTGCGCACGCCTATGGTTTCCCCAATATTAGTTAAATTATTAATCATGACAAAATAGATCCATGCCATTGATAATGGATTTATGTTAATACCTGAAAAATAGATGAAAATGAAAAATATTAAAGACAAGCTGTCAAGCTGGAAACAATATTTGGTAATGTGTAACACTGTAACGAGCACATATAATTGAAGACTATGTGTAGTGTAAATAAATAAACGATGCAATATAATATGCTGACAAGATTATATCAAAATCGGGTAAGGAAATAAATTTCAAATTATCACAAATGTAGGAAAAACTGAATCTCAAGCATAATTTTACTAAAAAAAAAATATATATAAACTGACTATATAATATCAACAGACTGTTCTGTTGTATCTACTGCAACCTATTCTACTGAGGGTTAATATCCATATTAGGAAATCGTTACAAAATATAACTAAAGAAACTTAACATCGAACTCTGATCAAAGTTATTTATATGAAACTAACATTATTTTTCAAACAATTCTTTTTTAAATTATCATATATTAAGTGTCATATTGTATTAATTAGGGTAATTTGAACTATATTTTTTACAAAAAATATTATGTTATACGTACCTAAATAATAATTATTACCTATATATAATATTATATATTACATCTTTTTTTGAATAATTTTTGTATCATAAATATGATTTTGGTTTGGCTACAAGGTTTTTTTTTTGTTTCTGACCGATTTTTTATAAGGTTTTCATTGTTATAATATAATGTTATGGTTACTTATACTAACAAAATTCATATTTATGATTCATAGATTTTCCTTGTAAAGGAAAAATAGCAAGTAGCGTGCTATGGTTTTTTTTTGCAAACTGGACCTTGACTAACATTTTTTCCATGTTTATCTTTATTATCTATAATGAATGCAACCATCATATTAGTTGATATTAACTGTGGCAACCATGCATAAACCATAATATTATGATACAAAAATATTTAAATTATTTTCTTGTATACCTACCGTCCTACCTAATCATGTAAAAATACAACATTTAACCATTGTTGTATTTGATATCAAATGGGGGATGGGGGGGGGTCTGGATGTTCTTTTAATCTTTTTTGTATCACCTCTTCTTGCACAGTTGCACTAAGCCCGAAGCCACAAACTTCTATCCGGCATCATAATCGAACCAGGGGCGCCATTTGAGTTTTATAATAGAGGTGCCAACATTTAAGCAGGCCAATTTTTTTTAGTCAGGCCACTTTTTTAAAAATAGTAAATACAGATATTGTTTATACTGCAAGATACCCCACCAACAACCGCCGGTACGCGACGTGCGTGCAGTTCTGTCAGTCCGTTGTGAACTATAATATACAACCAGTTCCAATTAGCACCACTATGATATACGTGTTTACGTACAATTTATTTGAAATTTGTGGATACTTGTTGGACAGTTTTGATCGGCAACCGTCATGCACAATCAAGTGCGAGAGTGGGAGAAATTGGGCTCGAGACGGCCGTCGGCGCATTCTAAATTTTAATCCAGGCCAATAAGACACAGGAAAAAATAGAGGAGCCAAAGTATACCCTGCTCCCCCTCAAATGGCGCCCCTGAATCGAACTTTAACGTTGCATTAAGTATAATTTTTTTTTCACAAACTTTGAATTTTGCAATTTTTTTGAAAAATTCTACTGGGGACCAATTTTAGTGCTGCAAAAATATTGGGAACTAATATAGATGTAATCATTTTAGGTGAGAGAACTAAATTGAATGCACCCTTAAAAGTAGGAAATTTATAGGTATATAGGTACCTAATAGGTACTATACCAGATACCAGCTACCTACTATATTCTATATAGTTTTTTTTGTTACATTAATTTATTATACAATCTGTAAATTAATTTTTTTTACGATGAGTACAAGTACTGCGGGAGTTGATGGGTTTGTTGAAGGCTTAAGAGAAGAATAGAATCCATTCAGTGATGGAAACTTTATTATATACATAGTTTTTGAAAAGCTCCCTATCAAAATTGTTATGTCATACCTACACCTATATTAGTACATATTGCAATCGTTGTAATTGTAATATTATTTTTTGTGCTATATGTTGATTCTTTAAACACATTTTAACTACCTATCTATAACTGTTTTGTCACAATTATAATTTTGGTTTTTAATTTTTAGAGTATATTTTCCAATTTTTAATTTAATATGCACGTATTTAGCAGTTAATTGTTAGGGCATTAAACTGGCAGTTGCGATTATAATGTCACTAAATTCATGTTGTTAAAAAACGAAACTTATTTCTTTATATCATCTTAGGCATAACAGCTGGAGCGCAACAAAAAAAAAATATTATTTATCCGTATTATTTTAATCATTAATATTAGCTGTAAGTCCATTACTATATATTATGTAGGTACCAAATTTTATTTTATCGATAACAATATCACATCCCTTGTGACTGCTTAATTTCCTGACGCTAATTTCGCCATTGTTTTAGAAGGTACACGATATCCTAACTAAACTTATTTTACCTATGATTTATCATGATAACACTCCAATTGTACACGTGGGTATAGTAAGTACCAGGTACCTCGTATGACTCGTGAATTTCTATTACAGAAAACAAACCGACATTTGGTCACTCAAGTCTCAATTATTTTCTCTCTCGCGTGCTGGTTATCTTTTAGTCAACCGATTGTTTTAATAACTGTAATAGTTTTACTACTATTTTAAAAATATTGTCAACGCAACTAATAATTTAATAGGTAAATACCTAGATGTACCCACTACTAGCTAGGCAGAACAACAACCCACCAAACAATAAACTAAAAAAACACTATCTAAAGTATAGATATATCTAAAATCATGAACATGTAAAACTTCATTAAAAATTGTAAAATCTTGTAAATATTTAGGTATTTAAATGTACCACAACCTTCCACGGTATATGACCACATGAAAAAGATAACAATAAAACTTTTTTTTCGTTTTTGTTTTTTTTTAATTTAAAAAATGTATATTTGCAATTTATACGACAAGGTATAATAAGTACCTAAGTGTGGTGACATAAAATAAAATTTGGCATAGGAAAATTAATTGTAGGGTAGGAAGGCTCCCAGCAGTGCCACCTGACAAGAAATCAAGAATAAAACTAAGAAAATTAAAATTGTAAGACCAAGCATAAGTAGAATCTATAATTAACTATGGTATTATTATTTAGGGTGGTGCCTATGACACAACACTAATTCTATTAAAAATAATACAAAACAGAATACCAATTAAAAATTATTTAAAAAAAAAACATTTGTATCACACAGAATATAATATGTACAAAGAATTAAATGTACTGTATTACTGTCAATAAAAAAACGGTTCTATAAAGCAGCAGTAATTTATATAATTAAATATAACCCAAATCCCTAAATTGTGCACCCCTTACTTTTAAAATAGTTCGAATTGGCCTACCCCCTGCTGAAGCCTTGGTCTGTGCCCCGCTGATGGCCTAAAATAATGCACGAGCCATGAATGCACAATTATTAATATGATTAAAATTAAATCAATTATTGGTTTTCACTGTTAAGATAATTAATTATTTATTATATTTTAGTTTCTTAATTTATATTTATTGTTTATTTTGATGCAATGATTCCGAATTTATTCGGTCATAATGTATGGAAATAATTGATAACAGGATAATGTACATACACGTATGTACATCTATTTTTATATTGCCTGGTGAAATTTCAAAATGGCCTGCTTGAAACCTCGCACACCCGAAAAAAAACCTGTAATGACGCCCCTGTTTAGCTGCTTCATTATCGTATTTTATCATAATTTTATCTTATTATATTGTATTATCTACTACCCTTATATTATATATTAATTGTCACCGACGACCGACATTGTATGTTTTATTTAATATGAAAGTTAACAATTGTAAAACATTAAAAATGTATACCATATTAATATGATAATGTATAATTATAATAATAATTATTATTATTATAATTAAGACGTATATTTTAAATACTTATATTAATATGATACATATTGTTGTAAATTGTGAACTCATGATCTCCCCCCCTCGAACCCGTTCAGTGGGGCCCATAAGCCCATTATCTTTGAAGAAACAAACGACAATCTGATGTAAGCTTTTACGGTATATTAAAAATGTACAATATTTTAAATATTATATAACATTATATAAACAAACAATTCACACATTTTCAATAGATAATAGTTAAATAAAAATATTTAAATGTATTTAAGATCTTTTCATTGTTATCTCCGTTTTCGAGGAATTTGATTTTATAACATTTTAGGTTCAATATATATTGTTTGCTGATAATTGTCTTAAATATAATCCTCTTCGTTTTCAAAACGATAGTTGATAACTCTCCTTTTTTAATAACATTACTAAAACCACACAAAAAAAGTAATTAATAATAAATTGTTTGTTTTTCGTTGTATTGCGTTGGGCAGGACATCACCTAAATTGACGTTATCACTATCGCTCTCATTTTCCGTGTCTGTTTTATTTTCGTGATATAATTTTTCATACTTGTTACTCCATTTGCAGGTGGCGATTATCGTTAAAAGCGCAATGAAAGCGAACATGAAGAACATGTTGGACTGGTTTCAAAACACACTAGACGCATTATTTTGGTCTCATGGATATAAATTAAAGGAAATAAAAATTGATCACCTACTTTCTTTTCAAACGCTACAAATTTGTTGATGAAAATTACAATCAAATTCCCGAGAGCCACGCAAAAATACCACATAGATATTGACACGGTTTTCATCGATTCGGGAGTCTGTGGAAAAAGTTCGGTGAATACAATTATTCGTGTAGTTACTGCAAAAAGAGCAATGGATAAATGTTTTGTGGACATTTTTCCATCCACCCCATGCCGCCCTTGCCATTAATCAATACGAAACAAGATCAATATTTTTAATGGATCAAGAATTTTATGAATTTAAATACAAACGACAAATGTTAACCTATGACGTCCATTCTATATATTTCAAATAGATGGTTCTAATTTGTTGTTCGTAAGTTTATATTGTAGACATATTATTAATTACTATAAGAGTCAATGAAAAAAATTTAAAAAAATAGAACTAACAAGTCCCTTGCCTCCTTAAATGGGTACCACGTTTAATTTGTCTTTATTTAAGACTGTCGATTTACGTTTATAAGTCTAAAAATCGTTAATCATGTGTATAGGATATTAAGATGGTTAAGGTCTTAATGATAGCTGAGTTACATATTGAATTGAAATTGATTTTACTTTTTTTTCACTTATTTTTATTTACTTCTGAGAAAGAAAATGATAATCCAGTCATGGTAAACAATGTCTCGCCGAATGCCATGCAAATGAATTGAGGTAATAACCACTCTTTACTTAAAACGCGGGTCTGTACAACTGTATTTGATTGTAATTTCTAAAAATATTGTGTAGGGTATTAAATTATTAAAATAGGTATAGATAATCATAGTTATAATAGGACTTATAGGTTATAATACATACAGAATTAATTTTATTATCATGTTCATTTCTATATGTGTAAATACGATTGGTTTCAATATTCAAGACATTTCTTGATATCGGCTGCTGTTTTTTATCCATATAATGTATCGTCAGCATATACCTTAAAATAGCATTTATAATATTATGTTTTTATAATTTTGAAAATTATTTGTAGTAACTAATAAGTACAATGTATTAATAATTATTATATATTATTTTAAAAAACTGCCTAGGTATAATATAGGTTATAATGTAAATACCTACGGGCTACGACCTACATAAGTTATTAAGAATTTGTACTTACCACTTGATAGCAACTAACAAGAAATAAAGTAGCAACATTGAAACTTACAAAGGAAAAATGTATTATCAAAATTCCACGATGTTTGTTGTACCTATGATTAAATATTTTATTTTAAACATTTCGTAAAATATTTTGGAATTTAATAGGGATTTAGTTTAGGAAATAAATAATTAAATTAACAAAAACTTCTATCCACTCTAATTTGTTTTTGTGCTATTATTTAAAATTGTGGTGTTTCAAGTTACCATCACAAATAACCTCATGGTTTTATGTCGTACGCCATTTATAATATGTGAGTGTTCATATTTTAAAACATAATCTTGCATAATAAAATTACTTGGTAAAACCACCTGTACTTACAAACCAGCAGGAATTTTTAAAACTGTATTATTTTTAAATTGAGAGACGGGATATTGTGCTTCATCGAAAATCGTTATCTTATTATTAGACTCGGACTCAAGTGTTAGTTTTTTGATGTGTAACCATATTTTTCTGTCTTCATTTAATGGAACAATTAAACTGATAAAAAACAGATTATCCAAATGAAATATATAAGTTTTTTTTAATAATTATTCATAACTTTACTGTATTAAATATGACTGATTTTTTTTTGAAGTCATGTATACATTTTCCGGTACAAGCACTACTGAAGGTGGGCTTAATAAAGTGGTATTCTCTTTAAATAAACTATTTTCCATTACTAATATAATTGATTTCTAAAAATATTATACACACACGAACACAATATAATATTGTAAGTAATTTAATTTTAAAGAATATACATATTCTATTATAAAAAGGGATTCATTTAAAGGTTAACATTTTTTTTAATTACTTATTCCCGAGCATAATATTTTTCCTGAGAATTTTTATTTATAGTTTTTTTTTTAATTAGTATTAGTTCTAGGTACGAATTTTAAGTTTATAGATACGCGAAGTAGATTACCAGAGTAAGTACCTCCCTAAATGTTGTTATACTGCTCTGCTCATAGAAATTAATAAATAAAAAGTATGCTGCCATTCAAAAAAATAAAAACTTTAAAACTGATAATTGATTTTTTTTTTACACATTTTGACAATGAAATCAGTAGTTTTAACTCCTTAAAATAGTTACGTTAACATATAGCTATATGTAGTTGTAACTATAATTGTATGAAGTTAATTTAACTAAAATTAATAGTTACTTAGATTATTCTAGATAGCCGATAGGTCGTTGTACCTGAAGATAAACGTTAAAACAAATAGTTAGTGTTAACTACACAGCGTAGTCGAATCAACACTCCTTTGGCCCTGAATGAAATTTAACGCTCAAATGTGTATGGAATTGACTTTAAGTTAATTATAAGTTGTTATACGCAGGTACTCAAAACAACCTCACAGCTTAATGTGTGATAATGAGTGTTAATTAGTAAAAATATCGACTTGTAAATTTAAATATATAATATACTAGCTGATCCCGTGCATTTCGTTGCCCGTTAAATGTATCAACTCTATATGACTCAAACTTTGTTCAATTCGTTATTTAATATTCTGTATACGGTGTTCAAAATTTATCTAAAATTTTCCGTGGCCCGGAATAAAAATGCTGATTCACAGCAGTACATTATCAGGCAGGCAATCTACTTGTGGTAGATCGTGGACCCCATGCTGTTTGTACGATTTAGTGTATGATTATAGTGTATAACTCTAAAGTATTAAAGTTATACCAAGTTTGTCGTTTTTACTTAATTCCACCTACAGTGGATTAATATAATCAATTTGTACAAAATCCTATTCTAACCTAACCGTACTAAAATCCGATGAATAAAAAAAAAACAAATTTAACCCTTTGTAAATTAACCTATCTTCTTCCCAGAGGTCCAATCTACCTACAAACATTAATTTATATATAACTTTTATACAAAGTTTGAGTCATATAGAGTTGATACATTTAACGGGCAACGAAGTGCACGGGATCAGCTAGTCTATACAGGGTGTCCCGTCAGGATTTACCCATTGCGATATCTCCTGAAAAAATGGAGATATCATAATTCTGATTTTTTAGTAAGACTCACAGGGACAAGAACTACAAATATTTCATGTTTTAATTTATTTTAATGTTTTGGTAAAAAAGTTAAAAAATATATTTTTTATTTGATTATTTAAAAAAAAAAACGAAGATAGCCATTTTGTAGAGTTCATTTTTCTGAAAATATTGACGTCTCAATAACTTGATTTTATTAATCTTCTAATTTTTTATATTTTTTCTAGTTTCTAGAAAAACAGCGAACTATTTAATACCATAGTGGCATTCCTAGCGGTATAATCATGTAGCCCACGACCCGCTAATTCGCATTTTTTTTCACAACTAGAAAAAATATTAAAAATCAGGAGATTAATGAAATCAAAATATTGAATCGTCAATATTTTCAGAAAAATGAACTCTACAAAATGGCTATCTTCGTTTTTTTTTAAATAATTAAATAAAAAAATATATTTTTTAACTTTTTTACCAAAACATTAAAATAAATTAAAACATGAAATGTTTGTAGTTCTTGTATTTGTGAGTCTTATTAAAAATCCAGAATTATGATATCTTTTTTATTTCAGGAGATATCGCAATGGGTAAATCCTCACGGGATACTCTGTATACTATTATATAAAGAGGAGTTGTTAGTTACCATTGTTGAGGGTAATCTCTGGAACTACTGAACCGATTTCGAAAATTCTTTCACCAATAGAAAGCCACATTCTTTGTGAGTGTTATAGACTAATTTAAACAGGGAATTGATCACCCCTGGTAGGTTCTCAAACAGAAATTTTGAGATTTACGATAGAAATTGTTGTTTATTAATGGTTGCTATGGCTTATAGGAATTTGAGAATAATACTGATTTATTATTACGTAACAGGCCATTATTTATAATAATTGATAACTCCTTTTTTTTATTAAGCTAGAGAATCGATCAAATGCCATAAACCTTCTCCACAATGAGCTCTTCAATTAAAAAAAAAAAAATCATAACGATCGGTTCAGTAGTTTCCGAGAACATAGGCCTCAAAGGTTTTCATTTTCACATTTATATATAAGATTATAGAGGTGGGCACATCACCAGTCACTCACTACTCACATCGTTTTCAATAATGTCTTACGCGCTACCCTATTTAATAATAATATGCAATATTGACTATACTTTAATTTCACATTGGGCGTACTTTAAATATATTTTTGTTTTTTATACATTTTTGCCTTTTTCTTTTTGGTATTCGAATTCTTATAGACTTTTCATTTATACATTCTCGTGTTCTATTATTATCTAATATAAAATATCCGGTTTCGTTAAATTGTTGAAAGCCTAAATTCGATGTCCATACGTTCGCTAAACACGATTTTGTGGATGCGTCATAGTATGCATTTTTATTATGTATATTAATTCTATCTTGAATATTTTCCTATAACACAGTAGAATTCAAATTACAGATTATTAGTTCAATAAAAATACGATTTACCGATATAGTTTTTCAGAATAATATTATACTATCACCTATGTACGTTATTCACACACCTCTAAACACATTTCGAGGCATCCTGCAAAAATAAACGCTATACCAGCTATACTACCACCAAGCAACATTCGTTTTAGAGGATACTTAAACAGTTTATGACTCTTCAAATAAGGGTAAACAATACGGTCCATAAATGGAATAGTGAATAGCACGAGCAAGGGATTTATCACTTGTAGCATGTACACTGAAAATGGTAGACCAAACAAATGGTCGCTTGTCCGAGATGCTTGAAAAATCCAAGTTGTGTGCTAAATCGATACATAGCTTATACAATTAATGTGGATACGACTTACACGATTTGTTTATAATATTAACTTGTTGATCGAATAAACTCCAAAATATTGACAAAGGTATGTAAAGACAGAGCATGTGTAATGTTTTCTTCGTGTCATTTATGATATCGTTTGGAAAAGTATTTTTTGCCATTCCTAACCAATGTTCATTTTTTGTCTTCTTACATGGTGATGTTAATTGTTTCCACAAAGAGAACTGTGAATAGTTCAAAAATGACACAATATATATTATACTGTAGTTTTGCATATGAATATTAGAAATTGGTAATTTTTATTAAAAGTTTTGAATAATATTTGAAAAGGTATACTTACCAAAATACATTTTATCATTTTTGGTAAAATATTAGGTAACGATTTTCTGAATAAGTAGCACGGGGTTCCGCAAACAAATACGCCTAAAAAAAAATGTTAATATTTTACACTAAAGGCATAATTATTGCAGTATTTTACTGTTTTAGTCATTCAAATGACATATTTATTTAAGGAAACCAAAAAATTCTATTAATGAATAATAATAATGTATATTAAAGGACATCATAACACTATTTTAGATTCTCAGCGAAGCGATGAATGTATTGATTTTACAATGTGTGTTTTTTTTTTTATTTTTGTGTCTGCTGTCATCACCTTTTAGGATAGTAAAAATGCTTGGATTTTCTTCAAAAGTAACTTTTTTTAAAGGAAAGTGATCTAGTTGGTACTTTTTTTTTTTTTTGGGGGGGGGGGGGGTAAAAAGTAAATGTTTCCCAGTAGTTTTCAAAAGCGACGTGAAAAACAAAAAAAAAATTAAGGAAAAACGGGAATTTCGAGAAAATCGATTTTGGTTTTTGGTGCAACTCTAAACTCAAGAAATGACCGTAGGTACATGATATTTTGACTTATTTTGAGCTGTTTACGGACATTTTGAGTTTCAATTTTTTTTAGTTTTATTTTCTATAAATATCAATAAAATTTTATTTGTTGGTTAAAAAAGCTTGAAAATTTAATAGAAGGCTCCTGGGTTATTGTTTCAAAAGTAGATGAAAAAAATTAAAAATTCATAATCACAATTTTTTTTTATACACATCTAAAGTTCAAATATTAACAAAATACGTAAAAATGACTAAAATTTGCAAATTATTTTGAGTTAGAAATTCATAAAAAATTTTCTTTTTAAAACTTAGATTTGAAAATGTATTACAAGATTATCCATAAGTTTGTCTACCTTTATCAAAAAATAAATGTCTACAAGAAAGTCAAATTAAATTTTTATGAGCGTTTGAAATTTATATTTTTACAACATTAGATATTCACTAGATTTCTCATGTAACGATTTTCTTATTTTGTTGTAATTAAAAAACGTATGACTGTAGATACTTGAAAATTTCACTGAATGTTTTTATTAAAATTTTCTATACACGATTGAAATCGTTGTGTTAATTTAGACACTAATACACGTAAAACATTCCGACTTCGGCTCTATAACGTCGTCACACGCAATCCTCAAACGTCTGTATCTCATTGAATAATTAGTGTTAAAGTGTGATACCCACACCATATTTCTTAGATAACGACATGCTTTAAATCCAAGTAAACTCGATTTTAGTGTTGTGATGTTCTTTAATTGTATCATATATTATAAATTGTCTATAATTCTATAGGTACCTACCAATAATTCAATAGTTTTTTCTAGATTTTGAAAGTCATCTTTGGCTGTGGGTTATTGGATACGAAATAAATATTTTTTAGATCAGTCATTCAGAAATTACACAATAAAAGATGGTGTTCCGTGCACGTTTAAAAAGACGTAAAAGCCTCCAAGGTAACTCATTTTACTAATTTATTATTTTTCATTGAATAAAATTACAAAAACTTGTTAAAATATTTAAATTTTAAGACATCTGTCTTTGTATGTGACTGTTATGCACTTACTATCATAGTGTAAAATATCTGTTTTTAATAGTTAAACTACAAGGGATTCAGGATAATGCGGTAGGTAACGTTAGTTGATAATTGATATACCTACCATTCTCACTTAAAGGGTATACACGTTTTGACGTTTCGTTATATTTGTATTAATTTCAAATTATACATATTGATTATATATTGCCCTATTAACATTTTACTTTTTTAAACTCAATCAATAAGAAGGTTTTATTATTTAAATTACAAGATTCTATGTTTATACTTATTGAAATTGCCATTGTGATAACCACCATTCCAAATCTGATAACATATTCATTGACATTGTGGCCACTGTACAACAGAATTTTATTGATTATTGGCGAAGTTATCATTCCGAAGAACACGCCTAAGTGTATGGAAAAGTAGAACGTGCTGAAGAATACGTGTACTTGTGTTGAGGTAACATTCTGATCATTTCCAATGAGCTGATCCACGCCAAATGCTGCAATACAGCATTTTATACCACCCACACCAATTGAAACAAAAACCAGACCGTATAGTGCCATGAAGCTAGATGATTAAAATTAGTTCGTAATATTATACAATGTTGATCGGTTAACCGAAAATAGAAAGTTTTTAATTCAATAATTAAACGGTAAACGGGATTTTACAATATGCATATTATCTATAGATTATAAAGTTATAAAACACGTTGAACCGAATTTGTCGGTTTTCAAGGTTTTTTGTGGCATAAAAGTACTGTAATTATTAGAGTCAATTTAAAAAGTGTCAAGTCACTTAAATTTAAATATAACACTACAACAGTATTTATTTTATTTTTTGCACCTCATATTAAATTGTTTTGAACAAAAAAATACGTAATTATGTTAAAAATATAATATGCAACAATTAATAACTATGACATATTGATATGTCATAAACCCATCAGGTTAAAATTATAAATACGTGTACGCATTCAACAAATATTTATTTTATATATTTTATTCAATACCTCTTCTTACTAGGTACTTAATCGCTAATAATGGTTATCGCTCACAGGAGACCAGGATTTTTTTGATCATGTTGTAAGCATATTTATAATGTTTTTAATAATTTTAATATTTACTTAATTAATACTGTATTTTGGATTTGAACAGTCGACCAAAATAAGATCAATATTCCAATCCAATACACGATTGAAAATGTTAAGATGGTTCTAAAATTCAAAAATATATATAATTATTATAAACAGTCTTATATATTTATACTATTATAATTCATAATAATAGTATTATTGTATACATTTTACACGTATGTAATAGCGAGCAGTTGGTATAGTTTCTTAAGTAAAAAAAAATGTTGATTGGAAATACCCATTTGTTGGAGTAAATTCAACTAAATAACCATATGTAATGTTTATTGCTCATTTTTACAGTTAATTGCGATTGATTGTTTGGGCTTTGTTTATAAAATTATGTAAATTTCGATATCGTTAGCTACTAAATATTAATTTCTTCTTATACCACAGCGTAGTTTTGTTACAAATCACATTGTTACTATCTGTTGCATAGTTGATATATCATGATGAAGACATCTGAGTATAAGGAGTAAGGACTAAATACATATTTTATTGAACCTTAAAAATTAACAACTATGAGGACGCAATACCATTTTGTAAAATAGACAATTTGAGTTCAGTAGAACCAATTTTGTGTAGTTAGGTATAATGTTTGATTGAGTTAATCAATTAAGAAATTTAAAATTAATAATATTTATCGGTTTGATCGGTTTATTACGATATTTTGATTTTCATACAAACTATGTGCATATTTAAATAGCCATTTTTACATACTTATATCTCATTTAATAATTGACGTATAAACACAGATAATGTTTTTGCCTTGGTTTATAAAAATGGTCAATTCAACAAGTAGGTTAATATTAAAAGTAATTATAGCGAGGTACATGAAAATTGGTTACGCAAATTTGTTATGTTGTACGTTCTTAGAAATGGTATTGCGTCCTTAAAATTTATTTATTTTTGAGATTTAATAAATTATTTATTTAGTCCTTGTACTTAGATGAGTATATGTCAGTCTGGCAGACGACACATGTGGGTATGACGCCCTCTTTAAAAAATACAACTAGTTTTGTATTATAAGCTATATTATTTCAATTTACTTACTTATACTTACCGTAATCACTGTTTCCCACTATCCCTCCTATTATTGCTGACACATAACAAAGCATCATAAATACATGATAAATGTCAACTGCTTGTCTTTCGTCGTACATCAAAACATCTCGCATGTAAAATGATAGTACAGCTGTAATAAATCGTACATATTAGATTTTGAACAGAGCATGGAATATTTTATGTATTATTTTTATAATTTTTTAGTTAGAAGGAGTAGACAAAGATATATTCATAGATCGTTTAAAAATCAAGCATTTAGTAGTATAATACATTTTTTTTTTACATATTTATTGAAAGTCTGAAAACTGTAAACAAATATTATCTAAAGACGCAACAACCCAGAGAAGTCTATTGTAAGTACTTTTTTTAAATTTTTTTGTAAGGCCGATTTTCCATGATATTAAATAATTAATATCATAGTATACGTATATGGTATATAATATGTTATTATTTTTTTATTGATCGTTAAGCCCGGCAATTATGGCCATTAGCTGTTTGTTTTTTGTCAGTAGGGGAGGAACTGTAGGTTAGTAAACACGTGTGTTTTTGGTTTGGCAGATTTTTTAGTGGGCACCCGTGGGTATCTACCATGCCTGGGTGGGGGATGGCGGCTCTTCTTTCCGGATACCGTGACTTGCCTGAAGAAAAATGCCACCCGTGAACGGAGGTTTAAACCAGCGTCGGTGTGCGTCGCAACCGACGCCTTAGTCCGCTCGGCCACTCTATATCCCTATTTTTTATTTAATAATAAAAACAATTATATTCATAGAAAGCTTGAAATATTATGTACCAATTGTTTATTTTAGCATTCATAATATATTATGTAGATCAGTTGATTATTTTCGATTTTGATCAATTCTAGATTCAGAGCGGAGCGAGGTGGTAGCTAGTGCTTTTACAATGGTGTTTATTTTTATTTTTTTATATCCTGTATATAAAATTTCTACCAGAAAGAGTGCTTTGATTTCAACATATAGTACCTTATCTTTTAGCAAATTGGATCAAGATGTTACTTTAAAGAGGTCATTTTTCAATTTTCGCAATAGTTATTTAATGCCACGGGAAAAACTACCGACAAATTACTAAAAACCGCTTAAAATGGGATTTTAATTTCTAATGCTTTGTATATCACCGTAGAAACGAATAAAAAATAATAATATTATAATATTAATTCAACTACAGACTATAATAAATAATGACAATATAAAAAATACAGACTGATAAACCGTCTCAGCTCAGAAACGTTTTTCTTTTACAACGATATTATATCATTTAATTCAAGTTTAATACATTGACTGACTTGTAACAACGATATTCACTTGCCCGCTTTTTTATCGGATTAAACGGATTTTCCTAGTTTTCTTATTAAAAAATTTGGCAATAATTTTAAATTAATAAAAACTAAAATATGGCTCTAACAATATTTTATTATATTATTAATTATTATTATAATATAATATACAGAGTGATTCTACAAGCACGTTCGCCCTATTTTTTTCGTTAATAATGAATATATTCCAATCATGATTTTTTAAGTATACCTTAAGTTAAGGACCATATTTAAATTGTTTAGATTTGTATACCATATAAGAAGTATCCGGTGTCGATACAAACTTCTTTTTTTTTAAATTAAAACTAACATTTTTTACTATAAACTGTTAAACAGATGATTTTTTTTAAATTTTGTGGAAAAATACAAAATACAATCCATTAACCTTAGATATATTGTCGTCTGTAGGTTCACAAAATTAAATAACTCTAAAAACACTTGTTTGGAATTTTATTTAGATGGGTAGGTAAATCAAAATGTTTAAAAAAGTCATCTGATTAACAACTTACAGGAAAAATTAAAGAATAGGCATTCTAAAAAATAAGTTAGTAAGCCACAATAAGAGTACAAGATACGCTTTAAATTTTATAAAATATCTAAGTATTTGAAAATATGGTTATTATAATTTAATAAATTTATTATTAAAAGAAAAAAGAGGTGGTCATGTTTAGCGAATGATCTTGAGGATATTTATGTTTTAATTCTAGTGACAATTTTTTACTTCATGACAAAGATAATGTTATTTTTTATTTTTTGGATTTATTTTGGTATAATTTGTTTATAAAGAATTAAAAAATTGCCTGTTAACACTACATTAAACTAAGTTTCGCATCATATACAATAGTATTGTATTATTAAACTTTTGAATTAAAAAAATGAATAAAACATTGCAGTGCGCTGAAGAAAGACGAGAGGCTAAAACAATGACGTACAGACGGCAGACACTAAATCGTGTCCGTAATTGTTATGTTAATGTTGTGGCCTTGTGGGCAGTGTACCTTCTACTTACATCGGAGGCTTGAAAAAGAAAATCGTTCCAAAAACTCCATTATAACGACAAAATACATTCGCATTGGATGATTGCAGTTCATGATTTTTTTATAAGTACCTACCTAGATTAATATTTAACTGATTTAATATTAAGTAAATACTACAAAATTGATTTATAATGCATAATAAAAAATTATTAAACAAATAAAAACGAAGAAAAATATTACATGACAACCAATTATAAATATCGAATTAGTAAATAAGACTTGGTAAAAATTAAATCAAACGGTTATTTGCGGTACAGCACGATTGCGCACTTTTACTTCTTTTATTTGAAAAACACAATTGTGGCTCAACTGAAAAAAGTAAATTAAAAACTTTTTTTATTTATACCTGATTGAATTAATTTTGATATAATGATATATCATTGAATTATTTATTGGCAGTAAGACCGAGTTTTTGTAGTGAAAAGTTATAAAAACTAAAATGGCTTATAGTTACATTAAAATTATAATAATTATACTTATTAGTAGTTATCTAATACCTATTAAGTATATATTATTATTATTATTCTGAAAGGTGTAATTAAAAATATATTTTGTTAAAAAATAGAAAACAATATTATTTATTAACTTTAAATACATATTATATGTGTTAGGTTTTATTTATATTGAAAGAAATAACCTACGTAGTATAAACTTATATATTATACTTTTTATTGTTATTTAGGTATTTATTTCAAATGGAAAATAAGTATTTATATTAAATATCTATAAATTCTTATAAACATCTACCAAAAATTGTACGAGTCGTGCTCAAAGTTAATTCGTATATAATAATATAATTATAATTACCTACCAAATTAGCCATATCTAATGATGTCTATTACATTAAAAAAACCTTTGAATACCCAATATGAATAATTATGAATGTATACCATTGAAATTTATAGAGACTTATAGTCTGACCTCTGACCGTTACATATTATAATAATGTATTATATTAATTTTTTTATATTATGTATATAATTATAATTATAGACTATAGTGGATAATAACAAGAGCTAATATAAACGTGATTCATTAGGTTAATTTTGTTTATATGTTTACTGTAGTACTGTGCACGTGTCTCCTTGGATTTTATATTAAATTAGTTAGGTACCTACTAATTACTATATGTAGCTAGGTATGATAATATGACTTTACATTTGATAAATTTATTTTAAATAACGAACATTAGAAAATAGCACAATTTTTACACAACTTTTGGAATTGATTAAACATAATAAAATATACTTATTTTTTGCATAAATTAATTTAACCTTGGTCATATCAATATATTATATGTAATTATTTTGAACATTTTAATTTGTTATGTAAAATGTATTAAATTATGTATAATAACCAATGTATATTATATTATAATATAATAGAAATTTTTATCATTTCTATTCTGTGTTTCCACGATTAGCATCTTTAAAATATATAATTATAATATGTACCTATTCAAATAGTTTGGTCCTTGAAAAAAATATAAATCTACTATTTTATGCAGTTTATGGTAGGTATTTCAGTTAAACATCACTAACATTCATATACACTTTTTTATGGATTATATTATACAATTATTAGCTAAAATTTAATTTGTAATCGGTAGTTTTAAAAAAATGTCCGTTGAAGTTTTAAATAGCTTGGGAAATATTATGGTTGGAGATAAATCAATAATAGTGCAAGATGCTTATAAACGTTATTCAGACATCATAAGTATGAAAGGTTTGAATATGTCTGTATCCACGGGTACCATGTACGTATTTAGAAAATGTATAAATTGCTTTCTATAATTTTAGATTTTATTGATCGGTGTGACAACATTTTTGGCAACCATTTTAATATCATTTTTGCTAGTTTAAATCATTTTGGAAAACTTACACACGCATTAGACTTATTGATTATAGTTTACATAGGTACATTATATATTATTGAGAAATTTCAATAGGGATTTATCGATTAGTATTTTACCCAGGGATAAAAATCTCGGAAAAATTCTTAAATTCCCTGTAAATATGGAACAATTTGAGAATATTAAAATAATACATTTCCGAAAAAAACTTGAAATTTTCGAAATATTAAAAAAAACAGATTTTTTGGAAAATTAAAAAAGTATAAGAAAATTACAGTTTAAAAAATAGATAAAAAAATCTTTGTATTAAATGAAAACGATTTAATTTTTAGGACGTAATTAATTAGGTACTTAAAAATAATACATTATGAAATTGTTATTTTTGATCACATGTACATACAAATACCAAAAAAAAAAAAGAAAAGGGTGTTCAGTATTAAATAGCGAACAGTATTCAAGTCTCAAGGATATTTTCAATACGTATTATTAATACAATAGTATTATCAATTGTCATTATTCATTCAGAACTTTTGTTTTAGGAAATTTTGGTCTTTACTTTTACCTTTATAAATAATCAAGTCTCTATTGATTAAAAATGATGATTTCTATTTATGGAAATGTTTTGGGCAGTAAAATAGTTCCAATAATGCCCTATCTATCGATTGAGACTTGACGCTACTGAGGTCTTTTTAATATTGATGGTTAAAATTAATATTGAACTAATTATAACAAGCGTGACTATAAACTCACAATTGAAATCCACTCAGAACTGTTTGTCGTGATGCAACGGTTTATCAATGTTTTTTTTTTTAAATAATAATACATAGTATATTCCGTTGTGGTGAGTAAAACGAGATGAGTGCATAACACCGTTATATCTGTACATTTTTGGGGTTTTTGGGATTTTACATAAGTATTATTATATTTCAGTCTACTTTTTTTTCTGCAATGACGGTTCAACAAAAATAACTTTTTATCGCATTAATAAAAACTATGCTATTAATATTTAATAGACATATATGTACATTTTTAGATACGGACTTCTTGGGCCGAGTGGTTGTGGCAAAACGACTTTGTTGAACTGCATACTTGGTCTTAGTTCATTGGATTCTGGTAAAATACATTTAAAAGCGCAACGTCACTCGGAAATAAGTTACATGCCACAAGTATATTATTATGATTATTAATATAGGATTATTTTCATACTAAAAATTTGCAAAGTTTAATTATTATATATTTGTACATTTTATAGAACATAACGTTGCATAATAATTTAACTGCACATCAAACTTTCATATTTTATGGAAAGTTATACGGAATAAACGAAGAAAATGTAAAAAAGAGGATTAACGAGTTAGTCCGTCTACTAAGATTACCATCGTTAAGCATGCAAGTTAAAAATTTAAGGTTAATATTGTTACGATCCTACACTAATATTTGAACAAAATATATCTTTCACAATAATAATTAGGCGTTATAGTAGGATTTCTTCGAATCCACGATGATAGTAGGTAATAGTGTCTTGAATTCTACAATTTTACATTACACACTTTACAATTTACATTATATACACCTTGATTGAGTACCTACTACAACGATGTTCAGCACAGTTTTGTCAAATTATACAGTTATTAAAATGTTTGTTTTTGCATTTATTTAACAGATTCATAATTTTATATTAAATACATTTTTTTCGATATATCTGAAGTATAAAACCGTGCATATTAGTAAACAATTGTTGTAACTTGTTGGATTAGTTTTAGATTCTGAGCGGAGTGATGAATAATATATTGATTTTACAACTATGTGTGTGTTTTTCTTCTTTTTTTGTGGTAGGTATGTTTACACTATTTATAGTAGAAAAATGCTTCGATTATTAACTTACATATCTTTTCAGGTCAGAAGTGAATCTAGTTGGTAACTTTGGGACGTACAAATTAAAAATTAACAGTTAGCTTTTTGAGCTATTTAAAAAAATTTGACGTTTTTAATTTTTTTAGGTTATTTTATTAAAAATATCGATAAACAATTTTTTCC
Organism: Sitobion miscanthi; assembly: GCA_008086715.1. Taxonomy (NCBI): domain Eukaryota; kingdom Metazoa; phylum Arthropoda; class Insecta; order Hemiptera; family Aphididae; genus Sitobion; species Sitobion miscanthi. The sequence goes on from CM017800.1 coordinate 16,392,560, forward strand.
ATTGGTCAAAAAGTTTAAAATTTTAATACAAGGTTTCTCATAGGTTTTATTTAGATATTTAAAACCATTAAAGATACACATACTTGATATTTTTTTATAAACATTTCAAGTTCAAATTTTCTCTAAATTTGTCAACACCATTCGAATTTGTAAATTATTTTGTAGTGTATTAAATGTTCAAATTGTATAGCAAAGTCTTGAAAACATAATACAAGGTTCCTTTTAACTCATAAGTAATTAATACTGGAACCAAATAATCTAAACAATTATATAAATAATCTTCTGTTTATCAAATGAGAACCCTCCTTTTTTATTGTAAATAATTTCGTGAATAATTTTTTTTAAATTTTATGTACCTACATAATTTAAAATTTGAGTAAAAAACGAGTAGTTTCTTAGTTCTTTGAAATGTTTATACTTAACATAAAAGTCCTTAAACATGGTTTAACAATAATATAAAATAGGCGTAATATTGGATCTAGTATTTACTATAGGCACTTCGAATATTTTTACAAATTATAAATATTGATAAATTAATATTTATAACTAAAATTGTCAAATCACTTTAGGCACTATGTCATCCAAACCCATTATCCTTAGAATACAAAGTTAAATAACTAAAAAATTACTCGTTGTTGATACGTCAATATTTTCAGACAATTCTGACTATTATTATTATTTCGTATGGAGTTTGAGCAGCACCAAAAATGTCCCTATTTATTGTAATGGGCGTTGTACAATAAAAGATATAATATGACGTATAAATTGATCCACTAAATAATTTAAAGTAAAAATTGGAAGAGGGGTGGGTTCTGATTTGAACAACATAGTAAACTTCTTAAATAATATGGAAAATTTGAAAATATGTGGACTTTAGGTATATTGAAAAATGTAAAAACTCAAATTTTGAATAACTGCATTATTGAAAAAAAAAGTTTGGTGAGCTGAGCATGCTTGGTGAATCATCCTATATGTTTAATTATATACTATTATAATACATAATCAAATATTAATAAAATAATAAATTGAACGTTTTTGGCAAAAATTACTCAACTAGCTACTATTGGTAAAATAAATTACTGTAATAATATCAATGTACATATATTTTAAAATACAGTTAATAATATAGACTGACTGATCATTTTTTCTCAGAATCGTTTTTCGTATGCATTGATTGATCAATGAATTCAAATTTACTGCATACATAACAGTGAATTCTTCTAGTAGGTATACACTCGACACCTACTGTATAAAAATGCGGTTACTTACTATTTTTATTTATATTAAGTACCTACTGCGTGGATATTATAATCTAAGAAAATTCTTCAATGTTTGTATGTATTTATCGAAACGTGTTATGTCCTTAATACTTTACAACAAACTTTCAAACGATTAAAAATATTCTGGAAGATAATGTAGTATTTCAACTTAACAACATGCTTAGAAGTATACATGTATGAGCTATATATACAATATACTGTAAGCGGAATGTGGAATAATAAAGCAAGAAACGAAAATACGTTTTGCTTCATTGGGATTTGTGACTTACAGGAAACCACCCAAATGACATTGTTGATGTACGAATAATAATTTACTGTAATTTTAGTGGAGGAGAAAAAAGACGATTATCGTTTGGCGTAGCATTATTCCATGATCCCAAAATTATGATACTTGATGAGCCCACTGTCGGTATGGATCCAGTTATGAGGCAAAGGTAATTATTTATTTTTATGTGTAATTTATTCATCATTACAGTAGTTTTTGTTTTTGAATAACTATGTTATCAGCATTTGGGATTATCTGGTTGAGCTCTCTCTGGAAGGAAAAACTATCGTCATAACTACGCATTATGTTGAGGAGGCCATTAAAGCAAACGTGGTATTATATAATATTATATATTATTAGCTAATTGTTCAGCATTGAACATTTCATTTAAGTAAAATAATTTTGAATATATTATTCTTTTTCTCATCCACCCCCTTCAATTGTCATCATAACACCATTAGTATTTCTTTAAAAATATCATAGGGTTGACTTGGTTATTACTTGGTAGGTATTAAATAGTAGGTGCATAGGTACTTCATATTTTATATTATATTTTTAATTTAGAGAAAATGAATTAATAAAATAATCGGAATATTTAACAAATAAGATAATAGAATACTATATAAAGACTTAAGGTGCGTTACAGTGACATTTGTTGTCTCGTCTTAGAAGTGCGTAACACAGCAAATTGTACGATCTGCAGATCACGTTTAGTTCCATTAGTTAAAAATTAGTGTAAATTGATCTTTTATAAAATTTAAAGTTAAGATTATTATCCATGCAATGTCATAAGTTTTTTTATTATATTTTAATTTTAAAGCAAGTTATGAATATTTTTAGAAGTACAAACAATTTATAATTTTAAAATACTCATAACTTGCTTTAAAATTGAAATATAATAAAAAACCTATTACGCACATGTAAGACAGAGACAACAAATGTTACTGTAACATCCCCTTAATCGAAAACTTGGATATTAATTATTCTTACTTCATTAGAATTAGTATTTTGTATTACCCACTATCTACTGATATTATATTATTATCTTTTTCTATCTTTAAAACGTACACATTATTTTTGTATTGTTGACAAAATAATAACTGTTTATTTATTATTACCTTATTTCCTTATTGGAGTAGGAAGTTCATTCTTAGAATCTCCCCTTAGCTTTTATGTCCCTTATATTTGTAAATAAAATTAATTTATGTAAATATTGTATTACAATTTTTAATAGGTGGGATTTATGCGAAATGGCGTCTTAGTAGGCGAAGATTCACCTAATACTTTAATGTTAAAACAAAATTCGTTAACATTAGAAGAAGCATTTTTATCACTTTGTTGTGTGCAAGAAAGTGAGAAAGTAAGTAGTTTATAATACGAAGCTTGAGCTAACTATATGTAGGTACCTGCAATAAATAATATTCATCAAATCATAATACTATAGTTTTAAAATTGATTAAAAATACATATATACTAGTTTAATTTTAACAGTTACGTTCTTATGACAATGTTTATTTTAAATGTCGTATTATATTAAATTATTCTTAGACCGGAACTGCCTATATTAGTAACATTAAGCGTCGTTGTCAGAGATAGAGTGCGGTTAGGCGGGATTAATCATTTAAGTGACTTAGTGATCAATGCATGCACATTGCACACAGTTAAATATATATTTTATTGGCTGTATGTAAACTGCAGTAAAATTACCCTTTTCTAAAAGTCGGCAAAACATTTTTATTATAATACTAAACTGTTAAAGATATTATAGTTTAAACTATATAAACAATATGGTACATTTCAAATATTAAATTACATTTTCAGTGAAATGATACAGTTAAAATTCACGATATATTACACGATGGATACATACAATATAATTAATATGGTCAGATATCTCAATTTGAATATTTAAGGATAATTAGAAAAACTTTCAAGCGTCTCTTTATTAAATAATTAATAATTTATAAAAAAAAAATAATTTTATACAAATCAATAATTTTATAAAATTGTTTGCCACAATTGTAATTAATAAAACTATTACTGTTAACTATTATAATAAGTATACTTAATAAATATAGTTTAAAAACCTTAATAAAAATATATTAATTTAATAATACTTAAATATTTCAAAATATATAACAATAACAGTTTATGATAATTGATAATAAACTAATTGGTAAAATTATTAAAATTATTTTCCAGTTTTCCAATAAATCTAAACAGGAATATTTAGAGATTCTACCATTTACTAAGAATCGATTAAAAAACAGCTTTTCTTGGAGAAGATTCCGAGCTCTAACATATAAAAATGCAGCACTTTTGTACAAAGACCATACGTAATATCTCTATATAAATTATTGTTATTAATTATATTTTTTGAATATGGTTATTTTCAGATTTTTATTCTTTACATTTGTTTTACCTCTGGTCCAAACTATTGTGTATAATTTATGTGTTGGACATAACATTCAGAATGCAAAGTTGGGAGTGGTTAATGATGAAATGAAAAATTGTAGCACTGATTTATATCGACAAAAATGTTTCTTAAACGACCCAAATAATACAAAATTGAGTTGTATGTTTATCGACCATCTACGAGCATCCAATAGTTATTTGGTAAATGGTGTAAAAAATTAAAAGTACTTTATTAGTTAAAGAATTAAACATCGTATTTTTCAGATTGACTACCCAAGTCTAAATTCTGGTAATGCTGCATTAAATGCCAGGTTTATATGGGGTTTAATTTATTTTACTTCAAACTATACATTGACATTGAAAAATCGTCTCAATATATTTGTTAACAGTTATGATATAGACTCTAGCTCGGTGAAGATCACGTTAGATACATCAAGTATTTTATTAATATGCAAAATAAATAAAAACCATCAATATAATTGATTGCACAAAATAATGGATATAATATTATACTAACTATTTTAGATTATATCATGAAATTAAAAATAAAGGATGATATCACTTCAACGTTTGTGAATACATTAAAAGAAGCTACTAAGTACTGTAATATAAGTGAAAAATCATACTCTTACCCAATTTCAGTAAAAACATAACATTTTAATTTTAAAAATATTTTAAGTATAATATTATTTACACTATTTGGTTTACAGATTCAAAGTATAGGAAACGTTAAAGTCACTGAATTTATTCATTCAGCTTCACCTGGATTTATAGTTTTGTAAGTATAATGAATCAGGTTTGATTGACTAGATACTCCTTACATAATATAAATTTGGTTGAGACTATCGTGGTCTCTTGACTCTTGTAACTCGCATCAACTCAGAATTTTGGATATTTCGAATTTTTTTTTATTATTTTTAAATTTTCATAAATGTATAAAATTATACTTCTCGTTCACTTAATATTATCTGTAATAGTGTATACTATTCAGATTTTTGACATTCCTCTTAAATTCATCAACAGTCGTCTGTATGATGATGTAACATAATATTTAGTAGTTTTATCAATTAAAAATTATTTTCGTTTAATACGTTATTCTTACGAAGCAATACTTAAATTTTATCAATGAATTAAGTACCTACCAATACGACAATTTTCTATGAAGTGTTATTTGTTTTAAATCTATAATAGAACACATAATGACATGATATAGTATTTTTCACAATTAAGACAGTGTCGAATTAATGTTGCGCCTTTAACTTCCTGCAGTTTCTGTTTATTCTATTGGTTACGTTATTATTATCTTACCTTACCTATATTTACTATTTAATGTATAACATAATATTTATATTTAGATTAGCTTTTTATTTCCCAATGATTTTATCAACTGGATTATTGCTATCGGAGAAGGATGAAGGAATAATGAGTCGAATAATGGTTGCAGGTAAAATTGTTATAAGAAAAATTAATGAATTAGTTATATTTTTTAAAATGTTATGTATTTGAATTTTAAAGGGGTAAAATTCTTAGAATTTGTTGTGTCTATAATATTTCTCCAAACAATTGTCCACATTATACAATCATCGATTGAAATATTTATTATGTATTTCGTGTTTAATAACCCAATTTCACCTGATAACTTTTGGACATTTGCAATGACTATAATGATTATTGGATACCAAGGAATGTTTGCAGGTAAATTTGAAGATGCACTCATATTTTTATATTATATTATTGATAAAGTTACTTAATTTAAAAATATTATATCTATAAATCGATGAAAAATAATAGTTAAAAATTGTAATAATGAAGTTAAGTGGGGATAACTGGGATACATTTTTTTATACCTATAACTATACTTATACCTTTTTATACCTAATAACTCATTGCATTTATAATATAATTCTGTAATATATTTTTGGAAGGTCAGATTAGTGACTCAGCCCATCCTTAATCACTGTTTATGAGCTTTCCTGACTATGATTGAAACCCATCATTAACATATAATTTTTTTTATGTATTATTGTACATTCGAATAGACAAGGTCTTCCATATTTTCTGTGACAACAATAAATTGTGGAGATCAAACGTTAGAACCAATATAATCTCCACTATTATTTTCATACATGAGTAATTTGGGATGACCTGTGTATAATATATATTTAGTCATGTAGGTACATAAAATTAACACGTTTATTTACGTAAAATAATTTTTAACAAGTGTATGTACTTATGTATATTTTTTTTGTCAACTAAAAACATAAGTATTTGGTAACGTATGTAAACTATTAGTACAGCGTATAAGTTTAAAGTGTTTTTTATAAAAACTGGTAAATAATACATATTGTAATGTATATATGTTTAGGAATATTAGTAGCTGCTGTATCAAAAAACTATACCATGGCAACTCATATTAATATGGGAACGAATGTTTTATTTTCATGTTTATGCGGTAAGTTACTTGTAATTTGAGTCCCTTTAAGATATTACTTTAATTTAATTGGGTAGAAAAATGATTTAATATTTTAAATTATAATTTCTAGGACTTATTTGGCCAATGGAAAGTGCACATCCTGTTTTAAAAGCCTTCAATCGTTTTCTACCTATATCCATTGCATCAGAAATAATTGGAAATTTGACACTTAAAGAATGGCCTTTAAATCATCCTTTAGTTCTACGTGGATTAATATTGACAATTGTATGGTTATTAGTCTTTGCAGTACCAGTGTGTTTTTTTAATTCATTTAAAAAAGATGCATGGCTAAAATCAAAATAAAAACTTCAAAGTTTAAATTAAATTAAATTAAATTATAATTTATAACTATTGTTACATCAGTTACTTAATATAACCAATAATTCTTATAAGAATTTCTTGTGTTTTTAAAAAATGTATTTAATTAGTTTTGAAGAAGTATTTCATTCCTAATATACATATTACATTTAATATAATATAGATAATAATATATATATTTACTTGATTTATTAGTTTGGTTTAAGTCTAATTATATTTAAAATTACAATTAAAACTAATTTATTACCTACATGGAAGAATTTAATTAATTAAATTTATCTATACACTATGAATAATATTTAGCTAGAGTGTCTATAAAAGATGCGGGGAAACAATATCAATTAACTTGTAGTGCCTAAAATAAAAACGTTTATAATATATAATAATATAATATGTATTTATACTGAAAATTATGTATGCCAGCTGTACGAGTGTCACTTTATGGTATTATTTAAATTTACCATCTTAGAAAGGTTAAAACTTACTAACTTAAAAGGTTTTAAACTAAAACTATTGTAACTATTATATAATCATGACAAAATAAATAAGTATACCTATTATTTGCGTGAGAAAGCAACTAGGATAACTATTATAAGTACCGTATTAATACATTTACACGGCCTTGTTAGTAGTGGGATTTTAACAGTATTGTCGTGTATAGTGTTCATTATAAAAGCTAACAATTTAACTATTCGTGACATATGATGTGCAAACAATTAATCATTTCAGTTGCATTGACGTAACATGTGGTCAAGTGAGTTATAGTCATATATTGTTGTATGTCCTTGTACGTACAATAGGCAATAAGAACGAGAGTTAAAAGTCATATAAATCGGAATGAGATTTTCTTAAATAATGAAGATCATAATAGTAATCGTCAACCTAATCAATGACAATAGTTCGATTATACATATAACAATGACATATGACGTTTCCCAAATAAATAATAGAGCCTTAAAGTGGTGTAATTTTGAATGACTGTAACCCTATGATTCCTGATTCCTTACTATTATGTTTACTTTAGAAAGCATCTTCACAGTTGTAGCAGTAACCTTTCTAAAATATTTCAATAATTTCACCATTTCCTCTAGACCCACCTGAGATGATTTTTATAGTATTGAATTTATATAGACCAGTTGAATAGTACACACGTCTTATTTGCGTATCGTACTATGTCAATTCCTAGATATTTATATCATAAATCGTAATAATGCCCGAAACTTTATCGCCGTGTCCAAAGTAAATGCGGCGAGTGCGTGCGATTTCTATTCTGATCGTGCGCTGTTCCAATTGCGGTCGATGCGGCGAAATACAAGCTGTTTTGTTTTTCGACACATCGGACGCATTTACTTTGGACACGGCGTAATATGGACTCGTGTATGAATTGCTTATGATATTAATATGTTTCGAAAATTATTGTTTGTTCGATTGTTCTATAAAACGCCCAGATAGACGTTAATTCAAGACTAATTTTTAGTTGATAAGCTGTGCTTTCGTTTTTGGACGACACAGCTAATATACACACACGTACTACATACATACAATTTATTTATTTGATCATTAATGACAACTCAATGTTCTCAGGAATCGTTGTTAAAATTGGTACATAGTTGGTTATACATCAAATAAAATCCTTCAATAGCAAATTATTTAAATGTAATATTTGCTGTGCGAAATCATATTTTGTATTATATACATTTATGTACCTAAGTTATAACAGAGAATTAACAATTTGACTATAAAACTAAGTGTATTTGAAAATTACAACATGCCTGTCATTTGATATGGTCCACCCCATTACTCTATAATATGTAACACTATTAGATCTCAAAAACAAAAACCAGTTTATCGTCTCGTTCGACCGTCAAAGACTCCTAGCATACCTAATTATTATAGAGATTAGTTTTCATTAATCTTAACAATTAATTCCCTGAAAATATGTTAGAAAAAAATCAATTGGTAAAATTGAATGACTTACGCCGGTAAAACGAAATTTTTTAAATGAAAATTACGGAAGTAATTGTACCATTTTACATACCTAATATATTTGATGTAATAGACTTATAAGTATATAAAAATAGTACCTAAACATACAATTCATCGGCATAAAAGTAAAATAATGAGTCAAGTTCGGGTAATTTTGTACAATAAAAAAAAAGTACTTATTTGAAAATTAAATGTATTCTTTTTGTAGTAAAATTATAACTTGTAACTATTTACCTTTCAAAATATCATTTGAATAATATTTGTGAATCGTGATGACTATCAAGGTTAACGTTAAGCATCATTCATTTATTATCATGCATTGTAATAGGAAACTTGTCACATGTCTAATACCTTTTCAAATTAATTAAACATTTGATAATAATTATTACTCATAAATCATATTTTAATATTATGCAATTTATTAGCAAATATGATTGAATGTTTGAATGATTATTGTGTTAGGAGAGAATAGTTAAGCGTAATACAACGCTATTGAAGATGGCCGAAATAGGAACTAAACAAATCCAGGTAGAACCTGAGTTAGCTATATGTATTTCAAACGCCTTTAAACATTTTTCTGCGGACACTTGTGTTCTAAATGGCTTAAATATGAGTGTACCTTTAGGATCCATGTAAGTATTAACGTTGTTTATTATAATCATTAGAAAAATAATCAAAATTAATATTAATACAACAGTTGTGTTCACAAAGGACAATGATACCTAATATATTTACTATTTAGCATCACCAACGGTATACCTTTAGTTTTGTCATAAATAGTTTTTAGTATTTTTTCCAAAAATGTAAGTAGCTAGGTAGGTACTTTTGCGTATTCAATTATTATTATTTTCGAAATGATCAAAAGTTATTGAGAAATTTGCGACTACGATAATTGGATCGCTCTTTATTGTATTATTCAATGCAATTATAAAATATCTGAAAAACGTTTGTTTCTTAGATATGGTCTTTTAGGACCGAGTGGCTGTGGAAAAACCACATTAATAAACGTTATTCTTGGAAAATTTTCGTTGGATTCTGGGATCGTTAAAATAAATCCTAGTAGTTTTTCAGATATTGGATATATGCCTCAAGTAAAAAATTTAATAATTTTTTTCTGATTAAGGTTAGATTAATCATAAATAAATCGTATTCTTGCAGGACTTGTGTTTAGATTCGATGCTTACCATAGGTGAAACATTTACATACTATGGTTCATTATATAAAATGAATGATAGTGATATTTCTAATAAAAGTAAAGAACTTATTACTTGGCTAAGATTACCACAGGATAACACACTGCTAAAAAATCTAAGGTTGGACATTTATATTCAAATTATAACTGAATTGTGTTATCCGATATTATTTGATAATTTTTGTTATGATATTACTGATATTTTTACAAGAATTATTTATGGGTTTTCTTAGCGGAGGCGAATGTAGAAGAGTTTCATTGGCCGTCACGTTGCTTCATGATCCAAAAATCATAATATTAGACGAACCTACTGTAGGGATTGATCCAGTACTAAGATACGAGTAAGCTGTAACTAATAATACTTAATAAAGCATGATATAATTAATTGGTAGTCTAACAATGATTTATATTATTAGAATTTGGCAGAAACTATTGGAAATGGTGAATGAGCAAGTCAAAACTATTATAATTACAACGCATTATATTGAAGAAGCACACCTAGCACAAACTGTAAGAGAAAACAAATATTATTAAAATTAAAATTAATTAATTAATGAAAGTTGTTTTGTTTAAGTATGATAAAAATAATATTTTGAGACTATTATAGTTTTTATCGTAAAGTATTTAAAATTTTTGACTAAATTGCTAACTTTCATGCGGTTATATTTTATTTAGCCGAATATTTAAAAACATCAAGTACTTTTTGATCGGGCATAGCATTTTGTTCTATCAAAGAGTATAGAAAAAACCCTAAAAAATATATAAAATGCCTATAAATAGCTTAAAATTTAAAAACAAATTATTTTCAAATTTCATCGTGTACAGAAAAAGATAATTTAAGTACCTAGGTAATGTGTAAATTAATTTTTTATGTTTCTGTATGAATAATAAAAAAATAAAAATACGTTAGATGTTGAATCGTTATTATAAAATAAATAATAACTGATGTTGGTTGTTACTTTATCACACCAAAATTATGGCGCAGGATAACTATAGGTATTTAAAATTTTATTGTAATCAAATTTTTTCCTTTGCACATATGAATATTTAATTTGTTCAAAATACCTAAAAGGTCATAATTTATAACAATTTACTAAATGTCTATATAATGCAGATTATGCGATCTTATATAATATTTTTGTAATTCGACGAATTTTGTAAGAATTTAAACTTCAAACAACTATAAAAAAAAACAACAGGAAACTAGGAACCGCACTGCAGAACAGTTGTAAGCAGTACTCTAGCATAGCTCATCATTGAGTAGGTAGGTTATAATATATATGTTAAATTGATTCAATTATTATAGTCATTGCATTCGAAAAATGATTCAGAACGGAGACGGTCTATTAGCATACGTATATTTCATTATATATTTAATCTGTATATTAAAGATATTTATAAAATGACAATGTGTATATTAAGATATAATAATATATAGGTACGTACTACGTACAAGTTTGAAATAAACAACAAAATAACTAAAATTGTTATTATCCTTGTTTGAATATATAATTTCACCAAAATTAGAACTTTAAATGTAGGTCTATAAAATAATTGTGATTATATATAGTTAAGATTTTTTCAGTAAAAACTACTTATGAGATTAACTATATGATTTTTTCAAGCTCTTCGACTAAGCCTATAAATATATCAGCATTAACAAAAAAAATTCAACTATCTGTAAATCACTTAAAATTTAACTGAATATTTTCTAAATTTCATTGAGTATAGAAAATGTATTATGATTTAAACAATAATATAATGTTTCAAGTTTCTATGATGAACATTTTTTGAATAATAACAAAATAATAAAAATCAGTTGAGGATAAATCGTTAGTATTTCCTACACTTTGAGTATCGCCTGTTTAAAAATTTAAATTTCAAACGTTCATAAAAAATTATCGTGACCTTACACTAAACTTTTTTTATTTTTCGGTGAATAATCTTATGAGAAATCTTGTATCAAATGTTTAAACCTTGAGTGATAAAATGTAAAAACTTTTGAATCTAATATACTACGAAATAATTAGCAAATGTTCGTGATTTTGATGGATTTCGTAAATATTTTAACTTTAAATGTTTATAACAAAATTACAACTATACTCTGTCCAGCGAGAGAACACGATTCCGCTCATCCTCACACAAATTCCTGCCACAAAGACCGGTTCCACGATGGAAGGGTGTCGCGTGGGGATATGGAGAAAACCGATTTTCGTCGGGCGTGTTTTCGCGCTAGTCAGAGTATATCGTATATGACATTGTATTTTCGATATTTTTTATTTGCTGTAAGAAAAACTTAGGAGGAACCTTGTATTGAATTTTCAAGGATTTTTACTCGTAAACAAATATCGTATTGCATATTATACAAAAATAATAAAAAAAAATTAAAATATTTCAAAAATATCACATTTATCATAATATTTAACCATAATATGTTGAATATAATATATCTAGAATAACTTATATAAATAATTGTGTCTATAGTTAAGGTTTCTACAGTTATTAATTTTTTAATTGTGAAAATGAACAAATAAAAAATGGTGGGTATGTGGATGTCGCTCTGCTGTACAGTAGGTTACAAGTGGGTCACTGTACTGGATGGTGTTAAATTTGAATTCAATAATATAATATCATTGTACGATTCTGAGCGTAAACGGTCAGTCAGCCTTTGATATTACTAAGTATATTTGATGATATTATTGTGAATAAAGTAATTTATATATAACCTATTTACGGGGAGCCTTTTTTTAATTTTCAATCCTTAGCTATAAAAGTTGAACATTTTATAAATTTTTAACTACAAAATAATTATTAAATTATAAAATTAATACATTTTGTCAAAATTTGAACTTTAAATCCTTATAAAAAAAAAATTGTGCCTATGTATTTTTAATATTTTTCAACTGCTATTAGAACGATATATCATGAGCCATATTTTAAATTTTCACGCTTTTTTACACAACAAATACAATTTTATTGATATTTATAGAAAAAAAACTAAAAAAATTGAAAACTGACAATGTCTGTAAAATTTTATCGTGTATAGAAAATGCTAATATTAATATTCAGTAAAATTTTCAAGTATCAACATTCATACGTCTATTTATTACAACAAAATGAGAAAAACGTTATATAAGAAATCGAGTGAATATCAAATGTTGTAAAAATATGAATTTCAAACGCTCATAAAAATTTAATTTAACTTTCTTGTAGACATTTTTTTTTTGATAAAGGTAGATAAACTTATGAATAATCTTGTATTACATTTTCAAATCTTAGATTCAAAAAGAAAAATTTCTATGAATTCTCAACTCAAAATAATTTGCTAATTTTCGTGATTTTTTCGTATTTTGTCAAGATTTGAACTTTAAATGCTTACAAATAAAAACTCTGACTAAGGATTTTTAATTGTTTTCATCTGCCTTTGAAGCAATAACCCAAGAGCCTTCTATTAAATTTTCAAGCTTTTTTAACCAACAAATAAAATTTTATTGATATTTGTAGAAAAAAAAATTAAAAAAATTGAAAACTTACAATGGCCGTAAACAGCTCAAAATATTTGGAAAATGTTATGGTGTATAGAAAACTCTAATATAAACATTCAGTTAAAATTTGTTCATTTGTTCATTTGTTTTAGAGTTGCAACAAAAACCAAAATCGATTTTCTCGAAAACATATTTTGCGTAAAAATTCTCGTTTTTCCTTAATTTTTCTTTTGTTTTTCACAGCGCTTTTGATAACTACTGGGAAATTTTTACTTTTGATCCCTCAAAGGATCAAATAGATTCACTTTCCTATCAAAAAATAACACTATTGAAGAAAATCCAAGCACTTTTACTGTCTTAAAAGGTGATGACAGACACAAAAAAAAAAATAAAAAAAAACACACATCATTGTAAAATCAATACATTCATCGCTTCGCTCAGAATCTAAAATCGATTTAATCAAAAAACTGGTTTTGTGTACAATTTCCATTTTTCCGTAATTTTTTTTTTTAGTTTTTTTAGTATTTTGAAAAGTGTTGAGAGTTTTTTACTTTTATTCGCTAAGTACGAACTAAAACCAATTTTCTACTAAAATATATCTTCAATCTAAAATATGATGAAAAACACAACAATTAAAATTAAATATAAGAACACACAATTTAGTTTTAAAATGAATAGGTACATTCATCGTAGCGGAACTCTTATACTCTAAAATGATAATATAGGTTACAAATAAATATTACTAATTAATCGTATGTTTCTTTCCCATTTAAAATTATTATTTTATAGATAGGTTTGATGAGAAATGGTGTTTTAATATCAGAATCTTCCCCTCAAGACTTATTGGATAAACAAAATGCTAATTCGTTAGAAGAAGCCTTTTTATCGTTATGTTCTAGTCAACAATTTGATGAAGTAAAATAATTTTAATAATTTTATAAAACTTTATTTATAACTGTTAATAACATTATTTTTTTCATATAGACAACTCAGCGGGCTAATATTTCCAAAAATACCAATGTATCATCAAACATTTTGCACTCTGACAACGGAATATCATTAATTAGAATTGGGGCATTTATAAAGAAAAATTTAGCTATTTGTTTGAGGGATTTTACGTAAGTAATATTGCTATACTCGAGTCATAATAACAATTTAAAATAAAAACAATATTTTTCATAACAGGTTTATATTTTTTATGATCTTATTTCCAATGTTGGCAGCTATTATTTTTAATTCAGCCATTGGTGGTAATATTAAAAACGTTAACATAGCTGTTCAAAATAAAGAAATCACCGACTGTCAGAACATCGTAATTAATCAATGTATTTATGAAGATATTAACAATTTCACTCTTAGCTGTGCTGTTTTGAATGGTTACGAACTCTAGAATACAATTTGGTAAATTTACTAATTAATATAATATTTTTATTGTAGTATAATGTTTTAATACATTGTATGGCAGATTATGTATAATCTTATTATTCAGATTCCAGTTAAAAATCAGGAAGAAGGAGACATTTTGGTGAAAAAAGCTAAATCAGTAGCATTCATTCAATTTCCCCAAAATTTTAGTACAGGACTTCAACAATATGTTCTTGGTCAATGGTTTTCTAACAATGAATTTTCACCAAATACGGCAGCCTATGCAAATATCGATATTGGAAGTTAGTACCTATTGCACACCATTGGCGCAACTAGACATTTGAACTAGGGGGTGCTTAAGCTCTAGGTTTTTTTGTGACTTAATGGGAGCTAACACCCAATGATTTTTTAGGGGGTCCTAATTTTGATTTAGGGGGTGCTAAGGTTAGGGATCACCCCCCCCCCCCCCCCCCCTATTTGCGCCGGTGTTGCACACTGATAATAATATTATAGAGAATGCAAATAAAGTTTATTTTTATCGTATACATCCTCGTAGGTAATTTAATATTTTTTCAATTTCACTTTCAAATGGTTAATGAACTAGTTGTGTTTGACGATAACTCTGTCATAAATTTTAACATTATAAATTACGTAATCCGTATTCAAAACATATTTTTAGAACTTTATAATTTGAAAAGAAGTTTTTACAAATGTTTAATTTCTAATAAGTAGTTAAACGCTATTTAATAATATTACATTTTTTAGATGTTTTGGTAAAAAGTCAAGTCATTCGAAATCTATTTAATGTCTTTGAAAATGTTATTATAAATAGTACACGTGCGTGCAGCGAAAAGTTTGTTAAGCAACCTTTTGTAAGTATATCATTATATTTTTTAAATTAACAGAGTTATACAAGTTTAACATACTGAGAATCTTATCAAATATACAATTTATTTTTATCCAAGTTATAAAAACAAAATATCACTATGATTTTATATTTTAAAAAAATCAAAAAATGTTGTTACCCATTGAATTAATAGCACCTAGCCACCTAGGTATGCATATTATATAAGTATATAACATTATGATTTGAAATTCTTAAATTATTATATAAAAAAAAAGGATTAATGGGATATTTTAGCCTTGGGATTACCTATATATTTATTACCTACCTATACCAGAAATAAATATCTTTTGAAAATTATGTCAAGACTCATTGAAAGTTATGGTAGCTTTCTCGCGTAATTCATATAGTAATAACATTTAAAACTATATCAAATACACATTGAAATTTATAAAATATTGATTACTATTGAAAAATCAACGATGTAATTTTTATATTTTATTTTAGAGAACTACATATTTAGTGGGAAACAAAGTTGAAACATTTATTCATAGTATAGCTACTATGTTTGTTTCAATGTAAGTATATTTTAAATGCAATAAATAATAATACTAAAATAGTAGTGACTAATTAATTAAGAACACTCATATTAGACTATATTTGTATTTTATTTATTAATGGTATATAATTGAAATATGCTAATTGTTGTCATTATTTCCATGTAAGTGGTGTACTTCCATACACTACTAATGTTTGATTTACTGAAAAAATTAACCATGAATTATTATAACGTGTCAATTAACGCTTACCTACATTTGCTTAGCAATGTTTAATTTATGTATTCTCTAAAAGTGTTATATCACATCAACTTATCGCCATAATTAGTAGATCAATACTCTTAATATTTACCTCCTTATTCATAGTTCGATAGTTGCTTTAAGTCTTCTTAATAATAATAATTCGTTTCTAAATATCGTAATGAAATGTACCTCTATTCAAGATTTAGTTCATGAAACCACAGATTGTTAGTGATCTATGTGTAGCTGGTGTATACTGCTGTAGTCTGTAGGTCACTTTACATACACGTGATATGTACGACTCCAAATTATTCATCTTTTAACCTCATTTTTGAACCATTGAAACTGGTTTGACAAGTTTTAAAAGTCTCAGCAATAATATAAGACGCATGAATATATGATGCAACTTTATTAGACTTGAGTGTGTTTAAGATATGTATCGAATTAGTGGTGGCAACATATTATAATAACTATACTTGTTACATATTCTTAAGAAGCTACCTACATAATAAAACTTTATTCTTAGCAAAATTTCACCGTTTGTATTGTTTTTAAACAAAAGATTTTTGCAATCCCTCATAATTTGTTTATTAAAACGATCTAAATGAATAAAAACCGTTTTAAAATATTCAGTTTTCTAATTTTTAATTTAAACCTATTTCACTATTTTTAAATGATCCACAAACAAAAGGTTTGCGAATTTTGAAATTTAGTAACTTTTTTCAATAGGTAAATAAAAGTAATACATATTTATATATTACATAATATATACCTATGTAGGTATTTATTTTTTTATTTGAACTACAGTGTTATCTGTATAGTATATATACTATAATATAATACATATGCGCCATAAGGCATGTTTGACATTTTTAAAACGCATATTCTTAATTTTTTTCTAGATTATAAATGTATTGTATACAAAATTGAACAGAAGAAAAATGAATGCATTTTCAACTTAACATTCATTATTGATTAAATTGTTAAACCTGTATATATTATATTTCCAGGATAGGATTTTATTTCTCAAGCGTAATATCTACAGGATTTATGTTGACAGAGAAAATGGAAGGATTTCTTGATCGGTCTATGACAGCTGGTAAACAACGGAACAATATTATTTTAATAATAGGTACATTGTTATAATAAATGTCGATGAATTGTTTGCTTATAGGGATTACAATACTAGAAGTTGTAATTTCAATAATGTGTATTCAAACTGTAATACACATAATTCAAACTATTTCTGTTATGTTTGTCACGTACTTTGTTTTCCTAAACCCTATCGAAATTACTAACGGACTATTTGCATTCGTATTCATAATTTTTTTAACCGGATGGTTAGGTCTACTCTACGGTATGTATTTTTTTAATTTTATATTTACTATAGTATTTCTGATTATTTTATTCTTCATTTTGGATAGTATCTTAAGTATAATTTTCACTAATGTCTGTTTCACTTTCATCGAACAGTTAAACTATGTACCTACCTAGTTACTATTTTAGGATTGTAATTTTGCTCTTAAAATGTTTTTGTTCATGTATTTAAGGGGATTCGATACCGTGATTTTTTGTTTTTGTCTAACACATGAGTAGTATGTTTTGGTCGGTTCTGGGCCCCCCGCAAATTCGGTGAATCCGGCTACCCCGCCCAGCCTATAGTTGTATGCTATCGCAAACGCGCCTGGCCTTACCCCCCCCCCCCCCATTAATGTCTACCCCCTAAAAATGATATATCACAAAAATATAAGGAGCATTTATTACATAAATAACCTCACCGCTTATTTGAATATACAAGTCCATCGGCTAGCGTGACAGCCAGTTGAACATCAAGTAATCTCCGAGTATCGCGAATAAAATGATAATCTGTTAATATCGAAGAGGCAGGACCCAGTTTTAAATTTATTTCTTTATTAATTTCCTCACGATAGATATTAATCCACCTCTTATCAGGAGCGGTATGCGTACGTGTGCTCATTTTTTCATACACACATCGATTCGTTGACATACCACTCCTGATATAGTTTAAGGGATAATTATTATAACGATATAGTTCCCTCCTCTTAGCCATTAAATAGTTTACCATTACACGTTTATAGATCGAATATTATGGAGTTTCTTATCTCCCGACTCTCTGACGATGAATTCATGATTTTCCTACACGTTGAAATGTCTGGAGTGGTGTCACCCGTCAATTCTTCTAACTATGAAAGTAGTTAGAAACCATTAATTATAGGGATAGAATTATTTCCTATCATGAAACAAAACAAAATAAAAAAATTACATACCATTTTTCTCTCAGTCTGTGTAGGTTTGATATACAGGTATGTCTGTTGGATAATTATATGCACCCCCTCAAATGAAATCTCGTATCTCAACGTGATATATATTAACTATTCCGTTAGTAATGATATTAAACTTTAAGCGTCATATTATGTAATATGTGTTGATCATTTCTAAAATATCATGAAAACATGCTATACATAGAGTGTATAGTATACTATATAACATATTACTCCTCATCACACCTTTTAGAGAATGAGTGATATGCTCAGTTTCTTAACACCTTAGTATGAAATTTAAATCACATGCTACGATTTCTATTAACTTCTATTCACATGAAGATAAAAATTTGTTTAAAGCTTTAAATTGTAAATAAAATAAATATGTATATATATTCAAATAATAACGTTGTGTATCAAGTCCTATTCATATTATCCTTACCTTATAAGTCCTTCGAAAATGTTGATTGAAAAAAAAAATATATATAAAATAATATACACTCATTAAAAAATATGTTAATAATATTATTGCTCAAACAACCTTATTTAACTGGCTAACAACAAATATTAGGAATATGGCAACCTGAATTATTATTATATAAGTAAATATCAATTCATATCAATTATTTGTGGTATGAGTTTGTAATGGACATCAACCAATCGTGTGTCATACAAGCAAGTTTCATAGAAGTTTTCGAGTGAAAATAATAATAATTAATAGCTATTCTTATGTCATAGATTGAAGAATACTACCTACTTACGGGCCTAGAAGTTTGTCTTACAGACGTACGAAATACATTTTCAGTTGTGACTTACCTTTATCGGTTACAATGATGTCCTGATCTTAATAATGACAGTTATGGTTAACAAACAAAATATGATAATAAAAAAACAACATTCAACATTTTTTCGTACATTTTCGAGTTTTGTTTGGTTTTGATATTATTTTCTTCAATCTATAACATAAGAATAGTTATTCGTGTGTGTTGGACAAAAACAGAAAATCACGGTATCGAATCATCTTAATTTAAATGTTTTCATATATTATACTAGAGACAAGGTTGGAAATATTTCATATATCAGACAAGAATAACATTTTTAATTTCAATTCCTATTTTATCTAATCAAAATTCAAAAGAAATTAAATTTAAAACACTCGGCTGTTAAATTACTGAGAAATTAGTTTTGTGCTATTTTATTGTAGGTTTGTTAATCGTTGGGATATCCAAATCAAGTTCCGAAGCCATGAACATGGTTATTGGTTGGAACATGATGCAGATTTATTTATCTGGTACGTTTGTCTTGTGATATGTTTCAAGGCCTTATGAATGCACTACTTGTTAGTTTTTTTTATTAAATGTTTAAGTTGTTTGTTCATTCCTTTAGGTATAATGTGGCCAATTGAAGCTCAAATGCCATTCATGAAAATCGTATCTGAACACCTGCCATTGTGTTACATTAGTCGAATATTGAATAACATTGTTTTAAGAGGATGGACACTCGGACACCCGACGGTCTTAACCGGCATAGCAATCATCATTGGTTATGTTTTCTTACATGTCATTATGTTATTGTTCTTAACCCACATCAAAAAAGATGCCTGGTTAGTAAGAAAATAATGTTGTGTATTGATTTTATTCAATTTGTGTAAATAAATTATAACTAAATTTATGAATTAAATATACACTGTATATTACTTTATTATACAGATGTGATGCGTATAGCGTATTTTTTAAACTCATTTTGAATAAACCTATTAGCGTCGACTGAACACCATCTTAAACTCGTTACATCCATCCATACCATGCGTCAACTTAAAAGTTTTCGAATTGTTTTTGTGTAGGTAATTCGCTTTGAATAAGCTGCGTACATTTCAATTAATTGCACGTATTAGATATCAAATGCGGATATAACAAATACTATTGATATTTTGTGAACAACTCTACGAGCTCACCGCCTACGTGTTTTGCCTAAAAATATCATAAATTAAAAATTTGATTGTCGCACTTAAATCGAGTTTTTTAATTCAGTTTATTCACATTTTAATATTTAAATTATTTTATAGTGAACGATTTCTTAACTATATCGTTGATGTTACAAATTATTGAGAAGAAAATAATCTATATAATTTAAACGAATTAAATGTTAAGACGTGGTTATAGCAAACAAACAGTAGTCTATAATTTAACTTTTTGCTTTATGGCTTAGGTATAATACTATGGTAAACCTCTATACTGTACAAAATAATGATACATTACTTTAGTTTTTTTTTTGTAATTATGATTATTGTTATTCATAATTGATCAATAACTATATTAAAAAGAATTGTATTCAAACGAACATAGTTGTAATGAGACCGTCAAAATAAATATACAAATCAACGATACCGGTAGATATATTGAAGGACATATTAAAGTTACTCAATAGCATTGTATTATTAACATAATTTTCAGATGGCGTGTTTAAAAATTAAAAGGCTATATATAAGTTTTATTTTTAACAAACACAATATTATCTACTATGTGATAATATCTCATTACTTGTAATTAGAATAATAAATTGCTTTTGCATTGTTTATTTTTAAATTATTTGAGTTTATAATTTATCTTATCCTTTTATTATACAATTATTAGGTTATTAATTATATATTATTTGAATTATATTTTGATTTCCGTCATTTATAATAATTAATAAACGTAAATATATTATTAATAATAGTAATAGATGAAGAAGCGATGACGTGAGAAGGCGAGAAAGAATTATTAAAATTATAGTGTTCATCAGCTATATCATTAAGGATTTTATAGATACAGTCATAAAATAGAGTCATAGTAGTCATACAGATGAATATTAAATCTTAAGTAGCTACTATAATATTACTATCACTGATTATATTTTATAGATAGTAATAAAGATAATTATTATTCTATGATTTTTGGTAGTATTAATAACTGTAATTACTGGATATGTGGTCGAAATAGACCGAATAAACAAATATTAGATATAGGACATAGGTATTTAAAATAAACTAAAATATTAAGTGTCGCCGAAAGGGGTTGGTGTAAATTGCGTCCCATTTTTAATTTATTATATAAATTGTAGTCTGGGTTTATACTTAATTATGTACTTACATTTTGGCCCAAGTTTATTTTGTAAACATCTAAATTGCGGACTACATATTTAATAAATTCATACGAAAATGACGTCTTAGGATATTATTGAACAATTATTTTCTTTATATTTTTCAGACTTAAAGGACTGAAGACATAATTGTCTTAATATTGGTTTTGTTTAAAATATTGGTTTTGCTGTATGTATTGTTTATGATTAAATATGTATTATTAACATTTAGTTATTGAGTAATTGGTAAAAATGTGTATGAATTATCAAACTAAGTTGAAATTTGATTGCAATTTTTAATTTTTTCTTGTGCAATTTATCTATTTCCACCATTTTTCAGAGTTTTGTCCCCTGACTTGTAAACTAATATAATATGTATCACTTTGCATGTTTTTTTTAAATATCCAGTGGTGAAATTTATACGCAGTATAATTATTATGACTGATCATTTTTTCGAGTTTACTTACTCTGGCCGAAAGAATTATCTAAGACCTCAGAGATTATCCTAAAATATGTGTGCACGTTAATTGCTTTTTGGTAATATTTATAATTTTTTTATTATACACCCAGACAGCATCCTGTAATGATAATATTATAATATTATTAAAATAACTTTATACTAATATTATTCGTGATTATAATGTTCTAATAATATTTTTAAACAAAAAATTGCTGTCTGGGCAACATTTAAACACTAAAAAAAAATAGATATAATCGTTTAAAATTGGATTTTCTTGTTTTTTTCCTGCACGAATCATCATATCCTACGTGGTTATTTAAATTCTGAGTTTCTAATACCATTATATAAAAAAAAAGTAAAAACATTTGGAAAAATTAAAAAAGAATTTTATTAGGTATTAACCCAACCCCCACCCATCGGCCATCACAATGATCAAGGACACCAAGATACCTACTCCAGGCACCGTCACTCGAATCACGATTTAACAATTATACTCTTTCTATTTTTTTTAATATGTGCTACGTATTCTTAGAAATGTGTTTACTTTTACTTAGCAGTTCGTTAATATTTGGACTGTTCGTATTTCAAATATCGTTTAATTTTTTAACAGTTCGTAGTTATATTGGTCAGTATAAGTTTCTCAAATTGTAATTCATTACCTATTAAATTTTAAGATTTGTAGTCCAGTGAAAATGTTAACGAATATTATCTAGCCAAAAACCAATATTTTTATTGATATTCAATAGGCAATAGTATAAATAAAATGGAACAAAATATGAAGGAAGAAAAAATTAAATACGATATAACAGTGACAAATGCTTTTAAGAAGTATGGACAAAATAATGTATTTAACGGTTTGAACATGACTGTGAAATCCGGTTCTATGTAAGTAATTTCATTTTTATAACAATTGAAAATATACCTTTTTTAAAAATTTAAAAATAATATAAAATAAATAATAATATTTAAAATGATATATAATATTATTACTAAAATTTTCATGCTCAGTGTTATAAAAATATGAAATGTATATTATATGATTTTGTTTACACATTAGAAGACTTAAATTTAGTGTTTATGTAGTTTAAATGATATCTTTGGCTCAAACTTATTAGGCTAGCTGGCGTATTTCTTATGTACAAAAGTAAATAATATATTAGTTATATATAGATTTATATATTTTTAGGTACTATATGTTTTTGAGAACACTATATTGTCAAAATTGTGTAAATATGTATTATGAGTGACAAATGTTTTTAAATTAGGCCTATGAGGTATCATTGGTAGCCCAGGTCCCATTTGTGCTTGTTTACTTGTAAGGGGGCTCTTTATTATCACCTATCAATGGAATTGTGTAGAAAGTAGTTAATATACCTAAGTAACGAAGAATACATTTTTTTTTTAAATTTAATTTTACTAAAATAAATGTTGATTACAAATATAAGATTGTATCTTAAACAATTTAGTTGAATAGATGCATATTTAAAATTCTTATATCTAATTACTATTAATTTATTAGTCGCAATATTATTGATCAGGTTACGGGTAGATATTATCTTATTCTCTCGTGAATCTAAATTATTTATATTTACTATTGTTTTTCTATAATAAAATATGTTAATAGTTATTTTTAAATAAAAAATATATTTAAATGTCTGTTAAAATTGACGACAATTCAAGGGCTAATAACAATAAATTCGTTTTTAATATCAACTCGATGATAATAAGTTTAACAACAAACATTAAAGAATCTCGTATCCTTGATGTCATAACACTAAAAAATTATATAAAAATAAAAAATAACAAATTTACTTAACTATATACCAATACAATGCCTAATTAAAAATGTGAAGATAATTCACGTACTATGTCTCACACGTATCGCATTCCTAACACTTCAGCGTATAAAAGTAATGTATTATAAATTATTAGGTAGTTATAAAGGTACTGGACGAAATGAATAACGTACCTTTATTGAATTTACAATGATGTTATTTTTTTACAACTTTCTCTAAATACTTTTTCTGAACTATCGGATAATTTCACATAGTAACTCTGAATCAAGATATTAATGTTTACTATACTGCTTGTTGTGCAACAATTTTAAATATTTAAAGTTATTCATAAAAATAATTAATAATATTAAATATTTTTTTCATTCACGAAATATTATGATGAATAATATGATATGAGTGACCTTGCATAAATGGTATGTTTTAATACCCAATACTACAAATACAATTAAAAGAAATCTAAAAAATAACATTGTTATAAATTATTTATATTTACAGTCAAATAATGAATAAGCTGATGTAAGTGCATAGTATTTTTATACTATAGTTGCGTAGTATTTTTGCACTAATTGCAAAGGACTTTTATTAAATATAATTCTCAACAGACAATATGATTTGCCTATCACTGCTTCTAATGTGGTATCATCAACCATAAAACTATGCTATTTTATTACATTGAAATGTTTTATTTTTTACAGCTATGGTCTTTTAGGACCAAGTGGCTGTGGTAAATCGACACTTCTTCAATGTATTTTGGGAGCATTGCCATTGGATTCTGGTTGTATTGATTTACAAGCAAAAAGTGTAGACGACGTTGGATATATGCCTCAGGTAAATATTTAAACTAATTTTATAATATAATTGATTTATTGACACTTTTACTTTTTGAAGGATTTATGTCTGGAAGTCACGCTAACCATAAAGGAAACCTTTGAATACTATGGATCACTTTATAGAATGAGCAAGATAAATATTAAAAACAAATTAGAAGAGCTTAATCAATTCCTACAGTTACCAGATTTAAATAGTTACATTAATGAAATAAGGTAAAATATCTTTGATTAAAAAAAAAAATAAAAACTGCTGACTATATACCTAGTATTATATCTGAAAAGTCAGTCTGTAGACTGTAAATCAATACTGAAATATTAATTCATAGTTCATAGAGTCATTATTTTACATTAAGATTTTCACATTTATTTGTGTTTGTCTCAAATAATATGTTAGAGATATTAAGCAATTTTTTTCAAATATTTAATAAAAAAATAAATGTATTGTGTAAACCAAATTTATAGATAGGTATTTCATATTACGTTATTTAAAATACAAAATTATATAATTAGTACTTAAGAGGACGTCACCCGCATTTGTTGTCTCCGTCTTACACGTACGACACAGACAAAATGCATTTAAGCAGTCTGAGTAAAACTCGTTCAATTTTGGTGTTAGAATAAAATTACCTTGTCACAATTCAATTTTTACAATAGGTATTTTTACTCTAGAACCAAATTTGAGTGAGTTCCACTCAGATTGCATAAACGCGTTTTGTCTATGTCGTACGTGTAAGACGGAGGTAACACACGCGGGTGTAATGTCCTCTTAACTGATTAACAATTCAATCGATAGTCAAATACCTCGAAAATTATATTAAAAAGTCAAAATGAAAATAACTTTCTATGATTTATAAATCAAATGACTATAGTCTATAACTATACTATCTATATACGAAATTTATTGTACATAGATCAAGGAATGGTAGTTGTTCTTGATTGATTTAGAGTTATATGAGACCATTTTTCCAGAAAGTTTGAATAAATCAAATTATAATTTCATTCACATTAAGTTACTAATACTATTTAAATATTGATGTTTAGGTATGTAGGAAGAATTGTCATTAATAATATCAACATATTATTATTAATTTAATCTACAAATAAATATTTTTAATAAACTAATAACCATTATTTATTTTTATTTACATTAGTGGTGGCCAGAGTAGAAGAGTATCTTTTGGTATTAGCTTATTACATGACCCCAAAGTTATGATTTTGGATGAACCTACAGTTGGAATTGACCCTTTACTGAGAGAAGGGTAACATGAATTATTACAATTAAGTTAAATATTAGTTTTAACTATATAAAAAATAATTTAGAATTTGGGCTGAGTTTACAAAAATGGCCAAAGAACAAAAAAAAACAATCATAATAACTACTCATTATATCGAAGAAGCAAATAAATCCGATTGCGTAAGTCAATATACTTATATAGTGATAGGTATGTAATATATATATATAAAAACTATATGAAGTATGTGTTGCACAAACCTTTATTTATGTAAAACAAACAAATTTTAAATTATGTATTTATCCATGATTAGACGAGATTAGTTAATTATATTTGAATGTATCATAATAATATTTATCAAATATTTATGACAATTAACATAACTCATATGGCACAAAATAAATTTATACATTTTATAAATGTATTTTTGATTTTGTATAATTTATACCCTTTTGTAATTTAATAATATACGTTATTATACAAAAGCATATTATAGAGTTTTTATGTAGAATTTTAATAAAATAATATGTTCATAGGTCGGCTTAATGAGGAATGGTTTAATAATTGAAGAAGGACCACCTCAAGATATCCTTGTCAAATATGGTACAGATACATTGGAATCAGCTTTTTTAACGCTTTGCTGTAATCAAAGAACAATTATTAAAGTACTATACCTTGACATATTTAAATATAAATATATTATTTATGTATGCGTATTGCGTAGTTACAAGACGATAGATACATTCATGTGCGCGTAACTTAATGTTGTATTTTGTGAGGGTAGGTAATATAATATTATCGCATACCTACCTACGTAACATTTTAAATCTTATAATTAACGATTAACAATTTCGTTAATATCCACTTATTGCACCTAGGTACGAATAAAAAAAAAAATGTGATGTTGTGATAAATGAATACTCCACTTCATTAATACAATTTAGGTACTTATAAAGAAAAAAATGGTAAGTATCTAGCTCTATCTAAACACCTCTATTTTCTAATAATTAATTATTTCTTAAAATTATTATAAAGTTTAAATATTTGTTTTGGAAACCTTCGGTTTATTAATTCTTCTCTATTTATCTAATTACATAGCAACTAGATGTATTATCTGACTCTGTTGGATTAAAATTTATCTATTTATCTATCGTATTCCGTTTTTCCGTTATGTGGTATCATACCTGCGAAAACCCCGTAAAAATCAGTGCATCTTTCCAGGACAATAAGTTAAATAGACAAACAGCTAAATGTATCTGTGCGTGTTTCATGCAATATTATATTTGATCGTGTACGTTTAAAAATTATAGCGTAAAATTTGAATACTTTGCATTTGTGATACATTAGATGAATAAATAGATTATAATTGTAAACAATTCAAGAGTCAATTTTCTAAAGTTGTGTGGTAATCAATATTTTTTTGTCATGTTAGTAGAATGTACGTATACAAAGTGTATCATAATATGTCATTGCACGTGGGGGTTTTTAACGATTATGGATCAATGACAAAAGATGTGTTTCTTTATTATTAACAGGCAATTTTTTTATAACAATTTAAAAATTAACACGCAGGTGTACCAATATTAAAATCAACTTTATTTTTTAAAATAGTTACTACTATATTTTTGAATATATTCTGATAAAGCTTTTTTTTCTGAAAATTTTGATAGTCAAATAATCAATTTTGGTTCGCTAGTTTATTAACTATGGTCCTCTAAAGTTTAGTAAAATATGTAATATACTTTTAATGGAAATAATTGATATAGGTTTAATTTAAAAGAACTAAATAATTTTTTTCTTATAACTAACTTTTATAACTTGAAATTTGAACCATAAGTTTCCTATATTGATAGGTATCGCACTCAAAGTATGAATTTAGCAGTTAAAATCATTTAAAAATTATTTAATAATTGTGATTTAAAATAAATTATTTGCAAGATATTTAGATAAATGGTTAATCTCAATTTAGGTTTGTACCTAACTTATGCATACTTCTGAGTTAATTACAGATTTCCAATATTATTATAACAATTAGAATCAAATACCATTAGGTAACCTTAGCCACCTAATTAAGAATCCAAATTTATGATATTGTAAGAAAAGTAACTATGAAGCAATTAATTACGGTTACCTTTAATAACAAATTAAAATAATAATACTGATTTTGATGATTGTATATTAAAATAAAAATAATGTATTATGTTTACCAACAATTTTATTTGTTTTTTTTTTTTGAGAGTGTCATTAGATTACCGATTAAATTATTTAAGTGTATAAAAAGGTAGTTATAAGAAAAAATTATTTAGCTCTTGTAAATTAAACCTATACCAATTATTTCAATTAAAAGTATTAATGCATATTTTACTAAACGTTAGATAAACTAGTGAACCAAAATGTATGATTAGACTATCAAAATGTTCAGAAAAAAAATGTATATGGTATTAAACCAGAATCCATTAAAAAACATAGTAGTTACCATTTGAAAAAATAAAGTTGATTTTGCTATTGGTACACCTGCGTGTTAATTTTGAAATTGTTATAAAAAAATTGCCTGTTAAAAATAAAGAAACACGTCTTTTTTCATTTTAACAAAATTCTATGTCATCGATCCATAATTGTTAAAAAAACCCCGCGTTCAATGACATATAAGATACACTCTGTATAAATGTATATGCGAGCTTACTTTAAAACAAGAATGATAAAAACAATGTTTTTCCAAATAAATCCCCGCCCACCTATATTTGTATTAAGTTTCCATGAAATAATAATAAAAAAAAATATATCGAATCATAATAACTGTTTTATTTTCTGTAACCAATGACAACTATATTTATAGACAAAAACATTTCGTGTGTAAAAATTTGCGTGTTGAGCTCATCTTTAAAATTCGAAATCTTAAAAATTCTTACTTAATGACCTCTACATTGCGGTACTACAACGGTACCATGAAAATGTCAAGCCTCTAACTATCACAGTTTTGGCTATACGTTGATTAGTCAGTTTGGATATCTCATTTTATACATACAGATACATAAATTAATTATTTCCATATAAACAATGTCAACAAGGATAATAAAATCATTTATTTTGGTATGGAAACGATGTCGCATAATATTATAATAATATTATATCGTCGCTACACAAAATATATGCTATACTAGTTCACTATCATCTGATTACCGTATGTTATTGAGACGAAGGTCAAACTTTCTATCTAGTGATGTCTGTATAAAAGGTAGTTGTACATAATGCGTTTTTACACTTAGGTCAGGATCAAATACAATGACATTTTTCCACTATTAATATTACATTGTGTAAGAACCGGCAGGAAAGTTACATTCCATAAGTACCTACGTGGGAGTTCATCAAAGGAAACAAAATTCCTTCAGAGTTCATAGGAGTTCATAGGTTTGACCGACGCAATATGGTTATAATATGTCTCAAATTACAATAAAGCTCAAAAAAATAATACATATTCCAAAACTTAGCTATCGTATGACAATAATATAATACTATTATATTATATGCGTTGCTATATTATGATCGTGTGTTTCGTGCAATGATTTATAATTGGTTTCAAACTAAAATTCATTATAAGACTGCCTTCTAGTCGTACCGGTTATTTTCATATTTTTATCTATTTAGAAAGTCGACAACACTGTTCAAGTAAAAGAAAAAATTCAACAAAACAAAATAATGGAATCGGGAAACGTCAATTTGTATAGAATTAAAGCATTGTTAAAAAAAAATTATCGTGTATGCTCTCGAGATTATTTGTAAGTATAACTTTGGTATTATACTAATATTGTGGTTTACTAGATGTTACTAACTAGTGCTGTACAATATAGGTTGTTATTTACTGTGATCTTACTTCCCATTTTGCAAACATTCAATTTTTGTTTTGCGATTGGAGTACCGTTCAAAGATATGAAAATAGCTTATAAAAATGACGAGATTAATATTTTAGATTGTCAATATTCAAAATTTAATGGATGTATTTTTGATAAAAATAGCAATCAAACAATGAGCTGTGTTATCATGAACTACCTCTCATCACATGATTATGAATTAGTGAGTAAAATATAAAAAATTTTGTTTATGTGTTTAATTTTAATCGATAAAAAATTGAGGAGGTTACGAGCATTGAAGAGATTGGTCGTCAGTGTGGGTCTTAACTCAATTTTATATCTAACTTATTAATTAAAATTACAGGTCGAAGTACAAGATCGGGAAGTTGCTGAAGCTAGTATGAATCATAAAAAGTATATTGCATTTCTATATTTTCCTAAAAACTATACTAGTGGTTTAACAAAATATATTAATGACCGTCAATATTTTGATTTAGAATCTAGAATTTTTGTTCATTTAACGAATGAAAGTAAGTATAGTTAAATTGGTTATCAGCAGGTAAGATTATAAATATCATTTTGTCGTTTCATTAATGCATAAATAATTTATAATTTCAGATATTTTATTTAGAAATCAAATTACGATAGATGTGTTAGAATCGATAAATTATCTAATTATGGAAGCATTAAATAGTTGCTCTAACAATCCAGTATCAATCGGTGTACCCTTGGTATGATATAACAAAATATGTATATTTAAATTAGTTAAAAATTAAAATATATATTTATGTGAATGATTTGTTCTTATCATACTTCAGCAAGTATAATATGGTCATTACTCATTAGGTATATTATCATCTTTGTTACTATATTATTAACTAGCTGTCCCGCCCGGCGTTGCCTATGCCATAGATTTGTTTTTTATCTTATTTATATTTTGTAAAAAATTGTATATATCTACTAACTATAATAGTAATATAATATGTAAAGAAATATTGGTAACTCTATAAATAAAGAAATAAAATGCATGTATGAGCGCCCTTTTAGCTACTTAGGTATAGGGATTGAAAAAATAAACTATAAACACACTCTAAATCTCAAGGAGTCTATTGGTATAACTTTTTATTGAAAACGGTCTAGTAGTTTTTGAGTCGGATAAACAAACGCAGTTCAAGATCAATCGTTCTATTATATGTTACCTACTTACCTGTGGCAACCATTTATATTGGAAAAAAAAATACTAAATTTCTACAAATTTTGCTACTATTACTATATTATAATATGCAATCAATGACAACCGTTTATTTAAACAAATCGCATAGTAAAAGGTTCTTAAGTTTTTCCCAAATTTATTGTTCAATTTCTGGGAACTTTTTTTTCACATTTTTTCCCCGTAAAACTCTCATTTGGAATAGTACGAACATTAATAAAAAAAGAAGACAAATCGGTCCATCCATTATCGATTGATTGATGCATTTACCAATGAACAGCTTTTCATTTTTATTATACAGATTAATACCTACATTTTATTCGTGTTTAATTTATTTTTATGTTAAAAGTTGTATACATACTTTGACTAAGAGTTTTAATTTTAATTTGCATAAACATATAAACGTACGTCGTACATAAATATAATATAGTTATTATTTTTACCTATTGTTTAATTTTTTCAATTATAATATCCAACACGTACCTATAGAACAGTTTTTTTTCCAATCCATGTTTCTCATATATTTTATGAGGAAAATTATATTATTAAGTTTGCACCAATTACGTTGTTTAATTTTGTGAATTTATTTTTGTTGTTGTAGGAGTTCAATAATTTATTTGGAAAAGAAATAAAATCATTTGCCAATGGTATCATTACTCTTTTTATAGCCATGTAATTATTTTATTTTATGCTTACCTAATAATATACATTATTTTAAATTACAAAATATAAAGTTTATAAGTATTTTAATAATTATTAAGATATATTTTGAAAATGCAGGTACGGTTCAATCAATTATATATAATATATTGCTTATGACCTATGCTACCATTATTATTGTTAAAATATATATTATTATACTTAATTAGTTTTATAATAAAATATATAATTAATATATTGTTGTACAATATTTTCGTTCATTAGTAAATAAAACATTACATGCTCGTAGTTTTATGTTAAAGTTATGAGTATATTAATTAGTTCATAAAGATATAAAAAAAATTTTAATTTGCTTATTATTAATTATAGACTTATATAGTAGTGTAATTTACCATTTATTCTATACTTTGTAATGAAAATAATTTTATATGCAACGTGGATCAATTAATAATTTGTTTGAATAATTGAATTTGTTTATTTTAGGGTAGCGTTTTATTTCCCCAGTGTATTTGTGGTAAGCATAATGATGTCGGAAAAAATGGATGGACTCCTTAGCCGATCAATGTTTGCAGGTATCTGAACAACAATTATTTTACTCAAAAAATTATGTATTTTTAAATATAAACGATAGTGCTATATTCGTTTCAGGTGTCAAAATATTGGAATTGATAATTTCTATGTTGTGTATCACAACAGTGTTACTTTTGTTACAAACGAGTTCCTCCTGTTTTATTTCATATTTTTTATTTTTGAATCCAATACAAATTACCAATGGGTTGTTTGTCTATGTGTTATTATTACTACTATTAGGATGGATAGGCTTCTTATTTGGTTAGTATTTAATAATGGTTATATTTTATACTTTCATAAATTAGTGAAGTTAATTATTGCGTCTTTTAACCTCCATTAACCAGAACACAAATTATATAATAATTATAATATTTTGATTTTAGGTTTACTTACTGCTGTAATATCAACTACAAAATTAGGCGGTGTGTACATTATAACCGGGTCATCTATGACTCAGTTCATATTATCAGGTAAAAATACTACTCGTGTAAAATCAAATACATCACAGAATATATTATTTTTTTATTTTAAAAATGTAAGTATCTAAGCAAGTTGTTGGCGAATTAATTACGCTAACTGCTTAGTGTGTACTTATATCTATAAGTTACAGTTATATTACGTTTATTATTTTGTATAGCGATAAAAACGAGTATGTTATGTAATGTTACACTTAGGTGCAATATGGCCTTTGGAAGGACAGCCCCAATTATTAAGACAAGTATCCAAGCTACTTCCTATAAGGCTAGTAGGAAATATAATGAACGATATAGCAATAAAAGGGTGGACATTGGATCATCCATCAATCATAACAGGAACTTCAATGACGGTTTTGTATACCATATTATTAATACTTGTATTAATCGTATTAGGAAAAATAAAAAAAGACTTGTGGGTTATACAGAAATAGATAGTCATGGCATTATACACAAATACCTAATACTTAGTTGAAAACAATATTTGATAGTAATATGGTAACATATTTATCAGCTTTTTAATCACAAAGTTAAGTTTTTAATACGATGTATACGTTATATTAACATATAACCATCTGAGTATAGTTTAATACAATTAGTAAGTAATACAATTAATAGAATTATTAGATATTAAAAACACTCATAAAAACTAGAAATTTTAATTTTTCTCGAATTATATTTTTTAGACAATTGTATAAGCAATACTCACGAGTCATTATATTATTACGAATAAAATAATGACCAGGTACACACATTATTTATTTTATCAAACATACAACGTACAACATTTACAAATTATGAATTGTATATCTTATTATTGTAATTTCAATTATTTGACAAATTTAATTAAATATGTTTTTATGCACTATATACTTATACTATAATATTATATTTTGTCTTATTTCATAAACATTGGTGAATATGATTATTTGTTTGAAGTTGTGGCAATGAAAACTATTTTCCATGTGGATTATTTTAAATTAATTATTGGTGTATCATTACAAATTGATGAACTTTCAACTCATATATTAGATTTGTGTATATTGAAGTTTTTGAATGACTAGGAGGGCTAATTTTCTTAAGTTAGGTTTACAATATTTAAATGTAGTCAATTAGGCATTTGTATGTAGGTAAAATGTATATTATAAATTATGATGTAATTTGATTCAATATTGATTTGAATAACAAAACATAACTGTATATATTATAAATGTATAAAATTTAAAAATAAACAATTTTTTTAATATTAAAATATTGTGTATAATTGACCTGGGTTCGTACATAAACTGTGTTCGTTTTATTACACCTATATTTATAATATAATATTATTTAGATAACTACCGATCTGATCAATCAATTGTATCTAACATATATCGCTTGATTTTATAAAGAAAAATAGAGTGTTATTGCATATTGTTATTATGGTTTGGAAGATAATATTATATAATTCATTTAATTTTCAAACGCTATATTGTATATAGACACAGACATATTTAACTATATAGGCATATATTTATCGTAATGATTCAAATTTCAAATACATGCAGAAAATATCTAACTACACGATAATATATGTACTATTTTATTAATATGCATTTGAAAAGTTATAATCACTGTATGATAATGTTAATATGGTATCAACAAATAATTTTATTTTTTTGCCCAAAAATATTTTGATTATTTTTGTGAAACTCATTTGTCAACCATACTATAATTTTAAATCTTTACCGATTATTTATCTTGAAATTATTTTAGAAAAATATTGAAAATTATTACTTTACATTAATATACAAAATTTTAAAAGTTTTATGTTTTAATTTTAATCTTATTTAAGATTAGATCCTACAATTTTAGGACCAAAATAGTAAGTGTCTTAGTAGGATATTATTTAAATTTTACTTTTATTGTTAATTGTTACCATGTTTGTATTATTGTATTTGTCTGTGAAATTATTTTTTTCTAATATGTAAAACGAGTGTAGGTACTTTGAAGGTTGTATACAATCATCGAAGGAAAATATTACTTATTACTTATTTAATACTTAAAAAGATTCTTTTTTGATTTCCTCATTATATTTGTTTCATTAAATATAAAGAAGAAGTACAAAACAAATGGAGTCATTTGCGGTATATTGGTATTTAACAAAATCGGTTTTAATACAAAGTTTATGGGTTTCTATATTAATCTAATGATAAATAAAGAATTCCCTGAGCCAATAGTTATTTTTTTTTTCATTTTAATTTTGTTCATCAGTTTAACTGTATCTCTATAAACTAACTGTATGTTCCAATTATAAATAAAAACATATATAGGGCTATAGCTGTTCAAAGCACTATAATTTTAGCTGATGTTTATTTAGTAGTATATGCATAAATAAAATCGTTACCGTACATTCCCAATAACCAGAGAAATATATCCATTCAAGAGCATATAATGTCACAATTCGCTATTTGCTAATTACGGCTGTGCATTTTCTTTATTTAATCGTGATCATATATTCATATAAATACTATATGTATAAATTGTGTACCAAATATTTGTGGTACAGACGTGAAAATATGCATAAATATTATGGAGTCAGTCACTCAGTCGAATGTCGAATGTCGAAAAGGATGACGGGCAATAGTTTAAGAACACAATCCATGTTCTGTATATGTCTGTTGGCTTGGTGCTATGCACTTCGACTGAGTTTAATTATTGTAAATGCAGTAAGTAGTTACACAGAAGCAAGACACCTGTTTGAATTTATTTTTTCAAGTTTTTTGATTGAGCTTAAATTAGTTATTGACAATAATTGAAAAAAATTGAAAATATCTCAGGGCTATACATGATGGGCTACGTGCCTATAGATAGCTCAAAAAGAGCAATTTTGAAAATTTTATTATGTATATAGGGTATGATAGTAAAAACATTTGGTGAAAATTTCTAGTTTAGTTTCAAGTCAATTTTGTTTTTTAAAAACAATAAAATGAGAAAATCGTTAGTTTACTTACCTACCTATGTATTTTTGTTTAAATTTTAACATGTCTTTGAAGAATGTCCATACAAAAAAATTGTGCATATATATATTTTTATATCTTTTGGTTTTAGTCTTAACTACTTATAAGTTATAACTTATAAGGAACCTTGTATTAAATTTTCTATATATTTTTATAGACATTATTAGAAAAAAATAAATCCAAAATTTCAAATGTCGAATGTCTATATTATTATATAGGTAAAAAAAAAATTAAAAAAATTATACCATACAACGATAGTACCTATACATATTTTATGGAATTAAAATTTATTTATGGTTAATCGTTTTTAAATTAAAACAAATAATATCAAAAACCATTTAAGGAGTGAATATTTATTTTACTGATGAATATTCAAAATCGTAATAGAATATGAATTTCAAAAGATAATAAAAAATACTGTGAATATAAGTACGGAAAATTTTTTTTTGATTTACTAATAACCTAATAACAACTTATGAGGAACCTTGTATTACATTTTTAGTTTTTTTATAACAGAGATAAAATTATTTGGTAGTGAGAGAAAAACACATTATTTACGTATACGAAAAGATAAAAATAATAATATGTTTATTAAAATAAGAATATTTAATATTAATTGTCTTAAGGGGATCGGTGACGAACAGTTTTTAAGGAGTTCGAAATAGGCAATTTTCAAACTATTATTGCATACCAGTCTTGTAAATGTGTGTGTATTAAGTGATCAATAGTGTGTGTGTAAAAATCTAGATTAAACTATTAACTCTAGACTTCATATCCTTAGACCACTCTTAAAATCCAAACTTTCTCTATCCAATAAACTTATTATATACAAATCAATAATTCGAACAGTTTGGACATACGGTATCTAGTTATGGAGCACAACCTAACCAAAGCGCTTGATGCTTTTCAATCCATCTGCCTACAAGTGATAACATCCTCTCCTTGGTACTTCACAAAGACCTAAAAATTCCTACACTCAATCAATAAACAAAATTATATTACTTTAAATTTCACACCAACTTAACCTCTCACAGTAACACATTAATAAATCAACTTTATTCCACCTCATTTCCTGGTAATGTATGTAGAAGACTCAAAAGACAGTGGCCTAGAGAGTAGAGACCTACTAAAAGAAAAAAAAGAAAATAAAAAAACCCTTGATACTTAATATATACCCGGTCGGGTGGTGCTGCTGAATGCCTGCCCACAAATGTTAAATTCTCCTGTCACTTGCCATTAAATATAAAATTTGCTTATTGTTCTTAACGTTGTATATATTGTAAATTATTTCAAATATAAAATAAAAAAAAAAAATATGGATATTAAAATAAGAATATTTAACACGGGTCTCAAATTGTTTGCAAGAAAATAAGTTTTGTTTGTATATTATGTTTTAAATCAACTAAACTATTTTTATAACAGTTTATCTATATTTTTATTATTTTACGATATTTACCCTTAATGTTCATAACCTAGGTTTGAAATAAATTCATTTATTTATTACGAATAGTTCTTATGATTTTAACAGTAGCAAAGGTTATACATATTTAATAAAAATGAATAAGATTTTGGAATTTTAATGTATTATTATTTAATTAAGAATAATTGTGATTGCATCTTTGCCCAAAATAATATCGGCTATAAGATATTTACTATTCAAATATTGAATAGTGTAATAACTTAAAAAATAAAAAAAGTAAATATAAATATAATTACGACGCCTGTCGATAATTATATTTAAATCAGAAAAGAAATATAATATAAGTACGACTCCTGTCGATACTTATATTAAAATCAGAATGTTAGGATATTAAATTTAAGCTATTACCTTCCTCCAGGTGTTCGGAGGGCTCTCGAGATCGTGTATTCGAGAATTATATCAAATACACCGTACAATATAATTTTATGTAAAAAAGCATGTACAATTTTATAACTGCAATCAATATAAAATATTATATTAAATGCCTTACCTGATTCGCAGTTGTATCTGTATGATATTGTAAGAGTTTTAGGTTTTTAAATTAAATAAGGTAACACTTCAAATACACAAAATTGAATTAAAGAACGCACTGATTATTGCTCGCATAAGGAGTCCAGTGGTCGCTCGTCGAAATCGGTTTCTGGTACTTGAGAGGTTGTTACTCTGGTGGTTGGTGCTCATGCACTGATTTAGGGGACGACATGGATATGCCGACCAGAGAGAAGTAGGCGGTATTTATTAAAGGCTTTTTACACTACCCCGAACTAAATAACTCTTCGGCGGCAAGGACCTTTTTTACCGTACATTTTCTCTGGCGGCATATAAGAACTCCGCACGCCCTGTGTCCCGCTGGACGCCGGTACGTGCCGACTTCTTAGTTCATGGTCGCATAATGGATATTATACTTATTTGTTGATGAAAAAGGGTTTTATTAGGGATGTTCGATTTCTACAAGCGACAGTCTGGACGTTATTTATTACTCAATAAAATTTTATTCAATTTATAATAATGGTATGTGAGCATATCATTACATCCACCCTGCACTTTTTTGTGTTGTGCCCTCACAACACCGCTCGTGGGCGAGAGTGAGAACATTACAAGCATTGAAATAGAGGAGAGAAAGATTTACATAAAAAAAAATTGAAAGTTTGAAAGTTTGAAAGTTGAAAGTTGAAAAGTTTGAATACAGTTTAAACTGGACATTTATAAATATATAAATATAAAAAATTTTATTGTACAACCTAAAAGGGCAATGTGATTAAGATTAAAGTTTACATATTACATAGGAAAGATAGGAAGATAGAACTGAAACTGGACGTTCGTACTACCCACATTCCATTGTTTTTTTTTTATATTTTGTTAATGATTTTATATATCTTATATTTTAAGTTCCCTATCTGGTGTTGTAATGATAGCTATACAATTTTTTTCTAAATGTAAAATTTGTGTACAATTTATCGTCATGTTGACATATGAATTTCTTTTTACATATTTTGTTTCTTATTCTATATTTTTCTAGATATTAATTTTCTTTTACATAGTTAATTCGCTTACAGTGTTTTTTTTTTTTACATTTTTTTTTTTTCACTGCTTTAAATTAATTTATAACTTATACTAACTTAAATTATGTTAAGTATTGTACATTCTTTTCTTTTTTATTTATTATTTTTTCTTACATTTGATTTCATGCTGACTTAAGTTAGGTTAGAGAAAAAAAAACATACACATTCTTTGTATTTACTTGCTTTTACTTTTACTTCGTTTTTTTTTAATATCTTATTCTAACTTAAATTAGGTTAGTTATTTTACATTTTTTTTTTTTTTTTTCATTTGTTTAACATTCATTTTTGTGCTTAAATTGACTTAAATTATGTTAGAAATTTGTTTACAATCTTT
This sequence comes from Sitobion miscanthi, assembly GCA_008086715.1. Taxonomy (NCBI): domain Eukaryota; kingdom Metazoa; phylum Arthropoda; class Insecta; order Hemiptera; family Aphididae; genus Sitobion; species Sitobion miscanthi. Next base: position 16,431,836 of record CM017800.1, read on the forward strand.
GTATCAATTTGCTTTAACATTTTTTTTTTTTTTTTATATATCTTATTCTAACTTAAATTAGGTTAGTAATTTTAGTACTTAAATAAGTATCTTTGAGTAGGTTATTTAAATTTGTTAGTGTTAATCTGTAACTTTTGTACAATGGTTAAATAATAGTTCGTGATTTTTATTTTTATTTAAATTATGTTAGTAAAAAAAAAATTTATTTGGGGTTTTATTTTTGGTCCTGTAGGAGGTTGATTGTATGGTTGAGTCTCCATAAGATTTGGTATTAATATTTTTTTTGTTTTTATAATATATAGTTTGGATACTTGTCAGAGTAAGTATTTTTATTGTTAATTGGTTTATTTTATAAGTGTTGTGTGATTTGTGAATTATAGGGTAAGGTTTTTGGTATTTTTAAGAATGTTGGTTTGTTTGACCTTTTTATTATTTATTATTTTTTTTTTTACATACCAATTGGTTTGTTGGTATTTTGTTAATTATTTATTTCTGTTTGTATGATTTTTGATCGAGGTGATTTGTGTTTTATTTATTTTAATCGTTGTGTTTTTATCATCGTTTTTCGTTTCTTTAAGTTTTATATCGCGTATCAATGAAGCGAGCGATATTTCTTGTGTGTGAACTATATATTGTTGGAAATTTTATTGGACATTTTTGTTGTAATGGTATACAATCCACAATTCCCATCGTTGAGGACGTTTTCTCCTGGTTTGAATATAGGAAATTTATTATTGGCTTGATTTTTAGGTTGGACCATGTCTTTTATTTTTGTTTCATTTTTATTATTATCATTAAAAAAATTACGAATGTTATTTATTATGTTAGCGTGTTCTTTTGATTTCCAATTGTGTGTTATGTTTTGTTCATCTTTATGGTATATATGTATTTTAATATTAGTATTTTGGAATTCAGAGTATATTAATTGTTTTATTATAGACCAATTTAATTTGTCTATCCGTGAAACTAAGGTGGGTATTGCAATTTTCGAAATATTTAGTTTTGTAGCTTCAAGTTTTAGTTGTGAATTGAAGATTTTAGATCCTTATATTTGGGCTTATGATAGTGTAAATTTTTTGTTATTAAGTGAAATATAGTTTTATAGTTATTGATTATAGGTATTGTGTCCCCCACATTTATTTCTTGTAATGCAAGTTGTGGTTTGTATCACACGTATACTTTGGATATTAAATTTGTTATCCCCTTATTCATTTTGAGATCTGCAGATATACAATGAGCTATAGCAAAGTTATCTGGGCAATTAAATATGCTACCTGTTAATTCTATAATATTGTTGGTATTATTTATACTATTGAGCGCGTTTATATTGTTGATTTTTAATTGGATATTTATATTATTATTTAAAATAATGTTACTGTCTTTGAAATCGATCAGGGCATTATTTTTGATCAAAAAGTCATTTCCAAGTAAGATTGCGCTGCTTAATTTTTTTACTACGTGAGCGTCGATATTGAAATAGTTACTGTCGATTTTGATTTTAATTTTGGATATACCTACCACGCATAGTGGTTCATTATCTGGTCCTGATAGTTGTAGTGTACTCGGTGTTATTGTATAGTCACTGGGTAGTAATTCTTGTCTAATACAACATATGTTTGCCCCCGTGTCAATTGTTATTGGTAAGGTGATATTATTAAATTGAGCTTCAATATAAATAGCATCGGGTGTACAATTAATTTTATTTATATTTTGTTTCTGTATATCTGTATTTAAATATGAGCAATTATCAGAAGAGTTTAACTTTGTATTTAATTTTTTTGACTTGTTAGTTGTACTTGAACGACAAGTGATCGCGGAATGTCCAAATTTATTGCATAATTGACATATTATATTAGGTTCGTTTTTAAAGTAACATCATATTCAGTGTGGTTATTCTTCGAGCATATCGAGCATTGTATTGTGTGTGCTGAATTATTATTATTATTGTTATTGTTATAATTACTGTTATTTCGTTATATCTAAAAACTGGTTGTATTTAGTAAAATTGTTTTGATAGTTATTGTCATTGTTAATCTGAGATAATTTTAACTGACCTATAGTTTCTTTTAAATTTTCTATTTCCTCTCGTAATTTGCTATTTTCGGTTGTTTTCTATTTTATTGTTTGTATTTATTTGCTGTATTTTATTTTCGATTCATATGGGTTTTTATCTATACTATCTGCTGTTATAACTCTATAAGTTCATATTTGCGAACGTTTTTTTTAATTCATCAAGTTTTTATTTCCTAACATTCCTATACCTCTTAATATTTTGGGTTTTAAGCCTTTCATTATACTTTGTACCATTTCTCCTTGTGACATATCTTTGTCAATTCGCCTACACAATGACTCTACTTCATTAAGTAAGACACACTTTGTTCATCAGGTTTCTGTTTACGTTTTTCAAGCATTATTCGAAGCATATGAGTTTGGGCAATGGGTTCAAATTCTAGTCTAAATTTTTTTTCTAAATCGGACCAATTAATGTTTTCAACAGGTATCCATAATATTGTCATAAAATATGGAGCAGTGCCTTCTAAAAATACGGGAATATATAGACTTTTTTCAGATTCAGACCATCCGTTAATAAGTGCAGCTCTTTGATAATTTTTTAAGAAAGAATCGACGTTTTCAGAATTATTTCCCGTGAATTTTCCGGGTTCAAAGTAAGGTTTTTTATTGTCTCCCATATTTAATTATTTGTATTACTTTTTAAAAAAAAAAAAAATTTTATAATAAATAATTTCCATTATTTTATTGTAATATTTTGTTAAACTAATTTAATAGATTTAATTAATATATTTTTTTACTAAAAAAGTAAATATTTATTTTAATAAGTATAATATCAGTTGGTTTTCTTTTTATAGTAAATAATAATACGTATATGTTATAAGTCGTAAATCGTTAATTTAGTAAGTATGTTTTATTATTCAATAAGTCACTTTTTGCTATTATTGTTTTTCTAAGTTTTATTTTTTTAGTATTAATAATTATTTTATTAATTCTTAAAATGAATAGTAAAATATTATAACTTTATATAGCTAATATAATTTTGTAAAATGTATTTGATCAATTCTCAGTTTATTTATCTGAATAAACTGAACTTTTGTTGGGCGCCACTTTGTAATAACTTAAAAAATAAAAAAAGTAAATATAAATATAATTACGACGCCTGTCGATAATTATATTTAAATCAGAAAAGAAATATAATATAAGTACGACTCCTGTCGATACTTATATTAAAATCAGAATGTTAGGATATTAAATTTAAGCTATTACCTTCCTCCAGGTGTTCGGAGGGCTCTCGAGATCGTGTATTCGAGAATTATATCAAATACACCGTACAATATAATTTTATGTAAAAAAGCATGTACAATTTTATAACTGCAATCAATATAAAATATTATATTAAATGCCTTACCTGATTCGCAGTTGTATCTGTATGAATTGTAAGAGTTTTAGGTTTTTAAATTAAATAAGGTACACTTCAAATACACAAAATTGAATTAAAGAACGCACTGATTATTGCTCGCATAAGAGTCCAGTGGTCGCTCGTCGAAATCGGTTTCTGGTACTTGAGAGGTTGTTACTCTGGTGGTTGGTGCTCATGCACTGATTTAGGGGACGACATGGATATGCCGACCAGAGAGAAGTAGGCGGTATTTATTAAAGGCTTTTTACACTACCCCGAACTAAATAACTCTTCGGCGGCAAGGACCTTTTTTTACCGTACATTTTCTCTGGCGGCATATAAGAACTCCGCACGCCCTGTGTCCCGCTGGACGCCGGTACGTGCCGATTCTTATTCATGGTCGCATAATGGATATTATACTATTTGTTGATGAAAAAGGGTTTTATTAGGGATGTTCGATTTCTACAAGCGACAGTCTGGACGTTATTTATTACTCAATAAAATTTTATTCAATTTATAATAATGGTATGTGAGCATATCATTACAATAGGTACATAAATGAAAAATGATTATGTTTGACAACATAAAATATGAATAACTAAATCGGTGTAGGTATGTTTGTACTATCTTCCTATAGTTAAAATAAAAAATACTAGGTAGGTATCTAGTTATTTGTATTAAATAAAATAAACAACATCGTAGGCAAGTAGCATGCTCGCTTCCTTTTTATAATTTGTATGCTTTAATAACATTATATTTTTTTTCTGAACAATTTAATTTTTGGGGTATTTATAGTTATTTTTTAAAACCGTAGTTTCAAAAACTAAGATTTTTAAACCATTCAAAAAGTATCAAAACTTATTATTTTTCCAATTAGAACTATACCTTTTGATATTGATTTACTATTTATAAATAAGTTTGCATTTTAGCATTTTATTCAATGATTCAATTTTATTATTTATAATATATATAATTTGTATTATATATAGATAATTGACTAATTATATTAATTTATGGTAAAGAATATACTTTATTAGGGTTTTTTGGGTATTTAATATTCTGGGTTTTGATTATACTACCTAATTAAATGGTATCCCAGCATAACCGTTTGTTATAATGCATTTTTATAACAACGTACCAGGTATACGGTGTTCAGTTATTACTTACTACGTTAGACCAGTGGTGCGCAACCTGGGGGTCGCGAAATTTTATTAGGGGGTCGCCAGTAATCACCAAATGAAAAAGTTTTATACTATGTATATTGTATATTATTTTATAGTTTTATACAAAGTAAAATTATTTTGTACCGTTGATGGCTGTGTCAATCGTAATATTATGACATTATGTCATATCTTAATGTTGCGATACATTCTATTGAACCACGCAGTATATGGGTTTTTTTAAATTGAATTTAATCAGTAATTTATTTAATCTTACGGTTATTTTGAAATAGTCCGATAGTCATGTACGAGCCGTTGAGTTGATCGTATTAATGCTTATAATTTTATATAGCTTGTAATAATTATTTGTATTTTGTATTATTTTAAACTGACATTTTTAATATTTTAATATTTTATAATATATAAACTAAAACGATATGGATAAATTTTAATTAAACGACCGATGAATAGTGATGATGAAAGTGCTATAGAAATTAAAGTTCGTAAGGTATCGGAAATGTCATCAGATGTAAAAACCAGTCGAAAAGTTAATAAAAAAGACCGTAAATACCAAGACAGTTACATCAAGTTTGGATTCACTTTCGATGTTGAAAAAGGTGAGCCAAAATGCGTTATTTGTTTAGAAAGATTAGCTTCAGAAAGTATGATATACTATATATAAAGTAAATTTAAATTACACACTTACATAATGTTGGTAGGAAGGGGGGGTCGTATTAAAAATAAATTATTTTGGGGGGTCGTGGATCAAAAAAGGTTGCGCACCACTGCGTTAGACCACAGGATGATCATGTTTGATTTATGCAATAGGATTTATAAATATTATACTTAATAATAATGTGATAATTTTTATTTTAATATTTTATTGGGGAATTTATTAGTATAGAAGATACAGATTTTATTTTTTATTTTTTATTTTTATAGACATACAACAAAACGAAAAAATTACTTTAGATAGTCAAATAACAATAAAAAATTTCCATACAAGGATTTTAATGATTTTATAGTTTTAGTTTAAGTGTCAACTGATTAAGATAGTGTCGATTCGAAACGATTTATTTTTAATAAACGTATGTAAGTATCAGAACTTACACTACACAATATATAGGAATAAAATAATAGTAAGGTATATTAATTTAGATAGGATACTTACTACAATACTATCTGAATTTTCAACCAGCAAAAGATATTAAGATACACAGACTGTATGTGTTTAGTGTATTATTCGTATGTAATTTTCATCACTTTTAATACAATTACACCAGTTTTTAAAACATATCGTTTAAAATGTAATTTTATATTTTTAACTAAAATATAAAAACACTTTAGTATTTTAAAATCAATTAAAAAATATTAAATAATATTTTTATAGGTTGAGGGTGCTGTAGCCCTCCCAAAAATTTCAGGGAAACTCAAAAATGTTATCAGTGAACGAATTACTCAAGACGTAACCACATGTATTAAAATTATAATTTGTATGAAGGTTGCTACAAAAGTCTAAAATGTTTTATACTTATTTAGTTATGCCTTATGCCCAGTATAATATCTAACTAACGAGCAATCCTAGTTAAGCTTCTCCTATATATGCTGCAGGGAAAATGAGTTTTTTAAGCTACTTATTTGGGTTTGGTCATAAACTCATAAACACATAACTATCGTCCCTCTGTATTGAAAACTGAAATGACACCACCCCTTTACTAACCAATCGGTTATTCTTTTTAATAATAAAGTTGAAAATAATAGATAGGAAACCAGGAGCATCTCTAGGGGGGCCCTAGCGGCCACCCTTCCCAAGCTGCATTTCTAAACAATTGTATACTATTGAAAACAAAATTACAAGAAAAAATCATATTATAATATCTACATTTTCTGAAAACTGTGACTGTGAATGGAAAACCATTTCTTTGGAGGCGCCAGTGTAGTATGCAATAACATTAAGGAGTGTAAAATGATAATACCCTGTTGATTAAATATAACATAATCCAATGTTAAAAATAACAATAATATAGGTAGGTAGTACTTAATTGCTCCATTGTAATGCAATGTTGTAGAACTCACAACTTGTAAATCACACGATGAATTATTTTCTTTAAATTTTCCCATTGAATTATTTACAAATCTAAAATTGTTTTTGAGCCATTTTTGTGAAGATGAAACTATTTCTCCGATTGTATTTTTGGAGCCATTAGCTAGTCTCCAAAGGATATTCCTCTGATAATATTTTGCTCTTATATAAGTGTACTGCTCTAGAAGCTACCATTCTATATATTATTTAAATAATAGTCATTGATTACTAGTTCCGCCTTCAAATTAAATGCGCAAAATTATTTTTATTTTGTTCCTTAAAAATAAGTAGTGTGCTACTATATCATTTTTTCCTTGTGGTGAAAAATTGTTAAATAATACCAATCAGTTTTCAAGTCAAAAATTTGACCTCGGAGTGCCAGAGTAATACACCTCTGACGAGGTGGGTCCTTTTTTGTTTTAATAATAAGTTACCTATGTATTTTTGTTAAGTCTTATGAATGCCCCCGTGCCGCATAGATTCTATTAAGGGGGTTCCAGTCGGTTATTTTTCTAAGAATTACGCAAATTATGTGGCAAGTACAACCGGGCCATGTCAACGTGTGCGAGTGAAAATGAACATGTGTGAGCACACGCCGCAGTGTATGTCAACGCGTCGCGACCAGAAACCATATTCTAAGAACCGGCGTTCTTGCACCCGCAGGCACATGTCAGTAAATTAAATTAGGAAATACGGTTACTTTTCGAACGAAAACATACCTCGGCTGACAAAATTGTGAGACTTAGGTTGGTGCGATTTTGATTTTGTAACAATCCTAACAATTATTAACACGTCCGCTAAAGGACGGTTGGAGAATTTTTTAGAAATATGTAATGATATGCTCACATACCATTATTATAAATTAAATAAAATTGTAGTGAGTAATAAAATAACGTCCAGACTGTCGCTTGTAGAAATCGAACATCCCTAATAAAACCGTTGTCATTGACAAATAAGTACAATACCCATTATGCGATCACGAATTAAGAAGTCGGCACGTACCGGCGTCCAGCGGGACGCAGGGCGTGCGGAGTTCTTATATGCCGCTAGAGAAAATGTACGGTAAAAAGGTCCTTGCCGCCGAAGAGAAATTTAGTTCGGGGAAGTGTAAAAAGCCTTTGATAAATACCGCCTACTTCTCTCTGGTCGGCATATCCGTGTCGTCCCTTAAACCAGTGCATGAGCACCTATCATCAGTGCATGAGCACATATCACCAGAGTAACAACCTCTCAAGTACCAAAAAACCGATTTCGACGAGCGACAACTGGACTCCTTATGCGAGCAATAATCAGTGCGTTCTTTAATTCAATTTTGTGTATTTGAAGTTTTACCTTATTTCATTTAAAAACCTAAAACTCTTACAATATTATACAGATACAACTGCGAATCAGGTAAGGCATTTAATATAATATTTTATATTGATTGCAGTTATAAAGTTTTACATGCTTCTTACATAAAATTATATTGTACAGTGTATTTGATATAATTCTCGAATCACGATCTCGAGAGCCCTCCGAACACCTGGAAGAAGGTAATAGCTTAAATTTAATATATTAACATTCTGATTTTAATATAAGTATCGACAGGAGTCGTACTTATATTATATTTCTTTTCTGATTAAAATATAGTTATCGACAGGCGTCGTAATTATATTTATAATTATTTCTTTTTCATTTTTTTAAGTTATTACAAATATTAATTTCTTCAATATACATATTATGGTTGAATAAAAACGTTGTAAAAACTGAAATCTGTGAGTATTATAATTTTGTAAAAAGTTTAAACTTTAAAAATAAAGCTTCGACCGTTCTCTGGAGAAGATGTTAAGAAATGTTATTATTTTTACAGCATTAAAATAGAACCATCTAAAGTCTCACGATCTCGTCACAGCGGAGGGTCTAAAAACGATTTTAGTCTAAAAAACACCGTATTACACTTATACGTTTTAAGACAATTTGCTGTGGTTCAAACACAAGACCTTTAAACCACTGCAAAATGATTGGCATACAAGTCCTATGATTTTTTTAAAATGGTAAAATAACTTTTGACCATGATTATAAAATATATTAAATCGTGTTAACTTGCATAATATTATCTTCAATGTTGATTTATAATTATTGAATAATACTCTATTAATACCTACCTAATATCATATAAAATGAAACCGGATGATCTACTTTTAATCCAACTAAAAATTACCATTTTCACATTTACGAGTGATTATTTATTGATTTTTTTATTTATTGCACATGGCACGTAAGATGTAACACAGTAATAATAAATATTAAAATATAAAGGTTTTTTAAACACAATAATAAATAGAATAAATAATAGTAGATCAATTAACGAGAATCAACAAAAGTATAATTTTAAATATTCAAGTCACAATATTTATCTAAATGTAGATATAATGTTATACGTCTACATTTCTTAACTATTCAATAGCTTTTTCCAAAACTAAATTGTAACACCTTTGTGCCCAATTGAAACTTCCGACTAGGAAAATCGTTCTATATTTAGGTGTTTGGTTTGTATATGACTTCCACAGTGACATTACTGGTCTTTCTTCATTTTTCACTTGTGTAGCATAAATAGTAAATACACTCTTAACCTATATTATTATGTCCAGTTCTTATTCGATTAATTAGGGTTGTCAAATAAGCTATTTGTACAGTTTTATTTAAATTGTTCACATGGTATACAGCAAAATGTAAGTATTTCTCATATATAAGTATAAAAATAAAATATTGTACATAGAATATAAACTCGGGGATGTTTAAAATAACAATCAGTTGAAATGTGTGCTTAAATTAATTAATTGTTTTTTGCTTATAAGTTATATATTCACCATGACACTGTGAATAGAAGTAATTGAAGTATTTAATTTAAAGTATTAACCCAGAAAATAATTAATAATGCAAATGTTAATATTAATTTGTATAGTTAAAAGGACGTCACACTCGCATGACAATTTGTCTTCATCTTACAAATGTACAACATACCAAAAACAGTTTTGTGCGGGAAAAATTATACTTCCTCTGTATTTACAGTAGAAATACCATAATTCCACAACGGAAGAACTTTATGTGTCTCGTAGATTTTCGATCTTTTTGATGGAACTACCCAATAATTTTTAATAACTTATTTTAATAGAATAATAACAAAAAAACCCCGTGTTCTCTAACTTATAACTTTAAATGTATTTATGTTATCCAAGTAATAAAAACACCACGACACAGATAAAATTCTCCTCTATGCGTGGTGGAGTTCCGGTAATTTTTCTACGAATACAGCGGGAATAAAATTGTCCTGTGCAAAACAGTTTTTGCTATGTTGTACAATATTGTAAGGTGGAAACAACACATGCGGGTGAGACGACGTTCTCCTAACAATTATTAAGAAATGTCGTTTTGCAAAAATGTTTAAACTTTGATCTATGTATTTGTATATATATGTATAGGTAGGTCACCAAACAGGTATAATATCGGTAAATTTATCTTCTTCGATAAACGTACTCTCAAGTTATTATATTACAATATTATAGTCATTTCGAATCTATTTCTAGGACATTGTTTTTATCATAGTTATCAAGGTATAAAATTCTCAAGTTTATTCCGGTAAACAAATTACGTTCGTGCGACTTAAGAACTTTGAGGCCAGCATAAAAATGTGTTACCTATAGAAGTAAGTGAATATGGTTTTGTAGTATAATGATTGTGCTACTGCTACGATCTTACAGCAGTTATATACTTACACACCTACTAGTTTATGCACTATAATAATAGTGTAGTTTTTATATCATAATTTGAATATGTACGTAAACTGACTATGATAAATAATTATCTATGGCCTTGACCACTATTGCAGATCATAGCTAAATGTTACGATATAGGATACCTATCTAATGTTTTAAATTTACCTATAATATTGACCTCCGTAGTTTACTATGATTTCCAATGTTTGTAACGATGATATAACTAGCGCTTATTTTACACCTCAATCAGATTTATGTTATATAAGTCATCAATAAAACGCAATTAATTTAAAAAATGGAAAGTTAGTTATGGGATGCCTACACGTGTGTAACATTACATCGATTGATACATTTTCAATCGTGATTCGTTTAGTATTCAACCTAACCTGAAAACGGCATATTTAGAAACATTTTTATCTTCGAACAAATGTATAGGTAGTTCATTGAAATGTAGCCAGTCCGTGAAAAAAAAATACCCAAATTTTAACTATAAAACAAATTGGTAAATAAATAATTATGAAATCATTATGCCAATATTACAGTGACTTATCATTCTGTAAATTAATATTTAAAAAAAAAAAAAAACTTGCTGGATTATAATGCTAATTTAATGACCATTTAGCAAAAAATTCAATTAGAACTACTGCTGTAAAGAATGAAATAAGTGATGGGCTGTTATTAGAATTTTTAATAGGTGTTCGTTTTGTTTATTTTTTCAAAATAAATCACACAATATGTAATAAATTTTTTTTTTATAAATAATAGCGCAGGTGATGAATTAATTTAAGACGTACCTAGTCGGGAATTCTGAGTGCAAAAACCATCCATTGATGAATCTTCATGGATAATAAAACTTATGTTAAAATTAATTTTGATAAAATATTATTGGCCGGTATTTGAAGGTGTAGCCGTATAGGTATAATTGATTCTGTTGCGTCTGGTTACTTCTGCATATGATTTGGATCGAGTGTGAGCAACCACAGTCTTGATTAGATACATATATAAAGGTCATATATTATAGATATTTTTTTTATCAAAACTATTTTTTTTATGATTATTTAATTAAAGTCGATTGTTAAGGTTATAAAATGTTTTAATTAAAAGTCTGAGTAAATAAATAAAATACAGGTTTCATGATAGTTTTTCTGCAATGTTGTTTTTTTTTTTAATACTTACTTACACGTAAGTAAACAGTATACATAGTTTATCTTTCGAAAGCAAATTAAATTTGTATTATAATATTATTTGGCATAATATTTTATACGTAAAAACAATTTTTTAATTTTATTAAAGGGTATATTTTAGTTAAATTTAAATTTTAAATTAGGAAATTGTTTTCCAAATCTTCAACAAATAGTTTACTATTTCAAAAATGTGTTAACTTCAAAACCTTAACTTTATATTTTGATGAATCACAAACTATACAATCAGTGTCTGGTTATGTTAATGTAGTTAATGATTAGGACAAGACAAAACAAAATAATATTTAATCCTATGTAGTTTTCATTGAAGTCCAAATATCTAATATGAATGTCTTAAATTATTTTGTTTATATTAAAAATGTTATAAATATTTTAATACTCGTTTTTTTTTACGACTATTTGTATACGTTTTTAATTTATCTACTCCTAAAAAAATGTACATGTTTTATTTTTAATAACATTTGTTCCGTACCTATATAAATGCATATATTTAAAAATATATTAAGATTATATCTATATTGAATAAATTTTTGAAATTGAGATTATTACTACCGTTGTTAAGGAACTTAGAAGTAGACTAACAAAGAAGATGTATATTTTGCGTTTTATATTATAGTATGGAAAATTGCCAAATTTCATCATTATGGCTGCAATAAAAAATTCTTTCAAATTAGTATATGAGTAACTATTTTTTTACAACTGCGGTTATTCATTGATTTATCATTATATACTGCGTACTTATGTGATATGCATTTATGATTGTATGTTTACAATATTATGGAGTAATAGAGTCTCAAAGGATTCAATTTTTTTACAAATCGACAATTCTAAAATTTTTTTAGTTTATAGTTTTGAATATTACAACTTACAAGGTTACTTTTATTATCGTTTTTATTATAATGTATTAAATTAATTACTGATAGCAAATCAAACTTGGCTCATTATTGTTTTTATACTGTGAATAATTTGAACAGGTAATAAATACTTGTTTTCAAATATTAAGACGCTCCCAACAAAGTACAAGGCTGATTTGTAGGAGTTTTACAAATACATTGGTACATTGGTACTGAATTCACTAATATTAAAATCATTAAGTAAGTTTTAAATAAATCTATTTGTTTATTAAATTGTACTACATTCATACAATTTCAATAAGCTGTTTTATTTTTGACTAAGCTAATGTGTATTGTTTTGTTCTTCCCATTGCCTTGTAATTACATTGAAATATATTATTAAATTACCTAAGAATACATTGCTGGAGTCCGATATTACGCCGGTCAATTACTAGCTGCAACTTGTGGTTCGGATGTTATTGTGACTATACTTGAAACGTTTTATTTTTTTAAAAGATTTATTTTTTCTAATACATTACAGTAGGATTATACCCACCACAATAATAAGGTATAATAACGCAATATTCTGTTTTTTTGTATCCATTTACAAGGATCTATTGTAGTTACAGCTGAAAGAAATAATAAATGAACTACCTACCGGCCACAATATGTCGCATCTAATATAAAATCATTTTAATTGTTTAATTATTGAACAGATTTAAAAACAGTTTGAGTGAGAAAACCAAAGATACTTCTTATGTAAAATTATTTTTGGTACTACTGTAACCCAAATAAAAACATAGCATTTATACCAGATCTTAAAATTTATTTTTCGAAAGAAAAAAATTACCTATATTTTGGAATTTAAATCATCGGCATTATATTACAGTATAACACGGCATCTAGTTAAGTACCATCCACCATATCGTAGTTCGTAAGTATATATAGGTTTTGAAGGTTTCAAAACACGAACATTACATACTTTATTTTACAGTACATATTTGTAATATTACCTCTAATAATAAACATGTACCTGTAAACATGCATAATTCATGTTTATTCTTGGAATATGTAATAATATGTAAAATCAAAAATAGACCATTAGTATCAGGCGAGTCATTGGTATTACTAACTGAATTTGAAAAAGGAAGCTGCAAAAAAAAAAGTCATACCAATACATATAAATTCTAATAATCACAGTCATAATTAAACATCTTAATATACCAAACATTAAACCAACTATAAAAACACCATCATTTGTTATAAAAACAATTTAATATTGTAAATAGAGTGCGTCACCAATCACGCTCACCCTATTTTGTCCTTTAATTATGCATTTTTAGGACATTTAAGAAGTTCTCTCAAGGTAATAAAGGGATAAGGACAATAAGTTCGATAATAGTGGTTAAATGGCAGTTACCCTGTGACAAATTCGAGGTGGTGTGTGTTGTATAGCAAGTCATCGAGACATATTTTCGATTTTTTTGACCGAGTGCGGCGAAGCGAGCGAGTGGCAACGCGGGTGTCACTGGCCTCAATCAATTTACATGTGGTTTAATTAACACCTCGTTGGTCTTAATGTCACCTGTGGTCTTATATTATGCCGAGGTCTTACTGTCACCTGTAAAGGTCTTAATGTCACCAATAAATGTAAATGTGGTCGTCTAATTGTCCCAACGGTGGTCTAATTGTCACACTGTTGGCTTGTTGTAGTAAAAACTTATTATTTTGAAACTATTATTGTACATTTTTAAATAGATGACTTTTTTTGAAAATGTTGATGTGTATAGATCGTGATAGATTCAAAATAAGTAGTTTCTGAGTTATTGGACTTTAAGTGCCTTTAAGGATTATAGTCGAAGTTAATGTTTGTGATAGTTTAAAAATTATACTAATAATTATTAATAATATTATAAAATAATTGTATACATTTTGAAAATTGTCCCAATATAATAAACACTACACTATATACTACACAATACTACATATATTTAAAAATATTAAGTTATCCCCAAGCTTTGAAACTGATTTTGAATACTGTTTAAAATCAAAGTCGATACCAAAATCGAAAACTAAATCGAAAAAAATCAAAACCGATTTGAAATTGGAAAAAATAAATACAGATAACCAAAACCGAAAACGAAATTGGAGAAAATATTTTCGGTTTCAAGCCCTGATAACTATAAATTATAATAATATAATAATAATACTTATACCAATATTTAGGATTATATACCCTCAGTACTGTAAGTTTAATAGCACTAATCGTTCAAATTTTGATGGCATCAACATTTTCTAAAAAAGTAGCCTGATTAATAATTTGTGGTTAAGAAAGGATGGTTCTCATAAGAAAAAAAAATACTAAACTCAAGAATTCTGAAAGTCAGAATTTACATAAAAAGGAAATGAAGGAAGATGTGCATACTTGATGAATGATCCTGTTCATTAGATGATAAATACAATTACTTTTTTAATTAACTCAACTCAAGTTTAACAAACTCTTAATACCTAATAGTGTTTTTAACTATATTATGAAAATATCCCTGTTGTATCATTAATAACTATTATTATTATGATATAAATAGTATAATGAATATTAAATATTTAAATACCTTTCCTATTTACCTTATATATTCTTATACAAGTTACCTATACATTTGGGCTGAATTAAAAAATACATTTCCATCAAAAGTTAATGCTACAGTGAAATTGTTTGATGAAAACCTAGTTAATTGTATATAATATGATATTATACAATCATGACTTATAGCTTATAATTAAGATGATTTAGATTCTGAGTGGAGCGATTAATGTATTGATTTTTTTGAGCCCGTCATCACTTTTTGTGGCAGGAAAAATAATTTAATTTTTCATTTTGGGCGTGGTTCTGGTAAACGATTGGGTCGAGGTAAAAGTAAGAGAAAATTTTTCATGAATTCTCAACTCAAAATAATTTGCTAATTTTCGTAACTTTTCAGTATTTTGTCATGATTTGATCTTTAAATGATTATAAATAAAAACTGTGACTAAAGATTTTTAATATTTTTCAAATATCATTGTAACAATATAGTAGGGGCCTTGTATTACATTTTCAAGCTTTTTTACCCAACAAATAAAATTGTACTGATATTAATAGAAAAAAAAACTAAAAAAAATGGAAACTGAAAATGTCCGTTAACAGCTCAAAAAAAAAGTCAAAATATTTGGAAAATGTTATCGTGTATAGAAAATGCAAATATAAACGACCAGTAAAAATGTTATGTTCATTTGTTTCAGAGTTACACTAAAAACTAAAATCGACTTTGTGGAAAACCAATTTTGCGTAAAAATTCCTGTTTTTTTAATTTTTCTTTTGTTTTCACGTCGCTTTTGAAAACTACTGTGAAATTCTTACTTTTGACCTCCCCAAAGTACCAACTAGATTCACTTTTCTATCAGAAAAGTTACTGTTGAAAAAAATCCAAGCTCTTTTAGTGCCCTAAAAGGTGATGACAGACAAAAAAAAATTAAAAAAAACACACATCATTGTAAAATCAATACATTTATCGCTTCTATCAGAATTTAAAATAACAATAAGAACAAAATAAAATTTCAGGAAAAACATGAATTTTACGCAAAACCAGTATCTATGAGCTATACTTGCATATTTTTACCAAATGCTTCTATTAAGATTTTATATACATGATAGTATTTTTGATATATTTGAAGATTAAATGTTGATAAAATTCTTTAAAATCATTGAAACGTGCAAATCATTTTACTAATTTCTTTTATAGAAATTTTAAGTTTAAATCTGGACGAAATTAAATAATTTAATAAATAATAACGATTTTAGTTATTTTGTTGTAATTAAAAATCATTATTCGTAGTAGGTACTTGAAATATTTTACGTACATCACCTACAGTTTATGCTCATTTTTTATTACATTTTATATTATTGCGTTTTCAAACGCAATGTTTTCGACAAATATTCATTCAACCCATTATTTTACTATATTATTAAAATAATTATTTTAATATAAATATATTAAGTAAATATGAATATATTAAATAGTAATATAGGCTGTCCGACCGTCTTCCCTTAGAATCGTTTTTCGTATTCAATGATATATCATTGAATTCAAATTTAACGTATCCATATTATTATAGTGACAAATAGGACACATATTAAGTACAGCTGATCGGTAACCATTATAGGTACCACCATTTTTTTGAATATGAATAGACCAAAGATTTTACGTAAATTGAAATACGAGATTTAATACTGTTTCTTAAAATGTATTTTTGAGAGTAATGAATTTTATGCACAACCATTTAATATAGAATATTTAAGTAATGAGTATTTCAATTCTATGTGAATTCTACGCTGGAGTGGTGAATCAATATAATTGTGAATTGTATATCCTGACTCTGTGTTCCGTAAATGCTCGTTTTCGTGGAAAATTTACTTTGGGTTCAATAGTGTTTAGGGTAAGACATCCAAATGTTGAGACTAAAACTCTTAATAAATGATTGTTACGTATACATGTTGCAAAAATATTGATAAACGATAATAGAAGAAAGAATTATAAAATAATTCCATGAACAGAGGTATAGTCATATTGATTACTGTGATAAACAATTGTACATACGGAGGTTTAAAATGTAATCATTTATTTATTTTACTTATAACTGTATCAAACTAAGCTGTTCAATAAGAAAACAATATTGTTATTTAATTTCATTGTTTTGTGTTCTTCATTGTTATTGTACAACCATTTTTAGAATTTTCAAATTTTCAAATTGTATCGGTACGTTTAAATAGTTATTCTTGTTTACGCATTTTTTTTTGATCTTGAATGCAACAGACAACAGGAGAATAAAAATATCCGATTGACGATAGGTAATGTAATTACCATTGTTCAAGGACACCAAGATACTGAATTTTCCAGATGCAAATATTCCACTTTTTTTTTACGTTCTCCACATATTATCGACAATGTATATGGTTGTATGAACCGCTCATGCTTTAAGTATCGTCTATTTATATACTGTCTGCGACCGGTGTAAGATACCAATATCCGAGCTTTTGCGATTTAATTTTGTACTCTTTTTACTTTTTAGTAATTATATTATATAATATATAAATATATATATATGACGTACGTAATTTAGTCAATTATCATTAATTGTATAGTTACATTTTTTGGTGATAAAATATCGTATCAATAATACAAAAACAGAATATGATTGACGAAGAATTCCAATACGATGTAAAAGTGATAAATGCATTTAAGAGTTATGGAGAAACTAAAGTATTTAATGGATTGAACATGAATGTGACGTCAGGTTCTATGTGAGTTATTATATTTGAATAATAATTATTGATACATTTAAGTTTTTATTAGAGGTGTACCCATGTTCGGGTATTATATTATTTTTGATTATTAATGGTATAGGAGTTGTTTAAAAATATATAATATTAAATAGACAATTAATATAGGTACCTAGTTATACTGAAATTTAAGACTGATTCGTATTTGGTAGGTACTACATTTTAAATACTAAGGTAAATAAGAAATGTGTAGGTATATAGGAAATAAATTCAATAATTTCGGCTCCGGAGATTATTGGATTTTACAATGGATATTTACTTATAATTTTATTCAGTATAGCATATATATTATATATTATAATATTATGTTATAAAACATCAGTTTTAGAAAATTAGATAATCTGTAGGATGGTCGACCATAGATCATAGATCATAGACCATAGATCGTAGATTGAATTGAGATTTAGTCTTCTTGTTTGTAGGTATACTTACACTTTGTTTTTAAAACTCATTATAATAATGTATGAAACTAAAAATTCAAATATTGGATAAATTCACTCAATTTTTTTATAATTTAAAAAATCACTAGTCAATATTGAGTAAAATAGAAATTACCTAATGATAAAATAATAAAAAAATTGCACGTTCAAAAAATCTTATGTGTACAGATACATTTTATCAAAACTATTTCTTCTCATAATATACGATAGCAATATATGCTTAATATTATAACTTGTTGCGTTTCATGTAGATTTAAATTATTTAAGTTTAAAAAAAAAAAAATAAAAATATTTTATAACAAAAAAAAAAAAAACGGAAATTTTGACTTAAATAAGTAGCTTATAAAATCAGTTTTATTTACGATATACATTTTTAATAAGACGTATTAAGAAATCACACAATTACATTATTTTATATGCATTTTGATACTCTGTAACGTTTTGAATTTTTAAGATTATTAATTTAAATATGACAAAATGTTTATGTTCTGTATTTCTGTCACATTGTTTATATATTCGTACTACCTTAATATAATTGTCCAAAATAGCTTAATCTTATAAACTTTCTTAAGTAACGAAGATCTAAAATGTTCGTTTATGTAATTATTGTAATGGTTTTTTGTATATTAGGACGTGTCTAACGTTATCTCTAAATTCATGCAGTCTGTGTAATGACTTAGCATATCCCAGATAAATATAATACAGTATTATGTACTTTGTATTTTGTAAACAATATATTATTATACAGTTGTATAGACTTGCAAAAAAATAAAAAATAAAACTATTTTCAGGAAATTAAGCTTTACGTTTATATTTTAATGAATATAAATTATTTAAATTAAAATTAGTGTTTTTTTTCATAAATGTAGCAAAGTAAAATGATGTGGTCATCACTACATTATGTTTATACTTATGTGTCCATATTAGTGCACAAAATAAAATACCTAATCGATAAATGTTAGTAAAATCAGAGTATTCACGCCTTGCCAACTCTTTAGACGAGTGATTTATTTAAAGCCTCTTAGCTTGATCGGTATACTGAAATGGTATTTCAACGAAGTGTAAACGCGGATAAACAGCTATAGTAATTATTATGTGGTTCTAATGAATGCATAATGTAACATAACAAAACAAGTAATATTTCATTTAAATTAACCGAATGCGTTTGTTGAGAAGAGATACGCTTTATATATTTATTATTTTTAGTTTAAGTTTGAAAAAATCGATTTGAAAATGATGGAGTTGTTATTGTAATTATATATTGTTGCCACATTAAACATAAAACCTAGATACAAATATCAATCGTATGAGTGCATGACCATCACAGTTTATAAGTAGGTATTGACAATATAACTATAAACTAATAAATACATACTCATCAGTGGTCATAAATCGTCATTGTCACTAAAAATGTTTTAGTTTAGTAATTTTACTAGAAAGGTAACTTTTTTTTAGAATTTTCTATTATTTTGATTGAGTAGAAATGTATTTTGATTTTACTAAAAAGTACAAATAAGAATTTTATATTTTTATATTATTTGGTAAAATGTTACACCTTATATAGCTTTAAACTATGATTTCTTAAATAAACGAACACCTTAGTGATACTAAGATAGTCTTAATTGAAAATATTAAGACAAGGTATGTAATCGATATTAATTACCGTGGTATACCTATTGCTGAGGGAATTATAACGATCTCGATAATCTTTCTCGTTTAGTTACACTTTTAATGATACATATTCTCTCACTCTTATTAATAATTTTAATTTGTCTAATTCATTTAATATTTTTTAAATTATTTACTGTACATTTGTGTGGAATAATTTAGTAAGTTGTGGCTGATAAAAACCTGTACCAGCGATGTTATGTAAAAAGATTAAAACTGAATGATGAACGAAGAATGATGTTTTTTTTTAAATAATTTAGGTAAATTTGATTCAATGTTTTTTTAATTTAAAAGTAAGGTAAAGTCCGTGACTTTAAGAATATATGTAAATGATACCAGTATCAAATTTAGTCATGTGGGCGTGCGCTGAAGAATTAATATGAACAGGAGAGGAACAAAAATAAAAGATTTTATCCCCACCACGCATCGGATTTGTATCTTCCATTTATTAGTATAATGTCTACCGCACTATCTACACAATGCTAAGTAGCACTAATAGTATAATATGAATGAATTATACGCTTTTTATAAATATATAATACAAATTATGTTCATTTACGATAATAGCCGGGGGGGCGGGTCTCAACGTACTTACCAATTTTCTTCGGGGCACAGTTGCCCAGAAGGCACAGTTGGCCTTGGACATTAATACATTTGGAATTTTATAATATTAACTATGGGTACTTGAGGTAACCTCGAGATATTGAACTGTTTACATTAAATAGCTTGTAATATTTTTGTAATAACAACGGTAATACACCTTACAACCATAATGGCTTAATGATTTAATCGTTAATGTTAAATTGAAATTTTGAAATATATTTCAGGCGCCTTGGTTATTTTACAAATGTCAGTCATTAACGATGTGCCTAAGTGGTAAATTAATTTCTAATTCATTGAATGTTATTACATTTATACGTTTTTAAAATGGTGATATTTATACACGCCTTGATGGCTTGTTGATGTAAATAAGTAATCATACTATAAACTTCCTAGTTATAGACTCAGAGATACCTGAGCGATGAATGTATTGATCTTACAATAAATTATGTGTGTGAGTGTATTTTGTTTGTTTTATATTAAAAGAAATACCTTAATTTTTAACTCCAATATCTTTTATCGTAGGAAAGTGAGCTTGTTGGTACTTTTGAGAGGACAAAATCAATAGATCATAGACATTTATAAAATTAAAGTGGAACTGGTATTTTTTTTCGCACAATTTGTTTTTGATAAAATTGATTTTCTTATTTTGCTATAGTACAAATGTTTATGCTACGATTTTATATTATAAGTACTACAATTTTAAAAATATTTTGACTATTTTTCAGCTATTCATAGACATTTCTGAATTTTGATTTGTTTTAGTTTTTTTTTTCTATTAATGTCGATAAAAAAGTTTTGCTTAGTCAAAAAGCTTAAAAATGTAATACAAGATTCCTTATAACTATAACTAAATGTTTGACGTACACACACACACACACACACACACACACACACACACACACACACACACACACACACAATTGCCTTTTACTAATATAGATTGTTATAATTTAATATTAATAATATAATAAAAAATGCAATGTTTTCGACAAAAACTAATTCAAACCATCGTGCGAGTAATATCAAATAAAATAATTAACTACTATAACAATATAAATGTATTGTAAAATATACTTCATAATATAGGCAGACTGGCCGTTTTCGCTAAGAGTCGTTTTTCGAATGCAATGATTTATCATTTATCATTGAATACTTATATTATAACACATGTATTACAGCAGCTTACTCAATGACGAGACCCCCTCGACACTTACCGTACAGCAGCCCGGTTCTTTATTCTTTCCTCTCTTTTAATATTAAATGGAATAATAATTATCAATTTTTGTTTTTGTTTTTAACAGATATGGCCTTTTGGGACCGAGTGGATGTGGTAAATCGACGCTTCTTCAATGTATAATGGGATCAATGGAATTGGATTCAGGATGTATTGCCTTGAAAGCAATACATTTAAAAGATGTGGGATATATGCCTCAAGTAAATATAGAATCTGAAGCATTGATTTTCATTGATCTTAACACTTAGTTATTTTGAAGAGTTTATGTTTGGAAAGCACACTGACCATAAGAGAAACCTTTGAATACTATGGAACACTTTACAACATGAACAAGAAAGACATCGAGATAAAAAGAAATGAGCTTACTGCATTCTTACAGTTACCAAATTTGAATAGTTTGATAAAAGATATAAGGTACCTACACATTACTCTATATTTAGTAAGCTTTTAATATAATATTACTCATTATAATTTGTTCTAAAATATGTAACCAGTATACAAAATAATCATAATTGTTTAAAATGACATTCTTGTCCGGATAGAATTTAGAAAATAATATCATATTGTATTAAATACATTCTAAGAAGTAACTATTTCGAATTTGGATCAATATTAATTCATTTTTTGTTTTAATTGCTATGAAAATTCTTATAAACAGTGGCGTTTTCTGTATTTTTTGAATGATTTGTGTTAGAAAAATTGAGTTAGCCATGGAGTGGTAGCTCCTAAAACCCAAAATTATGATATAAACGCATAAAAATCTCAGACTAGTCGTTAGCAACTTAAGATAAAGCGTTATTATTCATTCGCACAAAGTTTCTACAGCCGTAAATTTTCTTGGAGATTCATGTATAGATGTTTACAGTTAACACATTCATAAATTACATTTTAAATTTGAATTTTTTAAAACGTTATTTTGATTTTTATAAAAATGTTATATTTTCCTATTTTGCCCTATCATAATTCTGGTAAGATGAGAAATATTATAGTTATATGAATTATGGACTTTTTAATAATTGTTGTTTTATCATTTATTTTATTTTTACATTTTTTCCTTTTAGTGGTGGCCAAGGGAGAAGAGTATCTCTTGGTATTTGCTTATTGCACGATCCTAAACTTATTATATTGGATGAACCTACGGTTGGAATTGATCCTTTACTAAGACAAGAGTAACTCATTGAATAAAAAATAAGTTAAATTCGATATTAAAAATTTAAAATATGTTCTAGAATTTGGAATGGGCTTTTAAAGATGGTCGTGGAACAACATAGAACAATCATAATAACTACTCATTATATCGAAGAAGCAAATCTAGCTAATCGTGTAAGTCTCTACATTGTTAATATTTTTTTTTATATTTATGTACATGTCTTATATAGTTATATTACGTATTTAATTTAAAATATAAAGTATGACATATCAAATCAAAGTACAGTATACATCTATATTATATTCTTGCTTGAAAACCAAAATATCATAAACGGTTAATTTAGTTGAAGTAGCTTTATGTTTCCTGTTGGCACGGGAATCTAATATGAACATTTTAAGAGAGTTGGATTTAACCTAATCATTTTACATGCAATGCTTACTACTTTAACAAATCATTCCACAACTTTAAATAACATAAAATATTTAATTAGGTAATTTAATTCGTCTAAGAGGATGCACCCGTGCATATTCGTTTTGCGTTGTCTTCGGCTAACAATCTTATAACATGGCAAACTCGAGTTCAGCAGAAATAATTATCTATGTGTTGTTTTATTTAATATAAGTTATCCATTATAAATCTAAAAGTAAGAATATTACCCACGCGTTTATTTTTGTACGTCGGTTGTTCACAATATATTAATTTTTAAGCGAGTTATGATTATTTTTGTATTGTTATAATAATATATTACTATTATATTAGAATTATTCACAAAATGCTTGAAAATTAAAATGACCAACGTCCAAACACATAACATAATGTTCAACTTATTAGGTTTGTCTATAGGTTTATTCACTTCAATACCACCTCTAAAATGTGAGCTAACAACACAACAGTTTTTTCCACCAAACAAAAAATTGCTATGATTGTAAAATTATGAGAACACATGTGGGCGTGGCGTCTTTTTATTAATTTATGAATTTATGCAATACATAGTTACATCCATGATTAGTGTTCGAAGTATGTAATATTGAATTTTAAACATTGAAATTATTTTAACACAAATAAAAACACAATTTATTTTATTTTTTTAACACTATGTTCAGTGTTTTAAATTCTAATGTAAGAATTTAGTAGACTTATACAATATACATTTATAATATTTTATACCTACTTGTATCATTTAAACATTAAAATATTTAAAAATGTTGAATACCATTTTAAATTAATAATACCAAAGGTATTAGGTATACATATAGGTACCATACAATTATGAAGGTAATTTATGACAATTATATGAAATTATAAAACTTATTTAAAAATAAAACAAAATTTATTAAAATACTGAAATATTTCACACATTTGAAATATTTCGTGTAATACCTATTCTATGAATATTTCATTTTTTTAAATTTCATGAAATTTCCAAACACTACACATGATAGTTGTACAACATAATAAAAAAGCAGTATAGTAGTTTAAGAACAAATATTACTATGGTTGATAGGTTCTTAGAAATTATAGACATTCAATAAACTATAAAATCGTAATTTGTATTTGTACTGTATGACAAAGACAATAATATTTAATTCTATGGTACCTATTTAATTATGAAACCACTCTTAACTAGGTAGTATTATCTCCCAATATCTCTGCAAAAAAGATTAACTACCTAGAAAATATCGTATACCTAGCTACTATACTTAATCAGACAAAATAGGACTGTTAGTCTATTGTAAATAGATAACAATCAAATATTAAATAAAAATAATACTGTCATACATAATTTAAAATAAAAGGAAATAATTAATAAATAATAACTTAAGAATCCAGAATATTATGCTATCGTCAAACCAAACCGACAAATAATGAACGTGTTGGACATTTAATATTTAACAGTCTAAGTATTATGACGTATATATGACATGTGATCAGAACTTACTGTTTAAAATTACGAAATACACGTACGCAAACAATTTACAAGTAGGTAGTATAACGGTGTTTCGTAACTTGTTTATCATAATTTTATCAATTATCCCTTCCACGAAATATTACGTATAGAAATTTATAAAACTGTTTTAAAATAAAACTTAATAATATGTCTTTTATTTAATGTTTTAATTACTGTTGTAGATTGGTTTAATGAGAAACGGAGTACTGGTAGAAGAAGGAGCTCCTGAGGACATTATTTCCAAATATGGAGCAGATTCATTGGAATCAGCTTTTTTGACCCTATGTTCTAATCAAGATGCAAATGAAGCACCAATAGTATATTTTGATGTAAATATTAACTCATTTTAGTTACAAGTAACAACTCTATGCACTTGATGAAATTGCTATTTTTGTGAATAGGCATTGTGTTAAGGGGGCTACAAATGGTCCGTTTTTAAGGATATCGAACTAATATGAACTGTGCGTACAAGCTGTAATGAGGTTGTGTGCGTGCACGCCTATCAAACGTATAATTTCCGTAAGAACATGTATGATGTATTCAATAATGAAGTCACATGCAATATAATTTTTCTCGTTATTTTTTCGAATAGATTTTTTGTACTATTATTTATAATACTATAATTATATAATATGGTTGATTATCGGAAAAGGTTTTTAAAAGGGGTGGGTTAACAAGGTTGATGGGTGGACGATCCCCGCTTGGGCCTGGCAAAAATTTAGGCTGCTTGAAAAACTTATAAATATTATCTAACCAGCCTTATAAGTAAGGTGTATAAAATAAGCAGATATTTTAATGATATTAGTGTAGTTAGTAAAAACACATTATATACTTTATCTGCACTTGAGCACACCTAGCATGAAAACATTTATATAATTAAAAACAAAAAATAAGTATTATTTTATTAAGACATTCGAAAATGTTTCGGCAAACAGACAGAAAACCACATTATTCTAATTAATATGCAAAACAAATGTTTCAAAGCTTTCGGAATCATTGGCTAAATCGATATATATATATAGCTAGGTATATTTAGGTGCCACTTGTCCGTGAAAACTGGGTACACTCTCAGTTATCTACGTTACTCAGTACCCTATACATATTTTAAAATTTTGTCCGGGGGAGATTGATGATCCAACACTCTAGTTTCATGTCCCGCAAACAGAATTAAAAAATATCTACAGGGTACTGAGTAATATGGGTAATTTAATTATACAGTGCACCCTGTTTTCGTGCACGCACGGTATAATATAG
Source organism: Sitobion miscanthi (assembly GCA_008086715.1). Classification (NCBI taxonomy): domain Eukaryota; kingdom Metazoa; phylum Arthropoda; class Insecta; order Hemiptera; family Aphididae; genus Sitobion; species Sitobion miscanthi. Next base: position 16,457,952 of record CM017800.1, read on the forward strand.
TTCTTACATTATAAGGACTTCAAATCCTGTCTCCATCACATAAAAATTGTTGTCGCTGTCGGTTATAATTCATAAAAAATTCTATAACTGTCATATCTCGATTTGTCGTTGTTCGTTTATATCGTTATATCGTAATGTGTGCATTATTGTTATCAGTGTATTATAATATTTATATACTAGTTAAATAGGCGTTCAATTAATTATGTAAATCTGCGTGAATTACTCTCGATGAACCGCGTTGCGACTTGCGAGTGTATCTTGTTAAAAAGTGCTTTCTAATATTTAACTCAACCAAATGAAACGACAAAATTTGTTTATTTATGTGCAATCGAAGAATACTTGCCGTGGTTAATCTCAGCTTAGCTTAAATACATTATCTGGAATAACATTTTGAGAATAATTTATTATTAATGCCATAATATTTATTGCGTCAAGTGTTTTATCTGTATGGCTAAGATATAAAAAAAATTATCAATATTTTGATACTGGGTTACATGTTTTTTTTTTCATGAAGGATGTTGAATGTTCAGTATTGTTCACCAATATCCACAACAAATTATCACCTTAGGCCTATGGGAGATCATACATGTGTATATATATAAAAATATACTATGTAAACTTATGGTTTTTATACTTTTTGGTTTCCATAAATAACACGTACAAACCTAAATTACTTAAATGGAATAGTACAATAAGTAGGTAATATGCGTATATTGTAAACACTTACTGACCTAACAATACTTAAAAATAAATTAACCCAATAAGGGGCCTGGTGAGGCGCGGTGGTCGGCCGCAGTCGCTAATGAATACTGTGGTGACGCATCGTCCGACGTCGCTAGCTCCCGGATGGGTGACCACCTGGGTTTTTAGCAACAAATCCACGCTCTGCACATACACACGTACTGTTAAAAACCAACCGTACCCCTCCCCCCCCAAAAAAAAAAAATCCATAACCAAAACCGTAACCCTCCCCTACAAATTATAATGGACCAAGTTACCGAAGCTTTAGACTAGGTAATAATAATAATAATAAATAATAAAAAAATAACCCAATAATTATCAGAGTTACTTACTATTTTTCAAATGCTGCGTATTTTTACCATATTATGCTTTTCAAATTCAATTTAAATCAAACCGTTTCAAAAATGTTTGTATTATTAGAAATTTCCTACAGAAGTTCAAAAAACGGATAAGATGCAGTCAACAAAATTAATGGACCCTGGTAAAAAAGTTGATTTTGTAAGAATTAAAGCTTTGCTTAAAAAAAATATTCATGCATTATATCGTGATTACTGGTAACTATAGTTGAAGTTAATTGTATTTGAATATAAATGCTATGATAAATTTGTATACTAAATTTTTATATTAAATATATTTTATAGGTTATTGTTTACCGTGTGTCTTCTTCCCATCATACAAACCACCAACTTTTGTAATAGTATTGGAGGAAGTTTTAAACGAATGGAAGTAGCAATACAAAATGATGAAATTAATATAAGTGATTGCAAATATTTTAACTCCGGTAAATGCATTTTCGATAATAATACAAGTCAAACAATGAGTTGCGTTGCTATAAACTATCTTGCATCACTTGACTATACATTAGTAAGTAGAAAACAAGGGGTTTATCATAAATCGTTTATGAGCTAAACATTTTCAGTGAGTTTTATAATGAGCCAATAATGTTCTAGTGGAATAAATAGGTTCATTTTTAGACGATTAAATAATGATCATAACTGTGTTTCAAATAATTGGGCAGGTAATTTAAAGTGTCAATTGCATACTTACCAATTATTTATTTAGGTTGAAGTCAAAGATCGTTATACTGGTGAAATGCTCGTGAACAATAGAAAATTTTTAGCATTTATACATTTTCCAAAGAGCTATACCCAAGACTTGATCATGTTTATTGACCGTCGTGAGGACTATGGTATGGAATCGCTGGCGTACATGCATTTTGCCAAACATAGTATGTAATTAAAATTTTATTATTTTTATTTTTTTTACAATTTATTTTATTGTTAGTTATATTTTATATTACCTATTTGTAATTTTAGATATGTTGTTTAAAAATCAAATATTGTTGGATGTAACAAATGCAATCCATTATCTAATACAGACAACTTTATATAGTTGCTCCAATAATCCAAGAATAGCTACTTTGCCCATGGTAAGATTGACCATTAGCTTAGAATTTAAAAATATATACTCATCATACAATTATCTAATCAATTTGTAAGATACGTAGTTGGAGTCTGGTGCGTCCACTGTCCACATAATCCGTATGTTCTTGTTTGGCGTTAACTTTTGAAATTATGTTACTTATTTTAACTGTTAGGGCGGTCGAGTATTCGAGTACTTGTACGTGCAAGTTATACTTAAGATAATTAAAAGTGCTTAGCGAACCTGTACAAATGTCAATAGTAGGTCCAGGCAATATAATGGCTACATGGATTCCCTCGAGGAGTGCAATGTATTCCTCTGTATTAGCTAGATTGTAAGATGAGGATATGTCATGGTCATCTTTATGATAGCAACACCTGAGTTGGTTTCGAAGCATTTGTATAGATTTGAGAGTTGGACGGTGAAGACACCAACATTTCGTTGAATAAGTTAACTAATACCAAATATTATTATTTTTAAAAATAATGATGTATGGTAGTATGAAACTTTTGGAGTAATTGTTCTATCTAAAATTTAATTTAAAACAAAATATATATTTGAATATAATACTAAAAAATAATTTTGTTTGAAAAGTTCATCATAGTAAGACCGTTATAGTTTCTCAGAATTTAGAATTATAAATATAGGTATAAATTGATCATTTTCATCGTCATTATAATCCATTATTATATTTCATCAACAATTTAAAATAATGATATACCTAATTATATTAATATTTTGTGTGGATATCGATTAAAACATAATTATTTGGAAATTATGGTTTTATTACTATTTCATTTTTACACAAATTTGTTAAAATGTACACTTACATAATATATCTGTATATATATTTTTTTAGGAAATCAATATATTATATGGAAAGGATGTGAAATATCACGGTAACAGTACAGCGGCGATTTTCCTAGCAATGTAACTATTACTATTATCTTTAATTAAACTAATAATTGTTCATACCAAAAGTCAGTTGTATTAAAATGTACATTTATTATATTTACACATATTTTTAACCACTCTTAGTAAACGTTAAAAGTCATGATTTGTTTCTGTATGAATATTATTTGATGACATGCAATTGTTTAAATGTTTCTTGATTACTCATATTTATTTTTACCATGTGTATTAATGATATCGAAACTAATGATTTATCAACATTCTAATAGACTATGTCGGGTGATTAAAAAAATGTAGAAATTATTTACAAAATGATTACAAATAAGCTTACTATTTTTTTTACGAGTTTTAAAAGAAAACGGTTTTGTTTTAGAAAAAAAGTTGAAATAATGAAATAATGCCGAACAAATGCCTCTTTAAAAAGTTGTGTTTTTAAATTGTCCAATATTTTTTAAGAAAATTGAAAAAGCACACAAAACAATTGAAAAATTTTTATTTAACCTTCTAACCACTCTAATTTATTCTTTGAATACAATAGTTCATTAATGTCCCACATACATTTCAACTCTAGTATCTTTAATATTGTTTAATGTTTATTATTATTGAATAAACTATTTACTATATAGATAATTTTTCCATCACTTCATGTATAAATATTTGGTATTTTAGTTAGCGATTACAGACATTTTATTTCCCGAACGAATCAGAAATGTTTCACATTATGATACACATAGTCGCAATTTGGGAGGAATGGCTTATCCTAGTGAAACTTCCAGTTTTTAAATTAGCACTTGTATAACTTATACCATCTGTAGACTTACTAAAATAAAATAAGGGACCTCAGAGCTATTTCATTGAAATTGTGCCACTAATAATTCAATATAGGTATAAAAATTATTAAAATTAAAAATGTATGTTAGTGGTACATAATAGGTATTAATGTAGGGAAGGCGGGGCATTACCGTATGATGGTTGAGCTTCCATGGTTTATAAATCATGTAATTTTTAACAAAATGCAACTTTTTAAACTGATATACATAGAAAAACTTAAGGTCCATAACTTTTATTTGAAACTTTTTTACGTTTTTTTTTTTAAACGTGTTTAAATTGTGTTTTACTTTTTTTTGAAAAAATACGATTTTACCCCATACCTAGGGTAAAACCGTATGTCCTTATGTATTCCTGTGCTATAATCATACGATGTTGCCCCAATACGACTATTAAAATAAATCGAGCTTTATAAAAACTTTAAGTAGATAAATTGATGTATCCAAACTAGAAATGCAAATTACACTTAATAAGTTATTGAATAATAATAAAAAAATATCTGTCCAATTTTTTTAAATACAATTTTTTATTTGTTAAATATTTTCAAAATATATTTTAATAATTGATTGTAACAACATAAAATAATTTTTTTTCCAATATGTGATATCAAAACACGCGCATTATCATATTCAACAAATAAACAAACAAAACCCTTCAAATCCATTCTGTTTTCAGTTTTCCTCCATGATATAAATTATACGGTGTATCCAGCTTTCCCCTATTATTGTTTCGTCGCATTTAAATTGGTACCTAGAGGCTAGAATGATCGGGCTGAACAGTTATGTATTTTTAATTATTTTGCTACCTATTCAACATAGAATTACTTAATTTAATTTAACAATATCTATCTTTTCAAATTGAATGATGTGCATTTTTCATGTACTGATATAATAGCGTATACAAAAATTGCTGCTTTTAGATTAATTGTACATTGAAATTATACACCTAATTGTTACACATAAGTTTCGTTTGAAAATTCGAAAAACAGTAAAAAATAGTCAAATATATAAATAGATTTATGTAAATGGTAGTGTTATAATATTTATATTTATTTATAGTTTACAAAAAAATAAATAAATATTTGTATATCCCAGTTATTATTTTTAGGGGAGCGTTTTATTTTAGTAGTATTTATTCAGTAAGCATAATGCTATCAGAAAAAATGGATGGAATCCTCGGTCGATCTATGTTTGCAGGTAATTTAGTTTGATAATATTTTAGCATCGGAAATTATTTAAATTTTAAATTAATTTTTTTTCAGGCGTTACAATATTGGAATTGCTTATTTCAATGTTTTGTATTTCAAATGTTTTAATTGTGGGCCATTCATTTATTTCTATTTTTATTGCTTACGTATTATATCCGAACCCTATTATCCTATCCAGTGGTCTATTCATGTATGTCATACTGGTGATAATTATGTCATGGATAGGATTTCTCTTTGGTGTGTATTAACTATTAAGTAAAACAAAAATGTATTAATTTATTATGTTGATAAGTATAATATTAAAAGCTATTCATTATTATTCACGTCAATGAGACGTATACATATTTACGCACGTTAGTACTACATTTACAGTTATAGCAAGACCAAATTTCAATCACAATTACTAAAACATTTTAGCATTTGACATTTCCCTTTCGAATATTAACTAACGTTTAACTGTTTATAACTACATACAATTATTTTTAAAATGTATTATTTTTTTATAGCATCAACTTAAATTTGTATGTTGTTTAATCAAGTACAACTATCGTATTCGTTTCTTATCTGTGTTTTGTAAGAAATTGATTTAAGGTGAACTTTTCTTCCACTTTTTAGGACTTTCATGGCCACATGGGATTTGACAATTTTTTATCGCAAAGACGTGTGACTTTACGTACGTTCGTTACGGATTTCTAAGATTCTTAACCGTAGTTTATCTTTAATTACATAAAATATTCGGTGACTCATGCACACTAATGATCATTCATCACACGCACAGTCACACAGCACTCATGATGGATAAAGAAATTTTCCTAAATTCGACCCCTTAAAAATGGTTAAATAGTTTCAAAAACATATCTATATGATTCAATATTTGTCCGTGCTGGTAGCACGCTTGGTTTTTTTTTGGAAAAATTTTACTCGATTACTTAATGCTGAATTCAAGTAGACAAACGACTAAAATTAACAATATGCATGTTATTTTCAAATATAATTTATATAATATTAGTTTATTATACATTATAATATATTATACTCATATTACATATGCATACGTACCTAGTTTTTAAATTCTACTTACCTATAATCTTATATATTGTTATTTTTATAATTTCATGTCTCACAGTCTATAAAAAAATATAATTAAGTATTTTTTTTGCTTATAGGTCTACTTGCTGCCGGATTAACACCAGCTAAAGCTTTTGGTGTTCATATTATGAACGGCTGGGCTCTATCTCAGATGTTATTATCGGGTAAATAAGCAAATCTTGTCGTCATTGTGAAACAATAAAAATGTAAATAATATTTTTTATACTGTTCATAGGTGGGGTATGGCCAATTGATGGACAGGCAAAGTTATTGAGAGCGGTATCTGAGTTACTTCCTATGCGGTTAGCCGGGAAAACGATGAACGACATTGCATTGAAAGGTTGGACGATGGATCATCCATCGGTCATAATTGGTACCACAGCGACGTTTGCCCATGCCATATTATTATTATTACTTTTAATTGGTCTAAGTAAAGTAAAAAAGGACATGTGGGTTATACATAAGTAAGAGCTTTGGACTCAATCAAATATTTATCGTATTTGTTATTAAGATATTCGTCACAATTGGCCGACGACTGAAAATGGTTACTGAGAAATACTATAAGGTCGTAAAATATAATAAATTCTTCATGTTTAATTATTTTGAGAACGTATGGTACATATTATATTAATTTGTAAACATAAGTTTCTATAAAATACATGAGAAGATTACATTTGGTTTGTGTGATTTAATTAGCTGTTCAGATATTAAATCGGTATTTTAATTTTGTTATATTATGTATGTTATTTAATACATGTATATGCCATATATGTTAAGTTTTTTTCCAATAGCACGTAAAGGTTGTTGTTGAAAATACTGTTGCTACTCCATTTATGTTTCATATTTTTTAAGGACGTATATAGGTTCGTATAAATTGAATAATATTATATTATCTTTCTAAATAATAAAATAGTAAAATAATACATATTTTTATGGTCAATGTTACATATTCACCATACACTCAACAATATACAATATACTATGGGTATATCAAAATTAAAATACAGACTATACAATTTCTAGTCTATATTTTAATAATATTATACCTACGTAATAACAAATAAATATGCAAATAAAATATTACTGTTATACTATAGTCATTGGTAAAATTATGAAACATAGAATGTTGAAGTTTTAAATATCCATTCAATTGCACCGAACATGTTCAAAAAAATATCAACTCGGGTTGTATTCGAAACTATCGTGTATAGTGTATATCTGATACAATGATACTAGTTAAGTATTACATTTAGGTAACTAATATTTTATATGTAGGTAGTAGGTACATACTTGCGTCTATAATTTTTTGCCACGAGTATTGTTATCTTGTGAAAACTTTTTTTCTTTACTAATCTGTTATTAGGCACCAACCGTGTAGATATTATACAACGACTGACACAAATAACTGTTCCGAGAGCTGATGATATGATCCTTAACAATAGAATGTGTATGTTTTTCTTAGTTGGATTTTTTTTCTATTTTTCTATTAATTATGTTACTTACCATTTGTTATCATTTTCACTGTCAAAAATAAACATAATACATCAAGATGAGCCCCCTCATCATCATGTGAAAAATACAGTTGGCGCTGTAGCGTGAACATTATTTTAAACACGTATCTGCCTTAGCCTATCCGTATTGTACTTGTTTGTTTTAATATTATGATATAAGTATAATTAATATTACTTATATTTTTATTAACAGAGTTAAAATTAAATGAATACCTAATAAATTGCTTTGGTGTATACTAAGTAACTTTTGCATTTATTTCAGGAGTCTTTATATTGCAATTACTATGATCGCGTCGCAGGCTCCCGGATGATTGACCGGCTTAGATCATAATCATAATATGCTAATATAATATGATCTAAGGTGACTAGTGAACACCCGGGTGCTTTGCAATAAATCCTTGCCCCACACATAAACACGCGTTCCAACCGTACCCCCCATTAAAACCCAATGTTGTAGAGGGTAAAAAAAAATAAAAGTTGATCGTGTTAACGAATAAGTAATAGTACTGTTGTCTGTTGTGTTTTCAAATAATGTGGACACTTGAGTAAATATGTATATATATATTTACACTACCTTTTATATACTTAAATGGCTATCGAACGATTGAGAACACTCAAAAATAACAAAGAACTTACCGCTGACCCAAACAAAATCCAAAAAAGAATACGATTGAGAACGAATTTACGTGCAACGTTGCCCCATCATTTATTTGGCTATCGAAACATTCATGGCCGTATGCATAAAATAAATATTCTTGAAAAAAGTCATCAATTACTAAAATATTGTTAGAACAATTACAATATTCATACTAAGGATAATAATCCTTAAATATGGTTTTACAAAAATATTAACTATATGTAATATTAGATGCAGGTAGTATTCGTTATACTTCAATCATTTTTACAAATGATTTATATTGATGGGTCATTAGCAATTACTAACTTTTTTAGATCATCTTAGACCCCAAATCCACTTAACCTATTGGCTATTGCCATAGGCATAGACATATTATTCTTAGTACCTTAACTCTAACTATCGTAGCTATTTTCAATATTGTTTTTGCTTCTGACGAGTTAGAATTTTAATAACAATTAACATAATATATTGCTAATTCAATATCAACAAATTATGGGGCTCAAATTATCATTCAATTAAATTTGGCAATGTTGAAAAAAAAATAAAATATCGAGCGTTCTCGATCATGTTACCAAAAATGCAGTTCTCAATCGTATTTTACCGACTTAAATTACTCCTGAGCACCCGAAATACCAAATTAATGTAGGGAGTCCAATAATTAATAGATACATAGATATAGTTAATATTATATACGAATTGGGAATTTAACATTTTACATTATATTTTATATAAATATATTAAATTGTTCTTAGATAGAAAATATTACCTAGTTAAATAGTATAAACCCAAAAATTTCAAGTTTTATTTGATATCTGGAATGTAACTTATATTTTTGAGAAGTCACAAAACCAAATTAAAATTTATAAATTATATTATTGAATCTTAAATTATATAAAATCGAATTTCAGATTTTATACAGAACAAAGTAAACTAATGTTTTTATGATTATGTTATTTAGCATTGAGTTTTTAAAAAAATTTTCAGAAAATGTAACTATAAAGTATAAAGTTGATTATCATTAACGAAATATTTTTTAGTTGTTTGATCATAGTTCAGAAAATCATAAACATCTACTTATGATATTATTATTTTGTTGATTATAATTTGGTATTATAATTATATGTACTAATATTTTAATCTAAAAATAATAAAATACATTTAACCGAAAATATATAATTTTGTTAATGATAATTATTGTTAATGTGTGTTTAAAATATAAAAACATAGTTGAAATGTTTCAAGCACCCACGAATAATATTTTTAAATTACAAAAAAATAACTTAACTTGTTATTCTTCGTTTAAATATATAATTTTGTTTAAATGTTTATAACTATAATCTGTACTTCTATAATTCTTATATTTTTTGGCTATAGTATGGATTTAGGTAGGTATGGACTATTTATCAAAAACCTTGTATTAAACTATCAATCCTTAGCCAAAAAAAATGTATTTTTTTGTTTTGCCCGACGCTTTTGAAAAGTACTGGGAATTTTAAATTTTGATCTCCGAAAAGTAGTCTCAACTAGATACAATTTGATATAATACAATTTTAAATTACATAAACGCGATTAAATTCAAACAATAATAAATACTATTACCTACTAGAATATAATATAATTATTTTAAATTTTATTTTAATTAACCACGGTTTAACGAGGGAACATCCATTCCCTCGTATCCACATCACTTATTTATAATAACAATTAACAACAAATAATCCATCACCAAGGCGTGTGCCCTGTACGCATAATTGAAGGCTCTACTCTTCATAATTCCGACTTCAGCGCACACAGAACAGGACTTATCTACCATACCTATACTATATAAGAGGCCCTTGCTGTGCCACTAATTGTGCTGTCTTTTCTTCCTCTTCTTTGAGTCCAAGTACCAGAGTTCCATTTTTCCTTTGATACAGTCTTAATAATAAAGGTGTACTTTGTCGTTTCCCGTATGATGACATTATTAAAAAAAGTGGTAAGTAGAAATGTAGCTTTATTTAAAAAAAAAAAAGGTACATTTAATTTATTAGTTATCATATTGTAATAGGTTATTACGATCGCGTGTTGAACGAAATTACTGAACATTAAAATGTATCAAACTGCGGTATCATATTTAACTAGAAAGCATAAATATCTACATGACTACTTAAATTAATATTATTTCACTGTAAACAAACTGTGGTGTTTGAATGCCAAATTATATATATGGAAATTAGATGGGTAGAGTTCCGACATAAAAAACACCCAGACCTGGTACTATTTATAGACTAAACATGTTAATATTGATAGCTATAACCTTAGTTGATTAATAATGAATAGTCCCTCAAACAACATTTTTTGTGTTCAGAAGCCATTGTTTATAATATATACCTTATTAGGCTATGGCTAATACACGGACTTCGGCGTCACTAAATAAGTAAACACACCAATACACCATCGAAAAAACCAATAACTTTCTGACGGCTGCCATTAAACATTTAAAATAATAATTTAAACTCCAAGCATATACTTAAATTATTGTTGCCAAGGTGGAGTAGAGACTACTTTTATATTCGTCATTATAATTTATCATCGAGTCTTAAAAGCAGATTGTTGTGTGTTGAAGACTAGACTGCACAAAGTAGTTACTAAGTAAGTAGAAATAATCTTAACATTTCAAATTACTCTTAAGAGGTAAGAATATATCAAAGTGTTTTTTAAAGTAGAAAATAGAAATATTAGTTAACAGGTATTATGAGCCCAAAAGTTTCGATTCCACAAGTTTTGAGTTGAAGATAATATCCGGTAAGTAGGTACCTAATATATTTGAGAAGTCATAAAACCAAATTAAAATTAATATACATACCTATCATATAGATTGATTTTTAAATTATATATAAGTTTAAATTTCAGAGTTTATACACAACAGTGTTACAAATGGTTTTGATTTTATTTTGGATTCTGAGGGGAGCGATGAATGTATTGATTTTATAATGAAGTGTGTTTTATTATTTTTATTTTTACACGATAAGTAGTCAAAATAAGTAGTGTTATATACATGATATACATTACATTTGTATAGTTATACCTATGTAATACTATTATAAGTTACTTACACAGTTACAGGTCTTCCATAATAATATAAATACTTGCAATTTTTACAGAATATAAAGTAGGTAACTCACATCATATTGTTTATTTACTTAATAAATTATAACTATTATCAGTGATTACCGTTCTAAATTTGTTAATCAATATTTTATAAAACAAATTGTGTTCATACCATGTAACTTTAATAATTGTTTTAGATAAGTACTAAAATTATTAATTTTATGATAAAATTATAAACTATATAAATGTGATTCAGTTTGAAATTTAAACAATAATAAATGCCAGGACTATGTAGGTATGCAATAGTTTGACCTTATTATAAAAAAAAAAGAGTTAGCAGAAATGCAGATTTATTTGAACAAAAAGACTTTTCATTTGTTAGTGCTCACTAGTATAGTTATCGTAATAACTGTATAGTATCTAAAATAATGTTCTTAAACCTTAACAATTTTGGAGGAACTTTTTGAATTCTCCATGATTAATAATGTTCACTGCTCAAATAAATAATAAACTCATATTAAATAAAGTAATATTTTTAGGTGTTTACATTTCAAACAAAACGTATATATATATAATACAGTAGAATACAATTGTTTACTTTACTATATATTACTATTTCAATCTCAATTCTCGTATTTTCAATATTTACCAAATAATGTAGGTACTATGTGTAAATGTTAATTTAAATTAAGTAATAAAAAGGCTTATCACTTTTATATATTATATTAATTTTGACCATCGCGTGTCAAAATATTAAATTGTACCTACGACAATGGCGAGAAGTTGGCCATTTCATTTGCGGGTAACATTTTTTTGGCATAAGTGCTCAACCCACCTACAAGCTAGCATTTGATTTATTAGACAAAACGTATTTATACGTTCATGTACATTAATCTAATTTGGACTGTTACTTTTTCATCACTCACCGCATAGCGTGATTTCCACTTTTCCATATATTGGGAGGGAATGTTATATTGTTTGGCAAGGACGGGAAGTGAACTATTTCAGACTCGTGGTTGACGTTTACGGTACAATCCACATATGCTATTTTTTTTTTATCATACCTCTGCCACCTCCAAAAACGGCTTTATAAATCATAACAATCGTTTATATAGTGATAAAATGAAATATTCTTGCTGTTTTTGGTATGTAAATGCACCAAAATGTTTCATATAGAACAGCACGGGAGTAACCTACCATTAATTTGTGTTTGATATAATAAATAAAACGTATCGTATTATACGTATAAGTGACGTGGGCAGGAATTTTGTATGACGTGAGGAGGGGGCACTATAGAGTTCTTGTAAAATCATTTTTTGATTTTATATTTTAATTTGGACTAAAATAGACACGGTGAAAGAGGGGGGGAGGGGCTATGGCTAACCTCCGATGTACGTTCACATATAATACTATATTGATCTGATTTGTAGAGTAACTTTTCACCTGCTGCGTAGCCCGAAAATTTTCAATTTACGGTCCACCGGTCAGAAAAAAAAACATTTACTGTCCGATGGACAGAAACAGATTGTTTTCCAACGCTTCGAACGACATCAAAAACGAAGCTCCAAGTGTAATCAGGACAAAAATAAAATCGTTGCGTTTAATCGTTTTTAATATTCGTTTGCAGAAACCGGTGTGGAAATTTACAGTGTCCGTGATGACGACGACGCCGAGGGCGACTGAGTTTACCGCACCGGCATCGGAAGACCTGACCGTCGTGGACAATATGCTGTTCAAAGCTATATGTTTACATCAAATACTTGACCTTACCAAAGGCGGTAACCGATATTACCAGATTGGCGTTCGCGGTGGTTATGTGATGGGTGTCGCTAAGCGTGCAGATCACACAGTCGGACGGCCTTTACTTCGCAGTCGACGACCTACAGCGGTTCGCGTTCACTACCGCGATGATATCCAACGCCTTGCTTTGCCTGTCCGAGGGACGCGTATCGGTGGCGAACGCGGACAGGCTGCGCGCCAGCCTGCAAGTGGCCCGGGTAAGAGTTCACGTCGTGCGGCGCTCGGAACCAACGCTTGATGCGCCGGTGCCGGGCCGTGCTGTCCGCGGTTCTGCGCACGTTCGCCGTGCTCAGCCGGGCCACGCGTTTCATCTGGGCGTTGACGCCGCCGTTCCCGATGGACGAATACCTCCAGCTGACGAATGCCGACGGCACCGTCTCCCGTTACCGTCTTCAGCGTGTGGTTACCGGTGCCGGTAACCGTGTACAACCGGACGGTCGTCTGGTCGCTCGTCTACGCGGTCGAGGTGATCGCGTGCGTCGCAAACGTGTTCAGTTGGTTGCCGTTCGACAGCCACGTGGTGACAATGTGTTCAACGCTCAGTTCCACACTGTGACGGCCAGTTGTACGACCATCGGCCACCGCGGTGTCTCCTTCCGATCACCGTCACCGCACGCCTCGGAGGGTTCGTACCCGGTCGATTTGTTATATTTTACGATCGGGGGGTGGAACGGTTCGAAAACCAAAAAAAGAGTTATTCCTGCATTTCAAATATCCTGAGCAGTTATCGATTATTTCCAGCGTAAGACTGCAGACTGTGTCCGTTTGTATTATTTGTGTACGCGGTTTATGATATCATTATTATATAATATTTTTTTTTTTATTTTCAATGATTGGAAAGTATTGTAACTAAATTTATTTTATTTTAATTACATTTTGTAGATTTAGCAAATTTGACAGGCACTAATGCAGAGTGAATCTCTCAAGTTGTAAATTTATTCTTAACTTGCTAAACTTAATAGGTAAATACTTTTGAAGACAATTCTCTTCTGAATGTACGTGTGGGAAGTTGCCCCCCCCCCCAAAATAAAAACCACTTCTAAAATTCTTTCAAGTTGTAACATTCTTTTTTAACTTGTAACTATATTACTGGTTACCAATTTTTTAAATGTATAACCTTTAGTATTTTTAGCTTTGCCATTTTTAGCGATGGCCCATTGTATTTCAAAAGAAATTTGCACTGTAAAAACAATAAAAATCACACTAAATAATATTTCACATGGTGCAGACCACTCATTAAATATTGACCATTACTAGGTATACATAATATTACGGCGAAACTATTAAACTAAAAAGTATGTTACTAATATCGTATGATAATTGATAAGTTATATATAATTTTGAGTGATTTATTGCGTATTTTATGAGGAGTTATACATGTATATTATGGTGCATTAGTGTAATTCATGAAATTGCTGAGTTCGTGAACTCGAATCTATTGTGAGTCAATCGATCATCTCTATAATGTGCTGGACTACAGTGTTATCAAATAATGTGTTGCCAAATGTATGCATGCAATTACAAGTTGTTTTAGGTGCTTTAATTGAGACGAGCGCGAGGGAGGGGAGGCCTGAGGGGCTGACAAATTTAACGAATCACTGTAACAATGAAGTTTAGAATATTAAAAAACAGTTATAAATTTCATTCTAAAAAGTTATCGCTAATTAATTAGTATACTGTGCGAGTTTCTGAAATGGATGTGATGAAACAGCAGTCCAACAGGCCACAGTTACACAAAATAGTCACGAATATTGTTGTATACCTACATTATTTATGTTAACTGTTCTAGGTACAAGTGATGATAATAATACATTGAATTGTTATGATGAACTGATGAACCACATAAAAGATAATCAAAGTATAATAAAGTGAGTGCATAATAATGTATCATTCAAATTTCACACGATTACAATAATTATAGTTTGATTGAAATTCTGTAATCAAAAAAGTTGTACTCAAAATGTAGCGGATCACATATGTGACACCGTTACAATGTGTACGCCCCAAATTTAGATATTGCTTAAAAATATATTTTAATACAACACATAGAGCACGCAATGGTGGTTTTTAATAATTAACATTTTATGAATGTATTATTCTCATCATAAGAAGCAGCAAGGATTGAGAACTATGACTAATAACTTCTATTTTTTATTTTTCAACCGCATAAGATGTATGCTGATTTTTTTAAAATTATTCAACCTGTTCTCTTATACCAAATAATTGGTGGATCGTATTCTGTAATAACATTAATATTTTCACTTCCCTGGTAAGCGTTTATTTTTTACCAAAGATATTATGTTTCATAAACACATTTTAAAATCTATTCTTTTTTTTTTATCAAGACGCATCTTATGGGTTGATCAATTATATCCATACCAGTTTTAAAAGTATTTTTTGGTTTTTTATCAGTTACTTTTGAGCTCTTTATGTATTGTTATGTATTCAACCACATAGAAACTGAGGTAAACAAACAAAAAATAAATTACTCAAATTGGATACTAAAACTCATTTTGTTTAAAAAATATCTGATTGAAATGTTGAGCATTTTTATTGACAGAAATGTAATACAAATTTTGGATTGCAAACTGGACTGCAATGGATTTAAAATTTAAAAAGACATTGTTGTTTGCTATGGACACGAACTCATCTCACAGGCGAGTGATGAAAGTGACCACAAGGTCTATCATAAATCTAGAAATGTTCACCAATGTAAGCACTTATAAGTTATATTAGCTGATTACTATTATTTTAATAAACCGCCATTTATAAGTATTTTATACAACACAAATATAATACAATATAATATTGTCTTATTATTTATGTTTTTTTACGCTTAACTTTAATTTTACCTACAGATAATCATGAATATTCTATTACAATTTAAAAATGATACTAAATCGTAAACTGACGATTTTCAGGTGATGAACATGTCATACTCAATAGTGTCTATACTATTAAATTCAAGGATCCAGAAATGAAATTAATTTTTTTTTAAATGCAACTAATGACAGCGAGTAAAATGTTAGATAATATTAGTTAAATCACATAGTATGTTTAAAATATAAACATCTAATTATTTATTTATTTAGTAATAGAATTGTGAAACTAACGTGTTGTAGATATTATTATATTAAGTGTGTTGGAGCCAAAAAAAACAGGAAAAACTCTCATAAGGAGTCTGATTTCGTTTATTTTTTTTTTTATTTAAAATAAGAGAATATTTTGCAAATAGGTTTAAAGCTCGATTTTCAAAATTATATTTATAGAAGCTAAAATATGTATTTAAATCATTTATAATACCTATAAGTTAATTTTCAAACGTATTTTTCTATTACTAGAAAATAAAATGAAAATTTGAACAACGAGGCATGAGAGTTTTTCCTGTGATGTAATTTTTGTTTATAATATAATACACCGAATAATATTATAACCCATATCAACCCCCTCCCCACTTACAGGTATTTAGCAGTAGATTAGTGGAAAAGTATTAAACAACTAATATATAAAATACAATTTTGAAATGTTATAATATAATTTCAGACAACTTGTAGAACCGGTTCCGACACCCTTAATGATATAAATTTAATATCATTTTTGTTTTTTGAAATAATAAATTGGTCTGACGTATAGTTTTATGATTATAGAAAATAATCATTATCTTACTAAATGAAGGTTATAGTAATTATATGTTTGAACACGTCTTATTGTAATAAATTAATTGTTGTGTAGTTAGTAGAATTATATAAATCTAACACAACATGCGTACGCCGTAGGCACAAAACCTATAATATTAAAAAAATACTAAAGATGAGTTGCCTATGCACTACTCCTTAAAATTAAGTCCGCGACCCATTTTTGAGTATGAATACACTTGGGTATATGTAATTCATATTAGTTTATATATTTTATAATATTTATTTTAGTATTTGTTTATTATACTTGGGTAGTCTTAAAATAATGGGTTATTATATTATTAATACCTATGTATTTATATGGGTGTGTGGTGTGCCACCTGCTATTTTACGGTTAAACCAAGTATAACCATGACTATTCTGTATTGACACATTTTAATTATCGAATTATTAAATTATTGTTTTGAATGCTCAATTATTATTATCCCTGTATTAATTTTAGTCTTATATTTTAAAACTATCCTATCTGACTGTTTTTTTTAGATTCTGAACAGGCAACGAATATATTGATATTTCAATCATGTGTTTTTTTTGTTTTGTTCATCTGTCATCAGTCATCACCTTTCGTATATTGTCCGCGAACCGACGCAGTTGGATTGCCTACCAGTGAGGCTGAGTTGCACCCAAAAGGAGTTGGAGAATCACAATTTTTTTTTTAAGTTGTAATTTTTTACGGGCAACGGAATGCGCGGGATCAGCTAGTTGATACGTATTTATGGTTCATATATTTTTTCCGAACTGGTAACTAGTAGCTTTCTACGTTTGTCTTTAACTAATTTTTTAAGTAATTACGACTAAATCGTGATTTTTTTTTAGTAAATATCAAAATATGTGAATGAAACTGCATACATATTTTAAAAAACACATTTCAAAACTTATGATAATTTTTTAATAGATAAATAAATATATGATAAAATAAAATGTTACGATTATAAAGAATTCAGCAGTGAAACAATCAACTTACTATATCCGTCAAATAGCTATTTGTATTTAATTGACGCATAAAATGCATAATTCAAATATTTAGAGTATATTTATAAATGTATAATGTTTAATATTAAACTAAATACACGTGACTACGTGGATTATGGGCACGTTTTGCAATACGGTGTGTTATAAAAGCCATTATAAGGTGTAAGATACTTCATTGTTTTCTTGATCATTAAAGTTATACATTTTTTCATTAATATGATATTACGAAATTGTTTTCTCAATAGTACAATCTTATTATTTCACTGCGGTATCTCTGACCGCATTAATTTATAAAATAATAATTTATAGATTTCAGATGACTGATCAAATCTAACGGTTAAAAACTATATAATAAACTGTAGTGCTTAAAACGGTTTGAAAGAACACAATATTACCTACTGCATTATACAGGGTGATTATTTTAACAGAGGTTGTTAAAACATTGTTTTATTCAATTTAAGGTCATATAACAAAACAACAATTTAAAAAAAAAAACTTATATATTTTTCTATGTTGTATCGTTTTATTATTTTTATTTTTTGAATGACAGCGTATACATTGTAATTTCATATTCCTGAGAAACTGAATTTATAAAATTCAAATATTTTGAATCGGTAGTTAAATAGTTAAAACTTATAAGTATTTACAATTTCGGTGATCGTACTTACCTAGTGAAGTGGCGCTGCAAGCTAGGGTATCCCGATAAATGCCCACAACTATACACATAATCATAATATTAAATACTTGTCTAATTTATCTACTTGTTAAAAATTCGATTGCTATGATAAACCGGAATTCTCTGAAAAATATTTTGTTTTAGGAATATGTATTTTGTCACTAAAAAAAGGAACAACTTTAAAAAAAATAATAATTGTAAAAATAAGTATTATTTTTTCAACAATTTTGTTTTGTAATATTTTTCGAGAAACCGAGTGCTCGCCTTTAACAACTTGAATAGTTGGTATGTTTATTTATTTATTGATATAAAGAAAAGAAATAAAACTTTTTTCCGGTTGTATAATATTTAATGACTTTTAATTAAAACGTTCAGCCGTGTTTTATAAACATAATAAATTAATTTAACAAAGGGAAGTTTCTCATGGTATAATAGTAAGTTAAGTTTCGTGTGTACCATGTCATTAAGTAGGTCATAGTGATGGAAGTACTAAATTTTAAATTTGAAGTCAACAATAACTGAGAAATCCCAGAGCTTGATATAAATTTTAAATATTGATCAAATTTGTTAAAAATATTCTAAGAAATTCAAAATTGTATCGAAATTCAAATTTGGGGGGGGGCAATGACCTGTTTATTCCATATACCTGCTAGCTGTAGTACTCGACTTCGACAGGGGGGAAATTAATCCGATATAGATAACCTGTGTTGGATAGTACCTATTGAGTAACTTTTTTCTTACGTGAATCACTTACAAGCCGAGACAAACGAGTATGTAGATATGATTTATATAAACATAATTTTTATCTCTTTAATGCACCAACTAGATTCATATTCATATATGAAAAGATGTTGATGTAAAAAATCGGATAATTTTTACTACCCCAAAAGTTGATGACAGACAGAAAAAAACACACACATCATTGTAAAACCTGCAATACGTTTATCGCTATCTTGGAATCTAAAATATTGTCAATAATAATAATCTTTATTTATTGCTATAGGTATTATATAAAAAAAATTTTCTACTAAGATCCAATACTAATTTTATTATTAAGTAAAAAATAAACGTTTCATACAAATATTGTAATTGCCCCCGAACAAAGTCAAAATCCAACTTAATGCAAAGGCTTTTGTAGCCAATAGCCATTAATTAATGATAAGCACTGGTAAGGTATACGACACCGAAAAATGCAACAATATTTTACACTTTTGTCCTTTGACTAAAATTTCCCAAATTATTTTTTAATAATACAAGTATGCATGTTTAATACTACTCACCTTTAAAGGAACTCAACTTAATATATATTTTAAATTATATATAATACACATTTTGATCTTATTTTTGTTTTTAAAATATGTTCTCAAAAATGTCTAAACCAGACAAACAAATAGATGAGAAAAATGATTTTAATTAAAATAAAAATACATCGATAATGTATAGAAAAAAAAATAAAGCACAGTACCTACGTAGGTTCTAATTATTATCAATTCCGTATTTGAATTGCTTTTCGTATTGGCTGCGTATTGCACGTTCAGACCAATAATAAATAAACATAACCTTTATTTTTATCATAATTACTAATTAACATAAACCTATTAGTTTGCATAAATTGCAACGCATAGGAACACATTACTTTAGAATGTCTCTATTCGTTGAATTAATCATAAGCGATTATGTTTATTTAATTAATAATATATATTATATTTTTAAACATCCGCGTTTGATTCAAAATTTCTTTCCAGGTGTTAGTTAGGAATGTTATTGTTTCATTATTATGGAAACATCTTATTGCGATTATGTGTTTCATAGATATAATATAGTACATACCCATGTAATGCATATATATTTCACAATAGTTAACACATAATGATATTTGATCTTTAGTTACAATAAAGTGGCCATGAATCTGTCTATTGCGGTATTTTCTTTAAGACTTAGTTTTAATGAGTTTTGTTCTTTCTTCGGGAAATTAATTGGGTTTTGTCAGTCATAAAGAGACGTTCTTTTGATTTCATTAAACTTAATATTTTTATTACGTCACACTACAGTTTATTGTAACCTATTAGCAATCTATGGGTTTGTATAGTAATTATTTTTTCGCATCATTATATTTTGTGCCTTTTCTTTTATCCATTTTTAAACGTTTTACGTTTTGACAGCTTTTTCGTTATAGCAATTAGCAATCAATGTCTTGCAGATACACGGGTTTCATATTGGTTATCCAATGCAAAAAAATGCAATGCAATAGGTATATTACATAATATTGCAATACTTTTAACGTTAATAATGCTTTGTGTTAAGGCAGCAGTATTTCACTATTTTTTTTTGTTAAATTTAATTATTAATTTATTTAATTTGTAAATATTAAAGGCAAAAGGCTAACTTAGAAGCGATGGAAAAATATTTTTTTGAATTTAAAAAAAAAAAAGTTTAAATAGGTTGTAGGAAGAGTCTACAGAGTCACCTTTGCATGTTTATATTATATAAATTTATTTACACATTACACTTTAGTTGTCTAGACAAGAACTTGTTACAGAAGTTCTAAAGAAGTACAAGAACCATTTTAATTATTAAATTCATAATTATTAACTAAATTCCTATGATGTTTGTAAAAACTGATGTAAATGCCACAAGTTTTTATTTGATAATATTATTAAGATATTGTTGTATTAGTGAAGATTCACTTTTGTTTAAATAAGTTACATATTTAGGGCCAGTTGTACCATCTCTGATTAAAGATAACCGTGGTTTAATCGGCCGAATTTGCCCGGTTAAATATCTGTTATCAGCTGATTAAGCTTAATCGAAGTTTAACCGTAGACGGTACAACTGGCCCTTATAATACATCCTTAACTTTAATCGATTAATCATTGATTATTTCAGCTATATTTGGTAAGTTATAAAGTTACCACAGCATCATCTGAGGATATTTGACTTTCCTGATAAAACGGAAGAGCAGAAATTAGGAAAAAGCTATCAGGAATTTGGTACTAAATATACGCACGAAAAAAAAACAGATTGGGTAGAGGCAGGTAACAGATGTATATAATATTGACCATATTACTATATAATACTTGGACAATACACGTCAGATTCACGAACATTTGCGAATTATTTTGTAGTTAAAAATGTATAGATTTTTAATTTTTATACGCTTATAGCTATAGATTGAAAATGTGATACAATGAAGACCCTCATATATTATAAGTAGTGCTTACTGAAACTCAAATCTTATAAATTCGTTAACATAACTTTTTATTTCAAATATTGACGAAATTGGATATTTGAACGAAGAATAACGTTTTTAGTTATTTTTTAGTATACTAACTATAATACCAATATAAAATATAAATAGATAACAAAATGTACTTAGTAATATTATAGGCTGACAGACCGTTTCCGTTCGGAATCGTTTTTCGTATATTTGATGATTTATTATCGAATTTAAATTTAACACATCCATTACAGTATCCTACTCAATGACAAAGATACACTCAATGTATACAACTTATACAGCAGTGTCACCTATTTGCCCGCTTATTAAAAAAAAAAAAGATATTTTTTAGTGAAAATATTTAAACGAAATTGAGGTTTGCTGAGTGTGAAATAAATGCATCATCATTAAATCATTAATCCTTGATAAGTTGTGACTTGTCTGTTTAGAGGTAATTATATTGGACAGACTTGTTTTAACGAACCCAAACATATTTTATCTACACAACCTTGCAAATCGTTAATATACCATTGAAATATTATTATATTTTTAATTAAATAAATAAAAAATAGGAAGTTTGAATGAAAATATAATTGTTTACTTTTTAATATTCTTCTTTTAAAATAACAAAATATATACCAACAGGTACCTATTTTTATTTTTTCCATACATTTGCCCGATTCGTGGTCAGGAACAAATATTGTTCAAATATAGATCTTAAGTAATTATTGCAACACAAATATTGTAACTAGTATGTCAATAACTATGCCGTTCTACTCGTGTTTTTTTTATTTATAGTTGTGTAACAAAATACAAATAAATTCGCACGATAAACGCAAAGTATCTCTATATATAAGAGAAAGTATACTTTACCAATAATCAACGTACAGCCAAAACTACCGTACGGATTTATTTGAAATTTTCAGGATATGTACTTATTACTATGTATAGGCGCACTAAGAAAGGATTTTTCGAAATTCTCATTTTAAAGGGTTGAAATTGGCAAAAATAAATTTTTACGTGTAATTTGTATATCTATATTCATATAACAATAACAATAGCAGTCGAACGATAACGGGAAATACGGTACGGCACGGCGGCCCAAGGGTTTCCATCTACCTGGACTCTGACCTTTTTTTTGTGTGTGTATTTTATCAAAAATTTTTTTATCTATATATTACTATATCTATCCACTTATCTATCTCTATAATATATAAATTTGCCTTGGACGCTCCATCACACGTAAACGGCTGCCACCGATTTGGCTAATTCTTTTTTTCGTGTG
Source organism: Sitobion miscanthi (assembly GCA_008086715.1). Classification (NCBI taxonomy): domain Eukaryota; kingdom Metazoa; phylum Arthropoda; class Insecta; order Hemiptera; family Aphididae; genus Sitobion; species Sitobion miscanthi. The sequence continues at coordinate 16,481,034 of CM017800.1, forward strand.
TTCGCAATATTGTCAGGAGAAGGTTCTTAACTCTCGAGTAAGATAATTAAGAAAATCCACCGGAAAAGTAGAAAATTTGGATGTAAGTGCCATCTGTCCAGTAAGAATAGAAACTAAATAATATTATATTTTCGTTTATTGTAAGGTTGCTATTGGTCATGATTGAATAATGAATATAATTTTAGACCTGTTGCTATGTAGCTTAGTAAAAACGGTATTCCCAAGACTAATTTTTCGACACATACACATCGTAATATCAACGTGTTGATGAAACATTCGTAATTACGTACGGTACGCACTTCAAGGAGTCTGCAATCCACCGCAGGTGGATTACCTACCTGAAAACATACTATGTGTCTCACGCATACAATACATACAAGCGTAGTGTCTCTCGGGTAATATATACAAGATGATCGATGAAAATTTTTAAGTTTTGAACATCATACATCGAATTTTAAATAAACAAATTGAATAAAGTTTGAATCCTATAGAGTTGGTACATATTTTAACGAGCAACGCAATGAACGGGATCAGCTATGATATATATACAATTAATGCATTTTTCAGTTCTTGAACTTATGCACATAAGTTATATTGGCTATTGCCAACTATTTCACCTGAGGTAATTTTTGCCCGGGCAACGCCGGGTGGGACAGCTATATATATATAAATTAATGTTTGTGTGTACAGATTAGACTTCTGGGAAGAAGATAGGCAAATTTAAAAAGGGTTAAATTTGTTTTTTTTATATTCATCGGATTTTAGTACGGTTATAGGTTAGGTTAGGATTTTTTATTAATTGATTATATTAATCCACCGTAAGTGGAATTAAGTAAAAACGACAAACTTGGTATAACTTTGATACTTTAGAGTTAAATTCATACAGTTACGTACAAACAGCACGGGGTCCGCAATCTACCATAGGTAGATTGCCTACCTGATAATATACTGCTGCGAAACAGAATTTTTTTCCAGGCAACAGAAAAGTTAAGATAAATGTTGAACACCATACACCGAATATTAAATAACGAATTGAACAAAGTTTGAGTCGTATATAATTGGTACCTACATTTAACGGGCAACGAAGTGCACGGGATCAGCTAGTATATTATAATGGTAATACTTTAAAAAGTTTATCAACGTACACTGGAACGTTATACGAACGTGGAATTGACTAAGAAAAAATATTCATCCCAAAATAAATTTGCCATTTAGTATTTCCCTTACTTTATCGAAAATCAAATTATTCGTTTCACAAAAATGTAATAAATAAACCGTCGTGCAACGGATTAACGCACGATACACTTATCATTAGCCCTTCTAAATATAGATACTATTATTATTTAAAAAAAAACACGTTTTCTATGGAAGGATTGCATGTTTTCTTGCCCTCTAAAGGTTATTATTAAATTATATTACATACATTTCTGTGTATAAATTGTACCTATGTTCAGCTAGGTTCGGAGTTAGCTTTCATAACAAAAAACCTGTTTTATCACAGCGCATTCACGGCCTGTCCGTAAATGACATTACGCTTAAATTTTAATATCGTTATTTGTTGTTATCAAACTATTATTATAGGTAATAGGAAATAGCTACAGGACTTTAGGCGTATAATTTATGTGGGACTATAACAATATTATGTTAGGCTCGGTAAAATTAATAATTTTCATCTGGACACCAACTGTTGTGTTGGTTTATTAAGTTTTTGTTTTCTACAGTGACTATTCGTAGAAAAATCCAATTTTTCAATGTCATACATACCTTGCGTAAGAACGATTCCTCGTCTCTCCCATTCTCTCATCCGGATAATGGTTTCTGCTGATAATACCTACGAAATGTATCTTATGATTAATGACGCTCAAATCGAGATCTAACTAAGTAGCTTTTACGGTTTTACGGTTGGCTGTACAATTTAAATAGTACGCGTAATAATAAAAACAACAATGAATTGTAATATTGCATAGTAACCAATTGTGTAGAAACTGTAGCCAAGTATAATGATATGTACTACGAGCGTTGGTAGTTTGCTCTATCTACCTACAACGGCTACAGGCAAATTAAATTATGGAACCATAAATGGCATTTGGTGTCACTCAAATTGCGTCCTCATTAATATATAATGTATATTTACTAATGAGCATGGCTCGGATTTATGTGTATGTGTATAACCAAAGTATGTATTTATACAACAAAAATATGTTGAGTGGTGTATGAATCCCGTCCTAGGTTACCTAAACGATCGCACGAATGAACATTTGCAGACTATTTGGAACGAACGTCCGTAAACGATGATAACAATAGTAATTTTTTCAATCATTACTATCTAGTACCTAGGTACCATGATATGTATAATATATGTAAACGTAGGTACTGATTAAAATTATTATAATTTTTTTTTAATTTTACAATTTTTTACCTCACGAAATACAAATATACTTCCCGGATAACTCGAATTCCTTCGCCGGTCCTTTCACTGTCGAGTTGACCAAGTCGGACTGTATGTATATTTTTAAACTTTTATTTGTCATCTAAACGGACGAAAAACGATACGAAACATATTATTTTAAACGGTATACCTCACCTGCCCGCGGTCATCTGGACGTTTATGAACAACTTTTTGGAAATGGTTCGTCCGATATACGTTCACGACAATATAAAACGACCCCTCGGCGAGTACGATTTTGAAAGTATGTAATGTCATAATGCACAAACGCACATCATAATGCGCGAGAGACGCGCGCGTATTGTTGTCGTCTTGCAACGACATAACACTATTATATAATATTACATAATATTATATCATACTCGAAAACCTTTGTAGTCAGTATATTATTATACAGTCGGACCGGACGCGAGCGTTATGCCAGGACGAACGAATTCCCGATTTGCAGCTATAAATTTATAATATGCCTACTGTTGTACACCCACCTACCTTTATTCGCGTTTTGTGGACGGTTACGACTCTTAAGCTACGACTACTATATGCGGCAGCCGTTATGCGCATACCTTCCACCGTAATATAATATACCGTTTACCAACTACCGACCGTTGTCGTCGTTAAAATATTATAATACACTCGTGGCGTATCGAAACGCGAAGATTCGACGGCGGTGCAGACGGACGGGCGGGAGTATAGCGTTTGATTAGGACAACGCGCGCGCCTCGAGTGCGTTACGTACACACAACATAATGTTATTATTATTATTTTGTGCTAAAATTTACGCAAGACAGAGAAAACACGTCGATAATAATATATACACAGCTCGGTCGGCGGATCCCGGGAAATAAAGTTTCAAAATAGTGTGTGTATAACATTTTGTTACGGATGGCGCGCCGCCGTTGTGTATAGTACTCGGTTAAGCGCTCGCAGACTACTGCGACGCGTATTATTATGTATTATAATATTTATCCGCGTGAGCCCCTTTAGCTATGTATACACCGTAAGTTTAGCGGGTGCAGTCGCCCCCGGGATACGACGTCTACGTTTTTGGCGACTCGTAATTCCCCCCCGCCCCTATCGTCCCGATTTCGCTACCCCGATTAATTAGGCACACGTCAATGCCAGGATAATGAACCGGAGGACTTAAATAGCGTTTCCGAGACGTCCTCTTATTGCTGTACGTCACGAATCGCGACGCCGCTCCGCTGCGGTACGACTATATATTATTGTGGGTATACTCATCATCTACCCACCCATACCGGTGAACTGCACCCGAAGAGGTTCGTTACGCCGATAATTCGTCGCCAAACATTGACAATAATCAATCGTTTCCTTCGAATTCACCGAGTTTTTTTTTTATCGTTTTATTTAGCGGTCAAGTCGCAATCACGTGATTAAAACCATTGGGGTACCCACACCCGATGGTTTATTTATTAACACTGTGCGTTATTTTTAGTACATAAAATATTATTTTGATGCCCCGAGACCAAATCAAAATTATTTTCAGTTAAACAAACCACCGTGTAACGTATTTCAAAGCAAAAATATTTCAACTATTCTTCCACCGTTCAATTGAAATATTAATCTCTGATAATCCTATTCAAAAAGCTGGTTACACTAAACCAACTGTGACAAAACTGTCACGTTTTAATGTACCGTATATAATCTTTCCTTAAACTTCACCCACTTAAAAACACCAATTAGACGTACGTGTCGACAATTTTGGTAATCTTTGTAAAGACAAATTATTGGGCCTGAGAAATTTCGTAGACGTTTTTATACAACAACATATTAAGGTTTAAAACTCTATCATAGGGTGATAGCTTTGTACATGGTTAGTGTAAGTCCTGATAATATAATTAACAATATGATTGACTTAACTGGTATTGTAACTAAATAAATAATAAAATCATTTTAATTTCATATCTATTTGTTTATGTAAACATATTTTGGGGCGGCTTTAATGTCGATGTATTTTTATTACATTTTGATGGCTCTGAAACATAGGGACACATTGCACATCTCACGCCTCCAGCTAGTCGTTAACAAAACAAAAAAAAAAAAAACCCCAAAAACTTTAAGGTTGATATTAAAAAAAACAATTTTGTTTTTATTAAATTCAATTCAAACCGTTAGCTGACACATAAAAGCGGAAATATATTGTTTGCGTCATGTGTCCCGATAGCAGAGCTGCTCTTCCAATCAATGACGTGCTATAGTTGTACTCGCACTCTGACTGTTTATAAATAGCGTTCAAGTAGTCAACACTAGCACAGTTGTCTTAAAATGCAGTGATTATAAAAGTTAAGTACTAAAATTATTTTATTGATTAATTTTTTTTTTAACATAACTATACTTTAGGGCTGGATACAGATATTTTTATTTTCTCACCGATTTTGCGTAACGCTTTGTTTACCACCATAAAATCGAATAAAATGTAAATTGCTGGTAAGTACAGTGGGGCGGAGTAGGTCAGCGGTGGTAGAAGTTTGTCCATCGCCCCTTGGTTCACGGACAGGATAGTGTATTATTACAGTATTCGATTTGAGTGCAATGATTGTATACGATAAAAAACGATCCTGAGCGGACGAAATAAAATGTATGAATCATACATAATATTATGTATTAATCTACGCAACCATTAATTGTATATTATAATATACCTAGTGGGAATTAGGTAATTTTTAAATTTTATTCGTTTCTATAGTGATAAACAAAGCGTTAGGAAAAAAGATAAATCCTGGTGGCGTTAAAAAATATTGTGAAAATCTAAAAATGACCTTTTTAAAGTACCATCTTGATCCAATTTTCTAAAAGATAAGATACTCGTACTATAATATGTTGAAATCGATGCACTCTTTCTGGTAGAAATTGTGTTTACAGGATAAAAAAAAAACATCATTGTCAAACCACTAGCTTCCTCGCCCCGCTCAAAATTTAAAATAACCTTAATTTCCACTATGTATTATATACAATTAATGGTTACTTATTAATATATATTTATGATTCATACATTTTCTTCGAAGTGAATTATATATTATATTATACTAACTTCGATGGCTAAATTAATTTTTTTTATAAATTTTTTAGACGTGTTATTTATACCTACATATTTTATTCCTTGGTTATTGATATCATAAAAGTATAAAGAGATGGACATTTTATAGACTTCCAGATAACACTTGAAGTTTTTAATGTAACACGTAACGTCATAATATTAAGTGTAACTTCAATTACATTAAACTACAATGAGAAAGGGACGTAATATGAATATTAGTAGAAAAAAAAATGTGTTATGTTAATAAAATAACACAGCTGCAATCTGGATCAATCAACTTTACGCTCATCCATACTATATGTTTATATCACCGTAGATGATAGGTTAGGTAATTTAATCTACCGTGGTTTATATCTACTCGAGTTCTAGTTGAAAATAATACATTTATATATTCATATCTCATGTAAATAAAACTTCGCATGATCCGACTGTTACCTAAATTGTTTTGTGTAAGTTAATGAAAATGAATAAATCAAGTAAATACATCTGTGATGAACGTTATTTTTGTTTAATCCATTTTTTTTTTTTTTTTAAATCTGTAGTTAATAATTATAGTTTACACTTTAAAATATAGGTAGCGTGATAGTGCGTGGGCAGGGAATTTACCTATATAGCACAACATGTATTATTGATTCCAAAGCGATGTGATTGGTTCTTAAATAATGTTTTAATTTGTATGCCATGCTTTATTATTGAACTTAAATTGAATACATTCATTACAGTATTTTCCATTCAATGACGAAGTAGGTACACTCGATTCCTATTATACAACTAAAAATTGACTTCCCTATAGTTTTTGTTTTAATTCGAATCAGATCTATTTTTACCGAAATATGTATACATAAATTTTCTGAATATTGTGATTTTTTAAAAATGTTTTGGTTCTTTTATGGCTTATATTGATACAATATTTGTTTCTCGGTAATAATGTTTGAAAATTAATAAAAACTAATGAAAAATAATGTCCCATGCAGTTGCTCTTACATCAATTTAAAAATATCAAAAATACATTTTTTTTATCACTCTAACATTTTACAAAACTCGTTAAAAATGGAAATGGTCTATATTTTAAAATTATTTGGTAGTTGAAAATAAATTATACTTTATTCATCGTGAATTCACATTCATTTTTATAATATAGTTGAAAAAATGAAATTTTAACAAAATTGGCGTGTTTATTAAAATATAATATAATATATGAGTGTTAATACAATTGTCTGACTACTGTCTACTAGGTATATTAAAATAGTTGATGCTAATTAAACTCATCTTGTTAATTTTTTTCAAAAGGTATATATTTTCAAAGGTTTGAATATTCGTTTGATTTTCATTTTTAGGCCAAGTAAATCCAGTCATTATTTGTCTGAGAATGAAAATGCACAAGTGTCTATTTCAGATCTACGAGGATTTAGATGTGTATCTACGAATGCCAGATACAGATTTGGATCGGCCATCTGCGAAGGCTAGATTTGAATTTATGAATATCATATCTAAAAATCCGCGTCGATCTTACGAAATCATAAAATCTATTTAATCTTTCTGCAATTAAACTATAATAACTTTAACGATGCTATAATATTTATTGCTCAAACAACTGGTCGACTTCTTACATTATTTTATTAACGCCGAGTGAAGGGATTGTTTAAAAAAAAAATGTTTTTTAACACGAAGGTACAATTGGTATTAATTTGTATTTAATACTACGAGCTGGATGGCGCAAGTTCAAGAAGACGAGAATACATATATTATACGATCATCACTAGATATCGATAGTAATATTTGAATCGACTCAATTCCCCGACTCTTACTTTCTCCGCATTATTATGTATTTAACTTAGTATGGTTATGTAATAGATATTTGAACTCCTACGGTATTTTTGTGCCCCCATACGTATGTGTCCCACTCCTAGACAATGAACGTTAATAAATTATCGTGTATAGGTACAATTGAGGTACAATAAAGGTATAAATGTTATTGCATTTTACAATAATCGTCTTCAGTGTAAATAATGATTTTTATGGTAATGACAGTAATATAATATAAATAAAGACGCCGCTATTAATTAAATATTATATAAATCCGTTTATGACTAAATCTAAATTAAAATTTGAAGCAATTTCTGAAAATAGATATTAGAATGCCTGCGTTACGCTGTTATGGTAAATCTACCTGTCTACGTGACTATACATTATATTATTGAATAACACTGGTGAGTAATATAGTCCCCCTCCCATATTTTAGAAAAAATGCATTTTGTTTAGTTACAACAGATAAAATAAGAACCGTTGGCTCGGGGACTTAGCTTTTAGGGACTCGATTATACAAATATCAAAAGGCACACCACCTGCCCACCCCGCACATGCCTTTGCAAAATGGCTTATATTAATATTCCAAAATGAATTAGTTTTATTGATGGTTGTGGCATAACATATTTTAATGACATATTGTTACCATTTGGTAGATGTTTCATGTATTTGATTTTGATTTAAAATTCGACATTTGAAACTAATTTTTGTTTGGCGAAGCACTCTGAAGTCTATTTGTACGATTTATTATAAACGCGAGTTCTGATAATATTATTAAAAGGAAAATTATTGACTTATTTATTATTTGTTAATTTACTAGTTTATTCTATATTTGAAAAAAAATACTTATTCAATATTATGTAGGTACATAAAACTCTAAAAGGTATAAAAGTTTATTAAACAGTCTTGATGTTGGGCATCGGCTTTTGTATCGCTTAACTCGGTTCAACATAAGTCTGTGCTAAATTATTGTTTATTACAATCAATTAAAAATTGACGATAAATCTCCACACTGGAAAAAACAATTATAAACAGAGCACTGTTAAGTATAGTTTATAGGACGTTTTCAAAATGTTAAGTGCTCATAAAAATGGTTTATGAGTAAATATTTTCATAATATATTGAATAAGTACCTTTAGATACAATACGGAATATAGACTTTGGTAATATTAATATAATATGAATAACTTTGTACTAAAATGTCAAGTCTTAATACCTTTAACTACAAATTGTACTAAAATATATCCTAAGCGTAAAGTACCTACGTATTGTTGCATTATAAACTATTTTTTACCTTAATATATCATACTATTAATGCTTTTGTATTATATTAAATTAACACTAATTTAGTGAATTTATAATTTAAATGCCTGTGTCAATAATTTAATTCAAACTTTTTTGTAAGATATCTGCAGATTGTATACATTATTGGGTTCCAATAATCTCAATGTAAATCGGCCTCATCGCTTAAATCGGAATTGATGTATTCACCTCATAACTTAAGTCTTAAACTAGTAACCAGAGTTTCGTCATTTGACGTTACTACGTTAGTCTTCACACACATTTAGAACCACCACTTTTTTCTCATTTCATATTATACTTATTGTACGGAATTGTATCTAATGATTATATGTTTTTCTTTTATAAATTATAAAATTAATAAATAATATGTTAACTGCATAGCATTACGAAACAAATAATTTATATGAAAGGAATTTACCTTAAGATTCGAATTCTTTATTCGAATGTGCACATTGTACGCATAATACGCATGCGCGTACTTAGTTACTCGTGTACATAATATGTAAAAATAATAAATAGGTAGGTATATTATAATCTGCTATATTAATATTAGAATAATAAATAATGTTTTAACAGAGCATACGTTTTACAGAATTTGTCATAATATCGTCAGTATTCCTGTCACATCATATAGACATTAGAATATTGGCAAGTTATTCAAGGTCAAAATAAAAACGAACATAAGTACAAGAGATTATGGTGTATACTAAATAGGTAACCTACCTATGTTGTACAATATATTGGAATATATGAAGAATACGAATAAGAACCACTGCTTATTTTTAATCCAAGTTCCAACTATATTCACAGGTTTTACATTTTTTTTAGCCACAATTTATATTACGCACAACGAGTTATAAACATCATTAATTCTCAAAACATTGCTGTACCTACCCAGTTACAAGTTTACAAATATTATAATTTAACTACTTTTTCAAGCAAAAAAAATGCAAGGAATCCAAATGGTTTTTAATTGTTATGTTTATTTTTTTTTGTAATAAAGGTTTATAAACGATAGTTTATTATTTATTAGGTATACTTATTATTCATATTATTATATTTGTCAAATGATTATTAAATATTTATTTTTTTTTATATATATAAATAGATATTGATATATTATGATAATAATATAGTATATTATATATAATGTTGTACCGACTGGTCTATAAGAATCATCTTTCTTTGTTGTATATTATTTACAGGAATTTTTGAAAACAATATTTAAAATGTCCCTAATTAGAATTATTTTTACGTAATTTTCTAACTATGTTCATTTTATAATTTTATGATGAACAAACCTGTCATAATATCGCAACAAATAGGTGCCAAATGTGGTTATGCTGATCTATAAGTGATTAGTCAGTGATCGAAGGATATACAAACAAAAAAAAAAAATGTTCCCAACGTCTTACGATAAATATGATAATCAATCATTATAATCTACAGTACGATTAAATATATCGATATATTGATTTTTAAAGTAGATGTAGTACGAGAGGCAATAATTTGAGTAAAAAAAATTCACCTGCCTATATTGGCAGACAAATTCGTGTGCACCGGTATCGTAAAAACATATTTTCCTTGATGCATTTATGAAATCGATACCAATTTAGAATTCGTGTTACTAATTAAATATAGTTTTTATTTTTAATTTTTTTTAATGCTTCAACTACATAATATGTTTTTGGCCTATATTAGGTTAGTATTAAAAAAAAAGAAAGGTATTGATATACATAATATTATTATACCGTAATACAAATATTGAAATATGATATGTTATTTACAATGTATGGCTTAAGTTTATATTTGGAAAAATGTACTGATTGTGATGGCAGTGTTCTCTTCATTGGGAGCTTTGTGAAGTGTGAGAGGGTTATTAAGGATCTAGCGGGGTTTGGTGCATTTGGGGTAGTCGATGACTATATGCTCTATTGTTAACATTTCATTACAAGTATCACATACTGGCGATTGTTCCTTTCTGATGAGATAAGCATGTGTTAAGTGAGAGTGACCTATTTTAGCTCGAGTAATGGTTACTATTCCTCTATTCTTTTAAATATATATTATATATTATGTATAACTACAGTTTTATCCTATGACTTTTAAATAAAATCATATTTTATTTCATACTATTCATAAATTGTCAGCATGCTGGCCTGAAATAACATTATAATATACTATTGAGCTAAGATAATTATTTATTTAGCGACACATAAATAGTAAACTAGTTGATTTATTTGTTTATTGATTTAACTTGATTTATGTAAATATTGGGCTGAGTTAGGCTTAATAAATATGCCCAAGTCTTGTTGAATCATATAATATAGTATGGAAGAGTGTGCTTTGTTGTGTAATTAATCGATCACAGTGCACACCAAAGTGCGCGTTAATTATTATTTTATAGTAATTACCTACTCTGAAAGTGTCTACTACGCAGTTCAATATTACATAAATTTATGTTATTATAGTGGTGTTATAGACATGACAATATGACATTACGAAAATATCTTGTGTCAAGCTAGGTAGTGCTGTTATGAACAGTATTGTCTTAAATTGTTCGATCAATCTAAGGTTAGAACCGACTATTTATATTAAAATATGATTAGATAGACAATTTTAATCTTTAGAATTTATAGAAAGGAAATGTAATATGAGCTGATTTCTAATGGGTAACGAAAAATGCAATACGTTTTTAGTAGATATGTTGTTTATCTAACTCTCTGCATTTGATTTATCAGTCGATGTTTTCAATTTTTTTTAAACGCTGGAATTGTTTTAACTGACAGGTCAAAATATATGCCCCATATCATAATTTTTTATTTATTAGTGAAGCTGGAATGTGCGGAAACTATTTAAAAAAAGTTAACTATTGTTGGTAAATTAGTATGTATTATTATTGTTTACTGTGCGGTAAATATAATAGGCACATACTACATATTCTGAACTTATATGTCACAACTAAAATTGCTTACCCATTGAATCATTCTCGTAATTTTTTTAAATCTATTTTTGAATATAGGTAACTACCGATATTTTGTTAATTTATAGTCTAAACCTTATTATTTTCCTTATTTTTATCATTATAATATTACGTCACGACTGATCGCAACAAATATATTTGATTTCGGTTATTTTCCCAAAATGTAATTTAATTTTTTTTTTTTTTGATATTTAAACTTCTGAAGACACATGATCATTTGTCAGTCGATCTGGTTTTGTGCTTATTATTTTTATTTTTATTTATTTAGGAATTTCTGTGAATGTGTTACCCAAAATAAATATAAAAACTTAAATACTGATAAAACCTATTTATATTTAAATCATTTTAATTTTAAGAAACATAATTTTTCTAGTAATTTATAAAATAGTTTTTGATACATCCCATATGGACATAGAATTTGCAGGTAACATTTGAATTTAAAATTAATATAATATAGAAACGCCCGTAACGTCAATCTCATAGGTACCTGGTTTCGAATAAAATGCCACCCTTTTCGACAGTCATGTTCTTTAAATTATGTTGCCGACTTGGTCGAAAATGTTTTGCTTTGGTCCGGACCAGTGCCATACTGCCATAAAAATACTGTCATTAGCCCCCATATTCAAAATAGGTAAACATTTAACACAATTTTCAAGGGAAGAATGTGAAATCTAAACATACATATTGTATCATATTATATTGTATTTACCGAAGCTAAAAATTATAATAATAATACAAAAACAAAAAAAAATGTATAATATATTTTAATTGATTGCGATACTAAAATCTACGGGTTTAGAACGCCCACGTCATCTCTATCACAACTTCATATGAAATTGCTTTAAGTAGGTATAATTAAAACATAAGACATATATAAAGTTAGTAATAAATTTAGTGTACTACATACTGTAGGCCAAACTGCTTTAGGCTCACAACACGTGATTGTTGGACGTATTTTTAATTCTCGTACCTTTCCACTTGCTTAAAATAAACATTCATGAAGTTATACGATTACTTTTGGTTGTAACCTTGGTTGTAGTTTATAATTTAACAACGGACGTTTTAAAATATACTAATAATATAATATTTTTTTATGATAATGACTTCAACAAGGAAATTAGGATTAGTTAATAATGAATACAAAATTGAGAATAGGTTATGAAATAAAGCTGTAAAAATGTAAGCTGTTAGAATCTAAAATCGTTATTCTATGTACTTACCCTTTTAATATAATATTTCACTCATGAGTCATCAGTACTGTCATTTCTTAGTAAAATCACGGTTTATAAATGTTTTGTTGATGTACACGCAAAAAAAAAAGAATGGGAACAATAGGTAACCGTTCTACTTTAGTGTAACCAGCTGTAGCCTGTAGGTGTCGAGTGTATTTGAGTAAGTCACTGTAATGTAATATGTGTTCAATTTTAATTATATGATAAAATATCAGTGCATACAAAAAATGATTCCAAGTGAAGATGGGCTATCATCTATCAGCCTATATCTACTAAGTACTAACTCACTGTATGTTTAATTATACATATTGATATTGCTACTGTAGCTATTTATTTTATACTATTGAGCTAATTATATATTTGCTGAAGACATTGCATTTATTTGATTTAATTATTATAATAGTTTATATTTATATAATTGATTATTGTCACCAATGTATGCGTCAATACCAACTTACCATAAAATGGTGTGAATAGATTCATGGTATAAAATAATAATGGCCATAGATTAAAATTTATATAAATGTTTTGAAAACGTCATTGTGTATTTGTGTATATAAATATCATAACAATAAACTTGAAAATTGCAAGTATTTATGGTCATTCGTTGTTAAATTACATCATGATAAAAATAAATTAATGATATATCGTTATTTTACGTGTGACTATCCTATTTCGTTCAAATTTATACTTCAGAAACTCAAAAAATTTTTTTTGTAATTACACTAATTAATTCAAATCAATTTTGTGAAAAACGTGGAAATTCCCGTTTTTCCTTGTTTTTCCCTCAATTTTTACGAAGAGTACTCGGAATATTTTACTTTTGACCCTCCGTAGTATATCAACTAATTTAAATTTCCTACCAAAAAATATATTGAAGTTTAAAATCTAAGAGATGATAATTGATCCAAAAGGCGACGATGGACACAAATAAACACGCATAATTGTATAATCAATTATATTCTCAATTACATCATTGATCGATCGAATCAGAATCTAAAAAAATAGTTGATAGAAGAATTACGTCAATAAATTAAGATTGAAATAATTATTTTATTTAAAATTATTTAAAAATAACGAAATACAGTTGAAAAACAAAAGCAAATCAACCAATCGTTACCATAACAATCATCACTCGGCGCATCGTGAGTATTTATTTAAAAATGTAAGAAATTGTAATGCGCGAATCGTTAACTATTCTATATAGGTACCTATATATCTCATCTATTCGATAAGGTGAAAAAATAGTACTTAAATATTTCAGATGTATTCCAGACGATTACTCAAATTGAACCAAATCGTATTATTATAAACGTCGAATGGCTTATCGGATGTTCGTTTATACACCGGCTTTGTCTGGAAATCGGTATTGGAATGAAAACGGCCGGATCAATTATTATTCCGATGCGAAATCCCGGTGCACAGCCTAGTTTTAAATAATAGTTTTATTGTTCATCTCACCTACTGCGGCGACTGAGCCACCGCGGTAATTTATCATTTCCCGCGGAGATGGCGCTACGAAGGCCTTAAATCCGACCGATATGCACACAGCTATGGGATACTATATCGACATCCCTTAATCGGACGAAATAATATCGTCGTCTGTGGGCGTCTAGGCGTATTTTTTTCACACTCCCCAGCGCATCGCCAAAATCAAAATAACGGTCGGGAAAATTATGACCGTCGTTTTGCGAAATCCGAGCGTCGGACGCGAACGCGTTTTTTCGGTCTTGAAACATTCTGATCGATCTCCGGCGATTTTATTATTATATATTATACGGATGTGTACGACGAACAGAGTAATGTCTGATACTCGCTCGCCTGCAGCTTTGACGGTCGCGTGGGCTCGACGAAGACGTATTTTCCGTTTCCGGCACAGGTACACTACGGCGATTCACACACACACACACACACACACACACACCACACACACACACACACACACACACAACACACACACACAAACACACACACACACACCCATATATTGTTGCCATCGATTGTGCGTATCGCGAAGAACTTGTACAGCCGCACGCGATAATATTATGTAGTTTATGTTATTATTATTATGTACAGAAACCGGTAGGAAAAACAAAACCAGTTTCGCCGCTAACGCGTAATAATATTTTATTATATTATATTTTTTTTTTACTTTTTTGTCGCGGGTCGGCGGGCGTAAAGGTCGCCGACAATCCTTCGCCGGTGGCTGTCGCCGGCCAAGCTCGCGGTCCCTCTCCCGTGCGATCGTCCTGGCCGCACAGTATCCATCGTCCGTGGTCTCCGCTACCGGTTCAGTCCGTCACCGTGTTCGCGACCTCATAAGACGCCTCACAGTCGTACGTCGCCCGCGTACCGTTTTTACACTACACAACAGCATAATATTATATAATATTATCCATTACATTGAACGCATCGTAAAGTCTATTATATATATATAGACGCGTGCACGCCATCGTCGTTGCAACCGCTCCGCCACGCGTCCGGTCACAGACATAACATAACTAATAATCGTACACGAGATAACAGTGATTTTAAAATAGTAGTTATCGCGATATGACGGCGTTTACTACTGCCCCGTCGGCCGAATAACTACATAACACAATATAGTGTTATAATCCGGAGAACTATATCGTCGTCGTCGTCTTCTGCTGCTGCTGCTGGTGACCGACGAACGTATATTATTTTGAAATGCGCGATCCGCCGACGCTATAACAATCGCTCTCTATCAGAACACCGAACCGCCGAAACCTCATTATAACTGATAGTGTTGCGTACACCGGTGTAGGTACTGTTTTATTTTTTATGCACACGCATCGGAATCGTTATCATTTGAGACGGGACAACAACGAAAAAAAAGGATTACGTCATATAATATCTCTTCCAAGGACGAATTCCTGAAACCGCGGTCGTCTCGGTTTTTGACTCATCGCACCGTGAAAGGTAGGTATTTGACCTTTTCGATATCGTGTTTGCTGTTGTTGTTATTATATTATTATTATTATCATCATCACCACGCGCGCGTTATAATGATAATATTTCGTCGGAAATATTCACGGTTCCTCTCATCTTATATCATATTATAATACGATATCAAATATTCGCAGTAGAATGCATACTAGGGTACTTACGCGTAGGTATATTAATATTATTATTTGACAGAAAATGGTTGCGTATGTAGTATTTTGTTTGATGATGATAATAATAGTAATTACACCAAGAGCGCTAACGCATTTATGTATAAACTTTTCGTGGATAGGTAACATGAAAACCACGTGTAACTTTGCCTCTGTAGGTAAACACCGAGTTATTATACGACGTGCATAATTACACGGTTAATTATTTTAATTCGGTTTAAATTAAAAAATAGCGACGGCGCGCTTGCAAGATTTTTCCAACGATATATTTTGATTTAATTATTATCTTTCTCCGTTGAACTTTCATGGTCACCACACAAGGTATTATTCGTTGTGCAATTTTCGTAGAAAATAATTACATTTTTTTTCAATTATAAATTGTGCTTTGTTCGTTTGTTGATAAGTAAACGAACAGTTTTCATAAAAAAAGTATGTTTAAAGATCATACGGGTTTAACTCAAATGTGCGAGTTTTAAAAATGATGACATCGTTTTTATAATACATGAACTATATGGATTATCGAATTGATGTGCTACACGATTTTAAATGTTTTATGTTCAGCAATATCATCTTAGTCTTTTAAAGAAACATTTAAGTCTTCACTAGAAATAAAACAGTAAAACAATTTTTTGATTTGGAGCGGAAAGGCTAATATTTTGGTTTCATAATGATGGCGTGTGGTTTCTTTTAATACTGTTTGAGTAAGTCTGTCTGAATGTAGCTTCAAGCAACAACAGTTTTCAATTAGGTCCATACCACTTCTGTGGCAAACCACTAAACCGAGATCCGTTCGTAATCGGTTTTTCTTTTTAATTTAAGAAGTTCACACCCGTGTCGACCAACAGAACCATCCATCTTTAGTAGTGTAGTGTGTAGTGTAGTCATGTATACAACTTGTTGATATTTTATTTTGAACTTTAATATGTACAATGCACACGACCAAATATAATTTATTGCATTTTGACATTTTAGTTTTTATCCATCATAATAATTTAGTATTACAAAACGTGTCAAGAGTATATTTTATGTGAAACTAGTTATATTTTATGTCATCCGCTCTACCTATACAGTATAAACACATGTTACATGTAAAAATGGTAAAACTCTAATAATTTGAATTTAAATACGGTAGTTATTATTTTTATACTAATTTATTGTCTTAGTCCATTATGTTCAATGTTCATATTATCATAATCATTGATTAAAATCAACACAATGTTGTAATTGATACAAGTATTGAATCGTCATTAGTATTACTAAATACTTTATCAAATATTACATTAAGTTAGAAATTGTATATATATTTTTTTTTTTTGGTACCTACTTGATATTAAGTTTCCAAACGAAAAAAATACGAGTCAAGCTCAATATAAAAATAAAAACAATATAAATTGAGGTTACAGAAAGAAATATTAACCTTAACATGTCATGTAAAACCTTATGACAACCAAATCTATCGTCTAAAAATCCGAGGATAAAATATGTATACCATATACCTACATACTTAGTTGCTCAGATTTTTTTTAATATCGTGTCAGTTTATCTGATTTTTTTTTTGTCAAAAAAGTGAATAATTTTTGATGGCCGGTCTTTTGCCCATGCCACTCTTTCCCTGACTTAAAGGCATTGTGTAACCCTTAAAACCCTTTAAAATGTCGGCACATAAATCTTCTCCATTTCGGTCGCCGCATTTTGCAACAGTCACGTTAGCTAACTGAATATTAAAAATTCTCTTTTCATGTGCTGTCCGATGCAGCATACGACATTTCATCATTTAACTGCGGTGAGTATACAAACTACACAGAATAATATTATACAAATAACAGCTATTACGATGTGTTGACATATTACTTGCCTAAGTTTTTATTGCTGCTCAGCTTAATCAATTCAAGTAAAAAAAAAATGTATTATTTTTCTATGACTTTAAGACAATACAGCATAATAAAATATTGCATTATTTTATCGGTCTACAATACTTGAGGCTAGTTGTAAAATAAAATGACAATGTATGAAGCGAAATTAATATTAGAAATAAAATACGGTTATTTTTTCTGTGGCCATTCATTTTATGTGACTATGGAGAACAAATGCTTAGGTCTGAAATTTGTTTACATTTTTATTGTGTTAGATTGATATAATATTATTTATTTTAAAGGTGCTCGGTGCACACTGTACAGAAAAAAAAACTTATCTTCAAATTATTATTTAATATTAAATTATTGTAGTCAGAATTTATTATTAAAACGGTTTGGTCAAAATGCAATGTAAAAAAAATAATATTATTTGAGTATTTATAATGGCCGGATGACGTCATTGGGCTGGGATCGATATTATAACTTATCTAAACGTGTAAAAGTTGCTCACTTTACACAATAATAATTATCCATCTATCGTCTAAAAATTTTTGTTTTTATGTTTGATTTACATATAAATGTGTGTCTTTTTGTGCTTAAGACGAAAGAAGTATCAGAATTTTAATAAAACGTTTAGTTTTTTTTTACGGCAAGCCCGGTTCAATTACGTCACTCGGATTTATTGAATTTTTCATAACTCATTGAATAATGTGAGTAGAAACGTTAAACCTATACCATTTTTTTTTTAGAACTGAACGTCCATTCAAATTAAAGGAAACGTTTTTTCGTCTTTAAATTGGAAACAAAAACAGTAGATATTCATATAAGAAATGCATATTATTCTATTGTTTTATTAACTAATATTTAGTAATACCGTGATTTAAGAAATTATTCATGCAAACCATAAATAGTTACTAGTTAGATGACTTAACCTAACTACTACCTATGTGTAAATAATGGCAAAGAAAATATATTACTTTTTAGATTTATCACTAGACATTAGTAGTAAATCATGTGAGTAATGATACTTCATCACATTCTTAAACAGTATTAATTGTCTTAGTAGCTTTACATATAATAATGTTTTTTGTCTGTGATGCTCACTTATTATATAATTGGTGGGTTCTTAATTATTCATAATTATTAATTGTATAGGTATAGGCGTATAGTAAATAATGGCTAATTTACTGCCAGATATATAATTAAAAAGCTAACTATAGGTATCATTATTTGATGATATAAATATTTAGTCTTGGGAAATAAAGGTAGTTATAATTTATAATTCATACAGTAAATAATATAACGAAGCATTGAATTTAAATTACTTTTTATATTATATCGTAGTTTGTGTGTTTTTATCCGTATAATAACTGTTGAATTATAATTCCGTATTAGTTATATAATTCACATTGTTAATTCATTCAAGTTTTAATGGTATTAAATATCAATAAACTATTCTATATCGCTGATAGCTGAAAATTGGTTGATATTTAAAACAAGTTAAATAAAAAAAATCTCGTTTTTTTTTTTTACATTATTGAATCGAACCTCTTTGTACTTAGTAAATAAGGAAATGGTACATGGCTTTAAATATTTGAAGCACATGATTTAGTGTAAAATAAAATAGATTAATAAACTGTACTTGCCCTTGTAACAACAAAACTACTGCAAATAGGGCTACATTTCATTGCGTATTAACAAGTTCTCCTTGCCAACGTTTAAAAATTTTAAACATTCAAATCATATTATTATTACTATTTATATGGTAGTACGTAATAGTAATTGTGTTCAATATGAAACTAAGAGATACTTAAGACTTACTTAAAATCTACTTCTTAGTACCATGATAAAAAATTATTTTAAATTATAACGGAGAGTAATTATAATAAGTGGATAAGTTGATGTCACTCTACTGTACAGTAGGTTACAAGTTTGTCACTGTAATGGATGGTGTTAAATTTGAATTCTATGATATTATATCATTGTATAAGAAAAACGATTCTGAGCGAAAACGGTCAGTCAGCCTATGATATTACCAAGTACATTTGATGATATTATTGTGAACAAAGTAATTTATATATTAACCTATTTACGCGGAATCTTGTTTTAAATTTTTAGCTATAAAAGTTGAACATTTTATAAATTTTAAACTACAAAATAATTAAAAAATTTAAAATTCGAACTTTAAATGTTTTAAAAAAAATTGTGCCTATGTATTTTTAATATTTTTTAAGTGCTATTGTAATAATATATCAGAAGTCTTACATTAAATTTTCATACTTTTTTATCCAACAAATAACATTTTATTGATATTTATAGAATAAAAAAAATAAAAAAATTGATAACTAACAATGTCCGTAAACAGCCCTAAAAGAGTCAAAATATTTTCAAAATTGTATGGTGTATAAAAAATGAAAATATAAACATTCAGTAAAATTTTCATGTATTTACAGTTATTCGTTTTTGAATAACGATAAAATAACAAAACCTCTACATGAGAAATCGATTGAATATCCAATATTGTAAAAATGTGAAGAATTTCAAACGCTCATAAAAATTTGATTTGATTTTGTAGACATTTTGTTTTGATAAAGGTAGACAAGCTTATGAGGAATCTTGTATTACATTTTAAAATCTTTGATTCAAAAAGAAAAATTTTAATGAATTCCCAACCAAAATTAATTTGCTAATTTTCGTGATTTTTCCGTATTTTGCAAGATTTGAACTTTAAATGCTTATGAATAAAAACTGTGACTAAAGATTTTTAATATTTTTCAAATGTCATTGTTACAATATAGTAGGAGCCTTGTGTTCAATTTTGAAGCTTTTTTACCCAACAAATAAAGTTTAACTACTAATTCAATTGGAAACAGAAAATATTCCTAAACAGTTCAAAACAAATCAAAATATTTTTAAAATGTATAGAAAATGCAAATATAAACGACCAGTAAAAATGTTATGTTCATTTGTTTCAGAGTTCCACCAAAAACTAAAATCGACTTTGTGGAAAACCAATTTTGCGTAAAAATTCCCGTTTTTCCTTAATTTTTATGTAGTTTTTCCCGGCGCTTTTGAAAACTATTAGGAATTTTAAATTTTGACCTCCTCATTGCACCAACAATATTCACTTTCCCATCGAACTAGAACTGAAGTTGAAAATCAAAACATTATTTAGACTACTTATCGTGTACTCAGACACACAAAAAAACAATTTAAAAAAAAAACAGACATCATTGTAAAATCAATACATTCATCGTTCCACTCAGAATCTAAAATTTGGTTTATACTTAATTACTTAATTTAAAGGGTCAATGGATAAAGGTGTTAACTAATATTTGTTCAAAAATGCATTTTATTGCATGAATAAAGGTGTTATAATGTTATAAACATTATATAACAATTTTGATAAGGTCTTATTCAGTGGTCACCAATAATAGTTATGGTTACCAACGTGTTATAAGAAGAATTGATCATTAGTAGTAGTGGATAAAAGTGGTAGTGTATGTAAACTTGAACAATTTCAAAAATGTTAGCTAACACCTTTATCTATTAATCCCTTCAATTATACAGTTCTATCTGATTAAAATTCAATTTTCCATTGAAAGACGCCACTCGAAATTTATTCTCTTCAAGGAAACATAAAACTATGAAACATAAAACTGTGTTTGTTAATAAGTAAGTAGTAACCATGATAACAAAACCTTACAAAAAATTGGCCTGAAACAAAAAAATATTGTATCCGGCCTCATATTTATGTAAAAACAAAATACTTATTTATGCGTCATCGTCTTATTGTTATCTATAAATATATAATATTTATGGTATACAATTTTGGGGGTGATTTATAAGCTTCAACTTAAAACAAATACTGTACTTTCAATCAATATTCATCAGAACCAATGTCTATGTTAGTCATAAAATCCTAAATTAAACCTGAATATAATTATCATCCTAAACAAGGATTTTCATTTAACAAACGGTTATACAAAAAAAACTACGTCTTTATTCAAATGCTCTGAAATTCTAAATTATCCTATCTTGGTCTAATGAATACCACCCATCGTCTGAAATAAGTCCACAAGAATAACCCAGATACCTTTTAACCTAGTAATTATAAAATAATAAATTTAAACTATTATAAAAATACAAAAAAAAATTGAACTCAAATTAATTTCGTATTGCATATATCCCTATACAATGTGTATAATATTTCTCCTTCTAAGTTCTGGGTATTTTTAAAACATCATCTCAACTCGTAAAAAACATAAAATAACAAACACACTATTCATGACAACTTTACCTTCGCAGCTTAAGACCATTAAGCGGGGCTTGAAACTGATTGAAAAAATTTCAGTTTCTATTTCGATTTTGTATACCGGTTTTTTTTCAAAAAAAATACCGTTTTTAAATTATATTTTCGGTTTCGGTTTTTAATTATAACACCAGTATCCAATTTTTTCCGGTTTCGGTTTTGAAGTTAATACCAGTATCCAATTTATTCCGGTTTCGGTTTTGAAGTTAATGCTGGTATCCAATTTAGTTCAGTTTCGGTTTTATAACGGTTTATACTGGTTTCTGAAATCGGTTTTGAAACCCATAATGGCATTAAGTGACTCTCAGTTTTAATCATAAATATAAACAATCATACGCCAATATCACACCTGATGCATCACGATCAGTTCAACCAGAAAATAAAATCTCCTAATTCCTCTAGAACATAAGTCCACCAATACTCTTGTTAACAAAATTAATAAATAATCTTCCATCGTCTACTATATTTTCCATTTCATAATAATAACACCTTTATCATTTTATTATTTTATAACCATTATTGTCTACAACTTTTCAACTTTACTACCTATTAAATACCCAGTACCTATTAAAATGTATTACAGTTGTTAAAATATATTAGACTTTATAAGTTTAATTCTCAATATATTAAGAAAAACATTTCGCCTATCGATGTTAATATATTTTCGACTTCGAAGAAAATGTATGAATCATAAATATGTATAAATAAGGAGGTAATCATTCATTGTATATATACAATACACCTAGCGGGAATTAGGTAATTTTTGCATTTTATTCGTTTCTAAGGTGGCAGACAAAGCATTACGCAAAATCGGTTAGAAAATAAAAATATCTGTACCCAGCCCAAAAATATGGTTTTTTATGTTAAAAACAAAAAGTTTTGATTAAAATCAAAGATTATTTTTTCTACTCATGACATTTTTATTATTATAATTTTACGACTATACGTATCATGAAATTTACTAATATTAATTTATAGTATTTGATTTGTGCTATGCATAACTGAAGTGTGCATTAGTATTTCTTTATCCAAGTATGTAGTAATATTTTAATTTTTGGATTTAGGGATTGGTCATTGGTATCACTGTATACGTATATTATAATACTTGTAAATAAGGAAATTTAATAATAGGTACCTACCTTACTATTAATATTTTACTTGAAACTTTCTAAATTTATATAACAAATTGGAGCAATCAAATGTATTTGCTTATTCAAATTCATTAATTATATTTTAAAAACGATACTTGATATCACACTATAAGACCTTCTAAAATTAACTTTACTGAATTCTTTGAACCACCAATTTTAAGTGCTCCTGTTATATTAATGTGTGAAATTATATGGATTATATTGGTTGTATATAATATACAATAGTGTGATAATTTAACATTGTGAGTAATACTAATTAGTAATTAAATAAGTATTACTAATTACATAACCATATATTTAATAACATTTTGACTATGTTTATACAGGTGAACGTTACTAACCGTGTTTCCGGACCCTTGGAGGTTATATTTAATTAATCATACTGCAAGTCCCATGTAAATATCCAGTATATAAACAAATTCATTCCAAACATTTTAGAAATATTGAAAAATACTACGTTAGTACTGTAACTGGTAATTACTATCATCATATAATATTGGAATGAAATAAAAAAAATGAATAATTTATGATATTTTTTCGAAACTAGGAACGCATATAAATTGGTACTTATGTTTCCATTATTATCATTCATGTAATAATAATAATAACTTAATTCTTACATAAATATTAAGTTTATTATTATTAATTATGAATTACAATGAATGAAGTTGTAAGTAGGTACACATAATGTTATATGATTATGATGATGACAATGATGATGATAATGATGATAAATGATTATGATGATAAATGATGATGAACGACTGTATAAAATAAGATTATTATCCTCCTAAATACAATAATTATAAATTTAACTTACAAATTAATATAATACCCTAGATCTAGATACTGTTATTAATTAGTACAATAGTATTGTTTTGTTTTTATGTTATATTACCTTCATACATATTATCAAATGTGCTAATATAGTTTAAAACAATAATTATTTAATATAAAAATGTATTGTACGATAATAAAGTACCTACCTATCTATAATAATATGTTGTATAAGCAACAAAACATAATAAATTATATTCATATACATTATACATATATATTACATTTATACATTTTTTTTTATAAAAACTGGCACCTAACTATGATAACTTTTTCTGTAGGCATTAAAAGTTAGTCTTCGATATCACGTTAAAAAAAAAAAGATACTGCAAGTCGCGTTGTCGTATCTAGACGTCATTGCTTACGTTGTTTTAATTATAATAAATAGTTTAGGTCAATTTAAATTATAACATAAAAAAACCATTTATTGTAATTTGTAATAATTTATTTGTAAAAGAAAAAACAACAAGTGACGTTGAGAAAATGACATATTTTTTAATTAAATTAAATTATTTTAGTACATTTAATAATGATAGTTGTTCCATACGATTTTGGAAAACTGAAAAATTGCTATCACATATGTATACAAGACTATCACAATAGTTGGGAACTCGCACCTATACATTTTTGTTACACTTCAAATAAATTTTAAAAACGGTATACACTAATGAGTAATGATATAATAATCTTCTACTTCGAGCAATCATAATATAATAATAATAATAATATGATCGTAATAATTATTTGTAAACACGTCCCGTTGATCACCGATCGCTGAAGTGTGTATAGTATTGAAAAGTAAAACGGTTGTCTGACGCTCAGTCACTGTGTCGCTCAGTCGTTGCGGTCTTTTGTCACCACCCACCTGCGATTACAGCGCGTCTTGATAAACAATATCATAATATTAATTATAGTAACCATTATACCATAGTGGGCACACAGGTAAACTAAAAGTCACAGCGCCGGTTACGTCTCCGTGTAATAATCGTTGCTGGGCTGTCCGAAAAATGTTTCGTTGACTTCGTCACCACCTATGCCTGACATAACACGGTCCTGCGAGGTCTCGTCGCGGGTGGGTCACGGTGTGGGTAATTCTGCGGTCTTTATTCACGATAACGCTAGAGGTACCTACTCGTAATAACAATCTGTAATGTGCAGCATAATGCCGGCTCGCAGTTCACGTCGTTCGACGAGGTCGACCGTCATAAAATATTTAAAAAAAACAATGCAATTATAAAAAAACATCGTGTCAACATTTGGAGTAGACGCGATATTTAGCTGCGGAATTATCGCGCGTGTCCGCCACCGTTCGAATATCGTAATATTATAATACCTGTATATAATATACGCCGTATTCTCATAATAATATATTATTATATTATATATTGTATAACAATAATAATAATATCGTACGTAGAAACGGCCGCGCTCGGCGTAATACAACAAGTACGAGCATGTGCATTTTTATTCTTTTCTGTGACCTCTAAAATACACGTTAGGTATCCGACCAGTTCTCCTCCGCGCGGATATAGCTGACAAACACGTTCGGGGACTCATCGTCATCGTCGTCGTCGTCGTCGTCGTTGTTTGCGGTTTCGACGACCCTCTGGACCGCGGTTTTGTGCGCGTATATTGTAAACGAGTGCGAGTACGTGTGCACGCACGACGTACGTCTGTTACTCTCGGCCGAATGTCAATAATAATTATAGTCTGTTGCCTGTATAGTAATAACACTAAATTGTAATCGTATCGTACCGATCGCGTGTTGCAGGCCGAACGACAGTCGAGAACATCGATCACCGCACCGCCATCACCTCTTCCCGATCGCCATGGAGGACGTTTCGTTGGGACCATCGGCGACCCTGCCACAGCCGCAGGCCGAAGAGGAGGTTTGCATCGAGATCAGGGACGCCGTGAAGATATATGCCGGGAACAACGTGGTGTTCAGGGGTTTGAACATGACCGTGCCCAAGGGTAAAATGTAAGTATTTTTCACGTCGAATCCAATAGCCGCTAGATAGTGCACGAGTAATAATTGTTGTTCGTTTCGCACCCCCGGAGCACTAAACCGATAGTGTGAATGTATCGCATGCGACCGTTGTCTGAATATTATTATTCGAATTCGCTTCAAACAGTCTTCAGCAGAAAGTTCTGAACTCCAAAGCTTTAGCGAATAACAGTAGTGTCTATCGTAGTCATATATAATAGCTTATTACGGAGGCCGAGCAATGACAATTCGTGATGTATTATATTGCGTTATGATTTTTTTTTCTTAACTTATTTCTTAACCACCAATATTGTGTAATAAATGAATATTTCCAAATGTGATAACACGAAATATGTGCAATATTTTTGCACGCGTATTCAGTACCAGTAAATAACGGTGTTCTGATATTATAAACTCATATTGTTATCAATGGATCATAATGATGTTATATTTAAGTTTGTGGGACACATTTTTGTTGACCCTTTTTTTACTCATCCAACAAAAATGATATGAGAAACATAAAATATTGAAATTAACACATTTTTGTAATAAACACTACGATTGATGTAAAAAAATAAAAATTCTTAAATAATAATATGCATCATTTACTTATAAAATATGTTCACGTCATTTATTTTATTCTAAACATTTGGATAGTTTATTTTTTAATCAATATTCTCCAGGCACCTAATGTCCATTTAAATATAATTTTTTTGATTTCCTCTCCACCCATTAAACTTATATGGTCATATTTGTTTTCCAATTTTATGTGATAATGATAGTATGCGTAGCTCCAAAATATATATCCTAGGGAAAAAAAATTAAATAATTTGAACATTATACATAAATCTCTTGTCCAGTTATTATTTCTTATCACTACAAATAAGTTTGACATGAAAATAAAACAAACTACCTTTGAATGGACATCAGGCAGATACGATTTAAAATATTACTAATAGGTTATAGGTATTATTGGAGGTAGAAAGACATCAAGTATTGATAACTACAAAACATAAAAACAAATTATAGGTACTATGATGATAAATAACTATCAATTATACAATTTTTAATACATTTTCGATGCGTGCCATATCGGGTAGGGTTAGCGGACATATATTTTAAGGTCGCTGCATCACACCACTGTAAGTGCCTATTAGGGTTTTATTGCGGGTAGTCATAAACATAAATCGGTTTACTTGATGTTGTTTTAATATACTATATGATCTTAACTCCTCTTACGATGCGTATAATAACTTCAGTTGGTTGCCATCATTATTGTAACAGTGGATGTACACTGAATGTATCCGAATTTAACGGTGTGTAGTTGTATACACCACACGACGAGTAGGTATACCTACCTATTTTGGCTTTTTCCAATTGGCATAACATCAATCGTTTATTAGAGCCAAGAGAACACCTTGGTTATTTTTCACTTTTCCAATTATTTTCATCTCGCCACAGACAGACAATCGGATTAAATATTTGGTTTTTTTTCTCATTTCTCACTGACATTTCGATTAAACTTGCACTTGACAATATTTTTTATTGTCAATTACTATATGTACATCGTAGACATCGGTAAGATGAGCTCTCGATAAGACTAGCTAAGATCAATATTTATTTTAAATTGAACAACTTTTTTATACAACTTCAATAAAAATAAATTTTAAACAATAATATTTTTTTATTTTGATAATATATTATAGTTTTTTCCTCGATTAATGTTTTGTGTGTTCAGATATTCCAATATAATATTATACCCGTCTCGTACAAAAAAAAAAAACATTCTGTGATTTATGTGAATTGATTTAAACTAATAAAAGTATACAATTTTGTATTTTGTAAACTTCATTATTCGAATTGTTCCTACAAGATGTTTTACTCGAATTATTTCTTTAATTTTACAGATAATAATAACTCATTTGTTTATTTTTTAATCCAATCAAAATATATTTATTTATTTATCATGATAATGCCTTTGAGGGGCAAACAGTAAAGCAAAAATATAGGTACCTAAATGGTCATAGAATATAGAATACATAGTTAAACATAATATGAAAACTAAACACATAATTTAAATACAATGATACTATTTAGAATATCAATCATATAATACCGTGTTCTTTAACACGATTAAACATCATGATGAAAAATAAACCTGCGTAAAGAGTTACATGAGAGTAGCAGATGGATTAACTGGAGAGTAATGAATGACTATAATTTTTCCACTAGTAGGTACATATCACAAAGAGGTTGTTCTTAAATTAATCGATGGAACATAAAAATGTATATTATTAAAAACTTTTGGACAGTAAAACTTATTATTCAATTAATGATAAACCCATTTTATACTATAATAACTTTCCTAAAATAGAGAATAGACATAGGTACCGTTGTCACTAAGTAATATATCATCATTGTAGTTTGCTTTATTTAAATTAAGATAAATCATTTCAAAAACGTATTTGGTATGAAAAATTATATATTTTATTGATTCACTATGCAATGGAGACTTAAAAATAAAGAATATTCTAAAATAGACCTAATTAAAGCTAAATAAAAAGTTTAAATACAAAATATTTTATTAAAATTTCCATCTTTTCGATGAAAGAAATCTAGGGCACGAGATGCTTTATATTAGTAGAGATACTAATTAATAATTAAATTATGCTCGAAAAACGATAGTCACTTAAAATATATACACCTGAGTCTTTTATGTTATAAACTACTACTAAATTGTATCTATTTATGTCTTAGTTAGAAATAAAATAAATGTTTTCCAATTGAAAATAATTTGAGTATATACCTACTAGTTCCGATGACACCAAAAATAAATCAGACTGAACTTTTGAAAAGTCATAATCTGAAACATTTGGCATGTACGTCAGGGAGAAGATAATATTTAAAATACTGTAAACGAAGACGTAAGTCATTAATACAAATAACAAACAGGAGGGGAGACAAATTAACACCCTGGATGAATATCATACGACACATTAATGATTTTAGAAGTATATTTTCGACTATCTTCGCTTATATTATTGGAATTTACAAATATTTACCCAACTAATGTTACGTACATTTATTCTCACGACGCATTATCCGTGATTTTTTTAACCCATGAATTCATTAAAAACCGGGTTCTTGCGATTTGGTGGAGTCCACATTGATTCGATAGTTTGTTACACTCGCCATATTTTTGGCAAGAATTCTCGAACACACTCAGATAGAAACGGATAAAAAAATACAGCCATAATATCATTATTACAACTATATCGTGTTTTATTTATCGATACATTAATGAATGATGTATATAATAAATAAATATTATTATTATTATTATAATTTATGACGTCATACAAGTATACAACTGGGATGATTTATCGTACGCAGTCGGTGACGTTAACGCAAAATGTAATAACTAAACGTCTACGATTATTCACGTTATCATAATATATTAATATTTCAAGATGATTATAATATACTCCGATCAGCCGGACGCTGGTTGAGAACGAAATTGCCAGTGGTGGGCGGTTTAGTCGAGCACAGATCGTCTCGCGAGCAACATGTGTAAGACTGCTTATCAATATTATATTTTAATACACAGACAACAATTGTCTAGGTAAAAAACCAGACGAATCAAAACTTGAATTTATCGTGATGTACTAACCAGTTCGTTAAATGCTATAAGAAATCCAAGTGTGAGGGTAAAGGTACTCGAAAATTCCAAAAATCAGAATTTTAAATAGAGGGTGCTTCTATGAAAGGGTACAAAGGATACGAAAGTACTGTTCATACTGGCTGAATTTCGCTGCATACCTATTATATACTTATCGCAACTATTTATGCGTGTAGTCTGTATGTAATATACAGAAGACAATCGTGTCGGGCTCGAACGAAAAGAACAAAACGATTTTTATTTATATTTTACGATTTTCACAGTCTAAGCATCACACGTTTAAGATTATATCGTGTCGTCTTTAAATTATTAAGATCGCCCCGCACTGTGATTCATAGCAATATTTCTAAAATATAATAATATATTATGTGGTCTGTATCGCCTAACAGTACGAAATTTCAACGACGTCACTAAAACCGTGAGAAAAAATAATAAAAATCGTACACTATTATGCCTATAATTGTATATTATATAGCACCTAAATATAGGTTAGGGCGGCCGTGTATAATATATTGTACATTGAATATTCGGAAAAGTTAACTAACGGAAAATGGATTTTTCGATGGTCGGATGGCTGGCGGGTATATACCAATTTTCCGTTTTACCGTAAAGTCATCCTCACGCGCGGCGGAGCAAAGTGAATTTCCTCGGATGTAAAAACGTCATTCGATTTTCCTACATTATAATATTATATATAATAATTACATTTCGTTCTTAATAGTCGCATCCTCTAAAAACCAATTTTCTTCCGGTTAATGGGTATTTTATAATATATATATATATATTTAAAAAAAACAGTATACACTATACACTAAATCTTAAAACTTTTTACTTTTTACTTGTACCGTATAACTAGGATACCAACCTATATATACGCGGTGATTCGTAATTTAAATATTACATTCAATTTTTTAATTAATGTTACTAAAGTTTATTGTTTAACTAATTACAATGCTACATTTTTGTCAACAAATGCACAATCACTATTTTTTATTTCACTTCTGGGTGTTATTATTTGTTTTTTTTTTTTAATTGGCGTCTACTATTTTAAATGTTATAAATCGAACTAATGTATTAGCTAGTTCATAAACATTCAAGAAGAGGAGTGACGTAATCTGGAAATTATTTTAATATTAACGAAGAATAAACATCTATACCTACTAGCTGGAACTGGAGTAATGTGTATTGTGTATACGTTATACTGTTCTAATTAGCAAAAAATATTGAATTAATAGAAAAGGGGTAAGTTTAAGAAAAACTCTTACCTAAGTATTTTGTCAAGATTTAAAATAATATTATGAACTATGTTTAAAGTAAAAGAACATAATTACTGGGTACTTCAACAATAATTATTTTAAGAAATGAC
Organism: Sitobion miscanthi; assembly: GCA_008086715.1. NCBI lineage: Eukaryota > Metazoa > Arthropoda > Insecta > Hemiptera > Aphididae > Sitobion > Sitobion miscanthi. The sequence goes on from CM017800.1 coordinate 16,512,177, forward strand.
CAAAAGAAACCTAACCTAACCGAGGAATTTGGTTAGGTATAATGGTAGAATCGCACTGTTTAAAGTTACAAAAAATGGAAAGTATTTATATTCAAATTTTAACTAAAATCGTTAAATGGAAATATATAAAAATGATTCATGTTATCGAGATATTTAATTCAAACGATGACACATATTACCAAATTGTAATATACATACCATATGATTATGCGTATCCTAATTATTTCTTCACTGTGTTAGGTGTTATTTTAATGGTTGTTTAATTTAACAATGTTGACAAACATTTTAGAATTAATTTAATATTCAACGAATTCCAGTAATATTTTGATTAAGGTATTTAAAAAAAACATCTAGTGTACCTATATACTGTTAAATAATCATAAATGTTACATAATATTTATTATTTCATATTTATGCTGAAAACATGGAAACGTACAGGAATATAAAAATTCTGATAAGGCATTTAACGATTTTACTATTTTTTTTTTCGTATATTACAAGTTAGACAGTTGCACTTTATTGAGAATTTTATATTTATATATTATATTCAAACAGATTTTTTAGTAACTGCAATAAATTTGAAGAAGGTGAATAATATCATGATAATGTACCTACGATTCTAACTTTATAATGTATATTATTTATTTTATAATTTCAAAATTATTTTTACACTCATTGAATTTAATTCCACTCCTGGGTTATAAATATGAATTCAAAAAATTTAATATTTTTTGATTTATTCGTCGAATGACAAGCACATTCCCGTGACCGTCAGAATACAATATATATCAATTCCGGTTTTATAAACTTCCTGTTATTCTATAAACAGTACATAAACATACGGATATGTATATGTGTAGTATAGCTTATTCCTTATAACTGCGCGTTTTTTATTTATTTAATAAAATTATGAATAGTAATATTATAGTTGATACGAAATAAAATTGGCAACTGACATTGCGAAACGTATAATTTTGAAGTGTAAACACGCATTTTATCAAGTCGCAAGAATATCCATTACTTAATATAATAATATGAAGGTAGGTTAAAGTATTCTAGGCCTTGGAACTTTATGAATTAGCATATTTGTTAGAAAATATGTATTTAATAACTGATTTGATACAGTTATGATTCAAGATCGCAAGATTTTAATTTAAAAAAAATGTAAACGTTAAACTTTTCAAGATAAACTGTTTTAGATATTATTATAATTAAAACAAACTTATCTTATATTCATTAATGTTTAATACTCCAATTACGTCGTCTAAATTTAATTTTTTAAATTAATAGGACAGCAGCTGGTGTCAACAATTTAAAATATTCTGCACATTTGATGTCAATTGACTTCACAATCTAAGAACATTAAAAATAAAAATATAAATAATTATTAGGAATAAAATAATAGTATTACACTATTACCTATTTAACTGAACTATAAGTTTATCGGCACATTCAAAGTATGTAAACACGTTGCCTACACACTATGGATCATCATTAATTAAATTTTTTTGTAAACTAATAATACTTTTATGATTTCAAACCCATGAAAGCACATCTAAAATAAATCTAAAAAATAACTAGATATTAAAAGTCTAAATACAAGATGATTCAGTATGCATTTTCTGATTACTTGTTTATTTTATAAATATATTTGATAAAATTCTGATAGTTAGAATTTATAAGTAGGTATATCGAAAGACATATTGTTGAAACACTTAATTTGCTACTAGATATTTTTTTTTCCTATGGCAGTACAAATTTTTTTTCAAATGTCAACTACTCTATTTCACTTTAAATTATTAAGGTGATAATTGTTTTAAAAATGTTTATGTATATATCTAATTATAAACTAACGATTATTCTCTGAGTACTTACGAAGTATAATATTATAGGCTATGATAAGATATTTATAATATTTTAAGATATTATGATTTGAAATTGTTGTATAAATTTTATAATTTGTGTTAATATAATAATTAAAAAATATGGTATTAGATATATTTTATATTTTCTGTCGTATAATTATTAAGAATAATATCTTTAATAAATAAGACACGAAACTTTTGAATTCCGAATTATGCAAATCAAAATTTAATAAAAAACGTTTAACAATATTAACTGTAAAAATGGTGGCTTTTATTTTGAAAAATCGACGTTTCTGTCACCGCAGACACTTTTTAAATGGCTTAAAAAATACAAAAATACAAGTATTTGAAAATATCTAATGGTTTTACTTAAAAATGCAAAAAAATCAGAATTTTAACCAATATATTATTAAAGGATAATAGGAGGGAATATGCATGTTTTATGAATCACAGTGTATAAATAATAATTCGGGATGTATATAAGTGCATACCGCACTATTCCCAGTTAATAGTATATATATATATATACTTTACCTACTCAGGAGAGAACTCTCCCTCGGTTAAACGATCTAACCAATCTTGTCACTTAGAGTAGATTAGAATTCTATACACGGACGAACACGAAGATTTGAAAAACCCATTTAATATATCTAAGGAATATGCGCAGAATCCCAAGAAAAAATACATTTTCAAATAGAAATATAATCAAGTAAACGCCCTTTATCTTTACTTCGCTATAGAAATTGAACTTTGAATCCCACACAAGCTCAAATGATGTAACATTATGAAATAAAATCTAATTTACACACATATTAATATAAATGCTATCTAGAAACATACAATAAATATAAATAAGGAGGCAATTTTACACAAATCGGCATGATTTTTGGTTGGATTACATCTCATAATAGACAAATATTTACATATTTTTACAACTAAAATACATAATAATACAACTCAATATTCATACAGTATCATATGGGTGATCGGTGCATTTCAAGCGACTAAATATGTGATTTTTTACTAAAAAAAATTAACAAGAAATGTAAAGATTTTTGGCAAATGAATTAATATTTATAATTCACATAAATTGCAGGTACTCGCGCAATATAATATAGTGAAATACGTACATAAACGTCCAATGAAATAACCAGAGAAGTTTTAAATTAAATTAAAACTATACCTACAGTTAATTATACTGCGAGCATTATTAAAAATGCTATAAAAAACTGGCATTAGAATGTGGTGTGGGAACATTTTTCTTTTTGTAATATCTAACATATTTCGAATGAAATTTAAATTTTAAATGTTATGTTATAATAATAGGCTATCAACAAAATTATATATCATTACATTTTATGTCAAATGTACCTGTTATAATAAACGCCATGTACACAATTATTTCGAATACATGATGCATGGTTCAATGGTTGATATTAAGTTTGAAACAATTCTTTTTAAAAAAAATTGATAGTTATTGTAGTTAATGGTTGAGGTAAAATGTGATATTTTACGTGCACTTGTCATGTTATATTTTATTTTACTTAAAATGTGAGTAGATTAATTCAATCGACACGATAATATCAAAAATATATTATAATGGGAAAGTAACATAAAAAATGCGTTAAATAATATAATTTAATTAAGTTTGAAGTTCGGACTAATAAGTAATTACTGAGTACTAATATTATACTTTATGCCAGTTAAATGTTTTTTGATGCCATTAAGTTATTTATAATTTATTGCTTGAGAGGTAATCAATTTGTCTTTAATATCTGAAATCTATAGTTTTGAATAATTAGAACATTTTGCATAATTTAAATATTTATTAATGTTCAAATTACAAATATTACCGTTTCTCACAATATTCAAATGTATAATTGGTTAATTAATAAATGGTAGATATATTTAATAAACCATTCTTCGTGAAGTTAGGTTATTAAAATAAGGATGCTTTTCGTATTATCATCATAGTGGTTTTTTTTTGTTTTAATAATTTTACCTAATTTTTATACCAAAGGACTAAACTATAAAACAATTTCAATTTCAATTTTTTTGCACGATTTGTATTATGTTTAAATAAAGACAATAACGTGTAGTATAGACTATAGTTTTGATCATTCCTAATGTTTGTAGAGGTAAATTTACCTCAACTTCAGATACGTAGCCAGTGGTGGGGTGGGGATGGCTAAGGGGTATGACCCCCTTCCCCATTGACAGTGTTTATTTTAACAGTCCCCATTTTAAACTTTACTATAATATTACATTACAAATTATTTCTATAAACCCTATTGTACCCCTACCCCCCCCCACCCATACGAAATTCCTAGCTACACCACTGGCTTAAATAAAATACTGTGGTGGTGATGAATATAAAATAGTATATTATGTATTATTCCAATGTTGAAATAGCACTTGGAACATACACAGATACGAATTTTTATTTAATTTTTTATAATTTGTACCTTTTAAAATAATAAAATATTACAACTATAAATAAAAAAGAAACTAATATATTTTCAATTTATACGTTATTTTCAGTTATGGACTTTTGGGACCAAGTGGATGTGGTAAAACAACGCTTTTAAGCTGCATAGTCGGTAGAAGTGAATTTGACTCTGGTCACATAATGGTGAAGGCGTTTAAAAGAGAAGATATCGGATATATGCCACAAGTAAGAATTTCAGTACATTATTTTTTTGAAATCATACCCATAGGGTGATAAAAAAAAAAATACATATATCACGAGAACCATGTATGGCTATTGTTAAAGCGGATATGGTTGGGTACCCATAAATGTCTAACGGGTCAGTTTTATGTTTATCATTGAACATTGAAGTGCTACTATAGAGATCAAAAACCCGTGGAATTATGGTTGGCCCCGATTGATATATTTGGTGTGAATACATTTTCTAGGTAGTGGATACTAGTATAATATCGATATAATCTAGAATAATAATATTTCCCATATTTTACTTTATTTTTTTTCAATTTCTATTTCTGAGTGTTACTGCTGGGTGACTTCTCATCACGTCTCCACATCTTGTACATATATATATTATTTTTCTTCGCACATATGCATATTGTAAATACCATTACAGATTGTATATAACATTCCAATAAATGTTAAACAATTTTTTTATTAGATATGAAATCCATTTATTCTCAACTCGATCTAGTTCACCTTAATTTAATTTTTTTTTCTAAGGACAACTGCTTAATACAATTATAACATGTTCCATTTAGTTAGTCGGATATACATGTTACACATTATTATCATGTCAATTTATTCTGAATAGGAAACCAGATTAGAAGAAAACTAATGCCTGTAAGACGATTGTGGAGTAATAATTTTACCCAAGTTAAGCTATTGTTTAGTAACTTATATCTGAGTTTGTCAGTGTATATTTTATGACTTGCACAACTGAATATCGTACCTAGCTATTTTACTAGATATTTGATTTAAGTGCATTTAACAGAATTAACATAAACGACTTTGACAAATGTATGCAGGCTAAATGTTTATATTAAAATATAATATATTAATATGTATATTTTTTAATATAGGTATTGACGTTAAATGATTTGCATGTGTTTTGACACAATTAAAAAAAGATAACTACTGTTATTGCATTTGTTTCTGATAGAAAATACGTAATACATTTTAAACGATATACCTATTATATTAATTTTGTGAACATTTTTATTATTTCAGGATTTAAATTTACACGAACATTTAACAATAGCACAAACGTATAGGTTCTATGGTGGTATGCTTAACATGGATAAAGAACAAATCGCAAAAAGGACCAAAGAATTATCATTACTATTGGAACTTCCAACTGATAATAGATTAGTTGAAACACTTAGGTAAGTATAATTAAAAATCGTTATTAGAAAATATTCGTTTCGATTTCAATTGTTCTTTTAAGTATTGTTCAATCAATTTATTTAAAGTGTCTACAATAATTGTATTGTTTTTAGTTTGGTTTTTATTATTGTAATAAGTACTTTATGTAATTAACACTTATATATTTTAACTCGAAAAAAGTAATTTGTTATTTTAAAAAATCATGACAAATTTGGAAATACAATATGTACCCATAAGTCATGTTACATTGGATATTAAAAAAGCTTGCAATGGCTTATTCAAAGAAAACACTTGTTGTCTGTCTTTGTTCCGAATACGATTAGAAGAAATATTTAACATTTCAAACTATTGGATTAAAATAATGTTCATGACATAAAAGTCTAATTATAATAGGTCATGTTATTTTTGCAAAAATAAATATAATACGTCATATTACATATTATTATAATTACTTAACCCTTCCGAATTGTTACGATCGTTGGTATTTTAACATATATTATGTACTATGTACCTGAATGCCTCTAGGTTAACTGTAGATTAACATTATTAAACTCATATTAATCCTTTTTATTTGATTTTATTAGCTACCAGTAAAAACTATGATAGTTAATAATTCAACAACAACAATAAATTCAAATAAACAACATAATGTCATAATAATATATTGTGTATAATTGCTATTGTAGCAATAATAAAGAAATATTATAATTGACATTTATAATAATGAAGAAAATATTTAACACAAACTGACTAAGGACAGATATTGTTTATGGCAATAAATACATTATAAGATGGAAGAAAGAAGGTCAATTTATAGACGGATTTAAATTTAAAATTAATTGTGATAAAATATAAAAAATAGATTTTGAAGGTTAATTTTGATTTTTAATTTCTTCTGCATAAGATTTCATTTTGGGTTGAGGATGATCATAAGGTATAAGTTTAACCATATATTTATTTCATTTTTCATTTTTTATAATCTATACTCCTGCAACTTTTAATTATAACGAAATCTATTAACAACATTTATAAGATTTATTTATTTGAACATTTTTTTTTTTTGACTAAAATTATACATTTTATTTCCCCAATAATTTTAAATTGTACGTGTAGAGAAAAATTTTTCAGAGAAAAACTTTAAAAACTTGATGTTTAATTATTTGTGATTACCTGAGATCTATTTTTCTAGAACCGTGTTATATTATAATACGTATTTTAAGTTACTAATATTGAACAATTTTTGGTCTGAACATGTGCAGGGTGTAACGTTATAAAACGTAATGGCCTACGTTATTGTTATTTCGATGAAAATCGTGATAATATTTTTATATAAATCCTTACATAATATTTTTTTATAAGCTCTTAATACCTCCTTGTAAAATTTGTTGCCATAAATTATATTATTAAATAATGTGACTTTATACTTTGGAAGAACTTAAACATGAAACGTAGATATACTTATTTTAAGTTTGCTAATCCATAATATTAGTTATAACTTATAACAATTTATTACAGAAAATACCGAGACCACTATTTTTAAAATATACATTTTCACGGAACACTGTGCAAGGCTATAGCTTTTCATTCAAATTCCAAATCTGTAATAATAACAAAAATAATAATACAATAAATTATAATTGTTTATTTTTTTAGTGGTGGACAACAAAGAAGAGTGTCATTAGGAGTTGCTCTTTTGCATAATCCTAATATTTTAATATTAGATGAACCTACTGTCGGATTAGATCCAGTTCTAAGTCATAGGTATATTGTACAATTAATATTTTAGATGATTTATAAATTAAACCCATCACGATATTTACAGTATATGGAACCATTTGGTATCCTTTGCTGAGAGAGGAAAAACAATTATCATCACGACACATTATATTGAAGAAGCGAGACAAGCTCATACAGTGAGTTTTTATAATAATATAATTTATTAGCTGTTCAATAATAATAATAATAATTAAATTATTCACTTTTAATATTAGATTGGAATGATGAGAGGGGGCATTTTGTTGGCTGAAGATTCACCAGAAACTTTAATGGCACGATGTAATACAGCTACTTTAGAAGAAGCCTTCTTGACACTAAGTTATAAACAAGAGACATCGTCCAATACCCAGGTGCCTAGAATTGCACATACGTATATACATAACTAATCATATAATAAATAGAACACGACCAATGAACTTTTCGGTTGTTGGCTTTCAGGTTGATGATTCATTCAAAAAGTTAGCTTCCAAAAATAGCAACACAAAATTAAAATTTAATGATGGGGTCTTCCGATTAAACCGAATGAAATGTCTCTTATACAAAAATGTATCTTTGCTTCTTCAGCAAAAGATGTAAGTAAAAACGCCAAGTATATTATATCAAATGAAAAATTAAGTTTTTTTAATGTAAAATATAGTATAAAACATTATGTACATTTTTAAATGCTTATACGTAATAATTGGGGTAAATATTAAAAACCACATTATAATAATGCTGATTTTAAAATTTGAATACTCATATAATATATCAGACTTGGTAGTATTAATTATTATGCACAATATTAGAAATAAATCTAAACTTTTAATGAGAAAATATCATTGTAGCAATAGATTTATTAATTCAATGTTTGATATTTACATTTATAAATATATATATTTTTTGTTGTTGTAGGTTTTTACTTTTTCTGTTTCTACTGCCTCTAGTGCAAACTTATTTTTTTAACCTAGCAATTGGTCATGATCCCAAAGGGCTATACATTGCGGTGGTGAATAAAGAAATGCAACAAAGACAACCCGGGGAATGTAAACCTGAATACTACAAAGGATGTTTCCTCGATAATCCCGATGACGTAATAATGAGTTGTGCATATGTCGATCAAATAAAAACTAAATCAATGAATATTGTAAGTATACCTACATATTGTATCGATAAAATAGCAACATGACAAGTCGGTCGTTTCAACTAAATCTATGTATTTTATTTTTTGTTTATTTGTTTATAAATGTTAAAATACATAGTTATTCTATTAATATTATGTTTAAAAATTTAAGTATTAAAAAGGATTTAAAAACTGTAATATTTTCTAGTTTCAAAGTATTTTATTCACCCGTATATACTATTTATACCTATTCATATTATACATGTATATGTGGGTCATTCAAATTTTACATTACGAAAATGCTAGGGATTAAAAGTAGGGTATAATAATTACGTAGGTACCTAATATCATAATCCTTACCGTTTATGTTGGGTATAAAAATTTGAATGACCCTGCAGGTGTGTGTGATAAATGTATAATACTCTTTGATAAACGAAATATATGCTCATAGTTGACAAGGTATATATTAAATTCCATTACTTTGTGCTGTGCATAATATGATATGATATAAAAATATTTGCAACAAATATTCCGTTATTTTTTTTTCATTTCTTTTGAATCATATTTGGTTAACAACGTTAAGCCATGTGTGGTCTCAATCGAATTCATACAAGGGACTACCATATTCTCCCAATGTCTTTAACTTTATTCTGGAACTTACAATATAAGATTTGTTTTCTTATATGGGTACAACATAACATTTGAATTGCTGATTTTTGATTTTCAAAATCATAAAAAACAATTCAATACCTATAAAAATAAATATACCAATATGTTCAGTATATACATACCCGACATTTGCTCGGTAATAATATGGTGTAAATATTATATGTATTTTTCTAGTTTTAAAACCGGAGAACTATATAAAAAACTAAATTATTAATCATAGGAAATACAAATTACAAATCTTATATTATTATATTATGCAATTATTATTGTTTAATATATATATTTCTCACAAACATTTGTTTCATTTTTATGAATTGTGATTGTTTTAATGATAGTATTTAAGTTATATTAAAAATATAATAATATTTAAGCAAAAACATAAGAAAAATCCATGTAAATGTATGAAATTTAATATTTTTTTTCCTTAACAGTTACATTACGACGATGTCGATACCGCTTTAAAAGCAGTAAGGAAGAACGATGCTTGGGGTTTACTATATTTCCCTACTAATTATACAACATCCATGGCTGTGCGTTTCGTAAACGCCTCTAGGACTTCAGACTTAGACGTAGAACTAAGTACTGTACAGGCTTGGATAGACTTGTCTGGTAAGTGATTGAAAGTTTCCATGTTAAAAGCACATTACCAAAAATAAAGTTTAAAATGCATAAAACTTTAGGAAGAAATTGAAAGTAATAACTATATTTTAGTTACTTACTTACTTACTTACTTACTTACTTACTTACAAGCAAATAAACCTGAAATTAAAAATATTTGAAATTAATAGCTAATATAGGTATTCAAAGATAGTAAATAATCAATTGTATATATTTTTAAAAAAAATGCATTTTATTTTAACTTTAAAATTTCCAAAAATAAATAAATCAATCAATTGGGACGATTCGTACATTAATTCATATTGTGTCTTTTTTTATCATAGATCAATACATTGGAAATATGGTAAAAGCAAACGTTATTTTTGGTATGCAAGAATACTTGGGTGTAGCATTGACTAAATGTAATGTTAGCACTAAAATTGGAAACACTCCTATATCGGTTTGTATATTCACAATAATATTCACGAAAAAATTCAAAATGGAGTTAATAATATATTTTTGTATTATTATAGTTTAAAGAACCAGTATATGGCTCGGTAAACACAACTTTCATTCACTATGCTTCGGCAGCTATACTTTGTCTGTAAGTATATTATTATTATTAATACAGTGTTATGGGATAATAATAATACTTGAATTGCATATAATATTTAAACTAAAAATGTGTAATTTACTTTTGTGATACCGAAAAAAAAGAAAATAATATATCATGATTTTCATACCTATTTTAATTGTCTTATTTTTGATAATGCAATTTTAATTAAATTAAATATTATCGTTCAGTTTTGAAAACACCGGAACAAAAGGAAAATTTTCCAAAAGACTGGTATTAAAATCTGTTAATACAAAAGTTCAGAACAACTTAAATAGATTATAGGAATATATAAAAGAATAATAAGAAGGTTGGAATTTTACTGTTGAAAATCTTACAGCGTAAAATACATACAATGTGATAATTTTATTTATCAGACAAACATTTTCCGAAAATTGCTATAATGTTCGTCTTCATTATAACTATGAATATTAGTTATAGGTACTTTTAATGGTTTAGATTATATAATATTATATAATAATGTTTCGCACACGCATGCTAAACATAATATTACTTAATACGTTACAGTTTAATTTATATAGTCAAATATATTATATTGATTTATTTTCAATACCTAACCACTTTGATTCATAACAATCAAATTTTTTTTTTTTTTAATTTAGTTCATATACCTATTATGAATATTTTATATTTTTATGATAACGTACATTTTTTTATGATATGTAGGTTATAATTATTCATAACTATTCCCTTGTTTATATTTAATAAATTGAATCGCGGGATTATAATATAGAAAATAAACCTACAATAGTTTTAAAAAAATTCTATAATGTTCTAAGCTAGTTAATAAAATTTTTTTACATCTAGAAACTACAGAAATATGCATACACTCGTATGTATAATATTTTATGTAGCTATATTGATTTCAAATAAATAAAAAGCTCTAGAAAATGTATAAATATTTTTTTACAATAGAATCAAATGGAATTTCAAAATAGTCAATTAGAAAAATAATTCCTTACTTCATAATCTAAATTCGAGATTTTAAAACGAAAACTATTGTTGATATTATCTGATAATAATACCCTTATACTGTCGATATATCTTTATTCTGTAAATGTACATAAAAGTTTTGTATCCGCCAAGAAACAACCGTAAGCGAGTCGAGTATTCTCAATATTTTTTTTATGTAGATTTCAGTTGATATTCGAATATATCAACTTTGATTTTTGATCATTTGTCTTGCACCGTTAACTTTCGGTGTACTGCAGTATAGATGATCTTGCGTTACTTTTATTTGTATAAATCGTATTTTTGCTCTTATCAGTTCACGTCTCTTTGTGTTTATCCTTTCAACTTTAAATCAAACAAAATCTAACAGAGTAAAACTGACGTTCACATATTGGTCTCGATTCATCATTAACGATTGACGTACATAAGCTAAATGCGAATAGGTGACCGTGTACTGTCTTTCGTATGCAAATTGATCAAAAGTCATTTGAGGGCGTTATAGAGAAAAAGAGGGAGAAGGGATTTATCGAGCAATGTCGGCTAAGATCGAGTAATCATAGGGGAAAGGGTAAAATAGCAGCGGGTTCTCGAGTGGAGGCAATATTATTATGTTGACGCAAAATACGCAACATCTTATTAAACGTTATATTACCATAACAATATAATATAATATAATATTATATAATATACGAGTACAGTGCATGCAGACGTCTCCAAAATAATAATATCGTTTCTCTAGTATCGCACTCACGGTCCATATTCGTGTAATGGGTTCTTCCGGTGGTTGGGAGGGGGATGAGTGCATTATCGTCATGCCGAAATGGTATAATGACAACTTTGTTTGTACATGGCAGCGAGATAAAGTGTCACGCGCATTGTGATACAAATGATTAAACTTCGGCTGCGATTTGTTTCGACAGGTGTTGTTACTATTTGCCGGTACTGTTGACAGCGGGTTTGATTTTAACAGAGAAAAAAGAGGGCATGATGGAAAGGATGATGGTTTCTGGTGAGTATATCTATATTATATATACATATATAAATTTTTAAATTACAAATTCAATATGCGAATGTAATATTTTTTTGTCTGTATTATTTCCCCACGGGGCGGCGTGGTTACGCATGTCGATATCGGGAAACATCCAATTATAATCCCAAATCGTAAACATGCTCTTTTGCAGGTAAACAATATAAAACAATGTAAATAATAAATAGCGAAATCGGGATTGGCCATAAAAAACCCCGGAACGAAAATCAAATAAACTAGATAATTGCCGTCCGTTCATCATACCTTAGGGCTTGCATAATAATTATGATTGTCAAACTATTAAAATATAATTGACCGTGTTTATTGCAGGTATCAAATTCTCTGAAGTTTTAGTGTCTACAGTCATAATGCAAATGGTAATACACGCTATACAAACGGCCATATCCATGTATGTGATGTACATATACTTTGACAATCCTTATATTGGAGATCATTTTCCCACAGTTCTTATACTCATACTCCTAGGAATGGAAGGAATGATTTTCGGTAAGTTAAAAAATGGCAATCACCGAAACCTATAAACTGTTGTAGTTTTGTTTACGGTCAATAAATCAAAATGTTTCGTGTTAACTTGTGCACGATTAAATTCAAATATTTTATTTCAAACTATCTAGTACTTGATATTTAAAAAAACAAAATGTAATTCACTTTTGTGACTTATAATACCGTCATAATGTTATTGTCGATTGTAAAATGTTTGTTGAATTCTGCAGGTTTCTTTATTGGTGCCATATGCAAAGATTTCATATTTGCCACGTACTTAGGCACCGGCAGTAACATAATGATGTCTTTCACTTGCGGTAAGTTCTTTTAACAGTTATTATTTATAGTTCAATACACTGATCGCATCTGCATTTGTATTGAAATTCAAAAACCCATTATGGAAATAATTCGGGTTTAAGTACTTTATACATAATTATATTAGGTGTATTGGAATATTTTAGTTAAAAATATTAATCTGTTGAATTATTTTTGGGAAACAGGATTGATTTGGCCTTTGGAAGGTGCGCATTACTTACTGAAATTAACTGGTCCTCTGTTTCCATTGACTGCACCAGTCAAGGCTTTGCTGGCCGTAACCGCTAAGGGCTGGTCCTTCGACTCTGAGCCTGTCTACTTGGGACTACTATCCATATTTGGATGGTCAAGTATTATGATCTTAGGCATATTCATCACTAGCAGAATAAACAAAGATCTATGGATCTTGAGAAAATAGATGCGAATACGATTTGGTTGACGGACAACTGACCAGAATGAAAAATAAATAATTAATTTTTAATTTTGATAGCAAAGCGAGTGAATTGCTTTCGGTCATTCAATCCATTGTAACCTATATGTCAAACTATTCAATACCAAATGGCAGATAATATAGATACTTGGAATAATACTCGTAAATCGTAATGGTTTACATTTTTGTTTGTTCACACATCTGTGATTGCTAACAAAACTACGTGGAAATGACAATTCCAAGTAAATAATAAATTATTAAACTGTAAATATTGAAAATATTTAGGTGACTTGCTTTTATAAATATTTATTAGTGTTTAAACTTCTTGTATTTATTTCCTTTATAAAATATATATGTGTAATTTATTGAGTACGTAATATTGTTTAAATAATTTTTATTGAGCTCTTATACTATTATAAATTATGTTAATTTATACTTATAAGTTGTAACTGAAAAGTTAATTACCAATAACTTATTAGTAGGTACCTATTACTATAGTGCATAAAGATCAAATACGGTGAGTTCGTATTGTACGTTTCTATAGAAATACTTTCAATAGATATTCCTTATATATTATATGCCTATTTATATGCTATTAATATTTTGACACAGTCTTTATGTTTTGCGGTTTATAAACTTAAAAACTTATAGTGTTTGTGTCATCTATAGGCCAAATCTATAAAAGAGCACTTCTAACTTTACTCATCCGTTGTATTGGTTTCTATATTTACTTAGTATACTGTTTTCTCCAGTTTCTTTTGTATATTAATGATTTTGGAGGTTTTGACACTTCTTCAAAACTTTTCAACTCATATTCTAAAACGGAGTCTCAGAAAAAAAATGTTTTCTTTGACATATTAAATCACTTGATAATTTGATTTCCATTATAGATTAAATGTAGTTTATTTTTAGTTCATCGTTTTATGACATTTTTTTACATACATTTTGAACATTATTTTATTACCATTTCATATATTTATTTACGCGAATATTAAAATGCTTTTACCAAAAATAACTCCTGGAATAATGTTATTATCGACGCGTCAAAAATAGCGTTGAAAATATCAAGTTTAAACTTGAATGTAGGAATTTCAAATTGTTCTTTTTCTTTGTAACTGGTTTTATAAAATATAAATATTCCAGAAAGTATAATATTATACAACACATTGTTGATATATTGTTGTAGTGACGTACGATGTCATAAACAAGTTTAATGGGGCTGAAGTTAGGTTAGATAAATAAATCAAATAAAAACTAAAAAAAATGAACATTTTGAATGGTTATAAGTAGCTCGAAGAGAGCGAACATATTTTGAAATTCAAACCAAGCCAAGATAATGCTAAATGAAATATTTTATGTAGGTATCTACGATTGTTCATTTATACAGAAACCACCAACAAAGTTGAAGATTCAAACTTTTTGACTGATTTAATAGTAATAACTTATAACTAAGAAAAAAAAATAACATAACATACATAATATTGTAAAATCATAGGTACATTGTTTCACCTAGATTTAAAATTACTCGGTTCACTCATCGCTATATAGTTATTCATAATCTATGTAATACCACTCTAATTTCTTCCGCTATGTGTATAGGTAGTCATATTATTCAATATATTGTTACCAAAAATATTTTATATTGAATAAAATAAAATAACCTAAAATATGAAATATAAGGCACTTATACATATCAACTATACACAATGTAATGTTCAATAATTACTATCATAAAAATATAACTTTTAAATTAGATACCTTTCATTAAGGTTATTCTTTCCATTTCTTTGTTTGCAAAAGGTAATTTAATTTGTTATTATCAGTAAACAACTCCTCTTTTCAATTTTTCTTTTCTTCGACCTCTATTTCTCGATATTTTAGATTGCTATTATAGTTTGATGATTTTGACAGATATATCTAGTTATAGAGAAATTATAATTACACACACACACTAAAAAATAAAATCAGGAAAAAACAGTCCCAAAGATTTCGATATTTTTATAATGTGTTTTGGCTTGACCATGAATAAAAAGTATATTTACCTATAAAAATGTTCGATGTTTTAAAAAAACGTACTTATTAAATAATTTTTAGTATTTGTTTGAATATTAATAGTTATTTTATATAATATTTAAAAAAAATACCGGTAACATTTTTTACGTTAACCCTTCAAAAATGACTGTTAAAATTGTTGATAATATTTTTCATCGATGTAAACAACCAAATCTTTTATAGTTTTTGTTTACAAAGAAAAGTTTTTAAGCTTATTATTTATAGCGTAAAATCTGTGCTAATTTTATTACCTATTCTTTATTTGTTTACAAAATCGTACGATGGTTTATGATATTTTCTTCGAATATATAAAGCAACATAGTGCCTATATATTATATATGTTCTACCAAAAAACTATTTTTGTTTTTTATTTCTAATTTTGTATAACATAATATTATATTAAGTAATAACTAATAAAATCTTACCATCAAAATATATTATATTTTATGATGGGTAAAGTTATTTTCTTTATTAAAATATATTATTAAGTAAATTGTTTATTACAATTTTCAATTGTTTTTTAAATTTGTAAGAAATTAAATACCTAATTATTAGGTACTTTGAACAAGTTAAAATCCATAGTGGGAACTCTTACACCACCGGGCTTACACTGATGACATACAATTACTATTGTATTCGTGCAATTAGAAGTTACTAATATTTTAATTTATTTTACCTTATTATTGTTTATCAAGGTTATTTATAAATTACAACACCTATTAAATTGTTATTATTTATCTGAAATTCTGATACTATGTTGTCAAAACCTATATCATATATATCTGAAGAATGTAAATAATAATTTTTTTTGTATTTTTACTAGTCAATCGTACGAGTCTTTCGTTTTAAAATAAAATTTAAATACGTATATCGATCCATTATTAATTTATCATGTAACCACATGGGACACAACTCACGTGTTAGGGATACGATTGGATACGCTACCATTCCAAGTAGATTAATATGAAAAGTTTCGAAAGCTATAAGATTATTAGGTTTTGCATATAGAACCGAAAAGAAACTTGGCTCATCCATTTTTTTTTTACCCACGAAGAAAAGCATGATCGAGATTCCAAAACCTTCTACGAAAATACAAAACTATTCTCCAACCGTTCGCGCGTGTCAAACCGGGCTCCATATCTAACTACGCTTTGGCACTAAGCATGTGATTTGGGTTTAATCTAATATGTTTCCATGTGACACGAGATTCGTAATAAGCACACGTCGTAGTTCCATTGTTGTCATTATATGCGCATTCTTAAGCGTACTTGAAAATAACTGTTTTCAAAGTGTCACAACAAATAAATAAAATAAAAACCAATAAAAAAAATTGAAAAAAAAAATCTGTAGCCTATATCTCATTTTATGAACCATAGCAACAGTCGTCGGAGTGGACAATAAGAGCGGACATATACACCACACAGACGCCACAAATCTAAAGGTATATTACGTGAGGACAGCAATATAAAACAAATACGCCACGGGCCAAAAATAAAGTTTTGCGAGTAAAAATGAGCTTAACACTTAGTCCACGGTGAGATGAGACTTTCGTTTGTATCTTACGGAAATCGGCGATTCAATCCGCGATAAGTAAATAAAAGGTTTTTGGTAGGAAGGAAAGAAAAAAAAAAAGGGGGAATAAGAGAAAGATAAACTAAAATAAAGATCTCTACAGAAAAACAAACAGCATTAGAACCATGTGTGGCAGTGCAGGTGGTAGAGGGGGAAAAAAGCAAAAGTCAGTTGCCATTGTGTGCAGTGGCATTTTCGTTTATCATCGTTTGGGCGGAAGATAATATTCTCTTTCAAACTCCCCGTCATCTCTCTCTCTCTCTCTCTCTACCTCTCTCCCTGTCTCCGTCTTTCTCTGTCTTCCTATAGCTGCTCATGTTCCTTTTTTCGGACTCAGCCTTACCCTTTCCCGTATTACACACCTCCGCCGCCATCATTTTCGTTGCGGTTTGTTGGAAAAGTCAATATTTTATATATTTCATCGAAGAAAAGGGACTTTTCGACTGCCGTAACAGCATCCGTATAATTCCCTATCTTTCTTTTTCGTCCGTTCACTACGCCACATACAACGCTCTCGCACTATATAATGTATACCTATACTACCCCGCACGTTTACCGCGTTCCACAGCAGTAACACACTGTACTCGGCACACAGTATACACATATCATACACCCCTGAAACGTGTGTTAGTCGTTTGGTGCACGGCAGTGGGGGGGGGGGGGCGTAGTGTGGGTGGGATGAATTACGATGAAAATTATATACAACCCGACCGCAAAACATAACCTTCTGTCGACCGAACAATGCATGTATAGGTATAAGTACACGCACATCCGCACACGAGCTACAAAACCGTATATATATATAATATAATCTCCGCGGCGTACGCGTGCGCCGTAGAAATATTCCGCATTGGGACAAAATTATCCTAATAAATAGGCCAAGAGTCAGTTTTATACATTATTCATCCACTCCATCAAGGTCCATCGAACAACGATTAGGTGTATATACCTATAATACTTATATCATATATATATTACGCCGTACAATAATGACACCAGCAGATGGATGAAATTTATGTTTTTACAAAACCACCCCCACTGCAATAAAACGAATTCACTATTGTTTATGGGTTTCACTATCAGTAATAGTACCAACTCTGTTTTCTTCAGCGCGTTAATTTTCAATTTTTTTTTTTTACATTTTTTGAAACTCTGGTCACTTGGGTTGATACTCTTATATTAACGATGAATATACTAGCCATGTACTACAATGTCATTATGAGTTTGTGGTCAAGTGGTGTTAATAATTATACAATAAACGTTTTGATATGAATGTGCGAATCGTGTGAAAAAGCATATAATGTAATTTTAATGCTATGAAATCCTCAGGAAAAATAATACCACCAAATTTATTACAATAAAACTGTTTGTATACATATTATTACAAAAGGTAAATCATTTGAAAATACTGCAGAGTATCAATAAGGCAATAGCGATACCATAAAGATGAAATTGAGCGACACATTAAAAAAAAATTAAAAATTAAACACTAGATATTGGTACCTATTTATAGTCTTGTAGGCTTTATTTATTCAAAATTAGTAGATTCGTTTTCAATTAATTTATGATAAATACATTTGTTCAACCAATTATTCAATCTATGGCTACATTTAATATTATACCTAATGTTAATTTTTTATTTAATATGTATAACCTGTTCTATGTAACTATATAGTTAAATATTGTATATTATTAGGTTAAAAGAACTGTCACAGCGACAGTTGAAAATATAATATATAAATATGCATTATTATACCTTGTGCAACTATTTCTCATAATATAGATGTAATTTTGTTTATTATTGTTTAAATTATAAAATTACTTAATATAAAAATTGTGTACCTACAATAATTTATTGTTTATTATATTTTAATAATATTGAATTGGATATCACAAGACCGAAGATCTTCGAGCAATAAAAAATAAAAGTTGATTTAAGATTAACAAAGAAAAAGTTTACTTTTGATAAAAACTTTAAAACGCCATTTTCTTGGAATATTCATCAATTAAATTTTTTGGTTAGTCTTTTAGTTTCAAGTATTTGTTTCTATTTCATTGGAATAAATAATCAATACATTAATAAAGAATTTATTAATAGACTATTAATTGTACCAAACACTAATAAAACTAATTAGTTTTACATAAATCGTAATATTATTCATAATGCGAGTAATTATAGTATACACCTATCAAATTAATTATTATTAGATATAATACCCGTAGACAAACAACCATCTAGAAATATTTCTTTGAAATTGGTTCATACGAGTAAGTTGTAATTTAACTTATGCTTACCTAATGAATGTATTTGGGTGTCATATTTTACCAATGGAAAACTACCTGCAGTACATTAACTTCTAAGAAGCATTTTGTATATCGATATAAAGGAGTATTGCGAACAGTGTGTCATTGACGTGAGTATTATCATAGCTATTATTCAGTGTGAATATTATGATTGACTTTGAGACTGATTATTGTAAAAAAAAAAAAACTCATACATTTTATAATGACATAAAATTGGTTATTGTTTATTACTTTATTATCATTTAGCAATAATAATTATCATCGTGATATTATCATAGTATTTTGGATTTCATACAAGACATATTAGTTGTGTGCTATTAGCTAGCTTCAAGTATGCTTTAGTGCATATGTTTCAGATATCACTGTATAATTTTACAGTATAGTTTTAGTCATTTTGAGTTCCATTTTCAACAGTAATTCTTAAAAGATTGATACTTAAACCAGAATAACATCATATAAATTACAAAGGCTTATAATTTAAATGCGTACCTATCATAATGTTCTCAGAATTAATTCACAAGAATCAATAATTTAAAATGTTTTATACCAATCATTTTACATTTTAGTTAGATAATCCGCATGTTTACTGATATAAGAAACAACACAATTTCTCAACCGACTTAAGCCTACTTGCTTTTTAAGAGCTGCACAGGCGTATAACAAACATTGCACAGCCTCAAATGAAATATTAGGGTAGATCAGTAGATCTCAACTTAAAACCCTAACATAGTTCTACGACCACATATGATATTATATTAATTACATTTTTTGAAAATAACTTTCAAGTTTTTAGTAAATACTATATAACGTGTAGGTATGTATCATTTTATTGAGTCATTGTAAATTGCGCCTACAGTGAACAGGTAACAAAAAGAGTTTTGTACATTTCGTCCAATATTTTTTGATTATAATATTATACAAATAAATGAATAACTGAAATTTACGTTTGGATTTTGTAAAATATGATTTTGAACAGTTTTCGTTGCAATTGTAAATTTAAATAGTGCATTTTTCAAATAACATTTTATATTATTGCTGATAATTGCCTTCATAACACGTCAGTAGTTTTTTAATTTAAATTTAATGAAATTCAAGCTTAATTTTTCAGATACTCATAAAACGTATATTATTGTATAATTAAAACAGTTTTTGTACATGTTATTTACATACAACGAACGTTATGAGTTTATCAAAAAATAATTGATCATGCGATATTTTAGGGATATTATTACGTAAATTGTAATATTTATCTTACATAATTATATAAATAACAAAAATAAAACATGTATTTGAATTTTCTTGAAAAAAAAAAATTATATTATAAAGTATAGATATACTATAGTTTGCTCGATATTTAAATAAAATAATGGATTTTGAAATGTGTATTTTACAACACCTACCTAATAATAACAATAATGGTATTAAGTTAACTGTAAGCGTGACAGCATAACTACCTAAACGATTCAGCGATGTTGATATAAATAATTTAAAAGTGATGAATGTTAATATTATCTTAAAATACCGGAGGAATTATCATTAATATAAATTATTTCAATAATAATAATAATATCGTTCTACTCGGAGTTGCAGTGAAATCGCGTCTCTGGTTTCAATTTATTAACATCAGTTAAATATTGGGCGTAACTGAGAGGTTCGTCTGAGGAAATAAATTCAACTTAATTAATTTTAATTTGCTAAGACCTAAGAACAGAAGATTATATCGTAGCAAAAGCGTCGTCGTATTAATGTTGGGAACAAGTTAATCGAATCCAAACAATAAAACCAATGATAAAATAAGACGTATGATATAATATATCTTATTGTATAGTTTGTATTTGAAGTTTTCGAAATGCAATAAAAATAAATAAAAACTCTCTAGTTTTTACTGTGTGGAAGTAACCTGGACATACTATATGAGAGGAGGAGAGGGGACCAACAATAGTTTAAAAAAAGGAACAAAAATATGAGAAAGAATTGAAAAGAAAATATAACTTCAATTGTGCACCTGAACTTGATTCATTTTAAGAACATTATATTTATATATAGAATATATTTTATTGTGTTATATTGTTAGAAATATGCTCCATCGACAGAATTTAATGGAAATTTATGTTACGGTACCTACGTCCATTTATGTATTTATGTGTATAATAACATTATATATTATATTAACCGTTTGACAAGTCAACAACAAAAAAAAAACCTAGATAAGTCGGTAAAGTTGAAAGTCATAATTTGATTAACATGTTATTATTGTTCTCTCTCGGAGTAATTTATTCCCAAGTCATGTCGTGTACCTAAGCATAAGTTTGTTTTTTAGTTTTATCATGAACGAGTTTTATATAATAATATTGTTATTATCATTATTATGTTCATAACGAGGACAAACATTATAAGCCAGTGAACGTCGTAAATATAATACGCGGGCGATTATATTAAAATATAAAATGCTGTAATAATAATGATGTTGATAATAATAATAATATAATAATAATAATAAATAAACAACGACAATAGTATTACCTAGTTGGAAAATAATAATAATATGAAGTATGGAACGCTCGACGAATCCTGCAGGGTCCAGTCCAATTAGACTGTGGTTTCAACCATTCGCGGACCACAACATATATTAAGTACTCTACCCTGATGCCTACTATACAGTAAGTATTCGGAAAATTCTTCGTGAGATTTTGTGTTTTTTTTTCTTCTGGTTTCTCGTCTCGGCGCACGTCAGCCTGACAACCCTCATCGTGCTTTCCTCGCGTACGGCCTCACCCCGCAGCAGTCGATGCTTGTTATGAGTCACACCACGACGACAAACGCGAGGGTTCAAGACGTTGTTGCCGCCATTAGCGTGGTGGTTTTGGGATTTTCATTTTTTGACAAGAAAATCCTATGCGATCTATATATATATATGCATAATATTATATTATATTTGTATAACAATATAATACTACGGTTTCGGGGTGCTTTTCCTATATCATTATGTGTCAACAAATCGTCTTTCTCCTCCTCCTGCTCCTGCTCCCGCCCCCTCCCATTTCGCCATAAAAGGATTTCACGTCAACCGAACCCGGTGAAACAATAGTAATAGTAATAACTATTATTATTATTTCCAGGTGTATGCAATACTTTGTGTTTGGAAATCATTACGCGGCTCGGCAAAACGACAAAATGCACTCGGCGCGCACGAAATGTTATTATTTATCGCGTTTTTCGCGTATACGACTGTTGCCTCCATGGCCCTGTGTGATTCCGCCGCGTGTTAACACAGTGTACCTACAACCAGGTTACACGTTTACGATAAATACGGTAAAGTCGTTGTAACTGCTATTATTATTATTATTATTATTGTTGTGTTGTCGTTGTCGTTATTATTATTATTTTAGCTGTTATTTCCAAATACACATTATAGGGAACGAATAACGTTTACGACAGTTAATTGATCATTTTTATTATCGTTTTTTCGAATTTATTATACTTGACTTGCGTGTACAAAAGCACATTCGATACTTAACGGATACGCCCGTCGCCACAGCGTTGTTGTAAACTTTCGAGTCACTATATTTAATTTTTGAAGTCCACGACTAGGGCGAGGCGCACTAGTGGTGGGTTGGTGTGGAATCAATTGGAATTTTATTTGTTCAGCGTATAGGTATACTACCGACATTTTTCACTGGTGGGTATCAATTCCACGCAATAGATGGAGTTTTATTTAGTTTTCGTTGGTTTTTACACGAAACTGAATGAGCTTCAATCAATAATATTATAATCTATTGTTTGTTATTTTAGTAGGACTTATCGACGATAATTTGAAACGCGAATATCAACAAGTTAAACGACTCCAATAATGAGTTTTACCGTGATTGATATTTTCTTTAAAATAGATTAAAGTGTCTATACACATTAAATATTATTATATTCAGTCATTGTTTCCGCACATCCTTCCCCGAAACACAGTCCACAGCAGTCACAAGTGCAAAACCACTGCAGCGTACCAACGATTATAGTTTCTATCTATCAACAGACACAAACAGTTCGACTTGGTCGACTTTTCCACCTTAACCGTTCATGGAAGAACATCTAACTCAAAAACGAATAACCCTAGATACTTGACATTTTTACCGAATATTTATGTAAACATTATTTTAGGTGGTACAATTTGTAAAAAGGTTTTGACTCTCTTTACGCTATAAATAGATATTTGATATATATATTTTTTCTATAATTGGCAATAACAACATTTTTACTAGATCAAAAAATTTAAAATCTATTAGAAGTTTCCTCTTAAGTCGATATTATAAATAGATTTTTGCGATTTGAAAATACTATTCTGGGAATTTTTAACTTATAATAATATACCATTTTACTCCTTACTATTTTATCTTCAAACATAAAACATATTGTTAATCATCATAAACCACATAATAGTATGATTATTTAGATAATTTTAGCTTTAAATGCTTCATAACTTACGTTTAAATGGAAATCAGTATTTATAAAAAGTTCTATGTGGTTGCTGCGAACGTAATAGTTTCTATAAGCCAAGATAAATCAAATTTAAATTCCTAAATAGGAAAAATCAGTTAAGTTACATCAAGAATTTAGAAAACCATACTTGCATCATATTGTGAATTATAATGAATTACCATAACAATCATAATAATTAACTCATCACACGAACTGTGTTCGAATTACCTCAATATTATAAAAACCGTGTAAGTGAATAATGAACTTTAAACAATAATAAACAATACATCTCTAGATCTTATTAGTTCAATAAGTGAACACATACATTTATAATAAAGTCAAATTACGTCATACATAATATAAATATGCACAACGCAGTGACGTCGAGCATTGAACACGACCCCGTGGAGACGTATCCACGAATATTTATATCATTTTTTATATCGAACAATAACTACTACGAGCGATTTGGGTGAATTAAAATATATTCACATAACGTTTTTATTGACACATTAGACACAAAATATAATAAAGTAGTAGAATAACTTTACATAAACCCTTTAGAATAATAAAATAAAATGTGACCTTAAATTACGCCGGTACGCTTGAACACAATATATTCACACCCATAGTCCATCATAAAACTTATTACATATACAAATAGGTACTAATTTATTATACCGTTTAACATTTGCAGCATAGTAAAATGGGGTCGTCGTGGCATCTTCCCCTTAGAAGGACCATATTCGGACAGATCATCGACCTCCCTGTACAAACCGTATTCTACATATTTATCTCCCATATCCCTTACTTACATAATCCGTACTTCTATGCGTTGCTGTATTTTTAATCTACCACAAACATTATTGCCCAAATAGAACATTTTTCAATTTGTATACGGTATACGTATACAATAAGCGATGAGTTCACCGCAGGTATTCGAGAGAATTTACTTACTTTTTTTACATGGTGTAATTGATCTTGTTTTGGAAAATGTTTTACAAAATACGTTAAAATAACTTGGTTTTTACTTGAATACATTACGTGGACAAGGTTAAGATGGGACTGCTACTATGTCTGATAACTTTCATGTCGTTCAGGCAATAGTAAATGAAAGTTACCCGAATGCTTTATGCACTCACTGTGTCCTGAATCTTTGCTTATCTGAAGCTGCAAAATTAAAAATCATTCGTAATACGTTTAATATTATTTCTGATTATTGAGCTATTTTCCATTCCTCGGCAAAGATAACGGTTTTGCTCTGTTATCTATTCATAGATATGTAAATATACCTGATGGTATAGTACTAGATAAGTTATAAAACGGTATAGACAAGCTAGACGACTAAAATTAATAATGTACCTAGTTGAAATAATATTTTATTACTTTAAATAATGTATAGTTTCTTTAAGCACTAATTTTGCAGTTATTATGACTTTTTTTCTTTGTAATGTTATATATCTTTGCCCCCCCCCTCAAAAAAAAAAAAAAATTCTGGATACGCCACTGATGTATAATAATATAATTATATTTTATACACACAATTACATTTTTATAAGCAATGTCTTTGGAAAAAATAAGTTTAACCTGCCTACCGTATTACTAATATTAAAAAGTTAAAATAATATTATCAGTACATTTTAAATATTTAGATCGTAATACTAATTCAATATTAATATATATATTTTTCACCTGCAAAAAACCTTGCCTTTCAGCATTATAAAGTAAAAATATTTTTTTTATTCTTAGGCTGGTTTATTTAACCATACATATGTTGTATACGTTTTTTTTCAGATTAATAATGACTTGTTCTATGGAAAGACACTGAAGAATGTGAAAATTAATTATTTTATATATTAAACTAGTTCATTCATGTGTATATTATTAAGTGTATATATTAAGCCTTATAGCCTTGTGGGTTATCAATTTATCATAAAAATAAATTATTCTTCGTATAAGTGATAATATTACCTCATAAGAAAAAAATTATAATATTTAACACTTTTTAAACTATTATATGCCAGTTTTTTTTTTTAACTCTCTAATCTGTATAAAATGTTGTTTAAGTGGTATAAAGTTTGAGGACGAAATGGTAATGATCGAAAACATTGTAAGAACTTATCAAAGATTTTGATGATATTTTTAAGTTCACGATTAAATACTTCAATGATTTGATTAAAGTATTACCTATGATATTATACTCAATTCATTTTTTTAAAGGAAACAATTTAGTAAGACTAAAATGTTTAAAGGTACATCTCAAAAGTAATTTTACAATATTGTTTGTATACTCAATTATTTAGTTGAAATGTTTAAATAATTATTAAATACATTTTTAGTATAGGTAGGACAGGTAGGTATAATATCAATAGAAATTTTCAATTACTGTTTTATATTATATTACTGATTTTATAATAATATTACTTAGCACGATTTCATCAGAATGTGGGTTTGCAAATTTCACAAGTTATTTAATTTTCGATCTTCCAAACAAAAAAATGGTGGTTTTGTGGGGAAATGGTGTATAAATTTTAAACGTCAACTTTAATTATACAACCGCATATGCAATTAATTATCAGAATTAGACACGTGATTTATCGGAAACATAATTACAAAATTACAATGAAAACAAATAATGATGATCGTTTGAACACTAAAACTAAAACTGATACAAACAATTCTATTTTGTGCGAATTTTGTATACACTGAATTTGAAAATTAGTCTGCAAAATAACAAATGATATCAACTAAAACTTGAATGGTGCCTATAAATATTAACAAATTTACAAATGTACATTTTGGTGAAATCATGCTTGATTAAACTGAAAATATCTATGAGACATAAAAAAAAAATGTAGAAAGGTTTTAAATCTAATAGACAAAATTGTTTTTTTTTTTTTTGCTTTTCCTATTAGGAATAGCCAATACTTACGTTGTATAATATGCTTTGGAATTTTATTTATTTAACACCTTAAACTCAATTGAAATCCACGACATACAGTGAAAAGGTTTAACGAATCTTTTTTATTAGATTCAAAAAGTCCATTGCTTTACTTGGTAGATGTTATTAGACAGTTTTATTTCAAAAGCTTCCGGTCGAGATTTTTTCCGTTGAGAGTTTTTTTTTAACCTTCTATCTCCTTACACGTTGACACGTTTTTCTTTTATGTCAAAATGCTTTTACAGTTCGTTTTCTGCTCATTAGGTGTTTTTATACTGAACTGCAAAAAAAAATATTAATAGGCTTAAGACTGTTTCACTCCGACTTTCTTGCCGAATACCGACGATGCCGACGTGAGTTTCATCATGGCTCGTAATACATTTACACTAATCGTTCCTTATTGCGTACGTCGGACATCCGACATGTTTTATTTTTGTTATTACTGACCATGGTCGGCTGTCAGGATAAAAAAGTCCATTGCGGTCGAAGTTGGTATTATTTTTACTATTTTTTTTTTTATTTGCCATTTGTTTCTGTTTGTGTACCTACCGTATTGGTATGAATATAAAATAGTAAAAATGAAGTTCGCTTATTGATGAAAAAATGAAAACTAATGAAGTAATTTTTTTGGAAATGATAATCAATATCGGCGAGCATTTATCTTAATCTGGTATGATCTTGAGCCTTTCAAGATTTATCTGTATTATATTTGACACTAATCATTGTTAACTGTATGGAAACGTTTTTAAAACGTACATTTTATGTGATCAATATTATAATGTATATTAATTATATTTCCTAGATATTACGTACGATACTTTGTTTACGTATTACACCCGACGATGGTCTACCGTCAATCAACGGCCTGGAAATATAACTAAATGCATTCGTACACCCTACACTGCACAAAGTCCCATAAAAATGTTTTTATACATTTTTAAATATCGTTCATGTTGATTGAGTTGTTTTTTGTATGAATTATTTGAACATAAATATATATATAATCTAAAACAAAAGAGTTTAACTATTTTATCAAATAATAATATTGTTCTTAAGTATATAATATTAAAAATGTGCAAATGAAAAATAGAAATTAAATTAAATCTAACATTTTATACGTCATGTTAACATTTTGTCCTTATCAAAAAAAACCATGTTCTTCGCAACTTTAAAAATACTATTGTATTTTCCACATATGAAATTTCCAAACTAAAAATATTATTTACGAAATGTACCTTAAAATAAGTTTTTCCATAAGTAAGTTGGTTAAAATAAAAATATTCAAATATATGTAACTATAACTATGCTATAGGTGTATTGTATGTGGCAATATATCTATTGAACTGAAAGCTCCCAAATGACAGAAACCCCAAATTAATAGTGAAGTTGTATATCTGCCCGAACAACTATACTTCCTTTATAAATGTTTCTCTTTAAGCGTTATGTATGAATACTCTATTTCGATATATTATGCAAGAATCCATTAAGTTATTATATTGAATTTATACCCCAAATTATGTAATTTAATATAATATGGAGGTGAGGAGAATATCAATTTGAAATTTCTCTCTAGTAAATGGGTAAACAATCGGATTCAAAATACCTATAAATTGTTATTATAGATGTTCATGCGGCCATGAATAATTATTATAACAACCACTTAATTTATTTCATCCCAAAGTATGAATTAACATATAATATCAATAGGTAAAGTACCTACATTTAGATGCACAGTAAATAATTTAAAATGGTATTCAATAACTTTAGTTTTCGTGCGCTGTAGTTGCATGCATAGCTGTAATCTGGGGGAGGTTGCAACTGCCATCTCAGATATTAAACTGAGTGAGCAATAGTATCATTTCGCCCCAAGAATTTACCACACATTACACCTATGCTAGCTTGTAACGTTTTGTTCATTCTCAATACTTATTTACACATAGTAAACTAATTGGAAATTAAATGTTAATTTGAAACATTGTGTAAACATAAAAAACAATTTATAAATTAAAAATATCTGTACATTATGTTTATTTGAATATGGACAGAATATTATTTTGTGAAATTTCAATATCACAGGAACGACTATTTATTTTTTTAACCCAAACGCCACTAATGTGTTACATTTTTATCAGCGAAGCCTATTTTCGTGTGTAATACCTATGCCACGCTGTTTCTTTTCAACTGTAACATTATACGGTTCATACACTATTATTTGTTTATATAAAAAGCATATTTTTTTGTTTTTAACTTTATACACGTGGAACTCAGGAAATGATTATGGTGACAGTGTGACTCTTACGGCTTTCATCTATGACATTTTATGTTCAGTAAGTCTTTGGACCATTTTCTTTTGAAACGTTTGTGAAGATTTTCCGGCATAGTTCTTACGTCTAACATACCTACCTACAAGCGGATTTTAGTGATTTAGAAATAAGGATTGTAGCGACGATATAAACGGATTGCTGTGACTTTTACCGTTTGAATATAGAGATCAGAATGGATAGTCAGTATGGTTTGTGATATAACAAGAGCATTTTGTGATCAGACAAAGACCTTTTGACTGGAATGTTTAAATTGTTTTTCTGTTACACAAAATTCACTGTGGGTAGTATACAATTAAAAGGTGGAATGATCAATTTGTGACGATATTTACATCAGACCAAATTTTAATTAATAACAATATGTGAATTTTTTTTTTTATCTGATCACATAAATAGTATTTAATGATAATTTTGATTTTTTGTTCGATGGCTGTTACATTTATTTCAGTTTTGGACTTGTTAAAACCATAGTGGAGGTGATTAAACTATTAATTTTATTTAAAACATATTGTAATAATAATAAAACATAATATTTATATACAATTAAATACCTATTTAAATTAAATTTAAAAGTATAGTAGACGCAAAGTATACCTTGTCATTTTAGTGTGTTAAATTTAAATTCAATGATGCAACATTGTATACAAAATACGACATTGGGTGGAGGTGGTCTATGAGCCTGAATTTCTTATGATATTTTTAACTTATTTATATTACGATATTAGTAATTTATTATTTTATAATAGTCCAAATGAAATTTATTATTGGTTTGAATGTTGTCATGTTGTCAAGCACTAGAACTTAATATTAAAAAAATTTTAAGTACCAAGTTATTTACACATCATTGTAATAATTTTTACTTCCAAACTACTTGCGCTTACAAAAAAAAAAAATGATAATTATTCAATATTTGACATAGGTACCAAACCACGTGATCTACTATAGTATTTAAAATGTGGATATATTAAGTACAAAGATGTTCTTACCAATTTTTTTTTCGAAAGTACATATTTGTATAACCATCACGACATTTATGGCATGCATTAGTTTCATTATTTTGTTTATTGAATAATCCCATTTAGGTACATAATTAAATGACTAAAATGTTGCTACACATGTGATGAACATGTCTAAGTTTATACAATATAATTATAGTTGGGTTTAGCCCCTCCTCCTCTTAAATTATACTATTTTCGTATAGTCAATCATTTTAATTTTTGACAGAAACAAAATAAATATAAATTAAAAAATACACCATTTTAAAACCAATCAATTCATTGGAGCTCTTAGAATCTAAAAGTAAAAAAATTGTATTTACCTAACACAAATATACTATACAATAAAACATTAATTAGAAAACATATTATTATGTTGTAATTCAACAATTTATTATGACTAGATAAAATATTATTATAAATAAACTTTCATTGTGAAACAAAGAACAAATAATTCATTGATATTATACAAATCGTATTAAATAGTATATTAAGACTCGGATACTTTCACAATCATATTAAAAACTATTGAAAAGTTTAAGGGTTTTTAAAGAAGCTTTGTTCTATTGTTTTTGGCCCAATTAATTATAAATCATGAAGTTAAATATAATATAATAATATGATGATATATTAATAAATGTATATTATGTTGAAAACTAGCGAAGTATATTATTGTTATTTATTATTAAGTTTTTAATCATAATATCATTGCAAATTAACAATAGTATAAATTGAAATTATACCCGACCCGCAGTGTCAGGCATCAGCTGCAGGTTATTAAAGTTTATTACCAAGAATTTACGATGTACCCGTCAATAATATTGTAAGTAAATACATAGGTAATGTAAATTATATTTGATTTTAATTTTTAAGGAGCCAATAATCATTATTATTCTAAAATAATATATAATGGTATTACAAATATATTTAATCTCTTAATTTAATAAGATAAGAAGTAGGTATAGAATATACCCTATAAATTGTTAAATCTAGATTTGAGTAGACAGTAAAAACTAAAACACTAAGTAGTACATTACTATGTCAGACATTATACTCTGGTGATCATATCTGATATATTTACTTCCGAAATAATTAAAACATTGCACCATTTTCAGCTACAAATGTTTAATACTCAAGTTTAGGTTAAATGGTTCGGATTCAACAGCCACCTAGTGTAAAATTACTTTTACTAAGGTATCTATACTTTTCTAAGACCAATCGTCAAACGTATGAATATTCGTTAAATGTACATGTTATTATATTTATTAGCACCACGCTGAACCCATTTTATTTATATTTAAATTAATAACAGCGAGTAAAG
Source organism: Sitobion miscanthi (assembly GCA_008086715.1). NCBI lineage: Eukaryota > Metazoa > Arthropoda > Insecta > Hemiptera > Aphididae > Sitobion > Sitobion miscanthi. The sequence goes on from CM017800.1 coordinate 16,543,891, forward strand.
CAAAATAAAAGAAAAGAGAAATTATACATGCAATTATTGCAATACAACAATTCAATAGTTAATGAGAACAATCAGTACAGAATATAGACGCGTCTTTGCAAGTGGTTCTGTTAGTTTATTAAGTGTTAAATCGACTTGAATGACCTATCTTCATTAGCCAGACGCATTTTGTAAAGATAACAGAGTGTTACAAATAATTTTTTATTTAATACTTAAAGAACTATTATTAATACTCTCGAATTAATTTTAGATTATGAGTGGAGTGATCATGTATGGGTTTTACAATATGTGTGTGATTTTTGTTGATTTCTGATGGAAAATTAGATCTAGTTGGTAAATGTCCAGTGATTCTTAAAATTATCAGAAAAAACTAAAAAATACTTACTGAAAAACGGCAATATATAATATAATATGTACCATTAATTAATTAAAAAATATTATATAAGCGTAATTACTTGAAAATATCGCAAAATATTTATATTAGAATTTTATGGCAGAGTTTAATTTACTTGAATATTTTAGTCTTAAGAATTTTTTTCCAGGTAAAAATATTTGAAAATATTATATATAAGAATCCTCATAAAATGTTCTTTCAGCGTAAATAACAATTTTAATTATTTTTCTGTAATCAAAAAAAAAAAAAAAAATAATCGTAGGGACTTAACATTTTTTACCGTTTAGTACATAATTATTTTATTTATAAAAATGTTTAATAACCATTCTACGGACAACGGTACCTACGTCAATTTTAACCTAATTCTATAAGTTAAAAACAATAAAATTATTCATATGATATAATTACGACTTATCTGTCTCCCATCATATAGAATTGTTTTTTGTATATAATGGTTTATCATTGAATTCAAATTTAACATAATATCCATTAATGTTATCTACTTAATGACGACGTTCATTTGACACCTACCATACAGCATTTACATTTGAAATATCTATACTTCAACATAGGTAATAATAAAACTATACTTAATATACCTAACTACTTTGTACGGCAACTGGACAACCAAAGTTTTGAAACCTTATTTATTTTGTTGATCCTTCATTTTTATTTTACGGCAACTCGTTAACTAACCAAATGACGTAATGTGTAATGATTTTCAGAATAAGACACACAAACACTAACTCTTATCAGAGTGTCGTTCTGTTATACGTACGCAACGGACCACCTCGTGGTATGCTGTTGACGTTTGCAACAATATTTATAATTATTATGGTCGTCGCGCAAAACTTGACAACGTCTAAAAAAAATAGTCTGCGTCAGATGGGGGTAGTTAGGACGTATAATTACGTGTGCCGGAAAATTCCGCAAAGATTTCTTGTTAAAAAATTAATTAATAAACTTGTAGACATCAGTATAGTGTTCAGCGAAATCGTAACGAACGCAAAAGTTAAATGTTTTCTAGTCCGTGGAATACTGCAATGAGCTGCAGTGACGTCCACTCCCTAGACAGAGAAAAAAAAAACACCTCCATAACGTTTCAGGGCTCGTTTGGGAATGCACTACCGGTTGGTCAATGCAAAACAATACTCAGAAGCATTTGAAATGTTAGAAACCTGTGGAAAAAATCGAAAAAAATATATAAGCCGATTGTACTGTGGTACGAGTTGCACACCACTTCAATATACATATACAGGGCGCGAGTGACTAAAAAAAAATAGTTTACCATACTTAGACCATCATCATCGCTTAGATCGTCCTCAAAATATTTTAATTTTATTTTTATACACGTCAATGAAACATATTATCCGTTTGGTAAAAAACCTTTTATACGTATATTATTATATTTTATACACACAAAGACATTTTCAAATCATTTGGTTTGGTTTTAAGATATGGCCTGTTTATACCATGAACCCATATTCACAAGTTAAGGTGGTAACTCCCACATTGTAATTACAATAAAAATAATATAATACACTATGATAATTAAATATTAATAATTTAAATATGAAAAGTTTTAGCCGAAAATTAAATCAATTCAATGGTAATTCCTATTTAAATAAAAAAACAACGTTTTTTGCTATTTAGTTGTAATCAATATAGAATATATTTTTCAATAATATTATGTAATGTTTATTATTGTTTCAAATAATATATTATTATTATGCAATAATATAATTAATATATCCTAGGCGGACACAGCGTCCCCGGTCAGAATCTTTTATCGTGTACAATGATGGATGATTGGATTCAAATTTTACACATCCATTGCAGTGACCCCCTCGACACCCACAACTGTACATCAGAGCGGTACCCTCTTGTCCCCTTTTTTTTTTAATTTGATATTTTCGATGGCGTTTTTCTCGATCTCTACGACCGAAATCACCACCGAGAGTTTTTACAATATTGCGGTAGCATCTATCGAGGCTTTGACTTTTTCGACCTATAGCCAAACAAATCGTTTTATCACTCTTGGATTCTGAAAGTCGCGGATGAACCACAGCCATATTTTTTTTGGGTGAAGTATACGTTTCTGGGCTATGTTCTTACGGTGTAGTCTTCGAGACAGGTTAGGCGTGTTTCGCGAACAATGAAAGCATCTGTCGTAAATCATTAGCAGCACTCATTGGCTGGCGGTGTTGTATAGTGTCACGAGTCGCGACGGCGCGGCATGTTTACGATTATTATTATTCGCAGTGTATATAATGACTTTTGTTTCGTCGGGGGGAAACCGTTAAAAATTAAATTACTTTATTAACGATTTTTCTTATTTTTTTTTTTTTTTTAATTACAGGACGATGTCTTTTAAACGCCCATTTACATTCTACTACAGCTCGTCGGAAAATGTAATACACGTGAGTCCTGCGAAGACACAAAACTTATTATAATATTTAGCTTGCGCTATGCAACATATATGCAGACTTTGTGGTGTACCCCCTCGAAATGAAAATAAGAAGTTTAGCTTGCAGTCCACCCGATACTATAGACATTCTACAGAGCTATAGGTAACATGATAATAATTGATAGTCTAGAGTGCATATAATATTATTATGTGCACGAATTTAGTTTTTATTAATCAAGTTTTAATAAAACTGTAGAGTAGGCACCCGCGCATGATTATAATACAATATAATACGAATGATGGATGAAAAGTCGACCGCTCGCTAAATTGCCACCAGACGATAATACAGCCCGAATGTGAATAATAACGTGATTGGTATTTTTTATGAAAACGCAAATGTTTTACACGTTTGTTTCAGATCGCTACGCGTTTTCGTTGTCTTGTAAGTAATACAATTTGTTTGGTTTTTATTTGCGTAATTTAATTTCCTAGTAAAGTTCAAAGGGATAAACTCTTCATACGCCCGCGCGAGTGTGATGTAGTGTTATATTCAAAGGATATTCGTAGAAAATAAACAACACGTCATACTGATAGCTTAACTTCAAAGTTAGTCTTATTTTCCGAGTTATTTGATTCAAGCTATTGATTTTATCGATGTTGTACATACGAATGTGTAACCGGGTACGTTTGACTCGAAGATTTCCAATCTGCAACTAAAAAACCTAGGGTAGTTAGTCGTGGTATCTCGTTATTTACTTATATCGGTAATACCGATAGTGCCCTGCTCTATACCGCACTTTTAGAGACCTTTGGCATTATCTGTGCGCGGCTCGTGTTGTTCGGAAAAACAGACTGCTATAATTGGCATTCCATTGTAAATACGAAATAAAATATTACAAAATCAGGACACTAGTCCCGCATGATATTCATAAATACGTTCGATAGTATGCCACTATAATACAACTATATTATATGGTAGGATGCAATGAATTGTAAAATGTATGTTCCACAAAACCACAATACTATGCGATTCTTCAATCACTAAACAACTAATGCTATCGTTTATACAATATGTTTGACATAAAAAATAATATGTATTTTTTAAGCTATTCGTCTGACTGCGTATTAGCATGTAAAGCACGTTATCATCTCAAAGCAGAAAACGACTATATTTAGTGATGAAATAACAATTTTCCGGGGTGACCGGAAAACGGCCGAGTCGTTGGGAAGAGAAGAACAATGTTTACTTTTTTTTTTTTTTAGTAAATTTCATCTGATCTGACGTCTTTGTTAACCCACATAATATCTACATTAAACACATCTCGCGGCGTACCTTTTCAGATTAATTAAACCGCGGGTGCAGTATAATGATACGGATCGCCGTCGCGAATAAAACATTTTATTTGCGCCCGCGCGCGGAGAGTTTAATTTTATTATAATATAAAAGGAAGCCGCGGCGTGTAATTATTATATACGACAACGCGCAATGAGTTCTCCGCAGTAAAAATCGATGAAATTCGCGACCGTCGCCGCTGCAGCGTTTATATTTTATATTATTATTATTACTATCATCATCATTATTATTATCATTATCATTATTATTATACGACCACGTGAGGACGCACCGGCGGCGGCGTGGTGAATAGCAGACGGCTGCGGTCGGGTATTTAGTGTTTAATACACCCGGTCGTTTGGGTAAATTATATTATTATTACGCGTTTAAAACGTTGTACTTACCTACCACTACTATTCCGCGGGAGTAGTGTGTACGTTATTATTATTATTATTATTATTATTATCATTATCATTATGTACGGGGAATTATTGCGGAAGTAAGCCGTTCATTGTTCGCGAACCACGCATGTACACCGGACGCGTTGTGCCCGAAACGAAACCGTATTCGAAAACACGAATTCGGTCCAGTCCATAAAATATCGCAATAGGTGTAACTATGATAACTATAATAATATCATGGGGTTATCGATACGTATAATAATTATGATATATCATCGGGTATACGAAACGTTTTTTGCGCGGACCTTATTGTACAGGTATTATAGTGGGCACTTATAAAAATTCCCGAATTCAAATTTAATTTACGTATTTTTTATGAAACGAAACATTGCGAAAGGATGATATTTAAACGTTTTCGTTTAAATATTATAGGGCGATGTAAATTTGTTTTCTGAATTTGTTGGCAGTCAGACGTTTCTTACGAATATGAAAAACGCGACAACGACGCACATTATTTACCTACATATTCGTTTCGAATTTCAATAGAAAACGAGTTTTAATACCCCAAAACAATGTCGATAATATAAGTAAATATCTTAAATGGAGAATTATATAGAAACAATAATTTACTTATTTTGTCGTCGATAAATTTATGTACACGATAATTCTAAAGTCAATTTTGTATATTTTTATGAATACTGTTCTACGTTTTTACCAAACTTTATAGCATCATATAATATTTATCATTAAAATATGCTATCGACAATTAAATTAATATTAATTTACTTATAGTGTTATTATGTTATGATGTAATATTATTATGAAATCTACGTTTAAATTGTTTCGATGTACAGCATCCAATTGCATAGACATACTTTGTACCGAGGCGGATTAGTGTATTATAGTTTATAAGCGGTTTAAATATAAAAGCCGCTGTTCATTAACATCGGTTCGATCATTTGAAATAATTGACATTGTGTTTTCGTAAATGAACAACAGCGTTATTGCTGGTTATTTCGAATTTTATTGCGTATTTTTTAATTTAATACAATAGGTAATTGTAAAACGATTTTAGAGTATTACCAACATAACCAAAAACTGAATTATAATGGTTTTTAGCAATTCCTTTTGATTAATATTTCTTTAAGCCTTGTATCCATTATTCACAGTACGGTTAAATCGATTTTTTAAATTTATGTAATTACCAACGAATATTAAAAGTTTAAATAATAATTATTTTTTATCTTAAAAATATGATGTGAGTTGAAGCTACATAAACGTGTCATAAGCATATACATATATCTATATACAACTTTAATGGTTTCTATGTATTAATGTTCGATAATAATAATAATAATAATGGCTGTAACAAGTCAAAGGAAAGTGATTTATTTCTAAGAAGGAATATTTTACATTTAATTCGGAATCGTCTAACGCGAGGACGTGCAATATAATACTATACTTTTTATCGCAAATCCTGTGATGTGCGAAATTTTTTTGTTGAAAAACGTTCAATTTGAGACATTGAGATGTAATACTTATCTCGTCGCCGGTGGATACTTCCGTGAAATGTTCCCGACGGCTTTCGTCCGCCACCGCGTGTGAGCCTTTGTAGTATATGGGATCACGACTGAGAACCGTCGGAAAGCGAATTAAAAGCCAAAATTCCATATACCTATATAGGTATAATAAACGTTACCTATGTGTATTTATACACATTTCGTAATATTTTTTTTTCCTTTTGAAAACAACGGAAGACGGATATCATTGCCAAGTTAACCATTAGGTCGTTCAGTTATTTGTTATTTTTGTTTCCCCCTGGCCGTATCGCAAACGAGTATCCGAAAGCTATATAAACGCTTAGTTGTCAGTAAACCGAGTACGACACGCGACCTCCTATCTTGGCACGGCACACCGGTTGTTCCTCTGTCTCCGCCGACATTTATGGCTATAAAACCGTATAAAAGCGTCGTTCTTACAACTTTACTTTTTCTGCACACACTCCCATCGCATCGCTTTTCTTAAGAGATTGTATACTCCTACTTAGGAGAAGCCAAAAAGAAAAAAAAGCAACGAAACAAAAAAAAAAAAAAAAATGAACACAAAGAGAATAATACACCACCGACGGTATTTTTATTGAAAAATAATATTGGATTGACGGTGGGAAGCGGGAGAGGATGTATAACAATAACACTTTGGTCGATGTTCAAAAAACAAAATGTTCAAAAAATCTTTGGTTCGTCGTCGTTTATTGCTACGTTGACGCTGCAAAAACCATCGGAGACGGAATTGTTATTATTATTTTCAACCGTATTTTACACGCGAGACGATGACGATGACGCCGCAATCACAGCGTATAACGATAATACTATAATAATAGTACACAATTATCTTTGGATGAGTTTTTTCTTATTTTTTTTCGTGAAATAAAATACAATGTGCATACTCCAAACAAAAAAATAGTAATGACAGTAGTAACGATAATGATAATACTGAAAATGATAAAAGTAATGATAATAACAGAAATACTACAACTTCATATCGTGGCTGTGTACAACCCAGTATAGAAGGGAAGCGGGCGGGCGACGACGGTTGAAAATTGTGATTACAACGATCGCGGTGGCCCACAAGAAAAGTATCGGTGGCGGTATAATAATATGATATTCAGTTGCACTCATGAGTGGTAAAGGATTACGACTTACGAGGAGTGAAGACGTTATTTATTATAAATCTCGTATATTATATATACGTGAACGAACTATACTGATTTACCCACGTGGATATTTTGTCGTATACGAACGAGGAAAACGACTAGAAATCATCGACGGTAGAGATCACAGCGGCAAAAGGTCTAAAAGTAGACCAGATAATCCTATGGAAAATTATTATTATTTTTAAAATCGATATTCCATTCCTCGTTTACGTGATAATATTATACTTTAGACGGCGCATATAATCCTCTTGGACTTGGCTAGAGGCAGTGCAAGTGGTGTGGATGGGAGTTTCCGGTTGGGTAGGTACAATAGGACTTAAGAGGTGACGATATGGAGGTTTTAAGAGATTTATAAATGTTTTGAAAATTTGAAATGGATTAAAAACGTTTCCTAGTTTTAACTTAAGCTAATATTGTCTTATTTATAGTATGAATAAATTCGCTTTTCTAATAAAAATACACGAAAATTACTTATAATAACACTATCAATTAATTAAGTCACGCTCACAAACAAAATTAAAAACTTAAATAGTTAAGTAATAGGTATAATAATTTGATGACATAATATATGAATCAATATTAAGATTTGCATTAACAGCACTAATAAAGGTAAATACATTAACAATTAACGTTCCGGGGGGACGGAATGGCCGAGCCGACCCGAGTTCGATACTCCGGCTGCGGGTGGCATTTTTCTTCGGGCAAGTCACGGTGTCCGGAGAACAAGTGCCGCCATCCCCCCACCCGGGGCATGGCAGAAACCTACGGGTGCCCCATTAGAAATTCTGCCAAAACAACACACCCACGAGTACCAACCTACCCAGCCTAAAAATCTGCAGTTCCCACCCCACACCCAATGGCCTTAGTTGCCGCGGGTTATCTAATAAAAAAAAAAAATTAACGTTCCAAGTGTAAGTTATTTTGTAATTTAATGAATATTTAAATCATTGTATGATTGTGTGATAATTTGATATAATATTATTTTAAATACATATTAATTATTACTTACAAATGGCTACATTCAACACAAATTAAGGAAAGTTGTTCAAATGTAAAATAAATGTTGATTGTACCTTCATATACTAACTTGGGTAGGCCACCGTAATGGTTGTTTTAAAGTTGAATTTAATGATAAATCATTGGATACGATGAAAAACGGTTCTGAGCGAAAACAATCAGCCCATATTTCTAGTGATATTTAAAATGATATATAGTATGTTACATTAAAGCGTACATTCTGAAATTGAAATGATCACCGTGTAAGCAAAAACATTTTGAACACATCTGTAATTTATAGTATAATATTATATCCCAAAGAAAGTGGCATTACGTGTAATTATTAATTTTTTTTTTAATATACAGAACAAATCAAAATATATTGAACAATAAAACTATATAATTCAATATCAAACTGCGACAAATGATCTTAAAGTTAATGTATCAATATTGCCTATATGACGCGCCGTGTTATACATTATGTGTAGCAAAACATTATTGTATACAATGATAGGTGTTGGGAACTTATTTTGCATTTAGAATGTGTGCACAACACTTGTGATTAAAAGTGCTGAACTATGCATTGCCAATTTTAAAGATTTATAAATCATTTATTTTAGAAATACATCTTAGCAAGATAATATGGTGGTTTACTATCAGCTCAATAATGTAAAACGATCAAAACAGTATGAATTATTCTCGTAGAGATATTCAAAATCCATGAATGTGAAAATAAGTTATCTTGTATTCACATTAAAAGCTTTAAAAACCTAAAAAATTTAAAATCGTATAAAGACAATTGAGCCAAATCCAATTAATTGGATTTTTCAAGGATCAATGACAGGTATATAAATAATAAAATTAATATAGAAAATAAGCAATTTAATTATACTCATATATATAACATTCGCATTTATTTTAAAAAAACAATTGATTACCTTGACACATAAAAATGCAGTAATAAGTTTATCATACTATATTATCATAAAAAAAAAAAATTAGAGAACAGCTTAAAACCGCACTAATCTTTACACATTTTGTCAACATCATGAAGTCATATTAACACTATGCAAGTATACTAATAAAAAAGAGGGCAAATGGGTACCGCTTCGCTTTATATTAGTTGTCATGTGGGTCACTTTAATGTATGTGTTAAATTTGAATTAAATGATATGAAACCATTGTGTAAGATTCTGAGCGAAGACATTTTGACGACTGTTGGCAGTCAAACTATATAACTAAGCTGATTTTTGAAATTATTGCTATTAACTTAGTTTGTTGGCAAAAACATTGCATTTGAAAATGCCATTCTGTGTATAAAATATAACAGTATACTTTAAAAATAAAAAGTTTCAAATATCCACGAATAACATTTTTAAATTATAAAAAATAACTTAAATATTGTTATTACTTATTATCATAATATTCAAAATTAAACTATAAACATTTTTACTGCATCAAAAAGTGATGATGGATAGAAAAAAAACCACATAATTTAAAGATCAATATATTTATCGCTCTACTTACAATCTAAAAATAAATTGAACTATTATTTAATTTAAATCAACTAATTAAATCGCTATTAACCCCGGGCATAATGTGGGCACCCCAAATTTGTTCAGTCTGTTTCGAATCAATTTCAAAAACTAAATCGAAAATATTAATATTATTTTAAAAATATAATATTGCCTATCTTCACTTAAACAAAAAATGGTTATTTTTTTATTTATTTATCTATCTATATAAAATCAACGTCTCAAAGTCCTTTAACAAAAAAAAAAAATATTACATATGAATTGGTACAATATGAAAACTAATAGACAAGTGAGAATAATAAAAGTATAATAACAAGAAATACAAAGACAACATTTTAGTCTATAAACAAAACTTTAAAATAAATAATTAGGCACTATAATTTAAAAACAACAAAGTTTTAGCTTTAAATACTTGATGAGATAAAACGAAAAGATCCAAGACTGTGGAAATGAATTCTTTCCACTATTTGTATTAAAATTAGGTATATAGAACAAATCAGAATATCGTGTATACCTATTAGGGATTTTAAATCCTATTAAATTTAAAATTGCTGAGCAGTTTATATTATTATTTAAAATATCATAGACAAACATTATATCTATTAAATCACGTCTGATGTTAAGCGAGTCAATACTTATAGAGTCTTGAACCAAAAAGAAAGAATTTCTGGATATAGTACAGTGAGTAATAAAAGCAACTCTTTTTAGAAATTCATACTGAATGTTATTAAGCTCGTTTGAGTAAGTAGAATAATTATTAGACCATATTAAAGAGCCATATTCTAGGTTTGATCTAACTAAAGAAGTATACAGATTTTTTTAAACATAAAGGGTTTTTAAAGTCCTTTGTAATTCTAGTAATAAAACCCAACATTTTATACGCCTTATATATGATTTTTTATGATTTATTTTGAAATACAGATCAGATTCAAAACAAATATCTAAATTTGTAATAGAAAAACATCTTTCAAGAGGATGGTTATCAATAAGATAATTATGAAAAACAGGACTTTTACTGCGTGAAAAAGTTATTATTTTACATTGATCATAGTTTAAGGATAGATAGTTTCTTTTACTCCATAACACAAGTTTATTGAAATTAGATTGCAACAAATTTTGGTCAACTACATTTTTGATTTTACAGTAAATTTTAACAGCATCAGCTAACATTAAAATGTTCACTGAGCTATCTAAAATAAGAGGAAGATCATTAATAAAAATAAGGAAAAGTAGTGGTCCCAAATGAGGTCCTCGTGGAACTCCCGAGGTAACTGAATATTCATTGGAATAGTGAAAAGAAATTTTAACTACTTGGGTTCTATTACAAAGATAAGAGCATAACCAATTCAGAAAGTTTTCATCAAATCCAAAATGTTTTAACTTTAAAAATAATAATGAGTGGTTCACTTTATCTAACGCCTTTTCAAAATCGGTATATTATATTGAATAAACCTGATGACCTTGATCAAGATTGTTTATAAAACAGTTTGGATAAACTAATAAATTAGTATTTATAGAGTGCTTAGGTAAAAACCATGCCGGGACAAACTAATACTATTCGATAATAAATTTGAAATTTTTTTAGGAATAATAACTTCGAAAACTTTAGGTATTGTAGTAAGGAGAAAATAAGGGGTAGGGGAAGGTAGTGATTTTAAGTGAAATGAATATAATTGAAACACAATATAATACGATGATATGTAGTGTGCAATAAATACGCGGGGTTGATGACCTGCTTCAACGGGCAAAGGGACGCGTCTGGTGAGACCGGTTGCCTGTATCCTTCGGAACAAAGACGGTTCAATAACCCCCGCTACGACGTTGGTACTCGATAACATGTTGCAGTAGGTTTATTTGTAGTAGTAAGAGGGATTTTGGGTATGTGTGGGCGTGTGTCTGTGTGTTTACGTATTTGGAAATCGTGTAAAATTACTTTATTGTATTGCTCGTTTATCCGCGTAAGATCTCTCTACTACTGTGTTATACCTACCTAATGATGATTATTATAATATCTACATTATTATAATATATGTCAAATCACTTACCTCGTGTGTGGGTTGTGATAATTGCCTTCTGCGATTGGATTGTATTTCTTCGGGGTGGTGTTCGACGATCGATATCACTTTGACTTATATATTATGCTAGGTATGTACCGCGTGATTTTAATTTATACCAATGAGCTTAGATGATTTTCTTTTAATTTACATCTTGTTTGATGATATTTATATAATTCGAATATTACTCATATAGTCATATAGTTTCTACAGTTCAACAGTACATTCCTTAACTTTATTTGTAAATCGCAATGTAATGTAATCATTGTTCAATTACCTTAATTGTGGAAGTTAAATTAAGCCTAGTTCTCTTTTAAATCCATTACGTCCGAAGTCACCATATAGGACCTTTTGCGGACATAGATAACTACTACGTAATCTATCCTATGAACTGCTAAATAATATACTCGTATTATGATTTTACGCCTTAGAGATTTGTTGTATTCGCCGTCACCATATAGAACCTCTTATGCGGACATTGATAACGATCCGAATACAGTCTAGCCTATGAACTGTTAATTTGCAATGATTTTACACCTTAGAGATTTCTTATATTCACCGTCACCATATAGGACCTCTTATGCGGACATTGATAACGATCCGAATACAACCTAACCTATGAACTGTTATAGCATCAATATAACATAGTATAATTATAATTATAATACTCTAATCACACTACACTAGCAATCGATTATTTATATTGGAGATATGATGATAGAGGATAATAATTAACAATGCATTTGATCTAGCAATGCGAGACAAATAATTTAGTGACCACACCTGAATATTCGAATGATACAATATACATATAAGTTCATAACGCAAAAAGTAATATATGAGCATAATATACGAATAATCATTGTAGGTGTGTCGCGATGTTGACTAGCGTGGACAATGTGTATTGAAACTTCTCTGGAATGACACTGACGACGATTCGATTCCATTTGGTCCTTATATAATATGATTTTGATGTGATCCCTTCTTCTGATGTGCATCGATTAATACGTGATATTAAAGTATTGATATATTTTATTATTTTGTGCGGTGTGACAAAGGTACCGCTGGTAATTTATTGTGTTGTTTTGACCGAATGTCTTGATCGGAGAATTATCGAAGGGGTCTTAAAGTATATAATATATACGTATGTATAAAATAAAATTATGTAAGAATGCGTTCATGATTTTATATGTTACGGTGTTTTACTGGCGCCGCTGATAATTGATTGTGTTGTTTCCACTAAACGTCTAATAGAAGAGGTGTTGAATATTATTTATGTGTTGCATGTGTCACGTGTGTGTAAGATAAGTGCGTATATTGTATATATATAGATATCTAATGCGTATGTATATATGTATATTGGATCACCCCACATTCCATAATATGGTCAGTCGTTATTATAGTTGTCTAGTGTTTTATTTTAAGTCTAAATATTATATATTACAGTATAATTGATAATTTCGAAATTGGTCTGTAATTTCTGACATTATTTTTGTTACCTGACTTGATAGGAGATATAAATGGTTTTTTCCAGTATTCGGGAAAAATCCCGTTCGAGAGGGGTAAGCTAAATGGATAACATAAAGGCTTAGCAATTATATAACGACCCATTCTTAAAAATAACGGTGGAATAACGTCAGGCCATGCACTAGCATTGTCACTTAGTGAACCAAGACAATCTATAATTTCATTTTCAGATATGATACAATTGTTCAAGAAAAAATGTTGAGAGTGAGAATCGGGCAAATCAATTAAATCGATATCAATAAAGTTATTAGTATCATATATTGAAGAGAAATAACTGGCAAATACATTAGTAATATCATTCATGTTATCCGCAGTAATATATCGAGAGAGTGGGATATTATTACGATTTAACCTTAAAGTATTGATATACTTCCCAAACGATTTCAAATGAATATTAATGTTATTTTGAATTTTAAAAATAAAGTTAGAATGAAAATTCGTAGATAAAACTTTGCATTTTTTACGTAAATCTGAAAAAAACATATAATCAGACTGAGAATTAAAAATTCGAAATTTTTTATGAGCTTGCTTTTTTAACTTAATAATATTTCTAAGAGATGGGTTTGACCAAGTTATAGAATGCTCGTGTTCAAGGTTTAATTTTATTTTAGGAACAAAAATATCAATAGAATGGTTTAAAATATCATAAAATTTCAAAATGGATTTTTCTAAATCAAGGTTTAAGATATTATAGTTCAAATCAATATTGGATAAAAATGTAATTAAATCATTAAAATTCGTATTATTAAAATTACGAATAATAGGACAGAAAGACTCAGGGACAACTTTCGAGACTAAAATAGAATATATAAAATCAAGAGATGGATGATAAGCATCAATGAGAGGTGTAAGTGAACAACCAGCTCGTATATTATCGATATTTGTATTATTTAATACTAAATGTAAAATGTCATTACGGAAATTATGTACATTGTTAACTTATTTTAGACCTAAATAATGTAAATAAGATTGTATGAACACATTCGCTACTGAATCATTATACAAAGCATAATTTGACCACGGGAAGCCAGACAAATTAAAATCACCGATAATTAGGACATTTAAAGGGGAGTAATTATGAAAAATATTTTCAACTACCTTACAGTGCTTCAATACAATTATATATCCTTATGTGAAGATGGAGATATGTACACACAACCTAAAAGTATATTAATTTAATTGTACTTTAATAGCACAAATATGTGTTATAATATTATATTAAAAGAAAATCTGATATTAAATTATATGAAATAAATAAAATTATATAATTTAAGTTTAATTTTAATTCAAGATCTAACACTTTATAGTTTTTATAGAATAAATATATTTTGAATATTGAAAATAAAATCCAAAAATGCACTGTTATTTAAATTTAACTAAGCTAACTTAAAAGTAAAATTTAAAAACAAATCACTTTTAATTTATATGTTTTCTTTTCATGAAGTACAATCTAATTTAGAAGAACGAATCTTAAAATAGCTTTATGTTTAAACGAGAGAAAAGCGAATAGGATTATAATTAACTTATAGCTATTTCCTCCAAAATAAATTCACTTATTGCTTTATTGGGGTTTTCGACTTTTTATTGTTTGAAAATTAGATTGTCGTCCATTGTTGTTTTTGGAAATTATATATACTCTTGAAGTTTTAAATTATTTCTCATTTCTATATTATAAAACTAATTATTGACAAATGAGTCGGAAACAAGAACATTTTTTTATTATAATAGCAGCATGTATCATTTAGTTGTTTAGTAATTCTATTTACCAACAATTATTTTTCAGGATAATTTACTTGAATGAATAAATAAAATTATTTATTTTATTTGTTTAAAAAATGGCTTATTAATAAACGTATTATGTAACAGTATAAGATGGGTATATTGGTGGCTAAATTGTCTGTTATTTTAAGTGTAGTGAGTGATGTATAATGCTTATGTGTGTTTATGAAACATGGTACAACTTTCGGTGCTATTTGAATAATATGATATTGTTTTTTTTAAATTTAAGTTAACCTTTTAGGAATATCCTAAAGATTAATCGGAGTATTTTGGTTTTTATGTAGATAAAACTATGGTTTTTCCACAACTTTTCTTAAGCATTTAAACATAATACAATTTATACATATACACATAGGTACTATAGTCCTATTAGGTTATATGTCTATATTATATTAAGCGATAAATTATCAATAATTATTTGTCCAAAATAAACTCGCTATAACTAATGTCAGATAAAATAGTAAGATAATAATATGCATTATGAATTATCACCTATGTTTAGTTTTCAAAGATATTTTTATTTAAAATAAAGATACTTTGAACAAATATAAAATACGGTCTCATAAAATTATTAAATTACTAAAGAAATGTAGATAGGTATGTCGTATAATATAATATTAATTATGTTTGTTTTTAATAATTACCAATTTAATGATGCCAAATTCAACTAAGCTAGTTCTGTTATTTTAAATAGAAAACAGAATTCAAGTTTTTTGTTTTAATTAATTGTCGACTCATGCGTATACAATATCTTATTAATTATCTATATTAACTACATAGTCATAAACGTTTTAATTCATATTAGTATAAATAAAAACAGTCTAAATGTACCAACCTGTATATTATTATTTAGTTGGATACAACGTTATTTATTATTTATACTGTTATAATGATATATCAATGTTTAAAATAATAGTAAAACGTTGATTAACAACCAATAAATAATATTCATTAATAACATTGATATAAATATATAATAAGTATTAACGTTTCTACGGAACAGCGACCAACTTACAATATATTTGAATTTGAATAATAACTGTATTGCAAAAAAAAATAACAAAACCATATATTGGAGTCGTGACTTTATAATAGGTATCTATAGTTTGTTAGGTATAATGTCTTAACAATTAAAAAATATTATAATAATTGTTGTCTTATAGAGGTATTATTTCTTGTTATAAGCTAACATAATATTATAAACTGATATTGCAATGAGTGGTTTCGATGTCGAGTGATTCAAACCACTCACTTTTACCTATTTAAAAAATAATAATTAATACAAATGCACTATTAATTATAATCATTTAAAAGTATTTAGGTACCTACGCAAACTAATATCTCTATTAGAAATTATATATTTATAATTTATATACTGTGCTAGTTTATTGTCAACTATGGGAGTTTGAACCCATCAATGACTAGAACAAAAACACTACTCCTAGTCAAACTTTATAAAATATAATAATACATATTCGGTACTCTTTTAGAAATATAAATAAAATATTAATTGGCAAACGATAAATTAACTTTGTGTTCTGGTTCTGAAACGGTATTATAATATGAACATATAGTTTTAAAAAAATAACGAATAATATTGACTTTTTTATGAGATGTTGTTTAATGAGTTTTATGTACCTCCTGCCCCTTTACGTTTATTATAATATCTGTAAATATGCATACATAATGACTTATATTTAGAATATTTCATGTCAAATGTTTTTTTTTTTTTAGAAACTAAAATGTTTCGATACATATTTGGCCACAGAATTTAAAATTAAAAAAAAAATATTGACAATATTGTTTTTATCTGTAGCAAGCGAGTACTTTAAAACATTATTCATATATAATACAATTATACAATTTTAAAAACCACAATATTTACTGGTTAAAATAATGAGTATCTTGTGTTAAACAAGAAATATATATCATGTTATAAGATATTTTTCAGAAAGCATTTATCATAATCAATGGCATATTATGTTGGCTCCATGTTGTCAGTAGTGACGAAACGTGGGCTTACAATATTAAAAATTCGAAATGTTCTAATCACATCAATATGCCTAAAAGTTAAAACAGAACCTTATGCCTATTAACCTTATACCTTAAATGAATTCGATTATGATTGACGATCGATAAACAAATCAAAACTCGTGTATACACAGTCATATTATACGATATTGTAAAAGTTATATGAACTGTATTATCAGTATATCCGAACAGACACAGTATAATAATAAACTGTTAACTAAATTATTATGATATTATTTTGTCTGCGTTTTGTCGGAAATGAACCCCGCATCATGGGTCCTTTATATTAAGTACTAGCTGACCCTGTGCACTTCGTTGCCCTTAAAAAATGACAACCCTTTAAAAAATTGTGATTGTTCAAATCCTTTTGATTTTTGGATGTAACTCGCAGCAGTAAGCGATATTCAGTCCTGGTATCCGATGGATCGCGGACATTGTGCGACAGCACATCAAGTAGATAATATGTTTATCTAATATATAAAAATGTTGTACCACAGTGTTTGTTATTGAACTCCTTCGAAACGGGTTGATAAAAACTAAATTATGTTCTAATTATTAATAGGTGTTTAAATCTCTAATGAAATAGATCAAGTATGATAGAGAAAATCAGAACTAACATTTACCAGACTTAATGAAATACTTTCAGTTACCAATTGTTTCCCACGAATTTTTTGAGTGTATTGTTGATAAAGGACCATTTTTGAAGTTAAATAACAATTGTAACTGTATAATATTTTTATATTTGATTTTCTTATTTATTCAAAATATATTATGTTGGTAGGTAGAAAATATTTAGATGAAGCTTATGCTGTTCATACAGTCTTTGGTACTGAGTTAGAAGCGCTCAATTTTATTTGTTGCATTATGTTTTAATTATGAGCAAAAGAGACAAACCCCATCTTTCTCTTTTGTTTGACATTATCACAAATCAGTGGAAAACAATACCAATAATATTATGCAACTAAATAGTTATGGTAAAACTTATTTACTCGATAATGGTTTGAGTCAAAAATATAGCAGGATTTATGAAAATATTGAGAATTATTCTTAATACTACCAAGATCAAATATGTGACCATCGTCGAGTAAATAAGTTTCACCATAACTATCTAGTGGTATAATTATTGGTATAGTGTTCCATTGATTTGTGATTATGTTAAACAAAATAGGAAGATGGTGTTTGCCTCTTTATTTCGGCACATTTATTCGACTTTTTCAGTCAGCTCATCTCGATCATAGTCTTCCTCTCGTTGCAATTCGCAGTTAAATGCATCATGTGTGGGCTTCCAACATGAGTGGTTGAGAGAATGGTCAAACGACCAATGTTGTCCGCGTCTCCATCAGTAGCTATGACGTCACTCAAATGGATGTGCTCGTCTGATCGTAACTTGGACTGATTGAAACGAATGAGATTGAGACACTCCATTAATATTCAAATTAAAAAAAAATAATAATAAATGAATATTATTCTCAACTCCTATAATCCATAGCAACCATTAATAAACAAAAATTTCTATCATAAATCTCAAAATTCCTGTTTGAGCACCTACCGGGGGTGATCAATTTCCTTTTTAAATTAGCCTATGACACTCCTAAAGAATGTGGCTTTCTATCGGTAAAAGAATTTTCAAATCGGTTCAGTAGTTCCAGAGATTATCCTCAACAACGGTAACTAACAACTCCTCTTATATAATAGTATAGATAATAATATATCGACATTACTAATAAATGTGTTTCCAGATTTTCTTTACGAACTTTGAAAATACTCAAACTATATTAGCTGGTATATGAAATCTGACAGAGTAGAAGCACTGCAGCTTACCACAGCAGACACTCGTCTCGTTCCTGCCCACTGTCGCTCCGTAGCACAAACAGTGAATCTCAGTCGAATCTCCCATCTATTATTTTGTCCGATCACGGTCAATAGAGGTGGGACGATCGATCGAATCAGCGACACGCATAAGAGCTTGCGGAAAATGCTCTATATCGTCCGTTCATATACGATGATCAGACATAGATACAGACCACCGTATTGTAGATTTTTCGTGTTCGATCTCTTGCCAAATCTTATACATTTTTTTTTTTTTTATCGATCGTGAAGCCGGCAACTATGGCCATTAGCTATTTGATTTTGATTTTTGTTTGGAGGAACTGTAGGTTAGTAAACACGTGTATTTTGTTTTTAATTGGCACCCGTGGGTATCTGCCATGCCCGGGCGGCACTTCGTTCCATACACCGTGACTTGCCCGAAGAAAAATGGCACCCGTGAACCGAGGTTTGAACCTGCGCCGGTGTGCGTCACAACCGACGCCTCAGTCCGCTCGGCCACTCCGTCCCCCTTATTAATTATACCGCGAGCGAACGAACATTGGTACAATCCATATCATGAAAAAAGTATAGTTTTACACATGATATGTTCATACGTATATCATGCCATATAGTATAGACTGCCGGCGTGTGCGTGCGTGAGTGCAATTATTAAAGTATAGGTCCACAGCTTAGGTGTGCGAAATCCTTCTGTGGTAGAGTGTCTTTTGTGGCGGCCACAATGAACACAATGTACACACACACACACACACACACAGCATGTTTATGAATCCGACGACTACGGCGGCGTACGATTATCAACGCGGAACGTGTTCGGATGCTACGTTGTTTGTCTTACTCTGCGACAATAACCAACCCATATATTGTGTTTGAGCAGACGAACGATCACTGTTGTCGTCGGCGTCGCTTAATGTTGTTAAATCTGCGAGCATTACACACGCCGTAACGATGCGGGTCCGACACCGCGTCTCGCGTAGGCAAATACCCGCGAGTGTGGCACATTGCATTAGTGTGTTTGCACCGGTAAGAGTATAAAATATATATATATGTGTGTGTGGGAAAAACGAATAAACAAAAAGATTTTCCGACGTGCACCGTGCACGGGCGAACAAATTGCGGTCCTGTGAGCTTATGTTGCAAGGCGTGCGTACCAGCATCATTTTCGGTACGATTTATCAAACGATATAGCCATATATAGGCGTACGATGCGAACACGACGGTGGTCGAACATAATATGGTATGACGCAAACACAGAAAGAATATTCCGACAGAATAAATCATATCATTTCAGACCACCGCAGTTTTCGTTTTCGTTTTGGCGGTGAGAAGAGTTATAGGTGTCCTATTCATATTATAGTAATTATAGATGGCTGTGAATTATAAACGGCTGCACTGATTTTTACGGGGTTGTATGATGGGCACGAGATGATCAGTGTAGAAGCAAAGGGGACGGTTGTGTATACGGACAATTTTTAAAATGTATAATGGTGCTTTACTCAGTTGTTCCACGATGTATGTTATGCTTATATGATTTTCACAAATTTATTTATAATTCATATTATTATTCATAGTAAAGACCTTTTTGTACGCACTGTGTGCATACTAAATGGACTCTAGACATAATATGACTATAATATTATTGCGTACAGCCTGCACGGGAGAAAATACATGGTACGCCCATAAATAATTCTAGGGATAAAACAAATAAAACCGACACTTTTTAATATTACGTACCTGTAAAAGTGTTATCGATTACTACTAAATTGACATCCGAAAACACATTTATAGGTAGGTACGCCTGAGGTTTTTTGATTTTTTTTATAGCTTATATTATGAAAATAACTATACTCTTATAAGGCTTAACCGACAATTGAGTTTACTTGACTATAGTGATTTGTTGATTTACTATTTATACGTACAACATGTCCAATTAATGGTGTCTATTATTTTAGTACAAAATGGTATAAATTAGATAAATTAGGATGCGACTAATTTCAGACCACTCTCGTCAGCAAAGTTTGGCGTGTTTCCTCTTATACTTATACATAGTGATGATGATTGTTGATTGCACTTTTGTTTCAAATAGCGCGTCTGCTGGTTATATAATATATTAAACTTTGTATATTCTATTTAGTTTTATTGAATACCTATTGATGTGCTTGACAAAAAAAATCAAAATATCCTGCTGGTACAGGTATTACCCGTTCTGTACATGAGTCATTTATCCAGAGCCGAAACATGCACGTAAAAAATTACCTTTAGTACTACTTTTAATGTTATAGTATTGCGTACTAGATAGGGGAATGTTAAGCTCTAATATCTATAAATATATGTTCATGCACATGCAACCATGTGTGTACTTGTAACCAAAGAGCCGATGCAATATGTTATATATTATGCTGGTAGGAAGGTATATTAAAGAGAGTTTCGGTCATCACTACTATCACTACACCCACAAATAGATTTAAAAAAAAAACTTATTTATAGGCGATTTATTTTTATGACCATTGGTTTTTTTACAAAACTATTTTGTTATAATTGAACCCATGCCACGAAATAACAAAAACCGTAAACACGCCACTGAACAGGTGAGTATGGTGAGGGGGCAGATGAGTCTGCGCCATTATCGTGTTTGTAATGTACCACCGTCGTATTTCCTGCGATTATAACGTACTATAATATAGTAATAATCCAACGCAATTGCTGGCCCTGTCACGTAGTCTTTTTTTTTTTTTTTTTTTTTGGGGGGGGGGGTTGACTGGGTATTCCCACACTTTTTATGTAAAACGCCTGCTTTGTCCTGCCAAAAATAAAACAAAAGCGCTAATATTTGTTTTAAATCTGCAGATATTGAGTCAGTTTATCTTACTTTTCAAATAAATGTTTGCTATAGTCTGACAGATACAATTATTTACCAACTACTAAAGACAAATTGAGAACAGTAGGTAGGTAATATAATTTATTAGTATGTTTAAAGAACCATTAATAATAATAAAAAACGAATTCTTGATGACACGACGTTGTTGTAAGTACAAATATCAATTATTATTACTGAATATGAACCACACGCCCTAATCGTTAAACCGTGTTGATAATAAATCACATATATTAGTAAATGTTCCCGTCAAAATTACAAAAAAAAAATATACGTTCTTTTCCATTCCTTGTTTTTTATATTTTAAATATTACCGCTTACCTACTTACTACATTTTGTATAATATACTAGTTAAACAGTACTATAACCTAAAACAATGGGCCTGGTAATGATTTATAATTGGCCTATAAACATTTTGGCAACAACAACTAAAAACTGAACAGACACGCATGCGCTTACTTTAATCGTTCCGGCAATTTTGTTGTACTCAGTCGTAGGTATTTTCGGTCGTTTTATTATTTTTTTTTCACCCTGCCTTGTTTGTTTGTATGTATTTCAAACGTTTTACAACTCCCTGCTAACTTTGCTCTTTTAATACCTTATTCTTCTTGAATTTTAATCACCTATATACATAATATACACATCCACACACACACACACAGAGATATATATATATGTTATACTGCGTGTACGTTCCGCACAACAGTTTCGTACCAACAAAATACTTTTGCTGAAAACGTGCAAATTAACTTTTTTTTATGTGTTTCTTATTCGATTTAATATCTACTGTTTTAAATTGTACTTACGAATAATGGGTTTTCGACAAGTGTAGCTACAATCTGTTGCAGCTATCTGTGCATCAAACCATGATCATAATAATAACAAAAACGAATGCCACGTTCGTCGGTGATTTATAGACCATAATATGTT
This sequence comes from Sitobion miscanthi, assembly GCA_008086715.1. Taxonomy (NCBI): domain Eukaryota; kingdom Metazoa; phylum Arthropoda; class Insecta; order Hemiptera; family Aphididae; genus Sitobion; species Sitobion miscanthi. Next base: position 16,566,693 of record CM017800.1, read on the forward strand.
TTATTGTTTTGTAAACTCTCGCGAAGTGTAATAATCATGAGACGCGTATACCTAACCTAACCGATGTACTATATTATAATAAACCTAGTTTATAGTTATATAATAATATATTCTATACCATACAATTCCACTGTATTTTAAAATAGTTTTAATAACACGACGCTGTTTCAGATGAAACGAATGGGTGTTACAAGTTTTTTAAACTTTGAAACCATACAAGATATAATTTCAATATATTTAAAAGTACAATAATGTATGTACAATAATATATTATACTTACCAACCACGTTGTACTAGGTGTATTATTTTATTTCCGGAAATATGTTTAAATCGACCGACGCGAAAGTTCGAGTTCGACAGATGATACTTTTAGAAAATATCTTGTGCACGTTGTACCAATCTATGCACCTATATTGTTTCCTTTGTAAACCTTTGTGGCGATAAAAACAAATCTCACCACAATAAGCGAAAACAAACATAAACAAACAAACAAAACAATAATATTGTTGGTTCTTGATTGATATATGTAAAGGTATATGTTACAGTTGAACCTTCTAGTTATGTAATATTATATTTTATATATGAAAAAAAAATAATTGTAGTATTGATTTTCAAGTTTATAGACTCGTAAATCCTTATGAAGATTAATAGTTTCATATAATATTAATTATAATATTACAATATTTTTTTCTTCATTTATTATAGTTTTACACTGTGGTATGATAATATTCTCTAGAAACTCTTACAGAGCTACACAATAAATTATAATGAACAAAAAAGTTTATGTAAATTTGTTCTAAAATTGAAATGTTTATACTTTATAATATGGGTTGATTAAAAACCAAAAAAGGTGAAATTGAATTGTTTAATTTTTATTTTCCGGATTCTTTTCCACAGTAAAAGACTATAAAAAGAAAGTCTTGATTTCAATTCATTTAAATATTAATTATGTCTTATAACTAAATTAAAACATAACTTATTGTATGTCTTGAACATTAAAATATTCCATGTCTGAAAAATTATATCGTAGATTTAAAGCAGAGCGATGAATATATTGATTTTACAACGATGTGTAACATTTAAAAACTAATAACTGTATAAAGACTTACATTTTTTTACCAAATATTAATATCAGCGTTTTCTAGAATACTTTGGTTTTTATTTCAGTCAGTTCAAAGATATTTTAAATTTTGAATTTTTATACTTTTTATTACTTCTTGATAAAATTGATGTTTTAAGGTCAAAAATCTTGAAAATGTAATACACGGTTCCTAATATCTTATTCATATAGCAATAACTGCTATATTAAAGAATATGAAAAAACAATAACAAATTTTTAAAAATGTTTGGTTCATGACAAAATCAAAAATTAGATAATATTTAATAATGTAAATTTAGTATTTTTTATCCGTAAATTTTTAATATTTGATTTGTTTATTTAAAAAAAAATATTAAAATAGTCCAAAGACAAGTCATTTCTGCTCAAAATAACTTTCCTGTGTACAATGGTTTATTTTTGTATTAGAATTTAATAGATATATTACATTGTTTTGCTCAATGACCAGGTACACTCGATACCTACTTTACAATTACAACGGATCTATTTCCCCTGTTTTTAACAAATATAATCTCATGCTTCATCCACAATACCACTAAAATTACGGTGGAGATTCACAAATTGCTAATATAATAATATTATATACACTGAATCGCAAATACTTTTAAACAACACGTCATAATATGTTATGTATTCTCATATTACATAGAACACAGTACATATAGATAAGTATTAAGTACACTGCACTTAATTGTAAAAATCTTTACACAATTTATTACAGCAATCTTTGAATTCTAAAATAATCAAATTAACAGTGCTGGGAAAAACGTTCTGTGATTACTGAAAATTTAAACTTCACAAAAGATTATACAAATGTTTAATTTAAAAATAATACATTTCAATAAACCTACTTACAAGGAATTTAATAATAATTAAGAACCTATTTTAAATTTAACTACAATAATAATTATGCTGAATAAAATTAATCCCATACAATTATTGAATTTCTAATCACGAAGTAATATGAACTTATCTAATTAGTTTTTTTTACAGTTAATTTGTATTTATTTTAACATCAATAGGTACCTAATATAAAATCTTAATTCATAGTGTTGATAGAGTAGAGAGACTGTACTGACAAATGCAATCATGTATATCTATAGAAATGTATCTATTTAAATAATATATACCGTAATACTAATAAACATTTATCATTGGTTATTCAAATAACTATTTTTCCCAACACTGTATTTCAACTAAAAAACATTGGCCATGTTACATATCTTGTTTTGTTGTCGCTCGTTGTGACATAATCAATCAACCGCGTTCTGACGGGTTACCGCAACCTGTACTGCTATGCGTAGACATATACCACATGCCTACCTAGCCGGTAGATATAGCTCAGTAAAATAATAACGTCCACTAGACCAGAAATTGAAAAATTTTAATTTTCAATTTGTTACCTATACATTATTGTCAATGTGAATATATGCAATTTTCTAAAGACACATACACACCGCATGTACTGAAGCTGAATCGATTCAGGAACCATTTTGAAAATACTGGAATCGGAACTCTTACTTAAATATTTTGGAAATTCAAACCAAAAGAGGAACCAATATTATAAATGTGCTTAAGCTGTAAGGCATTTTACTTTCTTTTTTTGTTGATACGCGTAATATATTTTAGCCGAAAAATGAAACTTTTAATTCTGAAGAACCAGAAAAGATTTTTTACAGAAGCCTGTATAACTTAGGTCGCCTAGTGAAATTAAACCTCTTATAATTTTAAAAGATAAAATATACAGTCATTACACAATATCATACTTGTTGTAAAAATAAATATATTTTACAGATTGTGAAATTAAATTATAAGATAATTTTTGAAAATTTTTAAATAACCATATGGTTATATTCCACAGGAATATTTTACCTAGAAAGAGAATATAATTTCATGCAGGAAGTTGTTACAGCCTTAGCGGAACCGAAAAAATCATTAAGGTTCTAGTACAAATACTGACGCTTAGGGAGCCGTGGTGGCGCCAGAATTTATTTTTCAGAATATTTTTTTTTTTAGTGGTAATTTATTAGGGGGATGTCGGTTAAATATTGTCGTTATCTTTATCTTTGATTTTTATAATAATATTTTCTCATACAATAAAACTTGACAAATATAAAATACCATAATAGATTATTAAGAATTAATTACCTTCTTTTATTATTATTAAATTATAATTGCACCACTATTTAAGATAATAGCCTAAATCATGGTATTTTAATACAAATATGTTTGATATTATATTACACGATTGTTATACATATTAATAAATCGTACATTCTAATCATAATTATTAAATACAAAGTAAATGTTATATTGATTTAATTTTAAATAGTTGTCAAATCACACGCGGAACATAGGTGTGGCGAAATAAAATTGGTGAGGCGCATGCACTCTCCGCGCACACCCATATCGATAGAGTAATATTATCGTTATCACGTGCGACTGTGCGAACGTGCAATAACCATATAAAATGGCAAACAGTAATAATTCGTAATCATTATGACGCGTACAAAGAATGTGGGAAATATCGTTATTATAACCGACGAACAGTCATAGTAAGCGGGCGAGGTAAATTTTGCCGGAATTCGGAGAGTAAGATTGATCGAGCTGTGCAGGGGAAGTTGACGACAACGCGGTGTCGTAAAACGCGGGCAATAAAACCGTGTACCCGTAGGCGCAGCCGTGGCTGGCGGAAACGATCGGGGGAGGCGCGTATATCGAAACAATACTACGAGATATTATTATTATTATACACGAGGGGCGACTCGAGATAAAACTGCGAGTGTGTCTGGTATTCAGTATCTCTCTCTCTCCCTCTCTCTCGATATTCGAATGGGGTACAGCGCAGTTGTCGCGACAGTCGTCTTCGTCGTCACGGCACATCTCTTATATTTTTATACACACTGTATAACTTATGTATTGCGACGTGTCCCGAGATGATATACCGACCGGACGTGACGACGTTACGCGACCGACGACGACGACGACTATAGGACGAGTAAATAAAACCCGTATACGTATATCGTGCTCGTCGCGTGCGGGTGGTGAGGAATTATATTATTATCGGCACACAAACGTGGGGCGGCTCGAGAGAAAATATCAATACGCACACACGAGAGGAGGAAAATATGTATTAATACGCGAACAGGAGCGAGCGAGAAAATATTATACACACGTACAGGGACGCTTGTACACGACTGCTGCTGTGTTCCGGTCGAGCGTTTAACGCGACCGCATAATAGTGCTCCTCCGACCGCTCCAGCGGCTACGTAATGATCGGCAAAATTCCACCACTTCCACCCACATGGACCACATACACACACGCCACGGCGATCATTTCGTCGTCGCCGCCGCTACTATTATATACACCCGAGAGTACGTTTTCAATCGGACGTGCGAGTCCGATCGACGAGGGTCGCTGCCAACTTCCGGTGCAATATCGCAATAAAATACAACGCGTGTATGTGTATAGAGAGAGAGAGAGTGAGAGAAAAGAGCGTACATCGAACCCGTTCTAAATTACGACGACGACGACGACACCGACGACTTTTTAACGCCTTTTTTTCGTCAACAGTGCAGCCATAGATATGTAGTGCTCGATAGTTGCAGTCGTATACGACCAACAGACAGGTAGTTATAATAATGAAAAGAGATATGACTCACATTCGAGAGTGTCACATCATTATAATAGTAATAATAATAGAGACGTGTGAGATATTATTATAAAATAGTATTACCTCCAGACGTCACGTATCGGGATTGAAAAAAGTCCAGGTGACATCTACAGGCGTATACTAATATATATATTTATGTATAATATCATATGGTAACATATAGGGTATTAAGTAATATAGTTACCGTATACATTACGCCAACTCCGAACTCTTATTATTTATATTACCACATATATCAAGTTACTCGGAATTATTACACGCCCATAGTTGAAAACGGAACGCCCCACCCACGTGGGTTAACGAACTACACCAACCCCTTATTATAACAAATTTATAAACGATTATTGCATGTTAACTTTTTCATCTCGAAGTTCAAAACTTACAGTTTGCCAATTATTACAAACGCTGAAACGCACACAACACATATTGTTTATCAGAATCGAAAATATAGAAAAACTAAACAAAAAATATACATAATTAAGTCGGTTACCTGAAATTTACGGTTGTTGCAGTACTACATCAATTCGTATTTGGATTAAGACTAATTGAAAAATTACGCTTTATTATAGTGATGATAATGTCGTAATTCTATTGTTATTGGAAGCATCACTTGATAGCAGCTATTACCTGAATGTAATAAGTATTGTGAACATTTATAAATATAAAACACAAAATGTTTCTACCTACCTATGTCTTTTATGCATTCCTAAACCATTCATCCGAATGCAATGAAATTTGGTACAGAGATAGATTAGACTTCGAGGAAAAACATTTTGCCCGGTGAAAGACATAAGCGCCAACATGAGATAAGAAAAAAAAAGTTGTATCATACGAAAGTGCCAAAATCCTAGATACTTATACCTAGTACATAAATAGATATTTAATTTAGAACTATACTATATTATATTTTAACAATTTATTATTGACAATTTTTTATAAAATCGAAAAAATCAACCTATTTATTAAAATTATTATTTATTAATTTCTATTATATTTATTGACAATTTTTTATAAGATCGACAATTATAAATAACTACTTGTACCTAATATAAAATATTAATTTTGGCTTATATCATATTATAGCCATTTTGTCACGGAAAAAGGTAAATAAGAGGTCCACCCGGGGAGGTTCTCAAGTCACGATGGAATTTTTGTTTATAAATGGTTCCTATTGGTTTTAATGATAATAATTATTATTATTGGTGCGATAAGCGTGTGTATTTTAGTACAGAATGTATCGAGTTTAAACCATAACAATGATGGCATAATTTTGGCGTACCAATTGTTTGCATTTTTAAATTATACACTTATTTACGCAACACGTAGGGTCCGCGATTTACCGTAGGTAGACTGCCTACATAATAATGTAGTGCTCGCATAATCACAAGCGAATCTCACGGACAAGGCCGGTCGGGATGGCTATAAATTAAAATATAATATAATTTACACCACAAAAATACATTGCTTCCACAGCGTGTTAAGTCCAAAAGGAGTTGATCAATCACACAAATCTGCCATGTCAGCTAGTAACTTATAATAATAAAAGGGTGGGCAAGTGCGTGTCGCTCGCTGTACAGTATGTTACAAGTGGGTCACTGTAATGAATGGTGTTAAATTTGAATTCAATGAAATAATATGTCTTTGATATTGCTAATTAGTATATTTAACAATGTTATTGTGAATTAAATAGTTTATTAACTTAATTATGTAGAACCTTATTTTAAACGTTCAATTCTTAGCTATAAAAGTAGAACGTTTTATACATTTTTAACTATAAAATAATTTTCAAATTTTAAATTTGATACATTTTGTCAAAATTCAAACTTAAAATGTTTATAAAAAAATTGTGCCAATGTATTTTTAATATTTTTAAACTGCTGTAGTAACATTATATCAGGAGCCTTGTATTGCATTTTCACGCTATTTGACCTAACAAATACAATTTAATTGACAATAATAGCCGAACAACTTTCAGAATATATTTATGCTTACAGTTCAGAAAGGTTTATATTTTGATTTTTAAAACTTTTTGTTACACTATATTATATACACGTAATAATATATATTATTAATTTTGAAAGAAAAACGAGCGGTGAAAAGTTTTCTCTTTGAGAGCATTTTAATATATGAGTACTAAAATATACGCAAATTAAACACTAAACGGTAAACATAGACATATACATTGTATACATGCGCACTCAACACACACACACACACACACACACACACACACACACACACACACACACACACACACACACACACACATACACTATATCGACCAAAGTCTAAATGGTATATGTGCACCGAACGAAGGAATTCGTTTAAATAAATACTTTTGGATCGTTTGTATCATAATATTTGTACTCCAAATTCACAAATTATACGCAAATAAAAAGTTTAAAAATAATCATAAACCGATGTAAAATACCCTCATGTGTACGATTATGATACAACATAAGTTATTTACGCGCTAATAATTTATGAGTGATGAACACAACGTTATGAAATAATATGGCACACTGCGATAAATAGCTAGTCACCAAAAACTATTCTTCATAATATTAAAGAATAATAAAATATTTATTAATATTTAACAATATAGAATCGCATAGGTAATTGTGTAACATGAACTGCATAAGAGAAAAAAAATACTGCAAGTCGTCCAAAATCAGAAATTGGCAAAGATACAAACAATATTTTAACGAGTTTATGGTTAAAGATTTTTCCGACATATATCTATACGAATATTTTTCGTTCAACGGACACAATACAAAGGAAAACAATGGCATAATAATATACGATCGGAGTATAACTTTGGTGTGTTGAGTGTGATTATATTATATTATAAAAATAAATGGAAAACGATGCATTGTCCAAATTATTTTAAATATCTATCGCATCTCACTTATAATGACAACTACACTATATCGTGTGTCCGCGGAAACGGTACACTTTATCACTGATTACCCTGTAAATATTTTTCAATTCTGTTTGCTGGACTAATGAATCATACATTTCTATGACTTGAAATTTTTTTAACTCATTTTTGGATTGCTCGTTTTTTTAAAGTAGTTTTGATCTACCAACATGTATTCTAAACCCAAAATTGACCAAATTAGAGCAAGGTATAAATAAAAATAAAAAATTAATTAATTTACTAAATGTGATTTTTTTAATTTCGATTTCACATATTTTTTCCTACTAAACACTATGATATAATCAAATTTGTTATTATTAAAGTAATAAATTAATTACATTTTATGAAATACTATTTTATTTTATTATTACACATAATGAAATTACATACAAAATGTATTATCAAAACATGTATTAAAAAATTAAATTCTAAATTTCTAAATTATTTTATTTTAACAACTTATAATTTGCAATTGAATTTATAGAAATTAAAAGATAAATTTTTTGATAAATTGTTGGGAAATCCCTTGTTCATGCCTCAAATCGAAATAGGTAAACATTTGAACATTTATTTAATTTCTAATTGTGTGTTTTTTCGTTCCATCAGAATTATTATTATAGAAATAACCTATAGGTAGATATTAAAATATCATTAGGTACTTATTTTCATATTTAGTATTATGCAACTCATTATCAGAGTCATGTGTCATTACGATCTTAGTAGTTCAACGTTGTCTATTCGTTATTGTCAATACCATAACGCAAGTAACAGTTAAAACTTTGCTCAAATAAAAATGTAATCATGAATTATAGTGAAAACGTGATTTGAGGCATGTACTCTAGATAACGGAGTGACTTTCGAACAGTTTACCTAATCTAACCTAACCTAACCTAACTACTTTAAAAAAACCGAACAATCCAAAAACGATATTCAAAATAGGGGTTACCATTAAAAAAAAAACAAAGTTGTGTTGCGCATGCGCAAGATACATGAGTCAAAAAAATGTCAAGTCATTGAAATGTATGATCCATTAGTCTAGTTTAATGTCCCGCAAACAGAATTGAAAAACATTTACAGGGTGATCAGTGATAGAGTGTACCCTGTTTCTGCGGACACACGGTATATGAACTGAATTCTCAATAATATTGTCTAATTTTAAAACGTTATATTATCATCCAAACATGTAGCTCGTAATTGAGACTTTGAACACTGGTGACCAAAAAAAAAAAATGTCAACGGTTTTTTAAAAGGCATGTTAGAAAGTACGATAAATAACAAATTATGATTCGTGATATACGGTTTAATGATTGGCATAAATATAAATATATCATAATAATTTAACTGTATAGGTACGTGAATAATTGTGCAATATATATATTACAGTGGAGACGACCATAGATCGCTATATAGTTTCACAGCTGCGCGTGGTCTTGCTAAACTATGCTGTAATGATAATATAATGACTATACGTTGCGTTTTATAAGGGATAAAACGGCGGCAGACCATTACCCCCAACGTGGTAAATGAAATTGTACATTAAAGTGCAATGTCGTCGTGGTCACCGTTATAAGTAATGCACTCACGTGTCGTCGCTGCAAAAACGTCTAGTATCTGTAGCATCTCGTGACGTCTCCAAAAAAAGGGGAGTTTTTTAAAAACAAGAATGTCACGCAACGGTTAAAACACTATATACGGACAAACGTGGTAGCAGTGGTGCAATAATTGTCAAGAGTGTTGGGTGTGCAGTTCGCAGAAGCCCCCGGTTTGGGGGGGGGGGGCTGAGATCTCATAATACTGTACCTATGACATATACCATATTCTTACTATAATCTATAATATACAAATAATAATATTAATGGTTTTAATATGAGGACAATTAATAACAATGTCTTTACTCTTTTAAGTTTAGAGAATTACGAGCATCTATATGCAAGAAACCTGTTTAAAATTAGGTATAAATAGCAATAATTATCAACTGCGACGTGAGAAAACAATTTTTAGAACTAAAATAAGGCGAATGACTGTTTTTCATCTTTACTAGCGGGTAAGGATCCCAGTCTAGAAATGTTCACATGAACCCCTTATCACCTATATCAAGTTGCGCCACTGCGTGGTAGTAGGATTTTTGATGGCCAAACGGGAACGCAATAGATTTTAGTCGGATGTATACTGGATGCCGTCGTTATTATAATGTCATATACCCTGGATGTCGAAGCTGGATTACCATGCGAGGCGGGGAGGAGATGAATTTGTTGATCGATGACCATTTCTCTCTCTCCCTCTTCCTTTTTCAAGTAATGACGATTACTGTATCGGTAATTATAGTTCGTCCGTACGTCAACAGCTAATATTTATAAGATATACACAGAGAAAATAGATTATATTATGTTATGTTGGCTCAGACTATCTGGCTTAAAATGTCTCAAATATTATTATATGTATCTACATATTGTACAGTGTCAAAACTCAAAGTATGTGTAGAACAACTGCATTGCGCTTGATGCGGAGCAATCTTTTGAACCCGAGCCGATCGTAGCCAATGATAAATCATGACTTATCGTATAACGATGTTCTTTATGTAAAATAAAACGTTATAATAGGTAAACTCGTACACAGTTGTTATAACTTACAGTTGTTTAAATGTACATACAAAACTCGACCCGAGGAACAGGACCGATGGCTCTGGAGAGCTATAAAAAGTTACTGCGTAGAAGATTCATAACAATCTTGCAAAAATATTAAACGGTGTGCATAGTTAACTGATAATATTATAATATGTGTAATACGTTTAACACGTTCACTGCGGATGGCGCCAAATGGCGTCATTTTCCATAGTTCGCGTATGCAGAATGATGCCAATTGGGTCAATTTGGTCCGCGTTACGATTAAACTTTTTGTTTTTTTGTCAGCGTCTTCTATAAGCGTTGTTTCATAATCAAGTACAAAACGTACATCATCTTTTAATTTTTTATTTTTGGAATTTTTTTTTTTTAAAACTCCAATTTTTTCCGCGTCTCGATTAGCATACACAAATATGATCCGCAGTGAACGTGTATTAAATGGACATTAAGAAAGCTAAACGGCAGTTAATTATTGGCTACTATCTAATATATTATTATGAAATATCGTTGATGTTTCGATCGACTGTACTGCGTTGTTCAATATACTCAGTGCAATGATTTTGAAACTTTTATTAAACGCGCACACCGTGCTCCTCAAAAAATTTTCACGGCACACTGATCTTTTTTTTTGCACTAAATAATTAGATGAACAAAATTGTTTCAAATTATAATTGTATAAGTACATTTAATTAGAAATATATTTTTATAATTTTATTCTAATAGTTGAACTTTCCGAAAGACTCTCAGTAACTGCTCGCGGCACACCAGTGTATGAAAACGACTGATATAGACGGTATTTATTGTCATATTGTGCCATGTGGGAAAATTATGGCTTCCATAATTATTTGTTTCATTTATTTACTGTACAAGCGATAAATTTCCTTTAAAATAAATTAAAAATCGTTAAACAAAAAATATTTTAGTTCTTATATGATTATTAGACCGACAACCGCGGTCTGTTATTATAATTGCGATGACTGAGTGCGCCTTAACTCCTTGTATTTTCTGTATAAAACTATAGTTTATAGTATAATCAATAGAGTAAGTATCGTGTGGGTCATTTATTGTTATCGAACAACAGATATAATGTTTGGAACGAAAGTTACGAACTGAGATCTGATTGGATACTTTAAAGGAAATACGATACAAACTGGTATTATTTATAAATATTTTTTATTTTATATCGGTCAGATAATTTAAGCGATTATGTACAGCTGTAGAAATACTATTTTAAATTAACGAATTGTTTAAAAATATAATATAATTTACAAATAAGTGTAGCTACGACCGATAAACTAGCCAGGAATGTACCTATACACGTAATCATGAATTGAATCATGTTTATTTGGAATGTTTTTTATCAGTTTCAGATTCGTTTGGGTTTTTAAAAAATAATTATTAAGGTTTTGGTTTAAATTCTAAATCTTCAAAGTATGAAATTAAGGTTGTGGTTGTGTTTGAGACTTGTGGTCGCGGTTAATACCGGTTTAAACCTTTACAAATAAATATATTTCTAATTTAAATTCTAAATAGTCGTATACTATTAGCTATCTACGCACTCGAGGTATGTGTGCCTCAATTAATCGCTCCATGTTATTCTTTGTGAATAAACAGTAAAACCTATTTTTCTTTCGTAAAAAATTATTGAGCCAATATCGAAGGTATCAACTTTATATACTCAATGCAAAAAAAAATATTATTGAACGCTTTAAAAATTACTGGTATTGAAAGAAAAAAAACACTTATTTTCATACTTATAGTATGAAAAATATTAATACATTATACAATTCCAAGTGCGGCAAGTCTGTTATCATTTAGATTGAGAGACATACAAATAAATATTATGTAACACACATTGTGTTACATACGAATAATTAAACAATATTTTAATGTTTAACTAATTTTGACATCATATTAAATTTCAGTTCGTTGTTTATCAATAATTTAGTTTGATTATTTTTGGATGACACTCAGTATTGCTCAGCTATTATACATTAATACAGACTTTGATAAATTATTATTCTAGATTATTAATTATATATGTAATTCACCTCGTAATTCATCGAAAATTAGCCCGTATAGACGTACCTATGGTTTTATATTATAAATAAAATAAAATTCTCATGGAAAAAATATAAATTATTTAATAAATAGTAATGTTTAATACTATATTGTTGAAAAAACGTCGCACTATCAGCATAATTTATTTGATCAATTTTCTCTAAATGTAAAGTTATAGCTTATGACATTTAAAGACCCTTTGAAAACCTTTAAAAATTTGGTACGGGTTTTAACTTTTAGTTTGATTTTTTAAAAATTTTAAAAAACGGTTACTGTTTAGGTCCTAGTTCATAATTAATAGTTGCCGGTTATATAAACGATTATTTTCGGTCTAGTTACAGTCCTTACTAGTTAAATAAAAAAATTGCCTATTATGTTTAACGATTTAATTATTTACTTGTACTAAATACTATTAGGGGTATACAGAAGTTGAAGGAATATACTGTGGTCAGCGTATCCAAATATATTCTAAAGAAACACTAAAAAATTATATTAAAAAACAAATACTACAGATTGGAACCATTCAAATTAAAAATTATAATTCCTGCATTGAAGTAAAAAACAAAATAAAAAATAAAATTTAATCAAGCGTGAATTTTTTTTAAAAATAAATGTTAAGTGAACATGACACTGTAGACTGCAATATTTTTTTCTTGTTTCAAATTGACGTTTCGGTAAAGATATGAATAAAATATCGAATAAATATCTCAAACCACTTAATAAATTTACTGATACCATAAATTACAGTACGCATCATCTCTATTCGTCGTCAAATATTGAAAAATGTTACGTTTTATCCACGAAATACCACTTTTTTGGTGACGCAAGTTACGTATCACCATAAAAATCGATTTTCATTCGTTACATCAAAAAGTACACGTCATATATTATAATATAAGATGTCAACATATATATATATATGATTATTGTAATAAAAAGTCGTGGTTGTGAGAGAGAGACACCTTAGAACGTATATAATTCAATAACTAACGAAATTACAAAGCAGCCACTCGCTTAAAAGGAATTTTACCTTGGGAGTAATTTTCTCGTATAATAACGTTACGAAAATGTCACCCGCTGCCACTATTTTCTTCGAGTTCAAAATGCACTCTATAATAAATTATTAGCAGCGCTGTGGTCGCAGAGAAACTTGAAATCTCGTTGTCGACTAATAATAAAAAAAAAAAAAAAATACATGTATATAGTACCTCTTAACATATTATCCATTAGAGTTTCGTTCTTTGGTAAAAACATTTTTAGAGAGAGGTTCTCTCTTATAGGATCGAACGCCAAAGCACCCGCATATACCCGCAGTTGTATCCAAACACGCGTGCAATTTGGAAGGAAACACGTGTTTCCTTTCTCGATGATTGCTATAGCTGTTGGATCCCGTAATCCTAATCTCATACAGTATATACGGTCGGGTCCGGAGTTAAAAACAAACAAAAGTCGTATATTAGTTTCGAAAAGTCAGTAAATTAAAATTAAAAGTTATTCTAGTTATCGAGGTTATGGAGCTCGCGCACCAAAATATATATATTATACACTATAGGTATATAATAGTATATACCTTTTTAACCTCCGTAAGATAAAACAACATTAATGATATAAACCTGTGATTGAAAATGTTCGACAGTCTTATGTATTATATACATCGCTTATAAGCCTGTTTAAAACGTGCAGATATTATTATGCATAAGCTTATTAGTAATGGCCGGGTAACTTTGTAAAGGCGATACGTATAGGTACAGTCATTGATTATAAATTATGCTATAGTATACATATGCCTAATAGTATTTATCGATAATGATAAAATTTAAAATGTAACTACTCGTATAAGTGCTTTAATATTTCGTTGCATTAAGTTTTATATCTATAGAAGATAAAATACGATCGTATTATACTATTATTATAATTATTTCCATTGCCGACGAGGCTTGCAAAATTCAATCGCGAGAAGAACACAACTTTAAACTTTAAATTCTAATTTATATATTGTCATGTTTGGTGGTGTGTCGCGAGTTTAGTGATTCCGACGACGGTTTGATGCGATTCAAATTTGAGTTCTAAAAGTATTTTCTTTTTAGACTTATTCAATGGAGGTTTTAAAGTATTTGCTTATCCCCTTTTAATATATAGTTACAAAATATATATATATATATGTAATATATAGCTAGGCTGAGTGTGTATACTTTTCTACGACTAAATGTCTGCAAGCGTGTTATATTTGAAGTGATATAGCGAGAACACACGAGATGTCGTTTTTTTGGCGTTGACATTTAAAGTAGAATATTGAGCCACTTTTCGAATAGTGGTTTTGAATATATTTTAAAGTTTAGCCAAATAGTTTTATTTTTTCAATTCTGAAAAATACCGAACATAGAAGTGAATATACTATTATTATATTAATTTCAATTAGTTTATTGGGCATATCACATGACTAAACCCATAAAACAATGTTTTTTAGCTTATATTATAATAGTGATGGTAAAACACATAAGTTCGAATAATGGATGAATAATTTTGTGAACAAAACAAATATAGAAAGTGATATAAATATTTCAACAGTTTGATTATTTGATTTTTATTTAGATTAAAATGCAGTAGGTACCTAGGTAGTATAACGTATATACTATATAGTTACTGGAAACGATAAAGTATAGCGTTGCAGTGTTATTATTCGCCGATAAAAACGGAATTTTCGACAGTTTGTATATAAAATATAAATAAAATATAGTTTCGTGCAACTTTTTTCACCAAAGTACATGTATATTTGTGCGTGCATAGATTATACATGCACACATTTTATTTTTTTGTTACGCAAATACTACGCGGTTCCCTAAGATACTACGTTTTCTGGAAACTTTTTAAATTCTTTAAAAACTCGTTTTTAAAATTTAGAACTGTTCAGACAATATATTTTATGGGAAAACTTTATACACACAAATGCAGTCCGAACGTGTTATAATCCAAAGTATTTATTGATGTAACTGTATACACTGTGTTTATAATAAATCGTGTACGATCGTTTTTTTTTTCCAGTGCTCTTCCTGTACGGTATGCCATGTATTTCATTGTTAAAATCGTCCGCAGTTAAGTGTAAAAATACGTTCTCGAGCTTTAGTGCTAAAAAAAAAAAAAAATAAATAAAAATCGATTTGGTTCTATGTTCTATTATATTATATTTACTAACCAAACTACGTAAACTCGTTTTAGATTATAACCACCGTTGTTATAATATGATAAATACTCGACAGCTGGTGATACCGAACAATAATATAACGATAAGTCTAAATTAATAAATAAAACCGTATACAGTTTTACGAGAAAGCAAATCAATGGATGATATAGGTACGCATTGTTTGTCATAAAGTTAAACCAATTAATTCTATACCGTTGGAATATTTTTATTGTTCAGTTACCGAAATTGGATGGTCCGTTTTATTGTTATTTTGGTATTCTCGGCGATAGGGAAAAAAATAATAAATAAACATTATTTCAACCAATCGTATGATGATATTATGCGCCACGCGTGATATAGTCGGTCGGCGTTTTGCATTTTATCTCTAGGTACCTATAGGATCAAAACGATTTAGCCGAAATCAAAAACAAAAAATATCTACTTCCAGATAATTTGTCAATGAAAAAAATGTTTGATAGGTAATATTAGCAAAATGTACCTATCAATAATAATATTACAAACTGTAGTAAACGATAATATATTTAGAACGCTACTCTTTCGCTGGAGAAATAAGGAGCCACGGGAGCCACTGCAGTGTTGTGCATTATCTAGATAAAATAAATACACAGTATCTTTTCATCTTATCTAGATAAATTTTTTTTTTAATTTTTATGTCTGTCATCACGGTTCGGGGCAGTAAAAGTGTTTCGATTTTCTTCAACAGTATCTTGTTCGATAAGAATGTGAATCTAGTTAGTGCATTTGGGAGGTCAAATTTTAAAATTCTCAATAGTTTTCAAAAGCGACGGGAAAAACAACATAAAAATTATGGAAAAACGGGAATTTTTACTCAAAATCGATTTTGGTTTTTGATGCAACTCTTAAACAAATGACCGTAGATATATGAAATTTTGAGTGGATGTTGATATTAGCATTTCTATATACGTCCTAACATTTTCATTGCTTTATTTTGAGCTGTTTACGGAAATTTTCAGTTTCCATTTTTTCAGTTTTTTTTTTTCTACAAATATCAATAAAATTTTATTTTTTAGGTTAAAAATGTATAAAATGTTCAACTTTTATAGCAAAGATTGAAAATTTAAAACAAAGTTGTAATGTAAAGTTTACCATGTAAATAGTTAAATATATAAATTACTTTATTCACAATAATATCATCAATTATACTTATTAGTAATATCATAGGCTGACTGAACAGACGCTCAGAATAGTTTTTCTTATACAATGATACTATATCATTGAATTCAAATTTAACACAACCCATTACAGTGACCTACTTTCCTACTGTACAGCAGATGAACGATATCCACTTTTTTTTTAGATTTAATTATCTGTATTGGTTATGATGTTTTCTTGCAATAAATCAATTATTGTTAAAAAAAGTAATTATTTCATTAAACAATAAAATTAAGTGTCCAGATAATTTAAAATGTCTAATATATTGATATGCGTTAAACGATGTTTTTTTTATTTTATCCAAATGTATTAATTTTGTATTAATATTAACTAAAAAATCATAAATATTTGTATTCATTATAATTTAATTTATAAAGTCTTAAAAAACCTAAAAACTGTATAATCATCTGTTTTTTATCTAGATAAAAAGGAGGTTATTTTATCTTTTATCTATATAATTTTAAAGTTATCTGTGCAAAACACTGGGAGCCAAATTTTAGTGTAAGCAAACACAAGAGTACACACCTAATTTTCAATCATAATTTCAGTATATTAAATTATTATTTAAAGCATAATTTTTTTACAAACAGAGTTGAAATGAGCCAAAAACAAATCAAAAACTAAAAAAACTTCTCATGTCCGTGTAATTTAAATGTTTAATAACTTTCTATTGTCAAAGCGTTAACAATGCTCAGTGCTCAAACAATAGACAATATGAAATGTTTTAAACTTATATTATATTTTTATTATGACGCATTAACTCCATAGCCTTACGATTATTTAATAAGACGTATACTAAATTATTTCATAGACCAAAATTAAATTAAAATACTTCTATTATCAGTGCTTTTATTATAGGTACCTACAAGTATGTGTGCAAGATAACTAAATGTATCGTTTTAACTATATACTTAAACACATTAAATATTATGTTGTTTAACTTACACTCACACCTATAAAATTCAATTTATATTGTGTAAATAAGATACAATATTGACAGCATGTAAGTTATAGTAACTGCATCTTATTGTCTAGAACATCTTTGGTTGATTTATGCTAGTCAGTTGCGTTGAAAATCCAGAAAAACAGTAACACCAGATATTCAACGAATATTTTCGTTTAAAAATCAAATATTGGTGCCTATGTAATAATTATATTACGAAACATAACATTTAAAGATCAAAAAAAAAAAAAATAGAAATTATACTATGAATAATAAGCAAACAATTAATAATATACGAATAATCTTAGTTAATAAGATACTATACATTATTATAATATACTATGTGTGTTGTATAAAAGAAAGCATGTTTGATTTAAAGTTTCGCTAGGAATGTAACTTTGTTGTTCTTAAAATGCATACCAGATCTAAGAGAGTACCTACTAATATATTTTGATCTGTGGCATTAGCGTATTGTTATTTTTAATATACACAGGTAAATAAAAATAATGATAAAAAGGTCATATTTCGTGAAATTCTGTGTCAACATAATATATCGACAAAATTAAAGTGTATGCACATGTATTTTACGTTCGAAATACGTGATATTATGTGAAGTGTTCATACATGCAAATTACACCTTTTACATGCAAATCTGTCAAATTGACATTGTTCTGCGTGTATATTTACTAAGCTCGCCCTATACTATCTGAAATTAACTAAAATATATTTAATTAACATAATAAAGTATTAGAAAATAGATATAGGGAAATTGCCTTAATTTGTATTTTGAGTTTCCAATTTAGATAATAACTGATCACCGTAATATAGTTTTACAATATATTGTTGTTGTTTAAATACAAAGGATAATGTGATGATCGACAATACTTTTCTATATGAATAAATTATTTTAAATTAGTCTTATTTTTGTATAATTATATTGTATAGTATTAAAATAGATACATCTGCTTGTCATCATTAATTTACAACCTTTGGTTTTCCATGGTAATACTACATAATTATAGCAATTCATTTCGGTAGACACTTTTCAAGATTTATTGGGCAAACATACTAACTTTAATCGTAAATAAAATAGAGTCGATATTCGGTTTCTAAATTGAAGCCGGAAGATACCCCCCAGCTCTGTAGCCAATTTTAAAATAATAATATCATTGTACTCATTTTAGTACAATATTTATAATATAAAGTTGGAGCTTAAACTCTTAGAACACTTTATAATACATTCAACCTAAATCTTAAATATACCAACATATAACATTGAAGTGTATCATCTAAAGGTATCAAAAAAATAAAGTAACTCTTTGATTCGATCATTGCCTACGATGCTATCTAGCAGTGCGCAATGTCGTAAGATGCCGCCCAACATAAAACCATAAATATATATATACAACTAAATAGCCGTCTCCTTCTTGTCATCGAAGTCAGCCGCCATTTACAAATCAAGCAATGTTTACAAAATAATATCATCACAGTATATAAGTATTAAGTATAGATACATTTAAAATAAATGTAAACATTACCTGATTTATAAATGGCGGCCGATTTCAACACTAGTGACAACTGTATAGTATAAAGACGTCTATTTATTTGTCGTATATATCTACGCATAAACACACTCCTTCAAATTTATATTAATATTGCCGAGTAGACAATGGCGCCTCTGTC
This sequence comes from Sitobion miscanthi, assembly GCA_008086715.1. Classification (NCBI taxonomy): domain Eukaryota; kingdom Metazoa; phylum Arthropoda; class Insecta; order Hemiptera; family Aphididae; genus Sitobion; species Sitobion miscanthi. The sequence goes on from CM017800.1 coordinate 16,586,087, forward strand.
TTACTCTATGGTTAGTTCCCATATGGTGTACGATTATCACAAATCCATTCTATCCATTCTATAATATTTATGGGTTAAATAATTGTGTATAGTTCATAGACCTTATACTAGTAGACGGAGCGTATGGATGTAGTTCCAGCGGTCAGACGTGACTGCGCTGTTCTGGTGTTACTGAATTACAAAGCGCATGCCCACTAGTTGATACAATTAACTGTATATACAGTATACCTATATATAATAATATACTCCGTCTACTAGTATAAGGTGTCTACGGTGTAGTTAAATAATAGGTCTCTAGTTTATTAATTCTTGAATATTATAGAATAATAAAATATACTTACCTCTTTATAAACGGTGATCTGCGGTGTTTTTATAATGGTGTGTTTGAACTTTCAGAGGTTTCGTGGTAATAGTGGTACCTACTATTTTAAAAATTAGTTTATTTTTACAGTGCATTCATGATATTTAAATGAATGACCTAATTGGTCGGAGAGCCTAAAGTTCAAAGGTTTTATGTTATATGTGGCTTTAAACAATCAGCGTTTCTACTATGATCGAATAAGTAATTGCTTTTAAAATGCAATCACCAGAGTAGGTAAATTAAGTAAGTACTCATATTTTGTAAAAACTGCAACTGCGTTCGTTGGCCTTGAGTTGTAGGCATATTGTATTAACTTTTCTTATATTTTGATTACTACTGATGTTTTGGATATCGAAAGAGTAAGTTAAATAATTAGTTTGGTGGCTAGTGGGGAAAATAAGTAGTGACAATATATGACAAGATTGTTCTGATGTACCTACCCCGTAACTGTTGTAAAAAATAAATATCTATGATCAGTTGATAATTAAAAGGAGTGGTAGTGTAAAATACTATCTATATGGTACTAACTGGTTTATTTTTATGACTGTGATTCCCGGCGAATATTGTGGCTAGAGGACTAATTGGTCAATTGGTGTATGTAATCAATATAATATGCCTATCAGGTGGTGATTGTCTGTCGATCTATCGTAATACTATTCATCAATCATTATCACCAGTAATAATATCAGTGTTATTACAGTAATAAATCATATTTTAAATTTAATACACGTTATACGTATTATTTACTAAAATAATATAATATGATGCATACAATATAGATTATAGGTACGTATATATGCATGTATGTATGTATGTATGTATGTATGCATGTATGTAGACTGTATTTTTAGTTACTGACGTGGAAATGAGTTAAACTAAGATCAGAAAAAAATAATTTTAGAATATCACAATGAAATATCAAAAGTATTTCTAATAATAAACTTTATTACTATCCGTTCTTTTGTTTCTTTCTCTTTACTAAAAGAATATAAATGATAGTGGTTTTAGATTATGAAACAAAGTATAATAGAAATAAAATATACTCAACATGTTTCGTATTTTTCTTTCTTGTGGGTTGAAAATTAATTTTTTATGCCACGTACTTTACAATCTGATTTATAAGAAAATTCAAAAGGAATGGTAAACTAATACAATATGGCAATAATTAAAATATATAACATGTATATTATAACCTTTATGTATGTATGTATGTATGTATGTGTGTGTGTGTGTGTGTGTACAAGTTAACATATACTCGTCTAAAATTTTTTTATTTTGCTTTTATAAATGAAATATAGGCCATTAGTTCATTGAAAATTAATATTGAATAAAAAACATAAATTCGTATGAAACATTTGGATTAATATTATTGTATCATTAATTTTTTTCATATTGGGGATATTATTAATTCTAGATGTTTTAAAATATGTCAAATGTTTATAACTCGTGGACGTCTATGATATTATGTTTTTATTTTTGTAAGACCTTGTAAGAACAGTTATTCTCAGTAATAAATGTCTATTTAAAGACATATTATACCCATGTATATATTTCTAATAGAGTTTTGAAAAAGTATTTATAAAATAATTCTTTCTAAAATTGTCCAAATACTATAGGGTATTGTGAGATTGTGATTAGGTGATTTTCTAAAGGAGATTGTGATATAATATTTAGTTTTTACTCGAGCGAGGTTCATTCTAGATAATCCTCCTGTAATATACGGTCACTGCAGTGGCCTGAATTAATTATACTGTGTTTTTCGATTCAATTAGAGAACACTAAGGCTGAATATGCAATCACATTTCTTATGTTTTACTAATGATCTTAATAACTTCCTGCAAGTAGTATACTAGTATGTATAGCGTGTACAGTATGCTGTCCTTATAACTAAGTTTCGTGTTCTAAGTTGCATATATTATGTAATTAAATGTCTTGACAAACTAATAAATTAAATCTTTACCACTTAGTTCTCGTTATCATTTATTAAGCTACAAAATATTTTATTTTGTACTTACTTAATGTCCCTCGATTCAATTTCACTATAATACTCGTTATTATTAATTGACTATATAAGTTCATTATGTATAGACTACTACTGTGTAGTACCTATATCATATTTTTCATATTAAATTCAATTTTTGCCATTGCAAAACTAATCATATATATTAGGTTAGGTTATGCAAGTATTAATCTAAGTATTATGAAAATAAAAATCGGTTTATCAGTAGTAACTTAAAAAACATAATACAATCAATACTATAATATTGTCTATTACACACATCACTGTGAAATAGCTAGTCTACGAAAATTAAAAATAATACATACTGTAACTTAATTTAATTTTAAGACCTTAATATATTATTCTACAAGTCTAAAACTACTGTGTACCGCAACCGTAAACAATACACCTACCTATATAAAATGTTCATCTTAGGGATGTAGTAAACTTGAAACAGTCAATATAGTCACGAATATTTGTACCTACTCTATAGGTACTCACCCGCTCAACAGTTTCCATCGAATACAAGTTTAATAGTACCCTCGAAATATCACAATAAATATGATTTATTTTACATACAAAAGCACTGAAAAAATAATAAAAATGCTCAGAAACTGCCGAACTCAATTTTTGTTTTATATCTTACTTACAGTGGTGTCGTTATAGCCTATAATATAACTAACAGGAATATTTCACTTATATAGTAACAGATTTTATCTATTTCACATCGATTCACCATCTATGCTAATATCTATCTAATCTTTAATTATGTGTTGATTTAAATAAAATTCTGACTTTAGAATTTTTACGTACCTACCTAAGTATTTTTAATTACAGACCATATTTTAAATAATAATCTTATTTCTAAAATATTAACTTATAACTTATTTTTTCAAATTAAAACCAAATATTTTTACTGTTAACTGTTAAGCATATAGGTAATGATTTTTTTTTTTAAATAATGTTTTAATCAAAATATATTAACCTGTATAGTTATACTATGTTATTAAATTAAATGACTTGCGAATTGTCCATGATGATAATATGACGTAAATAAAATATTGTAAAAGCTATGTTTGTACACACGTAAAATACAAAATGTATGTAATATTGAGTACCTATTGAACTTATAACTTATGAATTATGATACTTAGGCATATTGTAGAAATTATAATGTAACGTTCAATTGATTTACATTGATTATTATTCAAATCATCGTGGACTATCCGTTAATATTATCCCAAGCTCATAAAGTATAAACATTTAAAAATACTCGTTCATATTTGGATTTAAATAATATATCAGAATGTATAAAAATGTATAAAAATAATATCTACTTTACAGTTCACAGTAAACGAGGAGCGTTGTTTAAAAAAAAATATCACCCTAATTCTCCTTTAATGGTATACAAATAAAAAATTATATCTATTATGATCCTCAAATATATTTAAAATGTTCAAAAACCAGAATGTCATTAAATGTATAATTTTTTGCTGAGTATACCTGAAATAATAAAATATAATCTTACACAAAAATGGTTATCCCCGATACTACCTGCAGCGATCTATGGCTGAACGATTGCAACTGAACGTCTTTATTGCCTGCACGATCATGCTTACAACTGAATATTAAACTGCAATACATAATAATATGCTTATTCGAGTGCTCTCTGAAACTATACAAACAACCGTCAATATATATTATCGATGTATAATGTACGAAAATGTATACATAAATATTACAAAGTATTCGATAAAACTTAGTTGTCACGCGTATTCTACACAGACCCTAGGGCCGTATTTATTGGGACAACGACGAATTACGCGGTACTCTGTATAAATATAATATATATTTCTATTATACAGGACGATTCAAGAAAATTATTGTGTTTTTTAAATATCTCAGTTTGTATAATTTGAAGTAATTACAAAACAACATATTAATATTTTATAAAATATTAGTTTAAACTATTTTTTTTTATAGTTATCGGTTTTTGAATGAAACCAAAGCTTTTAATTTTATACTCCCAAGTAAAACATTTTTTTTCATTACAGTCTATACAAATTGAATTTTAAACGAGTCCTTACCTACATTTATCTTTATTTAATAATATACTCAATTAGATATTATGATGACTTTCAAGTATTTAAACTTTAGAACTGTTTCAATCACATTAAATATGAAATTAAAAATACAGGTTGTAATGTATATGCGTATTGTGATTTTAAAAGCAAAAACTTAAACAATTAATAAAACGATAAAAACGGTAAAAACGGTAAAATTAGCATTCGTCGGATGGCTTAATTACTCGGAATTATTAAAAAAAAAAAATAATAATATTTTTTCAAAATCGTTTATTTTTTTTCCAGTAAAACGAGTGTTTAACTTTGATAGGATCACTCTGTATACAAATATATGTATATGTGCACTATCGAGCCTCTGGCTGCGCGTTTTATTGTACGAAAGGTGGGTGAAATCGGGCACCAGAACAGGGATGGTGTAATAGGTATACAGAAAGTAATGAGTACAACAATAAGTTGCAGCGGGTAAAGTAAACGATGGTTTTTTATGCACCGTTTTGTGCGTTATGACGACGATGGCGACGACGACGACGACGAAGGAGATGGTGGCCGGAGGAGCGGGCAATTTACAGTAGGTAGCCCAGAGATGCGAAATTTCTATAAATACGGCACGCCCTAATGATTCCCGATTATTCAACAACAGTTGCTGTGAATGTAAACGTAAAAGTAATGGCGTATTTCTGTTTAAATATTAGCTATGTAAAACTACTGTAATTATTATTATTGCTCTTAAACGATATTTTTCGTTACTTGTTTTTTTTTTTTTTTGTTTCTTTTTCTTACTTTGATCGTTTTTTTTCCATACAAAACCAACCGACGCTATATTTTATGAAATGTGTCATCGTAAATATCGTTGTTTTCGTTTAAATTATAATTATTACTTATTTTGAATTTGTTTATAAATATCAGTTTTATTCGCGCAGTATATTAATAATTGTTCAACTTTTAATTTATACTCAATTACAACGTCTTAAAATACGCCTACCTTTAATACGTGCCTATTATAATTACTTAAACACAGAAATGACATAGGTGGTGATATAAAAGAGTTTGTCTCCCTTGACTTTAATCTTCTATAAAATGTTTAAGCGATTATTACAGTATAATAAAGCATTATTTATCAGAATATACATACCGTTTATTTGAATAAGCATTTTTAGAAAAATATTCTGTTTGAAAATAAAAAAAATCCAAATTAAATTTTCTGTTCGAAATAATGAATAAATCGAAAACAATTCACAGAAAATATTAATATTAAAAATTAAAAATAATCACTGTGCACGTTCATTGCAATATTATCATATACATTCATATTTCTTAGTTTTTAGTTTCTGAGCCAATCAGTTAAAATATTATAGTGTATTGGTTTTTTTAATAATAGGAGTTATATACATATTATATGAATACTTTTTGTGGTAGTATGAATTAAAAAGACGTATAAAAGTTTCAAATTTCCTTATTTATCGACTTAAAATCATATCTTATCTAAAATTTAAATGCACAGTTATAAATAATAATTTACCACTGTCTTGACCACTGCGTACCAACCACGATGAAATTCAATTGACAAGTGCCCATATCAAAGAATCTGCTCATATTTTTAATTCAGTATAATATCTTAGTGTAACTCATTTGAAATCAATGTAGTATTAAAATAATTACCATAATTCAAATAATTTAAAACCATTGTTTTGTTAATATTTTACAAAAAGTGTTCAGTTAAAAATATGTAAATGCTAAAATGTAATAATTAGATAATTCAATGAAGTTTTAAATTCCCTATAATATTATTATCTCTCAGTTACGTGTTATGGTTTTATTATTTTAAATTTATTTTTATTTTAAATATATATGTATGTAATAAAATACGATACCATTCTTTGTTTTTCATACAAAAATTCAAAACATTGAATACAAAACATGAACCAATGTCCAATAAATATGAACATATTATATTATTACGTTTACAGTTTGGGTATTCATATTATAATTTCATAATTGAAATTTGTTAATTTATGATAGGAATTTCACCTATTTTACTATGAAATATTTTAATATGGCTATTATAATAATTGATGTATCAAGTCAATCTACGCTTTCTAATAATCAATAACGCTGTTATGTTTGTTATTAATCACATTTAATAGTTTGACAGTACCTGAACAATATACGCATTATGTACAAATTAATTAGATTTCCAGAAACTAACAAATTTATAGTTGTTAGGTATATATACATCACAAACAATTTATTTTATCGTAATGAAGGTTTTGATGGTATTGACACATATCTTCGAGATAGGTGTATCCGATTGAAGTGAAATGATAATAGTGAAATTGTTTTGGATAAAAATAAATGTTTGTTTGCTATATGATAAGCGGTGGTTAATCAGGATCCATCGTAAATATTATTATCATGATCATCGCAGTTACGTATATCACGGACTGCGGTACAAAAAATGATAATACTTTGGCAGTCGGAGATAGGATATCCCCGAGGACACGGTTGTAACAAGAAGAAACTTTGGATGATGAGGGAGTGGTGATGTCTTAAGGAATAAAAAATAATATTATTTTTATTTTGTTGAAATTGTATGGGATTATGCATAAAGTATTAAAACCACTGTGACTTGAACATAAATGCCTTTTAAATTAATTGTATTGATATCAAGCAGTACATAATAATATTATAGTTTATTTGGGGCATAAGATTTAATATAAAATGCATTTTTATGGAGCTAATTTTTAGTTTTAATTTTTTTAAAGGTCTACGACTAGAACATTGCTTTCTTATCGCAAAATAACGTTTGAAAATAATAGTCGAATTGGTTTTTACTATTTATTTTGTATGAAGACCCGTGTATTCTGTTCGAGTAATTCGTAAACTACCTATATAATAATATTATTATATTTTTTATTTTTATTATATTATTTTCTATTGTTAACATTATAATTATTAGCATAATAGCAAGCATACCTAGATATAATACATTAGAAGTATAATTGGTTTGGCAATATTTGATAATACTTGAATATTTGATAATACAATTACGTATCTATATTTGTTATATTTTAAATGGAAAATTGTGGAATCTTTAATCTGTATTCAATAAACAGAAAAATCTAAATAATACCCCTATTTATCAAACTTGTTTTTCAGAGAGGCAGGGGAATGAGTTGGTTAAATATGTCCAAATTTTGCAAATATTATTTATTTAGTAAGTAAAACAATTTGAGTATGTAGGTACTGTAAACAAAATTTTAAAGTTGATAAATAAGGACTATCCTAAATTATATTTGTAGGCACTGAGAACCTATATGAAATTATACCATATTATCAAGCAATCGTATTAATTGTTATTTTTTGTATAATATAATATATGTATAGTGGAATTTCCTGCATTTAATCGTTTTATATTCGATTTCATCATTATTGATTGAATTCGTTTTTTTTGCCGCAGTTTTTTTGTATTATAAAGAGCAGCATTGTAAAATCTACACGTTTTTATGACGGTCGAAAAAATAAACTAAAATGAAACTGCCCACAGTCGTTTTGTGCAAATATATTATATTTATATGGGGTAGGTGTATATATATATACATGTGATTATGTTCGTTTGTGTGTCCTTACTGGCCGATCAATCCACGTATACCCATCATAATTCCAAAGTGTACGTCTGGCGCATTGTGCGAGAGAAAACATCGTAAGGGCGTGGGCGAACGATGGCGGGACAAACGAAGTTTCACTCCAATACCACCCCTATCACGGTTATCTGAATGATGAAATATCGGAAATAATTATTATCGACGGTATATACCTCCTCTAATGTTCGAAGGTTATGTATGCAAACATCATGGTTATCAGTTTGAAACTTATTAAACTTTGAAAATTTAAACTTTTTTAATTTGTTTCAAATACAATATCATGGTACGATTATTCGTTGAAGACTCTGACACATAATTTATCGACTGTATCGTAAAATAAATATTTTACATGATAAATTACAACCCCGCCAAATGCATTATACATTATAATACATTTATTAATTGAATTATGACCACGTCTTATTTTATCATTGTTTTCATTTTATATTTAAATCATTATAAAAGTAGAATCTATGCGACCCCGTATATTAAATAATATAATGGTCTCGATTTTAAATATGTACAAATATTTTACTGTTATATTCATAAACTGTTTTCGAACGTACCACCTTGCAAATATAATTTTCGAACTGCGGGCATTCTGGTCGTAGTCGGTAGTCAGGTGATTCAAACCACTATACCTCGTGTCTATTTATTACCAGCTATACCATGTTATTATGCACGCAATAATCTTTTATATTATTGCGAAATTTTTGCGTGCACGGACGGTAGATCGCAGACATTGTTGTTATCACTCCCCGTCTCTTTTCTGGCACATGACTTAGCGCCAGCGCCTGCTCTTCGACTTGCACGATTTCGCAAATCATTATAATAACATCAGGTGTAGCCACGTGGTACGTACGAGCACGTCAGGTGCCCATACGACGAGTAATCGTCTCGGACGTTACGTGCAGGCTGGTTGATGAACGAGACGTATCGTCGAAAACGCCACCGTACGGTATCGGTGCTCATCAATATTCCGGACACGGCCGGACCGTGTCCGCGTCTCGAACAAGCGCACTCGCAGCGTCGCGGGCACGACCTTCGACGAAATTTCGCAATATGATTGATGTCCTTTTGTTTCGGCACTGCCATTATAATACGCGTATAATGTATAATAATATAGTCTTGGCGCGGATATTATCATACTACCGCCGTACATAATACGTAATGTATTGTATAGAGTTGTGTATAGTCATTGTCGGTGACGTGCGCACAGCGCTGGGGCCATTACGCATCGCAAACGACGTCGGCACAGGGACGGTGGAGGATGTATACGTTCTCAGCCGGAACACGTCCCGTATTGTAACACGCCTATATAATAGTAATAGTAATAATAATAATAATAATAATATTATAGGTATCCTCCACCGGCGGCGGCGGCCGAAACGAGTTTGAGCCGTTGACAAGTTTACACATTAATCCGCTAAAGCCGACGCGACGTGTTTGCGTGTACAATGCATAACCATGCCGATCACAATATCGTAGGTATAGACCATATACCGTGGTATAACGTGCACATATATATATATATGGGTATCCGGTATTCGTACGTATTATTATTATGATATGTGCGACGAGTCCAAACGTGTATGAGGACGCGTGAGGATGTCGCGACCGCGGATCGTTCGGAAAAACAGTGCAGGTACTGTTTAGGTCCCGGACCTTTAACCGGAGCGATTTTGCCCGACGACGTACGGTATATGTGTACTTTTCTTGAATACTTTTTCGGAAACACGTTTAGCGACAGTCGGCACCTCGTATCTCGTACATTAGTGACTTTACCGACGAGACGAACACACAAACCGTAATTAAAATCGGTCGTTTTTTTTTTTTTTTTAGGTTAAAGAAAACTACAGAACAAAAATAACATTGAGACAGACTATAATATTATATTCATGATAATATGCGTTTTTAACGGAACCTCGATCATGTTCGGGTGTACTTCGACCCCGGTTATCTCGATCCCAGAATATTTAGTGTTAAATAAAAATGAAATATATAATATCATAGTGATTGTGTGAAAGTAAAAATAATAAAGCGTCGAACGACGCACAGTTTTTCCAATGCGTGTGCACACACATACATTTTTCGACAAAATTTAATTACGTAAAAACGTGGAAAATCATTTGTAGTTGGCTTATTTACTCGATACAATATTGATATCTTAAATGTGTAAAGGGCTTCGATGCTATTAAAAAATGACAGCGTGACATTTAAAACGTACTGCGCCCGAGTGTAGTATATGCATTGTATTTTTACACTTCAATCGTATAAAATAAGGTATTTTTCTGTTGCCAATAATCGAAATAATTTACCAAATTGCGATGCACGTTTCTGCTTGTAGACGTCGTAATTATTTTTTTTTTCTGCCAGTCTACTCACATTTTACAAAAGAGGCGTGCAATGCTATGTGGCGTGCAGCGAAGTGACTATATTTTGACGTCGGTATTACGATAGTGGACCGTTATCATTATTATTTCTGCGACACTGTATATAATATTTATGATACGTTTTCAATTCGTTATTGCTCCTCCGGCGCGGTTATTAAAAAAAATGAGCTTTTGTTCATTACTCCTTGTCATTCGTAAAAAGTAATTAAAACTGAATCCACTGTAAAGTCGGTTTAATCTAATTATAAATAAGCCATTTACAAATTTCATAAGAATAAGATATAATTTATTATGGAATTCATCAACGAAACAATATAATGCCATTTATACCTAAATCACAAGTGTACGATTTAATTTATGCGTAAAAATATTATGATAAATGTTAAAACTTGGTCCGGCGCTTTGGCGATCGGTGCGATAGTGTTACGCGTAGTACATAAATATATGTTATATGCATTCATATACATGTTAAATGTTTATTTATTACAAAGGTAGTGTTGTACTGCACCCATTTATTATAATACGTTGTATAAAACTAATCAATGTTAAAACGTTGCAAGGAAAACTTTAAACAGTGTGGTCACCGAAAGGATTATAATAAGGGTTGAATGTACACAACAGTTGATGCAACTTTCATGGACGTCTTCTATTATATTATAATAAGCCGTATCTGATAGTAATTAATAAATTCTATCGGTCTTACGCCTGACCACCACAGTACTTAGAACCATTGAAGTATAATATTGATAGAAACAATTCTTTCTTTTGAAGTTCTAGTGAGTTCTAATGAGTCAGTTGTGTGTATATTATGAGGTAGGAAAATTGCAGGGCTTCGCCGGGTTTCCACTGATAATAATAATTACACCCGAACAAAGAATACGAGACCGTGAAACGATGCATAGATTAAAGGAAAAATATTAATTAGTCGGTGCATGGTGAAATGATTAATATTTTTTTCCAAGACTAAAAGTAATTATAAATATAATCAGAGCATTTCTATAGTTTTAGTATACATAAGTATATTCGTAATATATTGTGCTATGTAGGTAAACATATATAGGTATAACACACTATATTGATATTATGATTTGAAAGGAATGGCCATAATAATTATTATTATGGCTGGTTCCTGAAGAAAATTTGAACGACATGACAAAGAACTAAAAACGCCGACATGATTAAAAATTATATCGAAATTAGATCAAAGTGAATTAGTCGTCTATACGACTATAGAAGCATGAAAGTCAATTTTTTTTAATATATAATATGATTTAGTATTTTATACTATTTTAAATGATAGAAAAATATTATGAATAATTCTTTGTCGACGTTTACTCAGTTTTATTATACTCCCACATTTTTTTTTTTTTGATCGAATAGTATAACCTCTGTTCGTGCTATTAAGCAGAATAATGAAAAATATAACTGTTTTGTTTGTATCCTGAACTCACTAATCACGTCATAATATATTACATTTATCAAACAAAAATAATTATTTGTATTTGTATTTGGATGATTTTATAAAAATATATCACTAAAATACATTTTTAATTGCTGTTTTATGGAGTTTTAAAACTCAAATACCCCAAACACTTTTTATAAACAATTATTAATATTTACTTGATAATTATTTCAGAAATAACCATTCATGATATTTTTTTTCTTGAAAGTGGTTTTTTTTAAAAAACTTTTTACACTAATTTTATACATATTATATTTTCATACTTACAAGAGATATTTGTATATTAAGAAAAATTTGTACTCGAACACTTTTATTTGAATATACATATTTTAATCGATTACTTTACAGGTCTCCAACTTCCACCATATTTCTAAAAATGAAATATCAAATATTTTCTGAATTATTTAAGTCTCGTCCTCTCATAAAAAGCGTGTTCAACGGGTGTAAGCATATTCGATATACCCATATTTTGTATTGCAAAATAATTCAATTTACACTTTATGTGATAACTACAGAGGTTATCTGGTGCAGTTCGTATATAAGTGAATATAATATATTATAATATATTATATTATTAATAGTGATGTGATTCACACTAACACATTTGTATGACCAATTCAAATTAATATAATTAACAATATTTTTTGCAACAAAAAATATGGATATTCAAATATTGATTATATTATTTACTAAGAAATTTATGTACCTAAGTTTTTATCTAATTGTTTATAATTGTGTGTTTTTTCTTTTAATCAATTCATCAGAATTTAAAAAAAATAAACATACAACGGATAATATTATGACATGCATGTGTTTGGTTATTTTATTGTCATTCAGAAATTAATATGATTTGAGTTAAAATATTAAATTATTACCGAACAAATTTAATAAAAACTAAGTTATTAACACTATACTACGGTGATATTATTGTTATTGTATAGGTAATACAACATCCAATAAACACTATTGCTCAATATTATATTTGTACATATAAAAAAACCTCAAACCATCCTCTGTGGGGGAGGAGTTGGGGGGGGACTACGCACGATGAGTAGGCATCAGGGCTATAAGTATGATCATTGATAAAGTACATAATAATAAAGGGTATGCCGATATTTAGCTTTCTGTGAATATTTAGTCATTTTTATTAGATAATATTCGAAATTGGTTCGTACTATCAAGTGTGCAGTTATAGCGCCACCGAAGATAATACGTAATAACAATCCTGCATTGTACGGTTATGAATACAAAAAAAAAAATACAAAATGGAATATTATGTGAAAATGTAAGCCCATAAATATTTGTAATAGGCCAGTGTGGTGTCAACCATACATTTTGTGTAAAAAAAAAAAACTCAAAAATTGTTTTCAATGAATTGTGCTTAATTCTATATCCATGTGCAAATTTAAGTAAATACAATTATATTTTCTAGGTTCCTATAGAAAACCGTATGGTCTTTAATTTTTATTCTATACTTTTTTCTCGTGAGTTCAACGGTTAACGGGTTTTAAGAAAAATAGTGGAGAGTAGATTTCACCCCTTTTTGGGGGACGGGAGATATGCACAGGAGTTAGGCATTAGGACTTTTAGTATGTTCATCGGGTCGCCTTTAAGTGTGCACGAAAATTCAGTTAGGGGCGAATTTTTTCCGATATTTTTCCTAATTATTGGACTGGACTAATACACTGAGGTTCATACCAAATGTTTTTTATATGTTATGATTTTTCATTATTTCTAAATGTATATTGGTAAATAAAAATACAAAACCTCTGGTCTTCGAATTAATTAATTTTTTTTTTATTACGATCGTAGTATTATTTTTTATGTGTTGGACGGCGTAGCGTATAGGCAAAATAGGTACATTAATGCATTGGGGAACTACATTAAAAATAATATTATCCAATAACCATGGACTTTTTGCATTGCAACTATTTTTTATAATAACATTATAATGTAATGTAGAATAAAAATAAAAATTACAAGTTTCATATAGAGAATGGAAATTATTGATTTAAAAGTGGTGTACATATTTTATTTAATTAGTCATCATACAATTAATAGGGCCTCGACACCCAATCCATTTGCCAAGCACTCAAAAACAATTCAGGTACTTCTTAATTAGTTTGCTGATGTTGTTCAATGTAGTGCAGTGACATAATTAATTGTATGCGATTTTCAGTGTTTTCAATTTAAACTGGAATAATAATATTATAACATTGGTAATTTGGCAATTTATTGTAGTTATTCAATCGTTTATCCACTAATTGAACATTTGAGTTTGAGCAGCTGTGTGTTTAGCAATTAAATAAACCAAAATGTGTGATAATTATAGCACTATTATTTTAATAAAAGATGCCAGAGAATCTAAACAAAGTTTTTGAAACCGTGTAGCACGAAAAAAATTTAATTCGTTAACCAACGCGATACACATAGAATGAAAAATTTGTTAAAATATTTTGAAACATAAAACCCGAAACACGTTTTGAGCAAGTTCGTGAAATAAACAATACGTTCAAGTTTCTTGTTTTAACAATAGAAATTATTCACTTTGAAAAAAAACTAGAGCATTGTACAATATCAAAGTGCACATACTAAAAATAGGTGTTGGCCAAAATAAAGGAAAACGTGGTTTTTCATTACATCGGAATGACGTACAATGGCATGCATATATACATTACATGTATTTTGTGTAATAGCAACATAAACGTGATTTTATTGCTGAGTTCAAAGCGCATTATATCCAAGTAGGTACATGGACTGAACAACGACTTCATACTTTTTATTGTTTTTTGTTTGCCCTTTAATATTATAACTGAAATTAAATCCGATGAAATGGACGGCAAAAAGTTTTTTAAGTAAAAAAACATAAGTGTACATTGAAATTGCTAGAATGTAAAATTGATATCGCGCGTTTGTTCACTTTTTGGTATCAATATTTTATTTTATTTTATTTGTTTACCATAGAACATAATATGACTATTCAGTATTTTTGTGTTCCGAAAAATGCTACCAAGACGATCACGTCATCATTAACCCGTTGTGTATACGAATTCAGTTGTAACAATTATAGTGGATTATTAATAACGAGTATTGATCATGTACTTCATACTAATCACTCAAATTAAAAACATAAATATAATTAATAGGTACCTTTTCACTGTAATTCAAAAATTCAATGTTTTAATATCTTAGTTTATGAACAACCGTTAATCACCATATAGATCGATTACCATTTTTATCATATTTGTTCACACTTGCATTCATCATCATTGATCTTATTAAAGTGCTTATGCACATTATATAAACATTTAAAAACATTTATTTAGCGCGAAATGGAAAATATAATATTATGTTTGACGACAACTGAAATAACTGTCCCAGCCACAGCTCTGAGTATTATAATATATATCATTTATTCACCACTATTTTAGTTTTATTTTGTTGATAAAGGACAACATTGATGACCGGAATGGATTTCCGTCCGTATTATATGTAAAGCAGTCGTGACTCGAATTCTCTATGCAGCTCTAATTATTTGGATATTACAACAAATACTAAATAAGCTAAAGAAAAAAATATATATATCAACTGAGAATTGTTTGCGAAATGTCCGTAATCTCGTAATAAAACAAATAAGTTTGTTTACTGGTCGTCTTTTTAAAATTCACAAATCCCGTCGAGTGAATAATGACATTTTAATCAACTCAGGACCACTTCGACTTCGTATTTTATAACAGTTTTAATAATAATAATAATAATAATAACAATAATAGTATTAACTATATTTAATAATAACGGAATAAAAATAAACGAAATGATATATAAAAATTTAAATCCGCGAATCGTTCGAATTTTTCATTTATTCACAATACTAACGCATACATTTCCCGAGCGGTTTATGGGGATTTGTGGTCTCAAAAAATAATTAAATGTCTTTTGGCGTTCTAAAACTTCGAACCATTATAATTTCGTTATGAATGAAAAATAAACCAAAAAAAGGTAAGTAGGTACCTATACTTTTAAAATATTCATACAGTTACGTTTTGTTGAAAAAGAAAATCCAACTCTCCTACATCTTTAAAAAATATTAAAAGGATAACATTAATATTAATATGAAAATAAATTGTATTTTATCATTACAATATACCAATAGTTTGTCGCACGAATTCGACGTCTAATATTACTATCATTACTGTCTATATTAAATGCGTAACGCGGCTCCATTATAACAATAATATGTACTATTTTGACACAAATTGTGTTCGTGTTATATGTGAATTCCCATACACAATATATATATTTATGTTTCTCGTCGGTTTACCAGCGCGATGATCCTTTGTGGCAGCGTTTCAATAAATTTAAACTCCGTGTATACACAGCCACCGGTACTTTACCTGTCCGTCGCGCATAATGCGTAACAATAACACAAAGACGAGATTATCAGCCGAGTTAACCCTTGTTAATAATAATAATAATAATAATTTCGGTGGTACCTACTACCTGACCTCTGAACAATATTGTTTGATACCGAACAACGATATCATATTGTTATTATTTAGATTCATCTAGAATCTAGCGATTAGGTGGCTATGAAAAGATATTTGTATACATAGGTACCTAACCTATTGTTCGAAAGTGTTCTAATTCCGTTCAGAATGCAGGTGGTTGCATGATCCGTACACCGACGAATTATAATGATATTGTAATTGTGACGTACGAAAATCATCAGCTTATGTTTATCTGCTGTGATCGGACCAAAATACAATTACAATTTAACAAAATATCATAGAACGGTTAGTTGTGTAACACTGTCGCTTGCTTTTATACGAATGCTTTTGGGGACCGAAGAAACTTTTTCTTGGATGCTTTTCCAAAGCCACCTCTCTCGTCTGTTAGTTCATTCGTTGTACGGTGCTATACTTTAAAGTTTAAACCAAACATTATCTTCAATATGTAGGTACGTGTTTATCAAATCGTGTACATTTTATGATAATCTTTATTTGTGCTAAAACACCTGTTTCCCCAATTGATCCTTTTTTTTTACCGAGGGATTTTCTTCGACTTGTATAGTGATCAAGTACGTCTTGTATGGATGGTATCAATCATATCGATGTATTTGTAATACATATCATATATACGAAATAAAAATGTTTTTCCTATAATTCCAATAATAATAATATAATGATCGTTGGACTTTGTTTATACTTAAATAATGATTTTAACGATTTAAAAATGATTGAATAGATAAAATTAAAATAATTAGTCAAATCCAAGTTGATTGTGATGTGTATGTATTGCGTATGTTATAATAATTAATGATATAAGTAGGTATATTGTAAAAATAAAAATATTATCAATCATTACTTGGACCAACGTAAACGAGATACTACCCAGATGGTTTATTAAAGATAGTATATAGACATATAATACGATTATAATGCAATCGTAGTAAAACATTACTTAAATTTGATGCGATTTCAATCCACCCGTAATGACGTTTGGAATTTAAAAAAAATGTTTATAATTTGGATAAAAGTTAATAAGGTCGCTTGCTCAATCAAAAGCTGGTTCTCGTGTACGGTTTCCCGGCCAGAACACGCTCAATATGTCTTTTATATTATTAAGAAGATAATTTATTATTTATTATCGCTGTTATCCTCATTATGTGACATATTTATCTTATTGCTGTAATGAGTATCTCAAATTGTATTATGCACTTAAACATACCTACTTATTATTATGTCGTAAAATAAAAAAAGGCTCGATGCAAATTTGAAATCTGCAGTGCCCGTTACGCCACCAGGGATAACTGCCCCGATGATATTTAATACTAGCATTCCGGGAAATAATCCTCGGGTACTTTGAGTACTTCGGGAAGCCCAAAGGAATTCCGAACATTGTTTGGATGTTTTCATTGTTCTCCATTATGTGGGTCGAACAAATAAATAATTCCTTATATAAATGCCAGCGTTGTTATCCGCTAGTAAAATGGTAATTAATTGACGACAATCAGACGATATCTGATGTTCGTGGTAGTTCATAGTTCTTAATTTTGGACATTTTATCAATACGTTGTAGAATAATACAATATTGCAATAATAATTACAATCGGATTAACTTTAAAGTTGTTTACCATTATAAGAAACTAAATATTTATGATTAACTGTTTTCAATTCCGAGACCTATCCGATGTACCGCATAGTAATATAATTTGTTCTTCATTTTATTGTTATCATATTGTGGTGATTTCTACTTCTACCAAATATACCAAAAACAACAACAACAATAGCGTTGGAGAATTGTGAGACCTCTAGTCTAAAAAATGGGTTATGTGGACGCCATATTATATTATACCTAGGTAGTCCGAGACACAGTTATTCCTATGTACTATAATTATCACTTATTAACGTCAGAATATAAATGTTATTATACTTGGATGTTTTTCATGTCTCGTTTACAATTTAACTTTTGTTTTTTATTTAAATATATTATCATTCAACTTTAATTATATTATACAGTTTACAATTGTTATTTATTCTACACTTCCTCATCACAATATTATTATGTTCTTTGTTGATCGAACGGCACGCAACAACCTTGATAATGATGCCGAAATGTAAATTATAGACACATAATAATATGCTACTTGTTTACTGTGTAAAATAGGAAAACGGATTCTTTAATTTATTCAATATGTAAAAGTCTAGAATTGTGTAACATCTCGTTGTCTAAACGCTTGTCATTTCAAATGTAAACAGTACATATTTTTTAAACTGAAAACGTAATTACAGTTAAATTTGTGAAAAATGTTCTGCTTAGAATATAAAAATTTTAACTTACTAATACTTGCAATACACTGAGTGTAATATGTGATGGTTTAATAAATATTGAATCGGGGCGTTCTAGTAATGGTGTGGTGAAGTCAAAATAAATACTCCAATGATTCTTATGAATATTTGCTTATGCAATAATTTTGTAGAATATATTATTGTAAATGTGATACTCTTTGCTATGTTTGTTTCATTTCAATGATAATATATTTAGATAATTAAATACAAATAAATCGTAAATGTAATGGAAACTGGGAAATTTTGGTTAGTGGTTTAAATTATATTGAAATTAATCTGCAAGTCTGCAACCTAAACATATGTGAAATTGCAATATTCAACGTTTATTTCCATCGTATGGACTCATGTTATTAAATATCATGGTATAAGATCTACGGAATGTAAATAAAAGATAATTAATTAGTATAAATCACAATTCTGGTCAACATCTATTTATACAAAGTTGATAATTGTGAATTTCTTATTTTTTTAATTTAAGAAGATACTTGGAAAAATAATAAATATTTTATGAAAAATTTGTGTCGGTACTTGAGTTTTAAAAATATATTTAGGTATTGCCTATAGTATAACTACGTAAGTATAAATTATTATTTAATTTTTAAACATTGTTTATGGATTTTAGTTGATACAATTTTGTTTTGTTAATTAAACAACAATGGTTTAATATTTAATTATAAAAACAATGGACGTAATAAATAATACGCCAATAGACGAGAACCAAATGAAAAACCTTACAACGACCTAAGAAGCTTTGTGAAAAGAAAAGCTCAACTGAATATAATATAGAGAACATTGAGAAACTTAATGAGATTATTAATAAATCTATTGTTGTCAAAAGTCATCGTAGACTTGATTTTTTATTGTTTTTTAGCTGAAAAAATATGAGTTTCTGTATAAGAAGAACTTTAATAACGTATCATTTATATTTGCAATATACGATCTTTGTATATAATATATTACCCACCTACTTGTACGAACGAAATGAACTAAGGACTTTAATTAAAACATATATAAATTAACTAAGATTCGCACAACATAATTTATACAATAAGTATCAACTATATTTTATACGTGCAAAAACGTATTTTCGTTTTTAATTAAAAGAAAATATAATGGTAATAATATTTCAAAATGAGCATCACGAATACAACAGCTGATATGGGAAATTGGCTATTGTATAATATAACTATAAGTGTAAACATAACATCTAAGCATGCAGCATCAGACTAAAACAATACACATTACACTTTCCACTGTAAAGATTTAAGCAATAACAAAATAAGATATTAAATAAACCAAAATTAATAAAATAGTTTTACTCTAAACATATTCCAACCCAGAAGCCTTAACTAAAAACTTATAATTTGAAAAAAATTCTATACATATTATTACGAAAATAATATCATGTCATACGTGTAGGACGTATATCATAATATAATATCATTATGTTTTACGGTATGATAGTAGGTATGTTTCAAGTATTGTCAATTATAATTTTAAACTACAATAAATATACCTGATACAACAACATTTTTTTTTATTATTATAATTATATTATTATTATTAATTATATTTAAGTAAACATTATTTTTGCATTCAGTCACGAAGCGTATTTGAGTGTAAGCACCAACTGGTTTCACTAGTACTGGATGGGTGACCACCTGGGTTTTTAGTGACAAATCTTTGCCACACATATGCACACGAGTTCCAACCCAACCTTAATCCCTTCTCCCCTCTACTAAATAGCTCATGTCCATATAGTTGCCGGGTTTAATTTTCTCTATAAAAAAATGTACTCTTATTACCTACCTAATATTTATTAAAATCTGCTTTGTTTAAACATACAAATGTTTTACGAGCCACATACAAGACCTTTTTTGAGCCTCATCGTTGAATGATCTTGATTTTTGACTAGTAATATTTATACAATAATTATATTAATACCAATTTGTTAGAAAAAAATTTGATTGTTAGGTAGCTGATATTAGTTATTGATAATATTTATGTTCAACAGTTAAAATCGGTCGTTTACTAAACGTTAAATTCTTTTCGTAAAGTTATATTGTTAATTAAGTCCGTTTGTTATATCTTTGAACTACCGACACTGGACGCTTCTTTTCATCATGTAACTATTTTTTTCTTTCAACACATATTGCATACAAATACAGACTATGGAATTTTTTCTAATTGAAAAAAAAAGCTGCATTGTGTATAATTATGAATATCAATTGTGTGTTATTTGTTAAATATCATTTTATAAAAAACACGGAGCGATATTATACAAATTGTCATGTGTTGCTTACATTGGAATGGACATTGTGAGATGTAATATTTGGATAATGTTAGAATTTTGCGACTTCAAAGCATAATAAAAACAATACATTTGCTTGGTTTGTGAACGGCCATATAAGTGAACGATTTCAAGAATGCAAGCGTTTGTGAGCAAAACAATGAAAATCCTTAACCCTGCAAACAAATGTACGCTTCATTTAAACTGTAAACAATTGGATGTCTATGTAGCCATGTAGGTACCACAAAGTGTCACGACGATTGTCGACACAATAACTATTGTCGATCGATTTAAAGGAAAATTATGATTTGTTATTACATATCACTTGTTAGAACCATACTGATATAGAATGTATTTATACGATGGATTTGAAGCGTTGAAAATGAGACGTTAATTAGTTTCGCTTGAGCGTTTTATTTTTATTATTATTATTATTTTGAGCACAATAATGTAGGTGTCTACGATTTATGTCGAGAAATACGTATTTTCCGAACTGGAAGTAAATCAGTACAGGAAATATCAGATGATATTATCATGGATAGGATTTATGTCGAAATAAAATTTTTACGTGATTATGGGGTGAACAATAATTCAGATGATAACCAGTGTAATATTATACGAACACCATTAGTTGACGAAAACCGTGTCACTGACAGCTATGAATTAAGAAAGTTCTTCGTAACATGCAATATTTCCAATTACTTCAGAAACTTATCGAAAGATAAGATATAACTGGCGAAACACCGTGAACAACTTGGACAAAAACCAACGGTTGATTTTGAGGTGGATTACGAGCCAAAGTCATACACAGACACCGTTGTCAATATATGCGTGAACTATATTATTTATTAGTAAAACCTTGCAAAAATTAATTTGCAATTTTCAAGTCTTGGCAATGTCACTTGTCAGTCATCAACGAATGGCAAGTCATTACACATCGCAGTTCAAAACTCACGTGATCATTGCAATACACTTATTGTGGGTTTGGAAACTCGAAGACTTTTCAAAGTTGAAAGCTAGAATCAAAAATGTCGATGCTTATGACGTCAGTTAGAATGGTCGAAATTAGTTTATCAGACATGGGTTTTTTGCCTTATCATGTAAAATACCGCGGTGCTATATAAATATTATATAATCAGAAATGTATTCAAATTGTTTCTTCGGAAATTGTTGACTTTATTAAATCATAATATTAATTGAACGTAAAACGCGCTGTATCTGAAATTGGCATTCAAAATTGTTGTTAAAAGCGAAATCATTTAAAACCGTTGGTCAAAATTTTAAAATTAGCTGAAATAAATAATTTAGTTTTCAAGCCTTGATTGATGAACAACTATTGTGATAAAAATATTTGTTTTGCTATTAACAAACGGATTACATTTTTATAAGAAAATATGTGTTATCCCATTGTCATCATTATCTTGCAGGTGGTAACTGTAAGGCGTAGACGATAATCCTGGATTTGTTACCGATGGTAAGTGGAATGCATTTTGTGAGCAGATTTTAAATATTTTATAACGCATTCTCGATGCCATGCAGTTCGGAACGTGGCTCAAAAGCGTCTTGTGCGCTATCTATTGAATAAAGGCGTATTACATTGTTCCTATTAATAAAAGTGCCAATTCCAGTTGTGTTTTGTTCTATGGCGATGCAATCGTGAAATTTTCAATCACGAAAAAAATAAACTTGGATAATATAATGTTTTATTTGATTTTATTATATGCCCAGGTATTAATTTGTATTTTTTGTTTTTTGTGGGTTGGGATCTTTTTTGCTATCGCCTCCCCCCCTTCCCTGAAGGGAAATCACCGCCCGCAGCGGCCATTCTCATAATTCTCGTAATTTTTTGGACAACTGCCAGTCGTCCAAATTTCAAATATGCCTCTGCGATGAAGTCCTTTATCCAGTGTAATGTTGTTGTTATATGCATGTAGTGTGAATATTTACTAGGTAATATATAGTACCGTGTCTACTTTAGCTATTTCTCAAATTTGTGAGTTCGCATTTACATCTATAAACAGTAGTAATATAACTGAAATAAATTTAGAAGTCATAGGTATATAATACGTTCGTTCATCTTGGCATTCAGCAGCCGTTATGATTTTTAAAATAAATAGTAGTCCGGAAACTATATTTTCTTCAGTATAATACAGTTTTCGGCCACAGTTTTTTAAGTTTTTTAAACTGCTGTAATATTATATTTTTTTCCCCACCATAATATATTTTGTTATTTATTTCATGTGTAATAGTTTATTTTATTTTTTTTTACTTTTATAACGATTTATAGACGCAATACTTTAATGGAAATAAAAAAAATCAAATAAATCAAATATTCATCGATATTCTTGTTTGGTACCTACATTACAATAATACGTCTATTCTATTTGGCTGTTTGTAAATTGTACCAAATGGATTTTTTTAATTGGAAAAGTTAAAAATGTCATCTACTACAATTAAATATTAATGTTGATTCATTATTATTAACTAAAATTAGACTTCTGAAAATTACATTGAACAGCATCTAAAATAAAATAAATTAATGTTTGTACAGCCAATCTGCTTTTCAACAATCTTTTGTTTTCTAAAGTTATCAATGTGTCAACACACACGGATATGGGATCATCAGAATGTCTTAACATATAATATTATGTATTATTTTATTACCTGTGTATCGTTTTAACCAAACATTAAACAATTCACTATGCCAGCATTCATTCAACTTATTGTTTATGCCTTCTGATTTGAAGTAATATCTTCATCGAGTTGTTCAAATTTTGATTTAGTATTAATTAAAATAATATGTTATAATAATCAACAAATATACTATCAGAGTTGGTGTATTTTTCATTTTTGAAAGAAAATTTCAAAACAAAACAAAACAAATTGTTTAAGTTTTAAACAGTAAATTTAAAACAAAAATACAGCTTAAAAAACACTATATTCACTTGGGTTTAACACTGTTTTAAACATTTGTTTTATTTATTTAAAACAATAAACAAAAATTGTGTTTCAAACATAACAATCCTAGCGCCATTATAATGACGTGGCATGGCTAAGAATTTAATTTTCATATTTTAAGTCCATCACAGAACGTATTGCTAGGCACAACTATAGGGATGTCAAATTGCCTATAATATATTCACTTAATGTTATAGGTAAGCAAGTGAATTATAATATTATTATATCAGCCCATACAGACAATGATAGGCTATTTTGTTTGCCCACGAGTAGTGGGTAGGTAATTTCCAAGACATTTTTTTAAAAGAAATGTTTAAAAATTTGAATTTTCTAAATGTATCGAATGAAAAATGTCTTCATATGTCTGCTCTACTATTATATTATTATATTGCTAAAACTAAAAACATCGTTGTTATACGTTTTAGGCTGTTAAAGTGTAGCACACTAGTACTGTCAAGTCCAAAATTATTAGTTTTTTTTTAAAAAAAATGTATGTGTGATGATTTAAAATATGTAGGTATAAATTTAAAAAGTCGAGGACCAACTATAATAATAAACTAAAATAAAATCACACATTATTTAATTTAAAATATGTATTTAATAATGAATCATAATTGAAAACAAAAATATTAATAGTTTATAATTATTCATATTGTTTAAAAATAATTTATAGGTACTATTCTCAATTACACTGTTAGTTGAGTAACGGAAAAAATGTATGTTGTTGATACCATTCGCAGACTCTCTAATAAATTGAAATTTAGTTGGAATATAGAATACAGAAACTCATATCTTTAACAGTTTGAAAAAGTGTTTCATCAGAAAAAGTATTTTCATTATAAGATCTAAACGTTCTTAAATATTGCATTTTTAATTGCACACACAATTCAGTATCGACGTTTGTGCTTCTTCTCCTTATACTGTTATGAACATTTTAAATGAGAAAAACTAATATTTTATTTTATTATATAAATTGGCGATGTGCTGTTTTTTATATTTCATTCTACCCGACTTCGAACAGGAGATTTTTTTTAAATGTTTTAAATTTTATTTTACTACACAGATGGTCCCACTACTATTTCGTCCTTATTACCTGTCTTAAGTGTAACATTTGAGTACCGACACATTTTTGTTTATGCAACTTAACTCAACAATACCTATCCAATGATATATTTATTTTCCCCAACCCTACTATGTATACAGATTAGTTGAGAAAAAAAAAGTGCGTTGGTATTATTTGTGGTAATAATATTACTAAAAATAATAAAAAATTATTATAATATTATAATACTACTGAAGTTTACATCTGATTTTTTATTTTAGATTGCGAACAGTTATTATTATACATATAATATTATATTCTAAATTGTTCACGCACTGACCACTGTTGATAGTTGTAGAATACAAAATATATTTGACAATCGTGTGTTCGTATAAAAATTATATGTATAATTGAAATTGTATACATAGTTATATGTAATAAAATTGAAATTATACACATATGGTTATTGTACTATACATTGTATTCAAATATTAACAGTGGCAATGAAAACAATTTGGGATTAAATCCTATCTAGTAATTAATAATAATATTGTTAACGCTTATAATACTATAACTGCACCGATAAAAAAAAGAAGAAAAGCACCACATGCTCTAACGAGGATTGTGATGTGGTGTGCTGTCAGGGCATTGCTTACATTTAATAATATTAAATATATATAATATATTAAATATAAATATAAATATATACACATAATATATTTTATAATAATTATTTAACGATATATGAAATTTATTAACTAAATCAAAGTTAAAATTGTATAACAATATAGTATTACATTTACATTGATCTTTATTAAATACATGAATGAAATAAATATATTTATCATGTTCGAGCTGTAGCCTAGAGGGAATGACTCAGAGGACTGAGACAATGTTACCAATTGTACAGCAATAATAGACAATATACAAGTCAAAATTTGGAGGGTGCCTTGAGATTTACTATTTTATGAACCCTAGTAGGTGATCTGCTCGTGGTAATATTGGTTCTAATAGTTATTATAAGGTACATATTATGGTGGCGTGACATTGTTCTGACTATTTTAATGAAAGCTTAATTAGTTCTTATTTTAAGTTAATATCGATCCGTGGCAGGTGTATCGAAATAATATGCTAATGACATTGTGTTTTGTCCTTTGAACAATGAACAGCTATAATGTATAAATAACTTAAAATCAATTTTCACGCACATCTTTTATACTTGGGGTTTATTGCAGGGCTCACTGCACGCATAGTAGTGACTCATCCACTCGCTTATGGATATAATAATAAATGGTTGATCTGTAGTGCACCGGACTCGTATAAAATTGTATTCTGTTGTTGTCGTACCGCCTCCGATGATGCGATTTTTTTTCCGTGACAAAGACTAGGGAATTGGGACTGTTGGGAGACTATTATATAGCTTACGCGTGTGGCCAGAAAATATTTCAACAACTTATCCTGTGCGGTGTAATAATATATCACGGCACGTGGTGATCGGACGGAGAGAGAGGGAAAAATACATTTTATTTTTTAAAAAAAGCGGTCGTAAATATCATTCTATGTCGTGGATTTTTAACCATTCAACTATTCTACGGCGAAACGGACTTTTATTCGTTCGATATCACACCGTACTGCAATATATAGACTGACATTGTATGGTGGTCACTATAATAGTCGTTTGCACTCGTAGGGGGGAGGGTGGCGGAACGGCGATACGGATAGAGGATCTAGCGTCAAACGGACGACGAGTTATTCGTCATCGTAAAAAATAATAATAATAATAATAATAAACGAATACAAACGAAAAACTCGGCGAAAAGCTGTGAAGTAAACGCTCGCAGGCGGTTATATTTTGTCCGTACAGCAATAAAAGTCCGTCACCGACAGAATTTAATTTAATCTCTGACGTCGACCGATTAATAAATATCATATATTATATTCGTATAATATAAGCGCGTTGTATATGTGTTACTTTGTTATTGTTATTATTTAATTCGCTTTTAAAACGCCGGAGTGACCCTGTATATTGTATTATTATGTAATGCCGACCGGCGACTGACTGACTGACTCTGACTGTCTGTCCATCTGTCCGCCGATCTCTTGTACGTACGAGAGACGCGGCCCGGTCGTTATATTAAAAAAATAAATCGTTTTTAATTAAACTTTCCATGTGATTAATGCGTGCGCCCAGACGCGTTTTTTCTCCGACGAATAATGTTTGAGACTAAAGTGGCGGTTTACTAGCCGGCATACAAAAAATATACAAGAACAGCGACATTGGAAAATAACGACGGTTGGCTAAATGATCTATGATAATTGATAGTTTGAAGTAATCTGCCATCGTGTTAAGTTAAATGAAAATGTTGAAGATACCGCATATACATATACCTATACATAAAACAACAACGCCGTGATTCCGGTTTTCACCAAAAAGTAAAATTAATTTCCACCACCGTCGGTTTCCGACTAAAACGAAACAGGGTTGATTTCTGTTCCTGCTAAAAAAATATTTGGGAACTTTATACTTAACGTGCAGAAATATTATTACGAAAATGTCAGAATGGCATTACGATAATATTTATGAATAGTATTGTTTATATAGGTAGGTACATGGTGGTGTATCTGCAGGAAGAACGGTTTAAATTGATATTATATTTGAATATTTTAGTTATTTATGATAAAGTCTGTGCAAAAAACCGTGATCCATAATGAAATGCATTTTATTTTACTTAATGATTTGATAACTATTATCGTTACGATGCACTTTTGCCGGGTACTATAATATATAACACAGATAAAAATAATAACAATAATAACAATTATGACGCTGATATCAATAAAAGTCAAGCGAGTAAATAGTGTTAGTTTATAGGTTTTTTATGATGCTATTATGAGGTTTTTAGTACCTCCTTTGTATAAACATCTCCTCGAATAATATTTATAACTTATAGTCTGTAGGTTTACAATTACGTTTTTATCCAAAATAAAATCTCCGCAATTATTTTCCATTAGCTGAGTAAGTTATATAATATGCCATGATTACAATATTTTCTTATTTATGACTGTTTTAAACGTTAAATGAGTGTACTTAAATCTATTTTTGATCTGATACAGTAAAAAGCTAGACAATTTACACATATAAAAATCAATATAAAATAATATTATGATTCGTCGGACATATCTTTTTGAAAAACTAATAATATTGTGACGTGATCCATGATAATTTATTAATATTACTAATTCACAACCATCGAGTTTACAGTGTAAGAGTTTGCCACATAATTCTTGTTAAATTTCTGATCTGTTATAAATTATAATGCAGAACTGACACTATTTAATCACTCCAAACTGCAATTTTTTTCAAAATTATAGAAAAATAAACCACTTGATAATTTATTGAACGTAATACCAATAGTTCACTGTTGATTTATACAAATCTTTACACTCATGATTTAAAATCGGTGTTATTGGTAAACTGTATTAATACAACTATCGTGATATTAAATTATATTATGGTTTTTAACACTAAAAAATACAAATCACTTATAATGAATGAATATGTCGTTGATTTTGATTAATATTTTCTGTGTGTGTTTGTGGTTTGTAATTTTTTTTTTGTTCTAAACTTCGTAAAAGTTTTAAATATTTTTCTGATGCATGTAGTTAAGTAATAAAACTCAAAGTTCTTCTATTACAGACACATTTTAACACGCTTAATGGGATTGACATAATGAAAATATTATAACTGAATGTCTCTGCAAAGTTATTTTCTTACTGCCCTAATAGTATTATTCTTTTTAGGAATTTTAACATATTATCATATATTTTAATCACGAGATTTTCTTATTTGTTTCAGATAAAACTCACGAGTATGTACATATAATTTAGATACTTAATAGTTAATTATACTTTAGAAACTTTGACACTTTATAACATTCGCAAATGTTATTTTTTTTAGTAATTATCCTATATGTCTGAGTAAAATGTTCATTGTTGTAAGATGCAAAAAACAAACATTTTGAAATTCCCACACAAGAATAGATTATAAAGCGTACGTACTATAACGTACGACACGAGTCATTACTTGAGACACGAAATTGTTCCACTTAATATACCTACAGTTAACGAACCGTTAAGACTGCTCGTGTTAAGATCTCGGTGAAACTTGATTGGTACGACTCATGTCTTAAATTGTTATTATAATATGAACGTTGATAAAGTTTATCTGAACATTTCGTGTTGTATGTTCAACTTCCATGTGGTAATGTAGGAAACGAAACTTATCGTCTGCCATTTCACGACAATACCTATATGCTGGGTTTTGTCATTAATCGAGTTACACTACAGCGTCGATGTCCAATAACCACACACGGCAATTAGCATTTACTGCATTCCATAGAATTGAAAAAAAAATACATTTGCAATATCATTGCAAATAAAAACAAAAATCAGAACAAAGATATAATCATCAATGAATCATTATTTTTAATACACAGTAGGCACCTACTATCATAGTATAGTTTGATTTAAAATTTTACATACGATGCACTCTTTTTATTTGTTCAATTTGTTTAAAGGTTATTAGTGAGAAAATTGTGTTATTTTCCAATTAAGTGTTTATCCAGATAAACTCGAAACTATAAAACATTTAAATTTATGTTAAGAAATATTAACAAAACAAAAGTTATACTTAATTTATATTTCTGCGTGCACCAGTGTTGAACAATATTAGTTTAGTAAGTTATCGAATTACCTTTTTTGTAAGAACTTAAACACTTTTATTCAGTGCTCGAATTGGAAAAAAAATTGAGGACGGACGCTGGTTTTAGTTCAAAAAACACCGTTCCATAGCTAATAAATTGTAAAGTAACCCGTTGTAAAAAATTAAACAAAAAGTTCTCAAAAGTAGAATGTAGAAACACGTATACGGCGGCAATACAACCGAAATCACTTCAAAATTATCACACTTGCAGATAATAGAGATAAAGTAGACATGATATCTTTAATCGTGGTAGTGTACAAACCAATGAAACCACCGCGGCGGTAATAATCATTCATACGTATATGAAATACACTATCCATACGTACAATTGATAGTGACTACACCGTTTTATCTACATCGTGCGTCAACGATAACCGTTTTCTGCGAAAAAATAACCATTACTTTGCAGTTTGCAATAGAAAATAGAAATAACCGAAACAAAAAAAATCCAAATACACCGTTCAAAAGTAAGTATCCCCAGGGGTCAGAGGGGGACTCGTTTTTAGCGTTCCCCGCTTAATTAAATGAAGGGGGACGCTGAAATCTATGAAAAAAATGAAAGCGGACTCCGTCCGCCCGCGTCCCCCCCCCCAATTCGAGCACTGCTTTTATTATTAATAAGTTCAGTATCAAACATTTCGTTTAAAACGGTAAAAGCAGTTATTTTAAAAATAAATATATTCAAGCTACTCAAACAAGCACGAATTATAAAGAGGATACAAGGATCAGGGACAAGAATACAAGATCAATAATTTTAAATGGCTAAAAGTATATTAAAAAGAAAAATTATACATTTACTCTTTTTATGTTTAAGTTATCAAGCTTATACTTTAAAGTTAAAATTACAATGGATGAATCTAATAAAAAAAAAAATTCTTGGAATAGGATGAATTATTATTGATGCAGCCTCTTGAAATAATTCAAATTTCTTGGACCTATTGACTCAATGAAATTCAGTGATTTCGAATTAAAAAATGTGTTATATAAATAAAATATAATGTATTCACTATTCACTATGAATCAATATTTTGTTGAAATCAAATAAATTAATTTTAAAATATTTTATTGATACAACATTTTTTTTTTATTGTTTGTACATATTAATATATTTTTTCCAATAAATATCAAATGCTTTATACATTTTTTTTATGAAGACAAGGAATGTCGTCTTGACCAAAAATATAATATTTATTTTCATTATTTACCATACATTTACATACAATGAATGTTGCATGAGACGATTACATTTATTTAGGAAACATTAAAAAATGTATATTCATAAGTTTCTTTTAGTATTTTCAATATTTCCAAATGCTTAAATTACATTGTAGTATAAAATAAAAAAATTATACCATGAATATTATTTGGTATGTACCATATTAATCTATGTTCGACATTTTTGTTCTGTTGAATATTTATCGTTAAAATGTTAAAATTTGCTAAAAAAAAAAAACCAATAATAAATTTATCGTTTAAAATATTTACATTTATTGTGTAATAATAAAATAATATACATCATCAGATTATACTTGAAATATAAATACTGTATAAATTTACGCCGTACGATCAGATTGGGTTTCAAATTAATAAATTAATACATTTTTCCAAGGAAGGTGCCAAGTCTCAACCGAACCATTATTACCATAAATGTCATGTCTAGGGGGGGTAAGTCGGGGTATTGTCCCGTCTACCTCCCCCGTATGTATAAAATATTTGTTGATTTTCAAATAAACGATGGCGGCGTCGCGGAAGCATTGCGAAAGCAGTCCCCGCGGCGTCGTCGGTTACAAACTGGAAAAAAAAAAAAAAAAACTAATAAATTTTAAATTTTTTTGAAACAATTTCATTTGTTCAGACGTCTTATTCTAGTTGTGCATCGTAGTAAATAGATCTAACAAAAAAAAAAAAAACGATTACACGACAATATCGATATTCTTCGCATATGCTGTTATGAACACGCTCATCTTTATATGATGCAAAAGCATTTCGCCGTTATAATACGGTTATTTTAAGGTACATTATAAGGAACGTCATCGCAGCCACCTTAATCCCGTTATGCCAAGATGTCGGTACATTAAAAAACGTAATCGCGGATAGGGCAGGACAATGGAGGAAAAAGCCCCGGGTTCTTTTTTAATCTAAAAAAATATCTATAATATAACCCGTCGAATACCCGTCCACGCGATACCGCGTTCAATAATTGAATGCACGGCAAATTTTTTCTTTAGACATCGTACCTTTGTAGCCGTTATACTGCTTTATTGGTGCATTAACCACGGTAACGTTTTTGCGCTGGTATCAGACGAAAGTGTATTGCTGTCTTTTATTCGTCTCGTACGAGCGCCGTAGTGTTTTCCCAGCGCGATTTTCTCGTTTTCCGGTTCACGAGCGTCCCCGACAATATACATAACCGATCCCAATCGCGATTTCCGATACATTTATATAATATTCACTATCAATAATAATAAACGATAATGTTTAGCATAAGGGTCGCGTCGCGTAGTTCCAGTCGCCGCGATACATACGGAATACCTACCACGTCCGAAGCGAGTCGTCGTTTAATTATCCGAATGTGCTTATCTCACACACCCACAGCCCATCGCCACGTGTGACTTATAAAACGGGTTACGCCCGCCACGTTTCGTACAGTATAAAATAATAATAATAACAACGCTAAACCCTTTACCAGTCGGCTCGCGTAGGCTCGTCGTACGTACTTATATATATATATATAACACATGTGTATATTATAAGTTATAACAACACACATACTTGGTAGTCTGCACGTGGACATAATAACGTTATGTGAAACTCGCGATGGGTCGGTATCCGGCAGCAAAGGGTCGTCATCGTTTATTTCTTCTATCGCGATACCGTCCAAAACACCCCTCCGGATGCTACAACAACACATTACATATATAATTCCCGAGTTCCGGCTGCTCCACAATGCGCGGAGCTTATAAATTACATTAAAATTAATGAATCGATTGATTTTGTTTTCGTTATTTTACAATTAATTTTCTTCATAGAACAGTACAATAGTACAGTACTTGCGTGTTGGCCCAATACTGCCGCAGTGGTCATAATGATATTGTACTGGGAGAGTTATATTCCCGGCAAAGAGTGCATTCGAGCTGCAGACCACGTGAATGGTTTAAAAAATGGTAAATCGTAGTAACATAGTTGAAGTTGTACGTATGCCTCATCAAACATAATCCAAATAAAGATTAATATTATCTTACGGTATTTTATATAAAACAGTAAACTGTATCGTATTTTATGCGAATAATTATTTACAAGCCAGCGTTATTGAAAATGATTCTGGGGGACCAAATCTATGTTTGGAGGATACGCCCCAAGTTTCCTCAGTCGTGTAAATAATTATATAATACAATAAATACGAGTTTTAACCCAGTTAAACTTATAATAAGCTGGATAAGGGGAAAATCAATAGCTTTTTATTTAAATATAATTTACAAATATATATAGGCATGCATTTTGCACGAGATGCGATTGAAATGTCATTCACTTCAACGAGTGACTTTTCCTAATGGGATTTTTATGGAGAAAAAAAATTGTTTTACCAACTCAAAAGTGTAGTCAAACGAGTAACGACGACTAAAAACTAATTATCTTAGACACAGACGTTTACAACACACTTGGAAACACCTTTATTTCATAACACGCGCTTGAACGATATTACACTTAAAGTGCCAGCAAGAGACACTCAAATTGGAGAATAGTTTTTTTCGCACACTTATATTATTATTACAATACAAACACGACCTGGTTATTAATAAAGACGTATCAGATATAATTTGCAAGCTGTTAAAATAATAATCTTTGTATACAGGGTGATTCACCAAACATGCTCACCCCCATTTTTTCTTTTAATAATTCATTTATTAAAATTTTGATTTTTGAAATTTTTAACTGTAAATTATTTAGTTGATATTTATTTGATAATTTTGAAGTACCTAATTGCGAATTCAAATGAGTAATTTCTAAGTTATTAAAATGTTTGTATTAAGGATAATAGCCCTTAAAAATGATTTTGCATAAATATAAAATAGACGTAAAACTAGATCTAGTATTTGATATACTTATAGGCCATTTTTACTAATTACTAATATTGATAGATTAGTATTAATGACTAATGTTTTTAAATCACCGTGATAGCCCCCATATTTTATCCATTACCATGGGCATTTTTTCCTTAGATCACAAAG
This sequence comes from Sitobion miscanthi, assembly GCA_008086715.1. Classification (NCBI taxonomy): domain Eukaryota; kingdom Metazoa; phylum Arthropoda; class Insecta; order Hemiptera; family Aphididae; genus Sitobion; species Sitobion miscanthi. The sequence goes on from CM017800.1 coordinate 16,620,156, forward strand.
CTGAATAGCTCAAAAACTACCATTACAAATTTTGATTCTGATACGTCAACAATTTCAGAAAAATTATTCACTGTATATCTAGTACAGTAGAAAAGGGATGTTCTCATATGAAAACCGAGGTTATCTCCACAGGACGCTCTCTAAGTAGTACAAAAAATCTCGAGGATTTTAAAAAATGGTCTTTAAGTATATTGAAAAATTCCAAAAATCAGAATTTGAATAACTCATAATCGAAGAAAATAGAGAGGGTGAGCATGTTTAGCGAATCACCCTGTATACACTTTGTACAAGTAATGTTACCTGGTGCAGTGCAATAATAATATGTACAGCGAGACTCGAAGACCGTAGTACGACGGTATTTATTGTATTCTCTGCATAATTATTGTATTCCTTGTCATTGACGGTGTTGGCACTCGATCGGTACACAGCTCGTTGTCATTACGATCATAATATTATTATTATTGTTATTTGATGTGCTTCGGGTGGTCGACTTATATACCGTTTCGCCTTTTTATGAAAATGTATCTGTGCTGCAGGTGTTCTACAGTCGTGGTGATCGAGCACTGGCGACAAAACGGGCGTGCGATATTAATATTATTATTATTATTATAGGTAGGTAACCTAACCAGTGGTTATATATTTTCGTGAAGTTCACAGCGGTTAAATGCGCCTATACGGTAGTAGGTATTGATGGTGGTGGTGGTGGTGGTTACGAGAACAACATTTTAGTCGAAATTCGCAATGGCGACGGATCTACGCGCAATTAAAATTAATAATAATTATTATCATTATCGCGGGCACATAAATGTGTATACCTCTGGGCATTGGCTGACTATAACGTGACTGTACCGGCGTGAGATCAGAACGGGTTAATGATTCGTTTTTGGCGTGGTTGAAAAATCGCAATTATTTCACTAATGATTCATTAGCGGCACGTGACGAATGAAATCGATTGAGTTTCGCGTCTCGTATATAGTCGTTCGCTCGTGATAACAGGCAGGACGCTCCACACACGAAAATTATTATTATATCGTATTAATGCCGCTCAGGATAAAAAAAAATATGAGAAGTGCGATTTTTTTTTTTTTTTAAACACAACACCGTGATTTATCATAACAATTTAATATTTATTATTGGAAGATTACTGCACACGACAGGAAAAATTCCGGAAAACCTTTAAAATAGTACATTATATAATATTTTATATTTTGTTAATGAATAAAATATAATGTTAATAGGATCATGACGGTGTCTCGGACTTAAACGGGTGTGCTTATGTTATGGTGCATTGCGCACGTGTCTATAATTTAATTTATAAAAAAAACCCCATACGACTTATTTTTTTATTTTTTATTTTTTTTTTTTTTTGGGTTGAGGCTTCGACAACTGAAGTCATTAGCCTGTGGAACTGTGGGAGAGGGTACTGTAGGTTTTGAACACGTGTGTGTTAGTTTTGACAGAATTTTGAAGTGGGCACCTGTAGGTATCTACCATGCCCGGTGGGGGATGGCGGCCTCTCTCTCCGAACACCGTGACTGCCCAAAGAAAAATGCCACCCGTGACTGAGTTTGAACCGACGACGGTGTGCGTCGCAATCGAAACCTTGGTCCGGTCGGCCAATCCAATCCCCATCCATAGGTTCAAATAATAAAATATGTTACCACTTGAAAAAAAAATCCATAAATAACATTTGTTGCGGTCTGTAATTGAATAAGGAAATATGATGCAATCGATTTATATAAATTACACGATAATAGTACATATAAAATAATACTATGCAGAGTGATGTCACTAACCCGTGACCAGTGGAAAAGTGTGGTCGGAGACATTGAGACAATATTGGAAATTCGAAATACAGACAAATATGAAATAATTTTAAACCTAATAAAATATTTACTTTACAAATTTAAATGTCACAACAATAATATGTATTACTATGTAATATTAATTGTCAAAATCTATTTTGTTTTGTTATACCAAGTACAGGACATAGGTATCCAATTAAATATGAAACAATCGGAGATCGGTTGCGAGTTGCGACCTATCGTTTTTCCGTGCACGGTGTGAGGTAGGAATTGGAAAGTGAGTGTTAATTATCATCGTGCTGTGAGACGATATTTTGGTTTATTGTATTTTTCAGCAATCATCGCTGCGTTTATTTTAATTAGGTAGGTACTTATTTTCAGTGTTATATTAGATAATATAACATAATATTGTCATTTGCTATTGTGTCTGACGATTCAATTAATACAAATTTGAATAACGGAATAGTAAACTTCGGAAAAAATATGAAATGAAAACAAGACCGTGTCCCTTTTTTTTCCTAAACCATTTTTTTTTTTTTTGTATAATTAGTTTGAAAAAGTTGCTATGGTTTTGAATAAATTTTATTTTGTTTTTTGTTTTTGAAGATAATATTTTTTTTACAGTTAAAATAAAATAGGGAGGGGTTTGTTTTTTTTTCGACGTCTCCCGACCTAATGACTTGCGCGCCTAGCCACTTGGCATAGTATTATTATATCATAATTACATACTTAATCATTTGTTCATTTTGTTGTTTTTACAATGTTTATCGTCGAATGTATTTTATTCGCCGTAATGCGTGCAAAATAGAATTAATTATAGTTGTTCTATTAGTCATACGACTATATTACACGCGATGTTTAGAACGCGGACAGTTAAACCTAGTAAAAAATGGCGTTCGGCTCGTTGAATTAAACGTCTGGATTCGGAAATGGAAATGGTCTGGTCGTGTATAGCGACAATTTAAAAAACGGGACGGACAACAATATCGTTATAATACAATAATTTATACGCGCATGGGCGTATACATATACGAGCCACGATGGCGTTCGGGTGTCGTGAAATTACTGAAAATCCGTTAGTTATACGTGCACCTACCTGCCCACTTTTCTGATATTATAATAATGCATAGTCGTATTCGTTACCTGTCAGACATGAATTTAATTTCCGTCGGATGTGCGCGGAAAAAAAAATCTCTCCTTCGCCCTCGCGAAACGCGCTGCTCCACGACACATAAGCGATATAATAATAATAATAATGTTATGTTTGTTTTGTACGCCGTTGTATTATAATATTATTGTATGACTAATGGGCGAGGGGTTCGCATTATCCTGCGGAGAGCGTATATTAATCAATGCGAGTATATTATTCTCCTTATTTCCCTCACCTTCTCTGCGCACGTGATTTAACTGCGACGACGACCCGTATTATAGTGTTGTAATGCAGTGACAATAATGATAGTAATATCACTGCGATAATATAGGCGTATTATAATGTATATTATCTAATTTTCCATCGCCGGAAAGTCCATTACCCAAATTGATATTGTCTACCGTTCTTCATTATTATACCGCTCGCTCGTCTCTTCGATTCGACACATACTTTGCTCATATTTTTATTATTATTACGCTTTATTACCGTAATCTATTCCAAACCTTTATGGTATATCATCACAATGGCCGCACACGGTATACACACTTTTATTGTGTTGTGTTCTTCGCAGTGACACGAAACACACGTCTTCACGAATCACGATGAAATCTTTAATGGTCGTACGCGGTCGCAGTAAATTAAACATCGTTATTGTATTATATATATACAGTGTGACAATATATATATATATACTTATCCTACAATTATAACGCAACGCTATGGTGGCCGTTGTCGTTGTTAACATTATATCCATTAAAATATTATCTATGTACATAATGTATATATATATTAGATATAAGGCAAGGTATGTGTGTGTGTGTGTGTGTGTGTGTCGTGTCGTGTGGTAGTGCGAACTATAATATATAGTCTCAAACACAACACGACGGGTTTTGACGAATATTCCAAGGACTGTTCTTACATAGATAACATGAAAGTTTAGAGCGAGTTGAATCACGTCGAACAGGTGACGTTGAACAACATTTTTTAAGAATATTTGTGTTGATACATTGCTCATATAATATTAGTAACATAATACAACAACAATAGCCGGTACAGTATTTTAAAATTGTTCATTTTTGTGTGCGGAGCCACCTGAGAAGTACTCCTAAACTGCTTAGCTCATGAAGTAATTGTAACTAAACCGAAATACACCAAGTGGTACATCTAATCTTCCACTGTTACATTACCCACCTCACACTGATATCGACATGTCCGTGAGCTGGGGTACACTAAAACCATAATGCACAGGTTGCTGTATTATATTATAATATTGTTCATCGTATAATTTTCAGGTGAAGTCGGAAAATACAGCTATATAGTACCGTATAAATTTATCACTTAAAATTCATAATCAAATGTGGCCAACAGAGGAGTTAAGACACAGTGGGGGCCTGATTACACCAGTGAAAGAACTGTCACGGTAGATTACCTGGAAACCCGGGTCCCTTGGGTGATTTTTTCCTTCGTTTTTACCCCTCTCAGTTTTTAACAATAATGATAATGTAATTTAGGCACACTTTTGAAGTGATGAAAACACTGACGTACTTTTTACATCCGGGATACAACATATTTTGCATATTAGGGTGATCCTTGTTTTTGAATTTTCATATTATTGATTGAGCATTTCCATATTTTTGCATGGCTCTAAAAAAAGAAATGTGCGTTAAATATGTTTATGATAGCACACCCCCTTCGGCCTTTACGATATAAAATGGTTGAAAAATTGCCAAAGTGAGTATTTTTGTTATTTTTTTTTTTCGAATGTAATTCAAAAACTTGAGCATTTATTTAAATATGCATAAGACTTTTATAGATACGAGTAGGGTAAGGGTAGTATCATCACCAAATTTAACCAAAATAACTTTCATATAATAAAGATGCTTGATCAAAGTTAACCTACTATTTTTTTCCCCATAAAATATGATCAATGCTCTATTGTACATATTATAACATTATATTGCGTAAGTTATATATAATTCAGTATTGAATGAATCACACACACACACACACACACACACGTCACACACATACACACACTAGATATAATGTAGATTATAGATAGATATGTCCCTGAAAATTGTTCCAATCTCCAGGTTTCAAAGACTCTACTCATTTTATGCATTAAAATATTATTATTGTTTTGTTATCGTGACGGCACGAATATAAGTTAAAACAATGTATACTGTCCACCGTCATTATTTCAACTGTATACTGCGTTTTTTTTTTTTTTTTTTATTTATTACGGAAATAAAGCATTAAACTTTTTTTTTTTAATTAGTTAACATAATCAAAAAAAAATTACTTAATATATGTGTACCACTATCATATACGTTATAGTAAGGTATTTCGTTTTGTAATTTTACCTTTTTATAATAATATAATGAACGAACAATGTACTTTTTTGCGTACTTGAAACTTTCAACGCATTGTACTTATATTATCATAATAACAGTCATAATGAATAATTATTTTTAGCTATTACAGATTTAGTCCATCAAATACAATATAGTTCCTACTGCTTCCTAGTACTTACACCACAAACGCATATGAACTAGCATTCCAATTCCCTGTAAATACAAATGTGAAGTATTGACTGTTGAATGAACTGAAAATGTATTTAATATTTGATACTACCTAGGTATTATAGTATTATAGTATAATGGCAAAAAGACAATGTGATATGTATAACATACCTATCAATATATACATACCCATGGGTACTATCATTAATCATACTGTCCATATAATTTAACATTATTCTTAGTAATCGAGATACTAATAATATGTATTATTCAACGATATTTTCTGTTTTAAATGCAATAACAGTCAAACTTTAATCCTTTGTACACAATATTTAGAATCATCTTTTTCATGATACAATGGTATAATAAAATATAATATAATTTGATTAATTTTTTTTACCACGAATAAAATCAAAGTTATGTATTTATTTCGATATTTACATTTTTGCGTTATCATGAAACTAATGTACTGAAAAAATAGAATTAATTTTGTTTATGTTTTAAAGTCTTTCGCATCGTGAAATGCTGTTCGAGACGAAGCTGTCAGTTTGTCCATTCAGACTGTTATATAAATAATTTAGTAAGCCAGCCGGCGTCACCGTCGTTTTGTGTAAGTATATAATTTTCAACTCGGTTCGTGTAAAAATGATTTAAAAAATTTAATCTAATCGGTCGTATTTCAAATGTTTCGATAAAACGTCGTAAAACCAAATAATGTAATCATATCGATGTGAAGTGTTGTGCAGCACGTCTTGTGCGCGATAATATAATAATATACAATACACATTTTTTAAGTTTAATAACATTGTTCTCTCACGTGTCTTTTGACTATTATAGCAGTTAGTTTAAAGTACTCTTTGCCCGTGGTATTATGACAATCGCGTCGTATTAAAATATCTGTAAATCAAAAATATTAATATAGACGTGTCTAATCAAACGTCTGCGCTCTGCAAATATCTATCACGGAACGATAATGTCTCCGCGCGGAAGTCGTAAATATTCACACACACACACACACTCACACACACACACACACACACCACACACACACACACACACACACACACACACACACACACACACACACACGCACACACGCGTCAGTATTGAAAACCGTATAATATGGGTTGGCTTTTACACCGTTTTCCGCAGTGAATGTACGACACGACGACAGTGCAGTAATCGATTCTCGAACACATATGTATATGGTAATAAAGTATACGAAATGGAAGAAGTTCTCCGAGGAGAGTTTAAGCGCGAGTGGCGTCGACCGCACGAGGCCCTTCACGAGGAGTAAAATATCATTCTGAACGAGCCCGCGAAAAACCGAGTAAAAGCCGACGAGGCCCTTTTCAGGCGGCAATCGCCGAGGGGCGAGACGTTTGCGCATAATATAAGTTCCAACGGAATCGTATCCGCGTCCGGTCACGGTATAATATGGTCGGAATTTTTACACAGAGCCTTTGCGTATTTATCGTACACGCTTATTATTTATCCTACAATATTATCATGATCGTTTTGCAAGCAGAGCCGCGTTTTCCACATGTCTGTATTACAATATCCTATTATCACGATGTGCTCGTCGTTACTAGAGTTTGGACGTTTTTGCTCAATAAAATTCTAACAAATATGATGGATAATATAAGGTACTGTTGCTAATAATATTGTTATATGGTCAATCGAAAATTCTAAATTATAAGAGCCTTAACCTAACCGAATCGTTAATCATTATGAATTTACACTATGAAATTTAAATCGTACAACGTTGGATAAACTCTGTGAAACCAAGTCGAAAATGTCCGCAATATTCGAACTGCAAATAGTCATTAAAGAGTTTTCCAAATGGACCGTTTTTGAGGAATTCAAAATAAGTAATTTTCAAATTGCGTGCACTCGGTCGGTTCTTGTAAATGTGTGAGTAGCAAATGAGATCATTAATGTGCGTGTGACTGTATCTTGAAAGAAATAGCAGAGCTCTCCCACACAGGCACGTACAAGTCACCACTATAGCGAAGTTATTAGATTTTTCTAGATAAGTTAAAGTTATCTACGCAATTTATTTCTGACGTAACGAAATTAGTACAGAGTGAAATGAGATGACTACTCTCACAAAAATGTAATTCAGTGTACGACGGTCGTCGGTGCCTACTAGGTTGACAATAACACGGAAAATATAAAACAGTGTTTGTACTATAAAAACAGTAGGGTTGACTGTACATTGTAATTGCTATAGGGATAGCTACAAGATTAATCAGATTTACTAAAATATTACAGTCAAGTTATTATAGTTATTTTAACTGAAATATGCTATTTTAACTATATTTTTTAGTTGATTCAAACATTAAAAACTGCATTAACTATACATAAAGTAAACCTAACCGAAACTAATAACTATATTTATATAGTAATAATAAGTAAATCATTTTAGTTATTTTACCTATTAAATAGTTATATTTACTATAATTTGTTTCACTATAATATTAAAGTAATTTTTTTTCCGTGAATATAATAATTAATATTAATATACATTAATAATAAAACAAATAAAATACTTTTATTATGTCTCTTTACTATTCAATTGGTTATCATTCGTTATATTATCTTTTTAGCATTCGATACTCCAACTATAATTTGTTGACATATTGTGTGGTGACAGTAGTCCTAAATCTGTAAAACTGGAAGGAACGTTTTTAGTTTCTATTTTTTTCTTAAATTATGATATATTTTTTGTGAAATCAATTAGGTTATTTTTCGGACTGAGTTAGGTATATATGGATACACGGAACGCAGTTGTAATACGTCCTAAGAAGCAAACCGTCAATACAATCATATTTTTCTCATATTTTATTGTTTTATTTTGGATGGTTTACAAGTGAGTCACTCAGGTATAATAGGTATCTAATGCTGGAAACAAAAAACAAAATTTAAATAATTATAACATGAAATATCATAGAATATCATATATTATGATTACCGTCAAAAAATAGTTGTGCCTACGATAATCAAGAATCATAGATAAGTGCACACGATAAATATAATATTATATTATGGTCAGCTACATTATGTACATGCATATGATATTATTATAGTTTATTTCTATTATTCACTGCACTTTTCATACACATTGTCGCCTTTAGCGTTTACGAAAGAGTGACCGTAGAACAAAAGTTTCTAACAATATAGTAACGGTCAAAATATAAATAGAAAACGATTGCGTGTGCATTATTCACGCTTATTAAGATACAAGCGTGATATAGGTGCACCTACCGCGAAGGGTAAACATTATCAAAGGTAACCTTTTCGCTTCTGTATTGGATTTAACGTGAATATTATATGCGATCGGACTATCCCAACGGTTTCGAATCGTACTGGGACGCAGAGAAATATATTATGTAGGTAATATTATTGTTTAACGAATTCATATTGGGCAGATGCAGTTCAGATAACAATGTGGTGCGCGTGCGCCGATATATTTATTCAAATAATTCAGAATAATACCTACGTATTATAGGCAATGCTCGAATCAGGGGGGGGGGAAATGGAGCTCCTCTTCAATTGCTTTATAGTTTGAGTGTACCTACAACCTACCTCTAATTCTGACAGTTTTCAATAGAACGGGGGGGGGGGGGGGGACAAAAGTTTTATTTTGTTAAAACAATATTATAGTTTTGTAATAATTATTATTTGGTTGAGTTGTACCGATTCAATAAGATATTAAATTAAAATTTTTTTTGTATCATAATTATTCATAACGTGGTTAAAATCACGGACTTAGTTGTTAGTATAATATATATTAGTCCGTGGTAAAAATTCTTTTATCTATTTATCGTTATTGCAATTGACGATTGATCACCTAATTAGTTAGGTATAGACATTTTAGAACATAATTTTATGTAACCATTTATTTTTATGTTAATAAATGATGAGAAAAATATTATTTATTGTAATAATTGTTGGTAAATGTTACTAGTATTGGTGTATTATATTTTGACTATAGGTACCTAATACCTATTGTTGAAGATGAATGATAAAGGGGGAGTAAAGCCCCCCCCCCCCATCATCCTTGCTAAGTTTAATGTAAGGAACGCACATTTCTTCCAAGTCTCAGAGTCTCCTTACTTTTATTTTCCTATTCGAGCACTAAATATGTGTGCGTGTAATGCGTATACGCATCATAATAATATGGACCTACGCAGTAATAAAATCTGATCAAAGTCTAATTTATTTTAACATTTAACGTCCCCTCGGATATTATTTTTATTTTTATTCCGTCGATGCTTATACCACGTCGAACCACGTCGTAGTTTGATAAAGTTCGACACGCATGAACTTAGTTAAAATTGTCGAATACAATATGGATACCTCTACCTATAGTGTACCTACGCTCTGCCCACCCGCCACAACTATTACTGCCGTCTGCCATACGTTAGACGATTGGTTACTACGCAACGAACAATACTGCTACACATATTATATAAAGTCTTTTGATTGTGACTGCACATTATCATGACACGGTTCTCACGTCGATACTTTCAGAATGATGATTCGTTTGTAGAACAGACTCCGGATAAAAAAATAAATCTATATTCGAAACGCATATTGCGGGGTATATGCATTTCATCGTGTAGATCCTTCGCCGAAGTATAGTGTTTAGGTCATCAAGCGTCGTCGGTCTGTGAATAAACAGACGTGGGGTATAAAAACAAACATCGGCAAACATTTAATTTGACGAGCGAATCTCATTGCGAGAAAAAAATAGTATCGAAAAGCATTGCGCAACTATGCGAGCGCTTAATCTCTCAGTTGCAAAACGCGAATTTCGGTGTGCCCCGCAGGGCTGAGAGTAGAAATCTCATATCGGAAAAAAAATGCGTTTTTAAAACAATCTGATATGTTTTTATTTTATATATTCTACTTAATATTGAAAATGAACATAACGATATGATATTAAGAGAGAAAGAAAATTAATATTATTTTATCATTTTACCGTAAGTAATTATGTTTGTAAAATATGTAACCTTGAGTTTTCAAAATTTTTTCAGTACATGATTTAAAATATGCACGTAGATTATACTTGTTAGTATATTTTTGTTACCAACGTTTTTAATTTATTTTAAATAACATCATAATGTATTTTTAATTTCATATTCCGAATCAGTATTTCATAAGCATATTTTACTATTATTAGAATCTATATATTAGGTTATTACTTACTAGCATTTTATGCTAAAAGTACCTAGGTACTGTAAAGTATTGCATCGATCGAAATCAATCAATCAAAACACTAACGGCGAAAACATTTTATTTTACTATAAGAAATAGTTAATAGATATCCAGCTTTTTCTATTTACATAGTTTATCGGACCAAATGTGTTCAATGGAAATCGTCAATAAGCAATTGTATTTCTTTTATAGCATATATATTTTTTCCCATTAATTTTAGTTTTGAAAACAATCATTCTGATTGCCTGCGGATGCAACTATAAAATAGTAACGTTAGAAATATAAAACAAAAGCAGTGCAGTGCATAAACGTCTGGATAATTTTTGAAAATTAAATTTTAACTGAAGTAATAAAAATCCTTTTTTAATGACGTTTATAACAGATAAAAAAAAACTCATGAACCCTGCTGTTACGGTTTTCGTATATAGCGGCGGTAAAAAAAAAATTTATATTATTCAATTACAGAGCATGTGGGAATGAGTCTAAATGTATAAAAAAACAGGTACGTTTTTTATTCATCAAACTTTAAATTAGTAACAGATGATCACTGGCTCTGAAGCTTATCCTTATACGTTACGCATTTACATACATACAATTATTAATGATAAGTGATGACAAGGAAATAATACGTAGGGAATTAATAAAATAAAAATCAAATATGAATCCAATGGACTATCATTCACGTGAAACATTAAGTAAATTTAAAGTCTATAAATATTATATGAGCTCGCGTATAATTAATACACATTATTCGCCAATGGTTTAGTATTACCTATTTATTAAGGAGACGGTAATTAATTATAATTATTGTTGTGTATGATAAATCCCTCTGAAATAATGTACCCACTTATTACAATTTACAATCGATGTATCAAAATAGACGAGCATAATATAATAATGCAAGTGGATGTACCAGTCATAGATTAAAAATGTAACTATATATTGTAATGGTTTTTGTTGAACACTGGGAGAATATCGGTATTAAATTGAAAACTTCTCCTTAACCTTATTACAATAAGGCCTGGGTTCTATATATTATTGTATAATAAAAGTAAATTACCAGTGTATGTAAGTCATAGTAAATTACTCACTCACTCATTCGCTACATATCAAAAACTACAAAACGTTCCAACTCGAGATTTAAAGTACAAGTTCCTCTAATGATCTAGATGTGCAATAAGAAAAGATTTTCCGATATTCACATTTTAAAGAGGTGCGGTCGAATGGGGATCTCGAGAATCACAGAGGAAATCGAAACTTTTTATATGTTTATAAATGATTGCCATCGGTTAATCGGGCATATCAGGTACAAGCTTGCATCAAATTGTCGTGCTTATGACCTCGAATAAAGAAACTATATCTTAAAACCAAATGTATGTGTGTAGCTTATGTACTATAAAACTAAACAATTGAATTTGACAAAAATCTCAGAGATTCTTTTTAGAGATGTCGGAGAAGTTTAGAGACTAAGTGGGTAATTTAAACCACGTAGAAAATATACCAAGTGCTAAATCCAATCCACGACTTGTTGACGCCGATTTGTCCATGAACTGAGGTACACTAAAACTGAGATACACTCGAACCGAGAGACACCTATATAGTTTATATACTATTATATGATTTGCTAACATACAAAAACTGCACGTGGATGAAGCCTGGATATTCAGCTAGTATTATAATATATTTGTGTACATAGATTAAATTGATAATCATAATAATATATTTAAATTTAAAATATCGATAAGAATAAAAGTCATTATTTAGGTTTTCCAAAAAATGAAAAAAAAAAATGAAAATTACCTACAAACTGAAGCCGATCCAAGCAATATGACCAGCACTTAATTTTATTTTTCATATAGTTATTAAATTATTTCAATAAATTCGTAAAAAAAAAAGTGACATTGTTATTTATTTTTCACTGGTGAACAGTCGAACTGTTATAAAATAGCATTGCACGCTCTCCTGTAAACGTTGAATCGTTCAATAATTCAACCATAAGTGATTAACACAAATATATATTATACAGAAAGCATTGAGAGATTAAATATTTATATTTTAATATGCATACAAAATAATATGGATATTGAGTGCTTCGCGTGAAATATAATATGGACCGTGTAATCGAAGAACGGTAAATGCTTGTACGCTAAAAACAAAACCATAACCGCCAATGCTGGGTCATGAGTCATGACTGTAATATTATTATTATAATAATACCTCATATGCGCGCCTCATATCGTGGCACAGTGTAACGGCAAACAATGCAATTTGATATTGACTGATGTTTGGCAGTTATTATTTTTTTTTATTATTATTATTGCTTTTTTCTTTCAAATTCGCCGAGCTGCAGAGACGCTTAAAACAATATTCTTAAACGCGAGAAAATAAAAAAAAGCCAACGCGTGGCGGAAGCCAAAGTGACGTCCCTCCGGATACGTGATTCGAATACAGCGCAGCCGGAAAAGCGTAAAAACCAGCAGCCGCGTATATATATACGCATAGCAGGTGTATAGTATGTGAAAGGTATTCGAAATAAAAAAAAAAAAATAAATGTAAGTCTTGTGTCAATATCTCGGAATTGCCTTTTTTTACTCTTTGCGTTTGCGTGCGCGAGGAAAACATACGCGCGCGCGCCCGCTCCAGCCAGTGCGCATCATACGACGCGTATTCAAACTTCAAATTATTTCTCTTTCGTCTGACAGCGACGTTATGCGCGACGGCGTCGTGTGGGTATATCAATAACGCTACACCGGAATATAACGTTATTATCGCGGTGCGCCGCCTTTTGTCTAGGTGTAAAAAAAAACAAAAAATAACAAATAACAATGAATCGGATCGAGGAAGAAAGAAAGCTTTACATGCGTATAGGTGTCGTACAGAACATGCATAAATACGTGCACAACGAGCTGCAGAGGAGTACAACAATGCGACGAGCGCCGACGCAATTTCGCACGGACGCCGATCGAATTTGAATACAGTGTATCGCGCCCGCAGCGTATAGTCGTACTCGCCGACGTCGAAAGCGACGCGATCAGTTCGAGGTCGGAGCCGTGATGGGGGGTGTACCGTTTTTTGTTTCCGACCTGAAGCTATTATATTGGATTTACAAGTATATGCTGCGCAGCGTATAATATTATGCGTTTTATACGTTTTCCGTTGCAACTCTTCGGCAGAGCGTACGGTTGTACGTCGCAAAGGGTTTCGTTGCGCGCGGGGCCTGCTGCACGTGTTATCATTATGTGTATGATAATACGTGAACGTTGTGCGCGCAGACGATTCCGGGAGCAAGGTGGTTTTCGGAATTTCCCAGTAGTATTCAGAAAGTCGCGAAACTCGTCTGCAAAAACGTTGACCATGCGGGAAATCAGTTCCGTTATACGGCGTCCAGAGGATAACTTTTTGACCTCGTTTTACGGGTTTATTTTTTTTTTTTTTTTTGTATTATTTTCGTCTTAAGTCCTAGAAGACATTTTAGATTTTATCAACTGTTTATTTTTTTTCGTGCCGTCAGCGTGATGTTATAGCCTGAATTATTATTATAATGCGATTATTTTCTATGGTTTTTATTTTGCTAACATTTGCAATTTTAATTTCCAGAAGCCTGAACGGCGCTTAATACCGGTTTAATCATACAATATTCATTACGCTATAGGATTCATTAAATGTTGAAAATCTCGAGTCATAAATTAAATTTATGAGCACTTAAGTTTGTATAAACTTACTATAAATACTATAGAAACCGAGCACCACGCAGAATCGTTTTTAAAATGCGATTATAATATATTATATTTTATCGTCATCACACTTTTATTTTTACCTTTGTACAATTTATGTATCGCGGCGTAATGTATAGGCAAAACAGGTACACCGCTGTGTAGGAGAACAACATTTGGAAATTTAAAATTCAAAATACACGGTACAATAATAGTTGTTTGAACTACGCGTACGACCGAAATAAAAATATGAAAAGGTACGGTAACCACGTGGACCTTTGACCGACCGAAATCGTGGTTACACCATTATATTTACATACTCGTTGTTTAATAATATTATATTTAAAAAATATCAGTCACCATTTTGCTTGCCTACGTGACGCTTTGTCTCGTATATTTTTCATCAATCGTTTTGTTTGCACTAATTTTCAAACGCGAATTTTTTACATTGATACTTAATACTAAAAAACGTACTCTACGAATTATTATTAGTTTAGTGAATATAATATAGCGTGTGATATCATACCGAATAGGACTGTTTGCGTTCCACTGATATATTTCATATAATCATGAATATTATATTATATTATGTAATAGCCGATAGGCATAATTTTTTGCATTCAATTTTTTTAAGTACAACTCGTCATGTGGATGAAAAATAGGTACACATTCTAATAATACATTCTATGATATTCGATTAGAGTGGGTTTCCCAACACCAGCATCTCGGATTTCTAATGGTAGGTATAAATATATTTTATATCCAAAATAAAATTGCATGTTAAAATAACATGAATACGTTTTATTAAAAATAGTATTTAAAGTATTCTATAGGGTATTCAACACAGAATATTTTTGCATCGAAATCGTGCATGTTTAATATCATATGAATTCAATAAAAAAATATATATTATTGTAAAGGTAGGTACATAGTTTCGGTTATAAATTATATTTGATGAGCAATACTTCTCTTTAGAATTTAACATCCGACGAAAGTACAAGTAGAAAAAAAAATTGTAAAAATGCAACGACTTCCAAAAATTGTGTATTTTAGTAAAACCGTTCTATGAAGTCCACAAACAACGATCGCATAGGTATACCTCGAGTTCCAAGTCTACAGATGGACTGAAATGTTTGATTACTCTGATGACATTCTCATGATATATTAATAGGTATAGTAGAATATCACTCTCCCTCTATACCGCAGTTGTGGTTCGAGATCAGAGCTTAAACGAAACTCGAGGAACAGTTTTTATTTTATTTTTTTGGTACGTATAACGTTTAAAATATTTGGAACAACAATAGTATTTTATTATTTATTTTTTTTCATTTTTGGATAAACTATATAACAACCAGGATATGTGCATGATGGAAATTTAATGAAAAGGTTCAGCTTCCGATAAAAATGACTGTAGATGGTTAGTGATGATGACGGGTACTTGCAGTAAATCATTTCCACATTATCATAAATCGAAAAAGTAATGGGGAATAGAAGAATGTAGGGATCCCATAAAAATTCTGTATAAAAGCCATAATGTTCCTTTATTGTAAACTAGCTGTTTCACAGTGGTTTTCCACTCCACCCTTTCCAACAGTATTTTGGTCTTTACAGTGTATTAGAGTTTTTTTTTAAATACACACAAACGAATACAACGATGACTTGAGCGTCGATATTAGGCTGTAGAAATTATTCGTTTAAGCTACTGATATAAAACATACATCAATATTAATTTTTTTTTTCTATTCATAGCGGTTTTAACGTAAATAATAATATTATAACCATAATTTTCCTACTTAAACGCTTTTAATAAAACACGTGATGTCTTATCATAATAAAATATAATAGTTACATCATAAGTTTCCGATGCATAATTAATATATCCATTTAAATAATACTCCGTTTTTTTTTTTTGCAAACAATATGTTATTAATGTATGATGATAAAAATCTAGGCAAAACATATTAAAAATGCTATTTATAGTGATAATATTATTGATAAACACTATATTTGTGTTAACCGTATTTATTTTATTATTTCTTGTGCCGAGAATACGAATTCATTTTAGTGTCTAAGAATAAGAATTTACAGTAAGTAGCACAAAAATGTTTTTATAAAAGATACATATTATTAATACCACTGTACTGCTCGTGA
Organism: Sitobion miscanthi; assembly: GCA_008086715.1. NCBI lineage: Eukaryota > Metazoa > Arthropoda > Insecta > Hemiptera > Aphididae > Sitobion > Sitobion miscanthi. The sequence goes on from CM017800.1 coordinate 16,636,720, forward strand.
CTCAAATCGATGACGCAAATTTGAATATAAACTAAACACAGCACGTAAACTAAATTGAAAACCAATTTATAAAAAACAAACTATCCGCCAAATAAATTTTAATAATCTAATGGAGGTAATAATAACAATATTTTATTTATAATATCGACACTTGTTGAAATACAAACTGATACATTTGACTAAACAGAAATATAAATATACCTCATGATTTTATAAAACCACGGCTGAATATTCCCATCTTATACATGCCTAGTATGGGCTGCTGTATCCTAAACAAAAATTAAAAATTACAATTACACTCAACAACAGTGGTGTAAATAGGATTTAATTACGTGGGAAGGTTTAGAAATTCAAATTTGAGATTCTCGACACTATAATTAATAATAATAATAATTTTACACACACACATAATTTTTTTTTTCGGGGGGGAGGACTATACCCCCTCCCCACCTCCATACGCCACTGTTCAACAATATAATATTTTTACAGACTGAATAAAACCATAAGTACTCTCCACTTCAGAATATGTCAAAAAAACTTCTAAACTCAGATTAAACCCCGCCTTCCTCGAGATATCTTTTTAGAAGATATTTAGGAAATGTTTAATGTTTTTATTGTGACCTAGTAAAATGATTTTATTAACTCGTTCTATTATCTGGTGTTCCATTACATACAATATCCTTTGTGATTGGAAATTATAAACTAAATCAAAGTGTATAATATCATATATTATGTTAAAAATAAATTAAGCGGTAAAAAAATAATCATAATAAAGTAACTTCATGATACGTGCTCAAATAAAATATATTGCACAGTTTCAACTAATTCCTCGTAAAATAATCCTTAATAATAATTAATATTATCACAACTATAGTTAAAATATTTAATAAACAAAGTCTATTTTTAAATTTTTACCCTAATTTAAATTCTAACATTATATTATACTTGTTAGATATAATATAATGAAGGCAGCTCTTTGCTACATAATATTTCACACAACATATCCAAACGTTGGATATATCTGTTGACTATTTTTATTGGACTTTAGGTCCGTTTAGACCAAAGAAAAATTTGATTCGTATTTGAAGAAACTCAACTAACAGGATAGATTCACTGTGTCAAACGTTCACAATAGCAAGAAGATAAGACTATAACTGATAACGACATAGTTGCAAACTATATTTTTGCTTCCAAAACCAAATACCAATGTCATAAATATAAATGTCAATTGCCAATAAGAAATAAAAAATATAGTGATGAGCATGCTTGGTAAAATAATCACCTTATATACTCCAGTATTTCATTATTTGGCACAATTTTATTTACTTGCAAAATTTGAATTAAAATGTATTCCGCACATAGTAATCATGCTCTCATATATATATATAGTTTCCACGACAATGGTCGCTACCGTTAAAATAACATTTGTCTCCCGTTTCATAATTTATTGTTTAAATATTGTTTACAGATTATTGTCTATACAGTTATTAAAATTATAACTCACCTTTGTCACATATAAGTTATAACTATGTCTTCGAATGGTACGTTGAACCCGTTTGTTTTGGAGGATGTCATCAGCACGAGACGAGCAAACTATTACGGCGCCGCGTCCGCCAATCGACTCAAAACATTATATTATTCCACGCCGAACATTGCAGTGACGCTCAAAATGGAAAACAAAGTGCCGTCCGATTTGAGTATTCAAATTACGGAGTCTAGAATCCGGCAGACCAAACTTCAATTTAGAGATGCCTCTGGTCGCTTGTATGGACTTGCCACATCGGAATACGGATGTGTTAAAACAACGGACCTTATTTAGTAACGGATTTGTTTTAAAATGTCTGTCTTATAAAAAATTGTCAATAAATATAATAGGAGTTAATGAATTATAATTTTAATAAATCGGTTGATTTTTCGATCTTATGAAAAAATGCAATAGTAAATTGATAACATATAATGTACATACAAATAAACATAATATTCTGCTGCGAATCTCACTAGATATTGCTGGTCGAGATGGCTATACATTAAAATATAATATAATTTACACTTGATATTGCTTCCACATCATATTACACAGGAGTTAAACAATTAGAATTTTTTTCCCGGGTAACGGAAAAGTTGAGATAAGTTTTTAACAGTTTTGCACTACTCTGCATACAGTTCAATTACTCGTCATATAAAAAAAAAAAATACCGTATAAGTAAATTTTCATATCCGTAATAAACTACAGCGTAAACAAATTTGAATTATTGTTTTAAAATTCGCATTTCATTGATTTATCAATACAATATTATTTAGTTTAAAAATGTTTTGATCCTGTTTATTCAAATGCGAATTAATTTATTTCGCATTTACCAAACAAATTGTTATACTTTGAAAAAAAATAATATCACTATTTGTACAAAATACTTACAGGTTAAATTGCGTAATTGAAAAAAATAAATCAACCTCATTAAACGTACAACAATTTGTTCATTTTATTTAAAATAAAATATAATTTTAAAAATGAATAGCGTTTGAACAAGAAGCAAGACTACTGATTACAGGAGTCGAAACCTTTTAAAATAAAATACAATAATTACTATAGTTTTTAACAGTATAGGAGGTACCTATATAAATTATATAAACCACTATGTCTATATAATTTCTGTCAATAATTAACCGAGTTGTACTAACCCATATAATAGCGAATTATTTCAAACAATTGTACTCCACTGATATATTCAACAATACCGTGTACAGACTGTATAGTGTGTATCTATTTCAAAATTACTTCTTTCTTCGTTTTTCGTGTGGTAAATGTGATATTCCTGGAAAACCCCATTCTTCTTATGAACCATTGCTTCGTTGTAGGTGGTATCGAGAAAATCGAGAAAGAAGAAGATTAAAATATTAAACACTTATTTCTTCATAAACTATTATTTAGTCTTACGCGTTCGCCGTTTTATCCAACGATCCAGTTATAGCCACCCGGCATACTATTCTATCACTTTTTGTACTCCACATCATTAGACAAACTACTCTACTAATTCACCAATTTTAAGGACTGCGTACACAATAATTTTTAATGTGGATCTCGTCGTGTTTGCAGATCACAGTGTGTGATCATGTGAAAATTACATAAATAATGTTGATTAAAATGACTGTCATTAATCCTGTGAATACATTGTAAATCTGTTACTGTTAACTATTTATTCTATTGTGAAATTACATAATACGCTGTTAAATATTAATATTGGGTACGTAATGATTTTTTAGTTATTACTATTTTATAAATATAAATAAATTGTCATTGGGTTATTAGGACCGTATTTCTTTATATAAATTAATTCATAACTTATTACGATACTTACCAATATTATTATTTCTCAGGACGTATACACTTATTACTTTTAGTGGTGGTTTCAACTAACGCAGGTGAACCATAATAATATTATGTATCATAGTGAACATACTTGTACACAATTTTGTATGGTTGAATATATCTGAAAAGACTCGTTTCAAACTATGTGTGATGAAGGTATTCTCCTGTGCTTAATTGTATTGCAATTTCTGTACGCCTTGGCACATCTTATAATCTAATAATTAATAAACGATTTATTATTTCAAAAATCATAATTTTACCGACGAAACCACTTTAGTTGAGTAAAATGATTAATACTTGTAATATTTTATAGAATTTCTGAAAAAATAAAATATGAATAAATAATTCTACATTTTTATGACACATAAGTATGACATGTTTTTTTTTGGTTTTACAACTCTTGTTTTTCGAGCATGGTATTATAGTATATTAGTGTCGTATAAACTAAATTTCCTTTAGAGTCCAATCCAATGTTTTCTCTGGTAAATAAGCGTTACAGACTCACGGATTGAACTAAATGTATTGCTATAATATAGGGGCTATAGGAACCTAAAGGCGGGTACACACTGGAGCATTTAGGTGTAATGTAACGCCGTAATGTAACAGAATTCGTGCTCGCTTGACTATTACAATGTTACAATGTTACACGACCAGTGTGTACGTTTAGGGTCGAGCGCTACTGTATATTGGCTGTTCGTCGGTCTATCCATCAGTTTTTAATCATTTGTCCTGGTGTAAAAAGTGTGAAATAATGTCTAATTTACAATTAGCCAGTGCATCTTTTATTCTAATTCATAGAATTTAAAAAATAAGAAAAAACAGAAAAAAAATGAAAGAAGATGGTGGCAAACTAATTTGTATAATTCAAGGGACATTTTTAGTGGGTCAGATTTATTAAATACCCTTCGGCAACAGGAAATGAGTGGACAGTTCAGAAATTTTATAAGGATGTCTTCTGTTGATTTTGAATACTTAATTAATTTGATCGGTCCAAAAATTTCAAAACAAGATAGGTACTAATTTTCGGAAAGCAATTCCAGTACAAGAGAGGTTGGTCGTCACATTACGGTTTTTGGCAACAGGTGAATCATACCAAAGTTTACAGTACCTTTTTAAAATTTCAAAACAAATTATTGGACAAATCATTCCAGAAGTATGTCAAGCAATTGTAGAAGAATTAAAAGAAAATATACAGGTAAACATTTTACAATATGATAATTTCTACTTTTATTTTAACACCTCTTAAAATAATATAGAACTAGAACATGTTATAAAATATTAAATATTAAAAAAAAGAATGTTCTGTTTAACCATAGGCATTATTAATAATAATACTGATCATAAATCATAAAGTTTATAATAATAATACAAACTTTTTGTACATTTGTTTTCATTCACTTAACTATTATTTAAAAAAAAAAAAAAATAATAAATGTTTGTATCATAAAATAGGTACTTCCTATGTTAAATAATTGTCAGTCTAGACACGGTGACTTATCCTTCATAAAAAAAAAAATAATAATAATATTGAATGAAATTAATTAAACATTTGTTAAATGTTAATATTAACTTTATAAGAAGATGCTGAGCTAAGAACATAAGCAGTAAGTTAAAGTTTAGGATTGTAAGTGGAAGGCGAAGGGCTATTGTGGTCAGGCGTGAGGTGGAAAACAAATCGAAAATGTTTGAATTCATATTATGCATATTATATATTTTATTATTATTATTCTATAATATATATGTATTAATATTTTAATTATTTATTTCAAAATATTTTCAGTCTAGTTGCCTAAGCATTCAGACTATTTGCTACACCAGTGACGGTGATAATTTTCATAATAATTAATAATATTCATAAATCATTATTCTGACCAAAACATTGTAGTAAGCAGGGAGTACTTTCCTGGGTACGATTTTGTCAGGAAGTGTGAAGGGGAGGGGTTATTGGGGGTTTAAAATTGTCCTGGCAATTCGCATCACGCTCAATAAATACCATATTGGCCGTACGCTACTGGCCCTTCCTATGAAATATAAATCAATGGCCCCGGTTTGGCCCAAAGTCTTGGCGCCACCACTGTTACACGGCACTGGTCGATTACCGTACACACTAGCAGTGAATTGTAATGTAACATTCCTTTGATGTTCGTCAAAATACCGACACTCGGGTGGATCAACGGCGTCGCGAGCCGAGCAAGCACGAATGATACAGTAACACCGTACACACTTGAGCATTACAGTTACATTACGGCGTTACATTACACCTAAATGCTCCAGTGTATACCCGCCTTAATATATTTATTTCACATTTCAAATTACGATAAGAATACCACCCGAAGATTATACCTTGGTAAGATAAGTAAACAATATGTTGTTGTTTGGGTACGATTTTAAGCTGCAAAGTGGTTGACCGAATAATGCAAATCCGAAACTACCTATACGTATAAACGATACCAATATCCGACTGAATACCTGTACTATTATAGGATTTCTGATTTAGAAATTCATAATTCGCAATTCACACATGCGAATTATAATTGCATTGGTGAACTATAGACCAGTCATGTGGATGGGCACACCATATTATTTATGAGGAATCCGTAGTAAAGTACAGTCGGATGTGATATGGACGAGTACCGAGCACCACCTCCACGTCACACGACTACAATTGTAATATAATTGTACTGTTATGTTTGACCTTGTGTTTTCATTCAATAAACAACTGTTTATTTCGACCGATGGAAATTGTCCAAGCCATTTAAATCACTCCACCGTACAACTTAGTTTTTGGATCGCTGGCAGAGCAGCACGCAACATGAGTGACAGGGTTTTCGTTCGTTTGACGCACAATTTCGCGTTGGACTGGGCAATCTCAACCGTCGCGAATCACACGATAATTAATATCACACGATAATATTGTACGAGACGAAAACCATTGCTCTCGATCACCGGAATTTTCCACTCCGGTCTCAAAATAAAATCTCTCTCCGTGTTTTATTAAAAACAGAAAAACGCACTTATACACGCAGAATGGACGGAAAGGATAACGCGGAATTCGTTATACTCAATTTGTTAATAAAAACGAATGAAAGAGTACGCGGGCAAACGCGTTTTACGAGACTTGCCTTGTTCTATTATTAGATACCGTATAATAACGTTTTCGTTTTTTTTTCAACTTTTAAGTTTTTGTTTTTCAAACACCGCTAGGCGTCGAACAATGTCGACATTTCGCTAAAGTAAAAGCACAACTGTTATTACAGAAATTCCGAGCAAAATGGTCCGAATCGGTTATAAGACCAACACAAGTCTAAGACTGATAATGCAGCTCGTCTGAAAAGTTAGTTAGAAAAGAGTTAAGACAACTTAATGTAAACAATGTACCGGGCGTAATTTTATTTAACTCGATAATATTATATTATTCATCATTTGATTAATTATTACGAATTTAGGCAAAGTAACTTAAAATTAAGAACTAAAAACCTTCACAGAGAGATATTGATTAGATTACCATGAAAATGACAAATTGAATTTGGTCGTAACCGAGTGAACGGTATGGCGTATGTATATATACCTCAATGCCTGTACCTATACCTATATACGCACAATATACATATAGCCGTGTCCCGTACATTATATTATTATATACAGCGAGGGTGCAGGTATAGGGTGAGTTCTCATATTAAAATTGGTGAAACATAAAAACAACCCTTTAGCGAAGTCATGCTTTGATGTGTGCAAAGGATAAAAAAGTAAAATAAAATAAAAAAAATCAAGAGATTCGCGAGAAAGCAATTTTCTATTCCTCCTTTTTTACTCTTATACTTTTTTTCTTTTTTTTTTTTTACACCTTTCCAGTAATTTATTTACATTATTTGCACGCCAAACTTTTTCCCTTTTCGAAAACTCATTTCATTACTCGGGTGTGTTTCATATTTTTTTTTTTTTTTTTTATACACGCACATCTACATACACACCAACTACTACCCTCCCGCGCATACACGTCCGACGCGCGCGCGAAATCTTCGCTGCTCCTCACCACGTTATGAATGTTTTAAGGGCTCGCTCACGTATATATATACATATATGTGCGTATACCTATACTGAAAGCGATAACGATGAATAACGGCGGTAAATGTTATTCGGAAAACGTGCGAAGGGCAAACTTCGCTGATGCAGTGTATACACCACGTGTATAATAATATATATATATATATATAAGTTGAAGGTTTTACACGTCGAATTATTAACGTCATGTCCCACAGCTCTCATGGGTGGGGTTAGTCGGGTGGGTTTGGTGGCGTTAGAGTAGTCCGCTCTCACTCTCTCTCTCTCTCTCTCTGTTATCACCATCGCCACGTGTAACAGGTGCGTTTCGATAATGTTATAGCAGGCGTGGTTCACGCGCGCGACAGAGAGACGTGATGCGTGTGCCTGCAGTGACTTCTTCTTCCTCCGTCCACTCACTCTTCCAAGCTCTCTCTCATGTGTCTCTCTTACTTTTTGTCATCCCATTTCACCCTCTCTCTCCCTCAACCAGAGCATATATTATATTTACACGTGTTCGTTTTATAATGCACAATATACACACGCGTCGCATCTCTCCTTAGCCCCCAGTCATTTTAGGTCCTTTTCAGTAACCTCTCCACAGTCTCCGTCTTACGTAAACTTTGAGTTTATAGTCGCACATACAACTACTGCCTACCATTCGAAATTCAGCTATTATTATACCGCGCGTGTGCGTTATTTAACTAAAACTTATTTAATAACGACTGTATTAATAACGATAATTATTGTCTCCGGCGTAAGTTAATGTGACTCGCACGGTCCCTCATGTACCAAGTGAACGTGTGCCGCCAGGCCCATTAAATTCCGCATGGGATTAACCTGGATACGTGTGAGGGTGCGCGCGTGCACAATGCGACTGGTGTGTGTGCGCGCGTGTGATTGCGAACTCGAACAATTCGTGTTTCCGGTGCCGCGAACAAAAGTCGACGAGGGCCAAGAATGACTATTTTTTGGTTTCACGATATTTTTCTCTAAACAGATCAATTTTTCTCGCACAATATAGGCGACTACGGTAATTAGTATATACTATAATCTGTATTCATATCGAGTCCGGTCGGCGGAAAAGCATGAAAAGTGACACTCAAGCGAGTACGAAAATAAATGTATAATGTAGATTATGCCATCGGAAGTTTCTCACGTCTTGTGCGACGATGAAAAATGGTGAAAAAGTAAACAAAATACAATTGTTGATAGACAGGTGAAGATGTTAATTTTGTTGTAGGCAACGAGTGTACAATATTTCTAGAACCGATTTGTTTTGGAACCTTTAATATTTAAGCCTTCTGACTTATCAACTATGTACCTCCAATGTATCAGATGTGCCAAGTTCAATACTACATGGAGATTGGGCTAAAATAACTTTGGACAACCAATGATAATATAATCGTTCTGGAATCTGGGGGTTTCAAAATTATTTTTTTATTCGGAGGCCAAATGAGAATTAAAACGCTTCATGGACCATGGTTCACATGGTTCAAAACATTTGTATATAACAAGTTATCTCATTTACTCCTGTACCTACCTAGTCATTAATAATGAACATATAAATATGAAGATAATAACATTTTTTAGTATCATATTATTTTTTTTAACTGAAAATGTTTTAATAGAGGTTATATTATGGGTTTTAATATAAATTAATACAAATAATTATAACTATAAGTTATCCATAAACTAATACTTTTAATTCTGAATTTGTTAATTGCATACGCTTAAAAATTAGACAGAGTTTTAATAATAAATCTGAAATAATTTTAAATTATCGTTTCAAGTTCAACGATTCTAGACTTTATTATTTTTTAATTTAATTTTCTACTATCTTAAAAATGCAGTCCATTCAGAAATAATAGATTTATAATTCTCATTTGAATTCGTTATAAGGTTAATGTGCCAAAAAAAAAAAAAAAAAAATACACAGTCTGATTAAAATAAACAAAACTAAAAAAAAAACGTTTATACAACTATAAACGAAGTCTAAAAACTAACAGAAAAAGTAAAATAAAAAGAAAATAGTAGTAATAATAATAATGACTTATCCAAATACTCGAGTACATCAGTGGCGCTATTAATGCTCAGAAAAAAAAAGAGTCTGCAAGAAAATAAGCATGGGGTGTACAAGAATGAGGGAAATAAAGAGAGAATTATTATGATCCAGAGTGACCCTTTAGAAACCTTTTTCGAGTCATCCATTGCGACTAGAAAAACGTTTTAGTTTTACGTATATGGAAATGTCAGGGCAACTGTATTAGTCAGTGCCCCCGGGGGGAGGAGAATAGGTCTGAAAAGGGCAGAATTACATTTAGCTCTATAGACTAGTGGCACATACTTTGGACTATAATATTTCCCGAAATTTTGTTACTGAATACCATTTGTCTTCCGCCAACTACTGTGCGTGGGTAAATATAATTGTATATACATTTATTATAATAGTATTATACTTACATAAATTGTATTGTTTTAATTTTATATTTTATATACCTATACTATTGAGGTGGATTTTGAATTTAAAGGATGGTTCTGCGGTTTTCCGAGGTCCCATGTGAAAACGGTATTATTTTAGTCATCGTTCATTAGGTAGTAATAATATATTTTGTAATCATGATCTCAAAGTACTAAATAAAAAAATATATATAATTAATTGGACAAAGATATTATTGTTTAAACCTTTTTTCCGTGCCTACATTTTTATTTAAGATTTAATCGAATACAGTTAATTTACAAAACTCAAATCACATATTTTAGCTACGTACAGCTTATCAACATTAAACGTAAACATATTAGTTATTAATTTTCACTAGTTTTTTAATAATATTTCATATGTTATTGGATAATTAATAATCTAGACTTGGCTATATGAAAGTGGTGATAGAAAAATGTCAGTGTTAAATATTTTATAAAATATAGACAGATAGACATTTATAATACAAATCGGTAATTCTAAGCATTTTTAGCTTCATCACATCAGGTTAGGTAGAATTTTAATTAAAGGACAACAACGTATTTTATATAAAAATATATTAATGGAATTTATAAAAATTAATTAACAATAAACATAATATTAATTTAAATGTCAGCAAATATGAAAAAATCCAGCTTATGACTACTAGGTATTCTCCATAGAAAAAAAAATAGTAACGTTATTATTTATTTTGTAATAAATCATACAAAATATTCAATATGAATTTTGTTTAGAAAAAAACAATTAGTTTGCAAATCTAAATTTGAAAGTTATTAATTGCAAAATACTTTGCATAACACACACACACATGAAATTATTTAAAACACTAATAACACAGCGGAATACTATCATCGTATTAATATTTATTATTGGATAGAGGCTGCAGGCGTGTAGTTTTACCTTTTTGAAGGGGCACGTAAAAGTGATTTATTTACAATGAAATAGACCTTAAACTCTAAAAATTATTTATTGCTTATGATACTACAAATATTAATATGAGTACTTACATATTATTTAAAGTCGTTTGCCTATTTACTATATCCTAATATTGTGTATTAGCCATTATTGTTTAAAAAAAAAATTTATGATCATAAACTTATTATCATACGTCATAATGATAGTGATATGGGTAATATCATAATGACGTTTAAAACCAATTGTAGTGATCAAGTACACCTTAAAACAGGGCAATTAATTTATATGGCGGACCATAAAAAAAAAAAAAAATTTCGAGGGCCAAAAAAATCTTAAACTTAATTTTATCATTAATGTATTTATTTTTGTATTATAAACACATTTTAAGACAAAGTATTTAATTATTTATACATTCATACTAATAATAACGAAATTGTATACTTAAGTTTAATGAAAAAAATGACATTTCTTTTCTTGAGCTAATTTCTTAAAATCTGATACTCTTGGAGAACACAACTGATGCGTAAAGTGTTTTCAAGGCGGTGGTCTGTTAATCTCGAACGGTATCGGTTTTTTAAAAACGCCATTTTTGAAAACGAGTTTCACGTACATAAGTGGAACCAGACATAGTAGCTAATTTTATGGCAAGCGTTTTACACAGTTATAATAATATTTATTAATTAATAAGTTTTAACACTGCGCACGCGACGGCCTACGAATACGAATAGTTATAATAATAATTTCTCGACGAACGACAAACGCACCGCGTCAACGATTAAATCGAACTAAATAATATTTGTGTTTCGGGAAGTGGGTTCGATTATGGTTTTTGTTATCGTGACTGTTATTATAAACATCGGTATACGATGAACGCTATCGTAATTTCCTGATAAATCATAAAAATAGATCGCCTCTGAATATTGTATTTTACACACACACACACAGGTGACTGTGGCACGTTCAACAACAACACAGAATAAAGATAATCATAAACCGTTATTATTGCCTCGGCGCCTAATGAAGCCGATTTCAATATTAGTTTAATTTCTGTTACGAACGGAGGGGTGGGGGGGAGTGATACATAGGATATAATATAGGAAAATTAAGACAATTTTTGACGGTCCAGTTATTTCCTTCCGCCTATTGCCGACCCCTGGCCTTAAAATATTGAATCGAATAAAATATGTCGTTATAAACTGGGGGATCTATTACGTAACAACAGTTATTGTCAAACTCGAAATTTCGCAATAGCTGCGGTAAATTATTGAACGATACAGCGTAGACTGTAAATTATATCTAATATATATTTTGTAGTACCTATACTGTATAGCTGTATACAATAGCCGAACTAAAGAATATAACCGTGTGGTTATTCCATTTTGTAATTTGAAATCGCCAATTGGATGGAATCAAATCATGTACTCACGCAAGCCATTTGATTTCGGTCATTCGTGTAACTTAACCAATTGTTAGCTCTCGAACATTATCGTAATTTCTATTTCTTGCGCAAACAATTCATCACGATTGACAGTTCCCAAAGCATTTTATTCTATGTCTGCAAAATATATATATTTACAGCTGTTGTGTTCCAGTCCAAATTGATTATTATAGGTCTTCGAGTATTCTAATAATAATAGTATACTTGAAATATATATAAACATCGACTCTAATATGCGTTTATAATGTTTATATTATATATACTTTTTGTAAGTGTTGCCGGGAACTGACAGTTTTTTTTTTTTTGTCATTAGACGTACTAATGTGGTAAGACATCTGAAAACCAATTTATAACCATCATTAAGTACACTCTCGATTTTGACTTTCTAAATATTTCTGCTATCGATACTATACCCTGCTATGTTCTTTAAGTTCAAACGCTAATTTGTATACGATTAAAAAATAAAGAAATAAATACAGCATACAGGTACCTATACGATTTAGGAGATTTCAATTTCAGGTAGGTCCATACCTCTGTTTTCGGACTTATTGATGTTTAATTATGTTTAGGTGATTTATCAATTCCATCAAAACCTTCTGTTAAAAAAAAAAGGAGTTTAACAACTCCAACGAATATTATTCATATTATCTGTCTACCAATCCTGCAAATCTTCAATTTATAAAAATGATAGAATTGTAAAAACCACTCATTAGTTTTAAAATGTGTTAATATTTTACTGAGTTGTTTGAAAAAAAATAGTTCATAACACAGGTCATAATGTTACATAATATATGAATGTATAATATTATGTATAAAATACAGAATTTACTATATAATTAATTCAAAATCCCGATATTATTATTTATTTGACTTATGATAAGTGGTAGGTACGTTATGAAATGAATTTGTAGTATAAAAAATATCTAAAATTTATTTAAAAATATATTAATATAAACATATTACACACACTCGTGTATAATTCAAAATACTGATTTACATGATAGTGGTAAGTGCCTTGTACAATTAACTAAACGCCGACACTTTGGAAGCTTATAATTATTTTAAATATTAAATATTTGTGTACATATTACATTATATTCAATTTAAGACTCGGTGGAATCGATTTATGCCCGATCGGTTACACCACAAGTTTTGGATTGTTAGTTAGCTGTGCGCATACGTGAATGCGTTAAAGCACATTAACATAGTACACATGTTTGAATCGGTTAATAACAAACATTACCGCAGATAATTTACTTCTGAGTGCCGACATGAATGCACAGAACTGTATCGATACTAAATTAAATATATGAATTATTGAAATTATTGAAATTAGCCCATACCGCCAATATACCTAAATTAATCATCACAATGAGATACCTTTAACACTAACCCAGATGTGGTATGTAAAATTTATGTTACCATTTCGTTGCTTGAAATTTCAGACTATGACAATATTATGACATACTGTATGTCAGTTATTTCAAATTATGCGTTTGGAATTTTATTCATGAATGATACTATTATTTTTTTTTAAATTTCAGTAGAATTCTGCAATATAACTTCATGTGCCTAAATATTAAAATATCGAACTCAGCGTATACAATTTTACTTTGAAAGAAGTAAAACATCTCTAAAAACTAATAATAGTATAAAATATTATACCAAATTTATTTATATTATTTTATTATTCAACTCTCCAGCTATCACGGTGATAACTGCAAAAAATCTCCTAATCTTAGAAAAAATAAAGTGTGTTTTAATCAACCCCTTAACCAACGACTGAGGTAAAATAATTGTATGTAAAACAAAAACAAAAATTATTAAATAATGGTGGTCATATTCTTCAGATCTCAGTGGAGAACGGATTTGAGTTGTTATTATCTAAGACCTCAGCTCTAGGTGATTGTTAAATTGTAGTTTCAGCTTTTCGTAGTGACGGCCATCGACTCTGCAGTATGCCATAAAACAAATTATTATTGTGTTTTATGATTTGGCCCCCAGCACAGTCAATTTTAATTTTTTCCCAATGCAAACAATATTTTTTTAATATTTCAATAGATGCAAAAAAACAGTTTTACCATACTATATGCGTTTTATAAATTGTAAAAGCATAATTCAATTTTCCTGGTACAAATATTTTAAGAAGGACATCGACCTTGATAAAATAAAAATGTGAAATATCTAAAAAAAAAACATAATATAAGTATGTCTCAAAAATATGATTTTTTTAAAATTTAAAATAAGACATTCTTTGCTTATATGATATATTGCTATCTAAATCTATGGATTGTATTGATCTTGTAAGCTTAGTTTAAAGCTTAATTATTTATAACATTATAGACTTAATACCAATATAGTTATGATGTATCATATATTAAAGTAACTGTGCAACTAATACTGATAGGTAAGTATAGGTAGTACTAATTAAGACAGGAAAATATAAGAAAATTAATTTACATGAACATGTGGACAGCCGTGCAGTATGCCAGTTATTTTTAGACCTTAGTAGTTGTGGTCATATGTATTGATTAATGTGAAGTGAAACTGTCGATTTCAGTAGTTATAACTATGGAAACTTTCATCTGTGGTACTTATTTGATCTTGAATTATTTTGATTTGGAGGTATTGCGTGATGTGTAATTTTATTTCGTATGAACTGCGGTAAATTATTGTTAATTATTTTGATTTTTAAGTGTGTGGTTGATACGTACAATTCTACATAATAAGGATTACCCCAAATGAGTATTGAATGTCATATTTTCTCATATATTAGTTGTGATAATTGTTATGTATAGTATTATAGTTTTATTTGGTATACGAAATACCCCGTCGTTTGTTTTAATTTGATTGATAAAGACATTATAAGTAAATGGTCACTATAGGTAGGTTTTTTATCTAAATAATGTAACTTTGAAGTCTGAGATAATGAGACATTTGACTGACAGTCATCAAGGTATGAAATAGCCATCCGACAATCCAGCAGGGTCAAGCTAAGTACAGAAAGAAAATAGCTCCTTAAAATGCACACATAGGCAAAACTCACGTGAAAACTGCCGGACTACAAATGGAAATTTTACGTAGAAGTGCATGTTGTATTATTTCAAATTATTTTTAATAATATCAACAGAGTTCTAGCGAATTTAACTAGAGATTATTATAGCGTATTTTCAACATTTTATTAGATAATATTCCCCGCTGCCCGCATTACAATGCACTATCCGACACAATGATCGGCGGAGGGGCGGCGGAGGGGTAGACCACATAAAATTGTGATAGTATACCGATATTTCACTCGCGTGTCACCATAGGTATTTTAGATATTATATTATTTAATATCTATGATGTCGCCACAGTGTTTGTCCCCACCACGTCATTTTCCGACATACATTCCCTCTCAATCTCGATATCATACTATTATTAAAAACCACCTATTTCTTGTCACGTACCATAGGCGCAATTTGGACAGTTGATTTGGGGGGGCTAAATTTATAAAATCGATACGGACCGTCATAATTTTTTTTATTAGATGGATTTAAATATATTTAAAAACTTAGGGGGGCTTAAATAAAACTAGGAGGGGCTAAGCTCCCCTAGACCCCCTTCCGAATTGCGCCTATGTCACGTTCTCGATATACCATGGTACATAAGTGTCATTAAGAGAAGCTCTGAGGTAGTTAATAATATTAATAGTATTCTATCTTAAAGCATGCGTAATTACTTATTTCTAGTCACGTAACAATGGCTATTAGTTTATTGACTATAATTACAATAAACAATATGGTATCGACAAAACATTAGTGATAACCCAACAAAAACACTCCACAAAACTCCGATTACAAAAAAAAATGGCTCTAAAAGTTCTGATATCATTTTATGGCTAAGTCTTTGAACTTAAGTTAAACTATTTAGCAGACTATTTTAACATAAATTATTATATCTATAGTTCAAAAACTTAGCTATAAAATGAAATCACAGCTTTAATTTTTTTTTTTTTTTATTATTATTTATTTTTACACGGAGTTTGGTCGAATGTTTTTGTTAGGATTGCATTTTTGTGGTAGTGGCCGGTGTGCCAAATCTCATAAAAATAAATAAAATGTCATCAAAATTAATAACAATAAAATAACTGTTTAAATATTAAACATAGTTTTTAAATTCTAAATAAATCTTATCATAATATACAACTAATTGTACAACAAGAAAAATGTCAATAATACGTACATACGTAAAAAAAACACAACAACAAAAAGTGGGCAAGTAGACAAACGCTCTGCTGTACTAACTATTGTAGGTCATCATCGAGTTGTTCACTGTAATAGATGTGTTAAATTTGAGTTCGATGATAAATCATTTCATACCAAAAATAATTTTGAGAGGAAACGGTTCGTCAGCCTATATAACTATGTACATTTTTACTTATAACAATTTATTTTATTATTAATTATGCGCTATGTTGAATATATTATGGCTGAAAAGTGAAAATATTGCAATATTACAGTATATATTATAAAAACATTTTACATACATTTTCATTTTAAATATTACGATTTACTTATCGTAGGATGGTGTGAACAGGGTCGTGGCACACATTTATATTTAGACGCATGCGAAGACGTGCATGAAGGTTGATATGTATATGTGTGCTTTATGAAGGAAAAGAAACATAATACATTAATATGTGCTTGCGAGTGAAGCGAACTTTTTTTTTTAAGTTACCCTTTTGGGCTGGTCAAAACTTTTGCCCCACTCTATTAAAAACTGAAATTATGCCACTGGGTTACACTTGACTTTCTAATAATTTGTATAAGCAAACTATATGAGGAATATAATAGCATTATATATTCAATCTTGATACTTTTCATTCGAACCCTGAGAGAATAACAATCAATAAAAAAATACTCAAAATACAATGCTTTGTTTTTATTAAAAAACAATGTAATACTCATGTTATAATTTCAAAAACCTCTTTCCTCTCAAAATCAACTTAAATTGTGTGAATTTACAAAATATTATAATATAAAATGTCACACTCGCAATATTATTTACTTTTTACGTTTTACACGCAAACTGTGTTTCTCTCATCGTGCAGCGTCGAACTCGCAGTTGAAATGTAATAATATTTTCTACAACAAAATGTAAAACACATTTTTTTCTCTATATTATAATATGATTAACATATTATATATGTAAAGTAAATAAATGTTTGTTATTTTAAATTATTTGTCTTACTCAAGAGCATTTATATGACGGCGTTAGTATGACGGCAAGAAAAGGCACAGCATGTTCAATACAGGAATCCAGGTATAGGTCTATATAATTTTATACTATAACAAATATTATTGTTACAAAACATAAAATTGAAAAATTAAACATAAAAACATAATATGTAATAATGTTCCCTTTGATATGTAGGTTAATCATATCACTTTAGTAATATTTTATATTGAGATAAACTAAATAGCTTCAAAGTGATCGAATTCAATTCAATATAGTTACAATTTAATTTAATATTTTAAGTTTATTATTAGTAAATAAATCCTTAATATACATGAGAAATTTTATTTATATTTATACGTCCTCCCTTTTTAAAAGCTTCGCTAATGAAAGACAGCTCTATTGTGTAATAATTGACAGTCGACATTACTCTCTTCACATATGCTAATTAAACATATTGTGTATTATCTATGAGTTTTGAACAATAACTATAAAAAATTAAGTTAAATATGTATATATTGTGTATAATATTTTTACAGGAAGTTGTTTATTTTGTTGAAACAAATCCAAAAAGTGGGTCACTGTAATGGACGGTGTTATATTTGAATTCAATCATATAATATCATTGTATACGTGAAACGATCCTGAAGATGGCCAGGCAGCATAATGATATTAACTATTAAATATATTTGATGATGTTATTATAAATAATGTAATATATATTTAACCTATTTATTATACGAACTTTGTTATACATTTTGGCAAAAATAAAATTTGTATTTTCATATGTGATTTTACAAATTAAACGTATACATATTGGTATACGTTGGATTTATTCTATAACCATTTAGGAACCAAAAATAATTAATCTATAAAAATGGCATTGGTATAAATATATGAGAACATTTTGAAAACTGTCTAAGATTATAATCAATAATAAATAATCACAATTTTACAAAGAGTAGCTCAAAACCTTTCAGTATATCCAATTTAATTTAATAATATTTTATATATATATTATTATACTAGTATTAAAAAATAATTTTAGTTTGGTTCATTAAATTTTATGTTGAAATAGTTTTACGTTAATCATAAATTGATCCCTATATGTATTTAAATACATAATAATTATAGTTGATACCTACACATTACGTACATAAATAGGTTCGAGGACGACTCGGTTAGCTTCTATGTTACCTATCTGCTTATTCGAGGAAATATTATTGTACATTTTAAGAATCATTATAAAATATTTTTTTATAAATAGATTTTAAAATAGAAAAATATTTGTCATTGGAATGCAACGGTAAACAAAAAAGGTATTTAGTGTTCTGGAATAAAAATAAAATAAAATAGTGTCTTAAAAGTATTTGAATACGTAATAATAAGACTTATAGTTATAAGAAACATATATTATATGGAAAAATAAAAAAAATAGTTATTACATTTTTGAAAAAGTATATTATGCGAATAATATAAATAATAGTGAAAAAAAATATTATTAGCTTCATTTATTAAAAGTAAATATATATACAATTCAAATTTTAAATGAAAACAAAAAATATTGAGGTAGATTGGCTATTCTAGGAATACATAATAATATGTATAATATTATTATCAAATTCGAGGAAAACAAACGCGAAATACGATTTTTTTATTTGTGTCATTAATATGCCACTTTATATGATTTAATGGTTTATACTGAAATACATAACTAAATACTAGCTAAATTACTAAGCTAAATGTAAATTTGAAAATATTTATATATTTTGTTTTTCTTAAAAATGTTAATTGAAAAACTCGATTTAACAAATAAGGCGACCGTTGCTAGATTTAATATGGCTTCGTTCGTATTTATTCGTAACGGAAGACATTCGATTTGGATATTTAAGTATTCAACAGAATTTAACATCATTCCAGCGCGAAAGTATACGCAGTAGATACAAATACAAAACCATTCATTGTTATAATATATTATCATAATTTATTATTGATATTAATCAAATTATAAGACTTAGTGATAATTGGGTGCATGCGCCCGCTTGTGTAAATAAATACACGAATCATACCTGTATTGGATCTATTTAGAATATATAGGTACATTGTTGAAAACCAATCAAATAGATTTTATGTTAATATCGATGAATATTTGACGTGGGCTCTTAATCGTACGGAAACTATTCGATTATTATTATTTGCCACGCACGGAAGAAATATGAAAAATAATGTGAAAAAATAAAACATTTAACAATTAAAACATGAAATCGATATAACGATTCGTATTATGCGGCTGTACTAATAATAGCGATCCGTATAATTATAATATTGTCATCCATCACAAACCACTTCACGTGTAGATTTTGTTTAAGATTTTGTACAATAGTAATTTGTTAAGTCTGTATGGCCAATAGGTTTGTGAATCGGAAATATATTATAACCTGCGATATGTAGTTAACGTTGTATGTAAATCATCTGAGTAACGTTAACATTACAAATGTAGGCGATTAGATTTGATTCTTTGCAGATTGACCACAGTACGAAACAAAAGAATTGACAATACTCGTGATCAGGTGCAACTAGGGTTAAAATACTGGGACGAGGGAATAACTTATAGGTGGCTTACATCTAAATCGATGACGGATATTTTTTTTTGGGGGGGAGGAGAGCTAAATCTTAGGGGGGCTATATAAATATAATATTAAAAAATCATAAGATAATACAACAAACTGTAGAATCGTAGTAAAATCTAGTTTTCATTTTATAGGAATTTAAATTTGTATGGATTTATCAAAATTCTTGTATATTTTTATTTTAAAAATCAAATTTACAAATCATGGTTTCTTAAACTCAAATAAACCGTCAAATGAAAAATTAATTAGTTTAATGATTTCAATATATATTATTATGTTTGACGGACGTAAACAAACTAAGTTTTTAAAACTTTGTTTATTACAACCGTTTTTTTTTTTGTTGTTCAGTTACAGAATACAGAATTAATTATTGCCTTATATCACTTCAAGCTACCGCTGAACGTCATAAACGCTAGGAACAACAAAACGCCCTCCCTTCACAACAATAAAAACAACCACGGAAGTTGAACGGAACTTCAAACGGTGTCGATAAAACTTAATATTGACAATATAACGATATATATTTTATATTTGCGTTTGGCCCGTTAAAAATGAACAAAAATGAGTACGGTAAACGCAAAAGTGTAAAACTGAAATATTTCCTACCTAACATAAAAAGGGCGTAATAAATAAAAAAAACAACCTTGGTCCGCAATAATTTATTTTCAATCTGTTGAGTTATTATTGAAAATGTTTATTGGTACTCGTGTTACGTCTAATTAGATATTATTTTTCTGTATTTAAATTATTATAGCCAGAATATTAATACCGCAGGTGTACGACGTCCGAACAGTAATATAATATTATCTAATTCTAGCTGTAATATACTCGAATCGGTGAAAACTAAACCATCTATCCGTCTCTCTCTTTCTCTATGCATAGTATATTGTTGCGTGTACATCGAATAAAAATGTCAGGGAACAATGTAGATTGATAACAGCTTTGTGTGATTGGTGGGTTATAAATGATTAATATTTCATATTTATACAATAGATATATATCTATACTTTTTAGTGACACGGGTACGTGCAGACTACATCACTCCGTTAATCGTCAACCGTGTTATATTTTATATACTATAATATACATTATTTCCGATCAGGGAGTATACTATTTCGTACGTCGTATGAACGCATTTCGGTAAAACTATGGAGTTGTTTTGGCACTTTATCGGAGTGCGGACAATCATAACGTACGGACATCATTCATACGGAGTACAGAACAGACTATCCGAGGACGATGGTATAATTCGTTAGCACGAAAAATGACGAATGAAAATCGTTATTGAATAGTGTACAGCACCTCAATCCTAAAGGTCATCACATATCATAGTTGTACCAAATATTTTGTCGTACAGTGTTCTCAAAAGACATCTATAATTTAACGTCGACATTTATCATTCCACATCTAATGCATTTTGTGTAGAACAGCAACAGCATCGATGATATTGTATATTCATTTTAACGTTTTAAAAAAAAAATCAAGAACAAATATTACGGTATCGATGAATAGCAATTTGTGAATCGTTATAATAATATTATAATTGCATTGCGCTTTTGCTTTATGCGTGGATTCTGTTTTGAACATTGATCACGAGTAGCTTATTAATTAAAATAATTAATCTATTATTGGGAAGTCAATCATAAATAATACCATTAATTAAATTCAATATACTCACTGTAGTGATCATTATGGAGTGGGATACCAAATATTTAAAATCAAAGGCAAATATTAAAACTACATATGATAATATCGTATACAATACATTTAAAACAATTACTGATAGGTAGATTGTAGTTTGAAATTTAAATTGTAAAGTCAGCATTATCCTCTTTCTATACAGTTGTCACTTCATATAGATCGAATCAATTTAATACTGCAAGTATAATAATGAATAACCAATACAGATGAAATTCATTATTACAAATGTTTTATCATATATCAAACATATTGTATCGACATTTTATCATAATGATATCAACAAATTCATAATACTACTTGTACAATATTTAAAAAAAATGCTAATAGGTACAATTAAAAAAAAAAAATAATACAATTCAAGAACGCACATTTACAACACACAATAAACCCACAATGTAATTTAAAATATTTTATATTTGTTTAAAACTTGGTGACAGCTGCATGATTGTATACTATTTGTTGCAAATCATAGTTTTATCGAATTGTTGAGCGGTCTTATATTGGAGATTACTGTGAAATACTTAAAACGTCAAAAAATGAACAAACGTTGTACCCACGACGTGACGTATTAAGACGATTACAAAATATATAATATATAATAATATAATACGCATTATTATACATGATTAATGCATATAGGCACTTTATCTGTCAATGCAATTAAACTAATAGGAACCGATGAGTCTTTTTTGTTTTTTGACTTACCAGATTATGCGCGACGTTGTTTACGAAAATTTTCATTCTAAACAATAACAATAATATTTTTTACATTATAGTACGGAAGTTTTAATAAAAATACGTAAATAAAAATCCCTACATCATAATAACCATATTTCCTGTGT
Source organism: Sitobion miscanthi (assembly GCA_008086715.1). Classification (NCBI taxonomy): domain Eukaryota; kingdom Metazoa; phylum Arthropoda; class Insecta; order Hemiptera; family Aphididae; genus Sitobion; species Sitobion miscanthi. The sequence continues at coordinate 16,659,350 of CM017800.1, forward strand.
CTCAACTTTGCCTATAGATCTGCATAGTACCAATTAAGTATTACCTAACTATATGTAGGTATAAGACCATGTGTTTACATGAACGTTGCCTTTAATATTATATTATTATGTCTGTCGGTAACATTATGTATACACTCGGTTTAGTGTTATTAGAAAGGTCACTTATTAAACAGCAATCCTTCTTAGCGGTTGTTTGACATACATTAAAGTTTCAAACTATAGAGAACTATTTGACTTTTTTTTTATTAAAAATAAGTAAGATTATACTACCCTACCTACTTACTTGATGCATTGCATTTTAATACTATAACGAAAACTATATAAATAACCTTTTTTTTTTTTATAATAGCTTAAGGTATTTTGATATTTATTTTTCCGTTAAAAATACTATGATATAAAACAATAAAAATAACTTAACAACATGTAACAAAAAATAGTTTGAAAATTGTATTTGTAAACTAATAAGTTACAAATTTTAAAATATACACTTATATATCATTACCTAAATTCTGCCATAACACACATTGTCAATTATATTATACCTAATAAATATTATATTTATTTTAAAATAATAAAGTATTTAATATGTTTACCATCTAAATTAAAATTCAGAACTAGCTATAATATTCTAGTTTGATTCGTATATTGGAAGTATACGTACATTGTATAAAAACGAATAAAGACGTGGATACAGTTGTAAATGTTTTATATAGGTAAGTACGAACTCGACACAGTATTCAAATTTTGATTAAATTATCAAAATTTTTTTATAATCCACAAAAATGATATTTATAATATGCAATTTTATTATATATACCACTGCGTACGTTCAAACAACTGTTTTTCACCTTTTACAGCCTCTCTAAATTATTATTATTAAATTATTTTTGGACAGAACGTTAGTAAATTGTTTAATGTTTTTATATGTTTATATATATATATATATTTTCTAGTTCACAGACAGTTAAATAACACAGCACTTTACTGTCGGGAGAGAGTAAGCTCAAAGGTGTAGTACTTGGTTGACAACATTTTTATTTGGGTAATCGTTTTAGTTTTCTGCCAAGATAATTTTGAGAAAATTGCTGTTTCATTCCCTATTAATTATTAAAGATTCGGGTAGAAAAAAACTTACTCATTTATACAGACAACTGAAACTTGGTAATTATTATAACACAGCACCATGCATATAGCCGGGTTCGAACCTACAAAGGTCCGCATTGGAACGGTCACTTTAGTCCACTATAGGCCACTCCGTTCCCCACCTATGACAGTTATATATTATATATTATGCAATTTAAACTAACTTTGAGTAATTAAATTTCCTGTTCAAAGGCACGTCAATATTCTGGAGATATTTACCTAATTGATTTATTAATATACGTAAGTTTACTACAACGTGTATGGTATAAATTGATTTGAATGCGATCGGTAGGAGTAGCGGGTTTTTATTCATATATAATTAACGTTTATAATTAACGAAGGTTCAGGAAAAAAAAATCTCTCGAGAACAGTCATAAAATACACGTAAACATCAATATCAATTTATTCCAATATTTGAGTATTTGAAATTTAAATTAATACAACAAAATTTCTATAAATTAAATTAGGTTTTTTACAGCATTATAGTCGAGGCCATAGAGTTAAAAATGTTTAATTTTTAAAATTTAAACGACAACCATAGAGTTAAAAAAAAAAACGATTTTTACCGGAATTTGTTAACCTTAAAGTTTACCATATTTTTTTAACTAACGCAATACTTAAATATAAACTGGAGATTTCCATTTGAAAATCAAAAGTTTACATAGCTTTAACAAACATATGGGGACCCCCTCATAATAACTATTATAAAACCACGTAAGCACAATATGAAACTCAAAAAACTTTCAAACAAATTAAAATTAATATTAATTTTAATTCCGAGATTGTTCATTAATCTTTATAATTATTTAAGCAAAGAACGATTCATAAAGGCGTCTTCAATTCGGTATTTATCTTAACACTTTGATGCCAATTATATCATTAAGTTTAAAAATTAAATAAGAATATAAAGTTAGGTGGTTATTTATTTTATTCTTATTTAAGAAATTATTAGGTGCAAATTAGGTACCTTCCTATTTATTTTACGGTTGCTACTATCTAATATACGTTGTCATAAGTAATTTTCCACATTTTCTAGAAAAGTATAGAATTTTTTTTTGAATAGTTAATTTTAAATTGTAATATCATAGTTTATATAAAATATTAATAAAAAAAAGTATTTTATTTTACGATAAGATATTAGAAATCCATATTTTGGTACCTCGTGCTCCAATAAAAAGTAGATAAAGGTTTATATTGTTCTCGATAATATTATAATAACTTATAGGATAATTTTAATTATTTATTTATTATATAATATGGCATTAATACTTTTCACCTGTTATCAACAAAATAATATAGTTAATTTATGAATCGTTGCTAGATGGCTTCAAACATATGAGTATGTGTAACTCTATAAAATTAAATATATTTATTAAGTCATTACCATCTGTTTTACTGATTGGTTTTTAAAAATTATTTAATTTAACAGTATAATACTGTAATACATATTTTGTTGTTACACATAAATTGTTTAAATTCAATATCTTAAACAAACGATGTTTGTATAATTTGAAGTACCTATACATGAAACTAGTTGAAAATTGAATTTTATCTTGACAAGAAACATAATTAAATGTATACCTATACATAATACATATATTATGTATTATTTACATATTATGCAGATAATAAACCTCCTCAAAAGCTTTGAGTTTGTACGTGTCAGTCTACATTCTTACTGAATACTACGAATAATCGTAATACAAATATATGTCTTAAATATTTTGAAAATAGACAATATTGAACATAGAACTATAGTTTAAAGATTGATTAAAAATCAAAACATAACTACCTTAAGTGGAGAAATAAATATTTGAATCCGTTTTAAAAAAATTAGAACAAATATTAAATAATTTAGATTCATAATAAATTCATACCTAATATTATTATTCATAATCCTACCACATTTAGTTATTTGATTTTCTATTACAGTACTAGGTACCTACCAATGGTCATTACAACATACCATTGCACTTGTATTTTATCAAAATAAATAATTTGTTATCATCACTTCAGTAAATGCATTTACGAACGCTAAGTAGCTGCTTTTAATTTTTTAACAATAGAAAACATAACATAGTTCAAGTTAAAAAATGTTATTGAAATACCCATAGAATAATAAAACACACAATACAATGAACAATACTCTCGATGGTTTTTTTTAAGTATTTTATTTGGTTTTGAGAGGATAATATTATCCACTTGTATAAAAGCGATTGGGCTTATTGTCTATTTTTAAATGAATTATTCGGTTGGTATTAATATTTTAATCAAACAATATAAAACTAATTGTGTCTGTTATTTGTGAATAAGAAAAATTTACATCACGTGAAGCTCGAATGTAATCCTAACGTAACGTCAATAATCGATTGGCTGGAATTTAAAAACGCCAATCATCCGTAAACACTAAACATAAACATTAAACATCATATAATATTTCAATTAAAAATTAAAAGTTCATTCTACATACCAGCTCGCGGGCACAGATCCTGAGCAAAAATCTGGGGGGGGGGAGGCTTTTACTACACAAACGCGATTACAATATACAATTTATTCTTAATTTAAAACTTTTTCCCAATATTAGTATAACCTTAATGCAATAAATCAGTTAATGATTATATTATTATAATATTATATATTTATGAATATATTATTATATATTATTATCAACAAAATCCAAACGTTTTTTTTCATATTGTCACTTTTTCCAAAACGGTCAATGTTCATGTAAATTCCCCTATGAAAATTGGATAAATAATATGTCTGGGAGGCTGGATCACTAGATCCCCCCTGGATCGGTACCTGGCAGCTTGTACTGGTTTAATGTGACAAATCAGAAATTATGTGTGCCCGACTTGGGTTTAATATTTTCCAAATATCCAATACATATTTCAATTATCTAACTGGTTTCAATTGACAATGTTTTATTTGGAAAAACCAAATACATTTTCACCGATTTTTCTCGCATGAAGATGAGTCGGCGGTGTGCTCGTACAATGCGAGCATGAGCTGCAAACGCAAATGTGACGATAACAATAATAATATTACCCGCATTGTAATGATGACGATGACGCAATAAAAATGCGCGTATGCGTGCTCCGATGGATCGCCTGTTTCAGTGGTTTATGTCGTACTCTCCCCGAAGACATGTGTAGACGATCACGTCGGAAGTACACGGAAAAAAAAACTGAAAATAATAATAATATGTCGAAATAGCGACCGGCGGATAAATGTCGAGACGCAATGCGGTCGGATATCGAATGGATCTCATCGCGTGTCAAGCTGCGAGAGGAGGAACAGCGCAGTAGGTATATAATAATATTATAGGTACCTATTTCGGCAACGATGTGTGTAAAAAATAATAATAAGCGGAAATAAAAATGTTGCTCCCACCCGTGGCATGTACGGCGGTGAGTGACGGGGGGGGGGGGTGGTGGTAGAAAACCGTAAAAAATCGCGCGAGCGGGAGGGCGCCGGGGCCGAGTACCACGCGATACGCACCCCCCCCCCCCCCAAAGGTTCGGTGGCACACGCGAGTCGGGTTCTCTCCGCGAAATTTTAACCGGCGTAAAACGTCACGCTGATTTCCCACGAGATCTCTTATGCGCCGCCGCCCTATCCCCCGGTGTAAACACGTATCGTACTCCGCTGTATACCGCCGTGGACCGCGATACATACCTGGTTAGTAGGCGAGCACGTGCATGCAAAATGCCGAGAGGTTTGACACTGCTGGCGAACTTTCGTCGCCGTTATGCGATATTGCGTGTGATTTCTGGCCGCAACATTACGCGGTTTATCGAAAATAACACGATACGATATACGGTCTGTGGACGACGATTGGTACGCGAATATTATGTACGACTTGCGAACAACGATGACTAACACGTGTTAAAAAGTCATGGGAATCAGATCGTATATATTATAGCTATGGCTGACGTTATGATAAAGTATAAATATATGCGTGCGCTTGTGTGTGTATGTGTGTGTGTGTGTGATCGTAGAGTTGTATGTTGTTCGACTTCTAAAAGACCGACAACTATAACGAATTCACCGCCAGAAACCGCTCTCAGCGTCGAGTATTGGAGCATTTTTTTTTTCACTTGAAAACGCAATGACAGACACAAAAAAAAATTCCTAATTGTAAAATCAATACAATCATCGCTCCGCTCAGAATCTAAAATATGTAATTATTATCATTGACAATCGTATTTCGTATAAAATAATTTAAATATCAACAATAATTTGTCTGATAACGAAAATGTATTTAAAACAATCTCACCATGCATCGTGTATATAAATAACACCAAATTTTTCAAGTCTCTCTAGCAACATTGTTCGACGTGCGACAATACGAAAAGTTATCCACAATAATGGTGATATTACACCATTATGGTAGACTACTTTTTGCTTTATATTTTATACATGCCATTTTCGAGAGAGCCTGAAAAAATGGGGAAGTATTGTGGGGAGTACCGAAATCTATGATTATTTAAATATAATACAATATTATTAGAGCCTCTCTCCCTATAGTTGCGCTCATATAGCGTCATCAAAAAGTTAGTTACAATTTACTTAGTAAAATCTAAAGTGTGGCAATCGTTAGAAAATTTGAAGATTAGAATAGTTTTAAAATAATAATTTTTGAATGATACTATTGTCTAACGCGAAGAAATTATGGCGTTTTACGTTTTCCCTACAATTACATTACTTCACGGTTATCTACTCGATAACCGCGCATTACTTATGCTGTTATATACTGTTCTAACTCATTCAATAGACAATATTTTACAAAAACTTAGTCACGATATACGATGTACCTCAACAATTTTCTACCATCCAATGCTCCAATTTTGATATTTAGTTTTCAAACCTATACAATTTTATACATAATATGGACACTGTTAGTAATAGATTTAACTCTATTATTTCTCAATGAATTAACTTTAACTACATTCTTATAACAATAAATTAAGTTTTAATAATAATATAGTTTTAAACTTAGTGACATTTATTCTCCTTAGAAAAAAGCCATTAATAAGACCTGAATCGTTAACCTAATACGACTTTCATCCTGTATCTGTGCATGAAAATAGTTTTTTGTACACTATTTTATCTTATAAGCCACAAATAAAGACATTTTCTTTAGTGAAATATACAAAATTTTTCGACAAGACTTAATAAAATCAATAGTTTAGCTCGTAATATAATAAGCTAAAAACCATGTGTCTATTTCTTCTTTAGTTCTAAAAAGCGAATAATAATAGCTGTACGTTTCCACAGATGAAAATATGTAGGAAGGGACACTAACGATGGGGTTAGGAGACTAATAAAAGTTTTAAAAACTTTAATTATCATAAATCATAGTTATACTAAATTTATGATCGTCTGGTAGGAATCTCTTGTGGATACTAAAAAGTATGAATAAGTGGTTAGGTTGAAATTTTTATCCGAATGAAAAGTTTATAATCACTAATTGGTTCCATTCCAAAAGTTTTAATACATTTGAATATTGCTGCAGAACAATCGGACGATATATAATTACTGATTTATTTGGTAATACATCTGTCATTTGTTTTCCAATACAAAGATGCACCTATATTATAAACACACACACATATAATATATTATGTGTGTGTTTTTATTTATGTCATTATTGAATTTCACACGAATTTTTTTTATCTCTGCCATCTGTTGCTCTTTTGTTTCCTAAAACATTATACCGCTGTGATGTTTGTTGGTTTTATCAGCATAACTGATTGATTACATACCAATTAACAAGATTAAATTAATTATTACACTTGTATGAAATATGTTTATGAAACTTTATCAACAAACTTCGTTGACTGTGTTCAAGCATAATCTAAAACAGACATTCAAGTTGATATTTGATTATACTAGACAATAAACTATAAAACGTAAATGTTCAATTAATTAATATATAATGTAAGTACGGTATCTATCAGGAAAAAATAATGTCTTACGCGAAAAGGTAATAAACATTATAAGCAATACGTCTCTTCGGACGAACATTTTTAGATTCCAAGCGAACGGTGAATGTATTCTTATTTATTTATTTTTTTAATATTATAAACACAAGACCTCTACAGCATTGGTCATTGCCGCTATAAGTGTTACATAATAGGTTTTCAGTTCATTGCAGAATATAAGTTTTTCTATTTAAAAGAAAACATCGAGTTAAATAGGTAACTAAGTTACAATTGAAAATTAAGAGGGAATGGATATTATGTACCTACATTTTGATATCGTTTTAATAATATGGTATTGTATAGAATTTGTGTTTTTGATAATTTTTAGTAGGCTATAAATGTTTAACCGGTTCATTTTTTAGGCGTCCGGAGAGGTTATTTGGGATGTTGTATTTTGATCATTCCCCGTTATATTTACGACATTCTAGTAGTAGACTATCTATGGAGTTTTCAGAACCACAAGTACCTAGTGCATATGATTCCAACTCAGTTTTATCCATGGGATGTTTATGTGTATGCCAGGCGTGTGTCCTGAGAAACAGAGAACAGAAATAAAGAGAACGTTCAAATAAAATTAAAAAAATATGCTAAAGGCAATAACGTTTACTTTAGAAAAACCAACTCTCGTTCCTCCAAAAAAAATTATATTAGTAAATTCATTAAATTCCTAACAAAATATAACATAATATGCTACTCGATATTTTTTTCTTCAAGAAAAATTGAGGAATCATAGATATTATGCTTTTGAGTCAGTGTATAGTGCTACATTTCTACAGCACTTTAATGAGTTAATAATTATAGATTGGTTTTAATATACATATACATTTTAAATTCTGAGTGGAGCGATGAATGTTTTTTTTATTTATTTGCGTTTCTATTGTGATAAACAAAGGTTACGCAAAATCAGTTAGAAAAAAAGTTATATTAAGTCCAAAATCATATCTATGTTAAAAAAAGTTTTATAAAATAATTAAATTTAAATTCTAGTCACAAAAAGTTATCGATGAAAGACAAAATGATAGATATTTTTATAAAGATAAATTATCTTATTACAGATAATGAATAACACTGCCAAACAACATTTGTGATTATTACACAATGATCCTCTAAAAAACTTTATATGACACTAATTACTTATCTTCAATCGAGATTAGATTATTGTTATTACGAAATTTCCGCGATGGAGCTTTTTGAAAAAAAAAAAAAAAGAAGAAAATACATCGTATACATTGTATTATCTTACTTGAACACAATTAGCAAATTGATAACTGGTCCATTGTTAAATTTTTAAGTCTATTGGCTGGGACCTTGAGTATAATGTCATCTACTCAAAATCACCATATATGCTTGCAATGATGTATACTTAATATAAAAAGTTCAAGAACAATGGGGCTAATACAATCGTTTCATTGTAAAATTTGGTCAATGGTCATTACTCATTAGTTAATTAATCTATACAAGCTCATTCCAATCAGACGTTAGTTTCCCATCTTGAAAGCTTAAACTAAACTCAAGTTTTCATAGGTGCTTATAGATGGTGTCTATAGAATTAAATTATTAGTGCTCGGGTACCTATTATAGGTGTAACTGGTGTAAGGACAATTTTATTGATTGACTGTTAATCGTCGAGTATTGCGTTTGTGTTAATTACACAGAGATTTGTGACTGACAGTATCGTTCAAAGGCAAAAGCTTATAAAGCACTGTTCGACTTGATTTATTTTATCATCGTCACATTTCATCCTTTAAACATTATGGAGGTTAAAGGTAACAATAAGTCAGTTTACTAAATGACTTTCACTGTACATATATATCGTTAATACTGTCAATATTGATTTATATTTTATCCAGAACCATAGTAATTGGTATAAAAACAATTATTATTTTTATATGAAATTGGTCGTATTTATTACGATTTAAAATTCAAACACGATTGTTACACTGCAGATGACGGTATAGGAAATCAATGCTTTAATGTTCATGAGTTGAATATATACTTATATATAACGAATAATAATTGTATTTGGTTTAATATCAGCAAGTACAAACTGCGGCATTGTATAATAATAAAATAAAAATATTGCATAAAAAAAATTATCCCCCAGCGTGTACAAGTGGGTGATTAAAAATTAAAATATTCATAAATATTTTAGCGTTATTGTTTATATTTTATAATTAACGATTGCGCCATAATATTTGTTTTTTGTGTAGGGCAACTTTAAAAATGTATTTTCTTTTCGACATCCAATTACCGTTGCGATTTTATCAACAGACGTCTGGAACGATGATCTCAACGTACCTAATTCTGCAGACAAGCAGGCTTACGTTTATTTTTACAAACCGGCCGAACAAAACATTCGTTCGATTAGTCAATCTCAAAGAGTTTATAAATATCGAACTGATCCATTTTAAATTGCAAATGTCTGTTTTACATAAAATCTCGTACGCCCCGACCAAAAAAAACACTATAATACGAATACCGATAATATCGACGACAACAAATGATAAAGATATATGAGTATGTACACTATATTAGTACCTTTTTCGTTTTAAATCGTATTCTTTACACATCCGATTCCACACAGTACCTAACTGTATCATAAAAAATCAATACACAGGTGCGATTTCGTTCGGATATGATAACGTGCTCTGCGATACAAGTCTGTGGACGACGTGGGTACGAGACATTTTTCGCGTCGAGACGGTCGAAAAGGTCGCGCTGTACAAGGTCTCGTACAGGTGTAGTCACGCACCGACTCAAAGGCCGCAGCAGCAGCAGTAGGACGAACCGCTTAAGAACACAATACGCGACGCGGACGAGTTTATCGTTTTTGTTCGCATTAACGGCTTCGTCGCGGGCGCCGATTAATTTCGGCAAAACTATAATATATATTATATACCTACCCACTATATTACACTACGCATAGCTGGTGAGTTCTGTACGCATAAAATATACGGCGCCCGCAGCCTCGACAATACGGTATGTCAACAACTTTTTGGCGCGTAAACGGGTAGAGTACACTATTTGTATATATATAGACGTCTAAACACTACATGTGCGGTATTGTGTGTGTGTGCGTGTGTGTGTGTGTGTTTGTGTGTGTGTGTGTGTGTGTGTGTGTGTGTGTGTGTGTGTGTGTGTGTGTGGTGTGTGTGTGTGTGTGTGTAATGATATGTGCTCGGCGGCGGTGCAAATAAGGAGGCGGCGGAGAAACAACTGAAAAGTATAAATCGTCTGACCCGTGGCGGCGTGTCGCACACTTAGGAATTCCGACTACTGCTAAACGATCATAAATTGGCGAAACAAAGTAACCGGGTGTGTGTAATAGACCGTTCGTCGCTTGTATTTCTTTCTGGTGTGCGCGCCGCCGGCATAACGGTCTCCTAGAAAACAAAATTAATAAATTTCTATGATATTGCCGGGGCCTCGATCCGTTTCACACACATATATATATATATTTATTATTATTATTACTATTATTATTATATATAATATACGTTTCCGGTGGTAAATTATTATCGTTTGCCGCCGGCGGGCGTGTTTGTTTTACACGAGCGCGCGAACTCCACCGGCGGACCGCCGCAATAATTCACGTCGGCCGACGCGGCACCGTACCGATCGGATTTATCGGCGGCCGCCCGCCCGGACGTATATTATTACCACCACCACAGGTAACGTATATATATAGAGCGATATAATATATGATATACTTCTGCCGTTGACAATATAATAAAGTTATGGTCATTGCGTGCTGTTTATTCATTGGACGGAATCGCGGATTAACGTCCGCGACCCGCCCGCGGCCGATACCGAAATCGATTCGTTTTCCGGACATGTTCTTACGTATAAATCGTGAGCCGGCGTGTCGCGCTGGAGTGTAATGCGATAATAGTATCAGGTTTTTTTTTTTTTGTTTCACGACCGCATAACGATCACTAACCGGCTGTATACCTTATACCGCGTTTCGTGCACGAGACGTCTCCTCGGCTGCTGCCATACAGTACTATCGCGATGACGGGCACGAGAGACGTTTACACAAATAAATCGATGGACGACCTGTACTGGCAGGTTTTAAAAACCATATGGGTAAAGCAGTTACAGTTGTAGGTAACGCCTATGTCATAGATAATAGATCAATAATAATGTTCTGTTATCTTACCCTTTTTAAGTGTTGTAACCGATTCGTGTTCCATCGCTCGCGAAGACAATGAACCGCAACCGTCAACATAGAATTTAGCCAAGTGTGATCGTACTGTGTCACATGCGTATTGGCAATTAAGTTGTTTATGACCAACGTTCTTTGATATTAAACAAAGTATTTGAAATATTAATATTTTATAAGTATTTTTTCAAGTTTTACTTTTGAAATAAACTACAACATACATATTTTATCTCATATTTTTAAGTGGAATATTTTTCTGTAATACATATACCTAAGTATCGAATTTTTTGAACAAACATAGTTCGTTAATAAATAATTAGTTATACTAAATTATTTTAAACTTGGAGGTGTGCTTCGCCAAATATTTGTCTGCTACTTCCCTTATCTAAAAGTACCCAAGTACCTCACCCAACGGTACATTCTTCTTCTGAATATGAATAATAAATGCATATTTTCATTCAGAAAAAAATTTAAATAATAAAGATTGTATGTTTTTTAGTTAATGACTTTTTTTAAATCGAGTTAAAAAAATAATATTTTCTTAAACGTTGATATGTTTTAATGTGAACACAAAATTTTTTTTTATCAGCAGACTGGTAAAACATTTATACTGACTCAACAACTAACACGCGTCGTATTTTATAAAAGTTATTAATATTATGATTATTCACTTTTTATGAGATATGCACATTTATAGCTTTTGCGAAATTCTTTGTACAGTCGATCAATATAATATTATGAATATGACATTTTCTTTTAGTTTAGAAATTGGATATTTATCGTCTTAAACTGCGATTGTGTGCGATAAGTTATAATATTCGTTTAATACAGTGGTCGTTCATAGACCAATATGGACTATAGATGTCACGATGGTAATGATATCTACTCAAAAGTGACATAATCGAGTTACAACCTTCTTCGCCGACGTTATCAGTATCATATTATTAACAAAACAGACCGGCATGATACAATGATTTGACAGTAGAAACGGTGCGGAAGACAACGTATATCACGTGATAGATTCCCTTTCGTGCGATTTAATATGAGAGGGGCAATATGTGTTTTTTGACACGAAAATCGTGTGATATTAGCAGTTGATACACAACATTCCTTATTGCCATTCAAATACTATAACGCTTGAATGGCAGTGGTTGTCGACGATTTAGTTTCTGTTCGCGAGATGTGCACTTAAATCTCCTAGATTTGCGTTACCGGTTGTACATTTCGAGTCGGTATTATTACCTACCTCGTGCTATATATATACGCACAATGTATATTGTGTTTGTGTCCCTTTGAATGAGAAATAATTCGGTGACTTACAGTGCACGTCAAGCCTAGACATTGTTCATTTGCAAGAATTCAACAATCCCGAATTTGATTAAACAACCGGCACCCGCGAGTATATAATATTATATATATACCAAACCGTTATATTATGCCATTTCACCAGGATATTTAACTAACACGCGTCTCGAATTTCTCTTCAAGGCCCCTTCATCAATCACATGTACAATGTTTGTTTAACACTATAACATTATATATATATATATATATATGCATATGACTTTCGTCTCCCTTTAACCTATTTAATGAGATATATATACATTTCTGTGATCTCGACGACGTATTATCTTATTGAAAGTTTGAGATGATATTAAAACTACTATATTAATAGTACGGATCAATAGGTACATTGTACTACATACCTTCGAAATCGTTGACGATAGTAATATAGTTCATTCGTTCACAGTAAAATATGTCTTATAGTTTTTTTTTTTTTTTATTTAGGTACTTAAACTAGTATAAGGTACCTACTAATGTTTTGGTGACTTGTTAATAGTTTATTAAAATTATGACACGATAGCTAAGACCAGGTATGGGTTTACACTTTCGGATGTCAGGGGCAAATCTTTTTTCGAGGCCACTAAAGTCGAGTGAAAAAAATAAAGATGTGCACACTTGCACGTTTTAACTATCCACCAAAAAACGTGTTATTTCAATTTTTAAATACCACTGTTCGTGTATCATAAATTTCAAAATTAATTTAAAGATAGCAATATTGTAATAATTTTATCAAGCTTTGGTAGTCTGGAGAATACAAATAACTAAATTAATCTCGTAACGTTTTATTTATTAACATTTGGAAATTAAACCTTCACATCGTTATATTAATAAAAAAATTATAATAATATTATAACAGTTTAATTAAATGTAATAATTTCAAATTCGTATGTACTGTAAATAGTACAATCGAAACAGTGTCAAAAAAAAATCTAGTGGCCTTCAGAAGCAGAAGTACATGTCAGGACTTATAAAACCCCGGTTTTCCCGGCACTACCATCATACCGTTTAAAAATAAAACGTATCATCACTCGAACGTTTATAGCTGAACATATACCGAAAAATTTTGTGTTCGCTGGATGCCCTAATGTCATCATCTCATGTTTGCAGCCCAAACGATATAAATACAAATCAATATATATTTTTTGAGGTTGATATTATTTTTTTCATAAATGTCCTAAACCAAGGGTCAAAAGGTATTACATTTTTTTTTTATAGCATTTCGGCATCTGGATGCCTCCCCCCCCCCCCCCCATACATTTGCCATCCGGGGCGAGTTCCCTTAAATCCTCCGTCAAATCCGACTCTGGCTAAGACATCAATCGTATATTTATATAAGTCAATTATGGACTGAACAAAAGACGACATTTTCATCAAAACCTTAGGCCAAAATTACACTTACAGGTGCCTACTCGCTATAAACAATCATAACAAAAATGTTTATTTAAAATTATATTATATGCCGTCGCTTATTATTTATTATGTTTTAGCCGTATCCAATGCTACTTATAATAAATCGATTTTCGTTTTTATTCGTCTACCTATTGATAGTTTAAAATGTAGTTGTTCGAAATCGTTAATAACGATTATTGATAATTATGATATAGTATACGGCATTTCTTATCCAAAAAAGTTTACTTTTATTTGATACAAAACGTCGTAAATAAGTTGTAAAACTGTACGCTTCCACGCTGTTTGGCTATCTGTTCAATCCGAACGTTTTAAATCATTATTTTCGAACGAAAACCTACTTAAGAATATAATAACGGTAAACATTTAGAACGCAGAGAAAAATATGATTTACTCTTGGACCAAATTCAAATTTCAATTCGCAGTACGCTATCTATTACTAAACAAACGATTATCAAGCACGGTATTACAACGTACAATGTATACGTGTATAAATTATACTGGTATATATATATATAAATAAACCATAATATATTAGGTATGTAAGCCATAATAATAAAACTATACAGTACATACTACACAGTTAAAACAAAATTTCTATGCTGGCAGATAAGTACAATAATAGTATTATTGTATTAATTATGAAACACGGCACGTTGTTGAAAACCCCAGGTTGATACTATATTATCCGAGATTGGTACGGATTAAGGTAAAAGTATGTATATTGTATAATTAATAATACGAGTGTGTATGTGTGTTTCGGAACGAAACAAGTTGACCGGGTAAACTTCTATACATTCTGTTTTTTCTATATGCTCGTTTAATATTTAATTTACTATTAATGATAGTAACCACGTGTTGACGCAATATAATAATTCCTTGCGGAAATATTAATACATAATATTTAATGAATCTACATTTTTACTATAAAAACAGTTCGTGTTCCATTCTTCACAAACATTTAACACCACTATGTCTGGCCAACATATTATTAATACCTAATCGTGGAATTGCGCATTACCGAATACAGTAGTTCAGTAGTTGTAGTACCCATCACATTTTAAAAATAAAAATTTTGGGATTTCGAATACTGGCCATTATTCAAATACAAAAAAATAATTTTAACTATACATTTATATTATATATAATTAAAATTACTCATGGACAAACTCATTTTGTTTTCCGATATATTCCCCAATAGTAGGTTAGGTTCCTTCGAAAGTCAATGAAAACAATTTATTATTCAATTAATTATATCAAATTTTATCCAAATTCATACTCATCCTCGGCGCATACTTTGACTCTCTTGTCACGAATATTCTTTCATTTCAAATAATTAGTATTCTATTATAATGCGAATTACGAGACGTTGCATAATTAATATTTTATAGTTTAAAACAACGATATTATAATTTCTCCGAAGTCTTCTATTAATTATTCAAAAATAATAATAATTAATATATTACTTTTAGGAGTCAAAGTTATAAATAAATACGTGTTTTGGAAAGTATATCACAGTTTGTCGTGAAGTCACGTCTACAAATTGTTACATAATTAAAATTATTAAAGTGTTTTTTTTTTTTTTTTTAATATTATGTTTATCTGTTGTGTGTTGATCAATAACATCTTATCATAGCATACTAATTTGATGGCAAACGTTCGTCGCGTCACACGAGCATCTAAGTGACAAAAATGTATTTAATTTTAAAAACATACAAAAAAAGTTTAAAGCCATTTTGGAAATTAACTTAAGACAAAAAATGTATACGAAAACAGCTTATGTTCGAGTGGATTATGGAAATACCACGGTTAGCTTCCAATATTCTTAAGTAACGCGTGTTTAGAGATAAAACTCACGCTGAACCACTCGGATGACATGACATGGTGTTTTAAATTATTAAAAAATATGGTTTATATATTTTTTTTTTTTTTTTTAATTTCTCAGTGTAACGTAGCATTTTTCAAAGACATAAAATATATCAAACAAAATGTACTTTCATTATACCTCATCGTTGTGCGTTTCGGATAAAAGTGTAACACATAAATAATATCATAACTGCAGTAAACATGAGCATGTATAACATTGTAACATAATATATTATAGACGCTCATTGCATAAATATTATTATTGCACACTATAGATTATCATTTATCATTATATCATACTCAACATTCATACTGTATAAGTTTATCTTCATTTAAGTGTTGACATTAAAGTTTAAGCGTTTTATTAGAAACGCAAGCTGCGATAGCTGGACTTCATAAATCTCGTTTTTCGACTTCTTATTATGATATTGTCCATCGCCATTCTATATTTTAGATTTATACGTACGTGGTGATAATTATTCCAACTCGTTCAGGCGCAAGACGCATAATTTTTTCATAAGTATGTGTAAACAGGACATTATGATGTTTATATCAAAACATTAATAACAAAAATTTAAGAGATTTATTATACGTAATAATATAGGTACCCAATACTGATTACTATAAACAAAATAATGTTGTTCCTTCTTTAAAAAATATACGACATGTAATTTTTAATGCTCACTTGTCCGTTAAAGCTCATCAAAACGGACACTTTTTCTGAAATTTTTTTTTATTCTCAAATATTGTTTTTATAACAATAACGTATGTTTTATACTTTTATTTTATGGGAGAAAAATTCAACAGACAAATCCCTACAAAATTTAGCATAAAAATGTACTACGATTGTTTTGAGTATTTTTGTATTTTTAAATTGTTAATCACGAAATACGAATTAAAAAGCCATTCACAAGTATGCGATTTCGAATAACGAACACTGGAAATCGATTTGTATAGTTATGCAATCAGAAACGAGAATATAGTGGAAAGAGACGCGTGTTGTGTAAAAAATAAACTGAAAAACTAAAATCTATTGTTTTCAACGTTTATTGCCTTACGACGAACTACATAATCAAGGAGGTACCCAATACGCGTGATCATTAACCACCGATCGTCAACTAGGTATACAATCATTACATGCTCCGCCGGTTAGGTTAGCTACCGCATAGTAATATATTATACCATAACCATATAGGGCTCTGAAATCGTATTATATTTTTCTGGCCGACGATCGCAACCAGCAGCACCTCCTCTTGCGGTCTACAGGAAATATCGTGTACGAGTGTGTTGCATTGTAATCGCGAGTCCTACGCCATCGATCCGCAGTCGGTGGTTGTGGCGGCGGCGGCGGCGGTGGCGAACCGGCAATAACCAATCAAAATGTAAAATATAAAATATAAAATCGCACACACACACACACCACACACACACACACACACACACCACACACACACACACCGTGACGCGAACTACGCGTACCTGTGTAACGACGACCGTTTTATCGGAGCCCGCTCGTCGTAAAAATAAAAAGTCTATTTACGTATATTATTTCGGCTAGCTATGGCTAATATTAAAATATTACGACTAGGTAGGTATAGGTTGTTATATTGTTTAGACGTTTCGCGTGAAAATATTATACGCAATCACGCGCGGGCAGTATTTATACTGTTTTATCGTATGTCTGTCAATTTACGTCTATAACGGTAAGTTCTCAAATCACATCGTCGCTACTATAGATTCGAAGACAAGCCGTCGAAATAGTTACTAAATTGTACATTACTATCTGTTTATAATATTATATGCCCGCGTCCCGTGTATAGTTTTTTTTTCTATTATAATATCACTGTAAATGCATCGACAAATAAATCATACCAAGTCTTGGCCGAATGTCGAAGCGTTGAAATGTTGAAATTAAAGCCCGTTCCAGGAGGTGATTGGACAACCCTTGTGGTGGGATAAGATCGGACATTGTATTTTTCGCTTTGATTTTCCGCGTGTGTTCGACTTTAAAATTCAAGACACGGCAGATTCTTTAATTAATTTTTACTGACCTTTTAATTTAAAAAGTGTGTTTCTCATCTGCTTTATCGATGGATTGGTCCTCCTCGGCTGTATATTTCACAGCTATAACTCGACTGTTCGTACGGGATCAGTGAAGATAGTTGTAGAGGATAGTATGCACCATCGTGTTATTTCGAACGTCAGCCCGATATAAAAGTCACTCGACCTATACATTTTATCCTATCGATCTATCTTAATTGGTATGGTTACCAACGTAATCATTACTAATTAATAGTTGTAGGTACTTACAACTTAAACAAAATAATCACAATATGGTTAACTATAATCTATAATATGATTATATAATGCTAAATAATGCTAAATAACTATATGTACCTATACCTATATAGTGCTGGTATATTCTAACATGTAGCGATACACAGGGTTTAAACTTGTACTGTTTAGTTAGTTAATAGTGCTAATACAATACGATTTTAAAACTACATGATATAATATTCAATATACATTAAGTAGGTACTAACATAACAGATTGTGTTCGGTTCGATTACTCCATAAATAAAGTCATTTTTTGTTCAAGTATGCTCCCACAAGCCATTAATAATACTTCAGACGCTCATAAAACATATTTGTGGTTCATTATAAACTTTTGTTTTAGTTCCAACAATAAAAACTTATGAAAAACCATGTATTACGTTTTCAAACTTTTAGCTACGGGGAACATTTTTTAACGATATTTATTGAAAAAAATTTAAAAATCCAATATATCAATATATAAATATATCAAAAACCGTCAAAATATTTTGAAAGCCTAACAATATAATTATTTAGTGAATACTTCAAGAATTTAAAATTATTCGTTTTTGAGTTGAACCAAGAAAAAAATTTATTTTCATTATAATAATAGTTTAAGATTTTTTTATTCTTATTTTGTTTAAAAATTACCGTTTTACCTATTTTTTTCTTGGTTATTCTGAAAAGCACTGAGCATTTTTTACTTTTGACACCCCAAAGTTCACCAGAGATAGCATTTTGAATCGCATTTCCCAAAAATTACTAAATTATTACCTATCCACTGATAATAAACATACAAACAATTTTTTGTGAGCAATGGAACATCTTTAAAATCAATTATTATAAAAAAAAAAATAGGTTTTTTATGAGTTTACTGAAAATATTAATCTGATGAAAATAATATTAAACCTCGTATACCTGTGTGAGAATAATATCATAATCTTATTGTGACAGTATAACCGCCCCTAACTAAAGCAATACTTTTGACTTTAGGTATTGTTGTGTTAATGCAAATTAAAAGGCTTATAATTGTTGTATCGGAAATTGGAATAAACTTAAATATTATTTCCATGGAAAATTCGCGATGATAAGATATTTTTTTATATGATTTTATTGAGATTTTTTTAAAGAACTGATAGTGCATTACACTATTATAGGTACTTGATATTTAAACTATTTAAATAACACTGACTTGTCTCATATAATATTTATTATATTATAAAAAGCGTCTAGTTAACATAAGTGTACAAAAATATACACAAGTGAAAATATTTATTTGATTAATATCCTGTATAGCTAAGCGATGCTTCAAGCATATAATAAATTAAAATTAAAAAGGACATTAAAAATTGTAAAATGGTCACAAAAAATGTCTGGAATACTCAAATAAATTAATAACGTAATATAATTATAAAAATACTAAATTGAATTTAAGAAACTAAAACAGTAAACTTTTGGTAATAAAATATTACCAACGAACTAGAATAATCTCAAAACAAAAATAATCCAAGAGAACATTATAATAAGATATATGTATGGTGATTTAATCATAATTTGTACGATATATTTATAAGAACGTAATATTTTATTGCTCTAATAACCTAGATATAATATATTAATGTTAAATCATTAAAAAATAGTCCATTTATATTTTATGATACGTAAAAATAAACATAAAAAAATAATAAGTTATTTACCTAAAATACATGATATTATTATTATACCTAGCATAAAATATAATTTTTAAGTATACTTTTATGTATACAGAAAATCAATGAATTTTAATCATGATTTAATACGACACGAAGTATGTTTACTTTTTTAAGTTATTTATAGTGCATATAATGCATATATTATATTATATAAAGTACATAGTGCGTAGCATTCGTTCAACTCTCGTAGCGCTAAAAATAAAGATAAACTATCACATAATATAATACATTATAATATTAATGGGTACCCATCTCCTATTAATTGTTACTAATATTATATTTAATAATCCCTCCATATTAATTAGTTCATTGTAACAAGGCGAATTTATAATATTTCTAGACAATAAAAATGTTATATTTGCTTCCTTTTTTTCTATACCTAGTTAATAATTGATGTGACGTTGTAGCTTTACCAGTCTAGAATTATACATATTTTAGTAATGTGTTGTTATGGATTATGTAGAGCATGTACAATGGACTGAATTGTATTTTTAGAGGGATAACCAAACAATTAGTGGTAAGCTTATTGACATGTTAAATTAATTTCTATTATAATATAAACAAGCAGATGCGATAGTTAATATGCGAATATAAATTACCATGGTGCTATTGTACATTTATACTTGAGTCGTAAACCAACAATTTACTAAATCAAGCTAGTCTATAACGAATAAAAAAATAGCGATAATATTAGTTGAACCTATAAAATTTACGACTAGTATGGTATAAGGTGCGTGTATTATAGATGATGTCGATAATACGTGTAAACTCGTTATTTTTATTTATTTAATTTTTATTACTAATAAAATTTACGATGTTATTGACCACAATATCCATTGATGAAACACCAATGAGAATAAAAAAGAAAATTGTATGATTTATCTTTCATTCAAACGTATAAAGTTTTTGTTCCTTTGGACAGTCTGTATCTTTTTAACAGAAATGAGCGTCACAAAATCGAAAGTTAAAAGGAGATTTTGTAATCCAAAAAGTCGTTGAACACAAAACTGAAAAAAAAAATTTGAATTAACACACAACATTGTAAAGCCAATACATTCATCGTTCCACTCTGCAGTGTATAAAATATTATGATAATACTGGAAATTATATATACTTGAGTAATTAAATTAAGTTATTATAAAACGAATTGATTTTACTATGAATATATATAAATAATTTGTATGTGTTAAAAAAAATGTGTCATAACTCCAAAAGCCAAACCTAAACTTTAAATTAACCGTAAATAATAATAATAATAATGTATACAGTGAATGCTTGATCTTTTTGTTTAATATCCTTTCCCTGGATTAATTTTACAGGTTCAATTATATGCTTTGATTTAAAAATTGGGCATAAACAAATATTTGTTGGCATTATTCCATTGTCCAAAGTTTCAATATTCCTATAAAGTTATTTAATTCTCATTTCTGAATTTTTGGACTAGTCCCCATTTTTACTCGTATTATATATTTAATATACTTCACACCCTCCTTTCCAATGAAAACGTGATATCTGCTTTTGAAATGAGGACCTACATTTTCAAGTACAGATTATTATGTAACTCATTTTTATGCATAATTATTAGTTTGGCTCATCGCAATCCAATAAGCATTTCCAAAATCTATGGATATTATAATTTTGTGGTAACAGGAACAAAAAATTGAAATATTTATTTTTCCAAATAATTTTTTATGCATTTCTAATTTTCATTAGTTTCGCGTAGACAGTCTGATAGTGCGCTTCCGTTTTACAACACTCCCGCTGGGTATAATATTATGTCGGTTGTACCTATATTCCGAACCAAAACATTTTGCACTTTGTACCAATCGACGCGTACCTTTCTCTCTCTCTCTCTGTCTATCTCTTTCTTTCTCTATTAAAGTTCAACCTATACAATTTTCAGAAAAATACTCCCCATCAAATAGAGCCATATTACTTATTGTATTTTAATTGTCATCAAACGAGTCGTGTCACATACTATTTGTACCCTTTTAAACTTATAAAAGACCACAGGCACAGTATCGACTTTAGATCAGACCTTTAGAATGAAGATAATAATATACTTGAGCTTTTCGAAGAAACCACTTACAATGGTAAATAGTGAAATTAAACTCACTTTTTTCTTTTTAGTCCTCTTCTCCACCGCAATCACCACCAATTGCAAACACAGAAAAAAATAAATCGAATCCATTCATCACGCACAACCGGTTTGTAACTCAAATCACAGAAGACCCATGCATTAACGGCTCACCAAAAACTCAAAATCGAGGAATAAAAATACCACCAAAAATATACGAAAAACATTTTACCTATATTTATATCGATTAAAGACGTTATTGACTACATGTGACAAAGGTATACTTTAAGCCTCACGGGTATCATTGGCCCAGGATATGATTATTTTATAAATTAACTCGTCTCAAAGTCCAAATAGATACTCTTGGCAATTTTAGGATAATTATTAATTTTGCATAAAACCAAAGCACCATGCCTATCAACTACAACCGGATACGCCTCTGAAGTTTGTAATCAGAAACATTCATCTATCATTCCAGAGACAGTAATATAAGACTGCATCAGTAATATAAGAAATAGGTAATACTTTGAGTAATGTTACCAATATCTAGCCCCAGCAAACAAAAGTAAGGCTTTTTATTTGTTGATATCAATCCCAAAGGAGTGATGATGATATTTTTTCCACCACCTAGGTACCATTTACACACGCAGATTTCACCTACCATCTCTATAATATTAGCTCATTAAGTGTATTATATTTTGTTTTATTTTATATTAAGTTTAGAATCGCGTGTGCTTATTGTACAAACTAAGAAGTAAATTTTAACTACATTTAACTCAATTTAATTTGTATAAACAAATACAAGATACAGGTACTGAACAAATGTAATAGATTCACCGTAATTGTCTTCCTCTCGGGAACCAACTGTTACATTTGAAAATAATATGCACTAGCTATGATTCGTGACGACAAATAATATAATATTATACAAAATGTTTCTTGAATTTCAATAAAATCAACAATCATTAAAAATGTGTTTGAAAATAAATACATTTAGGTAACATAAATTATTAAAAATAATTAATAGTTTCTATGATAATACAACTCACTTAGAGGTGCTGTAGTATTTTTTTTTTATTCTAGGTGGTATGTTAAATATGAATCAATCTCTTTTTTTCATACCATATAGGTAGGTACTTGAAATTTATACAGTTATCATTCGTTACAAAATAGTATTTCTAATATTAAACACATACCGACTGAAAATTCATAAGTGGATAATTTATTAAAAATTCTGAGCATTACCACCTCAATTTAAATCTACAAATTATTCACAATTCTTCTATAGTACTTTCGAATAGTGCATTAGTCACACGTACCAACACTGGTAATTTTTACATTATTGTATCCATCGGAGCAAAACATTTTCATTATTTCCAATTCGTTTTTCAGCAACTACGCGGTTTACCATTCAAAAGCCACCTACACGTTGGTGTACCGAAATTGCATATACACCGCGCCGGCATGGATTTAATTGTTATTATTATTATTATCATTTAAGAATAGTATAATGAAAACTATTTCCTACATATTTATTTTATATTATATATTTAGTCAAATTCTTTATTAATTGAATACCTTGACTTCGTCATTTTATAAAACTATTTATTTATTAAGTTGGATATTTTCTAAAACGCTGATTTTTTGATAGACAATTAATTTATTACGTATTATATATTTTGTTAATCATTTCAATAAGAGACCCCAATCTATTTATTATTCAGTTGAAAATATATAAAAATCATTTTTCTTTTTTTTTACTGTACACAGCTATATTTATGTTTTTAATACAACATTTCTAAAAGTTGAAACACTTTTTATAATACATTAGTACAATTGTTTGATAAGTTTCAATTGCTTATAACTGTAAAATATGTATACATAAAAAAAAAACGAATTCATTTTATATTAATAAATAATGCTTATTTTATAGCTCATAATCAATACATTTGAGTATATTCATTGAAGTTAAAATTGATATATTCTAAATTCTGAAAATAAATTATATTTAAACTGTTAGGTAACTTAAAATCAAACGAATATTTAAAATGATAAGATTATAGATAAATTAGTTTCATCATAATTTAATTTGAAGTCAAATAAAAATGTCGATATACACAGTGCACTCGTGGTATTCAATATTATATTATGGTTTAATGCTAATGAAGCTGTTAGTATGAAATTGGTAACTTGACTAAACGATGGTGGTCGTGTTGATTACTTTTACATAGCATTCGATGGATTCGTCAATAATACATAATATATAGTCTTGGAATGATGACAAAATGATAAGACTATCATATTATATTTTATTTATTTTCGTTTTTTATACTGATTGAATAAAATCTTGAATTCAATATGGCTATCGAATTGTCGACGATAACACTTTCGTCCTACTATAAATTTTCATCAGATCGATTATCGAAATGCTGTCTCGCGTTAATAATAAATGCTCGTTGAGGGTGAATTTCGAATAATGGTATAAACGTAGGCACTATTTCACAAAAAAAAAAAAATAAAACTTTTATAATGAACAAAATAATATACATATATTTGTGCGTATAATACAAATAATTTGTGCATGTGTGTGTGTAAATATGTATATAAATCAAACGTGCGTTTGTTGAATTTGACTGCTCTCTTTTCGAACAATCAACAACCGATAATATGTTCAACAAATTGAAGTGTGTTTTTTTTATTAAATTTTTTTTTAAATTAAAAGTACGTCCCGCAGCCATCCAATACAAGTGTAACGTTGCAATATCACATTTTTTTCAAATGTTGCGGATCATCGGATCGATGACTGATGTTGACACAGAAATAAACGAATATAACGACGTTAGTAAATATTCGGTCGCATCGACGAATTAAAATTTCGAAACGACATAGATTGAGAGATCGTTAGGTACAGTCATACCGATTGTGAGTATTAGCGTTATATTACGTATATATATTATACTACCGTTTACTGTTGCAAAAATCGTAACGTGTAAAATACCTGAAAAGGGGATGTGGCTCACCTAATATACGGTCATACTATAATATTATAGGTAAAAGTATACAATATCCGATGCTACGTCACCGCCGCGGTACCTTCATCATCACCGCTCGTGGGAGAACTAGTAATATTATCAATCGATCGACCGGATTTCGAACGTCCTTACTATGTCGGGTTTGATGATGCGAGTGTGTGTGTGTGTGTGTGTGTGTGTGTGTTGATGAGATGAGAAACTAATTGAACGGCACTGGTTATTTATGTAATGGTATTAATCCTCCACCGGGGTATATATATATATACACGGTGGCGTGGTAAATTAGCAATCGCCTATCGACTTCGGACGCTGATTGGGCCCAGTAAACCGTTTGAAAATTAACGTGAGAATAATGTAACTCGGCAACGCATCTGACGTGCAATACGTCACTCACGTCCCTCGTATGATGTGTACGCCATATACCATATTTAATATAATAATAATATGTTAATATATACGTGTTGTGTATTATATCGCGAAGGCACATTGCCTATATAATGTGTGTGTGCGTGTGTTTTGAGTATTATTATTATTATTACGATAAAATATGCAAGGGCGTAATTTTCCATGGTATAATACCGTTGTGTTGTGCATGTATGGTCGCAACTAAACGTAACATGAGTGAGTATGGGTCATATATGCACGTGTATTATTTTATTACAATTTATAGATAATTTCCTCGTCGATGTCCGCGCACCCGCTATACTGCAGTGCACTCGGTTCCGGTATACGAATAATTATATATAAATATATATAGCATAAGCCGCATATTATTATAGACTATTGTAGTGCGCTGGGCTTTTGAAAAACACGCGTGACTTGAAGTGAGTGTTTGACAAATATATTAATGATAATATTATACCATATAAATATAATATATGAACGCAAATTTAAAATCGTCAGTACGGCGGTTACACGCCTTCTCCCAGATTGATTCAGAGTGATAATATACATAGAATGTCAAATCGTATTCTTATGTAAGTCGTATCTTCACCACCAACACCACCACCACCACCCTCACCATCAACACGTGAAACGATTTATGAAGTGACGTGTAAAATGAAATCCCATAGTCATATTTGCACACGAGAAAATATCTGCGTCAGTTGACAAATATTCGATCTATCGTATGATTATTGTCAAACAACAATAGTAGCGAAATATATACGATGCGAGTGTACATACAATATGTATAGCTTGTGAAATATGATTTTCTCTCAAAATATACATTTACATAAAAAAATACACAAATATAATTTAGTAATCCGTCATTTTTGCGAATATCAACACGTAAGTACTGAGTACACGCCTTGTTGTCTTAACGTCACAAATAATTTCACTTTTTATTTTTGGTCCGTGATTTGTCGTGCCATCTTTGTCTGTACACATTACAGCCGAGTTTATCAAAACGTATTGTTCAAGTACATCCAAGAGGTGTAATTTATTAACTATGTAGTGTGTGGCCACTTCCGGATCAATTACTTCTTATAGTTTTTGTCACTCAAAAACAAATTGTATCCTAGACGTATCAAGTTTACGTTGCCACTGTCCAATTTTGTAGGGTATTTGGACTTTACCTTTGGAGTTTTGTCAACATTCAATGGACGCAGTCCATATCAAAAACAAAAGTCTACAATTTATTCTAATAAAAACTATCATAATAACATTTTACTATACAGAAAATATCATTGTATTTTTGTAAACCGTGTTTACTATGAATATTTGAATAGGAAAACATCAATGATTGCATACTTATATTATTATTTCAATATGTTTTTCCAATTTTTACATATTAAAATGTCAGTAAGTTAATACAGTAATAAAGAACTTCACACGAAATTAAAGACTTACTAATAATATTATAATCTTCTTTGAACATAAAACATAGTACAAATCCACCCACAAAGTTAACTAAAAATACATTAATACCGGGGCAATTTAATTATAATTAATCCTAAGCTGACAACATTTTTTGTGATGGTCTCTCTCTATACTTTTATTCACGGTTGTCGTTGTTTTGTATTGTGTTTACCAAATTTTTCATTTTTTATAATAATATAGTTACAGGTTGTAAATATTCTTTATGAAATAAAATAGAAATATTCAGTTACATTGCGATTGTGAGAGTGACGCTTGATTAAGTATATTATTTTCTCTTGTCAAATTGAATCCATAATGACTATAAAAATATTTACTAAATATAGAATAGTACAAAATATATTATATACATCGAACCCGTTAATGTTATAATGTATAAAATAAAATATTTGAATAACGTTTTTTTTTTTTTACGAATTTCGGTAAGATTTAAAATTTATATGCAAGCATAGTAATAAAATACAATAATTCACATAAAAATTAAAACACACACAAGAGTTTAAAGATTATCACGTCCCTATCAAAATAAAAATATACACATATATATATATATATATATCATATGCGTGTGTTTTTTTGAATCCCATTTTTATAACGATGGCACTGTTAAGTGCTCACACGCACGATGCAAATGAATCGAATTGAAAGTATTAACATGTGTGTGTATCTGCTAAATTATACAAACCGCTTTTACACAAATTAACGTCTAATAGAATTTTCTTGCATAAATTTCATTATACAGATAAATCTCTCATAAGATCTATTCGGGCTTATGGAGTGCAATATATATATATATATCCATATATATTTGGAACGGCGCTAAATCGCCTCAAACCCGCGCCATTCGGGCTTTCCAATTAATTTCCCTCCGCGTTCGTACTTCTGTTCCACGATACACGCGCGTATACTACACTCAGTGTAATATAATTAATTTTAGAACAAACCTAAAAAAAAAACCATTAACTAATTAACAATCATCGGAATGTCGAAAAATAAGAACAAAAATACCACAGTTTTCGAAACTCGTACACTTTCCGACGTCTACAAAACAACAACTCTTATCTTACATCTGCAAGCCGTCCCCGCGCCATTAGACCGATGATCATCTCAGTCGACCTAAACACCACTTTTTAATACCTTGATTTTAAAATATAATCCAATAAACGTGCATGCACACCGTACACGATATGAATAGTGGAGTCCTCCTTTAACGATTTTATATCTCATAATATAATTTCATGGTTTACATTGTTATATTATATTGTCGCGTTTCACTCGTCTACCGGGCGAAAGTGCGTAATACCATATCGTATTAATTTATAATCGAACCGTTTTGAATTCGGAGACGTTTCACAGACAAATCAATAGCGCACAAATTTAATACCGACATATTTTATGTAACGTTACAGAACGGGCGAACGACCACGGATAGGTGTTTTTTTTCAATAATTCGATCGTCAGCAATTATTGTCGTCGTTGCCGCACACCAAAAATCGAAAGGTTCGTCCGTAGCGCTAATGATCGACGACAAACGTTGCAACAAAATCAATGTATATACAGGGTGAGCAGAATGTTGTGGGCACTGCATAAAAACTGTGTGCGATCCTATAGTAGATCGTCTAATGTAATGTAGTATCGGTAACCTCAAATAATACAGGTGTATAATATTGTGTTCGTGTTTAGCATATGGTATACGGATACTGCAGATAATATCATAACTATTTAACAATGCATACGGGTAGATAAGTTATACGATATTAATTGGCAAATGAATGAACAATAATAGTGCGTTAGTCGAACGAAGCAGAACGAATTGTGAAAAATAAAAATATTATAAGCGATGAACACGTACGATTGTGTTTTCAATGAAAAAATGTTTCTAGCCGTAGTCAATTCTACTGATCTTATATTATAATGTGTATAAACAAATATTGTATATATATATACTGGACTTTATGATATGGAATAAATAGAGTTCAGAATAAACTGTTGTCGTATGCCACTAACATCCATTCTTTATAATCAACATCCCCCTCATATGACTATTCCCTCATCCCCTGACACTCTTAAGACCTCTACAGTTCTACACGCTCTTTCGACGCCTTCGCGGCGATCTATATTTAATTTCTCCTCAGACGTGCTGGATTACTTTTACATGGTTTCATTCCATCCAGACTAACCCAGCCAGTGCAACTGATTTTTTAACGCCCTCGCAACTGCTCGAACGTTAATAAATAATCAATTACATAATACTGCACAGAGTAACAAGACGACTACTGCAATATCCTATTAAGTAAGATAAATGCAATTCGTGAATTATGCGGTCAACTTATGTAACGGAAAATGGTATTGAACCGTGTATTAATATACATAATAATATTATGATTACCTGTGTGGATTGTTTCTATAGGTTTTGAGCAAAAACTCACATTAAGTGTCGTTCGTTGATGCGCGTGTGATGAAAAATGCTTTCTCCTAAGAAAGTTTAGATTTTTTGAAAACTGCAGGTACAACCTCACGTTCAAAAAACGCAAGATAGATTTTTGATTCCACCCACGAGATCACTCTCAAAGTGTATGTACAGAACACATCGACTCGTATATACGATATTACGGGTAATATTGCATCCAAAACAAAAAGTCGAAAACGGATATTGCACCACCGATTAATTGTGTTAGACGTGCGGATCGGACGGTAACGCGGATTGACTACTCGAGAGAAACACATTATACAATAATGTTCTTTAGTGGAAAACATTCATCGAATCGGCTGTGAAAACAAATAATAAGCGCACGAGGGTTGTTTAAGATCGTTATTGGCAATACGTCAACACGAAGGCAAACCATGTACAGTGCAAACAAAAAGCTGCAAAAACGGAACCTATACGAATGGCATAATATGTATGTGCGAATTTGACAAAATTAAGTAAGTACTGCGTAGTTCTATAGACATATTATTGTTATTTTGTTCAAAGCTATACGTGGCATAAAGACTTTTACTCGTGATATTGTATTATTTTGATTAAACTGGGTAATTAAAAAAAATAATAATAATTATGAACAGTATAATATTATACGCCATGTCGTATTATATTTGAATTTGTTTGATGAGGTTGTTCTTGATATAAATTGTATGAGCATGTTTCTTGGTTCTGGGCATAAAGCTTCTAAAAGGTGGTTTGGAAATTCCCCATTTACGTACTTCACCTTACGTACTTCTTCTTACATACTTCTACTTACGTACTTCTATTTACGTACTTCTCATACGTTCCCTTCCTTCTCGTACGCTGTGCATTCGGTAAAGATGTCTCCCTGTAAGGGAGATGCCAAAGCTGATACATACTATTTTCTTTATCTAGTGTTGATATTGCTTGTAAGGCGTATATTATGACGTACTATTCTTAGGGGGTTAATGGAACTATCATGTTTTATTATTATGTTGTTAGGTATGGGCAAAATATAGGTGGTTAAGGTTGTTTTATCAAGGTAGATTAAGAATTTGTGCCATTATTTTTTTAACTGGAAGTGTGTGTACATTTTAATAACTTTTTCAATTTCCCAGTAAGAAAAAAAAATGAATAGGATTTTCAATGTGTCGATGGATGGATGGGCTGGTTTGGCAGTCTTCTCAGCTCGTCCATTGACATATTTATCGCAGAAGGCGTCGATCCACATGTATGTTTGATGTGTAACCAGTAAATTATATCCTAATTTGAGCGTTATACTTTCCAAGCAATTTCAGAGGAACTGTGAGTTACTGAAAATTATGAAATGAATGATGTCAATCTTATATATACATAACCTATACATAAAGTAATTTTACGTTACACTATTCAATAACTTTGACAAATGCTAAAGTCTCATGCAGTTGATATGGAACATCAATTTATTGTTTGATAGTTTTCATTGGATTCGTGTGTCTTCGCATTTGATGGCTACCCATATTATGCAACCTTCAACAATGGATGCATCGATAAATGTATGGACTTGAGGTTGAGCAACTCAAAAGTTTTACTTTAGGAGTATTATATAAACCCTGAGACAAGTAGATATCTTAGAAATGTGATGTAAGTTTAAGTGGATGGTTCCTAGAGATTCGGCATACTGGAGAGAGGATGGTTTCTGTGTTTATTATGTTGTCTGGACTTTATTTATGTCTTGGCATATTAATAATACCTACATGACTAAATGTTAAGAAAAATACCTGAAGGTGATCTTTTTGTTGTTGATAATAATAATATGTAAGTTGTACAACTGTACATACGACAACTACAATCAAAATTCGCACTAGTCTATCGATGAAGCAGTGGTATCAGGACTTTTATGTGCGTATACATATTATACATATAAGTATATTATACCGGCAATAACCCAGATATTATTAAAAGTGGCTGGTCAAATAATATATAATATACCTTGGAGCGTTAGTAATTGCTCATTATCTTTTGAGAACATATAATTATAAATTTTACTTGATAAATTAAATCACATTATATTATATTGATACATTGGCTAAGTAGTCATTTTAATATTTATGTTTATCGTGCAGACAATTTCATCTGTTGTTAACAGTAGGTAGATACTTACCCACACAACGATTGTATTATAAGATTTAGGATAATGGCGAGTGTCTAGTAACCTATATGAGTTTAGTACTTTACAGTCATTATTATACTTGCATACATATGTCGTGCACATATTGTTTGTCCCGTGTTTGTGTACAATTATTTTTGAAATAAATAAATGCAAATTAAAGAAGTCAATACAATTTACCACTCAACCGGATAATACAATTTAATATAACATAATATATTATTTTAAATTATAGATGACTGACGATTTTATTTTACGAACAGACGAAGTGAAAAAGTCAAATGAAAATAAAACGCGGATGAAAAATGGAAAACATTATTTATGGACACGTCTGTGTGAGTATGATATTCAACAATACATTTCACAAGTCGATTTTTATAAATGTCCGAAAAGATGATAGTATAGTGTATGGACATTTTTAAAATATAAAATCTCCAGTGACAAAACCTATACTTCTAATCGCATATTATTTATATTATATTGCAGAGGGAACTGGACACGTCTGCGAGGGGTTAACGTTGAGCACATGCATTAACCTCTTAGTTATGTCAATTTTTATTCGCTAATATTGTACAGAAATGGAAATGGCGAGAAAGAAAAACAATGCGTTCCTTTTGTGCGTCTCGTTGGACGATAAAAATCGATATGCCGTTTAACACGAGCGCGACGCACAAGTGATGAACAACGTTCTACACGTCTTATTATTATACGCATGTTATTACGAGCGTTTTACTTGCGGCAGAAGAGTATAATATATTATTATGTAATAATGTATAAGTACCCGGGAGACTCGGTGGCTTTTGAAGACGATTAACTGACGTGCACACGTGGTGCACATCAGAATCGCCAAGTATTTAATATTATATTGTACCTACACGTCCTTATGTATAGTGTCGGCATTATAATATCGCGTACTCCGTTCGTCACCCGCACAATACGCGCGATGTACACATTTCGTACAACAATGATAATGATATATTATAACGTGGATGTACATACTTACAGTGAAATCACACGATACAACATAATATGATATTGCTATATTCGATACGACTTGAAACGTCTCACTCGTAAGCTTATAATTTTATCTCTTTTTTCCGCGATGAAAGAACCAACGATTTTCAAAATATTAATACTGTCGACTACCGCATTCATCGATCACAAATCGTGACAACGCCGCTTGTACACATTTACCCGGTGAGTGGTGTCCACGTTGAGCCGATATGATCGAGATAACCGGTACCGATCTACGGATAATATTGTACGGCATTAATAATACTTAATATTATAATCATATTATTATATCGTATTATTGAATATTGTTGTAAAAAGACAACGCGTCAACGGATTTTGGTCTGTTTTTTAAAAATAAATTATTCCAAGATAACTGATATATGACACACCATAGCAAAACAAACATTCTGCACGCCGTACCAAGAAGTGTGTCAAAGTACTCTGGAGAAGTCATTATTTGGTATCGGAAGACAAGAAATCCAGATGGCACAAAACTTTGAGCGCTGCAAAACTGATGTCCAACCAACTTTCCGGGGTACTTAGAGAAGATAGATTATGATCATTAGAAATACTTCCAGAAATAAACTGTCTAGTTAAGTTTGCAAGTTTCGTCCAAACATCCGTGTCCATTAGATTTAGTGAAATTTCGACCGTGATGTATTTTAAGATCAAACAAATTGCTATGTACATCAATTTAGCATAATACAATCATATTACAACAACGGTGAAAAGTTCGTTTCAGATGTATAGTTATTAATTAGAATAGATTATTATTATAGAACAATATAGCTTAAAAGATTTATCTTAGAGTGATTTTGTCAATCCGTTACGTTTGTAAGACACGTATTTTTATATAATTTTTAACGTCGATACTAAATAACAATTTTATTTTAAATTTTCACAAAAAGTTGACACGGGAAAAATAGAAAAAACAATATTGTTTATCGCATACAATAATACAATATCGTATTAAACGGAATAAAATGTTTTTTTTTATCAATGAAATAAAATAAAATATTATGTTGGTCACAGCTCGCGGTATTATGGCTGCTGACCTTAGATTTTAGATTCTGAGCGAAGCGATGAATGTATTGATTTTACAATGATGTGTGTTATTTTTTTTATTTTTTTTTTGCGTCTGTCAACACCTTTTAAGACAGTAAAAGTCCTTGGCTTTTCTTTAATAGTAACTTTTCTGATAGGAAAGTGAATCTAGTTGATACTTTGGGGGGTCAAAAGTAAAAATTTCCCAGTGGTTTTCAAAAGCGCCTAGAAAAACAAAAGAAAAATTAAGGAAAAACGGGAATTTATTGTACGCAAAATCAAAAATCGATTTTGATTTTTGTGCAACTCTTAAATATATTACCATAGGTACATGAAATTCTGACTGAATGTTTATATTAGCATTTTTTATACACCAACATTTTCTAAATATTTTGATTTATTTTGAGCTGTTTACGGACATTTTCAGTTTCAATTATTTTTAGTTTTTTTTTCTACAAATAACAATAAAATTTTATTTATTGGTTAAAAAAGCTTGAAAATTTAATAGAATGCTCATGGGTTATTGTTTCAAAGGCAGATGAAAACATTAAAAATCCTTAGTCAAAGTTTTTATTTATAAGCATTTAAAGTTCAAATCTTGACAAAATACGGAAAAATCACGAAAATTAGTAAATTATTTTGAGTTGAGAATTCATAAAAATTTTTATTTGTAACTCTAAGATTTTAAAATATAATACAAAATTATCCATAAGTTTATCTACCTTTATCAAAAAAAAATGTCTACAAGAAAGTCAATTTCAATTTTTATGAGCGTTTGAAATTCATATTTTTACAACATTTGATATTCACTCGATATCTCATGTAACGATTTTCTTATTTTGTTATAACTAAAAAACGTATGACTGTAGATACCTGAAAATTTCACTGAATGTTTATGTTAGCATTTTCTATGCACGATCAAATGTTGAAAATAATTTGACTCTTTTTGAACTGTTTATGGACATTGTCAGTTTTCAATTTTTTTAGTTTTTTTTTCTGTAAATATCAATAAAATTTTATTCGTTGAGTAAAAAAGCGTGAACATTTAACATAAGGCTCCTGATATATCGTTCTAATAGCAGTTGAAAAATATTGAAAATACATGGGCACAATTTTCTTTTATAAGCATTTAAAGTTCAAATTTTGACAAAATTTATCAAATTTATAATTTAATAATTATTTTCTAGTTAAAAATTTAAAAAATGTTCAACTTTTATATATACTTGGTTATTCATAGGCTGACTGACCGTTTTCGCTCAGAATCGTTTTTCTTATACAATGATATTATATCATTGAATTCAAAAATTCAAATATCCATTCCGTTAACCCACTTGTAACCTGCTGTACAGCAGAGCAACATTCACTTACCCAAATTTTTTTTCTCTTTCTTTATTGCCCTCCAGATCATCGCCACCAAACTTTGGGCGAACCGAAGTCCTCGAAAACAATAATAATATGGTATTAATTTCGCTGAACTGATCGGGTTATTTGACCTCGGGAAATAAACGTACATTCATTTTTTGTTCTCGTTTTTTTTTTCTTTTTAATCATCCCCCACCGCCCCTCCATGGCTCCTCGTGCGCGCTGTATGCACGAGGTATTATATTATTATTTTGTCGATTCTCTGACTGAAGCCGCGGAATGTGTATAATATATAATGTATGTTTATGTATACACGCCTTTTCGGAACGCAATACCCGCAGTCGTGGTGGTCACCGCAAGCCGTTGCTCTAGACAAAACGGAATTCGTAAAACAATATTCCACGTACATAACATGATATATACATATACTCGATATGCGTATACGCCGTACCCGGTACGCGTATAATAATATGTTATAATATACGGTATTGTAATGTGTGTGCGGGTTACGATAATAATAATAAAATACGCGTGCAAAACCTCGCCTCCCCCCTTCCATCCCCCACCCTGCCCCGCTATAAATATGTACAATAATCCGTTTTTATTGAAACGTAAAAAAATTTTTTATCGGCGGCCACGGGATGGCGAGGAAAACGGTCGGGACTCGGCTCGAACCCGCCCCAACCAACCGCCTAGTTTGCGTATTATATGGGATTAAATGTTTTTGACAACACGACGTTTAAGTCCCACACCTATGTGTTGTACCGGTCATCGACTATGAGGGGCGCAACAGCAATCGTTGTATTGTAGTGATGATGAGTCGGAGGGGGTAGGGTTATTTTTCCTCTGTACCCGTTCCGTCGTCCTATTGTTCCGTTCCTAATATAATATATAAAAAACTATACACAATACATAATATTATATTATACATATAGGTAGGATGATTATACAGGATGACACTGAGCATGCTTCTCACACCGATTTATTCCTTTTTGAATTTATATTTTTTTTTTTGCTAAATATAATATAATATGATATTATATAAATATATTCAAATTCCGACTTTTGGAATTTTTTAAGATAGGTACACCTAACCTAACCTAACACGTATTATGATATACACAACAATGACCGTTGACCATATTTTTAAATAATTATTAGATTGCTGATGCCATTTGTAGAGTCCTGCCTAAAACCATTAAACTTATATTTTTTCAAATTAAAACCACGCTTTTTTAGCTAAAAATCGATTATTTTTCAAATGGTGTAACAGAATATAAATAAAAATTCAAACGGGTAGTTCCTTAATTATTCAATTGTTTGTGTTACGGATAATAACCGATGATAATAGGTTTAATGATATTATGCTGCAGGTTATATATCTGTTTAAAAAAGTGTGATGATAGCAATTATTGGAATAGTAATATTTTTTATAGTTGTAACAATGTCTTGTTTTTAATAAGTTTTACTAACTGCCTACCATGACAAATACAATATATTGCATAAATCCATTTATTATTACAAATATTTGATTCAAAACTGTTTCTAAGGATTATTATCTTTAGTACGTGCAATTTACTTACTCAGAAACTACTGGCTCAAATTTTAATTTATAATCGTTGGCGTTAATATAATATACAAATAAAAAAACAAGTACAAAATAGTGGTGCAACAGAGTACCAACTCTTTAAATGGTAAGTAAATAAGATTTAAGTTCCTAAAAATATGGTCTTTGAGCACAATTGTTGACAAATCACCCTGTAAATAATATGAAAATTAGCGTATGGAATATATTTTAACCACACCGAAAAATGATATTTCAAAAAAAAAAAATTTGATACATACATAGTGCTATGGTTGATCGGTCGATTGAAGTACGAGTAGTTGTATAGTACGATGGTATAAACGCGGTTCATATCAATAACAACAAAACAAATCTAATAGGTATATGCAAGTAGCACATTTTCAGTTGATTATTGCTATCAAATTATGAAAATAGGTTATTTGGGAATTTGAGTAGTATAATATTATACACCTATATATATATATATATATATATATTTATACAAATACATACGTTTCACAGTCCAAATGGTTTCTCTCATGTGAGAGAATATATATTTATGTGTGTGTGTGTATACCTAAATAACATCATCGTTTGATGTCATCCGGATAATACGTGTACAAAATACGATTTACAGTACATTATTATATTATATTACAGTACATTATTACTATAATACTATAGAACTACTGCTTTAGAGTTAGGTACACGATAAAGGCCGATCAGTATACGCCATGTTGATATTATTATGATACTTATAAGTAGTTCACGTCAGCCAAACGGTCTTAGATCGTATTTTAATCACACAGCAGTGTGGTAAGTGTGTATTATTATTAACTATTATAGTCGCGATCACCGTATGTTCAATCGAAGAGGAGGAGGAAATCGATAATTTTCCTTGAAAATATTAAGTGCCTATTTACAATTATTGTCTATTATAAAACAATAATGTCGTCATAATGAGTCCGGGTAGCTCCATGTGAACTAATTGTGACATTTGGCACGTTATGTCTTAAATTTTAAATATTAAATTTTTAGAAAAACGAAAAAATATCAAGTCAAATTAATAAAACTGGTACCGAATTGTTTGCAGATAATCATATGGTGGTTTTATTTATCTGCATAAGATAGAAAAATGCTGAACATGTATTTTATCTAGATAAGATAAAAAGATAAAAATCTTTATCTACATAACGCATAACACTGTCGAGTAGTTAATCAGTTAAAAGTTAAAATGTATATAAATAAATTGAAAATGTTATAATATCAAATGTAAAAGTATTTGTAAGTATTTAAGTATTAAAAGAGTAGATAAACAGTGAGTAGTCAACTAAATTTTTTAAGGATATCTAACCTATGCCACGCTCCATTCCACTCGACTAAACTTGAAATACTTACAAGTTATAACTAATTAACTACAAGTCTAAAATTCAATTTTCATGTATCAAAATTCTCCGAAAAATATTATATTTTAGAATATAAAATTGAATGTAAAAAATCTGTATCGATAAATAAAGTAAGTTACAGTTTCTTAAAACATTTCGTTTAGTACTTAGTGACTTCAATTGTGATTAAAAAAATATTTCTTAAAATGTTGTAGGGCGCATGTGGTTATTTTTAATAAAATAAAAATAATATAGTAATTCCAAAAAAAATAGATTTATTCAACCCAACTTCGAACACCGAAACATGACGAGTGAGTGTGTGTTGTACAACTAAACATAGACAACTCGTTATCGCAGCGGTCGGTCGGGATCGGCGGATCGATGCATGCCGACCAACCGCGACAACGTATACAACTATAAATAATAATAATAATAATAATAATAATAATCACCACAATGTTTACTTTTTAATAAATCTAGTGTTCAGTTTTAAAAGAATCATCCAGTATAATAATATAATATAATAGGTACCTAGTAAATACGTACATTTGACATAATGCAAAATAATGGCAACCATTATGCAGCATTGTGCAATGTACAATAATACACAATCGCAAATCGCTATGTTATATAATATAGCATATAATAAATAATATGTTTGATCTCAGCGCCACTAGAATTTAAGAAACTACAGCCGAAGAAAGCAGTAAGCGTCAAGTTTTTTTTTTCCATTTTTTGCCGTATCACTCCTACACATCGAAAGCTAAACTCTGATCTATATGACATGTCACCCTTCACACTATAATAGTCAAAGTTATTTCATAATATATATTATTTTTCATCAATTAATTCGTTATCACGTACTTCATCTACGTAAAAAGTCTAAAATGAAAATTACGCATATTCATCATCTTACTAATTTTTTTCATAGTATAATCTTTCAAGTGTTATTCGATTTCTTCTTACAAATCACAACGAATCGAAATAAAACTTCCCTATATGTTAGCTAGTACGAATTTTACTCTCTGTCGTCGTTTCGGTGACCCTCGCCAACCCCTCCACACAAAGATTTATTATTAAGCTATAATAATAGATATGTGTATTTAAATAGTAAAAAATCACTCAGCTGTAGTACCATTATGCGTAGTTCTTATACTTCTTGGGTTGGAAAACACTGCGGTATACGCGACGCGTTTTGAATTCACATTTCGTAAGTGAAAATAATAATATATACAAAGCCG
The DNA here is from genome assembly GCA_008086715.1 of Sitobion miscanthi. NCBI lineage: Eukaryota > Metazoa > Arthropoda > Insecta > Hemiptera > Aphididae > Sitobion > Sitobion miscanthi. The sequence continues at coordinate 16,698,473 of CM017800.1, forward strand.
TCACTCATCGCGATTTATCGGCATTATTATAGGGCGATTATAATATCAAAATTGGAATTATTACGGAATTGCACGGCAGGACTCCACATCGTTTGGACACAATATAAAACCATAAAATACAAAATATACTTACGGGGCCGCCGTATAATAGTCCCACTCGAGTAATAGTACAGTCGACGTAAGCTTGAACGTTTAAAAAAAAAAAAAAAAAATAACAAAAATATATAGTGAGCCACTCCGACCACCGACATTAACCCCTCGCTAACCATTTTCCAGCGGTGATGCGGTGGCGTGGTGGAGCTGCACAGGAGAAAACCTTTTTACGACGAAGGTGTGTCGTTCGATATTTATAACGTTTAAAAAAAATAATTTAACCTATATCCGTCTCTCTTTTTTTTTTTATATACTGTACACATAATATAATATTATATGTGTTATTTTCGTTTCGACTGTACACATATTATATGCGACCCGAACAGGGCCGGAACTCAAGTGTACCGCCAGAATGGTTTCGTTGCGTATTTTTAAATGAAATTTTAAAAGTCATCCGTGCTGAATACAATATCCAAACGTGGATACACCATACGCACCCATATTATACATAGTGCAGCTAGCATAAAAGTTTTTACGACCTTTCGCAACGGTAAATTTAAATATTTACGTAATAGCGACGATTTAAATGTATACATAATATATATATATATATATATAAGTTGGTACGATGACGCATGTTTCCCGTTATCGGTTACACGGTTGACGACGAAATTCCGGGTGAGACGAATAAGAGCCGTATAAAAAATATTTTTCCGATCGTATTTTTTATTTATTCCCTGTATCGTTCTATTTCATCCGTCATGCATCAGCTAGTGTGTGGAAAATAATATGAAAACATACTCGAATCGTATATTATTATAGCTATACACTATTAAAACCGGTAAAACGCTTTGAAGTTTCTCTCCAGTTTTCGATAACATTCACGTAACAACTGTGCGATATAACTATTTTCGGGAGTACCTTTAAGAGGATGAGCATCGCAACAGTGCTTCGAATGTGGTAGACAATATACCTCGGCTATTATCACTGTTCGTGTTTGAAATGACTGAGCACCGCACTCTCCTGCGAACATTATTATACCCAAATGAGTGACAAGGATTGTTATAATATTATGCGTTTCGAATGTCATCCGACAGAATTTGCATTTTAGAAACATATTTTAATCAAAGCGTACTTCATATTTTACCTACGATATTCAAATGTGTGATCTGAAAAAAAAATATTATAACGATAATTAATGTTGCCATGCGTGTGCGCCTATGCGTTATTTTTTTATATACTATAATATAGTTAACTTGAATTTTCATAAAACTGTTAACAATTATAATATGATATCAGATAAACTGACTATTGTAGAAATACTGATTAGACGTTTGTATATGGACACACACTAACTAGGCAGGTACGTAATTGTATAACTCGTGTTTCCCTATCTCGAGCACCTACCTAAGTATAATATTTTGTTTGTCTTATTTAGTTTGCGATTTAAAATGACAAAAAGCATTAACCATTTATAAAGACAAATAATATTTTTGACAACCCGTTGCGGCATACTGTATAATATTTACGATAAGTAGACCATTACAAAACATTATATATTAAGGTTCGCAGAATATTGTTTCAAACAATGTTTGGTAGTTCACATAGGACCGTTAGCCTAACATTAAGTCGAACTCTATCTGACGTAATAACGTATCCAGGATATCGTGATCTTTTTATATTATATTTTTTTCAAATAAAACTATACTGTTAGGTACCTACTAAAATATATATTTCTCGGTAGAAACTTTTATATAAAACGTGTACGTATCTAAATGTACTTTAAAAGTCGAGAGGAAAAGTGTATGCAAATTAATGTTTCCTTTGTACAGAAAATAGCTGCAGAATAATAATTCTATGATTTTGCTATATCAATAATAGTTTCGTTTAAATATTTAATTTCTTATTGAAAATAATACAACGCACTAAGTCTGTTTGGCGCCTAAAGATTTAACTTAATTAAAGAAAATTCGAATAAGATTATAAAGCCAAAAACACTATACGTGCAATTTTGAAGATTAAAAAAAAAGTTATGTTTTTATTTGATTTATCTATTTTATATAATTGTTCTCCGAAATTAATCACTATTCTCAAGTGGTAATTTTGAATGTTATATTTATACGTGGATCGCATAGTGAATGAAAAAAAAAACAATAATCAAGAATTGACAATTGAAATGATTAGATGAGATACTGGCACACATCAAGACGTGACAATTTTTCAATATACATTTTAACGAAATTAATTTGGTTTTCTAAAACTGTTGTTGTTGTATTCAGGGGAACAGTTGAAAATATATTATATTTTTTAAAAATTATTAAGATTAGGACGTGTAAATAATGAAAAAAAAAACAACGACAGAACTTCCTAAGAAATACACGGTTATTTAAAATAAATAAAATAATGAAACATACGTATTATTCAAGTATAATACTGGAAGTTGGGTAGCATAAATATAGCAATTCACAATGTAATTGATTAAATTTGGCACCTACCTACCTATACTACACTAACAAGTAATAATATGTAAAAAAAAACTTGAAGTAATTTAAAAATAAATTTAATATAAAAGTATTAGGTGTACAATTACATACAGGCACATAATATAATAAAGGTACTAATTAAATATTTATAAATTAGAAAAGGATTCAATATTAGATGGACATCATAGTTATTTTTAGTCAACCCATTTATGACGTCTGACTGTAGTCAACATTTCATTTGGTAAACAAAAAACGATATAATAATTATAACTTTATATAGGCACTACTTATATGAATTACATTTTATGAGCTGATAAATTAATTAAATTAGCCTATATTGGCCATCTATTACGTTTTAGAAAACATCGAACGATGTGGAAGCACAATTTATGGGAAATATGATAATATGTTTTTAGTCGTTATAATATTTAAATAATCGTGTAACCGTAAGGGAATACTCGATCAATATATTCAACTAGTAACTAAGTACTAAATATTAGTTATTATGTCAATAACTAACATAAATTGGTACGCCAAAAATAAAAAGTAATAAAAACGAATAATCGATGACACAAACCTGAATGGAAAAATTTAATGAGGAGGCACAGGATTTTATAGCAGCACTTAAAAACGCTCTAATGTGAGCCATAAAAATGAAAAAACATATAATATGTATTGACTGGTGAGAGAGAGTTAACTGAAGTTTGAATGTTCGCAATAATATTGACATGGATAATATCGTGAATTAATAAAATACCGAGTATAAATACAGTTTTATTATGACTGCCTAATGATGAAAACAAACCCATAGTAGTATAATATATATTAAAAAGCCAGGTAATAGGTTAACTGAAAATGCACAAAAATACTTTAAAACCGTTAAAAAAAAATGAAATATAATGCACAGTTATTGTTATAATTTATTTTATAATTAATATCAAATAAACCAAATAATATTTGATACGAAAAAATGATCCATTTGCCATTTCATATTTTTTTTATGAAGGTAAATTTTCTTTGCACACCACCTAGATGTATTCCATGTTCCTCAGTTTGAGAAACGCTGTAGAACACAATTATACACGTTTTATACGTACATTTATTTATAAGTTATAACTATACTTCTTTGATATGACAAATACTCGAAAAGTACTTTTTATTTATATGTGTTATAAGATATAATTTAACACAATTATTCTTATTGTTTTTATACTGAAAGCAATAACATTGGTCTAGTCAAGTAAATAATAATAAAAAAAGTCTTACCTTCTTATTGGTTAATGATTTTACAATGTTATATCTGCACACATACTTTTGACCATTTTTGCAGATAAATAGTTCTCTGTTAATGTTTGCAGCCATGACCTAATACATCCAATTATTTTATGCTTGTTATTTGATCTTATTTATTTATTTTTCACTATTAGGAAGATCATCATCTACAAAAACCAATGTAAAAGGTGTATGCGGTATGAAAACATACACAATATGAATTATCGTCTATTGATGAGCTAATGGTTTTAATTTGGGTTTGTCCATAACAATATTTCAAGGTATCAACGCCATTAAAAGCACTAACGAGTATACAAATAAAAAAGTAAAGCATCTAGTTTTCAATAAATCCCATACGCATATTATCAATGTCTTTCCATGTAATTGAAATGAACAATGAACCGTCTTCGTAATAATGTTCACTATTCGTTGATCCTTGAAGCCGATCAAAGTTTAATTGATAAAATAAAAAAAACTCATAAAAATCTAAAGTTGTTTTGTTAATATTATTAATAAAAACATAGTAAACTTAGGTACAATATGATTATACATAAATCATATACCAAACAAATGTGATGTAATTTTAAGCCACGATTCAAGACGAGAGAGGAAATGCGCCCATTAGCGGAAATCCCGGAGAGAGCAGTTCCTTTTCACTTTTCAATGACTTTGGTGACTGGTCGGTCACCTTCATTTTTTTCAAGGCGATACATTTTTTTAAGGGAATCCGAGTGATTGCTTACCACATCATGAGCTTTTTTTTATAGCTTTATAAGTAAGAGATGTGTGTATATTTAATGTTGGAATAAAAATACGTTTACAAAGTAATCCATTAGTAATATATCAGGAAGCAGATGGTTATATGGCGTAAATATATTGATTTAAATTCATGTATGTTCTTAGTGTTTAAAAATCTAATGTTCATAAGAAATGTATCTGAAAAAAAGGAAAGACGAAAAGATTTCAAAAATATCCAGACTCAAACAAGTAATAATATTATTTATTACTATTTCATATCATTAGGTTTTTATTATTACCTATTATATTTATTTCATTTATTGTGTAGGTATAATACAAGACTACACATTTTTAATTATGTTTTATTGTAATGGAAAAAAAAATCATATAAAAATGCATTTTTGATATTACGATATTGGTTTTCAATATCGTGATGCGTTATACGAATAGATATAACCCTTAAATAAATTAAAAGAGATAAATACTAAAAAAAATATCGTACTGAATCAATATTAATTAATATTTACTTGAATGTTATCTTTTTGTGTCTGCGTGGGTTGTCATCTCTTCATTAGTACTCGTTTGGAATTTAAAAAAAACAATACAAGTTGCAAACGATTATTTTTAACATAAATTAATGCTTTAAATCTAACTGACTTATTTCAGAAAAAAAGTACTGTGTTTAAAGGTATATTTAGAATACGATAATTTTACATGCAAAATGCATGTAACATAAATTAAAATAAAATTACTAAGGTTAATAATTTGATTTACTTCCTTTAAATAACCACCACAATTGCAAAACAAGTTTTAATTATATTATATCGTCTGTATTGTTTAAAATATTTGATTATTTGCCGAAATAAAATAAGTTTTATCACAATTTAATGACATTTTACGTGGCAAAAAATTTTGAAAGTTTTTATCTTTACTTATAATACTAGTATAACAAGGTAACATTTTAAACTATTTATAAAGTATTTATAAAACTTAATTATATTTTTTTTTAAATATTCATTTTTAGTTGTATTTTTCTTTTAATTATGACTTTCATTTTCGTTTTCAAGAACGTTTTAATTAAGTTTTGTACGCAGCATTTGACCATTGACTGTTACGAAAACTTTACTTTCATCAACAGTTGAAACATTCTTGTTTACTTACTTATTCGAAAGAAGTATTAAACAACGAATGGGATCAAAACCATTTTTTTTTATTTTTTGTACTTGAATAAAGTGGAAAAAAATAGGTCCTCTCAAGAATTTACATAGAATGGATATTAGACAATAAATAAACACTTTTTAAAAAACAATTATGGCACATATAATATTATATTTACATACTTAATTTCTAGTGGTAATAAAAGTTGTTCATAAGGTTCGTAAATTGTTGATACTTGAAAAAAAAATTCTTTCTTAATTTGTACAAAATACAAAATAATCGTGTAAAAACAAACAACATCAACGTTAAATATTATTATAAATTTCAACTTATATTATCATTACTTAACTTTAAACAACTCAAAAATGTAACGAAAAAACAAAACAATATTTTTCAAAGTAAGTACTGAAAAAGTTAGTAACATGTTGAATAATATTTATTTACACATTCTTGTTTCAAAACCATCTCAGTCGTCCTATAAATGTATCCATACAAACAATAAATGAAAACAATACAACAATGCAATTAAATGTTTAGATGGTACTCAAATTAATAGTAACGATGAATGATATCTTGACATTTTTAATAACGCTGAAATATAACTATGTTTAATTTACTAAGAGGAAGGGGATTTTTTTTGTTCATTTTATATTTTCCTTTTACACCTGTACATCAATAATGAGTTTAGATTACAAAAAAAATTAAAAATGTATATATTTTTCACAATTCAAAATGTATAGGAATAGATATACGAGATAGAGAGCAAAAGAGATAGAGAGTGAGAGAAAAGAGAGAGAAATATAGAGCAAGAGAGAAAAAACAATTTCAAGTTATCGGAAAACAAATTCCAGAGTTTGAAAATTGAAAGTGTTTTTCATCTGCATCTGGGAGATGGGCTTCTGTATATATAATAAATGTACAAGGCATTTTCCGTTTAGGACTCGAACGTATTGTTTTTCATCTGGAGAATAAATACATCATTGTCACAAGCATGGTATTAAGCAAATTGGTAGGTTGTATATAGTTCCAAGCGAAAAATATTTGACACTAATGTCACAATATCTCGCAGTCACAGTATATGCAACGAGACAAACGTTATTTAAAAAAAAAAAATAATGTCTTAAACGTATTGAATGATTATTGCGATTTGTCAAGCGCTAAAAATAATTTCCTTCTCTTTAAACTGTCAGGACCATAATTCAGTTAATTGACGTACTATGTCAAATTTTAAAACAAAAATAGCAATTCGTTTCCCATAATAATTAGTTACGTTTGTTTTTTATTTTTTTTTCATATCTTTGTCTTATGATTAACAAGTTTGATTATCGTCATTAGTTCAAATTAGGTATCTAAGCGTTTTTTTCGATATCATGATAAAAGTAAGCAAATAAAATAATATGAATTTTAATAATCAAACTTGATTTCATTTACATCTGCGATAAATTAATTAGAGTAATTTACACTTACCAAAGATTATCTCCAGGGAGTTTCAATAAGCAGTGCGGACAGACATGTATTTTTTCCTACGTGCCGATCACCCTACACATGTCCACTGGAGTTTCCTATAAGAAAAATAAAATAAAAAACATTTTATTGATCAGGTGTAATACGAGTCAATGTGATAAAAAAAACAAAATGTATTTATTTTTTTTAAATTACTTCTTTATTGTTTTTTAAAATAGTGTTAAGAGAAAAACGATTGTTTTAACGCCTAATAAAACCCATGGAGTATAAAATATACTGTCTATTACCAATAAGCAAACATTATAATATTTATTTATTTATTTATTTATTGAATAAACGGGCGTGAGCCCAGGTTAAAATAATTAGGTGTACAATATGATCAAACAATAACATAACATGAATAATACAACAAAGTATAAATATAAAATTAAAAATATAAAATATAAATTACTAAATAATGAATACAAAAGTAAACTATTAAAGGAACAACGGATCCTCATTGGCTAATTTCATTAATCTCGTAATAGGTTCATTTTTTAAATAGTTTCTTGTGCAGAGAGGTATTAGGAAAGGATGATTATTGCGGGTGGACCTAACAGGAACTCTAAAGTTAATGAGAGAAAGAAGGGATGGGGAATCGACCAAGCCTGTTAGGAGTTTGTTAAGGAAAGAAAGATTATTGAAGCGACGACGGTCAGCTAGGGAGGATAAGTTAAGCAAACTGATAAGAGGAGTGTAATCATGAGGGGCGCAGTTTACGTTAAGAGAATGTTTCATGTAACATAAAAATTTTCGCTGAACCCGTTCTAGTTGAAGACAAGCATCAGTTGTTTGGGGATCCCACACAACTGAGCCGTATTCTACGATTGGACGTACAAGTGCACAATATATTGCTTTGAGAGAAGCGGAGAGCTTAAAGTCACTAGATATTCTTTTGACGAATCCTAATACCTTTAGGGCTTTGCATGTAACTCTGTCTATGTGAGCTCTAGGACAAAGAGAGGGAGTAAAAGTAAAACCGAGATCACAGATGCTAGAGTCAGCTGGAATCAAATTAGAGCCATTTAATGAGTAGTGATGAGTAATAGGAGTGCGACTTCTTGTGAATGTCATCGACCGGCACTTTTCAATATTTAATGTGAGACCGATATTATTTCGTGCTTTACAAAAAAATTTATATTCACGACGGATAGTGATAAACGATCGAGATACCTGATGCAACTATCCGTCTACTTTACACCCGTAAACTGCCGTCTCGTTGGAAATGTGCATTGGGTGCAAATTTTTAAATCGAAATCGAATTTCCCTCGCGTACGAATAATTCTCAACGCGGAAATCGAATTTTTCAATAACGACTGTTATGCCATAATACACTATATATTATTATTATGACATCGTATTGAACTATGCCGTCCCGGTGTAAACACAATAATAATAATAATGTGCGACTTTAAACGTATAGAGACTCAAATCGTTCGCAACACGATCGACGACGTACAATAACGATAAAAGTGTAACACAAACATAATATAATATAATATCGACGACTACGATGAGAGACGATTGGACTACAACACTCACCCTGCCACCGTTCTCGGGGTCATGCCTGTTGTTCTTGTACTTTCCGACTGTTTTCACGGCATCCGGCAACTGAAACTAGAAACGGGAAAAATCGTATTAGGTTCAAGTCGAAATCGAAACAATATATCGGCGGCCCCGGAGAGAGCGGGCCTCCAAGATAACGCGAGTGGCACGCGCGGCCGCAGAGTTAGCGTGGAACGCGGCAATATAGTCTTCGGCGAATTAATTGGAAAACTTGCTAAGTGGTTTTGTTGGTCCGGCGCTAATAGTTTTACACGCGTCGGATACCGGGCTAACAACAACGCGATTACTACGTACTATAATAGACCGGCGTTTGTTGATTGGGCGGGCAGATTATTGTATTTGCGCCGTCATTATAATATCGAATATTGTATTACAATATAATATTATTATCATAATGTGCTCGTCCGCTATGTAGGTACATTATCATTATGATAATATCCATTGGCATTACCGTTAAAACGCCCATGCAGGTATATCGCGCGAGTTTCACGCCGCTTATTGGCCGGCCGCAGAGGCTAATTTTATTTGCATACGTCTAAGCGTGGACAAAAATGTAGAAAAAACACCCGAAACCCGTTGAAAACATCTGGGGAGTGGTATTTAGAATTTTACCGATATCAATAAACACTCTCGATATTTTAAAATGTTAATCAATCTAAACGGTTTTCAAAAAAAAACATCAAGCGCGCGCTTGTTTTTAAACAACCTAAAAAAAAGTATTGTTAGAAATTCAAAAATGCAACATGAAAAAAAAAACGTATTGGCTTTTCTTAGCTCATTCAACTCTATTTCAAATCGAATGAGATGGGGAAAATGTCAGTCTCGTTAGAATTTAAATTCAGCCTACTGAGTGGTGATTTCCCGGCTAGGACCACGGACTGGCGCATGTACAGCGAACGGTATGAATGCAGACTGAAAGATATTTTATTATACACCGCGACAAGTAATAATTTATAATCATAGTCAGTCGTAGCAATGATAGATGGCCCGAGGATGTGAAACTTTGGCGTCAAACTCCGGCTCCACGCGTATATACTCGTTTATAATATTATTTTCATCTCTCGCATAAACTTTTAAACACTGCCGAAACCGATTTCTCAGACACCGACTGAGTACACCACAACCAGTCGAACGAAAACCGTAAAAAATCGTTCTCGATTAATACTCGTGAGCGACGATAATTTTTATAATTTCTCAACGGCGGTGGCATTTGCGCGCGAAAACAATATTTATTATTAACGGTTTTCCGTGGCGGGCCATATATTACTATGAACGAACACCCGACGTATACGAATCGATGTGTTGTTTTATTTTTTCCGCTTGTCAAACGCCAGAAAGAAATTGTTATAGTAAATATCTACAAAGACCGTATTATAATAATATAAACATTATAAACAAGGCGTATCAGTAAATTATTTTTATACGCACCCTGACACATAATATTTACGACCCACAACTATTTTTAAGCCTATAGGATAACAATCTAGACACGAGAATTGATATCGTATTTCAATAATATATATCAAAAGTTCTGTACGGTATATAGCTGTTTACGTTAAGTTAGGAAGAAATTAAGAGAAATAAAAATGTATTAATTTTCAACAATAACAAAATACCTATCAAGATATTATTCTATTTAATATTATTTGTATGCGTACCTAACTTATAGAATATAAATAGCATTGATAAAAATACGAATAGTAATACATTTTATTAGTTCTAAGTAAATATTATAATCTCTGATTTTGATCCTTTGTACAGATTTCAAAGAATATTTTTTATTTTAATATGCGTTATATGTTTCCATATAAATCAAATCTTAGTCACACTTCAAAAGTATCAATATAATCAAAATATAGTCAAACGACCACGGTTGAATTTATTGTAAAAAAAAAGTCCGTATTTTATTTATTAAGTAATGAAATATCAGTTTTTTTCTTAGGTCTCGATGGAATATAGTCGTATATCAACGGGGAAAAAAATTTGTCAACGAAATTGGATTTTGATCTTATATTGATGGCCGATAAGCCACAGTCTCGGTGGAGCGTGAGGGTTTTTTGCGGGCATCCATTGCTAAGCCCAAAGGGATTTATTCAGACTCCCTTTCTCCTACAACTTTTTCCGTTAACAAAAAATAATTGAACACACAAGATCACTAACTGGTTATTACTCAGTAAAGCATTTCAATTATGATTAATTAAATTAAATATTACATGATTGTTTTTTTTTTATCGTCAACACATCTTGAAATTCACTTAATTCAATTATACATTTCAACAATACAATTATCTAAGTGTTAAAAATAAATTCAATATAATTACCACTTGAAAAATAATATTTTAGGTTATGGGTTTAGAGACTAACTATAATGTATCATATATCAAATCATATATTTGTATTAATGGCATCCCATACTTTATACCGTATAGCGATCTTGGCTAATAATTAATACTGTCACGCTTTTTATTTAGCAAAAAAATAATACAAATTCTTAATTATCATAATATATTTTGTTAGATATAAAGGAGAGTAAAAATAAAATAAAATGGTTTTAAATGCTTGTTTAATATAATATATAAATATATGATATATGTATAAGGTACAGTAATAAATACAATGAAGAGATTTAGTTGGTGACCAAGAAATAATACGAATGATTTCATTCACCCACCCCACCCCCCCTCTCCTAAAAAAATATTCTAAATTATAACTATGGAAACCGATTACACATAATATATTACATTCATTCTGTGTTCTACATCAGACCTAATATATACATTATTCTTTCAAACAATTCAAAATTTCTTCTTATAATATTTTCGTGTGATGTGTGTGGTAAAAATTTTAATCGTCATTGAATATCAATACGTAACTCAATAAATATCTATAAAATTCAACTGTCAAATGAGCTGACTTTCGTTTACTATGAGTGATAATTTAACTCAACACTAAACACAAAGCCATTGTTGTCATGATAAGTACATTTATAATAAATTAATTGACTATAGTTATTATTTTTTTTATCACTCTGCTAGCCTGCTAGTGTTTATGCAACCATCACTAAACATATTTTATGAATCAATAGTGAGCTAATGGTCCCTTATACAATGATTCAGTGGCCCATCAATGGTCCATCAATGGTCCATTAATTTAGTTAATTTTTATAAAACTCAGCAGGAATAGTGGAATACCTATCTAAAATAAAATATATTATACAAAAAACATCGAATAGGTAAAATATATATAATAATTATATTAAATTAACTGACGCGGTGGAGAATTTTAGTGATAATATAAAAAGTCTATAATAAGTATCATGTTATAAGAAATAAATTTAAAATTATTACAACAAAACATTCATCAAATAAGTATTTTATGATTTATTATTATTTATAACTAGGTATCTAATTTAGTTTTTTTATTTTTTTATTTATTTTTTTTTTGTGTGTCTGTCATTACCTTTTAGGACAGTAAAAATGAGTAGATTTTCTTAAACAGTATCTTTTCTGATAGGAAAGTGAATCTAGTTGGTATTTGGGGAGGTCAAAAGTAAAAAAATGTGGGAAAATGGATGTCGCTCTGCTGTATAGTAGGTTACAAGTGGGTCACTGTAATGGATGGTATTAAATTTGAATTCAATGATATAATATCATTGTATAAGAGAAACGATTCTGAGCGAAAACGGCCAGTCAGCCTATGATATTACTAAGTATATTTGATAATATTATTGTGCATAAAGTAATTTATATATAACCTATTTACGTGGAGCCTTGTTTTCAATTTTCAATCCTTAGCTATAAAAGTTGAACATTTTATAGATTTTTAACTACAAAATAATTATTAAATTATAAATTTTATAAATTTTGTCGAAATTTGAACTTTAAATGCTTATAAAAAAAACTTGTGCCTATGTATTTTTAATATTTTTCAACTGCTATTGTAAAAATATATCAGGAGCCTTGTATTAAATTTTCACGCTTTATTTCCCAACAAACAAATTTATTGATATTTATAGGAAAAAAACTAAAAAAATTGAAAACTGACAATGTCCGTAAACAGCTCAAAAAGAGTCAAATTATTTTCAAAATTTGATCGTGTATAGCAAACGCTAATATAAATAATATTCAGTGAAATTTTCAAATATCTACAGTCATACGTTTTATAATTACAACGAAATAGGAAAATCGTTACATGAGAAATCGAGTGAATATCAAATGTTGTAAAAATATGAATTTCAAACGCTCATAAAAATTTAATTTGATATGCTTGTAGCCATTTTTTTTTTGATACAGGTAGAAAAACTTATAGGTAATCTTGTATTACATTTTCAAATCTTAGATTTAAAAATAAAAATTTTTATGAATTCTCAACTCAATATAATTTGCTAATTTTCGTGATTTTTCCGTATTTTGTCAAGATTTGAATTTTAAATGCTTATAAACAAAAACTGTGACTAAGGATTTTTAATTTTTTTCATCTGCCTTTGAAACAATAACCTAGGAGCCTTTTATTAAATTTTCAAGCTTTTTTACTCAACAGATAAAATTTTATTAATATTTATAGAAAAAAAAACTAATAAAATTGAAAACTGACAATGTCCGTAAACAGCTCAAAAAGAGTCAAATTATTTTCAAAATTTTATCGTGTATAGAAAATGAAAATATAAACAACCTGTGAAAATTTCATGTGTCTACGGTCATTTGTTTTAAAGTTACAACAAAAACCAAATTCAATTTTGTGAAAAATTGATTTTGCGTAAAAATTCCCGTTTTTCCTTAATTTTTCTTTTGTTTTTCTAGGCGCTTTTGAAAATTACTGGGAATTTTAAATTTTGACCTCCCCAATGCACCAACGATATTCACTTTCCAATTGAAAAAGATAATGAAGTTGAAAATCGAAGCATTATTTCGACTACTTATCGTGTACACAGACAAAAAAAAAAATATAAAAACACACATCATTGTAAAATCAATACATTCATCGTTTCACTCAGAATCTAAAATTCCCTGTAGTTTTCAAAAGCACCGTGAAAAACAAAAGAAAAATTAAGGAAAAACAGGAATTTTTACGCAAAATAATCGATTTTGGTTTTTGGTGTAACTCTAAAACAAACGAACGTATATAATATATTAATTTTTCACTGGTTTTTGGTTGTTCATATTAGCATTTTCTATACACGATAACATTTTGAAAATAATTTGACTCTTTTTGAGATGTTTACGGACATTGTCAGTTTTCAATTTTTTAGTTTTTTTCCTATAAATATCAATAAATTTGTTTATTGGGTGAAAAAGCGTAAAAATTTATATGCAAAGCTTCTGATATATTGTTACAATAGCAATTAAAAAATATTAAAAATAGATAGGCACGATTTTTTTTTTTATAAGCATTTAAAGTTTGAATTTTGACAAAATTTATCAAATTTAAAATTTAATAGTTATTCTTTAATTAAAAATTTATAAAATATTCAACTTTTATAGCTAAAGATTGAAAATTTAAAACAACGTTCCACGTAAATAGGTTATATATAATTTACTTTATTCACTATAATATCATCAATTATACTTGATAATATCATAGGCTGACTGACCGTTTTCGATCAGAATCGTTTTTTTTAAACAATGATATTTCATCATTGAATTCAAATTTAACACTATCCATTACAGTAACCCACTTGTAACCTACTGTACAGCAGAGCGACATTCATTTACCCATTTTTTTTTATATTAATTTAAATTATATTGCAATATATGTATACCTATATATTTTAACTAAAATATATAGTTTAATTTCATATAATAATTGTTTATCGTAATATATAGATTTAAATAGTTTCTAAGGCATAAATCATAATTATGAGCATAAAAAATTTAAATTTAAAAAAAAATATTTAATCATGGACATTTAAGAAAAATATTCTTTCAAAGGTGATAGAAAGATGACATCAATTAATGAACTATTCATAACTATTTAAAATAAATAAAGTGCATGTATTACTAAAAATTACAGTCTTAAACATTTTAACTCATTATAAAATTAAAAGCCAAAAAGCAGCGTAGTGGGATTTGCCTGTTCTTTAAACTTTTTTCTATTAAAGTAAGTGCAATAACCCGCAGGTGACGTTAATATATTTTTCTTTACTATAAAATAAATATCCCGCTGCTATCCATGTCACTTTGTTTGATTATAGTTGCTAAAAGGTGACGGTATGCCATTTTTTTAAATTTGTATTTTTATACTAAAAAAAAATCAAAACACATTTTTTACCTGTTTGGGTAAAATGTTTTAAGACCATCACAACTTATAAATATACTGTCGGAATAAAAAATGGAATTTACTAAATATCATAATATGGCTTTTCAATTGAAATTATTCATTATATTATTATTATTTTTACTTGTATTCTTATTGTTATTTCTATTTTTAGGTATTTATTATCTTTTTTAATCATATAGGTATAAAACATTTTTTTAATGTAATATACAAATTAATACATTTATAATACCTTTATGAAGTAATATAATTACTACATATATAAAAATGTTTCTTTGATTAAACTTTTTATTATTTAAAACTAAGTGAAATTGGCGTATAACGAATATAAATATTAGAACCATGCTACTCATTATATGCTGTTTGTAATTTTAATGATTATAAATTAATGGGTATTATATTTTTTGCAAAAATCAATGTTTAAAAAAGGCAGTTGACGTACCTACATATAATTTGACATCAAACAAAGTATATTGATTAGTAATTGAAAGTTATTCAACAGTTAAGTGTATATTTAAAATGATTAATGCAACTTTTAATAAATTTAAATTGTTTTTTTAGGAACTCGTTAAAATTAAGTTGGTAGTTTCTGAAACAATGAAACGTGTTTTCATAACAATGGTAATCTAATTTTTATTTTAAAAAAACGCAAATTAATTATAATTTGTAAAAATAACTTCCATTCGTACAAATGTAGGTTCAATACGTCATATTATACAGATGATATCGGAAGATATTTATTATTACAAATGTCCAGTGTTTATACTTATCAGTTATTAAAAATATGTATCTACTCTCTTATAATTACACTTTTTATTATTCAAGACAGTTTCAAATGTCGTGAAGAAAATAGCAATTTGATCATGATGAATCCATCAAGTAATGAAAATTGTATATTTATTTTCCATAATTAAATTATTGGATATAAAACACATGAAATAAATAAACACTACCTACTAAAATATATCAGTATAAAATTCACAAAATCTTTGTATTATAATCATCGTTTTTGACATAGCTAGGTAAATACGAATAGCATGTATCGCGCTATATTATGAAAATTAATTTTGATTTCTTAGACACCAATAGTACCTAACATATTAAGTTAAGTTAATATGCACGTGTTTATCATTGGGGCTATCAAAATATATTTATTGATGTATATTGTGACCATCGGAACAAAATTTAGTTGACAACAACTCATTAAACTGTAGTTGATTCAATTGGAAGCATGGTTTTAGTGAGTGAAATAAACAGGACTAATAATAGCGCAAACAACAATGTTTTCTGTTCGTATGTGTAACATCTAATTTGCATATAATTAAAGTGGTTGAGGTAAGACATTTATTAAGGAAAATAATGTAAGCAATTTGTTTTAAATGTCTCATATGATATTCGTCGGCATATTATTACATTGTTTGCATTAAAAGTAGGTGCAACGATACATGTATGTTGGTTAGTGCGTAAATTATAACTGTCACAAAATCTTTGTTTGGAAATAATATGTTAGTATATTATATTATTATATAATATATTAATATATTACTGGAAACGTTGAATACTTTTATACTGCAAAATATGCGATGTTGTATTAATCTAAATGTACAAATAACACCAATTTTTAGGTTTGGTTATATTTCTTATGTTTCATGTTCATCTTATCTGTATTAATATGACTTTAGTTAATCATTAGCACAATGTATTTTATTGATTCAAATAACAAATTTAAACTTTTATAAGTGTTTAGTTTTTAATTTAGAAGATAATTGTATTAAATCAATAATATTCTTTGTAATGTTTTTAAGTAATGAACATACAATAATATATACTGTTTATTTTTGATAGGTAATATATATATAACTATATAAGAACATATCAATATTTTTCACTTTTACACTTTAAAAGCTGATTAAAAATCTTTGAAAGCAATGATTTATTGAACTACGCTTGATGAGTTTCCTCGACATTTTTCACATGTTGTCAGTAATTTTTCTAACACTTCTAGAAACTACTTAGAAAATTGAAAAATTTAGTCTTCATAGTCTATGAAATTAAACTCCTCTCAGTTTCTACAACCACAGAGATCTATTTGAAACAGATTGATGGTTAATTTTGTGTTATTTTACCAAATATTTATTCAAGTATAATTCATACGTAAATGTCGTAAAATGATACATTAGGTAATAAATTGGTAGGTGATCCTAAAAGTATTACTTTTATAAGAACAATTTATGTTCAGTGTTCAAATAATGTGGCCAGTGTAATTACAACATTTAATTTGTATAAGTACGTTTTAAAATAGCGAAATCAATATAATAATCATTATATTATTCAGTCTTTATAGTCTTTGTAGTTATTTTTAAAACTCCTATAAACATCTTATAAAACTTTAAAAGACTTACCTAGAACTACAATACTAAACACCATAAACTTTTGGTAAATGCTCTAGGCAATACTAACCTACTATCTTTATCCTTTTGAAGTTTATATATAGTACATACAAGTTAAAATGTATTATCGTATTACAAAATGAAAATACGACAGACAGAAAATCTATTAGAAAAATATCTTATGAATAAATTTAATTTTTCTAACAAAAGTAGCTTTTTAAAACTATGGATTTCAAAAATATATGAAATCTAAAAATATTTTCTATATTAGTTTATCGAGAATTTATTTTTATATCAATAAAAGATTAGACTAAATCGTAATAATTTAAATAAAAAAGTATACTTATGATTATGATAAATACCTAGTTATTGATAATATAAACTATATTTATAATTAAATTATAAAGTTTTCATTATCATATTATTAGTAACCCAATGATATAAATCGATTAATTTCATAGTATAATATGTAGAGTGCACATTCCCTAATATAATATATTAAAATACAATACAATTATATTATTATTATATATAAAATGTTTACGATATTTTATAATAATCATATCTATAAAAGACGCTATAGGTATCTAACAGTGGAATTCAACTAATAACGACAAGTCAATAAAAAGATAATTTAAAAGAAGATCTTAGTTTTTGCATACCTTCAAAACAATATATTTAATTTTTATCAAAATAGATATTGGCATATTTAAATCAAACTAGTAGGTAACATAAATGCCAATTTTAATTACCTACTTAGGTTTTTAGGTTGACATGAACCAATTAAATTATGATTTGTAAACCATGTTTTCGCTGTTATACATTGCAACATTAATTTAACAAGATAATGGTAAGTAAAAAATAAACATATAATCTAAAAAAATTTCTAGCAATTAGTATTTTCCCAAAACTTTATGTATAATATTGTAAAATGTCGATTTACAAAAAAAATCATGTTAACGTTTATTATTATGAGCCAACGCATCGCAGTCAAATCTTGATAACTAAACTGTATTCCATTAATTTATTAAACATCCGGTTTCCCGTGAGAATTAACTGTATATGTATAATAATATTGTGTACTTATTTTATTAATGCTGACGACCAATTTGGTTTTTATATAAAGTTACCTTTTAAAACAAATCATTTTATTGTAACCGGTACAATCGAAAGAATTATTGCCTACCATTAAAAATCACATTTTTATTCATAGCCATAATATTATATCTGAAAACGTCAAAAACACCCACACACCCGAAAACGATGCTTAACGTGAGCACATATTATACCATTAGAATTTGAGAGCACTCGACCTCTGATACTCGAGGCAAAATTATGCACGCATTAACAATATTGCATTATTTATAAAACATAACAATATATACGTGTAAAAAAATATATTATAATGATCGTATTACTTTTGAGTTGGCTTGATCCGAATGCGTCCGGTAGCAGAACTGGAACAATGCCACGGCGATGGCCACGATGAGTCCCAGTACTAGTATGTAAAATATACCAGCAATGTTGTTTAACGTCAGCTCGGCATTGCGGAAAGACTCCTGCGGGAATTAAGACGTGCGGTATGTAGAACGTTGGCAATTTTTGACTTTTTTTTTTTAATAAAATTCAGTGATATTTCGTGTTTTATGGCGCACGACAAGGACAGAGAGAAGCGAGAAAAGTTTACCATCGCACTCCCGCACCAAGTTCAAAATAAAAAGGACATAAATTGCTGCTATAACCTATTTTTTTTTCTTTTTTTTTTTCGTTTGCGGGTTTGCTAGTAATGTAAAACTGCGAACAAGCAAATGGACTGAAAGTAAAGTTTTAAAAATTCAACTACCGTTTTTGTTCAAAACGGTCTTTAAGTGGCCAACCCTCGATGTATTTTTCTTTTGAAAAAATAAATGACTTTCGGATTGTTTTATTTATACATTATTTCTTTCCCCCAAAATTGAGATTTCGATCATTACATTACTAAACAAACATATATTTTCGAATCGCTGAAGTGAATTTAGCTAACATTCAGTCAACATCGCATTATATAATTTGAGGAATTCCTCAATGTACCCTATTTTTTTGTAAGTCATTTGTTAAACTTACAAATATAGGGGAAAAAATAAGAGTTTAAAAATTAACAACCGATGACACTTCCCGTGTAAAGAAATTATATATAAACAACAAAAATTGTGGATAATTTTGTAAATATCTGGCAAAAAACTATTGCATCGTTCAACGGAATTACCACATTAATTTATTAAATAAACGGTTTTATCTTATTTTTAAGCATTCTATAATTTATGAATCTCATGAAAATATTTTTTTTTAACCAATGCTAATTTTTTAAATATTTAATACCTAATATCGGTCACATAACATAATATAGGTACAATAATGTTATTGATCTAAATAAAAATTAATCAAAAAAATTAGTAAATTATTGAAAAGATAAATTTAAAAAAACAATTTAAAGTATCGTTCTTTATTTCTCACCTTTGCCTCGTAACCGCACTCATCAACCCACCATTTGTTTTCTAGCCTTGTAAGTTCACCGCTATCGGTCAATTGAACAATTGCAGCATTTATTTGATTCCTAAACGGTAACAATAACAAATACACTATATCAATATATATTAATATAATATATTTTAAGTATATTAATAGTTATTTTATAAATAATAAATACAAAAAAGACCGCCTGGCCACCCAAGACAAAGACTCGAACAGTGTCATGGAAGTTTCGAGTATATTAAGAATGAACATCGTAGAATAGGTAGTTTCTAACAAGCATAGATATAAATATTTGAAGTTATGATGACAACGCGTCCAATACCCTACTTATGTTAAGCCTAAACAAATGAATTATAAATATAATATTATGATGGAACAAAAATACCATTAACTATTATCGATAATAAATATAATTTTATTAATGTATAAGAATTATATTAATAATAACTCTCAACTATTATATAATAGGTGCGTTAATTAATATTCATTTATTTATTAGTCTAATATTTTACTTCATAAAACAATATTTTTAATATCATTCTTTAATATAATTCATTTATCCACTGTTAGAAGAAACCATTTACACTGAATTTTCGACCTTCTACTGGTACATTTATTTGTGTATAGTTCAATAATTTTTACAAAGATATAAATTGCCCTTGGATGTACAAAATATTGGCGCAAAGCGCATAAAAGAGAAATAAGTTCAATATAGGTGTTGTGTTCGAATAGACCCAAGAGAATACCGTTTGGGCGGGTATAAAATTAACGGAAGGACAATCATATAGATCAAACTGCAAAGCACCACCATTCCTCTCCACTTCCCCCCCTTTTTTGGCTCTAGAGCATTTTTCGATGGCCCTCGGGGACCCTCTTGATACCCTTATAAATCGCTTATAGGATTCGATCGGATGGTAAAACAATGTTGAACGAGAATATTGTTTATATATAAAACCATTAAAACAAAAATACTAAGGATTTATTACTTACAAAAAATAACAAATAAACTATTTTCAAGAATAAATATAATATATTGATTCGTAAGTTTAAAAAAAGTATTTAAACTATTTAACTATCAGTCAAAAGTTATGTGTCATGTACCTACGGCACGAACTTTTGAAATTATTTAACACCAATTAATGTCATATCTATCTGGTTTACTAATAAGACGTATATATTGCTAGGTACATAAGAATTTCAAATTGTATTTTTACATTCTAAGAATCCAAAAATTAATTAATGTATTTACCATATTTCTCAACAATAATAAACACCAAGCTTAACCCACTATATTTCACATCGACCACATGTAACATTCTCATATTTGATGTCTAACCTAACATAGGTAGGTTATAGGTACCGGTGGCGTACCTACCACATATACTGTACACGTAGAGTGCAACTCGATATTAACACACATATTCATGGAAAACCTGCGTTCTAGAGAAAGCTCTAAACTTCTCTATTCATTAACTGAAGAACTTTGTAAACACTCAAACTCAATCACCACCACAAGCGACTACAAACGCGCCACCAACTTGTTCGACAAAAAATAAATAAACCTCAGTTCTTTTAACTAACAATGTTATTATTATTATTATTATTAAAATAGTATTAAATGTATTCATAGACATCTCTCACTATGTGAAAATGTATTGTTTAATTTTAAATCTATGTATGACACATTGTGGTGACTAAATTCTAGAAAAACAAGTAAAAATATATAATTTTTGCATCTAGAAAGTGAAACCACTTTTTCTCAAATCCGTTTTTACAGCTTATAGAGTTCTTAAACCATAATAATGATAAATTATCATAATTTAATTTATATTATAAATATTAAACTATAGCATATAAAAGCTTAGTATATGTCATTGTACATCTATAATTCTTTGTCATCCTATGTAGTTATCGTGTTCGAGGCAGATATGTGCCATTTTTGCCTATACAATATGTCACGACAAACTTTTTTTGAAATATTTGAAATTATTGTTTAATATCTATGTATATAGATAGACTCCTAGCATTGCCTTCTCTTGGAATGAACGAGATATATTGAAAAATCATAAGAAACACAAAATCCATTAAATTGTATAAATGAGTTTTTGAGAGAATTTGAGTTTAATATAATATGTTGTTATATACGCCCGCGCCATTTAAATTGAAAACACATTGATAAGTATATAGCCTTTCTGAACTCGGCAGTGTTCAAACATGGACTGTTTGATGTATTGTTCCTATATATAATATAAATATATGTTATGTTTATGTGTTTATATAATATACACATCACTTTGAATAATGATCGAATTTGCACATTTGGATTTATTAAACCCTTTGCGTGAGGTCCTGAAAATCCTTAGGGAATCTAATTTGAATCCTAGGGATATAATATATACTTGGTTTGTATAAAGTGGTGTGTAAATATAAATTAATAAGATACACATAAAATTACAAAAAAAATCAAAATAGTAAGATAAAATGAGGCAGGATCAAATCCACAAAAAATAATTATTATATCGGAACAAATAATGTATAACACAAATAAACAATAATTGTTAAAAAAAAAAGTAAAATTTTCTTTCATAATCGTCAACTGCTTAAACAATTTATCAGATGAATATAATATATCAAATGTACCATTAATTTTTACTATCGACATTTATCAATAAACTGTAACTATTGTATTAGGTAGGTACCACTAGATAAAAATATATTTTATACGCATACGATGGTTAAAATAAATATTTAACAGTTTTTAATAATTTCGTGACTTAATTATTTTTAGTTAGGTACATTTTAAAATAAAAAAACTACATATAAAAAATTTACAAAATCTTATACCAACAACGATTTATCAGTTTATCGTACGCATACCTAGTATAAGTACAATCTGCGACTGGATTATAAATAATTTTAATTAAATGTTTATTTCTGTCCGCTTGATTCAACTCCCGGTTTATTAAATAAACAGAAGCGATTATTATTTATTCCACGTATATTTCAAATTGACCATTTAAATAATTAAATCACCGTTAAAATGCTTTGTTTAAAAATATATATATAAATTTGTTTGTACACATCTGATCAATGAATTATGAATCCAGGTATACCATTAGAATCCATTCACGATTTAATTAATTTAAAAAGTAAAAAGTACACAATAATATGTTTGAAGTACCTATCTACATAGATTTTTTGATAGGTAATATAAAAATAATATCTATATGATTGTAGTGAATAATTTAATATACTATCGAGTATTTCTATTATAACACTATTATCATGAAACAATTTATACTATGGACATGCATATTATAACACGTCATTCCGAACATGAATCGTTTTAATAATAAGTTTTTCCATCGTTAATTTCAGTCTATTGTGCCTTAACATGTAAATAAATCTGGTTAAGCATGTTACGCAAACATCCGCATTGCGTTAAATTTATCTGATATCATCAGAATAAGATTAGAGAAACTTCAGTTTTTAGCATGAATATTCTAATAAATATAGAACTAGAATATAGAAACCAACGTTTCGAAATCGGCGTCAGTTAACCAGTGGTTTTTACAAATCTCATTGAATAGATACGTGTATACATATATAATAGTACATGATATATGAGTGTGTCTCTCTCTCTATATATATAATGTGTGTGTATAATAATATGTGTATACGTCATATATATATATTTTTCTTATGATCAAAAATGTGTCGCAGAAAATTGGGTTTTCTTTTTCTTTTTTTTTTTCATATCAGACTCTCGTCTTGGAAAATGTGATTTCGCGGAATGTAATCCGAGAGAGTCATTCAACCGAAAGACGCGCGTAATATTCCCACTTGCGTCCCTTTACCCGTGCCTCACATTCCGTCAGTGATCTTATTTCCCAAAAGCCCCAAACGAGATTTGTCAATATTATATATATAATATAAAAAAAAAATAGATCAGTCTCACCTTAGCGGAGACCCAAGTGGCATCGCTATACCGTAGCCCTTGACGTCTAAGTTACGTCCGACTTTCATTGTATCACAAGGTTTCCTCATGTTCACAAAGTCATTTTTGGGGGACTCAATGAGTAAAGCGAACTTGCCATTTGAGTTTCTTACTCTTTGGATGCCTTCATCGTATGTATCCACGAACACATGTGTCCGCGAGTTCATGAACTGCCACATTTTACTGTATAACGAACTGTGCGATCTCTATATAGTAATGAAACAAATATATAACGTTTAAAATAAGTTATAGTCATTACATTTTACGGTTTGTTTTAATTTTCAAATTGAGGAACTACAACTATAGAAATGTTTTAGATGAATATTGAATACAGTTCATTATGAGTTATAACATATATTATAATTATATCAAATTGTAAATAAACTCTAGCTATAACTATTATTACTTATTAGTTATATTTTTAGTTTATATTTCAATAAAGTATTTGATTTACCTATACATATTTTTTAATGACATATATAAAATAATAATTTAGTAATGATATTAGATTAAATACGGATTATAAGTGCATTATGATTTGAATGCTAAAATCAAAAATCAAATAATTATATGATTACCTATAATAATAGAAAAAAAAACTGATTTAGGTACTTTTAAATTAATTATTGATGTATCCATTTTAGAAATTAGTTAAGTCGATTGATTGTAAGTGATTCAATAACTATCCAGTTTTTTTTCTACTCTTCTCTGTGGGTTTTTTATGTGAAGCAAAAACATTCATAAGAAACTGCCGTGGTGAATGGCCCGAAACGAAAAGTTCTCTCCGAAGTAAAGGAGTGGCCACCCCAACCCAAGATTTACAGTCGATAGAACTCAAACCCTGAACTCGTAATGAGAAAATTATATATTAGTTCAACACATTTTACTTATGAACCTACTTATATGGATTTTATTTGTATTTTTATCATCGTTTTTCACTTATACTACACTAAATGTATTGAAGGTTATTGAGGAAAAGTATTCAATTTTCACTCAGTAAAAAAAGCAAGTACAAAATGAATTCGGTGAATAATTTATCTTTATAGTTCTGGTGGTTTGAATTTAATGGTGTTGACGTTTGCAGACCTCGTTGGATAAACAACTTATTAAAGGAGGCAATCAAGTATTGAAAATAATTCCAAATGTCGACGACGATGACAAAGTCACTGCCAGACGTAAAGTTTTTGAATAAAAAATAATTTTTTTTTTTTTGAATTCTTATAGAATAATAAAAATAATAATGAAACGCACATCACTAGCTATAGTGTGCAGAAAGATAAAATAATACTTATAAGCAATTTGGCCCCAGGTTGTTTACTTCTATTATAACAGCAGTATAATTAAAAGTGTAAATTTTGTGAAAAAATATTGTTTTTAAATTATTTTAAACAATATTATTAGGTACCTAGTTTAAAAAGTTATACAAAAATATATATTATATATGAAAAGATGATGCAATAAAATAAAACACATATAATTTGGTTTTACATGACATTTTTACGTTTGATTAAGTCAATGACATTGTCGTAATGTAAAAATATCATATTATAGTCTTTAATTTCGATAATATATCAATTGATTCATAGAAGAATTATTATTATGTTAGTCGTTTTTATAGTTTTATAATATCTTAGGTATTTAAAAAAAAAAAATTTGCAAAATTCAAAACAGTAAATCAAGTATAGGTTCACTACTTACTTTGAAAAAATCCCACGTAGACCCATGAGAAAGAACACCATATTCAATTTCTGTTTGTGCAGCTAAATCTTCTGGTGTGCTGATTGGTGTGGACATTTTCTGCACGATCAAATACGCGGTGAAATTAGATACGTACGATGATATTAATATCACCGTGAAGAACCACCAGACTGCTCCAACAATACGCCCTGGCGTAGTCCTAAGCACATGAGTTCATGAACAATATTATTATTATGTTCCTCTTCACATTATTATTACTACTTTTTTTTATTTGACATTCATTTTTAAGTATACATTCAGTTGTAACATTATTATGTCATATTTGACAACAAGAGGTAAATAAGCTTAAATAAATTATAACACCTCCCCACTTAAAAAATGTTATTATATTCGTAAAATACTATGAAAGTGCAATAACAATAGGTAATATATACCTAGCTATTTACAAAATAATTTTATATTAGGTACTATTTATACTTTATAATAATAATATAATATATACAATAACGAATAACCGTAGATACTTTAAATTCCCTCCAAATATTTATATTAACATTTTCCAGACATGGTAAAATTCTTGAAATATTTGTGTTGTTTTTTAGGTATTTATAGACAATGCAATAATTTTTGCATTTATTTTTTTTTTCTATGTAATATTTTTAAAATGTTTATGCCCGGCCAAAAACCTTGAAAATGTAATACATGGATCCTTAAGTTGTTCTTACAGGAAATAAAAATAAATCTAACATAAATTCACATGCATTTTTATAAGCAATATTGAATAATTAAGTTTTCACAAAATTGGACATTCAAACGACAAACGTATAATTAAGATTTATCCTATTTGTTATATTGTTATTATTCAAAAATATAAATCACTGAAACTTTAAAAAAAATGTATTACTTAAATCATTTTCTATTCTAATGGAATGTTCAAAACAGTTTGATTAATTTTAAGCTATTTATACCAACAACCTATTCAAACCGTCCTACGGTATGTATTATTTCGGCATTAACTTTTAAATTAATTACAGTTTGAAAATAATAATATAGTATGTGCTAATATTATAGTTATAATTATTATTGCATAATAGTTAATATATATGTTTATACTAATAAGTAATAACATGAAATATATTATCGGGGGACGGAGTGGCCGAGCGGACTGAGGCTTCGGACAAGTCACGGTGTCCGGAGAACAAGTGCCGCCATCCCCCAACCGGGCATTGCAGATACCTACGGGTGCCCAAATCAAAAATTCGGCCAAAACTAACACACACCTGTTCCTCCCTCAACCGAAATAAAAACCTACAAAACAAAAATAGCTAATGGCCTTAGTTGCCGGGCTCAAGATCAATTAAAAAAAAATATATATATTATCATGTAATTATTACCTTGTAATATGTATTAATGATTAGTTTATATTTTTGAAAAAAGATAGATGAGTGATTCAATTAAAAAGCAAAGAAATGTAATGTTTGCTTTTTAATCGATTTTAAAAATATAGTAGGTAAGCCAACTATGATATTTATTTTATATATATTATTATTTAACATTTTACAATTTGTTATAATTATCTGAATAATAATTAATAAGAACAAAAACAAAAAAATATTAAATATATATATATTTAAGAGGCCGTTCTGGCAGAAGTGAAAAATATCCAACGCTCAAGAGATGGCGTTGTGCGCCGTATGTCGCCGTCGCGGTAGGACGTAACCACGCCCATCGTCTACGCGACAAAGTTCGCGCGTTGTAATCGCGGGAGAGGTACATCATTATTTCACGGACGGTCGATTAGAACGTTTCGCGTCAATACATTTGACCGTTGCGTAAATTATCGCCCATGTATGTCTTATGTAGGTACTAGCATGCGGTACACAAGTCGCAACCTATTTCTTAATTAAAGTTCCTGTTTTCTTAAAAATATCAACCAATAAATAAAGCATACAAATTATTATACACCATAACTCGATTTATATTTCTAACCTAATTACTTTTTTAAATACGTATAAAATAATAGTTTCATTACGATTAAATAGTTTTGATTATTATAAAATATATTGATGTAAGTAGGTACGTATATTTAATTAAAACTTAATATAGGAAGTTGATTGTTATTTGTTGTACATATTATAATATCTTTTAAATAAAGACTATAGGTAATTATTTATATTATTTAATTATTGTTGCAATTTGCAGTACGTAGTATGAACCTATGTAAAAAAACCGACTGTATACACTTAACATATTCATGTGGGTCACTGTAATGGATGGTGTTAAATTTGAATTCAATGATATAATATCATTGTATAAGAAAAACGATTCTGAGCGAAAACGGTCAGTCAGACTATGATGTTACTAAGTATATTTTAAGATATTATTGTGCATAAAGTAATTGATATATAACCTATTTACGTGGAGCCTTGTTTTCAGTTTTCAATCCTTAGCTATAAAAGTTGAACATTTTATAGATTTTTAACTACAAAATAATTATTAAATTTTGTCGAAATTTGAACTTTAAATGCTTATAAAAAAAACTTGTGCCTATTTTTTTTTAAAATTTTTCATCTGCTATTGTAAAAATATATCAGGAGCCTTGTATTAAATTTTCACGCTTTATTTCCCAACAAATAAAATTTTATTGATATTTATAGAAAAAAATACTAAAAAAATTGAAAACTGACAATGTCCGTAAACAGCTCAAAAAGAGTCAAATTATTTTCAAAATTTTATCGTGTATAGCAAACGCTAATATAAATAATATTCATTGAAATTTTCAAATATTTACAGTCATACGTTTTATAATTACAACGAAATAGGAAAATCGTTACATGAAAAATCGAGTGAATATCAAATGTTGTAAAAATATGAATTTCAAACGCTCATAAAAACTTAATTTGACTTTATTGTAGACATTTTTTTTTGATAAAGGTAGACAAACTTATGGATAATCTTGTATTACATTTTAAAATCTTAGATTTAAAAAGAAAATTTTTTATGAATTCTCAACTCAAAATAATTTGCTAATTTTCGTGATTTTTCCGTATTTTGTCAAGATTTGAAGTTTAAATGCTTATAAATAAAAACCCTGACCAAGGATTTTTAATTTTTTTCATCTGCCTTTGAAACAATAACCTAGATGCCTTCTATTAAATTTTCAAGCTTTTTTAACCAACAAATAAAATTTTATTGATATTTATAGAAAAAAAAACTAAAAAAATGGTAACTGAAAATGTTCGTAAACAGCTCAAAATATTTGGAAAATGTTGGTGTATAGAATATGCTAATATAAACATTCAGTCAAAATTGAATGCACCTACGGTCATTTGTTTTATGGTTGCACCAAAAATCAGATTTTGCGTAAAAATTCCCGTTTTTCCTTAATTTTTTTTTTGTTTTTCATAGCGCTTTTGAAAACTACTGTGAAAGTACCAACTAGATTCACTTTCCTATCAGAAAAGTTACTATTGAAGAAAATCCAAGCACTTTTACTGTCCTAAAAGGTGACGACAGACACAAAAAAAAAGAATAAAAAAAAACACACATCATTGTAAAATTAAAACATTCATCGCTTCGCTCAGAATCCAAAAAATAGTTATTTAAATTGTAATTTTTTTAAACGATTTATAACAATTTTAGATGTGAGATTTTTAGTTTGAGTAAAACACGGCGAGCAGAATAATAATAATATACGAAATTTAAAATTCGATATCGGTATTATGAAAACAATTCTGTCACCAATATAATGTTGGTTTTCGTACCGATTATTTATAAACAGCAAGCGGGCTGGTCGCGATAAGAAATCCGGTTTTGAACTATGGTGCGATATGGCTACAGTCGAGCACGGAGTAGTGGTATGAACACTATTTTTGAACGCTGCCGCTAGTGTCAGTAGAGCAGCACATGACGGCTGTAAAATCGTGTTTTTCTTACCGAAAACATGGTTTCGTACTTCAAGTTTTCCTCAGCTCTCGTTAGTCGTAGAATCATGATTTTTTCGCCAAAATAAACGTGAGAAGTTTATCTAGGTTTTGTCGTTCCAGATTTTTGATATCTTTTTTTGTCTATTTTATATGATTTTTTGAAAATTTTTAAAAATTTCAAATGCAAATATAATTGGTTTGAAAAAAAAATTCGAAAATCTGGAACGATAAAACCTAGATAAACTTTTCACGTTTATTTTGGTGTAAAAATCATGTTTCTACGACTAACGAGAGCTGAGGAAAACTTGAAGTACGAAACCACGTTTTTACGGCCGAATTTTCGTACCAGAACGGCCTCTTAAGTCATATCCATACTATAGTGTCATAGAGACAAAGAATATTATCCTCATTCCTCAGTACATACACAATGTTTAATAACTTAAAAACTGCACGTTCGAATATCGATTTAGATACATCAACAAAAAAAAAATTGTCTGTTCAATAATTTAAACTAAAAAATGTAGTACTTACCCATGTAAAAAAAAAACATTTGTATCACAAGAGGTGAATGGTACAATAAATCTCATGTATTCCAAAATAATTTAGTCTCGGAGTATATTTAAAATTTCCAAAAATCATATTTTAAGTAACTACAATTAAACAAAAAGAGGGATAGGAGCATGATTTGTGAATCATTCTGTATAGTAATAAAAAGTAAAAACTTGGAAATATAGGCCGATTAACCATCTTTGCTCCGAATTATTTTTCAACGAATTCAAATTGAACACAATATGTGCGACAGAATTATTAAATGACAAGGAAGACAATTGTGACTGCACCGATTTTTTAACGTTTATTTATGAATATTCAATATGCCATTCGATAATTTAAAAACAAACTTTTTCAATATATATAATAATTATATCAACAATTGAAATTCAATTTTTTTTTAAATTTTAATTAACAAGTTAATATTATCGTTTAGAAAATATGTAAGTTATCAAATTGCGTGGAAGAACAAACTTTTTTAATTTGCAAGAGCTTCTGTTGTATATTTTATATTATGAATTTGGTGTATTTTTTATACAACGAGTTATGAAAGTTCTTCCTGTTAGAAGCAAACGCTTTTTATTTAATTGAAATTATATTTTAATATAAGAAAATAAATATAATTTCAACACAAATTCTGAAAAAAACATAGATACTTATAATATTTAACTATTAACTAATAACCATACAGAAATAATATACGTCAGAACTCAAAATAGTAAGTATGTCGTTTATAAAAATGTAATAAAAATATATAATTCTTGACAACAAAATAACAATGTTAATAATATAATTTCATTAGATAGGTACCTATATTAAATAGTTGTGTCACATATAAAAATTTAAGAATATGTATAGTGTCAGATTTTAAATGTTTTAACGGATTACATAATATGGAATGTGTAATGAAACGTTAATTATTTCAAATTGTAAGCTTTTGAATTACGTAAGTACTATGCGTATAGATACCATAGATATAGTTAATAGTAATTTAATTTTTAATTATAATAACCTAACTACCTCCTGTAATATATTTAATGTTAATTACAAAAAACTAATTAAATAACTAAATTAAATACGACTAATCAATCTCATGTTTTTAATAAAATATATTTATTGGTTAGAAAGATAATATTATGCTTTTTAATTATTTAAGTTAAGTGTTCATCACAAACTTTATCGATTCTTTCCCTAATAATTTGTTACATTAAATAAATTAAACAAAATATTATACAGTTTCTAATTTTGTAATTGTTTTTCAATTATTGTGATCACTGAAAATAAGTTTTATTATTGTGTATATGACATTTTTTACTGCGTCAATTGAGAAATTCTTTTACATTATTATTGGCATTCAAAAAGTTTTAATGTTATAAAAATGTTTGATAACAAATAAATAAATTATTCAAAATTATTTGATGTGCATCGAAATATAATGAAAATATTTGGATGAATCGTTTTTGTTTAAGTGGCCGTTATTGGTATAGTTTAAGATTTATAAAATAAAAAATAAGTAATAACATTTATAGAGTTAAAGATGATTTTTTGCATACATTGTAGATTTTTATATTAAACTGGACATCATGTTTATTTAAATTTTAATTTAATAGGTTGTTATTTTTGAAAAGCTCTCTTAAGATTTTTTTACATACAAACTAATAACTATTACACATTACATAGTACTATTGAACTGATGTGTAAATAAATATTTCGAATGTGTTGTATTGTTCTTTGTTAAGTTATTTGGACAATTTTTATAAATATAATATGCATTCAGGTGGGAGCTAAATGGTAACAGGCAAGATACAGCAGCAGATATAATAACAGCAAAAACCTTTTTGCTATTGTTCCTCAGAAAATGCCCCATAAGTGATTTTGTGTAATAGTTTCAAAATTAAATACATTTTTATATTGTTCTCACGATAATATTTTAATTTAATTTTTGATATAATCAAAAATATTATTCAAAGTTTAAAAATATTATTCCATAGATTTCGAGTATTATTGTTAAACTTAATGATAATAATTACATGAGTATATTTTCATCTTGGCAGTAGATGATATATATTTGGATATTCTTAGAAGTTGATAACAAATAAAATAACTTATAATTTATATCATTAATATGATAATAATGTGGTTTTTACCATACTGCATGAATAAGACTTATGATTTGTTTTAAATATTTATATATTATTATTTTATATATTTTAGAATGGGCATTTATAATTCAAGGGAATATTCCTATTTTATTTTGAACTTATAACTTTAATCACGATATAAACCATCTATTGGACGTATTGGCAACTTTAGTTGCCGTTATATGTATTTAAGATTGAACCTATTTCAGAACACACAAATTAATTCCCATAAGTACAATAATATGATAGGCTTTTTTTAAATAATTATGCCCGATGAATTTTAAGGCCATGAAGATTTTCTAATTTATCTATTATAGTCATTATTTTATATACATATATTTTAATATTTTCCGACTTTCACTAATAATGTCATCAACAAGTAGGTTTTGTTTATCTACAGGTAACAAACTAATAGTAAAACTTTAATGATGAAACCAATTAGTTTAAATACTCATCACACAAAGTTCTCAATACCTACTATAAGTTCAAGAAACTTAAGGTTTAAGACAGTCAAAATTAATGAAGTATGAAGACTTTAATATTATAAATTAAAATTTACTTATCACTTTTTTAAATGATTAAATTAATTAAATTAAATCAGGTATGGCATAGTTTTCTTTGATAAAATAATTAATAATGGAATCTATTACCATTTTAAAAGTAAATAGTTTATATTTGTGGGATGGAGTGACCAAGCGGACTAAGGCGTCGGTTGTGATGCACACCGACGCTGGTTTAAACCTCGGTTCACGGGTGGCATTTTTCTTCGGGCAAGTCACGGTGTCCGGAGAGAAGTCCCGCCATCCCCCACCCGGGCATGGCAAATACCCACGGGTGCCCACTAAAAAATCTACTAAAACTACACACACGTATTACACCTACAGTTCCCTTCCCTACAAACAAAAACAAATAAATAATGGCCATAGTTGCCGGGCTTCACGATCAAAAAAAAAAAAAAATTAATTTATATTTATTTGTTATAAATATAAAGAAATATTCAATCTATAAGTAAGCACACTTCTTATGTTTTTATCATAGTTTTCAATATAAATTATTTATTATCATACTTGCA
Source organism: Sitobion miscanthi (assembly GCA_008086715.1). NCBI lineage: Eukaryota > Metazoa > Arthropoda > Insecta > Hemiptera > Aphididae > Sitobion > Sitobion miscanthi. The sequence goes on from CM017800.1 coordinate 16,731,843, forward strand.
CAGAAGCAATGTTACTGGATACAAGTATTTAACAAATGAAAAAATAATATTTATAACTTATAAGTAATACAAGTTTTATTTTAATCATTTATGTTTATGTAAGCCCCAGAAATTAGATTTATCCTAATATGTATAATCTAAACAATCTTATGAATATGATCATATCATAAAGTATTGAAAAATACTAGAAATATTTAGCTATTTATTTTTCAAGTTATAATGACACAATGGTGTACAACAATGCAATGATTTGCATACACTTTTCCATTTATGTAATTTGCATTTCGTTCCAATCTCGATGGTCAAGCATATAAATAAACAAGTTAACTATGTTAGCACTTGTGAATTTCAGGTAGATATAGTTTTCTTTAGCCGACCGCGAGCAGTTTTAATGAAAATGTACGTAGGTAGTAACACAACAAGGGCACACGGAGAGGTCAGCTATAATATATTATACCTAAACGTGTGCAACCATATTATACAATACAAAGAGGTAGGTGTAGAAGAAGGAAACATTTTTATTACACTTAAATGAATACTACAATTTGTGATAATATAATTTTAATGGTACCGGAGAACCGTCTAGATATTGTTAGATACGGTTTTGTTTTACAGTGTTATACCCAAAAACACGAGAGTCAATTAGGTACATATAAAATACTTGTAACTGTTAAAATTCTATCATTGCCAAACTTTTTACTCACGTGTATGTATAAGTACAGGGTCGTAAAAAAAGTTTCGGAAATAAAATAATATTGTTATGTGAATTCCAGTTGTATACAATATAGGTATTTTTTCTGGAGAAATAAAAACAAAACTAAATTTTTTCTCGTTTCATTCATTATTTAAACAAATAAAATAAAAGTATCATTAATATTAATTATCCTCACTATGTTCTATGATTAAATATTAATATGATAGGCATTAACACGGTTTTATTGTGCTCATTCCGGTAGAAAAAATATTTAACACAATAACTATACCTAACTGGTATACGATTAAATTTATATTAAATAATGCCACAACTAAACTATATTGGGTGGTCTATTTAATTTAAGACACTTATTCTTTAAAAAATATTAAAATATTTATTTTACATGATTTTAAGTCATTAAAATACAAAATTTTTTTTAAGAAATTATATTGACTATTTTTATCGTTTTCATATTTTGAATTTGAATGACAACATGAATTTTTAATACCTTAATCCAAAGAAAAAAAGGTGGGTAATTGGATGTCGCTCTGCTGTATAGTAGGTTACAAGTGGGTCACTGTAATGGATGGTATTAAATTTGAATTCAATGATATAATATCGTTGTATAAGAGAAACGATTCTGAGCGAAAACGGCCAGTCAGCCTATGATATTACTAAGTATATTTGATAATATTATTGTGCATAAAGTAATTTATATATAACCTATTTACGTGGAGCCTTGTTTTCAATTTTCAATCCTTGGCTATAAAAGTTGAACATTTTATAGATTTTTAACTACAAAATAATTATTAAATTATAAATTTTATAAATTTTGTCGAAATTTGAACTTTAAATGCTTATAAAAAAAACTTGTGCCTATGTATTTTTAATATTTTTCAACTGCTATTGTAAAAATATATCAGGAGCCTTGTATTAAATTTTCACGCTTTATTTCCCAACAAATAAAATTTTATTGATATTTATAGAAAAAAATACTAAAAATATTGAAAACTGGCAATGTCCATAAACAGCTCAAAAAGAGTCAAATTATTTTCAAAATTTTATCGTGTATAGCAAACGCTAATATAAATAATATTCAGTGAAATTTTAAAGTATCTACAGTCATACGTTTTATAATTACAACGAAATAGGAAAATCGTTACATGAGAAATCGAGTGAATATCAAATGTTGTAAAAATATGAATTTCAAACGCTCATAAAAATTTAATTTGATGTGCTTGTAGACATTTTTTTTTTTTTGATAAAGGTAGACAAACTTATAGGTAATCTTGTATTACATTTTTAAATCTTAGATTAAAAAAAAAATTTTTATGAATTCTCAACTCAAAATAATTTGCTAATTTTCGTGATTTTTCCGTATTTTGTCAAGATTTGAACTTTAAATGCTTATAAATAAAAGCTGTGACTAAGGATTTTTAATTTTTTTCATCTGTCTTTGAAACAATAACCTAGGAGCCTTTCATTAAATCTTCAAGCTTTATTCCCAACAAATAAAATTTTATTGATATTTATAGAAAAAAAAACTAAAAAAATTGAAAACTGGCAATGTCCGTAAACAGCTCAAAAAGCTTCAATTATTTTCAAAATTTTATCGTGTATAGAAAATGAAAATATAAACAACCTGTGAAAATTTCATGTATCTACGGTCATTTGTTTTAAAGTTACAACAAAAACTAAATTCAATTTTGTGAAAAATCGATTTTGCTTAAAAATTCCCGTTTTTCCTTAATTTTTCTTTTGTTTTTCTAGGCGCTTTTGAAAATTACTGGGAATTTTAAATTTTGACCTCCCCAATGCACCAACGATATTCACTTTCCAATCGAAAAAGATACTGAAGTTGAAAATCGAAGCATTATTTCGACTACTTATCGTGTATACAGACACAAAAAAAAATATAAAAACACACATCATTGTAAAATCAATACATTCATCGTTCCACTCAGAATCTAAAATTCTAATTATACAATGTACACAGAATCCTTAGGTTTTCGACTTTATATTCTTCGATATTTTTATACTTTTACATAATTACACGTGACAATGTGAGGTTAGGGATGTATGAATCCCTTTGGGGCGCCATTAATGTACACCACCATATAGTATCATATATATAAATAATACAATATTTATTCAGCATGCAGTCTTATAATATGGCAATATTATTAATAGTTATATATTATTATTTTACAGTGACAGTTACCTCGGTGCGATGTCACAGGCCTGCTGGGTGATAGCCGCCACTGCAAACCACATGCTATTGGCCAATGTGAAAGGATTGTGAACGAACATTGGGGGTGGTGGTATGGTTTGTTGTAGTTCATGGCCTAAACCGCCGCCACCACTGCCGATGCCGATGCCGCCACCACCGCCGTAGCTATTGTGAACCGGCCTAACATGCGCTGCGGCAGTGGCGTGTGCGGAAAACCGCGACACAACGTACATGACGATCACGACGGCTACATAGGCAAACCCAACGCTGATCCATACCTCTCGTGACAGTGGCGATAAGAAACTGAAAGCGCCAGGCTTATGTTTGGACGGTTTCTTAATCAAGATGTTGATAGCCGTTGACATGAATGGCTTACTAAATTCAACCACTTTCTCCCGTTCTGCCGTGATGGTGAGTGGTGCAATAGCCAAGTCCACTTCCTATAATATTATTAATAATAGTAAAATCAAAAGGTTAAACCAAACAAATTCTCTAAAGTTAATATTTCAAATCATAGACATCATTGACAAACGGCTCAGGACACAAATAACAGGCATTTGTTTGTTTGTAATTTATAAGCTATTTAATAGAATTTAGAGTTGGTTATCAGTAACCGACGCGAAAGGTCATTCGTAACCTGTCGTAAACCATAATCCGTTACTCTCCGTTCCTCTATATTACACCGTAATAATAATAATCCATATGTCTTCTAGAAAAGGGCTGGATCCTCTGGGACTCAACATTATTCTTCAAAATCTTACACTACCAAGTAATACTACCCTGTCTACCCACACAGTGCAAATAAAACTCATAATACACCATTATCAAATTTAAACTAAAACGAAGATGATATGAGCTTAGCTACTTCAAGCGACGAATAAGATAAACAACTAACCGAGATTAATAAAAAAAAACCAGATATTTATGAAAAATATATAAGATTTCGAAAATTTTCATAGCTTACTATCAAAAACAATTATCAACAAATTTTCCATTAGCAAAACGCACTAAAATTAAACCTATCTTCAATCAACAATTATTGATCCGTTAAAAAAAATTTTTACGATTCTAAAATGACGTTTCATATTTACCAGCTACAATATATGACAATTATTCATTATAATTAGAACTCTTTCAGTCTCAGTCTCAAAGGAGTCCATATTTTAATAAAGCCCTAAATTATTTCGAATTCAATGTATAACCTCCATTACACAGTTGGAAATCGTTCTAATTGTCCTTACCTATCAACCTTGCAGTTGTACTACCTATCTAATTATCTAAATCATACAAATAAATAAATTTATTAAACAAATTAATACATTGAATCATTGTAAATTAACCTAGAGAGCCCATAAAAAGCATTCCTCAATATACACAATTTTCCAACTGTATTCTTATGAAAAAAAACTTCGACATGAAAAATCAAACCTGACAGTAGCAGACTGTTCAGTCTATGAACATCTCAATCAAAATTTATAGAAAAATTATAATCGAGCATATAAGTAACTTATTCGAATTACTTGTCACGCAGGTTTCATTTTTATTGATATTTTCAAAACTTTTGAAAATGTATCAAGACTTATTGTAGAACCTTAAAATTATCAATACCTAACTACAACTACCTACCTAGTTTGATATAATAAGCTAATTTCTTACTAACAGACAATTTTCTGTTCAAATAAATTATAACTTTTATATTTTTAAGCACATAACAGCTGGTGTTGCTCAAGAATCAATACTTGGACCTACTATATTTAATGTCTACATACTTGACGTCCCACAGGCCACCTATTTACACAGTATATTAATTAATTTAAAATTCGGTAGCTCTAATTCAAAATATAATACAGATATAAATTGTAGTTTAGTTTTTTTTAATGTAACATATATGACTAATAGCCTCTGTTACCTTGGTCTAAAAATGTTTTTTTGAAAAACCGCTTAAAACGTTAACAAAATTAACAAATCTATACCAATATAATATAAAGCTGAAGAGTTTATTTGTTGGTTTGAACGAGCTAATATTATATAAAATTTCAACGAGTAGTGAGTTCCTTATTAGTTATTACCTACCTATTGAATTATCATTAGTTATCAAAGTGTAAAAGACATACAATTTTACAATACTATGCTGCTATGTTATAGTGAAATATAAGTTGCTTTCATTCATTCAAAATTCAACCAATTTCAAAAAATTCTTCATATTATGTGATTTAAATGACTCAACAAAATTTCAAATTTTAAATTTTTATAAAATATTTTTTTAGAAAATGGTAATAGGCTATTAGTCGTATATTTCACTAAAAAAACTGCTCTACATTATCTGCATTATATTACAAATTCAAGCATCTAACATTCTAATTAATTATCATAATATACTGTATAATAGCCTATTTTGCTGACGATTCAATAATTTACATAAGAGCAATAACAATAAATTTACAAAATCATATAAGTATTTTATCGTCAAGGTGCAATAGTTGGAAAATATCAATAAATCCCTCAAAAACTGTAATTGTTTTGTGAAGTATACGTTGTAAGCATGCTCCCCTGTGTTTTTTATGAAATACGAAGAACAATTTGTTTTTTTTTATTCTGAGTCCAATAACTTTAGTCATTAGTCTAATGAAGAGACATATACGTATCGTGTTTAATACTATAATAAATAATATGGTAAAGTATTTTAGTCAGTATGATTATTATTTTAAAAATAACATCCATATACCTACTATATAACCAATAATTATTTTGTAAAAAATGAATATTTCATTAACTTAATTTTCTATAGACCTTTCTGAAAAACTGAAAAACTCCTATATTAACTTTTCAATCAAAACAAATTAGTTAAATTATCTATATTATATTATATTCGTACTTAAAAGAGGGCACCTCTTTTAATTGAAATATTGCCAACAAAATTACATAGTAAAAGGAGAAGTTTTTGCATGCAAGTATTTGGTTAGTTACGCATTGGTTGTATATTTTAAAATCTAATTAAAAAATAAAGACAAAAAGTATTTATTATTTTAAAACAAAAAGTAATGATATTGCCATGTGCAATTATATCCATTATTATTAATGTTTAAAACGGAATCTAAAGTCTTCATTAGTTTTTATAAAAATTAAAACCTAAATAAGTATAAACTAATTCATATCGTTAGTAATAATTGGATCACAATTAATGGAGGATTACTATTATATGTATATAAAACGATGTTATAACTTAATTTGGTTTAGACCAGAAAACAAAATATAATGAAAGATCTTGTGAACAAAATTATTAGGTAATTTTTAGCGATATTTATTCAATTAGTTTAATTCAATGTATCGTATACAAATATGTAATACATTGCCGCTATAATATTACAAATAGAATAACTAAGTAACACCACGATTCTTAGGTATTACAATAGCCACAAACGTAATAAGTGGCTTATTAATTAAATAATAAAAATTAAATGGACTTTAATAAAACTGTAAAATATTCATTGAGTGTATTAAAAAATGTTAACATCAATGATTCAAACATCTTGTTTAGGTAAATAAGGAACCGCGCTACAAACCTATAAACTCTTACAATTGACGGTGAAATAAACCTTAGCAGAACCTTTGCCACACATATTGTAACCTATGTAGATATTTTTCTTTTTTTTCAGTTAGTGTAAATTGAACAATTGCAGTAAATAAAAACTGATGGGATTCAAAAAATTAAATAATAGCACAATCAGAGCATGAAAAAGACAAAAATCCGGGCTATAAAATGTTATACTTTCGTTATACAACAGTGACTTTTAATTGGCTTTTATTAATTATAAAAAATAATTGTGATGTTTATAAAAAATAAATAATTAATTATAACAATACATATTATTTTAGGAAAAAAACTTACAAAGACCAAAATTGATTTTATAACGTCGGCGTATTAACCATTGTGATAAAAAATATTATATTTTAATAAAACCAACATTGATACTAGTTGAACGGTTTATTCAGTACCATTCGTATGAGTAACAGTGTTCATTCAAAATTGATTTCTAGTAACATTGAATTTTGTTTAAAAACAAATATAATGGATACTCTGATTTAGTTTTATGTTATATTATTATATAGTTTATTATACACATGCAAGACACATTTAAATTAATATAGTATTAATAATAATTTTAATTAGACATTTAAACAGGTCAGCTATACTAATATGCAATGATTTTTACTTTATAGTTTTGTAAATTGGGAAATAAGAAGATATTAAATATTTAAGTAATAATTTTGATAATTATAGTTATAAAACATTTAAGTAGGACGCTTTATTAATTCTATAGTTCATACCTTTCTGATTATTTCACCGACCATCCCGTCCCAACCACCTTTAACTTCATGATTCTCCATTCCATATTTTCGATCTTTGACAGTACGCAGCTCATCTGAAAAAATAAGTTTAATAAAAATGCATCAATTACTATAGTCGCCACCATACTTCATAACTCTATTATGATGCTATTCACTAAAAATATAATGTAGTATCTACCTCTACATATTTATGCTTAAAACAAATTAAAATCATGTTTAGTGTTCAATATTAGCTAAATGGTGGTTTATTTAGATAGGTACTGAATATAATAATTATTAACAACCAATACGTATAAAGTTAAAACAACTGGAACATAATTGAACAATTAACTTTATAAACATCGTTTGGTTTATTATTTACTTATTGAGAATTATTTTCCAACTGAATAGTTATTCATAGTGGTATTAGCAGAGCTCAAAACTCAAACATAGTTTTCGATATTAATTTACCTATCGTCAATGATAATAAGTAATAACTATATAGAGCGAGTAATTGCGAGGACGAATTTTAGGCCTTTGTGACAAACTTTAAAGTCGACATGACGTGTAATAAACGACTATCGTCAACAATTTGCATACCTACTGATCACGAAGCATATCATCGTCTTTTGTTTCCCGAATATGTCTTGGATATGCTGTAGAAACGTACTGTACAATTATTGGAACTAAATACTAATACCATACCAGTAAGGCTAAATTAAACTTATTTTAAATGAATGAACAACAATGAAAATATGTGTGATAAACACGAGAGTTATAATCATAGACACTTCAAATTTTAACTAAATATTTATAATAGCATTTTCTATTTATGTTATAGTTTTTTAAACTTTTTGAGCTATTTATAGACATTTGACATTTAAGTTTTTTTTTCTATAGATATCAATAAAAAAATGTTTGCTTGTTCAAAAACCTTAAAAAATTAATACTAGGTTGGATATTATAAAAAAAACTTTGTTTGAACAAGTGTGATATTATTTTGAGATTTTAAAATTTTATAATTCTATAAAGTCCCCCTACGTTTTTGGATAATCTATAAAAACTTATGAAACAATTTTGTTTTCTAATTAATCGATAGTATTATGCTATTTAATTTAAATTACTATGTTGGGTTTTAAAATAAAAATAAATTAAGAGGTAAACAGTTTTTTGCATTTTAATACTGTATCCCAAATATACCACAATTAAATTTCAAATCAAGTATTAATATACATTTATCAATACTGTGAGAATTAATATTTTAAAAACCACGTGGTCTAGTTTTATTTTTTAACCCAAGAATATTTTATTTTTTTGTTTGATATAAATTCTTAAGCAACGGAAATCTATAAATATAGGTTACTTATAATATTTTGCAACTGTTTAATTCTAGCTAACATTTTAATATCGTATTTATATTCGATACAAATATGTGTTATTATATTATTTATTAAAACTCTATTAACACTTCTGATAAAAATTCCACTGACATGGGGGTTTTATAGTTTATACCTATACAACTATACTTCATATTTACTAATAAGGAAGAAAAGAGAACTGTACGCCAATTTTGGTAAGCTCTCGTTTGTTGTTAATGGATAGCATTAGTGACGCTCGTATTCAGGTCCGGATATAGTCATGTATATAATATGTACTATATTATAGTCATATGGTCTAAAGGGTAATCATCTGTGATGACCCCGAAACTCTGGGGATTGCCTAGCCTGTCTATTGGCACACAAAACCCTTCCCACACATCTCTTTAGTCCGCGGGTTTTTAGTAATCGCATGTAGAAACTAAATATTACGGTACCGCGTAAACTTCGACTTCTTTTCCTACTATCTTAAGCCGATGTCCCCACCATTTTCTCAAATTTACAATTAGCAAATATGGGATATGTCATATGTATCTAGTAAATTAGCCAATAACTAATTGAATCAAAGTTTAGGTGTTACCTATACATTTTAAACTCTATAAGATATTAAGTTAAAGGTGTACAGTGTTGTATTATCATTCGCACTGAAATACGAAATCTACTACCTAATTAATTATATAAAATTTTAAATCACGGATACAAGAGCCATGGGGTTTCGATAAAAAAAAAAATGTGTACTGGACCCAGATATTATCATTTGCGAGTTTGAGATAGAAAACATTGCTAGACTAAAAATGAGGTCAACGAAAGAACTTGTAACATTCGTTACACCTTATGTACCTATATATTATATACATAAAGCACACACTATAGGGTTGACCAACACAAAATATACACACTTTCCGACCCGTCCAATTTATTATTTATTATTAAAATGATCAAGGCTGGGCATTAACGAGTTAAAGAGTTAATTTAATTTTAACTTTTTAACTTAACTAGTTACTTTTGACTTTTCATTAACCTAACTGTTAACTTACTAAATTTCTTTTTTAATTAACGAGTTAATTTTTCATTTTAAGAAGTAAGTTAAGTTCATTTATTTTGTTTTTAATTTTATGATATTTCACTATTTCAGTCTATTTCGTTTTCATGTCAAAAAATATGTATCGTAAATTGTTTGAAGTTAAAAATTTATATCATTCGAATCTAATTTTATGGAAATACTGTATGAAGTATAAACACTATATCCTATAATTTAGTTTTGGGTTGGAAAAAAATTAAGTATGCTAGCGTTGTATAAACAAATTAATTTTTTTTAACTTAATAAAAAATTATCAAAAAGTGTGTATTAACTTTTAACTTAACTGAGTTTAAAAAAATCATTAACTTGCCCAGCCTTGAAAATGACACACAGCTAACACTTTGGCAGTAATCGCTATATCTTTACTTTTAAATTATCAAACTAATGGATTTGGACATTTATATTGCTAGGTATATCAACCTAGGAAATTAATTATTGTATAATGATAAAAATAAATCTTTTTTAAACAATATAATATTTTGATGTATAATGTATATCATTTTAATATCCCCCCCCCCCCCATTGAAAATAGCTGTGTACGTATCTAATATTGTGTTGATCACTTGCACTGAATACTAGTGATTTGAATTCAGACTATAGAAATAGACTAAAAGAACTCGTGGACAATTAGATAACATAAAATACGAATAGCCAAGTATTTTTTAAGTCTATATTCAATCTATGAAATTATTTGTATTTAAGCTTTTAATTTTCAACTATAAACGCAGTCAAAATATGATTCTTAGAATACTACATATGGCCAATGGTCATTAGTATAAATAAATATTAAATACATTTTATTTTTAGCAACAACTGCACCAAATGTAATTCATTATAAGTTATAACATATTGTAGCATTTTAATACTGTTTCTGTATCATATAAAATGTATATTAAATATTAATGCTATAATACATAATTGTACACTTAAATAAGTAAAATATGAATATTGTATATGTGAACTGCAGTGCTACATAGTACACAGCACAATAAAGTTTAGTATGAAATATAATTTTTTGATATTTTTAATTTTAAATGTATTTCACGTGAACAATAACGAAAACTCATATTTCTGTTTAAGTATTTTAAGAGCCATTTAACCAACAGAATTCCAGACAATTACAAAGAATGAGTTTTTAAATTAATGTTTATAAGCGTCGGGCGATATGCCTAAATTATAAGCGTACGACGACTTTTAAGTTAAGTAAAATAATACCCACTTAATACATATTATATAATGTCAAAATGTCAAACAAAAAACATTTTACGGCGTGTCCAAAAGGTAGCTTCATTTTGTGATATCAAATCAATATCCCAACTGTACATTTTTTCTTTAAAAAAAAAATATTATAGAAATATTATAAATTTAGTGTTCATACATTATTATGTATTGAGAATATTTAAAATTATATTTTAAAACATAAGTAGGTATAAGATGACAAAACCAAGAAATATTTTTATATGTAACTACATTTTAAATCACATATTAATATGATATGAATAGGAAGTAAAACTCATATACCTATTAAAAATGTATACTAAAATAAGTTAACTGAGTTAATTTAACTTGTTGGTACCTACGCATATTTTACACAACGCTTATCATGATCGATATAACCTCAGAATAACCTATACCTATCAAATAATTTTCTATAAAAGAAAATACTCTTAAAATACTAATATTTAATATAAAAAAAACAACATGTTCCAATATTATTATATGATAATGTTATGTTTCTGTACTCTAATCAAATAATTTAACTTTTGATAACCATCATTGCTTAATTAATATAGACAAACATTAACTTATGGACATAAATAACCAGAAATCAAGTATCAAAATAATTAAAACGTCAATATAAAAATAAAAATAAGCATTTACGTTATCCATGGTTTTACAATATCAATTTATCTTTAAATATAATTTCATTATATAATTTTGAAGTATAATTTATTTATTTATTTAGATTCTGAGTGGAGCGATTAATGTATTGGTTTGATAATGGTGTGTGATTAAATAAAAAAAAAATCATATTTGTTGTCAGCAGGATGGAAGGAGGATTTTGATAGAAAATTAGTTCTAGTTGGTAGGTATTTTTGAGTTGTAAAAATCAGAAAATTTCCAGTTTATTTTAAAATAATCGGTTAAACTAAAAAAAATTAAGAAAATATGGGAATATTTACACAAACCCAGTTATTAATAAAATTGATTTTTTTTTAATAAAATAAAATAATATTTAATTTATTGTTTGATATTCAAATTTACAACAAAAGATACCTAATGTCTTTATGCTTGTAGTTTATGCCTTACAGTGTTTTTGATAAACGTTTCAGAGATTGTTCTTAAAGTTCACAGGAATGTTTAAAAAGTAGTTTGAACCACCAACCACGTTCAAAAATATACCACAGGCGGACTCCCCATCTTGGTAAAATAAGTCCACATAGCTTTAGGTACACCGATGCCAATTTCCCGTTAACTGAGGTACACTAAACCACAGATAGGAATATCGATACAGCACCGTATTTTATGTTTGCACATTTTTCCCTGGTGAAGTCAGATTATATAGCTAGAATTTAGAAACTTATAAAGTAATTTCAATAATATATTATGATGTAATATTATAATAAGGTGTAGTAATACTAGCTGTATAACCCAAATTTTCGCAAGAAAAAATGAACAAACCTTAAATAGTTCACGAGTAAACTGAAACCGGAGTACTAAACTCGTTTTATGAATTAATTCTGCCAAGATGGGCAATCTACCTGTAATGCATTGGAATATATAGCACTTGATATATTTTAAAACGTGATTCAAACTACTTTTTAAACTTTTCTGATAACTCTAAGAACAATCCCTGAAACTTTGGTCAAAATCAGTTCCGGATTTTTTGATATATAGGTAACAGGCATAAGGATCTTTCTTTTTGTTGTACATTTTAACTACAAAAAATAAATTAAATATTATTCTTATTTATTTAAAATGAATCTTATGCGTCTCATGGTTGGTCGGCTAGAGTCCAATGTTTCTAAACCTTTTTACTGTGGAGACCCCCTTTTTGAATTTCAATTTTTTAGCGACTCCACTACATATATTTTTTTATATACTCACATAGAATATAGATTATTATCAATTATAATCAATACTAAAAGTACTGTACATTGTACACAACATAAAATACATATAATATTATAATTATTTTGAATTAAAAAACATATCCAACATTAAATTTTAATTCACAAGTGGCTCCAAATAATAATTTGGGTAACCCTAAGGGGGTCGCGACCCCCAGGTCGAGAAACACTGGGCTAGACTGTACAATTTTTTTTCTTATATCAAAAGCAACCCTATTTAGTGTATACAAACAAAAACTTATTCGATTTTCGTGAGCCAAACCGAAACTGAATATAAGCCTTATAGCAATTACCAACATATAAGTGTTAAAAGAGAAGAAGCTTAAAACACCCTATGGGCCTCAAAAATCTATTGATACAACATTTATTGAAATAGTTGCAGTAGGTAGTTTCTAAGACTAGCTGTTACTAAAAACTCATTTTACATTTTAAAATAAAGATATATGTAGTGTTTTTGTCAAACAATAGTTCTACCTGATTGGTAAAAGAAAAATAAATTACTAATAACAATCTAAATAAATCATAACGTATGAATAGCAATAAGGTTAACACTCGTCTCACCTCAGAACCGTTTACGTACGAATTGATTTGAAAATTAACACATTAATAATACAGTGACTTGTGACTTACCGACGATAATGAAAATCGAACATGAAATTCCTCGGTTTTTTAATAAGTATATAAAAACGTATTCATTATTTCAAATCTGTTATTTTACTCTTCTAAATATTACGTCACGGCGATTGCACACCGTCCAATCCATCGTAAATATGTTGATGGACCTAAATGGGTTCGTTGCGCACGGGTTTATAGTTACAGTTTGCCTATATGTATACTGACGCGATTTGTAAGCACACCAAAGGTTCTGCAAGACTGGTATCACAGGCCACAGCACCCTGTCGATCCTCTGGAGTCTCTTCCTGACTGCCGAAATGAAACACCGGTAAATCAGTTTCCTGCCATTAGTTCATCATTATCCGTTATCTTGTAAATGCCTAAGATGACAACCTCAGCTGGAAATTCTATCTTCTGCAGATGCGGTGCCAGAGCCGTCCATCTTATATTTTTTCAATTTTCCACTTTTGGCTTCCCCGGTGGTAATAGCCGTATCTTGTACCGATCAGTCAGGTACCGGCATAGCAGCGATGACAATCACCTTTATGTCTATCAGGGTTCATTAAACTATGTCCAACAATGCAAATGGTTGTTCGATTTCAACGACCCCTGCCGTTACTTCGGTCAGCAGCTGTACCACAGCATGAGACGAACTGCTGACTGGTTGCTGTCGTCTATTGCGGTAACCACCAATCACCATCTCTGTATGGATCATGATAGCTGTCTTACTTATTATAGTATTGTTGAATGTGTTTGTCAATAGTTGGCGTATGAAGTATAACGGAAGGAATTCGTATTACGTCCCACACAATTTTTGATATTAAATTAAATTATCTCTGAGACAACAGGTAGGTACAACGTAACCAGCCTGGCAGTACACCGACTCAATAAATTGCAACCATTTTTTTCTTACCCATCACCAATGATGCATATATTATATTAGTTATAATGATAATTAATATCATTTTTATTTTAATACGAAAGAGTACTTGTTATATACATTTTTGTGTTGTTACGTATTATTTTAAAACTAAAATAATTTAAAAATGTTTAGTAAGTGCATAGTATTATTATGTTTTATTGTATAATAAATAATATGTATCATATTCGAAACTATAGGAAAAAATTCCAATTTTAAAATATGCTAAGTCATTTTAGTAAAGGCGTAAAGCACATTATTTTAGAAGAAATAAAACAAATAGGAACGAAACTTATTTTGAGTTATAATATTTGGTTCCTTAAATTAGTACTAATGAATTAAATTTAATTAGAAAATGTTCTTTTTTTTTTTTTTTTTTTTTTTTTTTTTATTTAGAAATACGTCAATGCCAGGTTATTGGCGTTTAAGATATACATGTTACAGTTTAATTATAATTTACTTAATGATACTAGAGCATATAGAAGAATACAAAAAAGAAAACAAACAAAAAGTATATAAGATAATTAATATGAACTAATAAATATATAAAAATGTGAATTGTATGTGGTATAGAAAATGTTCTATTTCCTACAAAATATTATACAAAATGTCTCTAAAACAAAAAATATATAATTTTAGATTTTAAAAATTTGCTTCTTATATTTTGTTTTTCGAGATGTCCCAAAGGACAAATTTATCACATCAAAACTTTAAATCATTATCTACTTAACAATAAGGATAACTTTTCTTGAAATGTGTTCTACTATCTTCAAATAATAATATTATGTTTACACGGATGTATGATGAGATTCTTAAAAGTTTTTCCATTTATACGTAAGATATTATATTTAAATACAAAAATCCTAGTGAAATATGATAGTTTTATGACAGCTGTATTATATATTTTTTAAAATATTTATATTAGTCATCGCAAATTCCTTACTTTTTGCTAAAATATTCATAACCTATTTTAGTATTTTTATTATAATATTGTAGACTCCAATAGCTATAATTTTGTGTTTCATAACTATAAAATTATGAACAATGTGCCAAAATATCTTATAATAATTACATTTATAATTTTTTAGATAAAACTTAAACTATACAATTAACTAATCAGAATATTTTATTCAAAAATAAATAATTAAAAAAGTGTTAAAATGAGTCATGGAAAAATAAGGTTATTCATGAATTACTAATTTATTAAAACACAAAATGTTATTTTGTAGCTTGGTGTGGCATGGTTCGTACACTCTACTGCGGAAATGTTTTGATTGTACGTATCGGCCGGTGTTGCTAGCTCCCGGATGGGTGACCACCCGAGATTTTTAGCTACAAATCCTTGCCACACATACAATTATACAAACGTGTTTCAACCAACCGTTCCTTCCCACTACACAGGGGCGGACTGAGAGTACTTTGGCCCGGGTGGAGAAGATTTGAGCGGCCCCCAATTTTTTTTGTATGATCAAACTACACAAGTGACAAGTTACACATAGGTATGCAAAAGTATCATTTGCTCACTTTTCAGTCGTTCAATGTTTTCAATTAAATAACGAATAACCAGATTGAGTATTGACAATAAAGATAACACAGTATAAATTATATAAACAAAACAATATTGGTCGATGGTCGGTCGTCGGACGACGGCCTACGGGAATTTCGTTATGTCTAATTATAGCTCATGAGTTCTTATAATAATATTAGGGTGGGGTGCATCGCGCGGGTTAGGGAAAATTATTTTCATTTCGTGCCCCAGGATTGTGTGTTTGTGTGTTATTACTTATTATCTAATATTGTTAATTTAGTAATCGAATATAAAATTATAATGTAATATATTTTTATTAAAAGTGCGCCATAACGAAGCGGCCCCTCACGACAGCGGCCCTTGTGGATTTCTCCCACTCTCCACCTGGGCCAGTCCGCCACTGCCGCTACAAACAAAAAAAACCGCTAAAGACTATAGTTGCCGGGCTTAAGCTCAATAAAAATAAATCTGAATTATAATTAAAATAGTAAAGGTATTACAGAGTCATTTAAAAAATAGAATGAAATATTTAATTTATAATAACCGATCTAAAGCAACCGATAAAATAAAAAAGGTGTACGTATATCAACTTCATCATAAAATTATAGTTTACAATAACGCATCAAAAACTCAATAAAATACAATGTTTAGTAAACACAACATTTTTTAAATTAAAAATTAAATTCATAAAATTTGATGTAAATAAAACGACAATAATATTATAAGCTACCATACTAAAAATAAAGTATTGTTACATATAAAATAATATAATATAATATTCATAGCAACCAAGTAATCGGGTATCGTTGACACGTCATTTCCCTAAAACTAAATCAATAAAAAAATTGATATAATATAAAAAACACATTTAAAATTAAAATTATGAGAGATGCTCTTTAAATAGTTTAATATATTTTATTTTGTGTATTGGTTCATAACGTGCATTGTTCAGTCTTTTTTCGAGTCCTGTATATTATTTTTCTTTCGTGTATTATGTTCACCTGCATTCTACTCATAGAGGTAACTAGGGGGGGCCTTGGGTAGGCGTCAGCCCCCTCAGAATTTCTTGAGCCCTTATACATTTTATTAATAATTTACTTATTAAAAAAAATTCTAGAGCTGAAGCCCCCTCCCTAACTTTAAGGTCTTGTTACGCCTATATGATTCTACTTCTCAAATTTGGCATCAGCCAAACTTTATTCTAACTTTTATAAGTTTACCTATACTTGTCCATATAGTTGCACAATGCCTTTACTGACAAATGATAATGAAACTCTTCTTCAAGCTTATGTAAAATTATTTTGAAACACTTGGATCGGTCGTAGATTTTGAAGAGATCAAATTTTTCCATTTATGCATGTGATCATCGAACTACCTCGAATTAATAACATTGTAGCTTTGGATCGCGCATTTAATTCGTCAAATAGTACATACTACAAAGTACATACCATAAAACAGTAACGACATTTATATACTTTTTAAAGTTTAACTAAAAACAAAATTAACAAGTCAGATGTAGCCATCTTTTCAGAAAACAAAAAATTAAATTATCGTTAATGGGCGTAATATAAACCAATACACAAAAGAAACGTATTAAAGCATGAGCATTTAATTTAATTTTTAAACATTTTTTTATAATATTATATTAATATTTTTATCGATTGTTATTTTCGGAATTATAAATATCTTATATTATTGTATCATCAATTTTATATTTTTTTCCAGATATTTTGGCACTAGGTAGGATAAAATAACACCGGATATTATAAACTGGATCAAATTACATAGAATAAGAGTATATAATATACCTATAGTCAAAAGATATATACTCAAACATTTGAAATTCAATTTATTATAAAAACGTGTGTATTATATTACTTATCAGTACTTTAATACTTACTTGGTTAATATCAGTCTCTTGTGCCCCCCCCCCCCGTTCTAACATATTTAGGTGATTTTGACGCGTATATTACATATCACTGTACGACGTGGTATTGAGTTTTCAACGTACGATAGCTTGCAATAAAAACAGATTGATTTATATAACGCTCGCCACGTTACGTTATGTACCACACGTCAAATTCGCATTAGTGCTTGTGGTTTAGGTTAGGTCACGTTAGTGTTTATAGTTCTGTTTCTGGAGAAACAAACACAGCAGACAATGCTGACCCACTAACTTTTTGTCTACTACAGCAATGTAATATTCATGTTTAAAATTATCTATGTACAAATATTATAGGGAACGGAGTGGCCGAGCGGACTAAGGCGTTGGTTGCAACGCACACCGTCACTAATTCGAACTCGGCCATGGGTGGCATTTTTCTTCGGGGAGTCACGGTGTCCGGAGAGAGAGGCCGCCATCCCCCACCCAGGCATGCCAGATACCTACGAGAGCCCGCTTAAAAATTCTGCCAAAACAAACACACGCGTGTTCAAAACCTACAGTACCCCTACACAGTTCCACAAGTTAATGACCTCAGTTATCAAAACCTCCACCCAAAAACAAAAAAAAAAATATTAAATAATAATTTTATTTCATTATCGAATTCAGTATATTCAAGTATAATTGTATAAGCTATAACTATTAAATGTATATTGTGTATATTTATTTTTAAATAGTAAAGCTAACATCTTTATTTGGGTTACAGCATTGATAATTATAATAAAAATAAAAAATAAGTCTGAGGCACTTAAGGACTGCCGTGGTAAAGCTATTGCATAGCAATTTTGTAGCTATGTATCATGTATTATAACTATTTATTTTTATATCATATTAATTCAAGTTACATTTTTTGAGCGTGACAACCGAAAAGAAAATGACAATATGAGTTATTTTGTTAATGGTAAATAAACACTGTACGGAAATATTTTATTTGAGACTTTTTTTGCTGAGACAATTGGTTAGACTGTAAATAACAAAAAAAAAATGATAACACAGCATGTATTAAACACTGCGTAATAACCATAGATATATTATAATATACAAGTCTGGGCAAGTTAATGATAATTTTTAACTAAGTTAAGTTAAGTTGATGGAAAACATTTTAAAAAGTTTAAAATTTTTTTTTTAACCCAGTTAAGTTAGGTTATTATTATTTTTTTTTAATATCTATATAAATACCCAGTAATATAGTTCAAAATAATAAAAATCATAAATACTATTGATCACAGGAAATAGCCAATAGCTTTTTTATACATAGAATTAAATTATTAGGTACTGAGTTAATAGAATTATGTAGTAGGTATCAAAAGCATACGAAATTGAAAATTCCGAAATAAATAACTTATTTACGGGGAAAATATTTTATAATAATATGTTCTTGAGAATTGTACATTTGTGATTTGTATCTATATCAATACAATAAGATAATATCATATTACCTACTTATTTGTAATTAGTATTTATTAAATATTATTATTACAGTATGCCTGTATGCTGCAGTATGGTATGGTATATCTGTAATCTTTATCTATACGATACACCTATATACCTAAATGGCTATTGCTATAATATTATGTATTTGCTATTTAATTATGTTATTTTTCTTGAAGAGTTCTGGTTAATGAAACAAGAAATTAATTTAACTATATTTCTAATATCCTATTCTAGTATTGGTTATGTAATATGCAACATCAATAATAATTTTTATTTTTATTATATTTATTATTTAATCATCTATAAATTAACTTAACTTAAATTTGATTAAAAGTAACTCGTTATTTATTAAGTTTATATCAATTAAAATAAGTTAAGTTAAAAATTAAATTTTAAAAAGTTAAGTTTAAAAGTTAAAATCAACTTTTTAACTCAACTTCAACTTTTATCTCGTTTATGCCCAGGCTTGATAATATAATATACTATAATACTAGATTCCCGACTCGGAGATCATTGATACCATTTGATAATTATGATACTTGAAGCATACTTGAAGCCAACCGTCATAATATAGGTTGGGCAATGTTTAAAAATCGATGTTATCAATCTTCTATCTATTATATACTATAATATTGATAACAGATTGTAAACATTGTCCGACCTACTTGGCTTCAAAAACTCACACACAGTAGAATATAGAGTCGGGCATCTAGTATAGTATAGTATATATTTGTGGTAATAAGTAATAACTAATAACACAACGTAATTATGGCTCTACTGTAAAATCATGAGATACGTGTTGTTATCAGCGACGATATAGGTATACATTCAGACATTCTGACAGAGAGCTCGGAACATTATACATAAGTATATTAAATATACACGCTGCACGCGCGTAACAAAAATTAATACAGAACGGCGCGAATTACAGATTGTCAACAAAAATTCGAGTCAGACAGATTAACTCTGATTTATGGCTAATTTTATCATTAATATTTAATATATAATATTATATCGTATATTATAGGTACATTTATACCTGCTACCTGCAGATATATCTACAAACAATAGCCGACGACCGCCGATCTTCGACCGCAGATAATAATAATAAATCTTACGGTCACGGTTTTTCGTTACGAAAATTTTTACTTTCTTGATTTTTAATCAAGGAAGTATGGTACAATTACCATAATATTTCAAAAAATGAAAAAATCTAAATTTTGAAAACTTCAAAAATTTGTATTAAATAGGAAAATAATAAAGATGTAACTCAGTAATTTAGCTAGCTTTATTATAAAATATAAATGAGATAGACTTTATATCACACCCAAGCGGTGTATAATCACGTAGTGATATAAACACTTGTATCCATAATGACGTCGGCGTGAACAGTCCCAAAATTTCTATTTTTTAACTTTTCTCCTAAACTATGATAGCTAGAAAGTTGGTTGATAACTCATTAAAAAGAGATTATCAAGTAGATACTAAATGTGGAATTAAAATTTTTTAAAAAAAATTATTTAATTATTCACAGATAAATAAAGAATTATTTTTCGCTAGATTTTCATTTAGCAAGATTTATTTCCGAAATTGGATAACGGATTTTGTTGTTTGGGGTCTTGTTAGATTAACATTGGTTAGGAGAAGTGCAGTGAAGATTTTCAGAACTTTATCTCGAATCGTTAATTTACTACAAAGCTGTAAAGCTGATAAACATCAAAAAAATGCCCGATAAAATTTGTTTTAATTTTTTTTTTAATGTTCTGTAATGAATCAACTATTAAAAATAAAGTTTTGAAAATCTTCACTGGACTTCTCCTAACCAATTAAATTTGAATCTAACAAGACCCCAAACAACGCAATCCACCTTCCGGTTTTGGGGATCTATCTAACTAAATGAAAATGAAAATGATTTTTTGTGGGGCTGTTCACACCGATATTTTTGTGGATTCAAATTGTTATACTGCTTGGGTGTTATATCAGTTAATACATTTCTAAAAGTTAAAAATCAAGAAAGTTTACATGCCAATCCCTAACTTGGCAAGCGTTTTTTTTTTCAGTCACCACGCCAGGCCCACGATAAAAGCTATGCAATAGCTAAAAAATTGTAAATCATAAGGTTATTTTTTTAATGAATAATTATTGATCACACAATAAAATATAATACATATCATGTAAGTTGTTTTATATTATATTAAATTATATTAATTAATTAATTATTTAAAAATTGTGTTTGTTCGTATTCATAATATTTTTTATTTTATGTTTAATTATTAACTTAATAAGATACCTGATAAAAGAAAACTTGAAGTTTGTAATGTTGCTATTTAAAAATATACTAGGTACATAATTACTAACTTTAATATTATATTTTATTCTATGTATAAATACTAATCATATACAACATAAGACAATCTTCAGATTGAAAAATTGTGGATCAATAACATTAAATATTTGAAATTTATAACTTTGTCAACAATTAATTTTAAATCGAATTAATCTAGGTTGTAATAAGCTACGTATTGTACTTGAATAATTATCTTACAAAGATAATTATGATTCAATACTTCGGTAAAACGAAAATGAACATTTTTTTTTCAAACTATATTTAAATTTATTTATACCCTTGTTAAGATTTCTATTGAAAAACAATATTTGTGAGATACTATCTGAAATAATCTAAATAGTTAGGAAGCATTTATGATGAAGCACAATAGGCAATTACCATTTCATTATCTTAATTCCAATATTGTTATAACAGCGAGTTTCTGTTTTATTCCTTATCCAAAATCCAATCTAGATAATAGAATGTCCAGTGTGTGAAGATAGTCTCAATTACTATCATAACACTTACTTATAATAAACAAAAATAATCGGAAAATTTATTATTGTGAAATTAATTAAGTTTTCTTCATACATATATATCCACACACAGTACATATACATAACCTAGAACACGAATCAAATCCTAAAGGCGAAAATAGTTTAAAATTGAACATCGGAACCAAAATATTAATCAAGGTTATTCATTTAATTTTTATTAGTTAACACTGACATGATTTTCTAGAAATCTATGTATAATATATATATATAAGAGAGTTCAAAAAAATGTTACACCATTTATAACTCAAGAACGGCTGGACCGATTTCAAAAATGCTTTCATCATTATAAAGGTACGTTATTCTTGAGTGTTGTACGCTAATTTAAAAGGGGAAATTAAACCCCGTTGAGGTGCTCAAACAGAGATTTTGAGATTTTCGGTGGTTGCTATGGTTGCTATTATAATAATTATTATTGGTAATCATTGGTTAATCGTTAATTAAATTAGTATTATTATTTTATACATTTAAAAATGTATAATGCATATCTCAAAATGTACTCAACAGATTTTCATACATTTTTCACAAATAGATCGATCGAGCCCCGAGGAAGGATTTAACAGGGATTTTGATATTTACGATGGAAATTTTTGTTTACAAATAGTTGTTCTTGGTTATAAGAAAAATAATTAATAGAAATTAGTATTTTATTTATATATTGGTTGCCATTTGTTAATTGGGCAGATCAGGTACAAGCATGCGTCAAATCTAATTTTCACAAATTGCCTACCAAGATGGCCGAGTTGCACTTACTGCAAAGAGTTACACCCGAAAGGAGTTGAACAATCACAATTTTTAAGAGTTGTCATTTTGTAAGGGCAACAGAGTGCGTGGGATCAGCTAGTAAAAATATAAAAAGTTGAGTAAGTGGATGTCGCTCTGCTGTACAGTAGGTCACAAGTGGGTCACTGTAATGGATGGTGTTAAATTTGAATTCAATGATATAATATCATTGTATAAGAAAAACGATTTTGAGCGAAAACAGTCAGTCAGACTATGATGTTACTAAGTATATTTGATGATATTATTGTGTATAAAGTAATTTATATATAACCTATTTACGTGGAGCCTTGTTTTCAATTTTCAATCCTTAGCTATAAAATTTGAACATTTTATAGATTTTTAACTACAAAATAATTATTAAATTATAAATTTTATAAATTTTGTCAAAATTTGTCGAAATTTGAACTTTAAATGCTTATAAAAAAAAATTGTGCCTATGTATTTTTAATATTTTTCAACTGCTAATGTAAAAATATATCGGGAGCCTTGTATTAAATTTTCACGCTTTATTCCCAACAAATAAAATTTTATTAATATTTATAGAAAAAAAAAAATAAAAAAATTGAAAACTGGCAATGTCCGTAAACAGCTCAAAAAGAGTCAAATTATTTTCAAAATTTTATCGTGTATAGAAAATGCTAATATAAACATTCAGTGAAATTTTAAAGTATCTACAGTCATTCGTTTTTTAATTACAATAAAATAAGAAAATCGTTACACGAGAAATCGAGTGAATATCAAATGTTGTAAAAATATGAATTTACGCTCATAAAAATTTAATTTGACTTTCTGTAGACTCTTGTATTACATTTTCAAATCTTAGATTTAAAAATAAAAATTTTTATGAATTCTCAACTCAATATAATTTGCTAATTTTCGTGATTTTTCCGTATTTTGTCAAGATTTGAATTTTAAATGCTTATAAATAAAAACTGTGACTAAGGATTTTTAATTTTTTTCATCTGCCTTTGAAACAATAACCTAGGAGCCTTTTATTAAATTTTCAAGCTTTTTTACTCAACAGATAAAATTTTATTAATATTTATAGAAAAAAAAACTAAAAAAATTGAAAACTGGCAATGTCCGTAAACAGCTCAAAAAGAGTCAAATTATTTTCAAAATTTTATCGTTTATAGAAAATGAAAATATAAACAACCTGTGAACATTTCATGTGTCTACGGTCATTTGTTTTAAAGTTACAACAAAAACCAAATTCAATTTTGTGAAAAATTGATTTTGCGTAAAAATTCCCGTTTTTCCTTAATTTTTCTTTTGTTTTTCTAGGCGCTTTTGAAAATTACTGTGAATTTTAAATTTTGACCTCCCCAATGCACCAACGATATTCACTTTCCAATCGAAAAAGATACTGAAGTTGAAAATCGAAGCATTATTTCGACTACTTATCGTGTACACAGACACAAAAAAAAAAAAAAAAAAATATAAAAACACACATCATTGTAAAATCAATACATTCATCGTTCCACTCAGAATCTAAAATAGGTACCTACTAATGTAACAGATAGGTACAAAATAGTAGATACTCTACAACTCAAAGTTAACATTTTATTTTAATTATTTCTAATTTTAATAATTTTAATATTTGAATATATAATTAATTATCTATAATAATTATTATTCAGTTAAATATAAAAAAAAAAATTCAAAATCTATCAATATAAATACATTTTTCTTATAAGTATAACTTACATTTCACTCCAATTTTATCAGCCAATAATATGGCTAGGTCCTTGCAATATCCTTCAAATCTGTCATTTCCTGCTAACGATTCACCATACTTGGGTTTTTTAAACATGGTAAATGGTTCTTCCTGTAAAATGTAAATTAAATAATAATGACAATTTAATCCATACTATACATTTTCATAAGCAATATGTTACTTATGAAAAAATTATACATAATTTAATGTTTTTAATTATTTATAACAAAACATGAATAATGATTTTAATATTTAATGAATTATGCAATACAGTCACAAAATACTTCATCGATGAACAAAATTAAGAACATACTTCACAATATTAATATTGATATTAAAATATAATTTATGGTTTCAATATAACAGGTACCTAGATAGTATAATATGTTATAAACATAATATATGAAATCTAAAATAAAATAGTTGATAATACTAAAAATGTATTAAGTCTTTGAAACGTCATGAATTCGGTTAAGAATGTTTATCCTATACCTACCCTATGCAAAATTTTAAACTTTTTGCAATAAATATGAATCATAAGATAAACCGTACTTAAGTACGAGACAAAAAGGAAACTGTGGCGTATGTATAGAATACATCAACCACTTCTGGCGGTTTGTCTAAAACCAATTTAACTCTCAACTCCTAGCTTAGCAACATCAGTCTATCTCTAACACGCACACTCTCTATACTTTACTCTCGCTCATCACTTGATGTTCATAAATTGATAATGTTCAAAGTTTTTAGTACGGTGATACTCGTATTTCATCCAAGCTTGGGGACCCTCCGGAACAATGCGCTATCTTGAAAGATTTACGACATTTTATCTTTTAAAATATCTGTATGCTCTTCCTTCACTTTTAACACTAATGTAGACTTCTTTTTCAGTTTATTTCTCATCGGATACTTTCAGTGTTTATAAATGTATTTAGATTTCTTCTGAACTTATTACAGCGCCCTATCCTCGAGATCGCTTTCAATTTTGATATTTGAGATTTATAATCGGAATTTGGAGTACAATTAAACATGTCAGTTTCACTAATATAGTGTGTGGGTAGGTATGAGCTATTTTAAAATTCCATAATGTAAAATATTAAAATGTATTGTGTGTACTCACCATTAATGTAGCCACGATCAATGTAGCGTTGCCTTTGTGTGAATGTCCCAAGGTGTGAACCCTTTCTGGTTTGCTAACAACTGTTTTGAAACCATCTGTATCCGACCATTCTGCAATCTAGTTTTTTGATAATGCATTAAAATATAAACGTAATTTATATAGTACTATTAAGTATATAAAATATATTACAATATGTATAGGTACAAATTATTGATCCGTTATAAAAAAAATTAATAAACCTTTACCAAGTTTGACTCAATAAATGTATTATCAATATGATTACTATTAACTAAAATACCATATCTGGCAACCATGATCGTTTTTGTTATAATAAGGACCGAATATCATTCAATTATCTATAAATATCTTTAAAAATGCTTACTTTTGTTATAGTGCTATCAATCGTCATCTGTACAACGTGCAATGTATAATTATACCGTTTTCCATCGTCATTGAACATTATATGTCCGGTCAATCCTTCCATTACAACCTAAAATTTAAAAATAATAACATATTGTTTACTCGTATAAATACGTACAATATTTTATTTTAATAAGTTCATATGAAATGTTTACATTGTAACATTTTTGAAAAATAATTAATAAAAAACAAACTACTTGTAAAAAATGTTATTTTAATTTATTCAGTTGAGGATATAATGGAAAAGCGTGGCTGTTTTTTTTCAAAATTAAATTAATAGGCTTGCAAAAACAAATACGTAGAGAAGGATCGAGGTTTTCGATTCATTTAACAAATTTGTAGTGTTGAAATAAACGTGACCGGCCTATAGGCTGAATAAATGCACGGAAGAGAATGTTGGGAAAGGGTTTGATTTATTTAACGATTTTACGCACGAGATTCTTGAAAATTAACAGTATCCCGTTTACTAGACTTTTATTTGCGTAGTATAAATAAACGACCTGTATCGAATTGGAAATAGTGAAGAAAAAATATAAAAAAGTCAATTTTTGAAATAACAAAAAATCATCCTAATATATTTTCTAATATCAACTGATGAAAGGAATGAATAGCGATGACTATAAATCTAAATTAAATTAGATTAGCAGTCATTATATATGGGTCTATTGTCTGATAGATTAAATTAATTTAACGACTCATTAAGCAGTTAACAAATTAGTTTATCGAGTTCGTAAATTCTGTGGCAGATAATGTAAAATATATATTATATAGGCATATATAGCTTATACACCCACGGATCCTTTTAGTATTAAGATTGCAACTATGGCCATCACCTATTGTTGGGGTTATGGTTGGTGGGGTTGGAACGGTTGGTATGGTTGGTTGGCAACACGTGTATATGTGGCAAGGTTTTTACCACTATGGACCCGGGTCCTGGAGGTCACCCATCCGGGAACTAGTGGCAGCGTCCGAAGCTTACTCTCAATCACGTTGCGTGATAGATTTCAGCCACTGCGCCGTGCCGAGCCACACTTATTTTGTTCTGATATGCATTTTGTAAAATTTAAACGAAGTCAAAATAAAATATATATATATATGTACTTTGATTGCATTTATCTTTTTGAAATTTAATCAAACATATCAAAACACATTTCAAAAATTATTATTATTTTAAAATGTTGAATAATGTAGTGATTAGTAATAACTAATAACAATACCGGTGTGTGCATATACACCGATGCTATTTTGCAGACCTGCATCCTGCGTACAGTTATAATTGTGTGAGTAACGCGTAGCGGCAGGCGCCTGCCCGGTATACGAGCTCGCGTTATTATCATGTTCTTAATTTTATTTATATTGGAATTTATATTTTATTATTTATCCATTTTCTATGTAAATAATGACCCAGAGTCAATACATACATATATAAGTGAGTTGTTTATTTTCCTAGTTAAGGTCTACTTTTCCACAATAAATATGTTATGTTTCTACATAAATGTTTAAAAAAAATACAAGGCATTGTTTTTTTTATCAATTATCAACATAATATATTATTGTTATGTTGATAACTTTTAGTACCTAACTGAAAACTAATAAACTATTTTTATTCAAATAATAATATATTCTGCGTACACAATTTGTTTTTTACCTGCCAATAATATATAAGATTAATGTGACTGGGTACATAAATACATTATGTTATACTTTATCTATAGGCGAGTTATGAGTTTTGATTTAATTTATCAACAATTGTTTTTTAAATACATATATAATATAAGATAAAACTAGAATTTTGTATTCGATGACCACGAATCTTTTATATTATAAAATCATAACTTTAAAATACATACAATTATTCAAATATAAAGAAGGTTGGTACTATAATATTATTGTATTTTTTTTTAAAATTATTCTTCGTCCAAATAAAACCTTAACTATGGGTATCATTATAATTTGGCTAATCTATAGAATATTTAGAGAACATATTTTACGACTTTTGCTTGCCATTAGCTGGCGTAGCCAAGTTTTCGCTTTGGGAGGCTAAACAAGTTTGGTATATCAGGTGTATAATATACTAAATATGCATAATATTATATTATTATGATGATTCCGGGGTATACAATAGACAAATGCCATTTTAGACTTTTTTCAATAACCTTAAACACATAATATAATTATAATTATATCATAGGTATATAAGTATACGTATATTCGACGTCAATTTTTATATAGACATTTAAAGACGCATTCTTCTTATCATTTAAACGTTAACGTAGGTACCTATGTTATATTTTATACGTGAGCATCAATTATTAACATATTGACAATCACGTAGGTCGTATGTAGGTATGCAATTCAAGTTTTAAGCTAAGGAGACTATAGGCTTTGTGCAACCATAGTATCATATTTCATATTTTAATAATGTATATAATATACAATATATTATAATGATAGATGTGCATTGTGCACGATACATTTAATTGTGTAGCATCATTAATAAACCATATATTAATATAAAAAGACGTCACCCGATTTATTCCGACATAAATGCAATTTACATATCGTGTGTGTAAGCTACGTCATAGTGGAACATAGATCCGACTTGTAAATACAAACACTGGAGTTACTATTATATATGATTTACGTAGTGAGCTACATGCCGCGTCACTGTGAGTCCGCGTGACATATCGTCTCGTCGTTTATTGCCCGTGGCGCGAACAAGTTACACAATGTCTTGTGTATTTAAGTGTGTGTGTACGTATAATGTATGTATATATATACATGTTATACATTATACACATTGCAGGGTAGTATATACTCGCGGCGTTGGCGTTTACTCTTATTAGAGGGGCGTTTGGTGCGATCTTTTTACCGTACTTGGGGCTCGGAGGCGAGTGGAGAGATAATAAAAGGTGACAGAGACGAATTCGCAGCGAGCGCCAAGGTGGCGGCGGCGGTGACGTAAGACTCGACTGCTGCGACTACCACCCCCAACCGCTACCACCCTCGCATTCTTCTCCCATCGTAGTCGCCGTCTGTGAGGGACGTGGATGAAGCGGAGATCGCGATGAAGATTGAACGTGTGCGGCCGAGTCGTCCCGGGCGGATAGCCCTGCAATGTAGGTAGGTGAATCACGGCTGGTGCTCACTAATTTCACTTAGGCGAGTGAAATTAAAAACTCTGCCACCGAAAAAGAATAGCGGTGGTGGCAGTGCTCGCAGCCGCCACCGAGTGCTCGGAGCTCGTACATTAAATGCGTATATAGATATACAGCGAAAGACATCGTGGCCCTGAGGGAGAGTGTGTGTGGGGAACAGCTGAGGGGAGAGGAAAAAGGAGGGATTATGTCGCGCGGACGTTATTAACGCGACGGGACGTCCAAGCCCATTTATACCACTTTGGATAACCCCCAACCACCGACACTGCCGTCACTACCGCCACAACCTCTTCACGCACTTACCACCCTCTCAGAACATATATATGCATGCCCCATATTATACTATATATACATATTACACTATACATGTATATGGCATTACATATAGGGTATATATATGAAAAAGGGCAAATGGAAAGGAACGAGAAAGAACGATTTCGTAATTGAGTTTTGCCTGGACCACGGTGGCAAACGCTGCTGCAGATTTTTGTCCACTGAGTGTTTTTCTTGACTACGTCATGATATAACTACGAAAAATGTAACCATTTTCCTTCATCCTATTATTTTTAATTTTTCATTCGTAATATTTTGTTATAATTAGGTATACACGATGTATGAAAAATATACCTACTATAACGAACATTGAAAAAAAATTGTTATAAACAACAACGACTATTTAGATTGTGAAAGAAGTTAGATAAGTATTGATTTTTCATAAATGTTTTTTTCATATTTTGCGGACAATTTAAAGCTGAAGAAATCGTTAAAAGAGAAATGATATGTTGATTATAAATTTATAAATTAAGTCTGAAAAATATTTTAATGAAACGTTATAGCAAATACTAAACTCCGTTTAAAATTGTTTTTCGGATACCATTATTTATTTTATTTTTAAATCAACCCGTAGGTTAGTCTACAGCTCTACATCACCATTGGTTTACCGCTAATTTATTAAGTTATTTTAAGAGATAACACCTTTTATCATTGACGTTTTCTCTGGCATAGAAGATGTGGGACCATCATATGTGTTCTCTAATGCATAGGTCCTAAAATCAGTTTATAAATAACATTGATCTAGCGTTTTATACCCAGAATATAGCTCAGGTTTTATTTGTGGATCAAAGGCATGAACGGAACCACGCCGTTCCATTATCTTTCTCCAAGCCACCAAGGTGAGTAAAATAGTACGATTTTTCGGTCACAATAATATCTTTGTCTTGATTTTATATACTACCATGTAAATTGATGATTTCTTTACAAATAGTTAAATAAGTAATACGGTAATGTTAGCTAAATCATGTTATTTTTACAATCATTCAAAAATTCTTGAAATTAAATATTATTGTGTTAAAAGTTAAATTGTAATTGTTATTACCTTTCTCAAAAATCGTGAAATTTTTTCACCATGTTCCCATTGATTTCCCGATGTTCGACCGCTATTACAGTCCAGACCAAGGATCTGTGAAGACGAAATACTAGACATAGATGAATTGCCGTTTGAAAGTGTTCTCTTGGTGTTCGCCTTAAACATATCTGGTTTTTTCCATAAAAGCTTGTTAAAGGTTTCTACGAGGACCAGAACTGCGTCATGCATTAGTGCGGCTTGTGCCTAAATATAGAAAAAAAATCAATCCATTAATGCATAACATTATGCCAACAAGAAATCCAAAAGGATCCTTGGTCGAATTGTGTGTGTGTATGTGTGTGTATTTGGAGAATGCTAGCAATACGTCAACCAACGACAATCCGATGCGCGGATCATGACAAATGGGCAAAAAATTAACCCGCGAGACCTTTTCATCTATAGGTCGTCGCAAACAAAATAAACAAAAAAAATTATACGTATACATTTGTATGTGTATGCAGTTATATATGAATATAAGTATTCACAAGGTACAACCATGGGTGGAGGGGATACAGTGAACATTTTTGAGTGTGATTGATTTGTTGTTGTTGTTGGGGGATGAAACGGTTGAGCGGCCATGTTTGTCAGTAGGGCTTTGGCTCATGATTGATAGTGGAACATTTTCGTGCGACGCCCGATTGAGGAGAATGGAGAGACGGTGGTACAGGCAATGGTGGCACGCACTAACGGGAGAGAAGCGAGGAGTCCTGCAGGGTACGGAAAGCTACGTTCAATAATGCAGAAGCCACAGCGCACCAAAACACAATCACACCCATGCTCGGGACTAATTCATCAACCAAGGTCGGTTTGAAGAAGAAAAAAATTGGTTTAACCTGTCAACGGACGAAACCCGACAACAAAAAAAAATATAAATATATTAGCTGGAAGTCACTTAACAAATTATTGTTAAGTGTTTCGCAGTAAAACTGCATAATATGGACGGTTAATAGTAGCAAGTATTATGTCTTATAAACATTAAACGCTTAATATCATGGCCTACGGAATAATCAAAATAATTCATTTAGACTTTAGAGCAACGCAACGAGTATATCATTGTTAAATTCTTTGAATTTATAGGGGAATATTTATAGTAAATAATGCATATTTTTGTTCGACCTACTATTTATAGTTCCATTTGACACTGTACAAGAGATATAATAATGTAGGTACTGGATAGTGAATTTAAGAAATTTTGCTAGAAACATACCAAAAATAGGTACTTATTAATTACTTATAATAAATACTTTAAATAAAAATAATAATTCATTTTAATGACTGTAAATATTGATATTTCATACCTTTTGTTACTCACAGTTTTTAATATTTTACGTGTTAGTCTAATAAATAAGAATATAGTAGGTACTTCAATTAAAAGTACCAAATCAATTCTACAAATATTAAGAACACATGCAGTTTAATAATCAGTTATGTTTTTGTAAGTCTATTAAACTAAAACAAAAGTAGGTATTTTAAACAAATAAGCAATGCCCAATGCTCCAGGAATCGTAAAAAGCTATTATATTATTTTAAAACCCAAAATAAAAGTAAGACTCACATATTTATTGAGTTTAGTATATAAATAGTTTTATAAGTATTATAGGTTACAGTAAATCAAATTTCAAATTATAAGATATGTACGTAAATCGAAAAAGTTATTACAAAAAAAAATAATCCACTAAATAATCTAAAAAGTAAAAATTCAACAAATCAGCATTAAAAAAAATTGGTTGAAAAGCAACATAAAATATCATATATTTTATTCTATGTTGTATGAATCGAATTCATAAATACCTACAATATCCTAACTCTGATAATAATTATAATAATAAACCATATTATTACCCTCGTCTTCATTATTGTTATGGAAGAATATTATTTTTAAATAAACTTTAACCATAAATTGAGTTATTTTGCAGAGAGTGTACTGAAAAAATATTACGGAATAGAACCATAACAGCAGCTGTTATAAATAAAACAAAAATCATGAGGTATGTTGATCACTGAGCTGGTCCAAAAGAGAAGTGTAAGTACTTTTTCGTAATAAAAATAAGTGCAAAAGCAAATACTAACTTTTCTTAAAGAGAGTATTCAACAAATATTTTAGGCTTATCCAAAATTAATTTAGCTTCTTACAAAGAATCTTTACCACATTGAAACACAATAAAATACGGCACATTTGTATTGAGTTAAAACAAAAGAAAAACATTAATCACAAAGGAAAATGGATAATACTGGGTGAAAACACAATGATACATTTTTATTTATTATGACAATGATGGTACTAGAATTATTTTAATATTTACATTTCAAGCTTGTTTGTAAACTATATTTAAGCTGAGCATGTTCCAATGGATTATTTTACCTATATTAATATATATTACTAGCCTTGTTGTATACATCTATGCTTATTGTTCAATTCGGGGAGGAAAACTTACAAAGATCTAACTATAAAATTCAAAATCAAATGTATTGTGATAAAAACAATTTTAATTAATTTTGGCACATCTTATTGTACCTATTCACGGAAATATATTTTGGCACATTAAATTAAACATTTTACTTAATTCAAGTTAAAAGTGAACCATTTTATTTAAAAATATAAATTTAAACTAACAATAATGTACATTGTATTTATAAATGACATCATATTATTATAGAATAATAGTATACTATAGTATACATACTATATCGTGTAGATAGTGAATATTAATATTTTTACCGAAATTGTGTCCTTTCCTGCTCCGGGTGAAGTGAGGGGATCCAAGTTTTTCCACTCAGATAGAAAATGCTTAACTGACCATTGATTCATATCCAATAGTCTAAATCCAGTTATATTTATAGCACCATACTCGATAACTTCTGTCTCCCAATGATCATCCATTATCTATAGAAAGGCAATAAATTATTAAATATTATTAACTTTAATCACAGACAACACATCTATATATAATTCTTAATAAATTAAATAATGCCAAAGAAAATTAATGAAATTAAAATAATTAAAAATACATTATTTTTGTTTGTACCTAATACTAATTATATATAATTATATCAAGCTTTTTTTATTCAAATAATAAAAGCGTATATTTTATTTTTAAGTTAAGTTAAAATTTCTTAAAATGAATTTTACGCTGAGAAAATATCTGGGAAAATAAAAATATAAAATGACTAGAAAAATGAATAGGCATAAAATAAGTGTAAAAACTAAAAATTAATTTACGAAGAATAAATTATCATTATTTTATATTTTTGAAATAAGTTAAGTACTGCAAGTCAGAAACTGGAACTGAAACTAAAGTAACTAGTTCTGGGACCAGAAGTTTATATTAATATTTTATTTTGATAATATATACCTATTATTATTTTATGCGTGTATATAAAATTGAACAAGTATTAAAGTATTAATGACCATTATAATATAAATGTTCTAACCAGAACACTAACCTTAAAACTTAATTTGTATTTTTTAACTAGAACCAAAACTTTATCATTATTAGAACAAAAATCGAAAATCAAATAAATGAATAGTGCTGCAAGTATATAACTCCACAGTGGACATATACTTAGTGAATTATATTGTAGATACATGACTTTGGTTTCATGCCGTATAGATATTTCTCGGTAAATTTTTGGGTACAAATTTTTTTTGCATAATTTATAAACTGAGAGTTTTTGGTATATTTTCTTATGAATTATATATTTAGACAATGAAAAAGTACAGCTTCAATTACAATATTGTACTTTTACATTTATATATTATAATCGATTAATATTGTTTATAGCATATCCCATATTAGGTACCTAAATTATTTTCGTTTATTTATAAATTATATAAAATATTACAAACGTTAATAATAGTTTTTTCAAGTATAGAAAGGAATATAATTATTAATTAATGGATTTAAACTTATCCTTTACACATGAATTTGTCAACGAAAATGTTTGTCTTCTGACGGAAACTTTAAAGAACACGTTCGGGTAATTAATTAATTTAACACCCCCAACCTATTTCCTTAATATGGAATCACTAACTTCACGGATACCTTGTAATTAATCAGTAGTGATTCTATGTAGCAAAGATAAACTCAAGTGATAGAACACGATAGAATTTTAGGGAAACTCTAAAATTAAATTAAACTTGAATGTAATGAATTGATTGCTGCACTATAGTATACTAGAAACCTAGGGTAAGCTATTACTATTTAACTTTGGAATTGCCTACATGAATTCAAATCGCAACTTTGATAAATCAATAGATATTTTTTATATTGGCCTTAAAACATTAGCATTTAAATGTCATTTAAAGTTTAAAGCTTAAAGAATAAATTATATTATAATAAATTAAGACGTATATGTAAACTTTACGTAAATATATTTACAATTTATGATTATTAATTTAAATCTTTACAAATATGCATCTAATATTTCTTTTCCATTTATATATGTTTTTCCCTAAATGAATATATTCTCCAAATAAATATTATGATAAAACTTAAAAAATACAACAGATCAATAAACAACAACAAATTAAGTAGAAAAAACACCACGGCTGAAAAAAAAATTCTAGTTTTAGTTTGAAAATGATCAAAATGCTTTTAAAATTGATAATATTTGTAATTATATAAGATGTGTGAAGTTAGTGGAAAATATTACTATGCACTTATTCCATCTATAACATTATTAATTAGTGCTGACTTATTGCTACCCAACTAAACCATTTTCAAAATGAGTGCTCCGTCTAGTAAAAAGTTCCATAGAATATAATTTCTATGGTACCTAAAATTATATATTATTAAGTACCCATATTATTTCCACAATACATTTTATAATCTCTGAAACATATTCACCTTAAATAGAACATGAATAATAACTTTTAAAAAATTAAATATATCAAATTTATAAATAATTATTTATTTATGTTATACATATCTTATTGACATATACCAACTTTCAAATTCATTCAATTTCAAATAATATGATATAGATATAGTAAAATACCTTAAATAATACTTGTAAGCGTTATACTAAACTATGTTCTCAAATGATAGTTTAATTAATATTTACCAATCCACTGAGTAAATAGTGATAGGTCCTCTTGCCTAATTGAATATCTTTAACATGTGATACGACAATCTGCTTAGCCATAAGTGTTGGACAGTCAAGCACGATTCTTTTATTACCCCATCTGTAAATAATAAAAAATATATAAGCTAAAACAATGGTATGACAAACGAGAAAAATAACTTTTACACATTATAATATAAAATTATTTAACATTATAAAATTATCCATAGTAATATAATTTTGACATCTGACAAAGTTTTATTATTATTAATCAAAAAGGTGATATTGTTTCCTTCTATATTTTTCACAAACGCACAAAATACCACGTAAGTGGTTTGGTCTGTAGAATCAAATCGATTAAAAAAAAGAGGGATGATTTCTGTATATACTTTACATATTTTAAATGCAAAGCACGATACACAGTTGGCTGATGAATTGGGTCAGAGGGAAGAGTCGGGATGGAAAAAAATCGCTGAGAAACCAATTCAACACACGATGTAATGTTAAATCGACTAAATGCATGCACGAAAAATTCAAGTTTTCTAATAAACATAGGTATTGTACCTGTTTTGATTTTATGTACCTAATTTCTTAGTATGTAATTTAAATGTCCTATTATTAGGACTAAGGGAATATTTTACAACTATTGTTAATATCACTGTAACTATTTACCTAAAGCATTTTCACTAAATGTGTCTATAAGTTATTTCTATACACCATACAATTTTTTAAATATTGCAACTTTTTTGCGCTTTTTATAGGCATAAGACAATTTCGAGTTTTATTAGTTTATTATTAATTATTGTCAATAAAAATTATTAACTTGGCAAAAAAACTTTAAACTATAATACAAAATTCCTCATAAGTTTTTATCAGTGGAAATTAAAAAAAAAATTGAGCGTAAATCCACAGTCATTTTTTATGATCGTCTGAAGTTAGAATTTTGACAAAATCACGAAAATTGACAAACTATTTCGAGTTAGAATAATTCATAAAAATACTTCTACTTATATCTAAGCTTTGAAAATTAAATACAAGTTTCCTCTTAAGTATAACTACATTAACTAAAAATAAGTTTACCGGAAAGTCAAATTCATTTTTTACGAGCGTTTGAAGTTAGACATTAGAAATTTACCAGTAAATTACCAAATTTTCATACAACGATTTTCTTATATTGTTGTTATTCAAAAACTAATAACCATAAGTACTTGAAATTTTCAAGTACCATGTTTATTTTATCATTTTCTATACATGATAAAGTTATCAATGAATTTTGACTCATTTTGAGTTATTTATTGACTTTTGAAATTTGAAATTGTTTAGTTTTTTGTATACAAATGTCAATAAAATGTCATTCATTGGGTCAAAAAATTTTCAAATTGAATAAGTACAAGGTTCTTCATAAGTAGTTATAATAGCAGTTAAGACATATAAAAAAACTCATACGCACGATTTTCTTTTATAAGTATTTAAAGTAAAAATTTTACATAATTTATCAAAATCTCGAACATTTTTAAATTATTTTGTATTAAAAAAATTAGAAAATGTTAAATTTGTATAGCTAAGGATTGAAAATTTAAAACAAAGATTCTCATAAATAGTACATACTGTAAACAAAAAATTTAAAAAATATATATAAACATAGTTATTTTTATATAAATTTTAAGTTCGTTCATATTTGGACTAAATTACATATTAAAACCAAGAACTACGGTTTTAGTTATTTTGTTGTAATTTAAAAATATTATTCGTGGATGTATGAAACTTTTAGAGTATATTATTATATTTTATAAACTCATTGACATTCTCAAATGTAATTTTTTTGGCAAAAATGAATTTAACCTACTGTTAATAAAATTCCTGATTTCTTGATAAATATTAATATAATAATATTACGTAGGTACTACTGTTTTTAACTAAGGATTTCCATAAACATAATAAATTAAAAATGGAAAAATAATTTAAAAAGTCAAGGACCTAATGTTTAAGTAAGTCTAAAATTGCATTCTAAAATAATATTACATAGGTCAATGGCAGTATTCTTTTTATTGAATAAATCCTTAAGTAAATACATAAATTTTTAAATCATGTGTATTAAAATTAATTTGTTAAATAAATTATTGAAACACTACATAAAATTAGATATTTTATGAATAGGTATATCAATTATGCATAAAAATTAAATATAATACGATCCTTTGAAACCATAATTAATGTAAATTAAGGTTCTGCAGATCTTGCATAGGATTATCAACATCGGATGTTTAGGTTTTACATATATTTATTGACTTTATGCAGCTCAATAGAATTGAAAAATGTAGACGATTTATCCAGTAAAGAATTTGTAATAAACAAATTTATTTTGTACATAAAACTTAATTTTGGAGATTAGAGAATATTTAGCGTATATTTCATATTTAAGAATATATTGTATCATCTGTTCATTTCCCGAGTGAAAAATCTTACGTCACCACAGAAACTTTTTAGCCCCCTCATGGTGTTTACTTTCATTTTTTAAATTTTATCCAAAATTATAGTTTTTCATAATTTTCTAGTCCTATATAGCCCCTACAAATAATTATACCAAACTACACCCATGGCTATATAGTATTCTAAATTGATTTAAATAATTAATTTATAAACGTCAGATAATATTAAAAAAAAATAATTTTAATGCTAAAATAAATAATGTACCTAAGTAATATTACAATTGATAAAATAGTAATATTATATAACATATAATGTAGTAATCTATTACTAATATATCAGTATTTCACCGTTACTAGCCAGTAAGTTAAATTATCTGGTAGTGGAGGGCAGGGCTGGGCTGTAGGTTTTTTACCGCCCCAGGCAAATCTAATTTACGCTGCCCTATGCAATAGTTAATTTTTAGAGAGTAGGGGGTTGAATGAAATATGGACATTCATTTTAGATTCTGAGTGGAACGATGAATGTATTAATTTTACAATGATATTTTTTTATTTTTTTTGTGTCTGTTATCACCTTTTAGGACAGTAAAAATGCTTAGATTTTCTTCAACAGTATCTTTTCTGATAGGAAAGTGAATCTAGTTGGTACTTTAGGGGGTCAAAAGTAAAAATTTTGAAGTATTTTTCAAAAGTGCTGTGAAAAACAAAAGAAAAACGGGAATTTTTACGCAAAATCTGGTTTTTGATGTAACTCTAAAACAAATGAACGAATATACATGAAATTTTCACTGGTTGTTAAAATATTTTGATTTGTTTTGAACTGTTTAGAAAGATTTTCAGTTTCCAATTTTATTAGAATTTTTTTCTACGGATGTCAATAAAACTTTATTTTTTGGGTAAAAAAGCTTGAAAATTTAATACAAGGCTCCTACTATATTGTTACAATGAGATTGATTTGAAAAATATTAAAAATCCTTAGTCACAGTTTTTATTTATAAGCATTTAAAGTCAAATCTTGAAAATTAGCAAATTATTTTTAGTTGAGAATTCATAAAAATTTTTCTTTTAAAATCTAAGATTTGAAAATGTAATACAAGATAATCCATAAGTTTGTCTACCTTTCCCAAAAAAAAAAGTCTTCAAAAAAGTCAAATTATATTTTTACAACATTGATATTCACTCGATTTCTCATGTAACGATTTTCTTATTTTGTTGTAATTCAAAAACGTATGACTATAGTTACTTGAAAATTTCACTGGGTATTTTCTATACACGATAAAATTTTGAAAATAATTTGACTCTTTTTGAGCTGTTTACGGACACTTGTCAGTTTTCAATTTTTTAGTTTTTTTTTCTATAAATATCAATAAAATTTTATTTGTTAGATAAAAAAGCGTGAAAATTTAATACAAGGCTCCTGATATATCGTTATCGCCGTTCTATTTACATTCAGTATTACGATTTTGGCGTGTTTCGGTAAACGAAGTATCAATAGTATATATTATTATTTTGAACAATGAACATACAATTCAGCATACTATATTATATTATAATAATTAAATCACTTTGGTACATTCGAAATTTTCCACCCCCACACTAGTACCGCCCTAGAGGGCTGCCTATTTTGCTACCTCATTGAGCCGGCCCTGGTGGAGGGGCAGAAAGGTATGTTATCAAAGAGATTGTTTAAGTAATTATCATTGCATTTTTATAGCAATTCTAAACTAATAAATTATGAAACAAATTCATAATAATATAATTTATAGCACATTATTCGTAAAAAAATTATTTATTAATTTTACCTGTTCACTCGTTCTACTTGATGAATAAAATTTAAAGCGTCTGATACATTTTGGATACGTTTTACCATGTCCACTTTAAGACTATTTGGGCCAACGTCTAGAGCTTCATACAACTGTTGCAAACGCAGAAGTCCTGAAAAATAACAATTACAATATTATTATATATTTTGTTTGTTTAAACTAACGAATATGTTATATGAACCAAGTTATGTTAAGTATAATTATTCGTTCTTATCCCCTTTTCATGCAAAAACTCATTAGTGTTGTCTTGGCGTTCCAATTTTTAAATTATCTATTTCAGATTTCTTGCCTGGGCTACAAACATTTCACAAACACAAAG
This sequence comes from Sitobion miscanthi, assembly GCA_008086715.1. NCBI lineage: Eukaryota > Metazoa > Arthropoda > Insecta > Hemiptera > Aphididae > Sitobion > Sitobion miscanthi. The sequence goes on from CM017800.1 coordinate 16,772,237, forward strand.
GATTGACGCCATTGCCAAAAGAGAGGAACTACAATGATGACTAAATAGGGCAGTGGTTTTAACATACAGAGGAGACAACTCTACGAACGCATTTGTTATATGTACCTATCTAATATCAATATTTGCATTTCAAACGAATTTTATCACCCTTGAGCGCACAATATCTTCAAACATTTACTATTTGTTTGACGTTTGGATTCTACCTGCTCACGAGTTCTTATATAACTGTATCTTACGAGTTATGAATGCTAAAATAAAATTGAGTAAAAAAATGTATCTAAAAAGCCTATATAAAATTATAAACAAAGTCCATTAAAAAAAAAAACCATAAAAAAAATTTTAATTAAATTATGAACTGTTATAAATGTAAGTTAATATTTTTAAAAGGTTCAAACATTGTATCAAAATGCACACAAATGTCACAACATTGCATTCATTGACACCATCGCAAAAAAAGTAGGAACATAAGCTTTGTAATCTTGAAAATATATTTTATGTGCAAAGTATAAAACAGGGTACTTTTACTCTATAAAATACTCAGTGATATTATAACTTATCACATAGGTATATAAACCGGGAGTTAAACATTATACCCAATGCAAAAATGAATAGCTGGCAACGCTAGTTCATATTATTGTTATATCAAAAATACATAGTATTACATTTTAGCTACCTAATGCTCAAGAGTAAAATATATAAGTACTTAGATTGTGACACATAATATTTATTCAATGGAGGCCAGAATTCTTGGGAGATTAACAATATTCATTTTAAATCATATTAATGTGTACTTCAGATAGGTACAAAAAAATGCTATTGGGGAAGACCAAGTATTTTTTTATCTAGTAAATAATAACTATAAATTATAATATAACGTTTTATCAAAATTAATAAAATGAAAACATATATATTAACGATCATTGTCTAATAGAAAAATATTAATTATTAAAGAACTTTTTTTGGACCGTGTACCTATACGTATTAAATTAAATATAATCTCGATGGAGTTTTCATAAAAGTTTTATCCACTTTTCTAGAATTGTAAAATTCGATTTAAAATGAAGAATAAGTGTCAGCAGCAGTTCACTTTTTTATGTTAACTATTCTCACAAAAATGTAAACGAAATAAATTACACCTCTCTACATTTTTCTTAGCAAAAAAATACTAGAAGGACAATGCCAAATTTTTATTATTTTTTTACTTAGTTCTTAACAAGTGATTCCACAATAAATGGTTATTAAAAATAAAAGAACACTCTCCATTAGCGAGTATTATTTTTACTTTACACATAAAGCGTCTTTTGTTTCCTACGAATACTTATTTGCGCATAAACTAGCTTTTGTCTTCACATTTTTATGTCATTTTTTTAATGCTTTAGTATTTAATCGATTTTTAATTGGAGTCATTTCAACTAAATGATGGGGCGGCCTAATATTTTGTAAATTCCACGATTGGTAAAATAAAAAAGACATCACTCTAATCATAAGTAGATACACTACATAGACAATACCTAACATAACATATAATTTGACGATTGAAACTTAATATGATTTAAAAACAATATGCCATCAAAGATAATAAATCAAAAACAACGTAAAATTAATAAATTAGTCATTTTTATATTATTTAAAATATTAATAATATTGTGTGAGAGAAAACGCACAATAATACGAAAAAAAAATTGAATAAAACATTAAAACCTTTAGATAGGTACTAGAATAATATTATAATGATAAGTTGCCTTTGTGTTTGATCAATATTTGCCCAGGAATTTAATATAATTGGTGGTTGATACCAGGGAATGGTACAATTCTAAAACATTTGGTTTTACTGCGCATGCATGAAAAAAAGGTTTTTATAAAATAAGTGTCATTTTAAATCCTTTATGCGGTGACAAAACCTCGAATCAAATTAAAGGGCAGAAATATTAAGTGCTTCCTTAAATCGTGATCACGCTGGATACGTTTTAATATATTACTATCAATACAATTTTCGAACAGCTGATGTGCTTTGTAATAATATCGGTGTATAAAAATAAAAAAACATTTAGATTTGAATCTAAAAGGATTGTATTCTTTACCCTTACTTTTTATTCCAACTGATTAACCATTTCAATGTTCTCTAAAACTCTTTATTCTGAAGAGTATTAATAATGCATCTGAAGAAATTTAAATGACAAAATGAATGAAACTTTTTTAGAAAAGAAATATTTAAATTAAATAGGATATGAAGGGACTTTTAAAATAAACTCGAAATTTTGGTACTGTTGATTAAATGTATTTTATACTACTATGGTAGGACAAAAGATTTTATCAAGTATTTTATCTTTAAAGTTTTATTTAGAAACACTATGAAGTAAAATGTTCTACATAAATACGTAATATTAAATACACACATCTAGAAAATCTATTTATGTATGAGTTAATTGTTATTGTAGAATGTGCTCTATATAGATAAAACAAGTCATCGATGAGTTTCCATACATAGTTATGACGTTCGTGTGTAACTTGTAAGTAGACGTATGAGGATCGAAAAAAAAAGAATTTTAATATTTCTAAAATCTAAACCAACTACCAAGTTTTAGAATCAGGGTAAAAAACTTTTAAACCTTTAATTATCATATGTTATAACTGATGAAATTTGATAAAAATAACAAAAAAAATTTAAATAAATAAATATTTCATTTTTAAATCTAAATAAGAGCAAATATATATAAATACCTACTATTATATTATTATAATATACCAAAGACAATCAAAATAATATTCATTATTTACCATTAATCTGATATTAATTTAGGCCATTTATTATAGTCAGTGGCGTAGCCAGTATTATGAAATATCGGTGGGGGGGGGGGGGGTAATAAACACCCAAAACCCACCCCTGGCTACGCCACTGATTATAGTAGTGATAATAAAATATTTAAATCGTCTCAATGAGTTAATTCAAAAATGTATTAACTTATACAGTTAAATTGATTACCCAACTTAAACTAAATCTAAGTTAACATAAACATAAATTCACTTACCATCGTGTGAGTCATACATGTAAATTATATTGGTCCAGCCATAATATCGAACAGTATCCAATATAGCACGGTGGTAGTCTGGTCTAAGACTGACCGCATAATCCAACATTCCCGATGAGGGTGATAATACCTGAAATACGCATTATAATAATAATTAAGCTTGTATTATAATATAACTAATACATTATCCATATTATTTAAAGTATCTATGACTTCTATGCTTTATATAATTTCAAACATTAAGGTGATTAATTATATTATAGTAATGAAGTAATGATAAACTACAGGAGGTTGGTTTTTCTCTATACCTATGTCAAAAATACACGACACATCAAATATATAGAATATAAGTACTATATTTTTGGTAGGTACACAAAATTTTTTCATGAACATTTTAATCAAATCATGTAAGGGGTTGGTAAATTGGAAAAACTCCTTCTCCAAAAGCTGGAGTCCCGCCTAGACGCTTACGGTGGAAGGAGAAGGGCTCTAAATCAATACGGATTTCGTAAGGAGGTGAGCACCGAATCAGCGGTTGGAAAAGTGCTGTCAATAGTCAAGCAGGTCGCTTCCAGTACTGGACAAAAGGACCTTTGCGTGCTCATCATCCTAGGCGTGAAAAACGCTTTAATTCGCTGAGGTGGCCCATCATAGACAACGCACTCATGTGTAAGAACATACCAGAGTATCTCGTAGAGATGCTCCGCTTATGGTTATTAAACCGCCAACTACTTTCAGGTGACGAGCTGTCCACGAGACCCGTGACGTGCGGCGTTCCGCAAGGCTCCGTCCTGGGCCCCGCACTGTGGAACGTCGCTTACGACTCGTTTCTGGGCATGGACGTTCCCTCCGGAGTACACCTGGTAGGATTCGCCTATAATCTGGCCGTAGTAGGAGTGGCCAGGACAGGAAGACAGTTGGAAGACGCTATAAATCCGGTATTGGGCGCCATCGACAACTGGATGTCCCCTAGAGGCCTAGAGCTGGTGCATCAAAAAAGCGAGGCTATCATGCTAACCAGAAGGTGGGTCTACATGCCACTGAGCCTCCACATCGGGGGACGCCCAATCGACCTTAAAGACAGCCTCCGGTCTCTCGGAGTCTTCCTTGACAAGAGGTTAACGTTTACCGGCCACATCAAGGTCGTAGCTAAAAATGCATCCCACTCGACGGCCGCTCTGGCTCGGCTAATGCCAAACGCGAGGGGTCGTGCCAAGCCAAGAGAAGGTTGCTTGCGTCTGTTGTCAAGAGCCAACTGCTATACGCCACCCCAGTATGGATAGAGACGGTTGCAGCCGCGGCCAGTAGCACGAAGAATCTAGTGCGTCCCTAGAGGACGATCGCACTTCGGATCCTCCGGGCTTACAGGGCAGTGTCTGATACCACTAACGGGGCACAGATGCTTCCAAAAGTACCTGTACAAGATGGGCAGAGCCCCCAGTGCAAGATGCCATCACTGCGACTGCAACTCCGACTCCCCCGGTCACACACTGTTCGACTGCGAGTACTGGAGCGGACATAGGGAAGAACTGTCAACTCGCCTCGGCCACCGCCCAGGTCCCGGGGATCTCCAGGAAATACTCTACGGGCCAGTCTTCGAGTGCCTCCCTGTCAAGCAGAAAAGGCTTTTGTGTTGCGGGAAGCCGAAAAAACTTTCCGCCAATACTACAGAATAGTAGAGAACATCATGACCAACAAGGAACTGGAGGAAAGACTTCCGCAAGCTGCGGATTGGAGGTAATGGACGAACACGATGTGGGCCAACCAGCCGGACCGAGAGGTCACCAGGTTTAGGTAAATGACAGTCAAGCCGCACAAACACATTCATACGTATATTTTTTTATTAATTCCTGTATATTCCTGTACTTTTTTGTTGTTATTGATTGTAAGCCCTCAGAGCTTGGAAAGTTATTATTGTTAGTACCTACTACATGTATGTTATTGCAACAATAAACGATGGGGGCCGGAGGGGACGTAATGCTAACGTAAAAAAGGGGGGGGGGGGTTGGTAAATTGCAGAGAATTTAACTTGTTGGGAATTCCCAGGAATTCTTAGGAATCTTCTGGAATGATAAGAAATATCGAAAAATGTACGTAATCAATTAAATTCTACTTATTATTCATTACGTAAATTGATAGCATAATTCAATTAGATATTCAAATACAATCTTACACAGGAAGTTAAGTTATAAGTGAAAAACTTATAAATTAAACTATAATTTTTACTACAGTAAATTGTTATTTCTTTTAAACGATCAAAAATTAATAATTAAAACAAAAGTTTAACAAAAAAAAAATAAGGTAATGTGCAGTCCATATTTTGTACACATAACATTACCATTTGAATATTATAAAGTCATATTATTTTTGATAAAAGAACTTAAGTAGTTAAATTAAGACAGAATAATCTTAAACAAACTATATTATAATGGAAATGAAAATGTGCACCCCGCACGTCTAATATAGTCATATACGAATAGCTGGTATTTAATTATTTAAAATTAAGATACTAAATTTTATTTATTTTGAAGGTAGGTATCTAATAGGTGTAATACAACAGAATAAAGAATAAGGCTGTATTTTTTAAATCAAAATAATTATAATAAGTAAATATTAATAACTATCCTATTAACTATAAACAAATTATAACTAGCTGGGTATTATAAAAAAAAAACAAATAAAAATTTACATTTTAATTTGTTGATTTCACGAAAACCTCTAAGAAATTACCCTAAGGAACGTTCCGGGAATTTCCGAAATGCCAACCCTAATTATGTAGAATTTCCTAAAAATACAAATATAAACTACACTGGCATGTTAAATTTCTATCAAATTATAAAAAAATTTTAAATTTTAAAGTTAAATAAGTTATGTGCAGAGCGATGAATATATTTATATTACAATGATGTTTATTTTTATTTATGTGTGTGTGTGTGCATGCCGTCTACGTTTAGAGCAAAAAGTAAAAATTCCATAAACTTTAAAAGTAGTTTCTTGTAAATATGTGTATATATTTGATACTTTTAGGGGGTTAAATTTGAAATTCTTTGTACTTTTTAAATACTTATTTGAATTAACCTTCTCTTTTTTTAAAAAATAGGGAAAAACACGAATTTTTACGCAACATTTTTGACTAAATCAATTTTGTTTTTTGTAGTTATTCAAAAATAAATAATTGTAATGACTTGAAATTTTCACAAAATATTCATATAAGCATTTAATAATTTAAAAAAATATTTTGTCTCTTTCTGTGCTATATCTACTTATTTTAAATATTTGATTTTGTTTAATTTTTACGATGCATGTGTGATAATAAAAAAATATGCAGTTGTTTGGTTACTTCTAATTATTATTTATAAGAGTTACGAATGTATATGGTTGATTTTTTAAATTCTTAACAGAGTAGAGGAAATGAGGTATTGCAGGTAGCTCAATGGTTGAACAAGGGTAGTATATAGATTTAGGTACAATGATATATCTACATTTTACCAATGTGTTTAAGAACTTCACAAGATCCCTCATAAGTTTTTCTTAAAGTACCATAAAAAAATTAAAACCTAACTTCATATATACATCATTTTACTATAGACATTTGAAGTTTAAAGTGTGAAAAAATTAGATAGGTATTGAAGCAAAAAATAATTTTCTTTAACAATTTTAGTAATTTTGTTGTTATTAAAAAAATATTTATTGTGGGAACTTTGAACTTTTTGCCATTACGTACCTATATTAAAGTTTTCCATACACAATGACATTTTTCAAAATACTTAAACTAATGTTAAGCTATTTATACCATGAACTTATATTTACACCATTATATTGTACGTCGGTAGGTATATTCATAAATTGATAAAAATAATATGTAATATACCTAATATTATAATAATTATTAGGTAGTTATATTGTTATACTATACATAAGCTATGATTTTGGCAAACCTACAATGGCTACAATTACTAAGACTAATATAAATTAAGAATTATAAAATATCCTTAGAAGTATGACTAGAGTAGATTACTATAATAGAGCCCTCTAGTAGTCAGTTAATGACTTGTTCAATGATGAGATACACTCGGAATCGTCTATCTAGCACAGTTACTTCCCCGATTTTTTAAAATACTAAGAAGATATAAAATAAATTCAAAATATTGTGCAAGACATATCAGTACATTTTTTATAAACACTTACGAGTTTTTGAAAAAAGTGAAAAATTACAAAATAATGGTAATGAAATTTAGTTAATTAATAATATATAACTTTAATAATAACTTATATATTTGATAATTGTTTAGCATGCCGAACACTAATCGGAGGTATTTTTGAATGTATTCCATTTTATTTTAAATATTTATAATGCATCTGTCTCGGTTGTTATTGATATTTTTATTTTTAAAACACAAAACTCTATCAAAATAGTATATTGTATGGCAAGGGCGGGAAGTGAGCTATTTCAGTCGCGGGCGACGTGTGCGGCACGAGCCGTAGGCAAGGGCCGCATTTCGCCCAAGACTGAAATTGCCTTCTCGCACGAGCTACACATACTATTTTTTGTCACGCCTCTGCATTCATCGACCACGGCAAAGGTATTGCAGGGATCTATGCAACAACTAAACTATAATTATACGACAACAATATTTCATGAAAGAAACGATTTGGTTTTATTTATTTTAAACGTCACGCATGGAGGTTATAATATGATTATAAGATGAAACCAAAAGTTTATGTTTTGTAAGGACCATCGACCGTAGTATAGATTTCAGTGTCTGTTTGTACAGAGTATACGTGCATGAAATGTGCGCGCAACACTTTTTGGGATTTCCACTTTACCGCCCGGCACTATTAAGGATTCCCACTTAACCACCCGTTGGACGGAAAAGGACGCTTTCCAACTCTTCAACCGCTATCAAAAACCAAACTTTAGGTACAGGCGTGACCGAAACTATATTTGTATTCATGGTAAGCATATATCTTTTTTAAGCGTATTTTTAATGATTTTTTAATTACAACAATAGTACAATACATGATTATAAGTTATAACTATATAATAAAATTATAATACATATTGAAAATAGACATGTAAGTAACAAATAGGAGAAAAAAATGTATTGTGTATTTCCTTACTTGCTCAGGAAACCATGGCGTCACGAATGGCATCTGGAATGTATTGCTATAGGAATGTAACGTATCAAATGAATCTGGGCTGACACTTCCCAACATGGAATAAACACCTCTCGAAAATTGGATACAAACTGAAAAAAATAACAAAACAATAAATAAATAAAACAACAGGACAAAGTGGAGAAAAGCTTAATAGGTCGTTTTAGGCAAGCTTATCCGCATCGCATGACAATGAGATGAATTTCGTTAAGAGTTTGGTCAACCATCTGCAGTTGTTACCTATTTATCAGCTACTGGCTAGTTGTTACATTTTAGTTAGTTGGCGTAGACGCGTAGTATTAGACATTTTTTTATCAAATACCTATATGTATATTAAAACATGATTATAATTTATTATATTTTTTTTTAATTTGAAATGTTTCGCTGTATTATACCAAAAAATCAAATCATTTTTACTAAGTATTAAATACATTGCTCGTATTTCGCGCAAATCAGTTCTGTCAAAAAAAACCCACGCATGCAACTTTGCTCTATCAGGAGAACACGCTCGTAATTCTACCTAAAAACAATTTTTGCACCTAATTCGGAAACACTTTATTTTTTATATATTACCTTTAAGCTTTAATATTAAATAGAACATAATGAGACCGCTCATACCACAACCACAAGACACAAACATAAATTATTAGCGATTTTAATTTCTGAATGTAGAAATCAGAACTTTGGTAAGGTAAGTACTGTAATTGTTAGCTATAGATTATTATAATTTTTTTTCGATATTTTGTATAATTTTACTTAACTATATTTAAATAATTATATCAAAGCCCTTAAAAACGTGGCAGCATTTTTATGATTTTCATCAGTTAACATTTTGTGTTTTAACTATTATACTACACGGTACACAGGCTGTATATTCATATCTATCTGTATTTTTTTTAATTTTTAAGCAACTCTATTTAATACCGAAATAAATTAAAATGTCTTTTTTTGTTAACTGAATATCGAATATATGTACATAAAAAATAAAGATATCTTGCTTATTGATATATTAATTAGACTAGACAAGTATCTTGGGATTGTGTAAATTATTTAAGTATAGCAGTATAATACTAATAATATACTGTATAGATAAGTTATATTAAATATGTTCAAAAAGACTTTAAAAAAAAAAATTAATAGAAACTATTGAGAATTGAAACTAAAGATAGAAGAATATCGTAGTGAACTCAAAATAATCAATATTCAATAATATTATTATAATCTATAATATCATAAAATATTTCAAATATATATTTTGTAAAAACATAATATTTCCTAAGCAAGTAAACAAAATTCAGATCAATGCATTTTACTCACGTACCAATACCATATTTAAATATCTACCTACATTGTTATTATTCAAAATAGCTACGAAAACCGAACGGCAACTACAATGCAACATACATATTTTGAACTGAATTCTTGTTCGTGATCATTATTACGTTTATAATAGAGAAGCAATAAACAAAAAAACTGTAGATATCTAGTTATTTTAATAAAATAATTATGATACAATTGTATGCACACTTTTTTATCATGTAACATTAAGATTTAAGTAAACTAAAATCGATATTAGCCATTAAATATAGGTAAATATTAAAATAATAAACTATTGTAGTCAAATAAATATGAAGGAAACATTGATTTAAAATCAAAAAATCACGGGGATTGGCCCCGTATTCATTGATAATAAATTAATAACATATTAACATCTATAAAAAAACCATACTCTGCAACAAACAGACGTGTTTATAATCACGAATCAATCATGGCTCAGTAAAAACACAATAACTGAGTAACTGTTTGTTTAATATCTAATATCTATATTAAATATTTTTATGACTTATATTATGATTAATTCTTCTTGCATTTATGCAGTAAACAGTTTGTGCATACATTAAGACCACTGACCAACAATGACTCTTGCACACAAACTTCAATCACCATAAATGTAAGAAATATTCTTTTAATATATTATCTGCTTTCTATTTCTTAAATTACAGTAAAAAAAAAACTCTCGCCCCTCAAAAAAAAAAAAAAAATAAAAAACAATAATAATATAGACTAGTAGATAACGTCAAATTTATGACTATGTGTTTATGACTAAAAATAGACTTTAATTCTCCCTATGACAATTATTGATCATATAAGTAATAAAATATACTATACAAAAATAGGGAGTATTTTTGAAAATAATAATGGAATAGTAGGTATAATATAATATATTAATATCTCAATTTGACTTATTTCCATATTATTAATTTACTTAATTTTTCCACTGCAGCTATATATATCAATATTTCATTTAGTATTTACTCATCAGTACCATTATGAATATTTAATGATTTTAAGCTGAGTATTTGTATTTATATTCCTAATATTCTAATGTATACTGAGCACAGCTCCAAAATATACTGATAACAACATAACTGTCATTCAAATCTTAAGATCTAGATTACTATATAGATGGCCAGATGGGAAGTGTCACTCAATAAGTGCCATATAATTACTTCGTAAGCATCAATGGCACCATTATTTATATTATGTAGTAGTTATCTACAAAAAAATTAGAATTGAATGAAACTCTTTAAGTTAAATTAAAAAATAAAATTATAAGTAGCACTCAACCTCAAAAAATAATAATATTATTGTATTAAACTAATTTAATCTAATTCAAAAAATAATATTAGTCAATATTTATAATAATAACTTAAAATTAAAAATATATTTACACGAACCTGTTGGGGCCCATCATCAAAAAATAAATAACAATAAACGATAAACAATATTTCTTAAGAAATTATTTCAATAAATAATTAACTTTATAATAAAAAGTAAATAAGTAATATATTGTACATAGTACTAAACATGTCTTAATAATATGCCGAGATAGCTAATATCATAAACATTTTATGTATAAAACGAAATTGTTGAAAGGAAATTTCAAAAAAAAATGTTTGACGGTAGCAACAAAATTAACTTAGGTTAGACTGTAAGAGGTACCTACTTAGATGAATTTAATAAATAATTAATATTCTTCAGTTAAAAACTGATACTATTAAATTCAACATTAATAGGTAGGTACCCGTATAAATCATAGTAAAATATTGTTTTGAAAAATGTGATCTGTCTTGTCTATAATAATTTCTAATTAGTATTTAAATTAGGTAGATACCTACCTACTCTACTATATTTCTGTATTTATACTAAAGACTCGGGCACGTAGCCAGGACCCGCCAGGTTAGATTACACAGAAGTTCCATATGGCCACTGGAAAGGCTCTAAGGACTTATATGCAGAAAGAGGATAATAAGTTATACATTTTATAAGCCTTAACACTTATGCAAAGTCCTTTAGAATTTCTATGCATCTAGTTTTTATTGTTGCAAACATTATATGAATTACATACATTTCGTAAAAAAAATCCATAGTCCATGAACATTTTAATAATATACTCATTAACTCTTTGAATCTTATGGTTACATATTAAGACGTAGTCAGATACGTAGTGGGCAGGAGACGTGGGTATTACCTGTTTACAACCATCCCACCACAATATTATAAGCTTTTCGATACTCCTTAAAATACGTACCCATTTGACATTTGTCTCAATTTTAAGTTTATTATATATTATTTTTATTTTTAACTTGAATCCTGATATTATTAAACGTGAGATTACAAACTTCTGTTTTTAAATGACAACCCTCGTTTTAAACAGTAAATTATTAAGCAGAAAATTTTAATGAAAATGTTGACATATTAAAATCAAAAATAGAACGAGTATTTTTAGTCATTTAACTTTATGTAATAAGAATAACAGGTTCATAACAGCTGGTTGGAATCTATGGGACTATGGTTGTTAGTAGTTTATATTACATTTATCAATATACATAATTTATAAAAATAAGTATAACAAATACTAAGTCTGATATTAGATTTATTTAATATATTTTTAAAGACTATATTATCCTTAATATAAACATTTTAACAACTGATAAACTACTCATACAAATTTTGAATTAAGTACACCAACATTTTTTTCAAATAATTATCAGCTAGGTATATATTTATAATTTACAAAAAAAAGAAGTTAGAGAAGTTTGTCACCACAAGACACTCCTTAAATAGTAGATACCTACAAAAAAATTACAAACATTGAATAATGTTATGTCTTTAAGAAGAATTCAAAATTCCAAAAATTGTATTTTGAAAAATGCATTATTCAACGAAAAAACGGGTAAGTGGATGTCGTTCTGCTGTACATTAGGTTACAAGTGGGTTACGGTAATGGATGGTATTAAATTTGAATCCAATGATATAATATCATTGTATACGAAAAATGATTCTGAGCGGAAAGTTGAATTAATATTTTAAAATTACAAAAAAAATACTAACATTGTTGTTATTGGTTATTTAATATATATTTTCGTCCAAATTTAAACATAAAATAACGAGAAAAAAACTGTGTTTTTATATTTTTTAGATTTTTTGGTTACAGAATAATCTACTTCCGTAAAACCATTTTTTAAATTTTCAATCCTTAGCTATAAAAGTTGAACATTTTATACATTTTTAACAATAAAATGAAATTCGAAGCATTATTTCGACTACTTATCGTGTACACAGACACAAAAAAAAAAATAAACCCATATCATTGTAAAATCAATACACTCATCGTTACATGTTGACATTTAACTATTAACTATTAAGTATTTATACTACAGATATTTACATCATCTGAACCATAAGTACGCCTACTATACACATAGAAATACTATTGTTGATTTAACTTTTTACAATGTTGTTGACAGTGTAATTGTTAATTATACAAATTTTGTATTTGAATTAATACCAACAGGAGTATATTTAAACTATATGGTTTGACTATAATTAATATTAAAATAACAATATACATTTTATTATTTCAACTTATTAATATAGTTAGTTTGAATATAATCTTGTTAAAATAAAACCTTTATACATTAAAAGTAACACGAAATGTAATTATCTTAGCAATTATAATTTGTTTATTTTAACCAGCTAATAAAACGTTCATTTTAACTGCAATTTGAGTTGAAATTGGCAATGCACTGTTGTTATTTCAACTTTAATAGTGTTGTTTTAATCAGGAACTCATGTTATCAATTATTGTTTTAATAACTATTTTTAGCGCAAAAGAAGAAATCCGAAAAACCATAATGTTATTAAGATTTTATTCAAACTATATACCTAGTCTGTAATTCATACCTTCATATATATACCTAGATAGGTAAAAGGTACCAACTATAGTACTAAACAGTACTTTTGCATAAAAAAAGAATTGTATTTATATAAAATTACCTATTAAAATACCTACCTAGATAAAAATAATGGTATGGGTTGCTATTGTATTATATGTTATATTATTGTATGGTAACTATAGTTTCCTACCAGAGTTAAAAAGGTCGATTATTTTTATACGAATCGCTTCCCGATTAAATATAGTTGTCTCCCAACGTAACCGAAAAATGTTACATACAATTTATAATTTTAATTATATTAAGAAAGGTTTTTTTATAGATTATTTATAATTAAACACAATATAATATGACGTTGTATACATAAATTCATCTATTTTAGTGAAGTTTATGAACCTCTAATAAAATATATGTATGGAAGGCAAAGCAACTAATGTGAACATTTTTCGGAGTCAACTCGTATTTATTTATATAATTATGAAAGGGCAATCGGAAATGTTAACAATTTTTACTAACATTTAACATTTATATCAGGTAGAACCCGGTGATTGGGCCACTATTTTAACCAATTTTAGATTCTGAGTGGAACGATGAATGTATTGATTTTACAATGATGTGTGTTTTTATATTTTTTTTTTATTTTTTTTGTGTCTGTGTACACGATAAGTAGTCGAAATAATGCTTCGATTTTCAACTTCAGTATCTTTTTCGATTAGAAAGTGAATATCGTTGGTGCATTGGGGAGGTCAAAATTTAAAATTCCCAGTAATTTTCAAAAGCGCCAAGAAAAACAAAAGAAAAATTAAGGAAAAACGGGAATTTTTACGCAAAATCGATTTTTCACAAAATTGAATTTGATTTTTGTTGTAACTTTAAAACAAATGACCGTAGATAGATGAAATTTTCACTGGTCATTTATATTTTCATTTTCTATACACGATAAAATTTTGAAAATAATTTGACTCTTTTTGAGCTGTTTACGGACATTGTCAGTTTTCAATTTTTTTAGTTTTTTTTCTATAAATATCAATAAAATTTTATCTGTTGAGTAAAAAAGCTTGAAAATTTAATGAAAGGCTCCTAGGTTATTGTTTCAAAGGCAGATGAAAAAAATTAAAAATCCTTAGTCACAGCTTTTATTTATAAGCATTTAAAGTTCAAATCTTGACAAAATAAGGAAAAATCACGAAAATTAGCAAATTATTTTGAGTTGAGAATTCATAAAAATTTTTTTTTTTAAATCTAAGATTTGAAAATGTAATACAAGATTACCCATAAGTTTGTCTACCTTTATCAAAAAAAAAAAAAAATGTCTATAAGAAAGTCAAATTAAATTTTTATGAGCGTAAATTCATATTTTTACAACATTTGATATTCACTCGATTTCTCGTGTAACGATTTTCCTATTTCGTTGTGATTATAAAACGTATGACTGTAGATATTTGAAAATTTCACTAAATATTATTTATATTAGCGTTTGCTATACACGATAAAATTTTGAAAATAATTTGACTCTTTTTGAGTTGTTTGTGGACATTGCCAGTTTTCAATTTTTTTAGTTTTTTTTTCTATAAATATCAATAAAATTGTATTTGTTGGGAAATAAAGCGTGAAAATTTAATACAAGGCTCCTGATATATTTTTACAATAGCAGTTGAAAAATATTAAAAATACATAGGCACATTTTTTTTTTTTATATATAAGCATTTAAAGTTCAAATTTTGACAAAATTTATAAAATTTATAATTTAATAATTATTTTGTAGTTAAAAATCTATAAAATGTTCAAATTTTATAGCTAAGGATTGAAAATTGAAAATAAGGCTCCACGTAAATAGGTTATATATAAATTACTTTATTCACAATAATATCATCAAATATACTTGGTAATATCATAGGCTGACTGACCGTTTTCGCTCAGAATCGTTTTCTTATAAAAAGATACTATATCATTGAATTCAAATTTAACACCATCCATTACAGTGACCCACTTGTAACCTACTGTACAGCAGAGCGACATCCACTTACCCACCTTTTTTTTTTTTTATTATCGAACCCAGTAATAAGAAGAACTTCAAGAAATCGTAGACAATTACATTAAAATTAGAAGCGTAGGAAAATATTAAAAGCCAGAAAATTAACTTTAATTCGAAAGAATTATATTCTTAATGAAATAAAAAATCAATAAGAGAAATAAACCATATTTGATTTGTGAAATCTGTATTGCATTATTTAAAAAAAAGTTGAATTTTTAAGTAATTGAAAAAAAAATAAAAAATTATTTGACTCATTTTGTACCTAATTGTATATTTAACTTTAAAAAAAAAAAAAATCTAAAATTATACAGGCATAATAAATTACATACTGTAATAAATTGTAATTTGTATTACACATTTGTGGCCCAATATCTGGGTATCTTCATACCCTTTAAAAATATATATTTAATTTGTAGCCCAATACCTGAGTAATAAAATTTGTATAGGTAAAATGTGGCACAGTTACCAACCACCAATTTTGAGGACAAGTTAATCCTACTAATTTCTAGATAACAATTAGGTACTTCAAAACTGAAAAAAAGAAGGTATTAAGTAGGTACTTATGCATCGATAAATGATAATAAAATGTAGATAGATAGGTATAGCCGGTTTAAGTATATATATAAATACGGCTACAGCTAGGTATAAATAATGATGGCCCATTTTTTATGAGTTGGTAACAATATTAATATTTTCCCCAGTGACGTCGATCCTATGGTTCACCAGCTGTGATAAATGTCATAGGCACATCTTAAGGAGTGGGTTGGTTGTTGTCAGGTTAAGTTAGGGAATTTTGTGATAAAATTAACCTTTGAAGGGTTGGGTGGGTGGTGATATACTATATTATATAGAAATTTGTCAGTTAGGTGTTTGAGTAATTCAGATGACATCGGCGCCAGTGATTTTACCATAGATAAATGCGACGGATGCATCAACATTCATAATTCATAATTTGAAATAATTGTTTAATATAATATCTATAACACGTATAATGGGTAGTTAGAAGTTATTAAATTAAAAGTTACAACATTATTTTTTTATTCCAAAATTCAATAGGTATTTTACTATACAAAACGAACTTGTTCAAACTACCTATACCTATTCGTCTCTTAAACGGTGCCACTGGTGCATATACCTATATTTCAAAATTAACTGTATAGGTAACTTGTGTAATACTTTACATGTTTATCGCGGATAAAATTTTGCGTAAAATTGGTTTTGCTCACCCCAAAAAATATCAAGTAGTTACCTATTAAGTTTACAGATCACAGGTGCTTATATTAATAGAATTATGTATAGCCGTAGATATAGAACGGTAAAGGTTCGTCAACTTTGGTTTTTGGTACCTACGTAAACTCGAAAAATTAAAAATACTCATTACATTCATTACAATACTGGTTTACGATACCTGATATTATTATTTATCATGTCAAGGCCTTATGAGCTCACATATTCACAGGATTTATTATTTTTATTAAATCCGTTTGCTGAAAACTGAAATAATTTTTTGTTAATCCTAAAATCAAATCATATACCTATTATACATACCTATAATGCGGCGTAATGTATAAAACAAATTGCCCTAATCGGTTAATATAATCAGAACGAGCAGCGCTAAAATGGCGAAAGGTAATCACATAAATTTAACTAACTGTATGAATGTAAAATTTAAAATTTAAATTATAAATATTATAGACTATAGTATTATAATTATTAATATTATTTATGATACTACAATGTCCAGAGCGGGCGCCAAAACCATCATCAATTATTATTTTTAATGTGTCACGTGACACAATATTATAATCGAATCCGCCGTGCGCTTTTCGGAGAGTAGTGGTCACACTGTTCAAAAGTTGGTTACTATTTCCGCGTTTTCCGTGTGTATGTCTTTTAATAATAATTATTTTTGCTTTACATTGTTCTTCTTTGCCCAATCCAACGTCCTGTCGCCCGCCGAAACACGACTGCCCGCTGTCCGCCGAGCCTAGAAGTCTACTACGCAGCACAAGGTATTGCGACGGACCAATTTGTGCGATAATATTGTAATATCCTCGAGTACACTAACTTTTGGAGGTCCGTTAAATTAGGCGTCGTCCAACAGCGTTTGCTTTCACTCGTCTTATCGCTGTTGCACGTTTTTGATTTTTAATAATATCGAGGTAAGTGAGCACCTATTTAATGACAGTTATATGGCGGCTGTACGCGTGTTCGTGTACGAACTATAATATTGTCTTGTAGATGCATTCAAATTAATAATATAATATTGTTCTATCCGTATGTAAATCGGTACTCGTACTGACGCCCGAAATTGTCTAAAATTTAAAGCCGTTGGTCGACGATATTTCACGAGGGGCGAACTGAAAATTTTATTACGACCGGATCTGTTTGTATGGAGGAGGACCTTTTCATAATGTGTCATTAGTCGTTATTATTATTTTAATTGTTGATCATTAGTTCGCTGTGGAGTTGGATTTTTATTGAAAATATCGTATGTTATGGATTTTAAGCTACTGAGAATGTAGAAATAAGCATCTGTTATTATACTCGTGAACATTTTTTTTTAACTGAATAGGTACTTATAAAGTTATTACATGCTATAATAGTTATTAGTTTGTTTAGTAGGTACCTTCATACTCAACTTACATTATTTTCTAGTACCTATCTACCTACTTTGAAAGTACATTATTAGGTATATAATTTAAATATATATTATTAAAAAAATAATACATAACATATTTATTGTTAAATTAAATATTTTAGGTACCTACCTAAATGAAAAACTAAAATAGTATTAAACCTTGAATATTAGGTATATACAGATACAGATCCAGATAGGCAATGTATCAACCTACTGAGTTTTTGGATTTTAACCACCCCTAAAAAATTAAGGGCCCAATTTTCAATAAGACATAATATTTATTATTTATTATCATCCATATTTCATTGTACAAAGTTCAAGGTATCCAAATATTTCGGGCCATGTATTACTAAGCCGTGCCAAATTTTACGCAGCCCACAGAGCTCAACTCGGTAACTCGCTGGGTCTGTTCGAGCCTACCTGTATGATGAAATATTTGTAGGTACCTACCTAGGTAATAAAATAAATATTTTAAGCTATAGGAAATAATATAGATTCTAATTCCATAAACAAGATAGGAAAACTCAGTGCCGCAACTATAAACTCTTAGGCCTGTGTGCAAGGATTTATTTTGAGGCCTTAAATTGAAATTATTATTATTTTGAAAATTTAATAAGGGAGTTAAAGTTTCTTTATCAGTTATTACTTTTCATTAACCATCCCAAAAATTAACAAATCAATATCAATGTTACCTTCTCTATTAATGTACAGTTAAAATAATTAAAATTATAGGTCATACAACTTTTTTTTAGCACAATTGGTAGTTATACCGTGTTATTGCTATTCAATTAACTCATTTTAATATTAGTATTAAAGAGGGTTGGTTTAATTTTTGCCTATAACATAACATTTGAAATGTTATTAACTAATATTTAATTATTATAATAGTCTATATTTCTATTATTTTATATTATTGTTATTTGTTAATAAATGTCACCTTCCATAGAACATATACAATAGGTAGATATTTTAATAAATAGCTCAATAATAGTAAAAAAAAATGTTTATATAATACCATTAATGGCATGTATAGAAAAAACTAGTATAAATATTTGGTGAAAATTTCAAGTATATACTTCAGTTGTAATTTGTTTTTTAACCTACAGCTAAATAAGAAAATCATTCCGTGAAAATGAATTAATTTATGAGTAAATATCTAATGTCAAAAAAATCAAAAAAAATTAATTCGACTTTGGTAGATATACTTTTTATTTTAAAAGTATTTGGAATCTTGAACTACATTTTTAAATCTTAGATATACAAACAAAATGCGCTTAATACATTATGTTATTACTTATTACCAATAACTAATTATTAATAACTATAATTGCTTATTTAAGATGGGTATATTTTAGGACCAGATATTTCAAGAGGGTCAGATTACTTTGTGTACATGAGTGTGGGTCCCCCTAAATTTTATTCTTATTCTATTTTTTTTTTTTTTTTATCTGAAAGACCAATTCAGATTAATGCTCGAATATTAATTTAAATATAAATTACTTTAAATAGTGCAAGAAATATGGGTTTGAAAAATAACAAGTATTGCGCATTATTCAAATACATACTTTAAATTCTATAATTAAAATTTTTTAAATAAGAATTTGATTCTACCCACAAAATGTTGTTTTTATTTTAAATAATAAAATATACGAAAACTAACTATTCTACAGAATAGCCCTCAAATAAGACATGTTTTTTTATTAGAAACCCACCGGTTCTGACGCCCTTAAGGATATAAATTACGAATTGTTATAAAAGATTCAAGCATAGTAATTGCATTTAATAAATTGTTAGTTATTTTAAAAAAAATTAAGAGAATACACAACATAGATAACCGTATCTAGACATTTTAAATATTTAGGGGGATAGAGTCACACTAAAATGTTGATACTGATTTATGGACTGTTTTGTTTGTGGTCCTCTAACATTATAATATAAACAAAAAGGTTAGATAAATAAATAGTTATACAATATATTGAGGGAGAGGAGAGATAAAACATATGATCAGCTTCCCCACTAAAACCCACATAGTTACGCCTATGACGTAGGCATAGAGATGTGGGTAATACATTTTCCCACCCAGAAATTTTCTCCCAAGCCGTCCCTGCAAACAACAGTAATTACCTACCTTTTAGTTTAAATTAAAAAAAAAAAGAATAGGTAAGTAAAGATATTTTGAAACACTTACTAACCCTAGGTTTAGGTACCCTACTTATATCAATGGTTTTTTTTTACATTTGGTAGAAAAAAATTTTAATATTAAAATATTTGTTATTGATTGACAAAGTTCTTAATAATATTGATCAGAAGTCTTTTTTTTCATTCTTTAATTACTTATCTAAATTTCAAATGAGTTAGTGTTTGGTTTTTTCTTTTTTACATTTTCTTTTACCTAGTTCATTTCATATTTTTATTAGTAAGTATTAAAATGATGATAAAATACAATATCTTAACACACAGTCAAAAATATTCATACAAATTATATATGTATATTTTTTAAAATTCAGCATTTGTTTGTTATTATACAGTATTAATTCAGTTATATTAATCAATATACATCAAAGGTTTACTTATCAAAATCAGTAACTATGTAGGTTATAAGTACATTATGTTATATTTAAATCAAAGTAAATTGTATTTTCATTATATTATTATTTAATATCATTTTTGTTTATAAAATATTTGTTTTTGATCCTATATTATTAATAGCCATATGATTTGACACTTATTGTTTAATAGTATGTCCTATTTGATACAATGATACCTATATTTTTATCATCATAAACCTTATATTATATGGCCCATATATTGTTCTGTAATGTGTGGTCATTATAAATAAACAATTTTTCTAAATTCAAAAAAAAAATAAGCATATTTACATACATTTGCCTATGTACTTTGAGTTAACCAAGATCTTTAAATTTTAATTTTCTAACACTACATCTAGTGTCATTATACATTTTTCACATTGTATGTTATAATAAATAAATAATATTTATAAATACACTTCTTAGTTATTGAATTTTATGAAGGTTTTATATAATAATTAGCTGATCCCGTGCAACATTTTTAACCCGTTAAATGTACAGACTGTATATGACTCAAACTTTGTTCAATGCGTTATTTAATATTCGGTGTATGGTGTTCAAAATTTATCTTAACTTTTCTGTTGCCTGGAATAAAAATTCTGTTTCGCAGCAGTATATTATCAGGTAGGCAATCTACCTGCGGTAGATTGCGGTCCCCGTGTTGTTTATACGCAAGTGTATGATTTAACTCTTAAGTATCAAAGTTATACCAAGTTTGTCGTTTTTACTTAATTCCACCTACGGTGGATTAATATAATCAATTAATACAACATTCTAACCTAACCTAACCGTACTAAAATCCGATGAATAAAAAAAACCAAATTTAACCATTTTTAAATTAGCCTATCTTATTCCCAGAGGTCTAATATACACACAAACATTCATTTATATTTATATATTGACAAAAAATAATAATACAAATCAACAAACATGCCCGATTAACCAATAGCAATCAATATATAATACACTATTATTATTTATATTTTTATTTTTTTCTGGACAACCCTCATCACTTAAGGGTATGAAAAATAGATAGTAGCCGTTTCTCAGACCTACTGAATACGTATATAAAATTTCATAGAAATCGGTCAAACCGTTTCGGAGCAGTATGGTAACAAACATTGTGACACAAGATTTTTATGTATTAGATTATTAATTTATATAAATGTATAGCATTTTAAATATAGGTACCTAAATATTAAGTTTGTTTTTTATTTTCAGATGTCAAGTTTTGATAAAAACGAAAAGCGGATGAAAAACAGTGATAATAATATTAGTATAAATATAAAGGAACATATTAAAAACGGTCATCATAGGGCAAAGTACACATTTACTAATGATCCAGTAAGTCTAAAACTACAATAAATTTTGAGTTCCCAAAAATTGTAATAAAATAAAATATTTGTTTTTTTATAAATTAATTTTATGCATGTGTAGAATCTACAAATGTGTTAACTAGAGAAGTTGTTTATGAACAATTGGTAAATAGGATACAAATTCTAAAATTCTAGTTTTATTAATTCAACTTAGTTTACCTAGTACAAATATTTGCTTTTATAAACAATTCAAACATTGACATAATAATTTTACTTCTAATATTTTTGCAGGTCTTAAAATCAGTAAGTAAAAATTCATAAATAATAGTACCTGATAGTAACTATATATATAGCTTAATTGTGAGGTATAACAATGTAGCATAAATTCATAAGGGTTAACTACCATTCATTAATAATTGGTAGGTGCAGTTTTAAAAACCATCAGTCTATAATGACAATGGGAATTACTACAACAAAATAATAATACTATCTTATTTTTTAAACCTAATTTAAATA
The DNA here is from genome assembly GCA_008086715.1 of Sitobion miscanthi. Classification (NCBI taxonomy): domain Eukaryota; kingdom Metazoa; phylum Arthropoda; class Insecta; order Hemiptera; family Aphididae; genus Sitobion; species Sitobion miscanthi. Next base: position 16,794,756 of record CM017800.1, read on the forward strand.
AAAATGTTCATTTAAAATTATATAAATTGTAATAGTTATATTAATGTAATTTAGGTATTACCGGGTGATTATTTTATCATTGAATATTCATAATTTTAAAAAGTATAAATTTTTTTAAAAAAATACATTTTAAATGTCTAATAATTAAAATACCTCTATATATTTATTTTTTAAGTTTTTTACTTAATTGAAAGACAGCATACCGCTTTAATTTTGTAATCCAAGGCAGAATATTTTGATAAATATTTAGATACATAAAAATTGAATTTAGAACAATTAGTTTATGAGTTATAACTTAATAAGTATTTAAAGTTTAGATGAGTGGAATGTGGTTACCACACAAAATATTGGTCCACTACTCCACTTAACTGAACTTTTAATACTTATAACTCATAAACTACTCGTCATAAATTCAATTTTTATATCAAAAAACATGCCAAAATATTCTGCTTTGGAATATGAAGTTAAATCTATATGTTGTCATTCCTTAAAAAATGTTGAGGATAAAAAATATATATATATTTTTTAAATGTTTTTTAATGACAAAAAAAGAAAAAATTATATTATAATTTGCAACCAACAATAAATTAACAGTTTTTAAATTCTTGAAAAAAAAATTTAATTTTACTTTCAGACTGATATAATTGATCTTAATGTCGAAAAATATAATGGTATTGATCATATAAAAGCTCTACATGTATATTTGGAAGAAATGAATTTAGGAAAGTTGAATTTTCCGTTTTTAAATGTAAATCAAAATCAAATATACCTGCTCATTATGCCAATATCAAGGTAATTTAGTGTAGTTTTCTATTAATATACTTTTGTGTAAAAATATAAATTAATTATTATATATTATATATTATTATATTTATATTATATAATACAATATAGTTAAAACACTATGTTTTTGTAGTTAACATGTTTGTTTTGTGTTTTATGTAAAATAGTTAAATATAATTCATTAGTACTTCAATATTTCAATCAGTTGTAATACTTCGTCGACAACTATTTTCATTGATTTTAGATTTTTGTATACAATTCTAACATTTACCTATTTTAAGAGGTTTTTGTTTAACATAATATACAAAATTATCCAACACAGTTTTTTCACCATCTCTTTTAGTTCTTATTTATGCCATTACAATATACACAGTAACAAACAGTTATACGTGCCCAGCACAATATCGCAGACTATAAAGCAGTACCAACAAAAGTTCAGATAATTTCATTATTATCAATCTCTCTCTTGAATTGGATAAAAACATACATAGACCATAATGCGAATGGCCAATAGGTGCCTGTCATATACTTTGGGTAAAACCAAAGTTCCTATTTACCAACCTATTATTATATACGCTACCCTAGTCCCTAATAAAAAAAAATTTATATGTTGGTTCATGAGCAGGGGAGATGTCCATATACCATATAAATATATAATTATTTGTGTTATATGTTATACTTGTCATGGTTTAAAATTCACTTTTAAAAAATAGTGAAATATTTAACTATTTATTTTCCTATCTTATAATTTTTTTACGGCTTGTTTTGACCTGAGGCAGGCCTAAACTGAAAGCGTGGTTTGGTCATCTGTTAGGCAGCATTTTTGTTTAGGAACTAGTCCTGCCTTGCTTAAAAATATATTAATTATATGTACATATAAAAATATTAAATTTAATTATTCAAATGGTATATTACTTGTATTATGTTTTAAAAGTAAACAATAATTTCTGGCTTTTAGCTCGGCAATGTTTCTCTTGCTAGTTCATTCCCGGAAAAATATTCCCTACCTGAAGTGGCTGAACAGGTAGCTGCACGTAATGCATTGGTTGTACTGAAGAAGACTCATAGTCATAAAAATATTCCCTTCACTAAAGATATGTCTATTGTTGCTGAAAGATTGGAAAAGGTCTGATTTTTAATATTTATTTTTTAATTTGTTTTAATTGTGGTTATTTACAGGAGTTAAAAAAAAATTATGCTGGTCTTTTTTGTGATAAAGTGGAAAATATTTATAAAGAAGTATATAGTGAGCAATTGCCTTCAAATTGGTTAGTTCTACTAGGTCAGTTAACAACAAATATTGTAATTGAAGAACTACCTAATCAGAACAAATCCATTTTATACTATGATGCTTCTCCTGTATGTATAATAATTAAAATGTAATTTAAAATTCTTTATTGTATACAATATTTATTGACTGTTTTGTTTAAAGGTTAATAAAAAAAAATATACAGTTCCTTTGGAGACTTCTATGACTGAATCTTATGAGAACTTACCTATTATGAATTTTGTTGATAAAACTGAAAGGAGTGTAACTGTGTCTAGTGTAGACAGTAATAACACATTTTGGGTTCTTTTTGTCCATGACAGTATTAATGTAATTAAAAGTTATTTCATTTTTTAAAATATTATTCTGGTTTAATAGAAATAATTTTTATAGGACGATTATGACACTTTATTTAAAATGATGAATCTGCCAAGTGAATCAAAACATTTTATTCAAATGTATAAAATTGATATTTCTGATGTGTATGCAGTTCAAATACAAGATGAATGGTATAGGTTTCAAGTCATGAAAATTGAAGATGATAGCGTTACTGGTGTTTTTATTGATTTGGGCATGGAGTGGAGTCTTACTAAAAGTAATGTTATGTTTTTGCCTCAAAAGTTTCTAAAAGTACCTTCGCAAGTGAGTTCACAAATAATATTGTTAGTATCCAATTATTCCAAACTAATATTGTATTAATATGTTTTCAGGCTATAAAATGTGCTTTAACATCTCTGACTTTTGCACCTTATTTTCAAGTTGCTAATACACTGTTTCATAAAATGTTATTTGGAAAAGAATTTACTTTAGTACCAGATAATATTGAATGTGATATTCCATTGGTTACATTATATGATGGAAAGTGTAATGTGAATGATGTAATTAGAAAAGCCATTATAGAACAAACCAATTTTAATAAAGTATTACAACATTTTACCTTATATAATTTAAATTAATTGTCTAGTAACTAGTTAATATGAATTTAAAATAATCACATAAAAAAGGGGTTTTAGTGACTGCCGACTGGTAATAAGACATATATAAACTAGGTGTAACATAAATATATAAATTTTGAATTAAAACTCTAATGATACCTACAACATGTTAAAGTCATAAAAAAAAACATGTTTTCAATATTTAGAAGGAAAAAAATGTTGGGCTATATTTTTGTAGTGGCATTTAAATGGTATAGGTGCTTGGAAGGGTATAATCTTTTATGTTATTATGTTATAAAAATTATAATTTATAGAATTTGTCATGTTCTGTGTGCTTCGTGGAGTACTGTAATATGATTTAATTGGGTATTTTGTTATTTTTTTTATTTTAAATTAATTTAATTATTAAATTTAAGTCTTTAATGACATTTGTATGTTGTACAAAGTAATACCACAAAAAAAAAATAAAAAAAATAGTCATAAAACTACGTTTTTCAAATGACAAAATATTTTAATTATTAATGAACATTATACATTTTATCAATACCATTATTAAGTAATATAAAAAAATATCTTAAGATATATGTTAACTAATTTACTACTATGACTGTAAATATGACATTTGTTAGTTTTTTTTTAAAATTATGTATTGGCATTATTTTAGTATGATGCTTATTATATTATGACTTAATTAATTTTGTTTTTATTATTATTATTATCAAAAACATGTTTCATATTACAATATTTTGTAGGCTGTTATTTTTCACTCAGTTATTGGGAAAATGTGTTAATTTCATATTTGAGCATAATATTATATTAAAGTATATTATATATTACCCATAGAATGATTTATTAATATAATATTGGCTCTTTTAAGATTCAACTTCTAATATTTGAATATAATAAGTTAATCATCTTTGAATCATTTGACTAAAAATCATTATTTAAGGATAGAGAAGATGTTTTGTTATTTTCATTATATTATTATTACATTTTATAGAGTTTAAAAAATGTTAATCAGATTTATACAAATATTATTAATTTCTTTTTTGTTAACAATTTCTACTAGATTCATGAAAAATGTGAAAGAGCTAGCATGACTTATGTTGCTGATGGTTATGTATATTTACATCCACCAAATGAGACATTGACAATAATGGAATCTATATTGGATTCTATTTCCGCAAATAAGCCTCTTGACAAACTGTATTCCAAAAACAGCATTTCACCACATAAGTTATATCTTGTTAAATGTCCAGATCTTAATTTGTGGAGCAGAGCAATAATCCATGATTTTATATTTACTGACCAAAAGGTAAGTTATTTTTATACACAGTCACATTGATATGTATTTTTATATTTGTTTGCGTTTATAGTTCAAAGTATACTTCATTGACTATGGTAACTATGGTTATATTGATCAAGATAAATTTATCGAATTGCAGTCATTTGATTTATTTTTGTCTTCAATCGGCCCTCAGGTAATAACTTGTCTGATTTAATGTTTCAATAAATTTATATTATTTTATCGCATATCCACTGTTTAAAAAATATTTTTGAGTATAGCTTATCATTTATTTTATGAAGTTAGATATTTTTACAACGATAGTATTTTGTACTTAAAGTTGAATTTATTTTCTAAACATCAAGTATCTTTATGATTTTATAGGCTTTAAAAGTGTCGTTTCATTTATTCCCACCGGAGAATCTGATAGATCAATCTCGGTCCAGAGCATTGTATGAAATGATCACTGAAAAATCTTTGGATGTATTTGTTGTTTCGACTAATAGTGATGGTATTCAAGTAGTTGAAATATTTGATGCTGATGATAAAAACCCTAATCGATTGTCTTTTAATACCCAATTATATCAAAGGTAAATTGAGTATATGATGTAACATAATGATAAAAAGAAACTAGTTCTTGATGACACTATTATTGTTTATAATATTTTATAAGGCTAATGCCGGATTTTACAAAAATTTAATGAATCAATAGTGAGCTAATGGTCCCTTAAACAAGATTTAGTGGCCCTTGATTGGTCCATTAATTTTTTAGTGAACCATTAAATTTAATAAATTGTTTATGCAACCCAGCATAACACTTATAATGTATGCTAATTATAACAGTTAATCTTTAACCATAAAATTCCATAATTATTATTTCAAAAAAATTTTTATGTACATATCTAATTTATATATTTTGCATGACAACTATTATTCTTAGAAATTCAAAATAATAATTAGTTCTAACTTGAGCAATTTTCATTTTTTTTTTTTTTTTTTTTTGAACTGTTTTAAAAAATACAATCTACAAAATGGCTATTTTGGAAATTTAAAAAACTTATTTGCCTAAAAAAAATTTTTAATTTTTGAAAAAAAATTGAATATTATGCTATTCAATCAGAATTTCCATATTTATTACTGTAAAAAAAAACTGCATTTAAATATATTGATTTTCCATGGAGATACCTAAGGGTGATATGGGATTTCTGGGACATACTGTATACATCAAAACTATTATATTTTTCTTAATTGAATAAAAATATTTACCTAATTTTATAATGACCTACAGTTGTGCTAGGGTTCTTAAATCTTGCATTCATTACTGCAATGTCGACATAGCTAAAATTTATTTGGATCCCAAGTACAGCAGAATTAAAAGTTGTCAGAAAACGTCAATTGAAATATGAGAGTATACTATTGTTTAATTCATTTTTTTTTTTTTTTCAGTGTTTAGTCATGAACTGTTAAAGAAACATTTTTACAGAATTTATGTTTAAGACTTACTCATAAATCATAGGTGAAGTATTTATTAATTTATCAAATAAATATTTTGATATTTAAAAAAGTTTTTCTGGTTATTTTTATATTAATATGCAATGTTTTTTTTTTCCATTTTATATAAATATTTTTAATAAGTGTTAAAGTAAATAAAGAAACCAAATTTATGCAGAACAATTGATTTTATATATTTTTTAATATGCTTTATCATTAAAGATATATTGTTTTTTTACTAATTTAACCTAATTTAGAAACTCATTGCCTCAAGCGTAAAATTTTAGGGACCAGAAAAAAATTCAGTGGTGGTATGAAGAAACCATGACATAGTTATCGATTACTCAAAACAGAAATCTAATATTTTCTCTGTCAGTGATAAATATAAAGAATAAAGATTGTAAACGGTCATAATATAATATGGGTCATTTATTATTGGCTATTGCGGCGACTTCCGTGTTATCCTTATCACTTATCAGAAAACACAACTTACAAATAACATTTAAAAGAGATGGAAAAGTGGTATCTAGTGCTCTGCTATTTTTATTTTAATATGTGTGTTTGCATGCTTAATATTATGATACTTTCAAAACAATACGACCCTGGCTGTACAGTAGGCGTTATTGGGAAGACAGATTAACACTGGGAGCGCTGTCGACGCCTATCGTACTGATGGTTAAGCGGGTTCCCCCCTACGTGGAGTCGGGAGATTGTATGTATTTTCTAATCATTTCGCATATCTTTTGCTTTAAGTGAAGTGTATTTGAATGTATTTGATAATATTAGTAGAAATTGTACTTACCAACGTATACAGTTAACTATAAAAGCGTATAAAGTTTCGATACCAGAATTAATTTATTATAAAAAGTAAAATAATCAATATAAAACTATATCTATACATCCCGAATTTGAAGGTACAAATTGTTTCTACCAGAACGCGTTTTGTTAATCTGTTTTCCCAATAGTAATTTTTTTAGAGCGGAGCGATGCATTCATTTTGAAATATTATGTGTTATTATTATATTCAAGTACACAATAAATAGAAAAAATACTTCGATCTTTGAGGGTGATTTATGGTAGAAAATTGGATCTAGTTGGTTCTTTTGAGAGGTCAAAATAAAAGTTCTTAATATTTTATAATACACGAACTGGGCATTTTAAGAAAAAACAGCTGTTTATCAAATCCATTTTGTATTGATTATTTTATTTATAGTTCTACAAACTGTAACTACCTAATTTATAGTTATATTTAATTTTTCACTTAGTATTTACATGTGTGTGCGCGCGCGATTGTTGCTGCCGGTGGAGTTGCTCGACGCGTCATATCAGCGATTTTCAGAAAAACAATTTTTTTTATGTTCATTTATTTTACTCAGTACTCAACTTAAAAATAGTCCAAATGTACAAGTCATATGAATTACCTAAATATTACTGTTTAAAACATGATACCCCTTAACTAGATAACTATAGGTACTAGGTACATTTTTTACAAAATATTTATATTATCATTTTCTATACCTACTTGATAAATTTTCAAAATATTTGATTGTTAATGCGCTATTTATAGGCGTTAATTTTTTTTTTGCAATAACTAAAATACTATTCAACAATCTTGAACATAACTAATGGCGATATGCCAATATATAATATCATGGCTGACTAAAATAATAAAATATGCTTCGTAATATTGGCTGACGGGTTGTCTCCGCTCAGAATCGTTTTTTGTATACAAAATATGAAACATATCCATTACAGTGATCCACTCGACACGATATTAAGCAGAGCAGTACCCACTTGTCTACCTTTTTTCTAAGGGTAGGCTGAACTTTAGCATTAACTTTTGTCAAAATCTCGCATATATTATGTAATTATGTTATACATAATTATTTGTACCGTCTCCATCCCCCTTGACTTAAAACTTATAAGTCAATTCTGACGTGCATACCTACTGTAGAATGGTGTAAATATAGGTTCGTGCTTATATAAGTAGCTTATTTTGAAACTTTCATTGTGCATAGAATATAATGATAAACTTATACCTAATGACAAAAAGTTTCGTCCGATTAATATTTTTGGAATCACAATAACTAAAATAACTACCTATAATAAAGTTTGTTAATTTTCGTTTGAATACCTATCCAATTTTACTTTAAAAAAAATATATAAAATAAAATGGTGCCGATTTATTTTTGGTATTTTTAAATTGCTGCAAGAACAGCAATCAACTTCGTATTTTACCTTTTATAAAACGTGTTTTCAATAGTTTTGTTTAAATATTAGAATTGTGTATTATGTATTATAAATTATTTCCTTTTACAAAATATATTAAATATGCATGATCAGTAAATTATTAGATTAAAGATAAAAGTCTAATACCGATATATTGTGGGAGGAGGGGAGATAGTTAACTCTAGAATTTTCTTCTTGGTGCATAACGGCCATAACGACTAAATGTGTCACTGAATTATATAAATGTAGACTGTAGAGTGTAGACGTGTGTGTTTTTATTTAGTTGTAAAAATAAAGTGTTGTACCTGTATGTATACGTCTATGTGACAAAAGGTCGTACCGGAAAAAAATTTAACCACCTCTTGCAAGTAGGAGAAATGACTGATCTTAAAAGAAACAGTCATACATGTTGTGTGGACTGGGGAGGGTAGGGTAAGTGTTTAAGGTACCCGCTGTAATAGAAAAGCGCTTTACAAGGGGATTGGAATAGGTGTAGTAACGAAGCCTCGGGACTTTCGTGAACGGTGTGAGGGGAGGGGTGGCTATAGAGACTGGATAGAGTATTGAAAAAACCATGCGCTAAGGTTTTTGGTTTAAATCTACTAGCTAATCCTTCATTGCCAGGGCCTAAAATTAAAATATTTTGCTACTGCACGCCTAATTCCACTCAAAAATATTTTAAAATAATGAACATAGACCTAGTAGTGCACATGCCACATATAACTTCATTGCACAATTATTGTTTTTGCTATTTATTAATAATTATCGAGGTAGTTATAATAAATACAATCAAAAACAATCTTCTATAGAAGTCCTTGATACCTATATGACTAAACATTTTAAATTAAAACGAAATAGCTTGGGTTAATATACTTATTATATAATAAGCCACCCAGAATATAGTGTAGTCGGTATTATTTTTAGTGTTAGGGGTTTTTAACGAATACAATATGCTAATTAGTAATTTTCAATAATTTATTTGAATATTAATCAAGTAAAAATTTATAAAAGCCGAAAATAAGTACTGCACATTTTTAAATTTGCTATTGCACATTTAATATTAACTACTGCAGACAATTTTAGGCCCTGCTTCCTTCTGTTGCAGGCTGCGCCACTGATCAGCCCACGTGGATAGGGCAGGATTTACCCTACTCATTTAAAGGCTAATATCTCGTTGTTAATTGAATTCACCATTGGCCGTAACTACTGGTGTCCCACCACACTATCAGTATTTAATTAAACGTGCAGTATTTATGTATACACGCGTATGTATATATATTATATAAACGTATATTCACTTTATGTATTTATATATGTAGCATAAAATGTGCTATCAGCCCATCTCGGGGACGCTGCGGGTTGAGTTTTTATTACGCGGGAAAAAGAAAAGGAAATCCTTCACATAAATGTAGATTAGTCGAAAACAACGGCTGCTGCGTTATCGCCACTAATCTTCGTGTGCAGGCTTGGTCGTCGGTCGCAATTATTTTCCTTCTTCACTTCCACCACATCTATCCCCTATTCTATCTGTGTGTGTATTGCAGTGAACAGTACTGCAACACGAAGGAAGGGAGTGTACGATTTGATAGCGGCCGTGTAAAAACTAATTTTAGATGAAGTGAATTAAAATATTAGCAACTATTATGAAATATGAAAACAACATACCGATTTTATTTTAAGAATCTTTTATTATTATATAAAGTAATTTTCAATTAAAATATAGCTGGACGGCTGGAGCGCTAGTAAAAATATTGGCACAATTAAAAAAAAAATCAAAGGTTAATAAAAACTAAAACTCATCTAAAAAAAAAAACTCATTTATCTATTTTTCTTATCTCTTTAAAGTACAAATATTAATAATATATCAGTATATCACGCATTGATACCTACATAATACATACAACATACCCATATCTATAGTCGTATGACATAGGATGTCTAAAATAAAATATCACACTTAGGTTTTTCATTGTACTAAGATGATTTTTGCCAACACAGAAAACTTCATTTATATGCAATTAAGTATTTTTAAGTATCAGCCCTCTCTCCCTAAAGTTATGGCAAATGTTCGCTATGGATGAGCGATAAGCCTACATTACAAGAAAATGAAAGAAAACCGATCAAAATAAAAACCAAAATCTATATATATATATATATAAGCCAAATAGCACTTACTTATTTATCGTTTGGTAGATCTCAAAAACTACAAAACGTACGAACTTGCAATTTGGAATAGTGTTTCCTCTAATGATCTAGATGTGAAATAACAAAGGGTTTTTCAGATATTCGCATTTTAAAGAGGTGATGAAATAGGATTCTTGAGATTCACGGTGGAAATTTAAATTTTTTTTTGTTTTTAAATGGTTGCCATTTGTTGCATATTATAATATTTATTAGTATTATTTTTTTTTTGATAGATATAAATTGTTGCCATTGGTTACTCAGATCAAGTACAATAGCGCATGCATCAAATTGACACGCTTATGGCCTCGAATAAAGAAACTAGGTAAGTACCTTTATCTTAAAACCAAATGTATGTGTGTATAAGTGTGTAGTTCATAATATACTCAAAAACTACTCAATTGAATTTGATTAAAATCTTAGAAATCTTGTTATTTAGAGATGCCAGAACATTTCAGAGAGTAAGAAGTTTAACTTTAAACCACGTAAAAAACATATCTAGTACTAAATCCAATCCGCGATTTTCGGAGTAGTAAGTACCTAAGTTTTGATAAGATCCGTTGAATTAATATGAACATGAGTAAGTACATACTTGACCTTCGATATTTCGATGTTATTTAAATTTGAAATATATAAAAAAAACGAACGTTCGCATATTTTTCTCATTATCACATCACGTCAACTAATCGAGACTTTAACCTGTAATATTAATATTATGATTTATAGATACATATTATATATGGGCATAGGCGTGCGCACAGGGGGACCCTTCACCAAAAACGACAAGGGCCCTAATTATTAATTAAGTGTAAATTAAACTAATGACATTATTGACGAATTCAAAAATGTTGTTCCTTTTAAACGTCGATTATCATTATAAGATCGTATTGTTATGCAATATTTATTAGAATGAATAATAAAATAAAATAAATATTTTTAGTGCATTTGATATCTTTAAAACATTTGTCTGTATATAGAATTGTTTTCAAAATTATTGTGGGGCCTAATTTTTAGTGTGCACCCCCGGAACCACGAGTCTGCGCACGCCTATGTATATGGGTTATACTATTGTACGTGTGGACATGTTTATCGCTGATCGCAGTGTTCAATTTCCAATCGGCAATCTATATAAAAAGCAAGCGGTCCACAAACTTTTGTAGCACTTTGTGGTTGTAAAGGTACAACTTTTACTAGTGTAGTCTGAACGAGTGTCGAGTAGGGTAAGTACCTATAACCTGTTAAGCTTAACGAACACAAACAAAAAACTCTTCACAAGCTTTTAAGAGTGTCCACCCGCTCATGTGCATCCTCATTCCTCGTACATTTGCGCCCCAGGGGCGGCTCCGGAGACATGGTTCCCCCCTGGCCAAGTCAAAATTTTCCGACAATTTCGATGATTTTTTTTTTTTGTTATTTTGTTTTTAACAGTATAAAATTGTTTTAAAATATAGCTTGTATGGGGGAGCGGGCCCTGCCGTCACTCTTGCGCCCGTGAAATTATAATTTATATATTATTGTACTAAGTAAAACTAGTACAATACGCACAATATCGCAATACATAATAGTATACAATCAATTTATTAATAATAAATGCACAACGGCCGGGTACACGTCACACAGCCCAATATAATATGTGGAGACATATTGAGTGTGGGAGCTCCGAGCGTATATTATTATTATTATTTTAACGACTGCCGCGCGCAATGCAGTTCCCGACGCGTATTTTTGGCTTAAGTCAATTCTCCGTATAGATACGCAATGCGTGTATGTATGCAAATGATTTGGATTAAAATTCAAACCTCGATTCCCCGAGTCATTTAAGTTTGGGCCCGGGAGCTCGCCCCCCCGTCCCCCGCCTCGCGGTTGGTTCGACGCCGGATTCGGAACCGACTCGAAAACGAAAGATTCACAGCCACGGAGTCATTATTACGCGGTAAAGTCGCAGCGATATTTGCGGCGGTGGGTGGATGGGTGGCGCAGGGACAGGGATGACGCATGGGATGGGTGGTGAACCTGGGTGAGACTCGGCGGTATTAAACCGAAGTGTCGCGTGCTAGCGCGGGGGGATTTGGGGCGGTGGGGGGGAGGGGTTAGGGCACCGTTTAAAACCGTCACGTGTTTTGTCGTACCCACCTATATATAATATTATTATGTACATATACGTATATATTTATTATTATATAGCTGCCGTGCCGTGTCCTCGTCCTCACCGGTTCGTCGGGTTTCGCCGCTGATATTCGCTCGATGAATATTAATTTCGCGGTGTTAATTCGCCTCACCGTTTATATGGCTTTGTTTGCCACGGCCCACGGCGGAGAGAATCGTATATATACATAATATTATTATTATATACCTATTGCGGCCGCGGTCGCGTTAAAAACGTGATCGCTTTTAAGGCGGCGGCGAGGGTTTTTCGCATTTGAATAAAACGATTGCCTCTCGCACGACTTGTATAATATTATTATTATTATTATTATTATACGCGTTTGTGTCCGTGTCTTCTATCCTCGCTACCGCCCCCCCCCCCTCCCCCGCCACCGTCGTCGTCGTTCGTCATTATTATTCCTGACGACGACGGCGGCGGCGGCGGCAGTGGTGGTGGTTTTTTTTCGGCACAATATAAATAACGTCCGCCCGGCAGAATAGGCCGCGCGTAGGTAATCGTAGTGAAAGACCGCCGTCGTTACGAAACCACTGACATTTTACTGTATAATATTATGTAAACGTTACGTCGTTACTCACGAGACATAATTAGATAAATTAATTTTTTACCTTTTTTCGGCGAGCGAAAATTTGTCAAATTCGTCTCACGCTACGCCATAATTTATATATATAGGTATAATAGTATTATGGTACTATGGTTCTATGGTTTAATAGTATTATTGAACGATTAATAATAATAATAAAAATTTCAATTTGTATGTATCTATATATAGGACATTTGTGTACCCACCTATAAATTATAAATGGGCCTCATTCTAAATATAGACAGTAGGAAATACTAATACTGTAATAAGTAACAACGAGCAGTCATATAATATCCTATGTTCAGTCGTTGATTATAGAATAGAAATTATTTCATAAAATGATAAAAAAAAGTGATTATAAGTAGAAAGTGCAAAATATTATATTTTTTTAAAAGTACTTTATTTAAAATACACATTTATGTTAACTGCATGGCTATAGACTATAGTAATTATTTATAAATCTAAAAAATTATATAAATAATAGGGGTTGACCCACTCTAACCTACAATGGGCTGCGCACGCCTATGATTAGGATTTTTTTTTTATTACGTTTTTGCTATTTTACCTTTGCCGCCTCGCCCGTGTTTTATATTCGTAGCGCCACTAGCGCAAATAGTCATTATTTTTCGGCGCGTGTTTCGTTCACGAAAACGACGTGTGCATATTATCATAATTTATAATTTATATACCCTGCAGCCTGACCTATCGAAATGCGTTTCATCATCGACCACATTAAAAAAAAAAATTTTCATTAACTGCATTTCCTCCATATTCACAATAAACATATCATTAATTATTATATTATTTATTCGTATAAAAATTTCTATTAAGACAATTCATAATTATATTACATTTATTATATTGGGGCATAGGGCTTACTGCTATATTATTTATTACTGGAAAAACGTGAATATTAATATAATACTATACCATAATATTGAGAAAATTACTATCGCAAAATCTTTAATTTGCATCACGTGACAAAATCATGAAAAATTGAGAAATAATAGATAATAGTTATGGCATACGCCATACGGTATACCACATACCTGCAGAATATTATACATCGCACCACTTCTCGCAGATACGATAAAACTGAGAATCTGTTTTACAAAGTAAAACAAGTTTATATTATTTTTATAATAATACTTTATGAAAATTTACATTATTCGATTTTCATCAAATTTGTTTCCAATTTGTTTTATTATGTTGTCCAGTCCCAACATGTGTGTAAGTATTTAGACAGGTAGTGATGGTAGGCGTGTGGATGTATTGAAGCGTATTATGCATTTCGATAATTTTTAGGTGGTCCATATAGGAAAGAATACAAGCGTAATATTATTATTTTAACTATAATGACTAATGAGTAATGATCATATTGTTATTATGTGGTGACTCAGTTGTCACAGTGCGACGCACAGGACTTTAAACATTTAAACTCAATAAAATATTAGATTACCCTCGGGGGGGTCGCGTCAAGACTGGATAGTTTTTGTGTTAAATTAACTGACACGTTTAGGCGGTTGCGATTGTATAATTCGTAATACGCACACACGTACACAGAATTAAATGGGTTATAAATTGTTACAATACGAAACGCGCTGTGGTAATATAAATACTTATATTATTGTAATTATATGGTACTGTCGTATTGATATTAATCGTCGAATCGACTGCAGATACGCAATCACGCAGTATATTATAGTATTAGCCATTAGGTATAATAAACGCGAATATTTTTAAAACTGAAAAATGTAAACAAAACTCTGAAGCGTTCTGGTGTTGATCACAATCGGGTTAAAAACGAGTTTACCAGAATATTGTATCCATACTGACGAAATATCTAGTATAGAATTTAAGGTCAACTTTCTTTTGAAAGATTTTATTTTAATTACTTTGCCTGATAACTTTAAGAAAAAACGTAGTATTGAAAACCTAACATTCATAGACCTAAAGTTCTATTTTTTTTTCATCTTTATAACGATTTATTTTATAATACTAGTATTTATAGCGTCGGGCCAAACGATTGTGCGGTGGCGTGCATTTTGTCGATTCCGTCCACCGTGAGGCGACAGATACCATAAAAAAGAACAATTATAATTTTATAACTATTGGCACCTTGGCGGGATATTTGAAAACAAAGTGAACCAGTCGTTGGTTAACCCAATTGTCTTGTTACAAAAATACCAAATCCGTAGATATATAGAGAGTTGTATGAAAACAAGTTGTACCCAAGAAGACCAGCTGGAAGCAGATTCCACGGCTATAGATAATATCTACATTATACATTAGATAATATTATCTATAGCCGTGGTAGAGTCACAGACCACAAGTCCGTTTGGCCACAAGTCACAACTCTATACTCTTTTTCACGAGAGAACTTTTTGCGGTTCGCGCATGTAAAATGATTCGATTGGTGCGTCGGGAACCACGTGATCATGAAAAAAAGTATATTATGGAATCAGTCGTAATAAGAGCTGCTTCTGCAACCGCTGTATTTCATGACTTATAAATAGATTATTTAACGCCATTTAATATCAATTCACTCGTGTTAATCGTGTTTAATACTTGGTATTGACATGCCATGTGCCATGTAGGCACTATAACCCATGTATTATTCGATAATAATATTGAGTTGAGATATACAGTTTTATAAAAGTGTTGCGTGCATCGGTAAAACGGGGTGTTCATGATCGGGCGAATCGTCCTGCAGTATAAACGTGTAATATAATATCATTATTATTTGGGAGACATTTATTATAATCGTAATACGTCTACGGCGAGAAACCGATCGAATCTGCAAAATTATTGTCGTCCACAGCCACACTTCCACTCCGCGCTTTTCCACCGTCCCATACAGATATTACAAACGCGAATGCCATTCGCTCTATATAATATATTTTATTTTCACTCAGACACGAGACACTATATTTCGCGATGACATCGTCGCCGCCGCTGCTACCGGACTTTATCGTTGCGTGCGTATAGAATATTATTATGATTTATCGGCTCCTTTTGCCACGGCCCTTCGCCCCATTAATCATTCCATTTTCCTATAGTCCCCGTGTAATGTAATATAATTATGTAGGTCTACACGCTATACAAAACCTGATATTATGACGTATTAATATATTTTAATTGAGAGCCTCGATAACCGGCGATATCGTGTGTACCGAAACAATGTTATGAAAATATTAGCGCAAAAAAAAAACCGTCAGAGTTTGTGTGTATATTATATGAGTAAAAAACTAGTCGTTACAGCGGATTACTTCGGTTTGTTATTTTAATGGATTTAAAAGTTACGACATGCGCGTCTTAAGTAAGTATATAATAATATGGTAAAAGCAGTCCGCAAGTCAAACCGGCAAGAGTGTCTGTTTACGAATCGTTAATATTTGAGCAATAATTATTTAAAACCCATCGCAACAGCGAGATGTACCATTCGAATTTTTGGAATTCTTGAGTTTCTATTGTAGTCCATTTCGTTTTTAATATTTAGATTTTTTATGACAAATAATAACATATTCTATGTAATGTCTAATAAACGTTACAAGTCGATATGAAATGTTTATGAAACATAATATAGCACAGTGGGATAATGTGTCAACATAACATTATATGTATGCGATTTTTGATGTTACATACACATTACTTGAACACGTTAGATTTAAAATGTTACTAGGATGCTTCTATGTAACGAATAAGCAATATTTTCTGAATGAAATCAGTTATAAGCATTAGTAATCGCATAACAGTTACGTGATTTAAACCTAAAATGTGATGCCCCATGTTTCCATGAAACATGACTTTGCACACTGATAAGTGGCCTGTGGCAAAACAAAATTCAGAGAACCATCCTTTGTATACTGTAAAGTCTAAATTGTAGATGATCTATATATACAGATTATGGTTAGCTTAAATCAAAATTCTACCGAGTGATAAAATCGTATGACGTACACACAACTAAGGATATTAGTGTTCACCATAGTTGGCTTAAAAGGAATAGGCGACCAAACGAGCTTCGAGCTTCGAGCTATGATTAAGATTGGACAAAATTAAGGTACCTTCCTAATATTAATATAAACATTTGTGATAACTGACTGATTATATTATTTATTAATATAACCAATAAGTACAAGAATAAATAATTTTATACCTACTCAAAGTAAAACTATTATTAAGGACTATAATTATTAGTAATTCAATACTATTCGTTCATAGTTTGATTAAGATTCATCTGCAACATTTTCAAAAGAAAAAAATCCGCTATCTCGTCGTATGCTTTTTCTACCACTGATTGCGATCTACTAGCGATTACGGGACGCTTGTCGTATGCGATCTACCACGTAATTTCAACGATTGTGTTTAATACATATTATACTCAAAGCATAGAAAGTTTATGGAGGACTCTGAGGCCAGGAATTGTAATTAAATATACGTGGTAATGTGCTACAACTCTTGATATGCTTCCAAGGTATAATATTATACAATTGTATATATTTACAAATACAGTTAACTATTATAAGTATCATTTTGAAACATGCTGGTGAAGAGGAACCAATAAAAGGGACACATTTAACGACTGTTTAAGGGGCATATGGCATTAATATTTCAGCGTTTTTCTTTTCTAATTATTAATTAAATTTTAAAAGAACAAAATTTAAAAACGTAGAACGACGTTAAATAACGAGACCACGACGTAAGCGCTGTTGATAATTTAATAATTTTTAATAACGTCTTACCTACTTATTTATAATAACCTACGTCGAGTGTTGTTTATTTTGTAATTAAAACCACTTTCACATCATCCACTTCTAACGACCGTATAATACTGTTTAGAATGTTAAGATATTACTGTAGTGGCAAAAACAGGTAGCATGCATAGTGCAGTCACAATATTGCCGGAAGAGCGTATGCAACAAGATGTGCAAAAAAAATCATAATATGCAACATGCCTGTAACAATTTACATGAAAAAATAACGGTATTCACTTGGAAAGCCGCAGGAAAGTACAGTGCGTTTCGCCAGGAGACGGAATGAAAAATGTATGTTTAGTTGAAAATACGATCTTCAAGTAAGTTTAAAAAATCCGAACTCGGAATTTTGGATAAACGCATTGCCTGTTTTGTTTTTTTTTTTTCAGAATAAAAGGTTAGTAGTGAGCGAGGTTGGCGGATCACCCTGTATAAATCAGACCCAGATATGGAATAAAAACCCGAGTGAGATAGCTAGATGGAGTGGGTGGCCTGCGGACGTTGAGCTCCGGGTACGAACAATTTTATCTGTTTAACCGGACGCGAATGTCATAAAAATGCGACCCTCGTATTATGTCGTAAGAGCTGCAGGCTGCAGTGGACCCGACGGCCGGCCGTACTTATACTACCTATTTGATGTAAATAACACGAGAGCTGTTTTCTTCCGATATCCATTATATCGAGTAAAATGTGCCTGTGGTACAACTACGGTATGATAGTACGTTCATTCTCCATACCACCCAACAGCTAGATGGTCCCGTAATAAGTCCGCCAGTTGCAGCCGTGCACGGTACCTACCGACGACGGTTGTGTACACGTAGTTGTCTATACAGAACGCCGTCCGATTTCAATAAAAATATAAAATACCGCAGTCGTCGGATTTGTCAATAGCTAAATGAGCCATTAATCTCTCTGTTTTATTCAAAAGTATGTATCAAATAAATTACAGTTATGACTTATTGTCACGAGCTATCATTACTGCGTAACGTGCGATCGTAATGACTCTATATTTAAAAATAATTATGACTTATATTGAAATTCAATATGGAAAAAAAAAAATAGTAAATATTTTAAAATGTACCTATGTATATTTTATAATAATATTATACCATGCTATTTTCCAAGGTCACCACCTGGCACAATAACGTTCGTCGTCGACTACTGTCAATAATTTATTGTTACACAAACGCCAAACTATATTGATATAATCTAATAACAATACTAGAGTTGTACCATTTTTTTGGTGGCTTTTTAAAACGATCCGTGTTGTCAGGGGGGGGATGAACGGGACGACCGTCTCGCCAGCACCACCACCCAACGAAAAATATATTACACGAAGTCAAAATGTATTTTCTACTCGAAAGATGGGGCAACTATACCTAACACAGTACACGATAATTATTATCACAGCGCGTCCAACACCCCGCCGACTCGTTTTGTTAATATCGTATCGTATCACGCTCGAAATCATTATACGATGTCGTTATTATCGCTTCCGCCTTAATGCCTTACTCGTCCCGCGCACGGAGATCGCGTGCTTGTAACTCGTTATCGTCGCCGACGCCGTTTGTTGGTTTGCAGAGGAGTACGCCGTTATTGTAAACGCACTTTTAACAATATTATTATTATTAAACTGTCGGCGGTGTTCACCGCCGTACCTTGGGGGGGGGGGGGGACTGCAGACGCTCCGCGAACAATACGCACCACACAGGTATACAAAACACTAATTTGCGGTTTCCGGTACTAAATTAAGTATATACGACCCTCCCCACGAGTGTCACTCCGGGGCCAAAACAGTGAATGTTCGTTTGTGATTTATCATTCGATAACGCGCATAATATGGCCCCGTCGTCTGAAACTCTGCTCCCCTCCCTCCCCCACCGCATACTCACAACACCACTTTTATGTGTAGGCATGTGTGTGTTTGAGCACGCGCTCAGACCAGTGCGCATGCGTTATATAAAATAATGTACGCTTATCCGTTTTCTTTGTATTCATATTATAATATGATATTATTTTAACCAAACCGTATTCTTCTGTTTTTCCCCTTCGTTTACTATGTTTTAATATTTGCAGTAATTAACGTGCGTGTGTCTGCCCGAAATTTCCTCGATCACCGGCCGTTCACCGACCTAAATACATGATATGCGTGTTATGCGTATAATAATTCTCATAGAGTATTATGTAAAATGTGCATACACGGGATCCGCGCCGTATGCATATTTCCGATTTGATTTTTAACATTAATATTTAATATGACGATGATAACGATTTTCATGGATAACATGACATTCCATTGTGTTTTCCCATGACTCGGAATCTCAAAGTAATAAAACTCGGGACGCTATTATGGTGAATTGGCGACTTTCTATCAGGATCATGTCTTGTTTGATACACGCATTCCATATTACATTTAATTCGGTGCGCGGCCACCGCCAATCCGATGTCGGGTGAAAAATCAAACTTTTTTTTTAAATTACTAATTACCACGGCGGATGGATTTTTACCGCTTCCACTCAATCGGCTTGAAAAGTTTTACTCGTTAAACGCAATAACATAAAGGTCATTCCTCCTCCCCTTCCGGAACGTAAGCCGTTTCGCCTCGTAGAATGAGTTCCCCGTAATAATAATTATAACATTTATGTCCCTATAGTTTTGAAAACTAAAAACGTTCTTGGAAAATTCGTATGGTGACATATTTAATTACCAGTGTAACTAGTGTAACCAGTGATACCAGTGCTACCAGCGGATTCCAGTGTAACATAATATAATGATGTAATTATCGGGTTAATTGTCTATAATAATTTATCGATATACCCAATTGTGCTAACAATTAAAGAATACACTGGGTTGCTCCCGTTCCCCCCTGATGAAATTTTTAGCTACGCCCTTAAATACTATTATTTTAATAATACCTAGGTATTTATAATCACTGATCATACTATTAATCACTCTGAAAATGTTTTCGACCCTACACTGAAGATCAAACTAAAACCATTGAACATTTATGCAGTCATGTGAAAATTCAGTTCACGGAATAAAATCGAGAGGAGCTTCAAACCAAATATTTCTGCAGAAAGGCATACGGCAATAAAAGAATAATAGCGGCGCTATTAAATAAAATACATTTTAAGATTTTTTACGTGACATTACAGTTTTTTACTACTGCGAACATATTAACAAACTGACAAAGGATGTATTTTTCCTGAGTACTATTCAGTGTTGTATTTAGATATTTTGTGCCATTTTGCAAAAAAAAAAACCTCCACTTATAAAATAATAATTTTAATAATAACAACTTGTTTTTTACAAGATACAAGATTTTTGAACAAAGTGTTCATGGAAGTAGCATTGCAGTGATTACACCTGCTTTTTTAAAGCTTTGTACATGTGCAGCATGATATGATTATGTAAATGTTTTCCTATCCGCAGATTTAGGGCATATACCGTGGAAGTTCTCATTCTGGGATTTCCGGGGCTTCGACGGCGCAAGCGCAAACGAGTAGACTAGGCATAATAATTATTATTTTCGTCCGTTCGCCCGCACGCGGTCGATTATAAAATAGAATATTTCTATCATTGTTGTTATAGGTACCTATACCTATCTATATGCGAACAATAGCTGCTCTGGTTAGTGGTTTTGTACGAACAAACGGATGACGCTGTGCACGACGTAAAATATATTATAATCTTATAAAACCATATCGTAAATCGTACGATATACCGGCGCAAACAATATAATAATGATACCTACATAATATTATTATTATTGTCTTGTGTTTTAACGATGCACTGCCGATCGGGCGAAGCGGTTTTCACAATAATTTTCCATTGTTTTGTACGGGACTACGTCTACCCGAAACAGTATAATATATTTTATTTAATACGGCGACGAAGAAAACGGCGACAACGCCGTTTGACGGAAATCCACTTAATATTTATAATGCATTTTCAACGGTTTACTTTAATACGAATGTGATAAAATATTTACGTAAAGATTTTTTAAAAGAAATAGTATTTGATTAACGATTTTTTCCGTTAGCCGTATTAGTGTGTATCGCCGTCGCGGTGTATAGACGTGGGCGAAATAAATCATTTGTCAACCGAAACGAAAATTATTGTAAAAATTATTTATTTTAAACTTACTGAAACTACTTGTTATATTTATTTATACGAAGCACCTCTGCCCCGATACCCGTACGTGTGTTATCGTACGTGTAGCGGTATTAGACGTGCCTTATAAAATATTAAAAAAAATATGATAATAATATAGCGCTGCGTCGGACGAATGAAAAGTGGTATAAATAATACCCATATTATTCAACGCAAACATAACAATTTGTTTTAATAAACAAGACAAATCCGCGGCGCCGCACCTCCGCCGTTAGGTATATATACATACCTAACATTAAAAAAACATTATATATCGCCCGATCGAGGGATAAAAAACAATACGGTTACGAGTTTTTTGCATAATACAATATTATACCGCGATGTATTATATCGTGCACCGCTGTATAATATTAATAATATTCGAATCGGCTTTTTGTTTATATTTCGGAATTTCGCAGAGTCATATTATAATATTGTAATACGGAGAGATACCTACACGTTTATTATATTATCCGTACATACAAGCACAACAATGATATTATATACACTCACCGGGACGGGTGTTAAGTTTTCTCGTCGCTGCAGCGCCAACGCGACCATATACCTATACTTTATGAACGTTTATACCGCATAACTGCAACTATATACGTCGTATTATATTATTATTATTATTATTATATACCATATATACGACGAGCCGAGGGAAAATAAATTCGGTAAATAATAAATATAATATTCTTTTTTTCGACAAGCTCCGGTATTTTATCGTCATTATTGTTGTCGTCGTTCGTTTCTTTGCTATATTTTATTCAGTTTCGATTTTTTATATAACATAAACGGCGTACGTTCATTGTTTTAAAATCACTGACCCGTGCGTCAGTGGTCTTATAGGTACATATTATAATAGATGTGGGTATAAACTGGTCGTGTCTGTATTATTTTAGTCTCAATCATACGATGCTATATTATCGTCTTTACTATTTCTGCCAAGTCAGCGAGGCAGCGAGTTCTGCTTCAGCGTATATATTATAGCGTCATCGTGAGGTTTTTAGCTCTTCTATCGGACACACCGCGGATTTTCAATTCCGCGGACATCCGTGTCTGCCTTTATATTTTGACTGCTAAGCCCACGCACGTCGACGAAATATTATGCACCGATTACAATTATATTATATGCCAAGAGTATATTATATGTGCGTAGTTTTTTTATAAACATAAACGGCGTACGTTCATTGTTTTAAAATCACTGACCCGTGCGTCAGTGGTCTTATAGGTACATATTATAATAGATGTGGGTATAAACTGGTCGTGTCTGTATTATTTTAGTCTCAATCATACGATGCTATATTATCGTCTTTACTATTTCTGCCAAGTCAGCGAGGCAGCGAGTTCTGCTTCAGCGTATATATTATAGCGTCATCGTGAGGTTTTTAGCTCTTCTATCGGACACACCGCGGATTTTCAATTCCGCGGACATCCGTGTCTGCCTTTATATTTTGACTGCTAAGCCCACGCACGTCGACGAAATATTATGCACCGATTACAATTATATTATATGCCAAGAGTATATTATATGTGCGTAGTTTTTTTATAAAACATAATATTTATCCGGAAAATATCCGTGTCCCGATTAGTACGTAATATAGTTTCACAGATATTGCGCGAAAATTTCATTGTATAACATGCCGCGAACAGGGGCGTCATTTCTATTTTTTTTTCGTTATTCTTAACATGTTTGCAGGCCATTCAAATCATTACCAGGCTACATAGAAATGTCACTTATATTTTTATGAAAATATCACAATATTGTTGCTATTTTTGGCAAACTATGTGTAGGTACTTTTGATGTATTTATTTTATATTGTGGATACCAGTGTACAGTGGTATTTACACTTGGTAAATAAATGTATGGGTATAAACCACCTTTATAATAAAATACCTAACCGAACCTTACCTACACATATTTCTCCCTGCATACTTAAAATATATAATAATGTTATAGCTAGCTTAATAAAACCAGACATTTATTTTATGGGTACCCTTCTTCACAATGTTTGTGTTATAATTTTATCAATTGTAATATTGTGGGACAACAAAACCACATTAAACGTTATTGGAAATCAAACATTAGTACGATATATATTTTTTTTAATACTGAAAAATATAAAATATATATATAATATAAAATACTTCGGTATATCGGCGCTTATATTTATTATTGGCAGGCCAAACAGGGCGTTAAAAAAAAAAAAATTGGCGCAAATGTACAAACTGCACCCCCCTCCCCCCAAATGACGCCCCTGGTCGTGAACTGAACAGGTGTTAATGAGATGACTTCTAGGAAGTAGCTGCTGGTAATCGAAATTAACTTGTTTCGTTGGGTAGCTGCGTATTAAAAATATCGTACATCCAAACATATCGATTACTTTTAGTCACTATTGTACCTTCCAGGGGTCAGCAATCTTTTTGATGTCAACAGACAAAAACTAGATAATATACACTTTCAGGTGCCACAAATCACAATTATTTGAATATGCCTGGTAAAAATGTATAGGTGATTTCAAATTTAGTTTATTTGAGTTCATAACTGTTGGTATATATCAATACAAAAAAAGTGTCTACAAACAACGTTTTAATCCACCGTTTCCAGTCCATACTTTCTTAGTTTGCGGTATTATGTATATAATGTCTATTTTTATACAAATTATAAATTTATTTCACCCGTGGGCCTCGTACAATATCGGCCTCGGTTGCCGACCCCCCGACAGCTATATCATATTTATATTATAGGTATAAATAGTTTACACGGCAACACATCGCAACTCTAAAAATTCCGCTAAAATCTAGTTGTTATGTATATACTTTTATACAAGGCTGGGCATTAACGAGTTAAAAAGTTAATTTAATTTAAACTTTTTAAATCAACTAGTTACTTTTGGGTTTTCATTAACTTAACTGTTAACTTACTAAATTTCTTTCTTAATTAACGTGAAATTAACGAGTTAATTTTTCATTTTATGAAGTAAGTTAAGTTCATTTATTTTGTTTTAAATTTTATAATATTTCAGTCTATTTCGTTTTCATGTCAAAAAATATGTATCGTAAATTGTTTAAAGTATAAAATTTATATCATTCGAATCTAACTTATATGAAAACACTGTATGAAGTATTAACACTATATCCTACAATCTAGTTTTGGTTTGGAAAAAAATTAAGTACGCTAGCGTTGTATAAACAAATAAACTTTTTTTGAACTTAATAAAAAGTTAACAAAAAGTGTGTATTAACTTTTGACTTAACCGAGTTGACCTAGAATTAAATTAACTTTTAACTTTTCGTTATTGGTGCATATCAACTTAACTTAACCGAGTTAAAAGAAATCATTAACTTGCCCAGCCTTGCTATTATATAATTCAAACGTTGCCCGCGGGCCACACACATCGCATACGTCAATGTTATAAAATGTTCAACGTCCGCCAGTGTCAGTCTTAAGTCTTCATCGACAACACAACGACAGCTGTAAAGCGAATTTTATCATTGCGTATACACTTTCATTATTAATGGTAAAATAATAATATAATAGATAGGTATGTGTATACAGCAGCAGTTCGTACGCGAGCGAGTGTTATTTAAGAACGCGGCGCCGTGATGCCATACAGTGGCGATATAAAAACACGCGACTCTCCGCGGGGGGGGGGTAAGGGGAGGGCCGCGTACCCCATTTAATTACGTCGTTTTCTGCGCCCGGGTTTCCGGGAAATGATCAACAACATTTTAACCATTGGTATACGGGTTTCCGGTGGCGGGGGAGGAATGTAAGTGTGCCATAAATCAACGGGTCGCGAAGAGGGTTGCCGCCACCGTCCCAGGGTGGGATTTCGCGCGCGCGTTTATATATTATATACAATAATACGCACACCGTTCCCAATACACGCACAGCGTATAGTTCACGAGTGTAATATATATATATATGTGTGTGTGTGTGTGTGTGTGTGTACACTGTACAGCACTCACGGCGGTGCGATGCTGTGCTTTACCGAGAGTAAATTATTTTTGTTTTATCACGACCCTCAAAATCTCTCTTTTCCTGCACCGTCTATCTCCCTCTCATTCCGGCGCGCCCCACTGCATCAGCCAATGCAGTCGGCCCCGCGACACCTATATCGCGAAGAGCTTTTCATAATTCTGGCCATAAGGGCCACAATTTATATAATACACTAGGTATATCATATTAATATATTACATAAGATTATTATGTACACCACCGTCGCGCATCAGTGCTGCACGTATGGGGGAGGTTCGAGGAAAACCGATCATCAGGTGGCCGCGTGGGACCGGGTGTGTGTCACCTGCGGTGTATCTCGTGGTATATAATATTGTGTGTATATATATATATTATAACCGCAGCTCTTTGGCTCTTTCTCCACTGCAGTCCATATAAGACCTCTCCTTCTCCTCCCTCACCACAATTTCGTCATACTCTCAAGTTGTCCGCCATTATAATACGAATTATTATTATTAAAATCCCTAGCATAGCTGCAGGTAGATGGGTGATATTAACAGTCGCAATATTATGCATAAATTATAAACTATCGCGCGTAAATATTATAATGGCTCGCGCATGTATACGCGATAAGTAAATTTCGCACTGGGGAACGATTTTAAAAATATATATAAAAGTGCCATTTTCAACATTTAGATATTATTATAATAACGCGTTGCACCTACTCTGCTGCCATCCGATATCATTTCAAACCTTCACTTCGTCGTCGTCGTCGTCGTCACACGAGGTAGTTATATTTTTATTATAATAATACGCGTGCTTTTTTATGATTATTATTTTAGCGTCTCCTCGTCTGCGTTGTACACGTATATAAGAGCGGCGGACATGCATATTATATAATATTATTATTACAAAATATTACCACGCATCGTGAAACGAGCAGCAGTGCGTGCCCGCAGCATAATAATATTATATATATTATACATGTACACGGTGCACGACTCTGAAAAACGATGCTGTGAAATGAACATTTTTCATCAATCCGTTTCGGCGAGACGATTACGACGGCGGCGGCTGAAAAAACCATACACCACCGACGCGACGTCGCGCTGCGGTGTGTACAGTTTTTACCCGCAAAAATTCTAAAAATGGTATAAATTATCATAATTTTCCGACTGTATATACATTATACATACATGCGCGTACACACAGACACACGCACAGAGAAAAAATAAAAAAATAATCCATACGTCCGTTCCTGGCTCTGCGCGTTTATATTATACGCAGAGAGGTTTGTATACACAATCGCTGTGGCACTTCATTATTCCGCACTAATAGAAAATGTCATTTCATCGTGAATCCTTTTAATATGTAAATCGCTGTTATTTATTTTTAACTAAAAATTATTATTATCTTTTTGCGCTGCTAAAAGTTGTAATTATTATTCGGCGTTTTACTCAACTCTGCGTTTATTATAAATAATGCAACATGTCTACTGGATAAAGGGCCACCTCCGCACACGCACACGCACACGCACACGCACACACACACCACACACACACACACACACACACACACAGATATGTATAGTGCATTATATATAACAATGAAGTGAATTAATAACTAGTTCTGAGAATGATATACATCGATGTGCTCAGTAGCGAGACACAAAACAAAACAGTTACCTTACCCATCTATTTAATTATATATACTATAAATATATTATTTAAATCGTAACTTGTGATGATGACATTTAAAACGGGTGCACGCTGTGCGTGTACATTTTATTGAAGATAATGTTCGTCTCGAGTGGAACGGAAACCGTTTGTTGAGCATTCACTGCGTTTTTGAATAATTAAGGAAGAAGATACGCATGGACGCAATGAGCTATGGCTGCAATGAGCCGGAATTTGAAAATTTAAAACTTTTCTATTTTCGAGCACGGAGATAATTGATGAAAAAAAGCAGTCTTTAGAATAACAAAGGCTGACTTATATAAATGACAACTTACGGTAGTAATAGATATATACGTATGATTTGAAACCAATTCCTATATTTAAAATTATCAAAAAATAAAGGTAAATATTCAATAAAAGTATGTGAATTAATTCTATTGTATAGAATGTTTTCTAAATAATAATAATAATATTTAATATGTATTTTAAATATTATCTAAATATTATCCACGCACACGACACGATTCAAAGCCAAGTCACCTCTATTCTCGTCGAAACATAATATCATATAGATCCAGGTAATACCTTTTATGTGATTTAATGACAAATAGGTACATTTAAACACTTTAACAAAACTACGAGTACGTAAAAATACATGTTTTTTTATTAAAACGACGCCTCTCCCCCCCCCCCTCCCCCATTTGTATTGGGCGTGTGCCTCACACTAAAATGTGTGTAATGTGAAAAATCACAAAACATAGGCCGACAAAGGCGGCATGGCGAGAACCGAAGTCGATCCACCGTCACGGAAGGGTTTAGTGCACGCACGACCATCGATTAATTAATCACGTCGTAAACCCGAGAAAACCATAAATCAAGGCGAGCGGTTTGACATTCGATACCAATTATAACCTAACACTGCGACTGTGTGCACTTTGTATACGCATACGTATATATACATGCGGAGTCCTCGACGCGGATACGGAAACTGGTGCGTAGGCGGCGATAGATATAGGTATTTAGGTTACACCGGGTGTATGGAAAGGGTGTGTTTTCGCGATCGCGTCGAACATATTATATTATATAAATTGCGGGAGTATAATATGTATATATATATTATATATAATGGAAAATCCTATTTGCAGCAGAGCTAAAATGTCCTTCTCGAATATCACGCCCAGACAACGGATATCACTGAGCTATATTATATATATATTTATGCGTATATGTGTATGTGTTTGTGTGTGATACGCTCGGTAGCGTTTACTGTGTATATATGTATATACAAGACGCGCGCGTTATAAATGAACACTACCGTGCAGGCTGCAGGGTTTCCGGTGGAAGTTTGGACACCTCTGTACTTCCTCTGCCCTCGTCGAGCATCCACTCCCGCGAGACTATTTCGTTACGCCAACTTTGGACATCAATAATATATATATATATATATATATACATGCGTAGAAGACCAGAATAGGGAGATAATATTTATATATATATATATATGTATAGTTGCCTCGCCACTACCACCACCGCACCAACCGACCGACCGACCAATAGTTTTACCCTCGTTGTCGTCTCCTTATCGTATTATCATCATCATCATAATCATTATCATCATCATCGCCGCTATTAGTACATGGGTGTATAATAATAATAATAATAATAATAGCCCCCAATGTACACGACAGAATATATAAGAGCTATAAGACATAGAGAGACCGTCAGCTCTCTCTCTCTCTCTCACTCTCTCTCTCTTTCTAATAATGCGTCCGATACCGCGCGTGTTCTTCAAGACTCTGAGCTTTTCTAATCTGTTTTTAATGACATTTCAAAGGCAAGACTTCATCCCGTCCGCTTCTGCTGTCAGATGGTATAACAACAGTCAACAATTGAAGGTCTGCGTTATGGCCTTATGGGAAATAAAATATCAAACATACACACACACACACACTCCTAAACATATACGAGTACGCGATATGACACTGTAATATACGATATATACGATACGCGTATCTCGTAAGTGGTTTTCATTTGTTCGAAAATCCGCATAAATTTAATATCAGTTCGTGTGTGCATGTGTGTTTTTATTGTTGTGTCACGTCCTTTAGCGTATAAAATGATTTTCTAAAAATAAGGAGAAGAAGAAAACGTTCGTTTAAACCAATAACAAAGTCGAATACAATATTTGTCAGCAAAAAAAATAAATAATATTATACAAAAAATATGATATACGTTTCATTCAGAGTTAACTTTTTATAATAATAATAATAATAATAATAATAATATCATAAAACTACCCTCCGGATGATATCATCTTTCAAAGAAGTCTGACATTTTTTGAACGCATCATTCTCATTTCGTACGTATATACGCACTAATAAATGTATTATACATAGAAACGTGTATTTCCATACAAACAAACTTGTATAAATATAATATACGACGTCAGCCAGTGGAGTACGACCACGATGGGACGCGTTTAATCGGATCGTAAAATGTGCCGGAGTAATGTCCTTTCTGCGGATATTATATTTTACATAATATTATCATACACGTAAAACAACGCGATGTTTATTAATTTGTTCCGGTCGGGAAACTTTGAATTCACCCGCGAACACGAGGTCGAATTTAGTCGTTTGGTTGTAGGTACCTAACTTTAGTAAAAAAAAAAAAAAAAATGAAG
This sequence comes from Sitobion miscanthi, assembly GCA_008086715.1. Taxonomy (NCBI): domain Eukaryota; kingdom Metazoa; phylum Arthropoda; class Insecta; order Hemiptera; family Aphididae; genus Sitobion; species Sitobion miscanthi. The sequence continues at coordinate 16,824,903 of CM017800.1, forward strand.
GGTTTATTCCGGAGGACAATCGGTCGTTGTCCTCTTCACAGCCAGTAGCTATTCGCTTGCAAAATATAGCGTGATGATCATTTTGAATGTTATAATCTCATGTATTGACTGTAAATAATATATGATCATGCGTACACCTATTTATGGCCGATACTAATTATCTGTGTCCCAAACAGTGTATCACGTGCGAGTATTAATACAGAGTGCCAAATCTTGGGAGGGTCCAGCGGTCCAGAGCCTCAAATTTTTTTTAAGTAAAAAATGTGTAACAGCAACGATTAAAAAATGATGTGCTTGTAGTGTGACATTTAAAATAAATTTGGACCCCCCTCCCTCCCGCGAACGTTGTATTCGGTTACAGCGTTGGTTGTGAATTGTTGTTACCAATCGTCGGTGAATTTTAATCGCTTCAATAATTATTATTGTCATACCTACATCCACACGTGGTATTACCACGAGCGCGTGTGTGTTTGATCATTTTACCGGTTGACCTGAATTTCACGGTAAATTGAATTTTTTAAGTAAACCGCTCACCGTTAACACTATGAAAAATGTGTAAAGTTTGGACTTTACGTAATCCTATATGATTGCTTTACGTATATTTATATATATATATATACAATAATATATACGTGCCATGTGTTTAAAAATAATCTCATCGCGTGCGTGTTAAATAATTGCCCATCGATTATTATAACGGGTCGAGCCCGACCGTCCAGACGCTATTTTATTATGTTGTACCAACTACCTACACCTTTTTTATTGTTATTAAAATCCCTTGAATTATTTATCGGGGAAAAAATAAAATAAAATCGCTACCTATATGTTTAAATGTGTCCAGTTTTTTCCAGACAAATGGTTTTGAAAGTCGACCATTCGTACATTCCACGCCATTGCAATATACGGACAATATAATTGTTTATGAATGCATTATACACATTTAGAGTGACGTGGGTGATAGTCATGCTTTGGATGAATAGAATAGAATATTTATTTTTCCTTTTATTGAGGCACATGTATCATTTTATTATGGTCTGGGTGCCAGAGATATCGACGTGCAACGGGCAATGTGGTCGATTAATTTTGATAAAAATCAGTCATCGTTCTTATACTTACCTAACATAATATACTAAGATTCAATATGCACCTTGGTGAGAGGCCGTGGTTATCAATACTCATAAGCGCAAAACGTCTATAACATTTAAGAAAGAATAAGAAGAGTAATATTTAAAGTGCATCGAGATCAAATTACAGCGCAAATTATGCTCAATGAAACTTTAAATTCTTACTGATAAAATAGAAAAACACTATAAGTTCAATATTATTAACTTAACAACAACCTTAGAAAATTATTCTGCTTGGAGTGTGAAATTAAAAATATACCAAGGGTGCAATTTCAAGAACAAGAATTATTATATATGCATATAAAGTTCCAATTGTTACAAAATTCATCAACATTTTCAAAATTTTCAAACTATTCTTCAGTTAGAAATTGATTTAAGTTTTTCCTTTCATAGCTCACATTAGACATTTTTATAGAAGACACATTATTTAATGGGGAACACATTTTTCTACTTTAAGCAAAAAAGAGTTTACCGGAAAGTAACATTAATTTTTTATGAGCATTCGAATTTAAAATGTTTACGATATTTGATTTTCATCGGTTAATTAACGAATTTTCATCTATCAATTTTTGATATTTTGTTGTCATTTAAAAACTAATAAACGTAGACACTTGAAAATTTTACCAAATATTTTAATGACCATTTTTCATACATGTTTTGTCTCTTTTTGAGCTATGTTTCATGACCATGATAATTTTTTCATTTTTTTCAAATTTTGTAAATTATTTTTCTGTTAGAAATTTATAAAAGTTTTCTTTTTTCATAGCTAAAATGAAATTGAAAACGGTGTAAGCATTATATTTCACGAATGCATACTACTTTATATTAAAGTCTGAACTATTCAATTATATGACATGACGTATAAATTATGATATACTTTTATGAAGAACAATGTTCGATATAGCAGTTGGATCTCGTTATTGCTGGACCGAAGAACAGTAAGAAGAGAAAAAATAAAAGTGTAATGAGGAACTGGGGGAAGTCTGTGGTTGACCCTAACCTACTTAGACACAGTAAACATATTTATGAGAGATTTCAACACTGAAATTAGTCAGAAGACTATGTATAGACCAACAATAGGCAAAGACAGTCTTCATGATATAAATGACGACCATGGAACGTAACTAATTGACATGACAGTATCAAAATATTTGTTGCACAGTAATACTTATTTCCCTGTACAAATATATACAAACACACATAGGTGTCTTTAGAGTTCAAATGGAATAACCAAAAACCGAATAGACTACAGAAAAGATCAGTAGAAAAGAAACGAGTTGTAATAGATCGGTTCAGGAAAAGATTATCATAAAAATGGAAACGGACATCGAACAATATATCAATTCAAAATTTAATACTACACGATTAGGAGACCAACAGATGGTTAAAATAATATCATAATCTAATTAACAGATTGAGTAAGTAAAAAATTAAAATCAGATTTTTACATAGGATATAATATATCCTGAGTACATTGGGAGTCTAATAAAGCAAACCATAACAGAATTCGCCATAGAGCACATTCAACGTGCACCAAAGCGAGAAGGAAAACGGTGGTTCAATGATAATTGCCGAGAAACGTAAAATGAAAACGAAATTAACTAAAAAAAAAGACGTTACGAAATTCGTCGGAAAAAATTAAATTTGAATTCGAAGACTAGCAGAGAAACACACAAAATATTAAGATACGAAAAAAATAATTGATTAGACCATAACACATATTATTATAATTATAATATGACGTGCTCGGCGTGAGGTGAATTATGGAACTATTTTTTTTTTTTTTATTATAGTTTAACCAAACATTTATTGTTTTTTACTCGGTTGCTGGTTGGCTGCAGAAGACGCGAGGGAAGAATGGGTAGGTCTTAAACGCGTTCATGGCACCAAAATGTTTTACACCCTCTCGCGCTCGTTCCATTTAGACGATAATACCCGTGATAAACGAAACTGTCTTATATATATATTTATATACACACATATTATTATTATTATTATAGTCCGTATTGCGACTTAATGGTTTTTGTTTTAACGATCTCCGAGCGGAGGTGATGTTTTAATCGCCGGTTAGTAGGAAACTTTCAAAGTGTTAAAATTAATACGCGCGGGGATAAACGAAGAACCACGGCGGGCTTTTTATATTATATTATTATAATATCCCGGACAACGACTGTATATGCGCAGGGTAAGAAAATATATTTTCGTTGAAAAATATACCGAGTCCCCGGTCGCAGATAGCGATACTATATCATATTTTATTTCATTTTATCGTTTAGAGTGTGGTGGCGACACGCCTTTTCAGCGCGTGTTTTACTTATTCGGCCATAATAATAATATAATATATTTTATTTACACGCGTGCCGCAGATGCACCGCACAATAACAATAATAACATTATATTATAGTCGTATTTTATTATTTCAGCCATGATGGTCGCGTGCAGTTATACGCATAATACACTTGTAATAAAGTCGTAGGTACATAGCTGTGTGCCGTGTACACACCCGGTCGGTCACTCCTATACATGTATACGTCGGGTGCACGAGCGGGGTTTTTTTATCGTTTTTTTTTTTATTTTTATTTTCGATATCGATTTCGCGATACGGTTGACGTTTTTATTTATATTTTGCAATTTTTTTTTTTTTGCCCGGCTGCATTCGCCGAAAACTACAATAGCGTGTATGTATAATTCAGCACGTATATACATGCGGTGGGACGTGGCGGCGATATACGCGCCGAATAGACTTTTTACGTACACACCGTGCGCACACTCACGTGCCACATACGTAAATTGTAAGGGCGCATAAAATAAAAAACTCTCCGAAACGTTTACGGGGGTATTTTTTTCCCCTCCCCGCGGCAGGTATTGTGTGAGTGAAAAACGCCGTTACACACTTTCACTATATAATATATATATATACCCACGTACGATGTACGAGCGCCGGGAAGACGTGTAAATCAGTCGGGGGTGAAAGACACACACGGACGACAGGCGGAATGGCTTCGTCCGCGCCCCTATATTAATTTGCCGCCGAAACGGTGCGGCGCGAGGAATGGATATGGCAGCAGACGGATGGGGTGGGGGGGGGCTAGGGGCCCAACTGCGAAAGGACGGAAAAAGCGATTTCCCCCTCCCACCTCTAATTGCGGGGTGGCCGAGCTTTCACGACCAATTTACTAAGGCGTCTGCCGGTCTGAGGGAGGTAAAAACATATATACATGCGCATACATGGACATGTATATCGTATAATGCGTATATATATATACACGCGAGCGGCTTTCGGCCGGTCGTCGGATTGATTTACAGTGACATTGTGTCCGCTAATGGGAACTTATCGCCCGAAAATCCCCCATATACGGTCTTATATATTATATCGGTGCTGCAGCAGTCCTTTGTCCGACATAATTACATTATTATATAATATACTGCGGCAAACAACGCGGTGCCATGAACTCGATTCGACGGATCCGGCGTTCTGGCCGTGGAAAATCGCGTTCGGCCCGAAACTGCGCGAATCGAACAGATTCGTTAAATATTTTTTTTCCGAGGGAACCGATCTGATAACTACTACTACGCACAATACGGGCATCAGTTTTCCCCGGTCTACCGAAGATTTAAGTAGATTTAGTAGGTACGTACAGTTTCGTACACTCAAGCGTTTTTTTTTTGTTACTCCAGTTATACGTCGACGCATAATATCATAATGAAAAATACAAATATAGTGCTCCAGGTGTGCACGAAATCGGCGAATATGTTTTATTTCCAACGTACTGAACAATAGACGACGCACTAAGGTTTCTCAAAAGATATTTGAATTGGTAATATTCCTTTTGCCGTATTAAATCGATTTAGAGTCCACATTTTAGACAAACAATTATGAACTATTAATACGATACGTCATATTTATTTAAAAAAATAACCTTTAAATAAAAGTAGCATCAAAATAACCAGAATAACCGGAATAACCACGAATCCATTGGTAAATAGTTCGCAAACACACATTTCAGGACATTAATATGCACAGTAAAATATTATTCACAAATTTTAAATTCATTCTTCTGTTTAACGTGCATTTTGCAAATAAAATAAAATGTTCACCTGATGGATGGTATTAACTGTGATTATGCCAGACACAATTCACTTCGAACTCGGCATAAATAACTTTCCGTTGTTGTGCCTAAACCGTAGTAAAAATTTAAATAATATTACATTTTGAGACAGGTGGTAAGTTCATATTATTAGGGTCTAGCAGTGGTGTATTTAGGATTTTTTTTAAGCTTTGTAAATGAGATGTTGGGAATGAAAAACAATATTAACCAAGTAAAATACTAAGTACTTATATAACAAAATGTAATTTAATGTTTAAACAGATGCTATAATAACAGAATTTTGTAGGACATTATTTTTTATCTTTACCTATATTGGGTGAGATACGTAGGTACGAGATATATTTTACTTTCAATATGACCATTTTAGTGTCGCATAATATAGAATAAAATGTGAAAGAAAAAGATTTTTTTTATGGTCAGATCGGTGTTTTCTAAACGCGACCGTAATACACACCGTTTGTTATACATATATTATTTTAAATTTATTGGATTATATACAATTTTTAATGGTATTTACAATAAGCATAATATGTGTGGAAAAATATATATACAAGACGTGGAGACGTGATGAGAGAATTCACCCTCAGTAACACTCAGATTTATACATATATGAATCGTAACGATGATAACGATCTGTGCGTCGGGAAAATTATTTATATTCACCAATATATTTTACAAACCGCATCATACTATAAATTATTGAATAAATTGTTTTCATATGAATTCCTGTACATCATACATTGGTACCAATATAATAAACCTGCAGATATACAATGATTTTAGTGCAAATACATTTTTTAACATTTGTTTTTTCATTCTAGATAATAAGAATCAGATATTTTTTGTTGTTTAATTAACTTGTTTTTAATTTTATACTTAGAATTTTTTTTTTTGTCATAATGTGTTTGGTATATTATAACTTACCGTGTTAATAATATGAAATTAAATAATTACCGGTTCGTGTCATTATTAAATTTTAAACTAAAATGCATTTTGATTGGTGACCTTTTATCAAACTTAAAATAGCAAGAAATATATCTGTTTTTAAGACAGTTAAAAAATGTAAGCGTGTTATGAGTATTTTCTAATAGTCGTATAATGTTGCATCGTTGTTCGGCCACTACTTCGGTACGCTGTTGAAATGCCCGAAAAGACAGCTTACAAAGTACCTGCCGATAGTTAAGATACCAGAAACAAGGATTATCAGTAGTAATATATGACAATATTATTAACCAGGGTACTGTATTTCGATGAACCAGTTACGAGGTTACACCGTGTGGTATACCATCGGGTATCCCGACGTGGTTCAAGACTGATGTACACCAGAATAAATACCGTGCATGGTGGAATGGTGTATATTTATACATATTTATACCGGAGTAGCGTTATAATTGTATTGTATTACTCTTCTGGTATAGAAATTTGTTACCGTCGTTACGGGGAACTTCGTTGATATCAGTCCGTCAGACACGTCGTCTTGTGAGTCAAGACCACTCATTGTACGTGTTTATACTCAGAAGTTGGAGTTACGGTTTCCACGACGATAGTCAAAGTCGTAGGGCCCGTGGCGGCGAGTAATTATATTTCGCCTCGTCTCATGGCCGTCTGCCGTGGATAAATAAAACTTTAATTTCCGTCGAATGACTGGACTGCGTACTTACTTGACGAAATTACAAATGAAACCGCCCAAGTGTAAACTGGGGAGAACACTACCTGGGACGGGAATTGTTTTGTATATTGTGTGTTTACAAATTGTACGCGAAAAGTCTGTCGGTGTGTGTCTAGTTCTTTCAATAACGCGAAATTTTACTATTTTTACACGTTCCACGCGTTTTACACACAGACGGTGCAATAATTATGATAAAATACGAATTTGTTTTTTAGGCGATTAAAAAATAAATAAAATATTTCATTCGAACGCTTACGAGATATTATATGAAAATTAACTATTAACCCACGATATTGGTAGCTACATTGCCTATCCATATCGCCGTGTTATCGTATCAATAATAATAATATCTTAATATTGAAATGCACAAAAATGTTAAATGATATACACCTTAGATCATATACAATGGATGGAGCTATGTGTGTATTTCTCGTATACCGAGCTGTGTCCGACATTATCTCTCACTACCCATTTAATTTCAAGGTACAACGAGTTATTGCGCATGCGTTACGCCAACAATCGCTATAAAATATCTAACAAGTGGGGGGTTATGTTGGACACAGCAAACGATTAAAGTAACTCCATCCATTGTATATGATCTAAGATATACACATTATACTTATTATAATACAGAGCTAGGCGATTGTTATTTGTCTGGCACGTAATCACGATGTTGGATTAAATGTAAATTATAGCAATGAAGCAACTATACCTAAATTTCGAAAAATATTACAACATGATATTGTCGTTTTGATAAACTACGTCCAATAATATTAATATTACACCATTTTACATTATACTATTACAGTACTCACAATATTATATTATGTAACACTATTATTTATATAATTTTACTTTTTTTCACATGTAATTATTAATATTATTAAACAACAGAATATTTATTTATTGAACGTTTTCACTAGTAATTTTGTTTTAAAACACTCCACTATTACATATTTAGTTAGTAATTTTAAAATAATTAAAGTAGTGTAACTATTATGCGCTTATGACATATTATGCGTCGAATTTTAATACTTACATAACTTCCATAATATTATATTGGTATTTTTAGATATTCTGCGAAAAATCTAAAATACAATATATAATATTCGTTGACGGCGATATTATTATTTTTCGGTATTTACTTTCAACTTAATAACGCTTTGGTTTCGGCGACAATATTCCGTGAGTAGGTGTTTAGTAAGTTTTTTTTTTCACGGATAAATTTCCATTAGGAAATCTAACGGTTTGGATGTTATTGACACATTCTCATAACAGAATTATACCGTTCGATTATTGGGTTTTGGGCTGAAGGCGCACCTGTCAATTTTGCAAGTCGACCGTTCAGTTTTGGCGGGTACAGGGTTCGAAATATTGTGAATTTACGGTGTTTCGGAGGCGGAAGAGCATTTCTTCAGTGTAGTTTTGTTTTGTTTCGGTTTTTCTTTTTTTATTTTCTTCATAAATAAGCCAACCATGCAATGTAATCGCAGAGGCGAAGTTTAATTTGAAAGTTGTAAAAACCGTTTGCAAAAGGTGTGCAGTCGTAGCAGCTATAGTTTGGGTATAATCGCGTCTTTTATTGCTCTTTCCCTCACCCGTTTTGTTCGAGTCTTAATATTTACGGGCTCAGACAAATTTGTAATTAGGTAGTATATGCTATATATATAAATTTATACATATATATATATGTATTGCGACGAATCGGCTAGTCCGTTTTATCCACTCCGAGTTGATGCAGTGTGTGGGTGTGTGTGTGTATGTGTATGCGTATGTGTGCGGGTGGGTGGGTGTCGTTGTAGTAAGTCTAGATTTCTACAATATATATGTACAAGTTCGCGTAATGTTATTCGACGACCCTTTTATTGTTTTCGTGAACTTATGTACCTGCTATACCCGGCCGTGTTTTACTTACTGTCGTCACTATGGCGACCGTGAGGCTATATTATATGCAAACTTTTTAACACAGTTTTCAGCGCTCTGGTTAACTGCCGCCATTCTCTCCCTCGGGGTAGAAGTAAGAGATTTATTTATTTTTTCACTTTTCGAAAATAAGTTAGGGTATATCGATGTGACACTTTACTACAATAGACTTCAACGTCGCACGTGTGCTCAATGCTCGCTTTACTAATGATTTACACCTCTCCACTGCCGTAGCAGTGAAAATAGGCCGTAATAGACGAGTATAGGACGCAAATCAACCACGGCCGTCATCCCGCCATTTATGACGATGAAAAACAACTAACAATTATAACATACAGGGAAGACATGCGCGATTCTTAATCGTCCAACTAATAGGCAACTCTCGATCAGGAGCCGCGTAAGTGTTAGATGACAGATATTTATAGAGGTAGGATTTGCAGGGGTTAACACTCATTGCAATACCAATGCTCACCAAACTCGAACCATTAAAACCCTCCATATACGCTGAAGATTTCGAGAAAGTTGTAAACCCGGATTCCATCAGCAACAAAGGCCATCCAGAATCAAGACCTGTCAACCTGCCATTGCTTAGTAACTTATCTACCGAATTACCGAGTACATGACAAAATCTCTATAACGGCCATATTCATGGCTAAAAGCTTTCATCTTTGGTTCCGCGGAAATGTCGATATCATAAAGGGCTCCTGCAATTGAAGACATAAACAACTTTTTAAAAAATACATTTTTCCAATGCCCGTATATATTATAGTATTATTGTAAGTACGCGCACGAGTAAACGACATTGGCACTGTATCATGTACCTCCTGATAAACGATACGCTACGATGATATTGAAACTTCCAATTTATTTGAAAGTAAATTTAATTTGTTTTTAAACCGGTATAAATTTTGAAATGGGCCGCCTGCAAAATGGCTGCGGACCAATTTCGAGATTTATTTTTAGTAATGTCTAGCTATAGAGTGGTGTTTTGTGGAAAGGTCTTTAAGCCTCTTAAAACACCGCAAAAGGATATAACCCGTTTCAACACCACGGGAACCCCAGAGGGATTTTGTAATTTTCAAATACTGTGATTTATCTCTGTTCAAAAATATGTTTCACAACACTTATTTTTAACAAATTAAATTGGTTGTACGTACTCAGACACGCGCATGTGTTATGTCACTTTCGGGTAATACATGTTTTTATTAGGACACAGAGGCGTTCATACAAATTTTTTTTGTATTAATGATGAGGAAATCCCAAACATGTAAGACAGCAAAAAACCATGTACGAAGAAAATGTAAATTGTAGGATGTTATAGTTTTAAATAATTCCTTGTAACGGTTTGAAATTGCCAATTTCGAATTAAAAAAATATAATATAATACAATACTCAAATAATAGTGAATCTTCAGATCGATTCACTCATAATATAAATATATAATAGGTATTTTATCAATAATGTTTGATATTTTACAAAAATAATCTATTGAATCGAAGTCTTATTCCCGATAAAAAAAAAAAAATAATAATAATAACATCACTTATTTATATTCTTATGATTACATGGTAAAATTGCGGTGATTGAATTTATGTATACCTACATATATTTTTGTGCACAAAAATGTGTAATTCGATTTCAAAAATAACAATAATAAAAATATATCACTGGAATGAAAATACATGCGCACCTATATTGTTTGCTTAGTATTATTTTAGTAAATAAAAGGAATATTTTTCTTTATGCGGAAAAAAAACCACTGTGGCCCAACAGAATTCAAAAAACAGCGATTTAAAATTAAATTATTTCATTTTTTTGCCTGTATTCTTATGAATATTGATGTTCAAAAATAAAGAAATGTATTACAGCGTTCACTATTGAAGTTAACTATTGAAGTTCTGTTAATGTGTCATTACGTTTAGTTTTCCACCGAATGTTTTCTATAAATATTTTCATATAACGCATGTACGATGTATAATAATTTGAATTGTTATTTTCTATACAAGAAACCAATAAAACTATTGTTCTCGAAAATTCGGGAAGTTCAGGAAGACCATATTATACATATTTTTTTTAATCTCAATTGCCTACGACTGCTATTACTCCTTCGTAAGAGAACATAATACCTATATTATTACCTGGGTAGGTATAATCATGAATTGTTGCGATTCTCCTTCAATATTAATTGTATTGTTGACACAAACAGCGTATTGTACATTTTCAAACTAGGTAGCTAACAAATTTTCGAACACTCGCATAATTTTACTTTTAAAAAAAACTGTTTTGTAAACGCGCGTATGAAAAAAAAAAAAATGTTTGATGGAACTTGGACTTCATCTACGTCTTGAAGTCCTGTTAATGAATAATTTCTTCAATAAAGTCAATCAAGTCACTAATTCATCCCTCCGTCTATTGTGCATATTGTAAAAATATTTTATACAGATTGTAAAAATTAAATGATCAATATAAAAAAAAAATTGAAACTTGGACGATGAAAAATAGTTTTCGTAATTCCACTTGATTCTTCATAACCAAACAATGTGCAAACAAATTGATATCCTCTTTATTTGTCGGTGTGACACGCAGTTTTTTTCTTGGACATTTTTTTTCATATACTTAAATTTTCATTAACCTACCCCTCCACCACAGTCGTAATTCCATAAAAAATACATTAAATTAGAAAAACATTAAAGCGAACGAACGGTCGCAAAAATTGATCGCAGAACGCTCGGGAAAAATGCAATTTAATTACATCGGCATTTCATAGAAGACTGGTCTCAAACAGTTTTATTTTGCGCAAATGCCCTTATTAATTTTAAATGGATAAAAACAAAATCATATAATATGCAGGGTTCGGATTTAGGATCTGAGGCCACTCGTTTCGCTCCGTTCATCTTGTCATGATGACCCACGCACTATATTGTATTGTTTTTGAATTTACAGCAATGAAATGATTGTGGTATGCATTGTATACGAAAAACGGTCTTGCAATTATGTTGAATTGGGATGGCTTGTTTAGGTTTCTTCGCCGTCATAATATTTCTGTTATTTTTTTTTATTACTTTTATTTTACTTTTTATTATTAGTTGATAATTTAAAAACAAAAGCTAAAATGACTTTTTAAATTACATACAATACAAGAGTTGTATTTATCCTAGAACATTATGCGTACATTTAAATGATTTTTTTAATAACGAAATTGTTATTTATTAGAAAATATATCTCAGTTTACACCTTTTCAAATTAATAAAATTTGATTGAGTTTGATTAATAAATTTAAAACAAATATATTTATAGTTTTAAATCATTGCCTGTGCAATAATTAACCGATCACGATTCTTCAAAATCGGAGTTTGTACGTCTTAGGCATATATATTTTTAAACTATTATAACCTCCGTCGATTTCTTATTGATTTTAATTTTTCACCGTGAGTGCGTGGGATATTATTCGTTTGATCATTTAGTCGTTTTGCAATGTTGAAAATTACGATTTTAATTATACACAAAATATTATGATTTTGAACTACGCTGTGTACAATAATTGTGGAAATTGCCACAATGCCGGATCTCCGTGAGTAATACCGACGTGTAAGGTCTATATTTTTATTGTTATCGTGAACTCTGAACCACGTCAAATACAGTCGTCTTCGTCGTACCGGTGACTGCACTAAAGCGTCAGACATTCCAGCCAATTGCGTTCTTTGTTCGGGGGGATCGGCTGGCTTACGAGCCTATATAGACTTTCCGATCGAAAAACGACAAGTACGGCCAAGCTGCAGAAGAAATCATATAATATATATATATACAGCAATGAATATCGACATTTGATAGTTGAAACTCTCCAAAGATCTATAATACTTCTTCGCAACAACCCCCATGGATACCACAACTCGGGCGGTCCGTAATAGGACCACATTTTATCTACCTGCTTTGTATAAAATATTTATTTACATTTTACTAACCGGAGATTGGGCCACAAATGAAATGTATATTTTTAAAGTGTACCCAAAGATTGGACCATAGATTTGTATAGCTTACAAAGTCACTTACAAAGTCCTTTACAACGCAGTTACCTACTTTTTCTAGATTTCAAAATGGAATTACAAATATATTTCCTAACCGTTTACCTATTTCAAAAGTATTATCTTTATATTCTTTACTTAAGCCTACAGCCATGCTTAATTCCTTCTTGCGAAGTCCACGACCAGATCAATAAAGGATAATTTGATTTTAATGTTTTTATATAAGTAGGTATCTTTTTGCTTGTCTTGAAGTGGACAAAATACTAACAGAACATAATATGAATTATCTTTATAATAAATAAATATATTTATCTTTTCATAAATAGAAAATAATTGATGAAAATGCTTTGCACAGTATTCGAAAGTGCCATCAACATAAATAGATTATTTTAACGAACATAGGAAACTTCAATTTGTAATAAGCAATTTATATATGACATATTAATTTAGTGGCCCAATTACCGTATACCTTTTTGAAAAAAGGTTAATTTTGGTCCAATTCTCGGGCGCCCTACAACTACACTGCACTATAAAATAGTACTACGAAGGTACTACTTTACTCTTTTTTCAATAGTATTACCTCGATAATTGGAATTATAACTATTAATAATACTATTTATATATGCATAAATATAAATATAGGTTTGCATTAGATTATATACATTAAGCATGTATGGAAGTATTATAACGTTTTTAATTATTATTAGTTATTAATATATTAAAATGTAAAAATAATGGATGATATGCAATATGGTTAAATAACGACACTTAAAAATGATTTTAAAAATGTATATTATCGCAGTTATCATATAAAATTAATATTTAAAACTTAAAAAAGATAATATACATTTTTACACTATTATGATTAATAGCTAGTACTATGAGCTAGTATATTCATACCACACAACGTCATTATATTTAATATTTTTTTGAACTATATCAAAATAATTTACACATTATTATTTATACGCTTAAAATAAAAAAATTATATTTTAACCATCACTAATATATTTGTTTTCTTGGGAAATAATAGATATAGATACCGTGAGTTGCGATTATAACTTTACTTCAAATGTTGATTGATCTGAAAATCCAAACCCTATACATTCATGGTGCTTCATTACCTATTTAACAATTTTCATCAAAAAAAATCCTGGTAATATAATATGAATACAACGAAAAACTAAAAGTTAAACCCCTATTCGTATTATTTTAATTATTAATACACACAAAACCCATATTATATTATAAAATAGGTAGATATAAAAACTATTATGATATAAACATTTAGGTACCTATGTAATGTTTTCGTTTAGTGCAGGAATAATTTTATGTAAAAATTCAACCAATTAGTTTGATTTTCACACACAATTAAATGAAAAATTTTGTTCACCTAATTTATTTATGTGCACTCGTAATTATTATGCGTAAAGACCTTTTTGGTCCTTTAGCTGGTAGCGTGTATTAATTATTACACAGTCCAAATGCGAAGTGTGTGTGTGCATAATTGGTGAATAAGACAAAAACAATATATTAGACGATGACTTTTTTTTTTATTCCCGGAGAATACAATACAGCTGAACGTCGGAGATCGAGTCCGGACGGTACTTTTTAAGGAAGGCAATTTTTTGGTATTCTCAATAGTGCCTCTAACCGTTGGACAACTATAGTTTTAAGGACATTTTAGCAAGCGCGATTTCAAATTTAATATCAGCCGCAATACACACGATTGTCGTGATCCGAAATATTCTAGTTTTCAGTTTTCATTATTTTTTTACTTATTAATTAAGCCGTTTCATCATATACGCATTAATTGTTTTTACAGTATCATTTAAATTTATTTCAATTTCGCATTACGTACACACGAAATGTCAGGCGTACGTATACTTATTAGTTATTTCAAACGAAATCGATAAGCAATGTTACACCTATTCCTCGTTTGGTTTACAATAAGTGATAACTATTTTATTACCTAGTCGCATTGTATACGGTTGAGATACATATAAATCGAGTATTTTATTTTTCTATAAATGTTTTTTTTTTTTTTTTGGACAAAACATAGTATTTACAATCTGTATTTACAAGTTATACATTAAGTAAATGTGATGATGAATGATTGACACGGAGAGGAAGTCGCCCAGCGGCGGCACCCCGATCTATAAATGTCATTTCAGTAAAAATGACCATCGCCATTTGCTTTTGTGAACATTACAGAGGTTTTCATAGTGAGACATTGAGACAACAAAGATATTCTGCATACTGTCATCATTCAAGCGAGGTAGTCACATAATATAATTATTATTATTATTAAACTTCGGTTTAAAGTTGAATTATTTTCATTTTGAATTTGTTCTTGGTACTCAGCAAAGGTATTGCACGTGGAATGTTTAAGAATTTCTGTCTTGCCTGGCATCTCAGAAATCCTAATAGAATTTATGAGCCATAGAGACACACTTTCACGATTCCGAATGAAACGCAGAATGTTGACGTTTATACTCAGATAAAACGGTATCGAGTATGTGAACAGTGTATTATTATACCGAACGGTCAGTCAAAATTGTTTCGAACCTTTTGGTTTTTCCCTAGACCGATAAAACTTTTTTATTTATGTGAATTCTTGATTGAAACATTTTTTGAATTTTCGTATTTATATCGAATAAATGAGTGTACGTTTATCAGGCGACGGAATATCCTCGAGGATTCTAATCGAAATTCAAATCGATTTGTTCGATTTATACATACGTACAGGTCCTATGATTTTAATCCCATAGTGTTATAAAACTATGCAGACATACTATATATTGTGATGTCAGTATAAAACTGTTTTTAGTGTTCGTACAAGTATCATAATATATCATAACTATTGCCGACGAGCGTTGTCGAAGTCGAAAAACTGACTACCGACAACCAATATTTAACGGCTGCAGGTAAATATAATGCACGGTAATAAAATATGTTCATTCGTTTGTCATTGGACAATAATATTTTATATCGAAAGACATTTCGAACTGGTAATGATTGTTTTCAAAATAATTACGACCTAGGTTCGGTTTTATATGTGTGCATAATGCATGTGTAGGTATTGTAGTTATTGCTGTTGGCGTTCGATAACGACCGCAACACACTCGGCACATCATAATTAACGATAAAATATGTACGTGTCGATAGTACTGATAATAATAATAATAAAATAATACAACGGGTAGAACCGCAGCTGATAATAAAAATCTAAAATATTATGTTTGTTAGACGAAACCGTGCTGTATAAACACATCCCTTTTAGTCTTTATGTATATTCAGTTAATCCGTCCGATTGGTATTATATTCGATTATAGGCTATACATTGTTATACATTGTATTGTAAAATAATTATGCGCATAGAATTAAATTATTATTCTTAGCCCTCGAAACGCGTTGTTCGGTGAGATTATTTTATAAAACCGTTTTTATATTTAAATTCGTTCTTTAATTACATAACATCATATAGATAGATAGAGGTACCTATTGCCCGATGACGTACAATGTCGATCCAGATACGTTAAGTCGTTCATTTTCATTACAATATCATAACTATATCTACCAATTAACATTTTAATGTAAGCAATTATAATTTAAATGCGTTTAATTTATGTTAATTATCTAAATATATTATCTAAATCATATTATTATAGAGTTCTTATACCATTTTTTTTTTTATTCTATTTTAAATGTATTATAAATAGAAAAACTTTTTTGGATTTTACTGTTAAAACTTTTTTGATGGTTTTTATATTATATTGAGTTACTTATTAATTGTTATTCATTTATTCTGAGCTGAGGAATGAAATAAAAATTTTCGAAAAATAAAAACAGTGAAATGTGAATGTTAAGTGGTTATTCATTCCTGAAATAAATTTAAAATAATCATGGACACTTTTGTGAACTCGGACTATCTGAAATTTTATCCTTTTAATTTTGAATAACATCAGTTTCAAAAATAATATATACACACATCGAAGAAACGCATAAAAAATATGCTGCTCGCCATATTTTATATAAAATGTACATTTCTTGTATATTGTACGATATTTTATAATATAATTGGTACAGTAATATATTTCAGAAATACTTATCTCGCATGAACTTTTGTTTTTTGATGTGATGCTTTCAAAATGAGACTATATAAAACCATTTAGAAAAAATATAACGTTTGCGAACAGAAATACATTTTTTGCGTATAGGCTGAAAAGTTTTTTTTATGGAAAAACTTGTGCTGGAGTTTTGAAACAAAAAAAAAAATATTAAAACGTCTAAATACAGGTACTATGATATATCATTTGATGTTACATATTATTATGTAGGTAAATATGTATTTGTATTCATCGGAGTATTCATAGTTTAAGCCTATCTAATTGTTTTTACTTGCAATGCAACTACGCATGTTCTAGGTTTACACCGATGATTCAAGTCCATCTTACCAGCTACTTTTGTGATTTTTTAATGAAAACTTGTATTTTTTTTTAATAAAAATGGTATTGCATAACATTTTTCTACTTTTGTTATTTTTTATTAAAATGGGTTTTTAAGGTTTTACGTTTTATTTTTCATGACCAACGGTTGAACAAATACATTTTAATTAATATAAACATTTAACGTACAAAAAAGTTTTGAGGAAAATCTAATTTGTACTATTTTTAATCAAGTGGCACTTTAGTTTTTAAAGTTTTTTTGATGACTTTCATTTAATGTTTAACGAATAAATTTTAATTAGTATAAACACAAAGGTTAAATGAGCAGAGTAATGGGAACTAGATCACAATTTTGCTGGAATAGCCATGCCATTTAATGCCGTTTATCTAAACTTTAAATAATTAATGGTTCACTATTTTTAATATTTGATATTTATACATTTTTTTATTTATTAAAATATTTTGATTCCAATAATGCAATTAAACATATACATTTTCATTAAAAAATAACGTTAGATATTAAAGCACTATGATGCAAATAGTAAACATTTAGAACTTTTATTTAATAAATACTTCAAAGTTTACACGCAGGTATCTTACCTAGGTAGGTAAGTATTTTATTTTTCTAAAATACAAAAATTTAATTTGAAAAATTTGTGGAGAGCACCTATATAATATAGTCTATAGACTATTGAATACTATATTACATTATATGGTTATAATAAAATAGGTATTTATAACTTAACAATAAATCAATTGTAATAATTAAATGATTCTAATATCCTACTCATGCCGTTCGAAAACAGTAGTTATACAATGCATATGTAATACTATAATATATTTATAAAGAATATAAATACAGAGAACACGGTTTTTTTTTTTTAGATTCTGAGTGGAACGATGAATGTATTAATTTTACAATGATGTGTGTTTTTATATTTTTTTATTTTTTTTTACTTTTTTTTGTGTCTGTGTACACGATAAGTAGTCGAAATAATGCTTCGATTTTCAACTTCAGTATCTTTTTCGATTGGAAAGTGAATATCGTTGGTGCATTGAGGAGGTCAAAATTTAAAATTCCCAGTAATTTTCAAAAGCGAAAAGAAAAATTAAGGAAAAACGGGAATTTCGTTTTTTCGGTCTTATCGTGTATTTTAATCGGATGACATATCTTAAAAGTAGGTTTCGTTACGTTGAAATTATCATACCCTACAGCTCATAATATTATGGTGCACATATTATATTTTACGATATTATAATATTAAGTACGACAAAATATTATTTTCCAGGGAGTCATTTTGTTTTCTGATCCGTGCAGCGTAATGTATTAAATGTATATAATAATATGAAGGCGATGGTCTTACGCGAATAGTTGGGAATTATTTCAGAGTAGCGTGCTCTGTGTATCACATTATATTATTATGTATATGTATATCGTGTGTACGATGTACAGTGTAAAGTAAAACCATGCGATCTCTCCTACGCATAATATATATATATTACATTTATTTCATATAAAGTCGGAGCAGATTAATCTGGTTATGATAGGTCGGCAGTCTCCCGTTCGTGCCTTTTCCAGCCGCTTATCAAAAGTAGGTATTTAAGCAATAATCGAGTTCAACGAAAACTGAAGCGTTTGTACACTGAATTGTGTACTTAAGAGAAACCGTGTTTATACAAAATTGAACTTTTGTAGTTTTGTATGATTATATTCCGCTTCCACCATCACGTCTTCCCCCCCCCCCCCCCCCCCCCCGTCACCCATCATCCGTCTAATGACGAGCCAGTCACTACTGCTTAAGATGTGTACGTATTATAATATAATACGAGTATATAATATACCTATATATAAACAGCTTAAGTAGTAACTTCTTATATTATATACGTTTTCGTTGCAACGTAAGTTCTTATTTCGCATCGCAGTAAACCATATGGTATATACATATAAAATACAGCTGGTATCAAAATATCTGGTACCTAAAATATCATACCGGATTAGCGGGTCAATTACGTGTATTTATTTTACTGCAAACTCTCCGGAGAAAATATAGGCATAACAATAAAAACTGACTACCTACTCATTATTTTTGTTCTATCGCAGTAAAGAGGTGTTTTAAGCCCCCATTTTATAGCCACTTGGATTCATAAAAATAATAATACTAATAAAACGATAGGCAATAATATTTTATTTTTATCAGGAATATAATAACCTGAGGTATTTATTCGTTGTCGAGTTCGGATGGAATTAGAATATTTGTCTTGATAAATAAACACAAATAACTTGAGACAACTAGCACATAACATAGCTTATTAATGTATCAATATAAATTATAACGCATAAGAGGTATTCACTTTTCTGAGCACTTAATTATACTTCCCAAAAAGTTATGCTATTATAATACAATATAACATAATTGTTCCTTACCAGAAACTAAACTCATTAATCATATTTTGTAGGCTAAACAATAAAAAGTTTCTATAATTATGTTTTGTATCGAGTAAATATAATATCAAAGTATTAAACACACACAGGTGTACAGTATATGCAAGAAGGTACAATTTGTGTTTTATTTGCTTAAAAAATATTCTGATAATAATTATACTCGAAATTCTATAAAATATTAATTATTTTTTAGAACACAAAATCCATTTGACTAAATTGTGTCTTAGAAAGACATTATTAAAATAAATCACCTTTCACGCGTTTATTATGATAGAAAAATGTATTTATTTTATTATTGTGTAAATACAATAATTGGCATGTCTGTGGTTATGCGATTAGAAATTCACATTAGGTCCATCATTTAAAAGTGAAAAAATGTGTTCTTTCGTTCAGTGACATAACAGGTAGGTATATAATGTGAAAGAATAATTGTATAAAATATGCGTTTTGTTTATTGCCTGTAACTTTTATATTATGACAATGCAATTATCACAACAGCCGGGTGGCAGTATAATAAATAGTTATTATTATACATCATCGCTTGGTATGTATTTATACGTATTAAAAACTATAGAGACAATTCCGGCTTTCTGGTGTTTTGGATGGGTAAAGTAAAAAAAAAGATTGCGACTCACTTGACCCCACGGATATCTGTGCCTGACTCTTACACTCATGTGCCTAAAATATTTATCCAATTCAACACCTCAGAAACACCATAGAATTATTCTATTTTTTTAAAACTGACTTTTTTATAAAACTCCAAACGTATGATCAGTTTTATGATCATGCACGATTTTGTTATTTAGTATGTTGTATGGATCATCAAAACAATCATTTCTGTAGTCTTAATAATTTGAGAGCCACCAAAGTGTCGTGAAGAGACGAAGAGCCGTTGGATGAAAAAGTCGGAATACATACCTCTGTTATATACAGTCGGCACTTTTATTTCGTGTAATAAAACTGCCCAAGATGACTTTCACCATATTCCAATATATTATATCGTACATTGAACGTGACTGAGCTTCAATTTTAGCTAGGCAGTGTTTTAGAGATGTGATTTTTAAAAGCCATGGTTGTTTTCGAGTAAGCAGACTGGGCAGAACGCTAATGAAAATATGTAAGCAGCCGTGGTTTTCACTAAATGCTGATATCAGTTTTGGATTAACCAAGCTTGGCTTAGACTTTTTTTGAATGCATCGATTTATGAGTTTCGAAATAATAAATAATATGTATATTACTAAACTCCCAGAATAATGTTTAGGGAAAATGTCGTATACAATTGTGTGGAAAAGAAACAATAATGTCATACTATATTTACATAGATAACTGATTAAATAAACATTGTAAAAATTAATAAACAGTAATATTAGTGGTACAAGAATTATGCGAATAAAAATCGTCGTCTGTTTTGAATTCTTGAAGCACAAGACACTGTTTATGTTTATCTATTTTAAGGTTGACTTCGTGAATATTAAATGAAACCAAATCAAAAACAAATTTCATCAAATTTCTAGTGCGCGTGCTGTCAAAACGACGGTTTATTACGTTAAAAACGAAATGAAATGTTCAATTATTATTCAATTGTATGGGAATAATATTATTTGCCATAAAATCTGCACTTATCGATTTGAATGCCGAATAAACGAGACGCAATAGAATAATAAAATGTTATCGTACAGACTATGACGACCTACGTTATAAATAATTTTGATTTTTTTTTTTTTTTTTTAATTATACACACACGATTCCGGGCGTATATGCAGAATATGATAATAATAATATTAAAAAAAAAAAAAAAATGGTTGCTCGGATTGTGTAGAGGTCGGGGTGGAAGCGTACACGCTCGGTTTGAACGGTTGCAGGGATTGACCGGGTGGGTGGCGAGAGGGGGTTGGTTCCGAGTGCTGTAATCTCGCTGTTAGGCTGTTTATAACTTACTGGAAGCACAGATGCAGTGGTGGTGACGTTTAACACGTTGTCCCCTGCTCCAGGAGGCACTGCGAATAATTTAACGGCTCCCGCTCACAGATTAAAATATTATTATTATTATTGTGACAATCCAGTTCGTCGCGAAGGCAACGACCGATGGCTTCCGCTCCGATCGGGCCTGGGTTTCCGCAGTCGCACTATACCGTAGTGTAGTATAAATGTTTAGTGAAAAGGTAAATATATTATTATAAAATGTCTGCTCGTGGACGGGAAAAAAAATAAATATTATTTCTCTAGCTTTTTGGAAGGGGGAGTGGTGCTTCAACGATCTACAACTTTCCGTTGACGCGCACTTGCAGCATAATATAATGGTATGCATGGCTATGGTGACAGTGTACGTCATAAAAAAATAATTTGCTACCCCGAGAAATTCCCACGAGGTTTCTATAATATTATGCTGTATTATTATTTTGTCCACCATCGTCTTGGGAACGCCAAACGGCCGCGTTCTACCGTCGCTGTTAGATGACACGCGCGAGTATAAAATATTTATATTACACACCGGTCTACGTATATACGGAGCACTTGCAGTGAAAAGAAACTCTGTCAAAGGCCGACCAAATCACACGAAAATGTGTTCCATCTAAAAATGAATAATGATCCAAATCCGTATTCCGATCGATGTCATACGACGGCGGCACTCGTTTATTATTATAATTATTGTCTAATACAGTTGAATTATTTTAGACGACGACCTGTGGACTGTGGTCATATAATAATTTCATATTTTTATTATTAGTTGTTAACGCCGGATGAATAATATAAAATTTATATTATAAATGTATCTAGAATCTATAGTCGCGCAAGTGGTTTAATTTTTCAAGGAACCGTTATTTTTCAACTTGATTTTTTAATTCTGTTTCAATGACAACAACATAAGACGTCCTCTAAAAACATCGACATAATCGTATGAATGGCTATATTATATCGTTGTTATTATCTATTTAATCATTAACTAGATATTTGATTTCTTTTACCTCTTGCGTATCCACGTTTATCACAAGGGAATTTTACCAATGTATGTATAAATCGTTATGAGTAATTTTTACATTGCTACATTTTATTTTAATTGAAATTTCTAGTATTGTATCGCATAAATAATATACTATTGGCTATCTGGTTTCATTAAAGGTAAAATCTCGATAAACAACGATTACATTTATAAATCTAACTTTTTTCTAGTTTTTACACAATTAAAAACAAATGAAATGGGCGCATGATATTGCATATTTACACGAATAGAACTCGAACGAAACAATAATAACTGTCATCAAAAAATGTATTGAATAATATTATCATTATAATAGTTTCGTTCTCCAAGGTTTACATTTTTCGAATATAAATAATGACGTCAATGCAATTAACCCACGTTAATTTTGATCACGGTAATATTTTCTTTAATATATTCCTATAACCCCATACATTAAACGATATCAAACTCATAATAAACTAATATCCTTTGATGCACAAACCTGGTATTTTTACGTATAACGATATATAAATATTTGTTTATAATGTTGTACACACAAAGGTTTAATTAGGATTATAAACTTATAGCTTATTATTCGTAAATATTTAAACTCAAAACAATTACCCGTGTATTATGATAGGTACTCATTGGAATTTATTGAGTATCTGTGTTCCAAAACATAATATGAAATCTTTTCAAGTATACTTTTTGAAATATTTGTTTTGTAATAAAATACTTAAAAAAAAAAATGAAAAGATTCTAGCTTGGTTACCCAAAACGGTTCGAGGTTATGTTAAAAACGGGTGCTTGCTTTCATTTATTCACCTTTTGTTTGCCAGTTTTCACAAAAACTACTCGGATTTTCGTGAACAACTACCTCTTTACAACTACAATCTGTGTTCACCACTTCACCTGTATGTCCAATCTATATAGAAGCACTGAATGAAACTTTTAGAATCTTTTTATGTACTAAAAAATGTAATCCGTTGGAAAAAAACACATCATTGTAAAACCGATATAGTTCTCTTTAGAGTTATCTAGCACCGCTCAAAATGTAAAAGTATGGACCGCATAAAAATAACAACACATCTCTAGGACCTATAAATATGCATATAATGATATTATATCATAATATTATTTTAAATTTATAAACAACAATATCTGATAATTTTAATCTGATATAACTCATAAGAAAAATTATATGATCACAACTTAAGCTTTTAATGTTAATAGTAAAAAAAAAAACGCGATTTTAATTTATTGGGAAAAAAAAATAAATTTTTTATGTAAAATAATATAAAACAACATTGTGTTGAAATGTCAAGTCTTCCAAATAACTACGAGATGTAAGAATTAAAACAATCTAAAAATATTAAATTCGCAAAACCAATTACTTTCATTATAATTAAAATGTCAAGCTTTATAAAGAAAAAAAAAGGTCGATCAAGATTTTTGAGATAATAGTTTTTAGATATAAATATGTAATAAGATTTAAGTTCGATTTATTTTGCGAATTGTGACACTAAGTACTAACTGATGATCATTACCAAAAACAACATTGAACAAAAGAGTACAGGTAAAAAAAATATATTAGGTAAATATCTATGTATAGCTTTATTTAAATGTGTTTTATACATATTTTTGTTTCTTAAAAAAATGTCTAAATCTCAAAGTAGTAAGTATTTTTAATATAATGTCAATTGGTGTAATAAGATAAATATCCCAGTTTTATTTCATTATTATTTAGATTATTTATTTTAGATGAAGAGAATACACTTTGTGTTTTGATATCTACCAATCGTCAATTAAACAGGTACATACAATTACGTTGTTTAATTGTAGAATTGAACCGTGTTATGGAGGCGTATATTTTATATAATATTTATATGTATATAAAATGGAAAACACTTTTTCACGTTGTCGTATTTTATATTCTCTCAAACAGAAGAGGATTGACCTCAAATAGACGACAGGAGATTACGCTACTCCGCTTCTTCTTAAGGTGGTAGCGAAAAGTGCCGAAAAAAACTATTTATATATATACACTATGAAAAGTTTGAATGTATGTGGATTTGTCATTCTGCCATACGTTCAGATGAACAATTGTAACGTGGAAAAATCTGTTGTAATTTTTTACCAAGTTTTTTTCTTTCACCGCTATTTTCATGCCATTGAAATTCTAATTTTTATACGGTCACGTGGTATCCTGTATTATTTTTTGTTGCCGGCATAATTCAAAACTTTTGTTTTATATAAAGTGGAAATTTGAGTTCATAAGTCACACAACTTAAAGATGACCCCCCGCCGAGTGTCAGTTGAATGTACTAAACGTATTCACAGTTAAAGTTTTCATCGAGTTTGTGAATTTAAATATATCCGGTCTTTAAAACGCTGTAAGTTACGACCACGGTATCCTTGTGTACATTCTATAAACTTAATATTAGTATGCAAATGACAATACCTATGTAATGACACTATGCCTAGTGTATATTTTATGTATTGTTGTGGTATAATATTATTGCATTCTATAATAACAATGGATATAAATACATTTGATGAACAATCAGTAAGTAATAATAAAGTAGTAATATGTAACAAATGCTCTCTAAAATGTTGCGCCGCGCATGGAACTCGACAATATTATATCGTCGACTGTAATATAATACACTAACTATGTACAAGGTATGCGATGTAAAAAAGGAAAAAAACTTAAAGGTGAGGTTTTGATTTTGCAATTTGTAATTATACATGACACGAACGATATTTTTTAGTGTCGTTCAGTTACGGATTGTTGAGACATTTTGAGCACTAAATACACGTGTACATATAGCAATAGTTTAAAATATTAAATTTTTTCTGAGAATCAAAATCAAAAACGTGTACACAAAGTTATAATATAGAACACATCGGAGCTTTATTTCGACGGGTGCAGACCATTTAAGCAAAAAACTAATCACGGTGGTCAATATTATGCATGATGCACACCTAATTAGCGATTAATATAATTTGCTAATAGGTACTTGCAAATTTTTTTTTTTTTTATTGAGCTTGAGCCCGGACACTAAGGCCATTAGCTATTTTTGTTTTGTTTGTAAGTTTTTTCTTTGGTAGGAGGAGGAACACGTGTGTGTTTGTTTTGGCAGAATAAATTGATTTGGGCACAGGTAGATATCTGCCATGCCTGAATGGCGACACTTGTTCCCCGGACACTGTGACTTGCCCGAAGAAAAATGCCGCCCATGGCCGAGGTATCGAACCGGCGTCGGTGTGCGGTGGTGTGGGCACTCCGTTCCCCAAAACTTGCGACATTATACTTCGATTTAATCAGAGAATGTATAATGCACAACACCACTTTTATGCAATGTTGTGGTATAATAGTATTGCATTCTAATAACAATGGATAAATACATTTAATAAACAATCAGTGAGTAGGTAATAATAAAGTAGCAATAATATATTGTAATAAATGCACTCTAAAATTTTGCGTCTCACGGAACTCAATAATATCATACCGTCGAAGATATTATGTACTAACCGTACAAGGTATGCAGTGTAAAAAGAAAAAAAAACCTTAAAGGTGAGATTTTAATTTTGCAATTTGTAATTATAATATATGACACGAATAATCATTCACTGTCGTTAAAGATTTTTGAGACATATCGAGCACTAAATACGTACATGACAATATGGTTTAAAATATTAAATTTTTTTTCTGAAAATAAAAACGGAAAACATGTAGGCGCACAGAGTTAATATAGAACACATAAACACGCGGAGCTTTATTTGGACGGTCGCCGACTATTTAAACAAAACTAATAAAGGTGGTCTATATGCATATCTAATTAGTGATTAATATTAATATAATTTGTTAATAGGCACGCGCAATACTATGGTACGATTTAATCAGAGGATTTATAATGCACAACACCACTTTTGGTTAGGTATGTAAACATCACATAATAACGTTTGCGTGTGTTTATCGTCTAATTATGTTCTTTTAATTACATGTTGTGACCGCGTATGTAGGCGTGTTTGTATAGACGCAAACCAAATATCGCAAAATATAACCTAAACACACGAGATAAAAATGTAATTAATGTGGTACAGCGTGGATATTATGGTATAATATCGTAGCGTGTTCGTAGGAGTGAGGAACGGGCTTGTCGGGGTATAAAAAGTATAACAATCCGATCGAACAATGATGTACGATCTACACGATCTGCACGACCCACATATTGTAATGTTTTCATTATTAGAAACGAGGTCAAACAAAAACGGATACCTATTTACGATGTACGCATTGCACACGGCTCAGCATATTTTGTACGGTGGAAAGGTCGTGCGATTATTTTATGCCGCGCGAATCCCAATAGAATTAATATTTTGTCGTCGCCGTCGTGATCAGGGCCCGTAATAACGAAAATAAGACGAGTTAAGTTATCACTGCAAAGGCGGTAGCCCCTTGGGGTATTTCCAACTGGGGCTCCGGTTTCAAAGCCAACAAAACCGCATTAGTCTTGTCTTTTGGACAAACAACAACCGTTTCCAGTTACCAAACGGATCAGCGTCATTCAATCGTCCCCTTCTGCCTGGAAGTGCGTATCCGTGTAAAATATCAAAGGTCTCGTGTTCTCCGTCTGGCGCTTGTATAACGATCTACCCCCACCCTCCCACCCCCACCCCGAGCAAACCAAACCAAATATATTATTATTATTAATTGGACCAAGTACCCGTTTAACGAGCCATGATGGGACGGGACGTTAACGCCTCTAGCAGCTCGGTCCTTCATTAACGTCCGTCGCAAAAATATGAATCATTAATATGCGCTGCGAAACACCTTCTATTTATTAAAATTAAAATAAAGCGACTACGGTGCCAGTCATTACGATTCATTTTTCTTCTGAGCTTCTCTTTTGAGTTTTGGTTTTTTTTTTTTTTTTTGCCTTTTACCCACTCGAATCGTTTACCGTTTCAGTAGTAGTAAGCGATTCGAAAAGCGCCGTGAAACGAAATCCTTCGCGTACAGTTCCACAGCGATGATGAGTGTCGTAATAATATCATCTTTGTTTTCACGTCATATATACACGCATCGCCGTCCATCAAAAACGTCTTATTTTATTTATAACACTTAAATTTATTGTGGTCTAGATACGGTGTTTTTTTTTTTTTTTTATGGACGAGTCGAAAACGTTTATTTTTTTTATATTAATAAAAATGTGCGCTTACGCGCGGTCAACGTGATTTTGATTCACAAATATTTTAGAATAAAATATATAAATAATTCTGAACAATATATATGACTCATCCGATCCACGGACGCGAGCGTGCAATCGATTGGAAATAATATCCGTAATACTTCTTTTTTTTTTTTTTATAGCGCCTGCCTACCCACAACGAGATGACGTGAATTTGCGGCGAACGAACTCTATCACCACATGTCACCTATGGTTTCTCATCGATCGTCGCGATTCGGGCGGGGGTCGTTATCGTTTCCGACGATTCGCAGGCGTTTATATTTTAATTCGCGTACTTAGGCACACGTCGTCGTCCCTTGCCGTTACAATTGAACCGAAACGCAACGGGTAAACGAGACGTGTGCGGAAATAAAGTTGAAAACTGCTGTACAGCGCCGCTGCTCGGTTTGGTCGGGTGTAGAAAAAACAGCGTTTGCCGGCGGCGTGTGATGAGAAACCGTAATTTTGTTTGTGCGTAGTAGAACTTCACGGCAGTAGTGGTGGGTGGTCTCAGACCGCGGAAAACTTAATTCGGTTTAATTCACAAACGGCAATCTACTTAGATTACAATCTCTCTCGATTACTTGTCAACAGCTGCTGGCCCACTGCGAACACTCTCGAAGTGCAACGTCGGCTGCTAAGGCGTACATATTATTGTGTGCAGTCGCAAGTTAAGAACGTTGTGCTACCGACTCGAAATAAACTATATTATATTGTTTCTCGTATAAATGGTTCTGCTTTCGTAATAATAATAACGATAATAATAAACTATGTGAACACGCGATCGTATACGAATCTTCCACGTGTGATGTGTTTGACCGGTGAAACGAACTTTCGTTTGTAAAATTGTATGACAAAAACTGTAAAGCGCAATAATGAGTTATTAAAATAAAAATATTTTTATTGATATTACAATATATTATTTCGAATAATTTATTTTTATTTTTGTTGTAATTTAAAAGTATTCGAGCACTTCTAAAAAGTAATAGAATATTACTTAAAAACATCGGACAAAAGAGTATCAGATAATTGCCATATATATAGTCAATCTATGTAACACATAAAAAATATTTACTTTGGATACGGACATTAGTATTTAAAAACATTTTAAAAGTTTTTTGACACCACATACTATTTTGGTTGTGTATTTAAAAAATATCGAGACGTTTAAAAAGTTTTATTATACATTTTGTCTTATTAAATATTTATGATTACTTAAAAAAAATTAAAACATTAAAATATGGACATCCTTTAAACTAAGAAAATAAAAACCACTACGTTATAAGCTGTATAATAATCTTATAATATTGTCGTGCTTATTTTCATTTGTTTTATTATTATTATTATCACTTCTTGACTGAGGAGCTGAGGGAGAAAAATATCTTAATTTGCATTTTCATTACGAGGTTGGTAAGTCGGTGACCTCATTTCAAACATTCATCTAATCAACATAACAATTTTCGATAATTTTTAAACAGGTGACATGGAAAATACATTATTGTTTTCGAAAATAAATACATTAAAACTGTTCCGATTTAGAATATTATTCACCGTCTTTTTCGTATTACATTAATATTATATAATTAAACACATAATTTTTGCAACGTGCCCTATTTGGGGTTAATGCCTTGATTGTTTTTTTTTCTGGCACATACCCATGCATTATCACATAATCATAAATCATACCACACCCAAATCTCGACAAACGTAAAATTGTGATATTACAACATTGCATTGTACTCAGAGGTATTCGCGTACTTAAATAAATTGCATTCATGCGATAACTGTGACGATGACTGATATAATATTTTATTGTTACAGCGGCTGTATGATATAATATTATGTTAAATATAAACATATTATTATGCAAACGAGTGAGGGTTATAACATGTGTTTGTGTATGCCATTGGAAACAGTGGACGATTCCTGGGCGAGGGTGATGAGCCATATAATGTCCGACCGGTGCTTACTAGTTTCCACCCAAAATATACAGATCGCCTCACATCCTTATTGTAAATAAAAAGGTTAATATAATATACTAGTTGCCTACCATATAGAGTTAAGTAATGGTTCATAAATTTCGTTAAAAAATACCACGTAAATAGATGAATATTTATGCATATAGGAACATAATATTACATTGTGTTAAAATTATAAAAATTAAGTTTACAGTAATGCACCTATATTTAATATAGGTAATATAACGTAATAATGATAAAATATATTAGCCTTATAGCTATAATGAAAACCTGTGGTGTTATTGTAAGTCTAAAATGAACTTCATACGTAAATTATTGATAACAGTCTAACTGTTAAACGATTATTTTTAGATATTTGGAATTATGTAGTGCTTACAATTAAAAAATATCAGTCTTAGGTATATAATACTATGTGCATTTATACGAATTTACAACTGTTAAAAATAAATAGTATAATTTATTATTAGTCAATAAAAAAACATTTATACTGTACATAAATATCACAGCATAATTATTATTATTGTATATAAAATGTTTGATTCACTTAAGAACCACTTAAATATTTATTATCCTGCTTTAGGAGGACACTAGTACTTACTAGATACTTTTCATTTACGATAACACGTTGGATATAGTATATAGTCGGGATTCGTATGCAATTTATCAACCTTTTTGTCTCTGGGAGAAAACTATAGTACCTATGCTCCTATCTTCGGTAATCTTCGTAAGGAACAGCGGTTGACACTAGTATACCACTATTCTGGTAGTTGGCTTCACCGGTAGGATGATGAGCCATTACATATTATGCCTGTAGTAGCTCACCCTGGCACTATTCGGAGTCCAATCCACCGTCGTGTACCTATTTAATTCGATCCCAGTAACTGTGGTTAATGTTATAATGTAGGTAAGTTCCTTACTTATTCATCTCGGTGTTGCATCCAAGGTCTGAAAATTATTGTAATACTAACAATGGTATCGTGCTATGGTCACACCACGGTATTTAATGAAAATGAGAACGGTAAGATAACATAGGCATCGATTTTAATATATTACAGAAAAAAATATGGTATAATGATAATAATAATATATATATATACCTATTATTATATCTCAGATCCGATGAAAGAATATGTTATATCATTCATCTTAATTTACGGACAAATTGTATCGAATTTATGAAAGTAGATAATTCTATAATATTATAAGTTTATAACCGTGGTTTGTAGATTGATCGAATATTTCCTATATACCTATGCGGAAATGTTCCAGTGAAAATGTCTGTATATTTAATTTATAATACACTATATCAAGTGTACTTCACTCAACACTCCGAAGTGAATTAAAAACCGATTAAAATGACTCTGTTAATCGAAAACACACGTAGCGTAAACTGTAGATGTTCGTTTACTCGAAACTAAATTGATATAATAATGATTAACGATCCGTTAATTCTCGAAACGAAAAACATTAATTTTTACTTAGTACGTTCGGCGAGATCTATAACCACGTGTATTATAAAATATGTGTCCGTACCTAACAGTGATAACACCACCTGTTTTCGTGATTAGGTATCTAAGATCGCGATGATCGTGACGTTGTAAAATGGTAAACCGTCTCTCGAGTTTGAATGTTTATTGTATTTATAAATATACTTGATAGGAATAAATTATGCGCAGCCGTCATGCACGTACCGATCAAACTGAATCAGATCGAAGAAACAATGAATTTATTTTTTTTTTTTTTACTTTAAGTGTGTTTATTTTAGTGTTTACGGTTCACGGGTAAATCGGCACGAGGAAATAACATTGAAGCGATACATTAATGGAACGGTTTTTCAAATAAGCAATAAAAATTACAACTCCGAAAGAGCCGTTTTTATTGACGTTTTATTCTGACGTCGATTTACACGGCGATGATATTCTTTTCTTGTCGCACCTTTTCTATATAATAGTCACATATCATGTCTACGTACCCATAACAATTAATATCGCCGTATTAAACTCGTACCAATTATTATAATGCGTTCCTATATAGGATGATCGGCTTCGATACCCATTACCGTTGGCGTATACCATTACCAAGGTTACCGGAATAACATGCCAACATGATTTAATATACGTTCTGAGCAGCGGAGGTAGCAGTAAGCCCAGTCGAAAATAATCCGAACATCGGAACCACCGAAATGCACACGTTTTGTAACGAATGTTTGACAACTCCGCAAAAAGTTATATCAAACTGTCAATGCGCGAATTTCGACTACAGAAGTTCAGTCATTATTGACGGACAAACAAAAAAGTATAAATATTGGTCGTCGTGTTATTCATAATATTATATTTTATATTCGCGGTTATATCGAATAAGCCGCAAATGTCAATTATATTGTTGACAAAATGTTTTATCCGCCGTTGGAAAGCTCCATATTGATTTAGTGTCAATTTGACATCCGAGTCTGCCGTTTAAACATAATTTGCGACGGTCCTTTTTTTAAATAATACTTAAAATATTTAGACGATATAATAAAAACGACCTCGTAAATATAACAATATAGTACACAATAAAAAATTATAAAATTACCATCTCATTTATTAAATCTATCGTAACGACAAGAGTTTAAATAAAATAACATTTCGGTCGCGTCGACTAGCGACCGTCTCGTTTATGTATAATATTAAGTCGAACTGTGTACGAAAATATTATATTATTATAAATAGAATAACATACTACACCGTAGTGGCGCCTACTCAATACCATACATTGTTGGTTATTACAATAAGACGCATAATACGACATGCTCAATAATATTGTTATAGGCACGACGTTACAGCTAACGAATATTGTAAATTGTAATCCCTACCGATATGTTTTTCCGTCAGCCGGGCACTGCTATACTGTATCGATAATGATGATGATAATAATAACGGAATTAGTAATGATTGCGATGAGAAAATGTCACTGACGGTACGAAAAACGACTGGATCGAACTCGGATCGTGTCGGTTTCAAATAGTTTCGATGGAGTCAGATATGGAGAATAGGACGTTTGTATGCATATATATGCATCGCGTATATTATATAGTCGTAGTATGATAATAATGATATCCTTTATTAAGCGTGACGTCATCGCCGAAGAAACCGCGGTGACCACGCCTGTAGCCGAGGTTTGATTTATATCTTTGGCATATTATATCGTGCCAATTCACACAGCTCTTTGCGGGTCGAACGCAATCCGAAAATGTATCATTTTTCACGGTATACTCGGCGAGCGGGTCATATTTCCCGTTTGGTCACTCTTACGACAACCGTAGCTGAAACCATCTGTTTTCAACCCGTCCGTCTCGACACGGTCAGCTGGTTCACAACGATGTTTAATCAAACTGTTTCCACTTCATTGTCCACGAATGTGCACGAACGCGGTGGTACAGGTATAAATAGTACTATATGTGTTCGGAATTTTATAGCATTATAAAGTGCCACAAAATGTCGGTGAAACGAATTCTGACAGGAGCCCGTACCGCCTCCGGTTCACCCGCCACCCGTTTTCGGAGATTTATGCACCGCTTGGATCTCAAAGATAGAATGTAAATCAGTCGCCTATACTATGCACGGTTCCTCCTAGTTAAAGCTACCATTTCATGCACGTCTAACAATAACGTATAGTTTATTATATCCAGGTAATGAAAATGTAATGTACCTATAGGTATAGGTCTAAAATAAATCCAAAAACATTATTTCGGTACAAAAAAAATATTCGCGATCTAAGTATTATTGTGCACTATAGTTGCTTCACGTTATTCAAATTTAGGGTAATACATAATATATAGAGCGTGGTCTTATGTGCACTAAAAACCAATCAAATATGCGCTAAAAAATAATTAAATGTGGATAAACATATCCACCAAAATATTAAAATATGCATAAAAAAATTTGCGAAAAATGTGTTTATTGAACATTTAATTAAAACAATATATATTTAAAAATTATGGAACCCTGTTATAAATATTTTTCTTAATTTTTTCTTTACTTTCGCCATTTCGTAGGTATTTTTAGTTTACAAGAAAATAATAAACCAATTAATATAAAAAATATTTGGGAAAAACATTTATACCTACACAATTATACCTTTTTATTTATTTTGATATTAATCGAAACTATACAAATATAATATTATTTTCTTATATTACGAAAATATATATTTCAAAAATGTCCAAAAAAATCAAAATAAAACATCGAAATATGCACTAAAAGATGATATTATATGCAATTAAAATTGTAAAATAAGCCCTTAAAGTAGACAATTGTCGAAGTATGCAAAAATATGCACTAGAAAAGATTCATTTTTTAAATTGTTATGCCATGAAACAAATATGTTGCTCACTTAGTACATCAAACGATCAACCAGAATAAATATGCAAATGCATTCAAATCCGCGCTCTAATAATATAATATGAACTATAGATCATGTAAAGTATATTTGCAGTGTATTTATTATATTACTTTTGGTCGACAACCATGGAATTATAGTAGAGTAGTCCAGTCAGTGGAGTGAAACAGTAAAAGATGTTTTTGTTTAACTTTACTTGAATTCCTGCTTAATCATGACCGATAATAAAACGACTTACAAATAATTAAATATAGTTTATAATTTCGTAAAAACCATAATTATCCTGCATACATTATTGGTTTATTGCAATTTTTCAATATAGTCTTTACTAACTGGTTCCCATCGTTAGTGTTATTTCTGTATTCAATAAACGTTAAAAAACTTCGATTATATTTTATTATTTGTACGAGCAACATAAAAATATTTAAAATGTCCTATTATATAATATTAAGTACTTGCTACCAAACCATTACCTCCATTTCGACTCCGATGATTTATTATTGCTTTCAATTTCAAATGTCATTTAATACGCGATAACACACTACTTTAATGTGCTGAGATAAGTGAAGCGAAACGAGTGCCAAAAACTCGGTCACTGTACTTTGTCCAAATTTTTTTAAAATAATATGATGTGTAGCAGGGCGTATCGAATAGGCAATATAGCTACATTAATGTGTTGAAGAACAAAGATAATAATATGCTCAGTGCATTTTGTTTTTATTCTATCGTTATTATGACTACTGCGTCTGTCAGTGGTCCACCCAAGGAAAATGGGAACGATAATGACGTTTCATTTAGGCACTGAAGCTCAATATTCTATGACAAAATATAAATTACAAATATATATAAAAATTCCACAGGTATTCGTTTCAGTTTAAGTGAACCGAATAATTAATTAGTTTAAGTAAATGTTAAGGCTATATACATTTTTATTGATTTAATTAGCATATCATCTTATTATTTTTATTTAAAGTGCATAGTACTTGCACATAATATAATTTTTATATCACATATAATATAATTCGATGTAAAGGGTTTTTTTTTCCAATCGGTAACAGTCGCATACTTTATGAAAATGTAATGATTTATTTTCCAACAACTATTGGATAGAATGTAATATTATTTCTTTGACATAAATTCAACGTTAATTATGATAATAAAACGAACGGGGATATAATATCACTTGTCAGTCAGTGTGTATTGATTTAACGAGAATGCTACACCGAAGTTGTTTTATAAATGTAATACTGTTTAATATGATATATTTTAGTGTAATTTAATTAATATTATTTGTTAGTTACCTATCAAAATAAACGTATTTATTTGCATTATGTACCTACTTAAATAATGATACATTTAAAATCAATCGTATTTATACTTTATCTATAATGTGTATATAAAATAGTAATACTCGACAATCTAGGTAATTACGCGTTGTTTTATTTATTTATTATTTGATAGATAGACAGTCTATATATTATATAGTTATGGGACTGCGCAATAATATATTATATAAATTATGGACAGTAATATTTGGTGGAATACTATTTAGTCAAATTGAACAATTGGTTTATGATAAACTTCGAAAACAATAGTTTATTGCTCAAACTGTTTTTAAATTGAGTAAACAAAATGGTACGTGCCTTTACCATGCTTATACTGCTTATAGTGTCACTTCAAGTTCTCAGTTATCACAAAATACTAAAGATGATCGTCAAATTGTATAGGTACCATTTTAACCTTGTTAATGTTATAAATCGTCTGAGTGAATAAGATATTTACAGGAAACCGATATTTGTAAGTAACTTAAAATCTAATGGACTGCGAAAACACGTGTGAAAATGTTAAAACAAATAGCGTTTTTAGTTTAATGATAAATACAATTATCTTACAGTATTTTGATCTGATGTAACGTTTGTTCGTGGTTATATATAAAACTACGACTGGAAAATTCAAAAAATTTCATTGTTTGGTCAGACGGAAATTCATAACAACAATTTGAGAGCATAGAAAATAAACAACATTTTAAATTCAAATTGTTCTGTTTAGCTACCTATTGGAGTATAAAATTATTAACGGTAAAGTATCATCAAATAAATAAAATAATACATTTAAATTTTTTATTTATGTTCTACAACATCAGATCAGTGTAAATTGTTGTTATATAATATATTATGTATCAGATAATTTAAAGATATACAAATACAATTGTACTGCAAAGCAACATAAATTATAAACAATATTATATGGTATTAAATATGTACGAGACGATACTTGAAGACGAATATTATTTTTTTATGTAACAGTTTTTAAAAGTATTATGAGCAACGCTAAATTTGTCAAATTAAAAAATGTGGAACATCGATTGATGACATTTGTTGAAAATGTCATGAAATCTTTTTAAATTAAAAACCAAAATGTTTTCTAAACGGTGAAATTTAAAACGGCGATTGATAAATATATAACAGTAACATAAGAAAGAAATTAACTTAATATCATTACAAAAAAGATACTGCTCGAATACTGTATAATAGAAGAATTGTTGGAACAAGCAGTACCCTATCGGTAGGTAACACACAATACGATTACAAATTCATAATGGCTTCTTAAGAAATGCATCCAAATGGAAATTAATATATTAAAATCATCGGACTTATAACAATTAAGCTTAAGAGGAAACAGTGTATACTTCACTGCTGTTGAAGATTAATTTAAATTTAATTTCAATTAATGGAGATTTCAATAACAATTATTCACGCCAAGATAGTCTACTTTTATAGATGTATGTATAATAATTCGAGTAAATATTTATAATGAACGGGGAGGGAATCAATCAAAAGAATATTTAAAATTTTTATTTTCAATTAATATTATTATAAGAGTGAATTATTATTAGGAAAATATATTTTTAATACTCTATTGAGTCGGATTATTTAAGCGAGATACATAATTTCGTCTTTATAGTGTCACTCGTATGTTATATTTTTCGAGTTTACACTGTTTCTAATAGTAAACATGTTTTAGGGAACGCGTATATCTAAACATTAAAATTGAACACAGATAGCAGTGACAGCATTTTAATATAAACTGTGAATACAAATATACAATAAATAAATTGTGTAAACAAATTCCGTTTCAATGTTTTAATTCAATCTTGGTTATAAATTACGTAATAATATATGGGTACGTCTTTTAATTGTATTTATTATGAACTGATTAATTGCTGTTTTTAAGAATAAATATATCATTCTTGTAACTCATCTAACTTATCTATAACTCTTGATCACTACAAGAACAATATTTAATTTGATGACAAATATCCTTAGAAATTGTACAGCCTAAATTCTAAAGTAAGAGATAAACAAATTAATATTCACTAATAAAATATAGGTTAAAGAAATAATGGAATATTAATAGGTACTAAAATACAGTTATTAATTTATACATATTTTAATGCACACGAATACGAATAGAACGATATCGTTTGTAAGTCTTCTGTTAAAATTATTTATTTATAGATGTAAATTATTTGGACAGTTTTTTATGATTAAAACGGTGTAATTGAATAATAAAAAAACTCACTTAGTTTAGATAATTTGAAAGCGTCTGCTGTTTTAATGACGTCCACATATGCTTGTAGTTCAAATCGTCTTTCAGTATTATTTTGGTTATGCTTAAACACGGCTAATTTGAATGCGGTTTGCACTTCATCAGATCCTTGTTCAAAAATCGCGCCTGTAAAAAAAAAAACAACAACGACAATAATTATATATTATTTAAATTCTTTATTAATTCGAGCTACAGAAAATGTGTTTCCAACGCGCTACAACGGCCATCGGACGTATCTTGCAATAAGATTTATTCACGACTTCGCCATGTAAAGAAAAGGTTGTCCCTTTATCAACCGACCCGATTCCGTATGTCCTTTGGGTCACTGAAAATGTGTCCTTAGTTTTGCACTCCGAATAACTATCTCTTTCTTTCTAATAGAAAATCCTATTCTCTTTTAGTCCAGTGCACATTTTGTTCAGCTGATCCCACTAAGGCCCTTTCCCTTCCCACCGGCCATCGCAGTGGAACTCCGTCTGAGGAACAGATTCGCATTAAATCGTCTAGAAAAGTATTATTATAATGGTCGTAAGTTTTTATTTTACCCACCAACCACCACCCGCGTCAACCATGTATTGTGTACTAAACAAATATTTGAGCCATTCAGTTTGGGTCACTTCATTGGTTACTGTTCTTGTACATTTATATTACCGTAGTATATTGACCAATCATTATGTATCATGAAATGGACCCCGGAAAAATATGATAAGTCTTTTGTGTTTCGAACGAAAACCAATCATCATATTTAACCGACCGTTGTTGCCAAGCGGCTTAGGTTTTCAAGAACATTAAATTCGATGATAATAATATTATATTGAAGAAATTATTGTGTTTTTATAAAACCGTCCCGAAAACCTATATTTCCACTCCGATAATTCAAATTGAATGAAAATCTCTTCAATTTTCGTTACTACAATAGTTTTAAAATTAAATATAAACAATTATATTACTCGATGATAATATGATATCAGTTAGGTAATGAATCGTTTAAATAATTTAAATAATTTACATTTACAAAATAATAGCGGCAGGTACCTCTGTAGAATAATATGTACTTTTATTCTTATGGCATTTCAGTTACGATCATGCATTTTCTATTAAATCCTAAGAAAATGAAATATCTGAAAAATAAAATATTTATTGTTTGAATGATTATGTTGGTTTGTAGATTTCTTCTGTGTATTACTTTTTGAAGCCATTAAAAATGTCATAAATATTTCAATAAAAAACATTATTATTTTTTTTTTTTACAAATACATTTGTTATACAATACCCTGCATTATCAAATTCCTTATGAAATATAAATGTGTGTTGTACAGATTATTATATGTATTGTTAAATGCGAAGTAATAGCCATATGGATAATGCATTAGTTATATCTAAAATTCTACTTGCTATTCGGTACCGCAATAATCGGGTTAGGTTGTTTTAAAATAACTCCTATGGTACAGTTATGCTCGTAGGAAATAGATTTAATGAGTAAATTTAATATTGGTTTTTTTGTTACCTATAAGTGTTAGATAATTTAAAAAACGTCGAGCACGGATGTATATTGTTGTGATTAAACAAATTAACACCGTCTTACAAATCCATTGCGATCGCTACGCGTCTAATTAAATAGAAAGCGCTATTGTTTCAATTTAAAAGAGAAGCCCAACTAATTAAAATACATTGTGCTACACCTTTAGTAATTTTGTACATTTTCTGATTTCGTTATACAACGTTTATTCGTTTATCCTTTAAATCCAAGGAGAAGAACAACTATCGATCATTCTTATATATTTATATATGTATAGTAAACCGATAACAATTGAAGTGCTCAAAATACGAAAATAGCTTTTGTTCACCCCGTTTGTTCTGTTTTGATAATTTTACCCCAAAATCCAACGGCAGTTTTTGTTTTGGAACAATCGAAGTGGAATTTGACTAGGGGCAAACAATATCGAATTATTTTTATTTCATAATGTACTAAAGGGCTGTGCCCCCTGCTCTTTTCACTTAAAACCTCCCCCCCCCTCAGCCCGAACCGACACCAATGGGGATCTGCTTTCGTATCCCTTTGCGTATCGGAACTTAATATCTGTAATTTAAAATATTTAAAAATATGATGTAAATTATGTAAAATAATGTGTTATTTTTATGGGTAGTAATTTGTTTTCCATTGAACATAAAATCTTCAATCATTATGCTCTTCGATATTTAAGCTTTTTAATGTCGTTTGTGAGGATTATTTATTCAATCGGTTTAATAAACGCTACGCAAATCTCACACAGTCAAGTACAAAAAGTGCCCGAATCAACGAGAATAGTAAATTAAGATTGCAGATAAATATCATAATACTATGAGTACAATATTGTAGTACGAACCTGTGCTATTTATTGTCTACATTTCGTCAATTAATAATAACACAATAGGTGGTCAGTAAATTAAAATACACAAGACGACGTGTCTCGCGCCTAGACGTATCATACAATACACGTTACACGGATGTTATATGCTTTAAAACTTCAATCCGTAGCATATTTGCTTACATGGTATGCGTTTCAAATACGTTTTAAACAACTGACGTAATGGCGTGTACAGTGTATACTCGTGCATTCCAAAGGAGATTTTACTGTCGTGCGAAAAATCGAAATATTCGCGATAAAAAAGCACCATCTTTACGGTGCGTTAAACGTAATGTAAATCGTATTCAACATAAGACTCTGTTTGTTTAATAGTA
Organism: Sitobion miscanthi; assembly: GCA_008086715.1. Taxonomy (NCBI): domain Eukaryota; kingdom Metazoa; phylum Arthropoda; class Insecta; order Hemiptera; family Aphididae; genus Sitobion; species Sitobion miscanthi. Next base: position 16,865,524 of record CM017800.1, read on the forward strand.
CAACGCTCAACTTATTCTGAAATGTGTACGTTATTTTTTGTTTGCAAAAAAAAACCACCTTCGTCGATCGCTCGACATTTACGCGTCGGTTTATTTTCGTCTTAATCCTGAGTAAGTTTTCAGATTACGAATTTATTCATAGACTTTTCTATACACTGGTATACAGTTGTAGTTTGAAAAATAAATGTAATAAATATAAATTAAAGTTTAGATTTGAAAATCAGTACACATCAGAACGATATTTATGAACAGTGGCGAAAATAATCGAAAATAATGAATAATCCTTGAGGATTTTTTTGTATTGCGATTTCATTGTATTTTATACATGGTGGCCGTTAGGTACTCAAGTTTTTAAAAGTTATACTATTTGTGACTGTATTTTATGTCAGCGAAAATAAATTGGTATTGTAAAAGTTGAAAATCTTGAAAATTATATAATATTGTTCCAACTAAATATAAAACTTAGTTAAAATTAAGTCAAGCTTGGTCAAATTCAACAACAGTTTTTCGTCAGAAAGTGATTGTTCGCGAGTGTTTGCTTACAATGCACGTACAGACCTCAGTCTGAATAAACTTAAAGATTTTATGTTATAATTATATTTTGTAATACTTTATTATTTTATGATTTCATTAAAATTTCGACAATAATACAATATTTTTTGCTATAATATTCTTGTTATCATAACGTTTTTCTTAGTGAAACGTTCTAAAATGAGTTTACTCTTTGGCCATTCTACTCGTAAAATTATTTTGTACAGATAAAAACATCCAAAACATTACGGCTGTACAAATATTTAGTGCTGATTTTAAATGTTTATAAATATTATTACCATTATTTTACCATTTTTTTTTCTCAGCACACTAAACAAAGAGCTAAAAACGAAAGAAAAATGAGTTAAAGAATCTCGACTGCGCGATCTTACTTAAATGCCGCTCATATTTCTAACGTGTTATTATGCACTTGTTTCAGGTTTTGATTCATATTTTCTCGTGGGACATACTGTTGTTGTACAATGCCTGTAGAAAGTCAAATTGTCTGGCCATGTAAGATACGGTATTTTGATATATGTGTATTATGTTCGGTCATCTATCATTATGTTATGTAAAACAAATAGCGCCGGATAAAATCATCTCCCTCTGCTATCGTTCCGACCTATTCTCATACACCCTTTATATAGACTTTTTTTTCCAACCAGAAAAAAAATAAAACATATAATATCTATATAAATAACTATTACGAGTTACCGTTCCGGCGATAAACAAAAAGGCATTTGTCAGTACAAAATAAAAGGCAGCCCTGATAAATTATTGTCGGGCCGCCGCCGAGAGATTGGCTTTCGGTCGGGTGGTGAGGGAACGATGGGCCGGGGCGGGGGTTAAAACATGTAATGTATATATAGTGAGAAAGAGAGAGAGAGAGAGAGAGAGAGTGAGAGAGTATGAGAGGCAGGAGGAGGGGGAGAAATAGAGATGGTGTGGTAGTGTGTATCGAACTCAGTATAGTCGTCCGTCGTCGGGAAAAAGGAACGCTAAATTTGTTGCCAAAGACCGTGTCCGGTGATCGGGTTCGTGCCTAACGCAAAGGGCCCGGACACAACGGGTGGCAAGCGGAGGTGAACGTTCACGTGCAGAGAGTGACGTAGTCGCATATAGTAGGTATATAGTGATAGCGTACACACACACACACATTTTATACACTATTTTCTGTGTATTCGTAATAATAGTAGTAATAGTAATAGTAGTCGTGTTATATAAACTGTATTGCAGAGGAGAGTGTATATAAGTATATAAACTGCCGGCACAAAAGCTCCGAGTCCCTATCATCTATCTAACGTGTTTGGTACGCGTCCAAACCACGCCCACCGTCTGTGTCTCACCCTCTGCTCACTGGCGGTCTATCTATCTCTCTTTCTTCCACTATTGCACTGCCCCCTTCACTTAATCTCGCGTTCTTTTTCCACTCTACTATACTATCGTGTGTTATCCCTAACCCTTACACGCACGACCCTCCCCGTCCCGTCCGCGAGTTTTTGTTTTCCGATCGGCCAGGTTTTCTGATGTAAAACAAATTGATTGCCCCGGATTTTAGCCCGTTTCTTCTCCACCCCTCGCCGATCCCATCGCATGTGTGAGTGTGCCTTTCTCTTTATCAATCCTCCGCGACCCCTCCCATACGCTCTTCGTCCATCCATATCTATCCATCTATCTCACATCAGTGGCCCGGATTGACTTGACGGTTCGTTTTTATCTCTAAATGCCCTAGCACATCAGCCGGGTCACACAACAGTATACATTGGCCGACGAACATAATATAATGGTAAATAGCTAGGTATATATAGTATATTATCGTATACGACCGGCTCCCGCATTCCTCGATGTTCTTTGATCGGCGTGGATTGAGCTTAAATTTTTTGTTTGATATTTGAGATTCCAGAAAAAAATAATTCAATTAATTTAATGCGTGGGAGATGAGAAGGACAGGTTTAACGCCAGCTGTTCAATATGTGCACACCTATATGCTACTAATTCAATAGTCGAGTTAAATTTGTTTGTTTTGTTGAAAATACGATAAAAATATAGCATGAAAGTTTGCCTTTGATCCAAATTGATTATTAATATTGTTCTAGCATATTGAGCTGGTGCCAACTTGATGGACATTTGTGGTTTATTGTAAAGCTGTTATTACCTACTTTTAATATATAATTTCAGTTGGTATTGTTATGCAATAATAGTTTTCATTGTCAATTATTTATGATTGAATATCAAAATGTACATTTTTTTTTTCATTCAAAGTAAATATTTTACAATTATTTCATAATTATTTATGATATAATAACATGGAATTATTACATATGACAAAATATGAGAAATAATGGAAACGACAGTACAGTGTTAAGAATTTTAGTAAAATAATTCAATTGTAATTAAATAGATAGTTATTTGTCTGTAAAATAAACGTTTTGTAGGAACTGAAACAAATATTTTAAAAGATGAATATAACTTTTAATTAAATTAAAAACATTACAATTTTAGATATATTACTATCTCAGCTTATACTACAAAATATAATTTCTTATATTCAGTGTTCAATGACAAAACTTTATACAGTATTTGGAGAACTATATTTATATAAACCATTAAATATAAAGATTGAATTATATATTGTATACAATATTTTTATTTATACAATTTAAATCGTTAAATCAATTTATAAAAATATATATAAGTACTGATTTATCTTTCATATAGGCATGATTGTAATTCATATTTATTCTAGATATTATTTTTTTCCCATTTATGATAAACTTTATTTTTATTTTTTTTTATGGCTACCTCCTATGTGTAATAATATAAACATAACATCCATTACAAATTTAAAAATAATTACTTAAACGTAGTTTTTGAAAGCATTCTGTATAATATCTAGTAGGTAAAATACTTATTTTTTTTTCTATAAAAATACATATCTATATTTTAGATTCTGAGCGGAGCGATGAATGTATTGATTTTACAATGATGTGTGTTTTTTATTTTTATATTTTTTTTTGTGTCTACACCACCGTTTGGGGCAGTAAAACTTCTTCGATTTTCTTCAACAGTATCTTGTTTGATGGGAAAGTGAATCAAGTTAGTACATTCGAGAGGTCAAAATTTAAAATTCTCAATAGTTTTCAAAAATGCCGAAAAAAACAACATACAAATTAAAGAGTAATTCAAGAAGTAAAAAGTTATTTTCATCACTATCAAAACATTATAAATAAACTGGTACTTTGAGTTTGTAGAAATGAAAATACTAAAAAGACTTATTGTACCACTATTTATTAAATGTTTTTATACCGGTGTTTATAAAATTAAAATTGTTGAAATGGCGTACACCATATACATTTTTTTAAAACTAATGTAGCATTAAATATAAATTTAATTAAGGCAATATAATAAGCAACTTTAGTTCCAGGGTGTCGCATGTTAAATATTTCATCTAAATGAATGTGTTATCTTTAAAATTGAATATTAAATCAATTATTTTTGTTTCCTGAAAAAAGTGAAATTTTGTATATGGCCTTTTAACAAAATACTGCGTTCTAAATTATAAGATTCCTTGGTGATAAATTATTATTAGTATTTCTTTCTGACGTGTGAATAATATTAAGCCAAAAATTATACAAGTTATATTCAATATTGTAACTCAAGAGTTCAAGACTCTTGCTTACTCAAATGTATCAAAAGTTGAGAGGAAAAAGTTATTTAACCACCTTATTATAAGCCGTAACCATTATTTGACTTTTTTTTATGTTTGTTTTTATAATACAACGTATAAACTATAAAGTATTTATAATAATTTTATTGTCCTACAATAAGTTATAACATGAGATTTAATTAAATGAGATTTTTAGAATGCAATCATATTTTATAAGCTATACTAACTTCCTTCATACTTATTTGATTAATGATTCATAAATTAATGATTTAAGCAAGTAAAACTATATAATGCCAACTATAAAAATATTGGTATGAGTATACCAATATTTATGAATAAAAAAATTACGATATACGTAGATATACGTGGATTCGTGATATTAAAATGAAATAATTATTTTGGAACAATTAGTAATTGCTTGTCAAATACTAATATTTAACACAACCCCTTCATAAATAGAAATAGGTACGAAGTTTCATTTATTTTGGTGAATTTTTCAATAGTAAAAATTAGCAATTAGCCATTAATGGTTCGTTTATTGATTTCAAACAAAACAGATGACAATATGTATTTAATAATAAAAAGGTTTCCCACCTACTAGTTGAAAACTACTGGGAAATTTTTAATTCCTCAAAATACCAACTAGATTCATTTTCCTATCACAAAAGTTACTGTTGAAGAAAATCCAAGCATTTGTAATGTCTTAAAAGTTGATAACAGACATAAAAATATTAAAATTTAAAATTTAAAATTAAATAAAATAAAAAACACAAATCATTGTAAAAGCAATACATTCATCGCTCGGAATCTAAAACATAATACAAAATATCAATATACAAATTATAAATACATAATATTTTAAACTATTTTTTATAATTACTTTTTACATTTCGTAAAACGGTTTAAACTTGATGAGTATTTGGATTTAAAGTTTTCAAGTTCAACCTACTTAATTTGTTGTACCATAGTAGCTATATCTATAGTTAAAAAATTAAAATTTTGGAAGGTTTAGATCAAGTTGAATAATTTTAAAAAACGAAAAAATTTAAGTAAATTTTAGTGGGGTGGTTGGATAAGATTTCGAGACCATGTCTTTTTTTAGATTTCAGAAAAAACATTTAATTTATGAAATAGTACCTTAATTAAAATTTTTAGGCAAGCAAAAACAAATGAATATAAAAGTAAATTATAGTAATATACTCAAAGTTTCATAATCACATGGTACTGATACATTTTAGTTTGCATCGTACTTTTATAGGCATTAAATAATTTCTTGAAAACTAATGCATTATTTCAACAAAATAGAGGCGAAAATAAGTTGCTTGTTCCTTAAAATTACTGTATAATTATATTGATATTATTATTAGGTAGGTAGGTACTTTATATTTTACTGTTATCGTATTTATCAGGCAAATAAAGATCGCTGGTGGCGACCCCATTTCTTTTATCTTATTATAAAAACTTGCACAGGACCAAAACATCTATTTTTACTGACGGGATTTTCCATAGCTCCTAGGAGGGTGTTACGAAAAAATAGGTACACTAACACCGTGGATTACTATAAAGGAATCGTGGCTGTGGCGTCCATGGGACATCTATAAAATATTTCCCAGGGTACAACGTACAAAGTTCTTTGTATAATACAATTCGAGAGTAATATTTTTTTTATTGATTTTCGTTAACACACAAAACCACATAACGGAAAATAATGAATTCATGTAAATTATACTCAACATTTCTCTACCCTCATTTTTATAAATTAATGGAAATGCCGTCAACATGACATTCGGTCTTACACGACTTACCACGAAAATGTAGAACTTATTTTATTCTGTTTACTCATGTTTTCAAATGAATTAATAAAAACGTATATTTATGTATTTTTACTTTTATCACGAGATGCCGTACATGATATTATTACATTTTGTTGGGCTTATGTGTTAAAATTAAAAATAAATAATAATAATAATAAATATTATTTCATTATATTGTGATAATCATGAAAAAAACGAACCATAAAACTAATACTATTAATATTTCATATCACATATTTCTCACATTCTGGTGGAAAAAATTTAACGAAATAAGATCATATGGTATTATTCAAAGTCGAGTTATATCTGTTCGCGTGATACTCTAAATTCTAGAATCTAGATGATGTACAGGCGATAATATTATTTATACAATACAAAGTACACACAATGCACATAATATGTATTGTCTGAGCATTATAAATCCATTTTTGCCTATTTAATGAACAGTTCCATTGAGCTTTGAAAATATACATATAAGTAATCTTAGATTTAATGTTTAGCAGTGTATCGACACCGTATCGTGGAATACAATGGAATTAATTAGTACTTTTAATTATTGATTTAATTATGATTATATTATGATAAAATAAGATATCTGAGGACGTCTAAAACCGAGGAGAAGTTTGAGAAGTTTTATGAGTCTAATAATTAGAGAATCATTCATCGGGAAATTAGCATTGCTGGTATAGGTTAATAAAAAAAGGTTTTGTGTGCATAGATGTATATGATATATCTATTATATAGATGTCGTAGGCGAAAGAACCGAGACTATTTTGTCTCTTTTGTCATCCACACCCGGGTGAGACTTGACGGAGGACTCGTTCGAGAACCGTATTGCCGAGCTTTCAGTGCAATGTATATTATAATATAAGTATATATATAGGTATTCATCTCAAATGGTAGGTATACTATTATAATGTGAAATGCACTGCGCCGTGTCGTCGTCATACACAATAATAATAATAATGATTACAATAATGAAAATAATAATAGTAATAATGACGATGATAATAAGACTATTGTTGTCGGTTTCTATTGAAACCATAGAAATAGGGAAAGTAAAACACGCGCGCGCGCACGCGCACGCACACACGTCAGACAAGCTACCGGGGGGGAGGGGGGGGATGAACAGAAATATCCGCCTGGGTCTGGTGGCAGGCGTCATGGGTGGCGAACCCTGCCCCGGTCCTGCAGTCAGTCGGTATTCAGGGTTTTCGAATCGTCTCCGTACTTACGCGTTCATATGGTAAGTACATATAATATTATGCAAGCGTACACCTTGAACGCAAATCATAATAATATATAATATACACGTACGTGATTATTATTATTGTATACGTGTAATGTCGGAGTCGGGGGTTGAATGACGGTCCAAAGGATTCTGCAGTCGGTGGGCGGTGACGAACATCGTCGCAACGACTCGCTTGTTAATTAAACACGCTCCATCGGCGGAGGCGTCTGTTTCCCCCGCGTCGTATACGTTTAAATATTATAATAACGCGAAGTCTGTATACCCGCGATGGCGAGTTTCGCAGACGTGTATAATACAATATTATTGACTGTTTATTTTGTCTTTGAGCTTCATTAGTGCACGGTACATGCCATTAAAACAAGACACAAAGGGTGCGGTGCGCCGGTGCCCGTCGGTGAAAATTCGCAGAGGCGGGCGCAAAATAGATGGGGTTGGTTTTGTATCAGCTCTATGAACACCGCGAATTCCCGTACCAGAGTCGATGGCTCGGGGACGAGTGCGAGACCACCTACGTAACGAAAGTCTTCTTCGGCGAATAATAGTCGTAAAGTATCAGCAGTGTATAGAACAAATACAAAGGTGGGCGACAGACAAAACCGAAAAGATGCAAAAAAAAAAAACAGTGTGTGTGTTTCTAGTCTCGTGAAGATGTAGGCACACGACTATGCTAGCTCGAGAGTAGCGCTTTAGTATAGTCTAATATATATATATGTGATGTATGTTTAATGCGTCAGGCCCATCCGATGCTATAATATTATTATTTTAATACAATAAACGACGAAGCTGCCGTGGGGAATCATCAATGTCGTCCTCCCTTAGATGGGCGATCGAAGACAAATTTAGTCGGAAGTGGTTTGTGAGTATAGTTAGTATAGTAGGTATTTGGTTTTTGTGATTTATGCACGTGGGTCAACGACCATTACAGAACATCAGAATCGAAAATTGAAAATCTTACAAAAAAAAAAACAAACTATAGCAGGATAATGGTGGTTTGCTTGGTCGCGGCGCTGGGCAAGGGAGAGGGGGGGGATATAACGACGCTCTCCAAATTATAAGACAATTTTTAATTTATTCCTGATATCGAATAGAATAATATACTTTCGTTGACATTAATATTACACTCAATCAATAATTAATAACAGTGACTATAATCGTTATTCTACATAATACGTGTATGTAAAACATACGAAATTCGTTATTAGACCGCCAACCAAAGACGGCAATGACTTATCTGGGCAACCCTAACTATACCGTCGGCATTCGGGACAATATTATTATTATACTAATATTGTGGTCATGTCGAATTTTCGGGCATTTCTGCAGTCGACGAGCGACAATGTTTGTAACACGTATGTCCCTTTACCCTTCGCATTACCAAACACTAACATTCGGTCATTCTCACGTACGTGCGATACACTGCGCACTAATGGCCGGTTTATTTGTGTGACGATTTTCACCGATCGCCGCACTCGGTCCGTGCGTTTTTGTCATAAAACTATAACGGACATTTGGATTCGTGTTATGTTATTACAGCGACATGTATTATATACCGACCACAGTTTTTATTAATATCGTAACCGCCTACCTGGAGAAAAAAAATCGAAATGCGTTTTTCGTGAATTCAATTAAAGACTTAATGAAAATAATCGGGTGACGGGTAGTCAGATGTGTGGTCTCGTGGCGAGAATATTAATATTATTATCGTGAAGATATATCACATTTTTCAAGGAAGTGTGAACCCGCACGGACGAACTGCCGTCTGCCACTGACAGTTGTATAACTGCAGCAGTGTGACTACGAAACGTACACCTATATGTTCGAGCAGGTATGTAAGTATAGTATATATATATATATATGTTATAATAATAATATAATATACTGGTAGTACACTATAGTGCGTATAAGTAATGACAAGGCTGTGTAGTACCACGCCATAACATGTGGTAGGGTCAGAAATTTTCAAGGGGGGAGGGGGTGGTAATGGAGGGAGGGTCGGAATCACCGGATTTTAATTAAATCTGGTCGGACGGTCGGCCATGCAAGCGTCCGGTGTTGTCATAATCACGTGCCGGTCGTGCCGAATGCGCACGCGCACGTTATCGTCATTGTTCCGACCGATTGAACGTCGTCGTCATCGTCAGCGGCGGCGGCGGCGGCGGCGGTCCAACGCTATTCCGACGCAGTGTCTACACGACGACGGTAAAACGGCCGTGATTGCGATAGGGACCGTGACACGATATATATATCATTGTTATGACAACAATATTGTCATGTCCATGTGGAAACGACGCCGATAATATATTGTGATGACCACGACCACACCGGTCGAGTGTGGAAAATTCGTCGAATCAACCGCGTTTGTTTTACCGTGCAATGCATAATATATATAGGTGGGTATATAATGTGTTAACGTACTATCTTCGTGTGGTTACAGTGTTCGGACAATATTATATCAACACAAAATCATTGTACGCGGTCCAAATTTTTTACTATAAAACCAAATGGATCGTTATAGATGGTTAGGTTATGGAAATACGGTAATGTCTCCCGACCGATATATCGAAAGAGCCTTTTCAAAGTTTAAAATCCATAAACCAAAGATGTTAACTGAAACGCCATTACGGTACTGACTTACTTCCGTTTCTTTTATTTTAAGGCGATCATAGGTACCTACACGAATTCGTAATATTGTATGGATATGCATTTTTTATTTGTTTAATGTTTTTTTTTTTTATCTTATACCTACCCGCAAAAATACAAAATCTGTGTAAAAAATGAATCATAATAATTAGCATTAATTCTTAACATTAAATTATGAAAACACATTTCAAATTTCAAATAAAATAATATATATTTGAAACCGAGGATAATATTATGAACTCGATTTTTTTTAAGGTCCACATAATTTTATACAAATATTAGAACTACATTTTATTAATATATTTTATTATATTTACCATGACTTCGTTGAATAAATAGTAAATATTATAATATATAATCTGTACCCAATGGGATGATAGGCAATAAGTATATTATGATGCACCTACACTTATTATTGTTTACACGACTTTGGTTATAAGCTTGTAAATTTACTTATAAAATATTGATATAATATTAATTAAAAAACAGCGAGTATACCTAAAATCAATACGTTAATGTAGTGATATTGCATACCCAGAGCGCCGTCTAGATAATAATATTGTTCCCATGAAATGGTTAATAAATAATAATAATACATTATAAATTAGCGACAAAATTGGTAATTAAATTAACGTGTTGTGCATGAAATCGATGTATGTTAATTGCTAATATGATTACTATTATCTGGTTAACTTTGTAAACATTATGATAAGGTATAGTGAGGATAACGTTGTTATTTTAACAAAATGAGCTACCTGAATAGGATAAGATAAATAAGAGCGCAAAATATTGCGAGTTTGAAAAATAACTAATACATCTTCATAACATTTTAGGACTGAATGGACATATTTATTTTAGTTGTTATATAATATAGTTTAAATTACTAGTTAGTTTAAGTTGAGCAGTTTACGAGGATTATAATAATTGTCTATTATTTTAAAAATAATTCAACACCTATTTTACTTTTGAACAAATACATTTATTATTGCTTAAATTGATATAAGCAATGTCTGTTTCATGTTTAAAAAATATTTTTATTTATTTATAAAAGCGTGGTATTTTATAAGTTATTAAAATTCTTTAAAATGTTTAAAAGGAATTTCTTGCGTTTGGAAAAAACTTTTTTTTTAAATTTCAATATTAAAATACCCAAATCAGTGTTTTAGGGTTTATAAAAAGAATCACTTAAAAATACAAAATTAAAGTTTGACAATAATCGATAGTTTAATATTTTAAAACTAAAAATATTAATGTTAAGCATTTACTTATTTCACAATTTGTTTTGGTTATTTTTTAATTAATAATTAATGAATTTACTCTCATAAATGTAATTTTTTTAATAATCAACTGTGCATTAACAAATAAATTAATAGATAAATAGTTTAAATTATAAATAACGAGAAGTTCTATTTCTAGTTCTACTAAAATTATTTTTAAAACCAACTCAAAAGAATAATTTATCGTCATAAAAGAATATTAATGTTGGCTGGATATATTTATTTTGTGCTGATTCATCTAAGTGTCCATTCAGTAGGGTTAGGAGATTTGTAATCGGTCGGAAACTAAAAACACGGTTTTACTACCGTTCTCGGAAGTATTTCCGGTCTTTACAGAAGGTTTTAGCTGTATAGTGTATTTCTCTTCTTTCTCTTTCCATTTCACTCTCTTTTTATATGATTTTTTTTTTGCACCCTTGTGATTTTTATTTCGAATTATATGACCGGAAAACAAGGCTCTTGGATTGTGTCCAACACCTCCAGACAAGACCTTTGAACCGGTCTTCGAAAACGGAAATGCTCTTATCCCTAACACAGCGGTCGCTCGACCAGTGCCAGCAACGACCAACCGTTCCGGTACACGGGCACGTTAAAACTACGGGAAAAAAATGCAACGTAATCTCTCGAATATTAACATAACCACGGCCGTGTGTGTGGGCACTGGGCACTTATCGGACCTGGAGATCTACAAAAAGGATTACCTATGGCAACGGGTGAAACGTTTTTTAAAAAAAAAAAAATCCTCAGGCTACCCGTAAATAATACGACGTGTATGTAGGTACCTAAAGTTTCTACTAGGACACCCGCAGATAAGAGAATAACTGCAGGGGTGATAACGGTTAAGTAACCGCTGCGCGTGGAAAATAAATAAATTATCTCGGAACGGGAAGGCGCGTAATAAGCAGAAAATGTATAGTGCCGAATTCCACGAGAAAAATTCCCCCGTAAATATATTTAGTGAAACAACTACCTACTACGGTTTATTTTTGGAAAAAAAAAAACATAATTAGTTATATTTAATTTTACTTGGGTGTGTATGACACGATTTAAATTGTTAAATAATGATACATTGACTTTAAGTGTAGGAGAAACTTATGGGCACAATAATGTCAGATAAAACAATTCTTATTTGTCATCATAAAATGAAAACTCGAGCTTTTCACTTGAACAAATAATCGCCAATAAATTATTTGCTTGAATATTTAAAATAATTATTCTGCAAAACGAATTTGAGTAAAAAATTATAATTATTTAATTAACTTTAATAGATTTGTTGGGTTAAGGACTCGACTATACTCGAGGATGGGACCACAAAGCATCCGTTTAACAACCGATGTTATTGCAAGTACCATTATAAAACACGCAGGCGTAATACGATATCTTATAAATGTATAACATTATAAATGATGTCTATATCACAGTGTAGAATATTAATTTTTGATTTTTGTTGTACATTTGAAACGATTTAAATTTTTTTCTTCTCAATACGTGTTACGTTTTTACTATAAACATAAACCTAAATTAACATTTTCAACCTCTTATTATGCTTTAAAGTCGGGCTGGTTTGATTTCCACATTAGATGGTTTCGTAAACATGCCTTAAGGGGTCATGCACGCCTGATTTAATCTATTCACTTTTTATAAATTAATGATTCTCGTGTTTTAACATAATTTGAGAAGAAAAAAATGAAAATAGTGAACGGGTCATTAGTTTTTCATGATTGAACAATTATTAAAAAATTATTAATTACTCATGAAACTATTAGATTTTTTTTTTAACTAATCATAGAAATTAGTATAGTAGATGGCTTCTTTTTTTTCACTTTCACTGACTTTTCACGAGATTTTGGCCTTTTTACGAGCAATTAATTAGTTATTTTTTTGTATGCTCTTATAATCTGTATGTAACAATTTTGATATTAAAATTAAATTAAAAAATAGAATTGTCATGAACCGTTTTTGAATGGAGGGTTTTTTTTTTAAATAATAAATCTCTGTTTGATCCAGCCATGCGATTATTGTCAATATTTTGTTTATTATTTTTATCGAGTTTCAACATTTTAATATATTACATAAATATTACAATCAATGAATTGCCCGAAATTTTGAAATTCAATAACACACAACTTCGGGATATTCGTGGAGTACGGCTTAAGGCCATCATATAGGGTAGGGAACGAAAAAACAAAAATAAATAAATAAATAAAAAAAATAACAATAAGACTATACCATCGCCGTCGAACACAGTTTAAAACGAGAATCTCTACAACAGCAGAGAGTAGACCCCTATCCGAACACACGGTTGAGCGAATTTAAAGGGTCTGCAGGGTTATATGATTCTTCTTTTTATTTATTTTTTAGGTTATCCCTGTTTTTACTTTTTACCCCCGTCCGTTCCCGACTACCAGAACCAGTGTAATTCTTCAGCCACCGTATTTTTTTTTTATTTTTATAACGTCATAATGGCCGGAGTTCAAGTCCAGAGATTTCGGCCATGAAATATCGCCATCCAGCCAATTTATTATCCCCTCTCCCCCCTTTGGTCTCGGCTCGAATAATCATCCACGGCGGTCCACCATCGGTAGGTATACCAATGCACACAAACATGTATACATACATACAGACATACATACATACATTCATACATACTTCATTCATATGTATTATACATAGCACACACATGCTATATATTGCACACTCCATAACTGTACAGATTATTCGGGTTTACCTACCTACCTACGCGTTCTGTTGCAGGTCTGGTTAAGCACATAGGTATACTGCGCGGTGAGTTTTTCGTCACCCCAATTTTTTTTTTTTTTTTAATACATATATATATGTATAAAAAAAATCATCGTTATGCTCTTTTTTTTTTGGCGATTCCTATATATAACAGGTCGTCCGGTCGGTGAAAGAGCACGCATCAAAGACGGCGAACGCGACGGTCGGAAGAAACAAAAACACACGAGATTGGCGGCGGATACGCCCAAAGTTCAATAAAAGTCACATGCTCTGACCATAAACATTCCAACGATATCTCGCCTCTGACCCCCTTTTCCTCTCGGCGTCTATTCATCCCCCGACACAACCACCCACCGGGCGAAATGACCGTCGCCGCCTTCGTGCCGATCAATGATTCCCGTTCATAATAATATTATCGTAGATGCCATCTTTTAACGCTTTACCCTCCAAAATTGATTTCACACACCACCGAGTTAAACAGTTTAACTGTGATATGGTCGCAGGGGACTACGATGATAATAAAAAAAATAGATGCACATCTTTATCATGATTATAATATAGACGGGGGCGTTTGTAAAATGTGTGCCACGAATAAGACCGACGTACCTCTATACACGCGTACGTTTACTTGACATTTATAATTAGGAAATATATTGTGTACATGTAATAGCATTTCCGACTTACCCGAAGATACGTTAATATTAGGTAGACACAGACATAAGTGACGTATACCGTTGAATGTTTAATAATTGAGGTTATAACGAAATAATGTGTTTGATTGCTTCGTAATTAGATGAACTACCTAGTATTATATTATTACCTTTTTGAATGGTTTCGAAATATTTAAATGGCATAATAAAAGTAACCTCAATTTCGTTATTATTTTGAATAAGACGTGTGGTGTAAAAATATTTTAACAATAATATTAAATATACATTTTCAATTTCTTGACATTTTAATTTATATAATATACACCTACAAAATACTTCACGAGTTTCAGCATAATGTTTAGTAAAATCATGCAAGCAATTAAAATGGGTTATTATAGCGTGTTTTATGTTTAATTATAATAAAACGTCTAAATATTTATAGTTTGTATTTTTGTTATGCACATCAGAACATTTTAAACAAACGGCATTTGAACACATGATTTTCAGACATAAAACAAATGCTAATTTAAAATAATGTAATTATGTTAATATAATAATTAAAGTATTTCGTGACATGTATAAAAAAGTATTATACAATAAGATTAACTAGATTTGGACCGTTTGTTTGTTTTGGATACGTATACAAAACAACAGTGTTTCCGTAAGTTTTTAGATGTGTAAGCTTGGCGATGAAGTTTTCACTGTTATAATACATATGAATTTATAAATTACTCTGCTCGGTAAATTTAAAATTATTCTAGTCATTTATTTCGGGGTTTTGCCAAAAAGTAAAAGCGTCCCGTAAACAATATATAAATCGCCAGTGTTTGGCACAAATTCACAAAGTTTGGCCAAACATAACATATATATAGTTATGATATTATAACTTACTTTAAACTGTTAAAAAAAAAGTTAATTTAAACTGTGCATTTAATGTATTATACAAGCTCACTTGAATTATTCTAATTTAATTTATATATGTTATCTACATCGTGTTAGATAAAAAACACACACATTATTTTATATTTTAACTAATTTAATTTTGAATACAAACAAATACTGCGAGAATAGTGAAAAAATCAAATATTCGACAGATTTGAAAATATTACATTACTCGAGCACAGAAGAAAATAATTCTTAATACCTAATATATTAAATTATTGAAATGCTTGTACACATTAAAATATTGAAATGTATTTGAGTGCTAGAACTCTTAATATTTAATAACGAGAAAAAAGAAATTTTAAATATCGTTTTCTTATTGATACAATACTGCCGCGCTTGATATATGATTCGATGAACAGACGGACGCCATTCAAATGTTTTTATGCATTTGAAGTTTGGACGCTCAACAACTTCACCAAACCTCATATAATTTATGAAGATAAACGACTTATGCATTGAAATGTACAATACAAGTAGACTTTATACAGTGGCATTCAGACGACATTTTAATATGAGGCCCATAGACACCAATAAACGGGTTACTTGCTTTTACGGTTTTTCAACTTTTTTTCATAATTTAAAATGAATGACAACACTAAACATAGTACGCGTCAATACATTCTCATAATATAGGTAACATCCGAGACAATAAATCGGATGTTGTTGTACTATATATGTTTCAACACATAATCACTCGACCAACATTAGTGTGATAAAAATAAATACATTTTTCGTTTTATTAGTGGTATAGTTTTTACTTAACAATCATTGAATTTGGGAGCAGTATAATGTTTCAATCTCTATAGGTATGGAAACATTAATATTACTAATTATAGTATTATTATATTAATAGGTAACTTTGATAACGATTATTGTCTTATGCAGAAAATGATAGTCAAATTTACTCTAAGATAATATTTATGCACAGATATACGGATACGGATTGTAGCTGTTTAATGTAAAATATTCATTCTCATTCCATCTATTTCATATTTTAGACGTATGTCTATTGGCATAATTAGATTCGTCTAATTCCTAAGATAATAATAATATTATTATTATTATATTTCTGAATAAGAACGATGAATATTTTTTAAATATTTTAAAGGAATAACAGTTTAACAATATCCATACCTTGGTAATTACAAACATTTTATAATTACTTTTTAGCAGACTTAACGCTTTCTAATTTAAAATATCTTTTTACCCTACTTAAATTATCTTGAACCTACACATCAATGGTAATTTCAATGTCTTGCAATAGTTTTGGGAACTTAAGATCCAAATGGTTTTTCGTTATCAATTAATTTATACCTAATTCAATAAAGCAAATTCTTGATATTATATTGGATAATTATTAAATATATTTTTTTATGAATTTAAGTCAATTATTACTAAATTACCTGGTGCCTAATGAGTAGTAACACAATCGGTCTTGAACTAAACATTTTTCTTAGAACGTAGCACATATAATTGTATAATATATGAGTGGATGACTCCCTTTTATGAAAATAGGTTCGATTGTTTACAACCAATTGACCCAGGGTAAATTTATGTGACCAATGTATGGAACGATGAAACCAAATTAGAAACCCATAAAATTATATCCAATATTTAAATTACCGATTTATTGCTCGTCCTCTTATTTATTGTGTGTTTATATAATTATTTTCCCGTTAGTTTTTCAAAATATTGTTCTAACATATGTACAATAAATACCTTTTTTTGTTATATTAAAATTTTAAAATGTTAAAATTGGTTAGTTTCCTCGCAAAAAATGTATAAAACTGTTTTTAAATATCTATACATCATATATATTATAAGAATATAAAACATGAGTTATGCTCTACTTGACTATTTATTTTTAATTAACTCTATGCATGATGTTCGAATACTCAAAAAACCCTACTCATAGTTAAACTTAAATGTGTAATGAAAAAACGTCTATTTTTAATTGCCAGTCAATCAATTACAACTTTTTGAAAAATGTACATACATTTTTGGTACCTAATTTAATTCTTATGTCTTATATTTAAATTTAATTGAATGTTCATCATACAAAAAATGTTTGAAACATTATATTCTATTTGAAACATATTTAGTTTAATTATCATATATTATAATATATTGTAATTTATTCGTATCACACTTATTTTCAAATTAATTGATTCTAATGCCTTTTTTTTCAAACCGTTATGTCACCCAAATATAAAAAAAAAACTTTTAATTTATAATTTATAAGCCTTTTACAAAACTTTTAGGAACTCTATAAGAACTTCAACAAAAGCAGTCAATGCCCTTATCAAATAAATAAATTAAACTGATATCCACCAACTAATTTGATACGATCGTAAATTCGTGAATAATGTAAATAATGTAATTATATTGGTACCTATCTGAAGCCTAACAATATTTTTTTTTTAATAATAAAAATATAATTTTCATAAAACTCACAAGTCGAACAATAAAATTGACAACTTATAGCAAAGTCATCTGGATATTGAAATATAATAAAAGAACCATCATATGCCTATATAAAAATAAACTTACAAAACGTGGGATTAAAAAAATAAACGATGGAAACTCGATTCTCGCATAATTTATCAAACCATCGTGGGTTGCATCTATTTGTTATACTTCATTGGTCACGTGGTGAGAAATTCACTCAATCGTTTTTATAATATATAATATTATATGTTTTAAATTGCCTACCAAAATGTTTTTTTATAAGCAATTTGTATTAGTTATGATAAATTTTAAAATTAATATATTTTAATATGCATTGTCACAAATACGTATGACATATTCAAAATTGAATAATTGAGCATTTATAATTATTATTATTATTATTATTATTATTGCCGCGTATAAAGGTAGACAATTATTTCTCTCACTATCTAAGTATAAATTATATTACAGATACAATGCAGATAAGGACAATCGATAGTCAATTAAAATGTCTTTTAATGCATAGTTATGTTTAGATTATATTACATTAGTATATTACTAGTAAATAATAATGTACCTATGATATGTGGATTTTAACAGATACAATAGACAGGAGTAATTAAAATAATGCTGAAGAGAGAAAAAAATTAAAAATATCATCACATCTTAACATATCGAAGGTGATTACTCAATCTCGGACATCTTTGTTAATTATACCACTAGATATATGTGCATATTAAACCTTTTGGTGTACGTCCGGGCTTAGATATCCGAACATTTCGCGCCAGATAAAAATATATTTCCTGTATTTCAGAGGGATAATGGGAGAGGTTGATATGTCCTCGGTTCATTTAACTGCTTAAAAACTCCATGGAATTTAGATTGTATAAAACGATGTTTTACATTTTCACGATAATGGTTTTTCTTTTTCTACTGTTATTTTGTAATTATTTATTTTTTTTTTTTTTTTTTATGGTATATTTATCCTCATAAAACTGTCTCGTACATTGGAGAATTAATAAGTTTTTTAAACTAGTTAAATACTATTTAATTGAAAAAAGTGATACCTACTCAATGAATTAGTGTGTTTTTACGAATGAAAATAATTATAAATTATCTAAACAAGTGGAAGAAAACAAGTTAAACACACACACATATAAAGTACAGAAAAACGATATACATACTATAGGTACATCTACTATGTGGGATATTAAAAAATCCATTTTTATAAATTCTCTGTATCAGATGAACTGTACCACCGTCATCACTTTACCTTTGTTGTTTTAAATTTTATTGAAAGTTATACTCGCTAAAACCACTGGTATTATAATTTTTTGGTGGTACCATAATTATGACATTTGAAGTTTTAACATAATATGTGAGTATCTGTACAAACACACCTAACACATGGAGCTCTGCAGTGTACTCGAGGTTCATATATTATAGGAACGATCATAAGTTCAAGGGCAATATTAAAATAATTATATTATATTGATACCATTAATCTTTCACCTACATTTATAGTACATACATTACGTAATCGTTAGTGAGCATGGTGATGATTACTCGAAAATGGTACAAATATTATGCATAATTTTAAAATGTGAGTGATCAGGTTTATATTTCTAGATTTTCTAAAATACCTATTGATAGTTACCTACAGCCAAAAAATGTACTACCTGCCGTACGGATATTTTAATTAGTAGTGCAAACAACTATCCACGAGTCAATTTTCCGTCGTAAATAAACATAATATAATTATCGTTTCTATTTATTTAACAAATTGTGTTTTTTTAAAACCCTTTTGTAATCCTCGAGGTAGCTGAAAAAATTAAAGACAAATACTGATCGGAGTTATCGGGTTAAAGTGCTGCTGCTTGATTAAGACCAAATGAATTCTGGTTGATTAAAAATTTTAGTGTAGATGTTTGTCAGGAAATGTTTTAGTATTTTTATACGCATACAGGTACTATACATTTATTGTCGCAAGTATTTAAATATTTAGTACTTAGGTATTTTGTCTACCTTGTAAAAATATATTGAGATTTATTGTTAGCCCGTGATAAATAATAAATATCGCTAAGAGTTACTTAAAATTATAAAACTCATATAGGGATTATTTGTTACATTTAACTTAAATTAAAAGTAATATCAATTTATGTATTTTTGAAGAATAATAAAAAAAATATTTTGAAAAACGATACACTCGCAGTCTGGTGTTTAGAACTCACTTTAATGATCTTTATACGTGGAATACTATGTATTTTAAAAATCGTAGCATTTGAAAGCTATTTTAAATTTTATAATTATGTTTACTTGAATGTAACCAGATAGGTATCCAAGAATTTTTGAATTTAACACAAATATTAATCAAAGGAAATATTTTTATTGAAGATAGAATAACACTTGATGAACAATGAACATGTAATATGATTTCAAGAAATATTGAAATAAATAACACAAGTTATGTGAAAAAAAATCTTATAATTGTCAAAAAATAAATAAATGATGTTTCACAAAAAATATCATTGATATGCGAACCAAATTGAATCAACTTTACTTTAATCCCATGCAATGGAAATAGTTGATAAATTGTCCGTTGTAAAATACCTCTAGATCTACCAAATCATGATTGTGGTTTGTATAGTAAAATTACGTAAATTTTTTTTTTTATTATTTATGGTTATTTATTTAATATTTTCTTTAGAAAATACTATTACAATTCAATATTTCAATCAAACATTTAAATCGCTATATGTTAATCGATGCAATATTATGTAAATATGTATATTGCATATATTTATGACTTATCTTCAAAAATATATTTTATTTTTATCTTATATTGAAGGATTTAACTATACATATTATATTCACAATTATTTCGTATATTTTACAACGGACACTGGGATATCTACGTGGTTACGTAGTATTATGATTTTATCTTATGAATTTTATAGGTTAGGTTAATATCGTTTACATTGATGTTATATAATACTAAATCAAAAAGCGGAAGATTATTAAATTATATAGATCTAGAATATGAATACAACCAAAGTCTTTTCAATTAGCATAAATTAAATTATTTTTTAAAGTAAAAACTGTTCCCTTTTGTGAATTTCTATCTTTTGAACTTGAGCTGATTTCTTAATTAAGTTTATGTTGCAATTATTATTTTTTGTTGTTTAGTTGAAATGTATACAAAGTTCTTCAGTATTATGTTAACAGTTTGTTTTTGGTTTAAAAAAACTAAACCACAAACAGTGATAAAACTAAAAATGAAAAACCGTAATTGTTGAAATTCAGAATGAAATAATTTATAATTTGAAACATTATAAAATTTTACTTGAATTAAAAAATATGTTATGAATTTAATAAAATAAATTATGCATTTGAAAATAATATCAATAATTTAATTATACTCGATAAAAAATATTAAACTGATTAAAAAGTGCACCTACTATAAATATTTATTTTTTTATTTTTTATGTATTTTTGTTATATACTTTAATCATAAATAAACATTGAAAACGCAAAAGTGTTCATAAAATCTACTTCAGTTTAATTCATATATTTTTTTTTTACCATCCAAAGTTCTTTGAATTTCTAAATTAATTATTCTAACGTAAAATGATTACAAGTCTTTGATAGTGTTAATACATTTTAAAACTGTACACTATAATAAGCCTATAAATATGTCGTTCAATATATTATTATTTAATTAAAAAATATTTCATTTTTATAGTAGCTTTCAAGTATAGTTAAAGATTGAACACAAATCGTATACAAGTTGTTCTTTTTTTGTTTCTAAGCTCCCTATTATTATATTCTTTTTTTGATATTTATATATATATATATATGTATCTACTTAAGATACCTTTTAACACTATCACGCATATCATGTTTTAAAAAGTACCTTTTAGAGGGAAGGCCCTCATATTTCTCAACCAAAAAATTCCAATCTAATTGAGAATACCGAAAATATCATAAAAAGTAGTGATTCTCCGGAGAAATACTTTTGATTTTTTTTTTTTTAGAATGACATGAAAGTCTAAAGTACGTTATATTAAGGTCCGTTATACCGGTCGCTTGGGGACTATAAGTGGTTGGTTTCAGTTAGTAAGACCGCGAAATATGTATACAAACGTGTGCGTGTGAAAGTATGTAATGCTCGAGTCTGTGGTGTAATCGATGCAGGGTATCCCGTTTTGAAGTCTACAGGACCCTTGTGTGCATAGAAGTTTGGGAACGAAAAGGATGATGGCTGTTAGGGGAAGTGGGCAGGGAAAAGTCGAGTTTGACGCGATAAATAACGAGAAAATAACGCTATTCTTCGCGCGGCCCTGGCTGTGTCAACCCCTACTGCGCTTTTGTACGCTTTCGGCTTTTTCAACCCTCATTTCTGATTGCTGCCTCCACCGCAATGTGATAAATAGGATAAGGGTGGATACTTTTTTCCTCTTCCCCGCGCCATATACATTATACAATTTATATTGGACCAAGGGTTGTTTTCGTTTTCCGTGTCTTAGATACCTTGGGATATTTTAATTATACAACTATTAGAAAATAAGACAGTGCTAGATACTACCTAATTAAATAACGATAGTCACTGTGGATCAATTATGACCAATATGTTATTAATCGTGTTAGGAAAATTAGCGATTAATATACTACGATTAGATATTTAAACCACTTATAGAAATATAAAAACTATAAGGTGCACATTATTTAAGTGAGTATTTAATAATTTATAAGCAAAACTTGTAACATTTTAACGAATTTAAATTAAAACCCAGTGGTTAACTAATGTAATATATAATAATTATACAGAATATACGTTTAGTTATAATAATTATAGAAACTGTGCGTAGATATATATGATATTAATGCTGACAAGTTATAGTTAAATTTGGAAGTTGCGGAAGTTGTATTGCGGTTGATTAAAATTAAATTAAAAATGGTTTTTTGAAAATATGTACATTTTAAATATTTCATAAATTTTTAACTACTTACCAAAATATAATATACTAACGTTAAATGTTTTTAATATTTAATCAACTTACGAGTATATCATACAGTTTGCTTTGACCATATAACAACATTATTACAATTAAATTCAAATTAATTCAACATTTAATAGGGAAAATCTACTAAGGTAGTTTAAGTTCTACCGGCAAATCACACTACATTAGTACTAAATATACTAATATACGTAGGCAACTGATTACCGTACGAAATGTATGAATTAAAATAAAAAAAAAACATTAAAACGAACGACATTTATGTTATAGGTACTGCTGGATGAAATGAAATAAATTGTTTTAAATTGATTCAACCAAAACTGTTTTTTTAACGTTATCTACTGATTATTTTATATTTACTATAAGAATACAGGCGTAGACTAACGAAATAATTGTATCAGTTTTATTTTGTTCCGTTGGTAATTCAATTTAACAACTGGAACGATTATTAACGATATGAATCTTTGATACTTCTTTGAGATAAGTCAAAAATATTATATTTAAAAGTTCAAAGCTCCTACAAATAATACTTATAGTACAGCTACCTCATATTATTTTTATTACTCAGCCATTCACCACAGACTTTTAGTGTCACGTGACACGTGCGCTATTGTTGATTTTATCATAACATTTAGAGACGATATTTTTGGCAGCCTCTTATAGCTAGGTATCGTTGTATTTATGATTTATTGTTTTTTTTTACATTAATTCGGCTTCTAATATAATGTTTTCTTTTGTCTACCATATCTAATATACGGCTAGTATTTGGAGTGACTTGTTGAGATGAATTTGTTTGTTTCGTAATGTTAATTTGTCAAGTAATTTAATAACAATTAATGGTTATGTTTTATAAATTGCGTATATTATAGAAAGTTGGAGTATACTATTCGGTTTTTGTGTCTATTTTATCATTGGAATTAACAACAATATTGTAAGTAACAACCTGTCAATAACAGACCTATAATGAACATCATGTAATTTATTAAAAAAAAAAACAAAAAGATAATGTGGGTAAGGAAATAATTCACACCGGATACCAATTTTTTTATTTTCGTGTTAAATTGACGGAATGCACGATCCTACAAATTCTGGAACATGGCAATTGCCGGTTGTAAACAACGATACGCTTGCTTGTAAATATTCACAAAACCATTTGGATTTTAGCCAAATTTAGGCGGACGCGTGCGTAACTTTTGTGGAGCTTATTACAGTCAAATGTTTACATGACCTTTACTCTGTAAGCTTAAATTGGATGTATTTAATTTTGATTTTTTTTTTTTAAATCCATTTTAATACCTATTGGTACCTAATAGTAAGTGGTCATCACGTGCATCACGAATAGGAATTTGAAGTACCTCAGTTTTATAATAATACTTCTCATTGAATATTATTCTGTAGTTCTGAACCATAAATTCAACATAAAACGTTCATTTAACAATCAAAAATATGCTAAGTATTGAGTGAACAATTGTTATTTTTTTATCTGCGTAGGTACCGTTTGTAACGGAAAATTTATTCGATCGTCAACCATACGGCCTTTCTGGATTAATTATTTTCGCTTTTGTGTCCGGGTGTCATAATGACGACCAATAAAAATGTAGCACGCCCAATGTGTTGGGGATAGGTAACAAAATGGGTACCGTTTTTTTTGATTTTATTACTTGACTGGTGAATTTATGTAGCGATCCGTTGCTTGTATAAATCACCTAATAACGAGCAGCTGGCTCATTTCGTTTTTGTTTCGTTTTCCCGATGATAAATCCGAATTTAAAACGCCCTCGTCGAGAGAGTATTATGAACGCTAGTCAATATTTCACTAGCTCATGCAATTATGTAAAAATTTTGTTTGATTTTTATTGTAGGTACATATTTTGATTTTGACGTGCTCAGCTTTACTTATCGATCAATCAAATTATTATTAAAAACTCATTGTATTTTTGTTACCAGTGATATTGCTTACTGTATAATATTAAATATGTATTCAATATTTATACATTGACAATTTTATGCTTGCAATCGTAACGTTATTCGCCCGAATATACTGCCGTTTCAAATTATCTCCGTTCTATTTAGTTGAATGTAAAATATTATATAATATACTGCACTGCAGTTGTACTACAGTCGAATTGTTATAATGCATTTTAAAAGTGTTCGAATTTCTACGAAATCAGAAATATTTGTATACATTTTAACTGAAACTGTAATACCTAAACGTCGAGGTTAATAAATAACGATATCGTACATTTTACATGCATAAGAAAATGTTTGTAAAAAATACAGAACCCTGAGCACAACCCTACATAGATGTTAGTTTTTATCTGAATTCAAATTGGATTTCGGAATTTCGAACGTGGATTAGGGCAAAGTTAGGATTCACAAAACCCAATTATGCATGGAAATTAATCAGGATTTACTGAGAGCTGGGTACACCTTAATGAAAGGCCAAAATTATTGTGTGCATTATTTTCACTTATATTATTTGATTAAATTAACCATAGTCTAGTAAATCGTGGTGAATGACCACTGTATTATATGAATACATCTACTTGGGACTTGACTATAGTTCAATCGTACATATTTTTTCATATTGATTTGAATACTTTTTTTGAAGAAAAAAAATAATTTTGAACAAAACTAAAAATATATGAAAATATGACGGATTTATTTTATTTATATTTTAGTTTTTATTAAACATTATCGAATAAAATTATAAACTGTTTTTTCATAGTTATGCTGCTTAATACATTCTTAGAAAAATGTCTAATTGACTAGGTACTAGAAATTAATAATGTTTAATATCTAAGGAATATTTGAAAAACTTTAATTTTCATTTCATTGTTTGATGTGTGCTTGAAAAAAAAAATTAGGATTCATATAGGTTGAATATTACGGTTGTTATAATATTTGTACCTTAAACACAGGATGCACAGAAAAATGAAAATAAAATTGAATGCATTTTAAGCAAGGGACTAATCATTAAAAAATAACGTCAAATTGGTTTCATTGAAATCATTTGCGTTTCAACAAATGAACTAAGTATATAGGTAATATTGTTTTAAAATACTTAATCAAAATATACCGCAAAATGAGGTAACTCCGATCTTCCATGGTAAAAATTCAGACAAAACAGTTTTGAATTTATATTGGATCTGTCTGATAAGGGAATCGATAAATTGTTAACACTGTTACAAAATATTATCGGTCAGACATGAAAGGTAGTCCGGAGCTAAACACTAAAATGATAATATCGTTTCTGGATCAATTTATATGGGTATTCAGAGTTACCCCATTTTAAGTTGTTGATAGAACAGATTTATTTCGATATGCCTTCACTATCATTAAGCATATATTTTAATAATTTATTTTCATAGGAATTAACGCACAACCAATCTAAAATCTTAATAAATGTATTTTTTTACTATCATCTGATCGATGATTTTAAATGTCCCTAAATAATATATAAGATAAACCACTTTGTACATCTAAAAATATTTAAATAAAGATAATATTTTGAATGTATAAGAAACATTAAGAAACCATTTCAGATCGGCATAGTTAAAATTATTTTGGTCAATTTTTGGAACTTTAGAAGATAGTGGACGAAAAAATGTATTATTTAAATCGGCTGTAATACTGCTTGATACTGAATAATCGTTGTGTTTACATCGTTTACACGGTACCTATATATTATATTTATATTTTAGAGTGTGTATAATAAACTTATGTGACTGAGTGAAGAGATTTAAAGGGTTGGAACGAGAAGCACTCATGCAGTGCGCAATATATACTATGGAACAGTTATAATAGTTAAGTATAATTTCATACCTACTTACATGGCGTAATTATTTTGAAATATTTTATCACTTACATAAACATAATGCAGATTGTAGGAGGTGCAATATACCATATTAATAAACATACTATGGCGTATGCCAATCATTGATAAATATATTATTATGTCTAGTACATAAATATAATATAATAACAAATTAAATCTAATGCAGAAATAATTATTATTGTTCTGTATTTGTAGTTTAAACTTAGTTTTAACTTAAATAAAAATTCTAACAATCGTCACTTAAAACTTTGAAAACCAGTTAATTTTTTTAATATACCTACCTACCTATATTTTATTTTTGCAAAACATTATGTAGGTATAAAATATACAAATACTTTTCGACAAAATAAAAGCTATTATTGTACGGTTATATTATTACGACTAGCTACAGTGAATTATTATGAGCCTGACTTTCTGATAATTACGTAAATACTAAATACACAGTGAGATTATTATATTTACTCCATGTGACCATGATAGTGATGGGTTAAACTTTTGCGTTGTTGGTTGTACGAAAATCAACTACCAATATTAAACCACTCAACTCTCATACGAGTCATCAGTTACAATAATATTTCAAGTATTTTTTTGTTTTTGTTTATCTTGTTCTCTTTTCTTTTAACTTTTATTATTATTGACACTTTTGTATATTGAAAATTATATCGAGAACTTTATAGCGTGAAATGTAGTTTGACCATGTTAGAACACATAAGCTTATTTATAACTAGACATGTTTAATGTATTTTTAGAAGAAACAAAAACAATTATTGAATATAATACTCAAATTATTAAAAACTATACCTAACATAATTTATTAAGAAAATTTATACACTTAAATAAAAATATATAATGCATTGCAATGCTTTTCTTTCATATTTAAAAATAAAATAAATTTAATATATAGGTATATTAGGTAAGTAGGTAATTAACTTTTTTTGTATATTAAAAATTGAATTTTATAATTTACATTTAAATTGTTGTCTGGCAGTTATTATATAGTCCTCTTTTGTGTGTATTAACTTATTATTACATTCGAACACATTATCATTGTAATTATTATAACATATAGTAACACACATATTGTATAAAAAATTGGTTATTTCAATAATCAATAATATGATAGTTTACACTTCACTACATTGAATTTGTACAGTAGGTACGGTATATCTGGGAGCAAACTCGTTTTATTTATTTATTATTTTCCTTTTGGTTCTGGAATGTGTCCAATACCCTCGTATCCAAATATTAAATAAAGAGTACATAAGGAAGAGTATCAAATAAATCACATTTTAAACACAAACAAAATATGTTGTTTTCCTGCTCGATTAATATTTTTTTGTTAGAAATGAATCTAATTAATCGCCCTCAATTATTTCCTTTTGATTCGTTATTACGCATAATTTCATTGTTATTCGTGTCCAATTTGAACAACAATTAGGGATGCAAAAGTTAATGAAATAGAATCGAGGTCAATTGCTTTATAATTATTATTTTATGTAAATTAACGGCTGGTAATATATTTTATTGTATGCGTGTATAATATATGTGTGAATCGCTACAGTATGCCCAAATATAAATTAAAAACAATAAGGGATGCCTAAAACAGACGAAAGCCGCTCTCGAATAAGTTATTAAATATTATGCTATATTTTTGGATGCAATCTATGGTATAGGTTATCAAATTCAAAATGTTTGCATTATTTATAAATATGGGTCATGAAAATGTTGAAAATAATTATTATACATAAAAAAAAATGCTGACTTTTAAAATTGTGAAGTCTTGTAAAATCATGCATGATTTATAAAATGTAAGTGAATAAAATACGTTCATACGACGTTAGGTAGGTAACATTTTTATTTCAGAACACAAAACATACAGTTTGAAATTTTAATTTAAAACATATCTAAATCCAAAATAATAAATTATAGTAAACGAGTATTGGTCATTTTATCATAGACATTCGTTAGTTAAAATACTGTTGTCATTACCTACTCATTTGTTAACTATATATAATACTATAAAAATATTGCATGCCTGTAATTCAGTATTTAGTATTTATAATTGTTTGGAGTATGTTTATTGCACGAGAAGTCAGAAATAAAAATCCGTTTGTGTTTTTATCTTATCTACAAGGTAGAAGATGTGTTATTAGATTGTTTTTTTTTCGCTTATATATTATGTGTAAATGAATTGGAAATAACAAGTTGAAATGTATACATAGGCCCTCGTGTGCCCAAGGGGGCACGACCATTAGCATGTCACCTAATTCGATCACTCGTGTATCGCATACGTTGGTAATTGATGGCAATCACTATACGCGTGGTATATACCTACCCTAACCGGAGAGTATACCTATACCCATATATCGAATCGTATCGTTGATATCGTGTGAAAATGCGCCAAAATCGGTGGTCGGACAATCGACAGAACCGTCGACGCGAAATCACGTCCGCAGATAAATGTTTTCCCCCCCCCCCTCAAAAGTTTGTCGGCACGACATTAATATATCATCATAATATTATTATGTTATGTCAACGGGTACAATGATGTGGTCACGAATCGAAAACGTGCGGCGATCCTCGTACGCGGGGTGGGGGTGAGGGGGGTCGGCTGTGGGGGGGAGGAGGAGGTTTTTTTCAAAAACCGTCGTCCGGTCCGAGCACACTCGCTACTCACCGAGGGGTATTTTCTCGTACACGTTGCCGTCGGCGCGTGATGCGATGGCGACTGCGGCGAACGCGACACAGTACAGAACGAAGCACCGCGTAATTCGTGGCCCGGCCATTTTGCCGGTTCGGACGACACGCACCAACTGGAGAGACGTCGTCGGCGGGCCGCGCGAGTGATACGGTACGGTCGCCGCCGCCGCCGGAGAAAAAGAGACCTTTGCGCGCAACTCGCCCGGCGCCCGCCACACGTCGACCGACTATCCGCGGCGGGGGCGGGTGCGGGGGGGGGGAGGGGGCGATGCTGTGCGCAGCAGCTACACCGCTCCGTCCCGCCCGCGTATAGAACGTGGACGGGTCGTCGCCGGCGGTGTATACGACTACGAGTTTAACACGTCGAGGTAATTATAATTATTATTCCATCGCTAAACAGTCGTTTTCAACTTTTTTCGGAATTTTAAGTCATTATATTATTATTATTGTTGTTGTTGTGTTATACGCGTTTGATAATAATAATATATTATGTGATATACGGTAAAAAAAAAAATAAATATATTATAGTAAGATATTCTACTGGTCTTGTGCAATATCGCTATCAGCCACTATGTATAAATATATGTATAGTCTACGGTCTCAACGATTGATCAAAAAACGAAATCAGTGATCTATAAGATAAATAATCTACAAGCTACTATTTGTCGATACTTAAATTTAAAAAAAAAAAAAAAAATGTTTTATTCATAAACAAAGTATCCAATAGACATAAAGTAAGAGTTTTTTTTTAAATAGATAGACATTTTGTGTCACCAAACATTTAATGATTTTCAGACAAATTAATAAATGTTCTAATTTTTTTTTTTTAAGTACTTTTTATGTCGGCATAACTGAGATTTTTATTTCATATATAGATACCAAAACATAGTATTTTTATTTCTGAATATTTTGACGTAGGTACCTATAAAAATCTATTATTGAACAATATTGTGGTTATAAGAATTTAAATATTAGGTAAGTGGAGCAATTGTTGGTTCACTTCAGATTAAAATTGTAGATATTATGTATCAGTTGAAAAAGTAAAATAAATAAAAACAATTTGACGAGAAATGGCTGTTTACCGGTTAAAAAATAATCCTATATTATATTCATTCCAGCTGTATATGATGTGTGTGGTGGTTTATTTTTTGCGATTTGTATGGTCTGAGCGGCGTTACAATGGATAAATCAACGTAGGGTGGAATTCGTTCATCACAAAATGTTATCAACAAAACTACGGGGAAATAGCAGTAACAGTAATTTTAATCAATGACCAAATACCAATTCTACGTTGTGATTTTTTCTAAAAAAATA
The DNA here is from genome assembly GCA_008086715.1 of Sitobion miscanthi. NCBI lineage: Eukaryota > Metazoa > Arthropoda > Insecta > Hemiptera > Aphididae > Sitobion > Sitobion miscanthi. The sequence goes on from CM017800.1 coordinate 16,896,357, forward strand.
AAAAATTGTCTTCTTTTAACACAACATAATATTATGCATTAGCTACCGGATATTGGATATCGGATATGATTTGTATACTCATTTTTTACTCGGTACTATTAAAAATCAAAGGGGTATGACTGATATGAGTAGAATCTTTTTACCGCGTGTCCGTATTTTATAATATATATTATATATTTTATATAATATAACATGAGTACGAAGGGTTCATTTCGATCCTTTTGAAATCGAGTCGGTGGTTCAACAAGTCGATTTGTCGGCAATAACGCGCAGGGCTGACGACGTGAACTGCAATCGTGTGCGAGCACGGAACTTATATACAGTGTGCTCGTGTGAAAATGTATTTTAGCGAACGATTTGAAATCGAAAATATTCACGAGCTCCCTGAATTTTCAACCACATACACTAACTTGTAGACGGAGATAACAATATTATAGTAATATATGGTTACACGCACATATATAATGACATTATATGCTAATATCGTCTTCTTGTTATCAGTGATAGGTACATAATAATATGGCCACGAAAAGAGGAAAGTTCTGTAAACAAACGTTATCAAACAAGCACAATCATGTATCAACATATATCATAATATACGTCAGGGATGGGCAACTGACAGCCCGCGTACCATTTTTAACTGGCCCGTGCTACATTTCAAATTACTTTATAAAAATATGAAATGTTAGGATTTTTCTCTATTTTGTTTTATCATATTTATACAGTTATTAAAACCGATATAATAAAATTATGAAAATAGATATAATGTCCATCGTAAAACGAAGATTGAATTCTTATCTAATATTGAACTATTAAATGTCTTAATATTATATTATTTATAGGAGCATAGTTAACATGGCTTCTTCTTTTTTTTTATTTTCGATGTTCTCTGGCCCACTAAATTTTTGAACCCAAAAAATTTCCCCCCCCCCCCCCTAGTAATATTAGGTTGCTCATCCCTGATATACGTTATGATGAACGCCAGCAGTACTTTCGCTTTTTTTGCATTTTTCGCACTTTTTAATTATTAAGTTATTATTATTATTGTTATATTATTTTATTTTTGTTATTCTTTGCATTCATAGTTTATAGAATTTTATATGTGTTATTTGAGTATCCTTTTTTTTACGCATAAGTTTACCGTAGTAAGTATAGGTACTTACGTTGAAATAATCATTAAATTATTTGTCAAAATATTTTAGTATAATATCAAAATAAAGAGTTTGTTTTTTTCAAAACAAACATGTTATATTATAGCTTGGTGTTTTAATAACTTATTTACCACTTTTATGAAATAACATAATTTAGGACTTAAAAATTAACATATTATGCATATTATGTACTCATTATATTATGCAATAATGTACAATATACATAATATAGGTGGTGCCAAAGACGAAGTGTCAGGGAAGGCGTATCGAATATTAAATTTTGCCAATATTAATTTTATTGCACAAACAGTAAACACATATTAATTAATTATTTTATTATGTACAATGACCATTCATAAGTCACAGTACAGTCATTTTAATAAATAGACGAATATTGTTGACTGAAAATGTAGTAATATTAAATCAATAAGTAATAGTTATTAATAGTGTCAAAACTTATTATTAGGTAGGCACTTATGTCATTTTTTTTTTTAAATTGTGTTAAACAATAATTGCTTATAATAATTATTACTATCGAATATCGATAATAATATAATGTATAATGTATTTATTGTATTATAAACACAATGTATAATGTTCAATATAACAGACATTTTATTTAAATTTCAATAATATTTTATAGAAATTACGTATGTAGACGATTCCTTTGAGCCTTTGAACATTATAGGTTTTTTAGTTTTTCAAACGGTATTATTATTTGTTGTGGGACGGCGAAATTCAATTACACAGAAAAAAAAATTACCCTTTGTCTGTGATAAATAATAATACCAACCAAACATCTAAGCTTACAATATATTTTGTATTTTGTATTCTGTATTGACAAAAGGTACATTTCTTTACATATTTATAACACTACTATTCTTCAAAAAATATATAAGCCTATTTTGTATTTATTTTCATGCTAATGATTGTTACATGAAAGGTATAAATAATATTTTAACAATATACCTATTTGTACACTTGTAAACAATCTCTGAAACTGTTGGATATTGTTCATTAATATCTTTGTTAATAGGTAGGTATCTGCGTATAATTTAATAGAACTTTGTACCATATAGGTAGTACAATATTGTATAGATCGTTAATATGATAGTGCACTTCGTGGGGTTACTAATTACTAGTAAATTATTTAAAATGAACTGCACACTATGTATACTGTGTGTCTGTATACTGCAGTGTTCACGTTGTAAAACTACTATATAGAAGCAACAACTAAAACTACAACTAAGAGTATATTGAACACGGAATTCAAACTTTTTTTAATTTTATATTATATAGGTGCTTACATCGAAATCTAAACAATTTTTTAATATGGATAAATTGGCCGTCTGCTCTTCCAACAAAAATAATTTAAAAACAAATTTAAATACAATGTAATATTTTATTAGTTTGTTTTACCGGGAAATTTTAGATATAAAATGTAAGGCAATTTATTCACTCAAGTACTTATAGAGTTCCTTGAGTAGTTTCTACAATTAGGTACATTAATTTTCATATTAATTTTAGTTATTTATGAGTTGGCAGTTTTGTGCAGAAAGACATAAATGATAAAAATGGCAGATGACAAGAGTGGCATTTTCAATATTGTATTTCATATTTATTATTAAATGTATTAAAATGGAAAACTTCTTATGATTATTTAGAATCAAAAAATCAACCTATTATTTGGTTTTTCAATTCATTGAGACAATGGAATTTTCATGTATAAGTTCTAAAAAATTGTTGTTTTAGTATAAAAATGAAAATCCAGACGCAAATTATAATTTTCATCAAGTATACTAATTAAAATGTTTATCATTAGTCATTATACTGCAGAAACTGGTAGAAGGTACCTATGTAAAATTATAATAAGCACTGAAAGTTCACTCTGATGTGAGTGAAACGAAATTAATGCAGTAAACACTGGAGTCTCTGTGCCCTGTCCATATTTTTAAAAAGAATTAGCTTACGTGGTTGCAACAATAAATATTTTGTAATTATTTATTATCATTACAAATAAGACTTGGCATCTTGACCATTGACTGATCATTTTTTTTTCTATTAATAATTATGATATTATTGTTAAGGTTTTATTTTCATTTAATATATATTGTTTCAATAATAGTCTATATACATTGATTACTTTCATGAATTTAGGTACTTGTTGTTTATCTGTCTCGTCTAATCCTTGGGATTGGTGGAGAAACACGATAATATTAAGTTTGACTCTATTTTGCAATTTAGTTGTTGTGGTTAATATAAAATAAATATATTACACACCATTCAGTTTTCTTAAACTGAACAATAATAATTTAAACATAATTATGATTGCTTCTTTCTAAGTGAGTCATTATTTTATTTACGATTTTTTTTTCGTGTACTATAGTATTCTTTAATATGAAACAATGTGATGTTTTATTCAATGAATCACCAAGCCCATAGAATAACTGTTCAATCAACCAACTCTAAAATAAATATCAGATGGTAAATATGTTTTATTTTATAAAAAAAATTATTTCAGTGAGTATTAACTTATTATTTTTATTTTATACTTTTTATAGGTTTTTAATTACAATTGAATAATATTAACAAACTTAAAACGTATTTTAAGCTTATGAAACAATGAAAAATTCGTGCATTGTCTTATTATGAATTTTAATTACAATTATATGATATAAGGTCCATTAAATACTGAAACTTTGAGTTAGTAAAAATGATTATTCTGTATAATGAATATTTTAAATTATAATGATGAGACAACTTTAAAGGAAATTAAGTTTTCTGAAGAGACTAATTATGGTACATATAAAGAACACGATTTATGGTACCTACCTACATTTTATGTTGTTCTTATTATTCATCTGTGAGTTATTACAGTTTTGATCAATGGTTTAAAATATCAAATTACAAAAAAACGTAGGTAAGACATCGGATACGATAAGAGGAACGTGCATCAAAAATAAATTAAAAAATATGGACTGGATGATTGGCACTTGTCACCGTTCACTCGTTTTGCACAGAATAATGATGTAAGTGTATGATATTGCGTTTGAATGGAACAATAATATAAATCAATACATTTTAAAGTCAAATCTTAGCGGGGCTCCGATAAAATCCGATTTTCTGCAGACATTTTTTTCCAAAAAGTATTAATAGTTTTTACATAACAAATGATTTTTTTTATGCGATCAGAAAGATCACTGAGATAATCAATAAAATACAATTTCCTGACACTAACGACCATCGAATTACAATCTAAAAAAAAGTCTGCGTTAAAAAAATATTAGTAAGTAGGTACCTACTAATTTATTCATCAGAAAATATTAAACTTTTATAGAAAAAAAAAACATCGAACCAATATGACCAACAATATTATTATACACATAGCCATTTCTCGTACCAATTTAAATTTAGAATATACCTAACTAGAAAATAAAAATAATTATTACTTAACTAAACTATGTATTTGGAACAGGAATTTAATTACATATAATATGATGTTAAGTAGGATCGTGTTATGCATATATGCAATTAACCTGCACGATCGTCATAGCCCATAAGTAATTTTCTTCATAAAACAAAGTATAGAAATGATTCAGGGACTGATGACTGGTTACACAATTTGCCTCGTTCGTCTTGTTCATATCTTGTTGTATCTATTATTACCTAATTTTAATGCAATAATGAAAATGAATCATTGTATTTGAAAAAAAACTACTGAAAAGTTAGCTAGGTTTACTTTCATGTTCATTGGGTGTATTTAACTCAATTAGAATATGTATCTACATTTCAATAGTTGATAAATAATAAGATAACTTAAACCTGCACACACAATCCTCAGACAAGTCAAGTTGTATGTGCAGTTATGATGTGGTTGTTTTGATTATTTTTATATGGGTGATAGTAGGAAAATATTATACCCTTTTAATGTAAAACAGAAGAATTATAACCATATGAATTTATTGTTTAACAAGTTTAGGTTATATTTTTATTTACCGATAATAGTGATAAAAATATATACCTATATTAAATAATTTGAGAAATTTTATCGTTATGTGTTGAATGTGAAAAAGCTTGTTGTATTGCAATATTATAACATCGAAAATAGTATAAATACCCAACCTTCAAATTCTAAGAAAACAACCAATTTTTCTCAAAACATTTTAGATATTTTATGTAAAAATGAAATTAAAAAAAGTGGGTGAGTGGATGTCGCTCTGCTGTACAGTAGGTGACGAGTGAGTCACTGTAATGGATGGTATTAAATTTGAATTCAATGATATAATATCATTGTATAAGAAAAACGATTCTGAGCGAAAACAGTCAGTCAGCCTATGATATTATTGTGAATAAAGTAATTTATATATAAACTATTTACGTGAAACCTTGTTTTCAATTTTCAATCCTTAGCTATAAAAGTTGAATATTTTATACATTTTTAACTACAAAATAACTATTAAATTATAAATTTAATACATTTTGTCGAAATTTGAACTTTAAATGCTTATAAAAAAAATTGTGTCTATGTATTTTTAATATTTTCAACTGCTATTGTAAAAATATATCAGGAGCCTTGTATTAAATTTTCATGCTTTATTTCCCAACAAATAAAACTTTATTGATATTTATAGAAAAAAAAACTAAAAAAATTGAAAACTGGCAATGTCCGTAAACAGCTCAAAAAGAGTCAAATTATTTTCAAAATTTGATCGTGTATAGAAAATGCAAATATAAAAATTCAGTGAAATTTTCAAGTATCTACAGTCATACGTTTTTCCTTAATTTTTCTATTGTTTTTCACGTCGCGTTTGAAAACTACTGAGAAATTTTTACTTTTGACCCCTCAAAGTACCAACTAGATTCACTTTCCTATCAGAAAAGTTACTGTCGAAGAAAAAAACACACATCATTATAATATCACTACATTCATCGCTTCTCTCAGAATCTAAAATTAATTTAATAACAATTTAAATATGATTATATTAGAACTTATTTTATTTTCAAAAAATACGTTTGTATTACACTTGTAAGCTTAATATACATTTATAATAATGTTTAATTTGTAAATAAATTTTCGTTATTAACTCTTAACATATTTTTTGTTAATATAAAAAGCAAATTTACTAAACATTCATTGTTTATATTATAATAATTTTTATTTCAATAGCTTTGATGTTTAAGAACAATATTTTATAACAATGGCATTAAACTGTATTATAATATATGAAATAATTATTTTTACAGTCATTTTTAATCCACAGATAATATTTTTATTTGTTTCAGTGATCACTTAGATTTGATAATTTTAAGAGTTTGGTCAAGCCAGAAATTCAACTAGTATTGATTAAATTTTTACTTTTCGTGTAGGTACACGTTATAGATATGTTGACATGGGATAAAAGACCTTTTATTTTTCATTAAGTCGTCATCGTGTGCAAACAGTCATAAAAGATGTAAATAAAAAAAGCTATAAATTGTATTAAAAAAAAAAACTGGCCAAAGATAAATATAAAAACTTTACTGATCCAGGTATGTGTTATTTACAAAAGAGATGCATATAAAATACTGCGTTTACGTTGTACAGAACATGACATAAGCAGAAATCTTCTCATATTATTTAATATAATTTTATAATACTTTATCAAATTTGTCTTCTCAGAGAAGCTTTTCCCGCCACCCTCACAGACGTTTCGTAAACCTTTTGAAATGTCAGAGAAACGGTTTTTAATACTGTTCCAGCTTTTCTTCCTACCTCTATCATTCCAGCGCAATGTCGTTGTAAATAATCCGTAATGTCATATAATATAATAATGGTTTTAGTTAAAGTTTTATTTTATAATAAAGAAAGTATTAATTTGGACTCACAGACATTAATAGAGGTTAACTGATAATAGAGATGTATACAATTTTTAATTAAATTCCGATAAATAAATTATACCTATTACCTAAGTAGTATGAAAAATACTATAAAATCTTTATAGCTTAATATAAATAATACATAAAATAAAAACGGTCTACATAAAAATAAATGAAATTATCAAACCTACGAATAAAAGGTTCTTTTTACGTCAGCAAAATTCGTCGAAAGCAATATTTTAATGATTATAAAATATAACTATATAAACATAATATTATGCTATTTGTGGTAAACGATGCACCTCTAAAAGTAAATAAATCATTTCATACACAAAAAAAAAATAAACATGCTTCAGCTCATACCGATTGACATGCATTCCATTTATAGTTTTTCGAATACTAACATAATAATATTGATTAAAAACAGAGAAAACAGTATGGTTGATAATGAATTAGACATTGATGCATTTATTAAATCAAAAACTAAAAGATTTAAATCATATTAGCAAAATATAAAACTTAACCTCAAATCAGCAATGACCATCATTTTATATTTTAAATCATTTTACAGTTATATTTTTAAAGAACATTTGAACGATTTCATATTATTATTATAAAACATAAAAATAGTTAGAAAAAAGTTGAAAATTTGAATCTCCAACAATAATTAGATATTTTAGACGAAAAAAACTTTTTGCTTCACAAAACTGATGTAATTTAAGCCAGTAATCCTAGTAGTACGTAAGTATACCTACTAAATCAATACATCTTATATATAAATGTGAAAATGAAAACCTTTGAGGCCTATGTTCTCGGAAACTACTGAACCGATCGTTATGATTTTTTTTTTAAATTTAAGAGCTCATTACGGAGAAGGTTTATGGTATTTTATCGATTCTCTAACTTAATAAACTGAGAGTTATCAATTATTATTAATAATGGCTTGTTACGTAATAATAAATCAGTATTATTCTCAACTCCTATAACCCATAGCAACCATTAATAAACAACAATTTCTATCGTAAATCTCAAAATTTCTGTTTGAGAACCTACCAGGGGTGATAAATTCCTTTTTTAAATTAGTCCATGACACTCACAAAGAATGTGGCTTTCTATTGGTGAAAGAATTTTCGAAATCGGTTCAGTAGTTCCAGAGATTACCCAAAAACAATGGTAACTAACAACTCCTCTTTATATAATAGTATAGATTAGCTGATCCCGTGCAATTCGTTGCCCGTTAAATGTATCAACTCTATATGACTCAAACTTTGTTCAATTTGTTATTGAATATTCGGTGTATAGTATTAAAAATGTATCTTAACTTTTCCGTATCCCGGAAAAAAAAAACAAATTTAACCTTTTGTAAATATTAACCTATCTTCTTCCCAGAGGTCGAATCTACCAACTAACTATATAAATACACAGACTCTAACTATACAGACTAAACTCTGGAACTGCTTATCAGATCTTATATGTATATTGACAAAAGACAATAATACAAATCAACAAATATGCCAGATTAACCAATAGCAACCAATATATTATACACAGGTGGATTTTCTTAAAATTTTTTTTTATATAAACCTTATCCGTGAAATAGTCTTTCGTTTAAAAAAAAAAATCAAGACATTTATAATATATACGTACAAGAAGATCTGATAAGTAGTTCTAGAGTTTAATCTGTATAGTTATAGTCTGCGTATTTATATAGTTAGATATATATATAAATTAATGTTTGTGGGAAGATTGGACCTCTGGGAAGAAGATAGGTTAATTTACTAAAGGTTAAATTTGGTTTTTTTTTTATTCATCGGATTTTAGTACGGTTAGGTTAGAATAGGATTTTGTATAAATTGATTGTATTAATCCACTGCAGGTGGAATTAAGTAAAAACGACAAACTTGGTATAACTTTAATACTTTAGAGTTATACACTATAATCATACACTTACGCACAAACAGCATGGGGTCCGCGATCCACCGCAGGTAGATTGCCTACCTGATAATGTACTGCTGCGAATCAGAATTTTTATTACGGACGACGGAAAAGTTAAGATAAATTTTGAACACCATACACCGAATATTAAATAACGAATTGAACAAGTTTGAGTCGACATATAGAGTTGATACATTTAACGGGCAACGAAGTGCTCGGGATCAGCTAGTATTATAATAAATGCACTTGGAGTCCAAAATTCCAAAACACTCGATTGAATCAAATAAATCGTTTTTTTTTTTTCATCTGATGCAAAAATTTGGTTTTTCACAGTAATGGATAGGTACGTCCTTTCGCCTTTTCTTAGTAATACTGATGAATATTAATTGTAAATAAAAATCTACTAGACACTATACTATATCGTATAGTACTATATTACGGTTTATTAATGCAAAATAAGACTAACACCATAACTCACAGAAACCAACAACACTTGAAAAACTCAATGGTTGTATAATACTTGTATCACGCTCGCGATCAATAAAATTAATGCCTAATAAACACTCGATGAGTTTACACTTTACTTATCTAATACGCCTACAATGATTTATAATATATTCGCGTGATGTACACACGTAATATCGAGATCGGGGACACAAAATAAATTCGGTGGTATAGCTATAATAATTTATCAAACGCAACACGTTACTCGTGAAAACTATGGGTATTTACGTCGTAATAATTACAACAAACGTGTTTAAAACCGTATACCTAACATATTATAATAGGTAATGATAATGTTGTACAATAATATTCCACGCACCACACGCATACAATGAAATATTAGGCGAATAGCAAAATCAAAAACTCAAAAAGGTGATTTTTTTTACCTTAAATTTGTCAGTTGATTTCATAAACATGACCACAATTTATTTAAAATACCACTGCGATAGTTATTTCTTGATTTAATGATTCGACATGACTTGTGGTCGCATCACAACAGTGGGCGTTAAGTAGGTGACCGATGAATGGAACACATAATATTGTCATTGTATACGACGTAGGTATGACCTATATATTATGGTAACTATAAAAGCCGTTTACGCAAGTCTGATTATTGCGTTAATTAAGCTTACCTTATCTTAAAACTTAACGTTTTAAAAGTCACCTGAATAGTAAATTGTTATTTCCAACTGTCAAAAAATAAATAGTACCTATATAATGTATAGGCTAATATTCACCGTGAATATCAAACTGATTCTATATAATATTATTATTATTATTATTGAAGTAAAGGTTTTAAGTCTTAGCGCCTAGAATATATAAGTATTAGCTTACATTTACCATACAATTAATATCTAATTTTAATTTAATTCTATTTATTTGGGTTTGTGATTACAATATATTGGATACTACCATATGTATATATTTTACCATAATAATATTATATCTTAATATTGATATAAATGATTTTAAAAAAGTCACGAATGAGGATTGTTTTGTTCCCCAAATCCATCGTGGAATATGACTGGTGGTGGACTCCAGACCCTGCGAAGTGCGTACGTAATTATACGATTGTTGTATTAACATAACATAACAGGTTCCCGGGACAACGGTCGAAAAATTAGCCCTGGGAATGTTAATTTTACTAAGTTATATTATAGTTTTAACCAAGTATAATATAGGTACTGGTCTAAAATTATATTGAATCATAACCAATAGCGAAATAAACAAAAATATATATTTTTTTTTCTGGACAGATGGCATAACCATTGTATTTTTTCCATCCAGATATCCTACTTTTCCGGTGGATTTTCATAAAATGTTATTGTATACAAACCCCTCCTTGACAATTACGGATGGAACGAAAAAAAATGATTTGAATCGGTCGAGCCGTTTTTGTGTTTTAGCTAGACTAACTGACAGCTATTAGTTTTTATAAATATAGAAGATTAATGCGAGGAAGCGCACCTAGTATAAAATAGCCGATTCTATAAAAAAAAAATAGACCACACCCACGAATGAGTACATGATTGTTCATTAGATCTTGTAGCTGTGCTTATCAGGTGGTTGGGATTGTCCATCAAAGGGCTATATGACATAAGCGCCAAAAGTGAAAAAATGACATATAATTTGCGCCAAAATTAATATTTTATGTGGCAATGTAATAAATTGTTAAAACATTATATACATACAAATAAATATAATTCGAATAAATGTGTTGATTTTTTCGATCTTATAAAAAATTATCAATGATAAATTGTTAAAATAGTAATGTATAGTTCTAAATTTAATATCTATTAACCGTGGCACACAGGTATCTAGGATTTTGGCGCTTTTGTACGATTCGATTTCGGCGCATTCCTACGATACAACTTTTTTTTTCTCATCTTATTTTGGCGCTTATTATGTTTTCCACTGCATCAAAGATTGGTTGACTTTGTTACGTTTACGATCCTGTAGCCGCCGTCATAATGCATCATTATCGCACTATGATGAGCAGCTGTGGTGGTCGTGGTGAGAGCCGGGTATGCGAACTGCAGTAGCTATGGATACAAAATCAGCTGGGTATTTACAATAATGAACAAGACCTCCTTATAACGGAATCGCTCGATACCGTCATTGATCTTACGCGGTTACAAAGGAGTTTCCATTACACGGGGAGACTAAAATATACGGGATATATATAGGTTATACGGGACTGTTGTCATTTTCCGCTATATGAGGTGATTTCCGTCTTATAGGGGTCCGTTATGAGGAGGTTTTACTGTAATATTTTTGAAGTAGAATTACTATATTATTTTGTGTAAAACGATTTGAAATATCGTTCGACGCGTCATGACGAATACTACGAACGAAATTTGCTCGCAAACTTGGGAGCTGATACGGTAAACGCGTCACGCGGCCAACCATGACGTGGAGGCATAATATAGTGTGCTAGTCGATTATGGTGGCGTATTTTCAAAGAGTATATTATTAATATTATTATTATCAAACGCGCACACCAGTTTTTTTACCGGCCCGTGTGCGATGTGCTCGCTGTCGTCGGATACATAATATTATATTATACGAGCTTGGCAATCGTGTCACGCGTGCCGGAAACTACCACGCAAACATTTCTACTGAATTACCCCGAGGATCGTTCAAAAGCATATAATAATAATAATAATAATATATAGGTACCTACTATTTTAATATTATTTACTGTCCATGTTTTATAAATAAAAAAAAAAATAATAACAATATAATAAAAATGTATGTGTGTCCGCGTGGGTGGTAACTAAGGTAACTATATGGTAAGCGCAGTAGGATAATATATAGGGTCTAGGCGCCCGGGGCAGATAAAAAATCTGCGTCTTTTACCGCAAAAAAAGTAAGTTTTCAAATTTTTTTTTTAGACATTTAAGTTATTTATTGTTTATTAATATTTATTTTCATTGAAAAACCTTTAAAATGCAAAAGTAATTTAAAAGCATTTAATTTTCACTATTCGATATTAAAAATAAAATTAATAATTGCGAGCTTATTATAATACTTTTAAAACTTATTCGCCTAGCCTTATTTGCAGTAAAATCGTTTATAATATTTCTATAATTGATTTGTCGTGTAATTTTATGCTCCAATACTGTAGTGTGGTAGTGATCATACTTCCAACTACAAAAGATGTCCAACGTACAAATCTCCCCTCAAGCGACGTAAAATCAATGAACCAGCTCATATATAAAAAAAGACACACAACTCTCAGGTTAGGTCTTTTCAACTATCCCACTCACCAGAATAAACCATCTTATGCCTCCGTTGCCGACTCCAGTAATACCATATTATTACCATTGAATGATATTGCCTAATTCCACTAACGATTTATTGCTATCTAAATCCATCTCACACCTTACTGAATTAATTAACCCACTCCTCTTTCTCCTTACCGAGGTACTTCAAAAACAATAAATCTCATTGTTATTTGTATTCCTTTCGCATTTACTTTAATTGTTATTTTAACGCCATACACGTTATTAGAAAACGCATTTAATTGTTTCCCATTTTATTGGTCTACGATTTATATTTATACGAGTATAGATTATTTTATGACTATCACATTATTATGATTACCTATGCATATTCTATTATCAATCTATGAATGTGTTAAATGTTGATCTATTATAACTACTTGTTGAACGCTAGACGATAAAAAAAAAATATTTTGTATTATACACATAATTTGTTATTTTATTTTATATTTAATTTTATCATAATAGATAAAAAAATTGTATAAAATGTTATTATTATATAAGATTTAATTACTGCATGCATACAACAAACAACAACTTTTTAAAAATTTGCTTATTCAGAGTTAATTTAAAGATTTATAAAATAATAATTTAAATTAATGACGAGATGAACGTTTTTATAAAAAAAAAAAACCCCGTGAACGTGAAATTGAATGACTTCGCCCATAGAGCAAGTAATACAGTAACAGTTATACTTAATACTCAACAGTAAGTACAAGCGTACAACACAATATTATATTCTAAACTTTAATTAAATGTGTGTGTCTAAGACGTTATTTATTGAACAGAGGTCCCGATGTTTGGTGACAACAACGCTAACTCTTTTTTCTACATAGGCGTCCCGTTATCCCGGCAATAATTACAATGCTTTTTTTCTTGTTACAAATACCTATAATTAAAAAAAAAACAATGAACTGAAAGTATTTTTGAATTAGTCAGCACAAAAGTCAAAAAATATTAACCGTCAAAAATATGTAGAATTGTAGTCTAAGATTTCGTATTAGTGAACTGCTGCAGGGAGGTATACATTATAATATTATGATCAAAGAAAATCGAATTAAAAATTATACGCGTAACCGTGTAATTCCACTTTTACTTTTTGTGTGGCTTTATTTTATTTAACATTTACAACTAATTTAATTTCCAAAAGTTCTAGAACGAAGCGTACTACTATCATAAAATTGAAAATTGAGTTTCCATCAAGACGTCATTAAATTAAGATATCCAGAGAAATGATTCAAGATCAACGGTGCGGAACGATTGTGTGATGTGTAGGGGTACAAATAAAAACCGTTTTAGTGAAACGATATTTTTTTACACATATTTAAAATATGGTGACTCAAGTAGACTGGTAAGTCTAGTGTAAGAGACTGTGTCACAATTGGCAGTGGTGGTGGTGGTGGTGGTGGCGGTGGTAACTGCTCTAGCCACGTGTGTACACAAACAAAACGCAGTGTTTAGGTTAATGGAATGCAAACAGTGTAAACCAAGATGCCACGGAGATTTGTTTAAGGTCCTCTGGTCCTCACTCCGGCAACCCCTCCCCCTCACGACGTTTATCCCACCACCGCCACCGTCGTCGTCGTTACTCCCGTATTCGTGCGCTTGTAAACTCACTCATTTTCGAGTAAACTTTTTACGCTCGCCCTCTGTCCGTCCACCCTATCAACCCCCCTCTACCAGACCATAAGCCCACCCCTAAACCCACCCCCGAGGGATAGCAGCCACCATATATATATATATATAGATATTATATGTACTTGATCTCTCTGCAGCCACCGACACGAAAACATTTCCCAGGCAGCTTATTAGCGCGCGTTACAGGAACAAACGTTGTCTTTGTCACCACGTCAACGCGCGGCCAACTCCTATGTACACACCTGCAAACACTCAACTCCTCCACCGCGTCATCCGCGACTGCAATGTTTTCCGCGGATGGGTTGTTATTAAACATTTCAAGCTTCGCGCGCGCTTCCTAAGCCATGCTTCGCCGAGGCGGAATTTTCTTATTCCGTCGACGCAAAGTGATTATTATTATTATTACTACTATTATATTATGCATACGTGGTGGAAAGTGGATAGACGGACGACGGGTAACGCGATTACCGCGTACGGTAATGGCATGGGTATGTAAAAAACACGATTAAGACCCATTTTACCGGAATATAAAAGCACTTCTCCTGCTGCTAGAGAATATGCGCAAATATTTATTTTTTTTATCGTCTAGCGAAAAGAATATCTGCAGTCTATCATACACCTATAGAGATGATTGTTATAAAATATTTTTTTTTTTTTTAACCGTTTTACTGATAAAAAATATTCATAAAAAAAAACAAATTATTATCAGAACATTAATAACACTGGATAATAATATTATGTTTGTATACTTACGTATATACGTGCTTTATGAAACGTTCAATAAAGTTTTCACCATCAACTGAATTATATAATGTCTGTTCAGGTTGGCGTTGGTTTATGACTACAACAGTAATTCACCAAAATACGTAGCTCGGTCCAGAGTACATAGAGTACCTGTGTTATATATTATTTTTTTAATGCCCTAAGGCATCTTTATTCAAACGACCAGAGGCCTTTACAAATACTTTACATAATGAGTGTATATCATAATATGATAATTAATAAATAATGTATAATATAATAGTTATACAGTCGAGTTGCGATAACTCAAAGTGGAAGAGGGGGATAAAAATTCACTTCGAGATATCTAACTAATTTAAAGGGGAACAATTTTTAAAAGGAATAAAACACAATTCGAGTTGTTAAGTTTTTCGAGTTTACAGACTCGACTGTATATACAAATATATAACATATAATATGTATAGTGCATCATAAACATGTCTGTGGTTATACCTTCGATGTGGTAGCCCTTTCCTTAGCCTATGTCACTTACACTCGTACGGCTTCAAGCATTTGAGGTACCCAATGTCTAATGAGTTGTCAAGAACGGATGGACGATAATATATTCAAAGATCGATGATCGATGGATGACTTCATTCTGGTTGAATCTGTATGCTGCGAAAATGGTACGAAGGGCAATATGTCGACAACGTTTAATGACTTCGATGTTTCATTTTCTGGCACAAACCCACAATAGTATGCCACAAGTCCAAATCGATTTGATTATAATAGTTACCTACATAAAAAAAAAAAAAACGTTTGTTTGCTAGATCTAGAGTGGATCCGAGCCTAACTCCTGGCAGACACATACATACGCTAGTATTTATTAATATCGTAAGAGTGAAATTATTGTTTATACGCCATTCATAGGAGCATTTAAATGGATTTAAAGTAGGTAAGTCAGCTTCGACTTGTACTATGTTCAATAATGTGCATGTATACGGTGGGAAAGTCGTCCTGGTCACGGTGTTTGCGTCCGGTAGTGGTCCTTGCAGACGACGTAGACATACGTACGTACATTTGTATGTTTATTCGAGAAAATGTAATTTGTTTGCTCCTTACTTGGTTCGTAATTCATTATTCCTAACGATTAAGTTTATATGTTTTTATTATTTCAATGATTAATTATTGTTGCGTATTATTTATCTCGCCGTGTTCACTAATAATTTCTAAATATATGAAAATGTAATTTATTATTATTTGATTTATAACTTTAAAAAAAACTATAGTATTTTCTTTCTTTAATTATCGTCTGCAATTTTGGGTACAAAGGGTTTCTTCTGTATGCGTAAAATATGGAAAGATTATTGTCTAAAATTACTTTCTGACTTTGCCCACCATAATTTTTGATCATAAACTCACTTCTGACAAAGATAACTAGATTCCAAATTCTAGTAAATGAAGTATCCTACATAATATGTGTTTAGTATTCAAAATTACTAATGAGGTATTATAGAACAATGTGGAAAACTCGGTTAACGATTTATCTTTTGACGTTGGACATGACACAATGTACACAAATATAATACCATTTATTTTTGTTTATAATTGTTAAAGTTTGCTGAATCTAAAAAGGAACAAGTCGTAAAAATCGTCTGAGTCATTACTTCTCTGTAAAAATATTTAATCAAAGCGATCCAGCGATATACCAAATGCATTACACATTCTACACATAATATTATAATATGTGCCCCTAACATACACAAAACACATGTTTATACACGCTATAACACGACTGTAAAATAACTGTTTAAATTTAGTTAATTGGTACCTATAGTATGAAATAGATTCGAAATATTGTTAGCAGGTACCAAAAGCCATAAAACTTCTCATATTTAATGAAAAATAACAGAGGTTGCGAATATTATTTTCTTGTTTATTATTATTACTAGCTTATATGGTGCTCCTCGGTAAAAGTGAACCTCATTGCGTCAGGAGTACCCTTAATGGAGGTTATACAAAAACACCTATAGGTACCTAATTGAATATTTTAGTTGTAGGTAAGTCTCCCAACGAGCAATTCGATTTTTTAATGTTGTTCCCAATAATTATTCGGTGCTCTAAATGCATGTCTATTTTTTTTTTTTTTTTTACTGTAGAAAAGTTGTTGAAAGCCAAGTTTAAATAGATGCATGAAATATAATATATGTATTAACTTGTAACATGATACACAGTGGCCAGTAGTATTAGGAGATCGAAGTTCATAGAGTATAGACTATAGAGTATAGAGTATATTCATATTGTATTAAAATATACAGTCTCGTAATGCACCGAGGCACTTATAAGGTTAGGTCAATATTACCTCGTTCTGAAAGGGGCAAAAGAAGAATCGTTAAATATTTTAAATAGTATTATGATATAACATTAAATAGAGGCATATGGCGAAAGCAAGAATAAAATACATAATGATAACAGATGGACAATTATTATTAATAAACACCAATGCATATTATGTAGGTACCTATTAATTAATTCAGTTTATGATGAAATATTTTTTTGTTACTTTTAACATATAATTTTGGATATTTTGAAATAAGTAAAGAAAGATACTTTTTAATATATATATATATATGTTTAATTGATCTTCAAGCTCGGAAACTATGGCCAATAGCTGTTTGTTGGGGGGGGCTGGTTGTATTGGAACATGTATATGTATGCATGGCATGGATTTGTCACTAAAACCCGGGTGGTCACCCATCCGGGAACTAGTGACACCAGCCCGTTGTTTGCACTCAGAACACGTTTCGTGACTGAATGCAACCACTGCGCCCGCCAAGCCACTTGTTTTCATATTTTCATATAATAATTGATTAAATATATGTTGTACTATACTATTATGTGTATATTATGTAATATGTAATCATAATTTTATCATGTGAAATGTATAGTGTATGTATGATCAAGGATACTTGTTTGCTGTGGATCACGATCATCGATCATAATATTAAACCCTAGATTTAGTAATATTCCGGCATATTTTATATTTTTATGATTACATGATATAATACGACAGTTGGATTATTGATAAATATCAATTGAGGAAATGATAGTAAATACACAAACAAATGAATACCTATAGAACGAAATGAAACAATTATAATTAGTAATAATATAATAAACTCGTTTCTAACATACTAATATAAGTTATAACAATACAAAAGGCTTAACTATATACAAAAAAAAACACTTACATAATATTTTGTGTTATTCTGTGTGGAAAAATAATATAATATTAACTAGACAACTTAAAAAGACGCCCGCATGTGTGGTCTCCGTTTTACAAAAATTAAAAATGTTAATTCAACAGAACCAATGTTGTGATGTTAAGTCTTCCTAACTTTAATATTAGAACGAATATAACTATTATCAAACATTATGGGTGTTTGTACGTTAGCTTTTTACGATATTTCAATTTTTAAGCTAATTGTGACTCGTGAGTGTGTCGAATATTAAAAAATAATAAGGTCATAAATCGTTTCAAAATTAAAATGAAAGTACACACAGAGATGATGTTCTTACATTATTTAGCTAAGTAGCTAACAATAGAAAGTTGATTCCAGTGAACCCAAATTTGCAATGTCATTCATTTTAAAAACTGTGGCAACACATACGGGTTTGGCGTCTTCTTTAGTGATAGTTAAAGTTAATCGTTGGGCATCCAATAAGTAAGAGAACCCATGGCCATACTTCTTGTCAGAATGTTTTCTTATAATATATAAAATGTACACGTGCTAGAATTTTTCAAAGACGGATTGAACCACTCATACAAATTTGTCATACTTTAAAACAGTGTGGATTGTATTAAATTACCTTTTGCTCTAAACTCTAATAACTACGGTATTGTTTTTAATATTCATCTTTGATTTTCAAACCATAGCTTGGCTATAGATATAGAAAATGTATCTAGGGGGAATGTTTAAAGTTATTAAGCAAGATACTAATATATTAAATATATATATATATTGAGGTCAACTAAAAATACATAACATCTAAAAGGATTCTAAAATGATAAGTATATCTGTAAGCTGTAGAAAATAAACTGAGCAGAGACCTAATATTTTCCTTTATGCTTGCATATATAGTAGGGCCAACTGCCAATGGTAAGCTATAATGTCCTGGTCCCAACCTGTAATTTTATATATATGATAAATATTATTTATTGAAATGCAAGTATACAATTTTAGGTATACAGGTACCAACCAATTGTTTTTTAAATTTCCATCCAACAAACCATAAACAAAATTATACTCCTATTTTTGTTGAGATGGTCAATATTTATATCTAATACTATCGTGAATTGTGAAAAATTATAAAATATTTTTATTTAGTGTCTAAAAATAATAGATTTTACTGGCTACGATTACTAAATAGGCACGTCAAAGGACTTTATCTTGTACGAAAAGAATAAAAACTCACTTACAAAATTCCATGCTATTCGTGCTAACCCGTGTAGTTTGAATATAATCGCTACAGAAAAAACATTAGCGAAATAAATTGTTAAATATTGAAAATGTAATATTATATGCTTTTTCTGAACTACATAAACAGTAGAAGAAGAATATTAAATTAACATTTTATCGTCTAAATATATTATTCATTTTTCACAAAAAAACTGTATAACCTATTTTTCATACGTTGAGCAAAAACTAATTTTAATATTCTCTCATTGTCGTCCATCTTTTTTGTTTCAATAAACAATCTAGATCATGTATTTGATAATTTTATAAAATTCATAAAATGTAAGTTATTTCATAATTTATTGCATTCATGATATGCATTTTATAAATATTAATAATATACTGTGTTTGATATCCAACTTTTTTTTGAGGGGGGCCTATAGTGGATTAAAGTAATAGGTATATAGTTTTGAAAACTAAAAATTTAGCCTACCTGGATAAAATGACCATCAGTTTAAAAAAATAAAATGTTGGTGTATATAATATTAATCAACTAAATATTTAACATGGATTTAAACATATCATAAAAAGTATTATAAAATATACTAGGGACTATGGCTTCGGCTGCATACTAGTTTCGTCCTAAATATAACAACGAAAACTGTCTAATCCTATAATTTCATTCTGGTTTTTGAACGTTATATCTGATTTGAGGCCAAGTTTTTTTTATTTAAGTTGCAGCCCGATGAAAATTTGCCATTTTAAGATGTGTCCATAATATCTAATATTTTTTCATCCAAAAATGAAATACCAAAATTATCCTTAAGTAATAGGAAAATTTTCCTGCAGTATCCATTTTTCTCCAAATAAAAAAAGATTAGATTCTATTATCCTTCAAATATTTTTTTTTTGACAAAAATTATGCCCATTTTCCTTCAAAAATTAAAATATTTAGACGATATTTTTATAATGAAAAACCAAATAAATTTATGTGACTCAATATTGTGAAACAAATTCAAATATATATTTATTGTAAAATAAAAAGAATTCATATTTCAAAAAATCCAAGACTACCGAGCAAACAGCCGGAGTGAAGCAATCGCCAATGCAATTATTAAATTTCAAATCGAAGAAGTTTCTAGGTAATACAATAAATAAAACAATTTTTCTTCCATTTTTTTTTTCTTTAAACAGATATTCATTTATTTTCATTTATATATTCATTTATTGCTGAAATGTCATAAAATTATAAAAAAAAAATATAGGTAATTGTTAATAAGTGAAAATATATTATTTTTTTTTATGTTTATTTGTTATAACTATTTTATTTGTGTTAAACAAAATATTATTTGTATTCTTAATTTCTTACTGGGGGAAAATATAATATAACATTGTCACATAAAAATATATTTTTGCTATTTATTTTATTTGTGTTAAACGTAAACATTATTTGTATTCTCAATTTTTTATTATATAGGAATGGGTAGTGGAAGATAACGGTATTTCGTTTTTGGAAGAATAAGACCATCGTTATCCGTTGATAATAACAACTACTATCTGAACTACTAAAAGCCGTAAGGCTTTTCGTTCAAAGTTCAACGACATGTTCAAAGTGCTCGTCCACGAAATTGTATGTTCATCGGTGAGCTTAAAAAAATACAATACCAATTTAAAACTAAGAAGTACTCACTTAAATAATCACAAGACTAATAAAATATTGAAAGAAATATGCTTTAAAAATACTATGCCATAATTTTAAAAAAATTAAATTAACAAATTTGAATTTATAAAAAATGTATCAACTAAGTTGCTTTATCTATTTCATAATATTATGTCGTAAATCATAATTGATATACTTAAAAAAAATATGACCAAAAAACGTTTGAAAAAAAAATGTAAATAAAAATATAACAACATTTTCAATCTAACTGTAGTAATGATACTACCTACAGACATCTCTAAGTCTGTGTACAAATTGAGAAGGATAATGAAGTTAGAACAATATGAAATTATATATTCCAAAATAAATAATATTTGATTTTATAATTTTTACCACGGGCCACAAGTAGTAGCCACACTGGCTCATATATAATATATATATAGGTTATAGTGAATGTTGTAGTTTTGCTTCTTCATATGATAAGCTGTCTGTGAAGATGTGTTATCGTCATTCTACATGAGCTAAGTTTTATTTGTTAATATACACATTACAATAATCGAAGAATATATTCCTATAAAAACAATTGCATGCGAGTAATAAAATAATTTTATTTGCTTATTGTTACAAAACAAAAAAAAAACAATAAAAATGTTTAGTATTATTGTTTGTTAGAAGAGAAATGTCACTTATTGAATGGGAAACATAATGGTGTCTTGATTATATAGTTTATTATACAATTTAATTTGGACAAAATGTTGTCAAGGGAACTGTCTTTTTTTCGTAAACTCTAAATGGTTCGAAAATCGCTTTATCAAATAAACGTATTCCATGGTACCTGTGACTAGTCTCTAACGAAGACAAGGTGGTCATACGGAGCTCCACTAAGCACTCGAACAATAAAACTAATCAATCGGCCTCCACCTCATCACCAAAGCTCCATGGCTTGTTTCCAATGACGAATGCTTCATTCAAACTTCCTGCATACGAAAACAATTAATGAAACTGTCCCACAATATTCTGCAAATGGTTCCATTCAAAACTCAACACTCACTCAAACAAACTCATCGCAAGACCTGTGTTATACTTATCGACCTTATCACGGACTAGTAAAAAATGCCTGAAAACATCACAATTGACCTAGTTACCTATGCCGGTAAGCATTATTATACCATGTTTCAAAGAAAAGGTGACTGTAGAGTTCCACCACAGGTTTTTTTCCGACTTATTTTTCTTTTAAACTGTATTGTTTGTTTTCGTAATCTGATTTTCCCATAGTTGTGTACATATCGTGCAGCTAAATAAAGCTATAATATTTTTATAAATAAAAAACACGCGTAATACTATATAATAGCACGTTGATTGGCGCATCTCGTGATTAACTTTGACTTCTGATTAACGTATAAACCTATAATAATAATAGTCAACAAAACACGGTAAATTATTTAAATACCTACATAATTAATAAATTATAAACAGTATCTAAGGATAAAAAAATATGTGAATTCAAATATGTGTTTATTAAATACGAACATTATAATGCCTTAACATAAAGTATGCTACATAATACGTTTTATCGGAAAGCTTTGCCGTTTCTAAGGATTTATCGCAAGTATATTTTTTATAGTTATTTATAGTATAACACGATTACGATACCATTTATCGCGTAAAATTAAAATAATATTATATAACATGACGTTTATTGGTAATTAAATAGAAACACAATTGAGAAAACAATACAATTATTTTAAGGAATTTGCATGTAAAAATGTAATGATAAAGGTCTGTAGGTAGGTGTATAGTGTATAGTGTATTATACTGTGTATAATCCTACTTACCACAAAATAGGTAGTGAGTTACTTCGGTTTCATCACGGGTTTAACATTCGTGTTACACGATAACGTGTATACATAAACTAAAACACATTTTGAAACTATTGTTATAGAATTATAGATTTTCAAGCCGAATTAAAACAATAGTGGAATAAAAATACATAAAAATTATATTTTCTATTTATAATTTAAAAATAAACCTTATAAGACGTGTGCATTACAATACTGAATCACAATTCTTTTTTTTCCGTTTGTTAACAGATTGGACAATTTAAGCTACCAAAGACTATTCTTGTATCTACATTTTTTAACTTCCATTTGATAATGGGTAAGTAAAATTGTAATAATATTTATTTTTGGTTAGATCATAATATCTAAATAATATAATACTATCAGTATTTTATTTTATTCATTGATTATTATTGATCGCTATTTAAAGACGATTTTTAATAAAAATTTACTTAATTTATCAATTTTATTTTATACTAACACAATATGTGTGACTTAATAATTACTGTGGACAGTTCGTGGTATTAGGAATTGTTTTGGAATAATTATATAACGCAATCGTTGGCCGATGGTAAATTTTCATAATTAGACGAAGTAGAGGTGCATCAAATTATTGACATACATTTTCTTGTATTCCGAAATCGAAAAAATTAATTTTCGTATGTATATTATTTTTGTTGACAGAAGTGAATGCAAAAGTTTTATTTACATTTCTATTGGGCGTCTCTACGTTGGCGTCTGGATTTGTTATTCGACCATTTGAAAACATTGATTATGAAGTACCTGGAGGTGATAAACAGTTAGATCTCGAAGAATTGGAACCCGATACTACCGACCATGACCTGCCCGAGATCACGTCGAAGACCGTCATGGAAGTCACAACTATTTCACACACTACCGCCTCTACCACCCCTACCGCACCTGCCGCCCCTACCGTCGTCTATGATCCGGATGATAGCTATGATGATGATTGTGATTGTCCACCTCAATTTCTAATCTATATTTACGATCGCATTAGCAAATAATAATAGTAAATACCAAAAACAAAAAAATGAGTATTGGCACTCATTTGATAATGAAAAATTATCGGAATAACGAGTTCCAGTAAGTTAACAATAGAAACATTGTGATATTAAAGAACCCTTAATTGTATTCATGGTTAGTATAACTCTTTCCTAGGCTTCTCCTTCAAATTGTGTATAGACACATAGATTTGCATAATATAAACAATGGGCATTAAATAAAAAATGAATACCTATATAATATTATTGAATAATTATTTTCAATATTGAACTAACTATATTATAATGAATTGTGGTGGTAAAAAAATATATCAATAACAATTCAACTTTCATAATTTATTATACCTTGTAAGTACAATAATTTTGATTATTCAGTATTAACTACGAAGAAGTCGAATTAAATATTTGAAAATTGAAACAAATAAACACATAAGACAAGTATGTTTAATTAATATTCAATAATATGTTTTTTATGTTTATGTGATAAGGTCGTAAGGATAACTATACACTGTACAGTCATAATATGAAGTATATATTAATGAAGCTTTCATAAATAATAATATTGTTACCAAGTACATATGAATATGTCATTCTAACGGGTCTAAGATTTAGGCGATACATGCATGGCTACCTTGTGTGCAAAGAAGACCCAAGACCCAACTTAAAGCGCAACCTGTTAGAGCACAATAAAATTATTTACCGTTAATGCAGTTAAATCGTTGAATGCCGGCAAACTGTCAGAAATCAAAACAGTATCCCCGAGTTACTCCATTAATCACTATAGTGAATCACTAGAACAAATAGAGACAACCGACAAGCGAATACTAAAACTCGTTAAATAAATTAGTAAAGATAATTTATTGTAACAACATCAATCAGGTATGTCAAATTATATAAGTAAACAATTATCAGCCCATTGCTCGGATAACCAGATGCCGGACTAATCTTAATAATAATAAAAATAATAATTTATAAATCTTAAAGAAAAATACAAAAGGGTTTATAGCATAATCATTAACTCGAATACGTACCTACACACTTGTGCGAGTATTCAAAACGTAGTTTTCACAAAACGAGTAAACGTTGAAAGAGAAGTTATAATTATAATAATATACCGAGCCCATCAAAAGGGTGTTTTTACCGGTACCTACCTATACTCAGTATATTTTACTCGGGAGGTATAATATTACAAATTATAATATTATTATATTTTCAGAATTTTAAAAGCATACTTAAATAGTATTATTGTATAATATACGGTCACTGACCTCCGACTGTTGTAAATTATTATTCAGAGGTGTTACCAATGTGGCGATGTGTGATTTCCTCGTCAACCTGATGATTCCATATTATATTATATACATTAATTTAACAAATTTACTAATCGCTATATTATTATATTATAAATAATTATAAATTACTAGACATATTATAAATTGTCTTGTTTAAATAATAATAAAAAAAAATAAATAAACAATAATTTAAACAAAGTAGCAGTGTTTGGAGTTGAGAGTTCCTTCTACATGCTGCCTTATAATTTCTAATTTGTATAATTATGCTATATCATATAAGCTTATGGAACATGTAGAGAGTAAAACGTATTATTCCAGCAGATTGAGGTGTATCGGTTAAAAAATAGAGAACAATATCGCAAGCAGTTTATCTTTTCTTTTTTCTTCGCGGGTTTTCTTCCAGTGTCACCGTGATATGCGTCCTCGACGTTCATTTTTCATTTTTCTTTGATCGGCGGAAGACACGGCGCATCGCTCCACTCCGTTTCAGTTTAGTCGTTACCAGAAAACGATATTATTTTGGTTAATTTCAGTTCGTCATTTTATATTTTTTGTATTACACTCCATTAGTACTCTTGTGAAAGTAATAAATAATGTTGCGTTGGTTTTTTTACTCTTTGACACATTCAGAAAAGTGACTACTAAACATTAAGTTTTTAATTCATTATTATTACTATGAGATCATTATTATATTATTATTATTATTATTATTATTATTATTATTATTGAGAATACTACATGCACAAAGAGAGCGCAATATATAAGTAATATTTTTATAATTACGTGAATATTATTACATAAAATATACAAGAAAACGAATTAATGAGAAAAAAAATTTTTTTATACCTTATTACACTAGTGAAGCAAGTGTAAATTTTAAAAAATGGACAGTGTTTCTTTTTTTTTTGTTAATTAATTGTTATATATATCATAGTATTACAAATTGTATAGTTTTATGCTGATCGATGGATATTAACGTGCCTACTCAACATTTATTGCTTAATCTCATCGCCATAAGTACTTAATAAAAATGTATTATCGTAGAACGTCCTTCTGTTTTATTCGATATTGGTTTGTGCGCCTGTGCACTGTTGGATGACGAGCGACCTTTAGCTCTCAAGCAACAATACATTTTTGTATACATCGCGCCTCTTAACTTATAGCACCTTACAATGATGCCATACAATTTTATTTTGTCATTTCCAAACTCTTGGATGACGACAGTTTTTTTAATTGTTTTTTGTTGTTTTGATTATTAATAATGTATTATTAGTACAATTTAGAACTCTGCATAACATAATGTTCATTAATATTACATTAAATACATTTTCAAAATATAATATTTAAATTAATTACCTATTCAATATTTGTATGGATAATTTAAAATAACGATGAAAAGTCTTTTTATGAATATTAAAGTACATAGGTAACATAGGTACGTACATTTTTACTATTTGAAAATATAGAATACTCTATCGTTGGTTTAATTTTTCTAAAAAATGTCAATACACCGTGGAAATTTGCAAAATTATTTTTTATGTTAGTAGAAAATAACAATTATATTGATAAAAAAAAGAAATCTAATAGAAAATGATTATAGTATCTATTATTAAACTATTTATTTAACTATTTCTAAATTAACAACACAATATTTATATTGAATTAATTCTGTATAGCTGGCTATAATAATCAAAAAAACAATTAATTGAAAGCATTTTTTGAAACATTTAAGCTGTTTAAATAAAAACGTATGAAACTGGAATAGGTAGGTGCTAGTTTTGATAATAGCTGTGTCATTGTTTTTTTTTTTAATAAATTATAACTACTTATTAATATAATTATGCTTAAATGGAAAATACTTTTTTTCTAACGTCTTAATTTCATAACTATAGATCACATTATAATCCTATTTTCTTTGATACGTTTCATTTTAAATTACATATCTAATATATAAATGTGAAAATGAAAACCTTTGAGTGATATGTTCTCGGAAACTACTGAACCGATCGTTATGATTTTTTTTTTAAATTGAAGAGCTCATTACGGAGAAGGTTTATGGTATTTTATCGATTCTCTAACTTAATAAACTGAGGAGTTATCAATTATTATTAATAATGGCTTGTTACGTAATATTAAATCAGTATTATTCTCAACTCCTATAACCCATAGCAACCATTAATAAACAACAATTTCTATCGTAAATCTCAAAATTTCTGTTTGAGAACCTACCAGGGGTGATAAATTCCTTTTTTAAATTAGTCCATGACACTCACAAAGAATGTGGCTTTCTATTGGTGAAAGAATTTTCGAAATCGGTTCAGTAGTTCCAGAGATTACCCAAAAACAATGGTAACTAACAACTCCTCTTTATATAATAGTATAGACTAGCTGATCCCGTGCAATTCGTTGCCCGTTAAATGTATCAACTTTATATGACTCAAACTTTGTTCAATTCGTTATTTAATATTCGGTGTATAGTATTCAAAATTTATCTTAACTTTTCCGTTTCCCGGAATAAAAATTCTGATACGCTATTTCTGATATGACCATTATCAGGTATGTATGCTGTTTGTACCTATGATTTAACTCTAAAGTATCAAAGTTACACCAAGTTTGTCGTTTTTACTTAATATAATCAATTTATACAAAATCCTATCCTAACCTAACCGTACTTAAATCCGATGAATGAAACAAAAAAACAAATTTAACCCTTTGTAAATATATTAACCTATCTTTTTCCCAGAGGTCTAATCAACCAACTAACTATATAAATACACAGACTATAACTATACAGACAAAAGTCTGGAACTACTTATAAGATCTTATATGTATATTGACAAAAGACAATAGTACAAATCAACAAATATGCCCGATTAACCAATAGCGACCAATATATTATACACAGGTGGATCTTCCTAAAATTTTCTTTTATATAAATCTTCTCCGTGAAATACTCTTTCGTTAAAAAAAAAAAATCAAGACATTTATGATATATACAAGAAGATCTGATAAGTAGATCTAGAGTTTAGTCTGTATAGTTATAGTCTGTGTGTTTGTATAGTTAGATATATATATAAATTAATATTTGAAGAAGATATATTAATTTACTAAGGGTTAAATTTTTTTTTTTTATTTATCGGATTTTAGTACGGTTAGGTTAGAATAGGATTTTGTATAAATTGATTGTATTAATCCACTGCAGGTGGAATTAAGTAAAAACGACAAACTTGGTATAACTTTAATACTTTAGAGTTATACACTAAAATCATACACTTACGCACAAACAGCATGGGGTCCGCGATCCACCGCAGGTAGATTGCCTACCTGATAATGTACTGCTGCGAATCAGAATTTTTATTCCGGGAAACAGAATAGTTAAGATAAATTTTGAATACCATACACCGAATATTAAATAACGAATTGAACAAAGTTTGAGTCATATAGAGTTGATACATTTAACGGGTAACGAAGTGCACGGGATCAGCTAGTAATATTATATATTATGAATCAGATTCATTTTTTTTAAATATTTGTACGTTTGTAGAACCAACAGATTATTGGTATATATAGATTATTATCTAGTTGCTTTTAATTGAATTAAACATATATTACATTTACAACTGCCAATTTTACAATGATATATATTATAATTATTGTATATATTGTGTATATTGTTTTATACCAAGATTTTTTGAGACGGACAGAAAAAGTGTATTTTGATTAAAAATTAAAAACCGGTAGTCTTTAAACTCCAGACATGTGAACATCAGTGTAAAACATAAAAATGTATTGATTTTTTGTATTCTGATGTATAAAAACTGAAATTTTCTCATGGATTTGAATATTTTTCGACATACAGTAATCATATATTTATGATAGGTACTTAAGATTATAGTTTTTGTGATTCATCTAATTTTACACTACGGGTTAAGATAAGCTGAAAAAATATTATGAATTAATAAAAATGATTCTTGGTTTTAACTTATTTTATGTATAAACTGTGTGAGGAGGAAATTTTGACTAGTCTTTGGAAAAAGGATAATGGAAAATACGAAGAATAAGAAACACGTCTTATTGAAAAACTTTTCACCAACTTGAAATTTCCAACTGTGTCGGAGGTTTAAATTGTTATTAAAATGGCGTCGGCAATCAGACACTTATGAAACTCCAGCATCGGTTCTAATAGTTTGTATACTTTTGTTAGGTAACTAAACTTATATAAGTTTTTGAATATATTTATAAAGGTCAATATATTTATAGACACTTTATTGGCATTTTCTACATCATAAGACTGTTAAATGTTATTTATCAGGCGATATTTAAAATAGTTTTTTTTATTTAATATGTAACTCTTAGAGTTTATTTTCAGATCTAACATAATTAAAACTTTAAAGGTTGATTTAATTTTTAATAATGTGTAAATAACACATTGTAGTTAGCCAAAAAATCTCGTTCAGAAACTGTACGTTTTAGATTTATTCTTTTACGGACTAAACCAATTTCTAATAACTTATATACTTACTTAAGTATTTTATTAAATTCTGAATATCCTGTGTTTATTTTTATAATATTATGCAACTCTATGTAGCATAAATGTAATATTATTTCTCTCTGATAAAATAATTACCTAAAAATATTTTCGTCATTATGAACTATATTTAATAATATCGGGTTCGTGCAATCTTTTATTTAGTCTTTGTAATATCGGAGAATGTAAAATAGTTTAAAACAAAGTTTTAAATGCTTTTGTATTTTGTCTTGTGAAGCCTAGCCACCTTATGTATTACTTAGTTAATTTATAATTGGATGGTGATATACAAGTACCTACTTACCTAACACAACAGCAACAAAGTTGTCAGTGTTCTTTATTTATAATTTTAAATAACTATAGGTAATTTAAACTATTTATTACCTCTACTCCTTTAATTTGCTTTTAAACTGTTTATTAAAAATAATTCTATAAACATAAATAAATTACAAGATGTTAGCAAATCTAGCCAACCATAGACAAAAACACAAACACAGCTTATTTAATATGGTCAATATAAAATATTTAATATCAGTATCATCATTTTTATGAAAGGTAAATTATATGACTGCAATTCTATTTGAGTGATCCGCAGTGAAAAAAATGTTCACTCACTCACAAAATCTTTTGGGTAATTCTTTATATTTATTATATTTTAATCTTGTTCTTCTTAAGCGAAAAACTGCTTCCAAACGGCTTTCATATATGTACCTACCTCAATAATTATGAATTATCAATGTTTACTTTAATTAGACATGCCAATATCTTATGTACATTCGGTTTTGTAAATGTCTTCATTATTTTAAAAACGTTTCGATAAATTTCGAAAACCCATGTATAGACGATAGCAGCAAATATGTAACAAATGCAAAAAATCCCATAAAAGTTTCATTAAAACAACCAACTTTGATTTTTAAACAAAATAAATATTGACATTCATATTTTTCAAAACAGCCATTAGCTTGAGATTTCTTAGTAAGTCATGTCATAATAATACGTGTACTTACAGTTTCATTCAACTAAAATATCATATAGTAATTTATCGGGTTCGTGTCCTCTACACTAATGGTGTCCGATTGAAAGGTCGACGTTGGATGGATGGCGATAAACAAAATACTATAACAGTGAGATGTTGGTGTTTTGACGGTTTTGTCCGCGTAATGGGCAGCATTAATGTTATGTACCTACCTCTCGCCCGCTTTTATTGTTTAAGGGTGGAGCATCTAGATGGCTGTTTATATATGAAGTGAACCCATTTAAGAGGATAACGAAGAGAGGTGGCGTTGCTTTTGTGATTGAAAGTCCCCCGGTGTGAACAATATAGAAACGCAATAATTTGGTAGTTTTACTTTCTCCTAGCCAAAGCTATCGGGTGTTACGACCCAATAAAGAGGAAATGAAAACAACGAACCAAATAACGGATTTTTTCAACCTTCCATTTCTTTACCCTCCCATATAGCTTCCAAATCTTTTGTCCCTAGTTGCGTTGATTCAATAATAAACGTAACAAGACAAAATCGAAATACGTGAGCAAAGTTTGATTATTAACGTTATATACAAAAAGTTGATTGGAAAGTTCATATTTTCACTTCTTCTCCTTATGTATGTATTCGATTACACCTTGGGTTATGATTTCAAGTTAAATTAACTCCACGAGATGTATTAGTTTTGTGCAGCTCGTTTCGATTTCACGATAATTCTATTAAATAATGTTATGATATTATAATATTTTTCATTTATTTTTCGTAGTTACTGTGTAATATTAAAGGATATGAATAGTATTGAAAAATTCTTATCAAAATGTACTTTTGAATTTCCAATAGTATGGTTCATTGAGCGGTTTGAGAGTAAATACACCTATTATCAATATTGTAGAAGATAAGTTAATTTATGTCTGTATAAAAGTCAATTTTAAATATTTTAATTACTAAACTCAATAATTTAAATTGAAAAAGTAAAATATCACAAGTTTTAAAGTTAAATATTGGACTTTGAAAATAAAATATCGAAAATCGACTCCTAACCTAGATAAACTTCTTATCTTCAATTTGTGTAATATGTGTTCATACTGTAATGTCACTCAGTAAGCTATATTATTGGAAATACGAAACTAAGTTTCAATGTTTCACTAAAATTCACATTTCTAATATAATAGCGTGTAAAATGCTATGTTATTGACATGTGCGTGCACGTGCGGGTGAGCTTCGCTAATTATTTACGCACAGTCACTCAATCTAATGATCACTTAGTACTCACACATTTATACGACCCGCGTGCACACAAATAGAAAATTGCCTATATTGAACTCCTTAGAAACGGTCAGTATGCATACCCCTTAACAGTTTCACTTAAATACAATCATCACAACAATATACATAAAATAGAAATTGTCGAGTTAAAATGTACAAAATAATATTATATTATAATTGTACGAGCAGTACTTAATATTTTAACTTTGAACCCTGATATCTATAATATAATATAATACGTATCAAACATATACTTTTAAATTATACACTATAGTTTAACATTTCTTTAAAAAATCTCATCATTTTAAGTACATTTTTAAGAGGAAAGTACACCGAAATATATTCCACTTTCTAAGTTTACCTACTTATATACTTTTTACAAGAAAAAATCTTGCTCTGTAGTTCATTAGTGCGAATTTCAAATACAAATTATAATTTAGTCACGTAATATCATACCATTGTATAATACAAACTTAATCTATTATTGTATAGGTATACGTAATTATGTTTAAAGGGAATTAATATGGAATAAAAAAAAAATAATAGAAATCATTAATTTATTATATTGCACCTTGCTTAAAAATTAAATAGGTTTTTAAACTTTTTATCCTCTCTCAATTTTATACCAAGCGATTTATACAAATGTCAGCCCAAAACCATACTGTGATATAAATACGCTAAGTTTATTTCTTTAGAATATCTATTAGATAATACTTCTTTTTTAATAGTGTTTCAATATATTTTTGTAATAATTTTTTATAATATGCAAAATAAATACGAAATAACCTATAATAGATAGATATTATTGTGTCATGGATTTTGATTTTGATTCACAATTAATGTAAATAAATAAATAAAATTATTCTTTGTCGCGAATAAAAGCTCTTTGTAAATAGGTACCGATCTGAATATAAATTAATAATGGAGAAACCGAGAGAGGAATAAAAAACAAAAAAAAATGTCCAAGAGTCTGTACTTTAAGGGAAATTAATTTAATAAAATACATTTAACGACAATTTATAGTACCAGATATCTGTATTTCTAGTGGCAGAGAAGTCTGGCCGCTGACGTTGGTAGCATGTCTACAGTAATTACGTTAATAATCAAAACTGTGACATAGAACTTAAGACTAAATACTATCGAAAAGCAAGTTATCGTAAAAGCATTCGTTTTATAGTCGTTCACTGCCGTAATGTAATTTCACAGTCCGGGACGTGTAATTTTTCCCTTTTCGTCCCTTAAGATTATTTCACTCTAATAGATATATTACTTTCCAATCAGATAAAATTGTTTGTGTTTTTTTTTTTTTTTTTGTTAATAAGTCCATTCGTTAAACGAGTAAAGAAATGACTGCGAATAGGCCAAAATGTTGAAATTACTCATTTTCCACTTAAAAATTCTGTACACGGTTATGCTCACATGGGGATGAATACTAAGTTAAGGAGTGGCACAATTATGCGCTTTCCGTAAATTGCTGAATAATAATAATTTGACGTCATGAGTAAAAGGTGAAAACCTACCTCCTCTATATCAATAGTGCTAATTCCGTAGTATCTTATTCACAAAAATAATTAGTATTCACCAAGGAATAATACAGTTAAAAATATTAAACCCAAGTATATAATAGGCAGTTTAAGGAATTTAATCTATTCTTATTCATAATTTATAGCATAATATTATACTTGTTAATTGATATTATATAATAAAGGTTCCTATACATAATTGTATACTTAATGTATCTTATTAACTAATATTATATACTTATTCATAAGTCACGACAAATAAAATTTGATTAACACACAACTGCCACCTATTTACACATGTTTTATGTATAAGTTATTTGTTATAACTTATAAGTCATATAATATGTATGAATATAGACGTATATTCAATGGACTAATTCTAATTTTTTAAATATATCATTAAATATTATAATTATATTAAATTTCTTTTTCGTAATAAAATATTTAATTACGAGTGTATTATATACCTAAGAGGAGTCTCATCGTATCTGTATTTGTACACAATAATATTTATATAATTTACATTTATTCTAAAAAATCATAATAGTTATTACTGAATAGGATTTCCGATTTTGTTAATCATTTTTTGATAATTTTTATAAGAAACTAGATGATCCCGTGCACTTCGTTAACCGTAAAAAATTACAATTCTTAAAAAAATAGCACCTCCCCAGGTTTCACTTACAGGGTCTGATTTTGAAGCTAAATCATTTAGGGAACCACTCAAACACACACAAAAAATTTCATCAAAATCGGTCCAGCCGTTTAGGAATGCATAAAGGAAATACAGACAAACATTCATTTTTATATATAGGTAGATAAAATAACATCAACGTTTGAACTGTAATTGATAGTTTATATATTATATATGTATAATGCCTCCGAACTATGAATATCAATCATTGAGCACTCCAACTAATATTATGGTAAGTACCTACATATTGTTATATTCGGTCCTTAATTATTATTACTTAATACTCAATTCATCAAATAAATTAATGAAATAAAACCATTGTGTGTACTGTAC
Organism: Sitobion miscanthi; assembly: GCA_008086715.1. Classification (NCBI taxonomy): domain Eukaryota; kingdom Metazoa; phylum Arthropoda; class Insecta; order Hemiptera; family Aphididae; genus Sitobion; species Sitobion miscanthi. The sequence continues at coordinate 16,931,041 of CM017800.1, forward strand.
AATTTCGGATGAGCTAGAGAGGGGGGCTTGAGAGCTAATTCATCTAAAATATAAACAAGTCTCATACAAAATAGGTACCTGTTTTCCTACATAAAACATTCATACAAATAAAAAGAGAAGCGGTACAAATGCCGATACCGTGTGTGTGATAAGAAATTAAATACTTTAGAGTGTGTTGATTTTACAATTAAAACGGTTTTAATGGTCAAATATCAACCAATGGACAATACTAGCATTAATTAATAATCAAATCCAACCTATAAAATATGTGCGGGAATATATTCAAACCAGTTAATTTAATTTTTTTTTAGTAAAAGGTATATTTTATCATTGTAATAGGTGGTAATAATAATAATGATAAAGCTTATGAAAAAAAAGGGCCGGAGCTGCAGCCTCTCGAATAAGTGTATCAAACTTTGCTTATGCTGTACAGCCACATATCAAAGTAGAAATAATAATTATTATTTTTAAAATACAAACTTTTCATGCTCGCCTTCAATGTACAAATATAATTGCCACTATAGAACGTACAAAGAGAAAGTATGTAATACAAATTCTCAACTTCAAGGCACATCTGAAACAACCCATTCATAATGGAAGACACAGAGGCACTTAGGGTACAAATAAACCTAACCTAAACTCTTAATACATTACATTTTTAAAACCATCATTGGTATCGATGCCAAAGTATTATTATATTATGATAATAGAATTTTAAAATATACATATAATATAATCATAGACCTTAATGAGATAAGTTAAATTAAGTCAAAACAAGATATTTGTATTGTAAATTTGAGCTAACGACCTGGCACTTAGCAGTTAAAGGATTGAAACATAAAATTAAAAAAATGTTATTATGCGCCTTTTACCCCAACAGGTATACTCAGGGCCGGCGTGAGGGTAAGGTGACTCAGGCGACCGGCCCAGGGCGCAATTTTCAGGAGGGCGCTGAAATTGCTTTTTACAATTTTGCACATTTTTGTCAGCAATATTATTATTTTTTAAATATAAAATACCTATAACTTTATACTGAAATATCAAAAATTATTATGATTATTTCACCTATATTAAAATCGTATAAGTATATTTTAAGTATATTTAAGCGTAGAATGTTTATCGTATAATATGTTGCTCTATAAATATAAAAATTCTCGAATATTTGTTATCGATTAATCGGGATCGCGTCAAAAAATATTTTGTTTCTGTTTTAAATTTTTTGTTAAAACTCGGAACTCCAAAGTCAAATTTGGAAATAAATGGGTTTTCTGATTAGTATAACGTATCTGCTATACTTACTATGCAGTATGCACGAAAAAGCGCTAATAATTTTTAGGCTTATGGTACATGGATAGAAATAGAAAAATGGGTAAAGCTAAATAAAACAATATAGATTTAGAGCACCAACAAATTACGAACACGGAAACTGATTATTGGATAACAATTTTAGATCGTTTGTTATCAGTAACTTTAATTTTATCTAAGAATAATCTAGCATTTCGAGGAAGTTCAGATAAATTTTATACGCAAAGTAATGGTAATGTTTTAAGTTTGGGTAAACATGACGACGTAACTAAAGGATTATTATTTAAAACACTTTCTCATGAATTTTTTGTACGAATTCAAAAACGCACCTGAAATGAAAACGAATTATTGAAACATTGTATGGATCTAGAATTCTAGACAATCACCTTAAAGATGGATCCGACTCTGATATTTATGGTGTCGTATATTATGCACAGCAGAGATTCTGAACGTTAAGCAATTGTTAATTTCTTGTTTGGACATAAGTTCACTTCTTAATATTTTTCACCAGCTAGTCGAGAGCGGAGTTTCTCCAAATTAAGACTTATAAAAACATACTTGCGATATACTATGCGGCGAACGAACGTTTGGTCTCATTATCGATTTTATCTGTAGAAAACGAAATCGGTTTTTCTACAGTTATACAGAGTTTTGTCGAGAGAAAATTGAGAAAAGTGTTGATTTACAACCATTTCTGTATTATTTATTTTTATTATTAGTATACGTATAGGTATTTTGTATTTATATGTGACTATTATATACCTATTATATTATATATTTTCCTCATAATAATATGTTATTTTTTTTTAAATTAGAAGATGACAAATTACTTACAAGTTAAGCATAAAATATATAATTTTTCCGTATTTCTGTCCATGAACAACATTTTTTTCTGAGTATGATGATATTATGAGTTGTGGTGTGAAAAAGGCGCCAGTTGGCATTTTGGCCTAGGGCGTCATTAAGCCTTGCGCCGGCCCTGGGGGTACCTACTATATTTGTCGTATGAGTTATACTTAGGTACTCATCTTATAAATGAGTTAGCTTGTATGGAAGATGCTATAAGTAGATTTGGTAAATCATTCCTAATAGTTAAATAAAACAATCAGTCAAAAGTTTTTAAAACTATTTAAAAACCATAATATTTAATAATAAATAAATTATTTATGACATACCTATTATATATACAACTATTTACATATAATCAAATAGTTATAGAAAATTAATAATTATCATGGCATCCATCATAATTGTTCATTGATCTAAACACGAATAGAAATATGATCCAATAAAAAATATCATTATAGCTTAAATTTAAATTCTAAATTAATAATCCACTTGCTTTTGTTTTACTCGCAAACATAAAAAATTACGACTTTAGTAGACATTGAAATGTAATATGTGTAGGTAAGTATTTTTCATTTTCATAACGAATTGGTGTAATATTAATTTTTCGGGTTCAGGTTCGGTGTACAAATAATATTGATTCTATTAAGTGCATGATATTTTTATGTTTTTCAATCTTTTAAAACAAATTTATCATAAAATTAGTTTCTTTTAGTAAAATTTATTTTTTCTTAAACAGAACATTTTGTCACAAGATTACACAATATACAAAATAAACAAATACCTATTTATACACACTATATTATAATATTCAAATTAAGTATTCACTTTCCTAAATTTTAACCAAACGCTTTCAGGTATATTCACAAAACTTCCGATAACATATTTTATGGGAATTTGGGTTTTATCACATGCCATCACTTCGTAGTTGGTTAACACTTCGGACAAGGCCATTTTCATTTCAAATTCAGCAAATCGTTTGCCTGAAATTCATAAGAACATTTTAAAAACATTAAATGAATACAATTTGAACGCATTTGTGTGCATTAGAAACATATTAATTATGAAATGTATGAAGCCATTGAATAATACGTACCGATACAAAATCTAGGACCGTCTCCGAAAGGCATGTATGTGTTAGGTTGTATATTATGTATGTTTTCGTCTGAAAAACGATCTGGTTCAAAAGCCTCTGGATCAGAGTAGTATTTTGGATCGTAGTGAATAGCATGTACTGGAACGACAATTTTAGTACCTATTTTTAACTTGATTTGTGTTCCTGGTATTACATACGGCTTAGTCACAACTCGATTTAATGTCACTAATGGAGGATATTTTCTCAATGTTTCTGAAAATGACAACGAAACGGTTAAAACAAAATATAATTTAACATACCTTTGACCTGTCATAGTCCCGTCAAAACAAATTTAAAAGATGTATTGACAAGAATCTAATAATTAACAACCTTAAATTATTGGTGAGCGTGTTATACCTTCATTATTTATTTATATTTATACATTTTTTTTTTTTTTTAATGAATATTGTTTTGTTATACATGTTTTTTACCATGCATCCATAAACAAATATAATTAACGAGTCAGTAGTTTTATTTTCTAAATTAATCCAAATTAAATGAAAATTTTGAATTATGATTAGGTCACATCCATCCAGAATAGTATAATCTGATTGAACACAGCAACAAATTATATTTTACCAGTTCACTAAGTACTATGGAATATATGGTGCGCTCTATCACTGCAAACTTGAAAAAATATTATCTCAGTACAAAGAAACATATTATTATTACCTATTTCATTTGTGAAGATTAAACTAATTTAAAGCATATTATTCAAAATATTTAAATTTGAATCAATGATTATAGTAATAATTAATAACTATTTTTTTTAACATTTCACACCGTATTCATCTATCGTTGTAGTAGTAGATGACATTGCATTTAATCGTAAAATACCTAATTACAATAAATTATTTTTATTCTTAACTGTCCTCAACAGATCACTTTTTCTATACATTAACTCTAATACTTTTCTTTTGGCTTATTTTGGGACTTTTATTCTTGATGTCAATTATTTTTGAGACGCCTGTAGTCAGTGTTGGACAAAACAAATCAATAATATTTATTGTAAATGAAAATTAAATATTATTTAAGTTTATAAACATTATAACTATTTATAATTTAAAATTCACACATTCCAATAAATATTATGGTAATTTAAAATATATTTTTTAATTTATAAAAATTAATACAGACAAAATTAATAAAGACAGTGATTATATTTTTAATCATTATAAATGGTTATAGTAATATGCCACTAGAAATATTACTCAAAGAACTTTTCCATGAGAAAGAATATTTCGGAAATATTCCCATACCCCCCCCCCCCTTAGGAATATTTCATAATATAAAAAGTTAATTTATACAAATATGACAGTACTTGTATTCAGGAATCTGCATTTTGTCTCACATAAATTCAAAATCTAATTCTTACACTGACGACTGACATTAATTAAGTGGACATATAACTTAAATTAAACTTTCATAATACATTTTTTGAATCACAAAAAACTCTTCCCGTTCTTATATAATTATTTTTTTCAGATATAGTACTCGAATAGTTAATAGCTAATACGTGAGAATATATTAGTTATTTATATAATAAGTGAATAATTATACTATATTACATATTCATTATTCATAAGTATCTAATATTAATCTTTTAATATACTTATAAAATACAAATTAAAATAACAATTTATTTTCTCAAAACCTCATCGATACTTCATTAATAATTAATTTCATTCTGATCAAATTGATTACGTGTAAAACAGTTATAATTATAACTATATTAGCAATACATATTATACCATGAAGGTTAAAATTGTCAAGCTATATAATATAAACCTAAGTCTTTGTCTAAAATGTTGACAGATAATCATAATCATAAATATCTTTTCAATATTTTTAAATTGTATATTACTCGTGTGAAAAACTATATTTAAAAAAATTAATTTTTTATGGACAGATAAAACTAAACATTTTAATTGACATGACACAATTTCTTTTAATGCTAAATTTATTGCGCAATTCATGAAATTCTTTTTTGCTGTCTTAATAATAGATCTAATTAATTACCGTATTTTTAGCATATACACATTGGTAATGCTGTAAGATGTATAATACCTACACTTATTATAAAATAGTATGTACCATTGTTTTTGACTATAGATATTTAACGCATTAGATCATTACATTTTCATAAATTATAAAAATTATGAAAATAAAATGCATTATCCCATGACCATATAAATCAATAAAAAAATATTTAAAAAGACGATAAATGTAAAAAGATTTATAATCAATTACACCTTCCTACATTAATATAAAATTTAAATTCAATATTATGAATAATCTTTTTGATTCAAAAAATAAACTTAAAAATCACTGGTTTATCTTACCTTTAATAACCATGCCCATATAATGAAGTTCGTTAAGACATTCACTATTCATTTGTCCATTGTATTTAGATTTAACTTCCAATATTTCTTTTCGAACTTTATCTTGGACATCTTTTCTTAATGCTAATTCATACATACAAAAGCTCATTGATGTAGATACTGTTTCGAAACCAGCGATGAAGAGAATATATGCGTTTGCTACAATATCCATTTCAGTAAATTTTTCTACAAAAAAAAATATCAATAATATATTACAAAATTTGCTGAGCAACATTGTTAAATTTGTTTTACAATTTAATTTTAAAAACATGAGTCTAAATCCGCTCATTGCACTTCCACACTTAGACTTAAGAACTGCCCTACCATAACCCTCAATAAACTACTCATCCTGGCTACACAAAATATTCACTATCTAGGTCTCCATATGGCCCGTCAAATGATCTGGGCTCCCCACATCCATACCAAGTGGATTTCTCTCAACAACCGATCTTGTCAGCTACGACCACTCCAAACCTCTAAACACATCAATCTAAACAACAAAATTACCCTATATATAACTCTTATTAAAACTAATATGGTCAGATGATATACAACTTTGGGGTGCGGCCAAACCATCGAATAAAAATAAAATCCAAGCATTCCAAAATAAATGCCTTCGACAAATAACCAAAGCTCCCTTCCATGTCTCAAACAAAACACTCCATAATGACCTCTTCATCCTAACAGTACAACACGTAGCCAAAACTATCTACAAAATGCTTCCACTCAAATCTATTCAACCACCGTAATCCTCTAATATCCAATATATCTACTCGAAACATCCTAGGTGTCAGTAGGTGACCCCAGAAGGTGACTGAAACAAAATTGGTGTCGAGACCTCTTGAATAATTAGGGATTATTCTCCACCATCGTGAAATTCCATCAATGGATAGATTTTTTCTCAAAAAGTCAAAACCACAAACCATTCAATACTAACGTGACGTCTTATACTTATTTTAATTATTTTACATTATTTAATACATTAAAATTCATTATGTAATTATGCTATTCATATTTACTGTATCACAGCTATTGTATTTTAAAATAATATGTTTTATATACTGTAATTGTACATTTAATTGCAAGTTTTTAATAAAATATCCCATTTTATACCCATTAATAAGTAGGTAACTAATCAAATCATTTAAAGTAAGGGTGTAAAAAATATACCAATTGCGAGTGTAATATTAATACTTTTTTTAAGAGTTCTATGTAATAATTCTCATGCAAAATTATCATTTTCACTTATCTTACATCGAACGAGTAAAGGCGGTTATGGTTTTTGATGTTTCCGATATACTTTCGTTCATCTGCCGACCTCTAGGCGTATAATACCTTTACGACGTGGGTATATTTTGTCTGATAACTTTCTTATTATTTGTCGTCAAGACGATCAGACCCATAGCAGATCGGTTGGACAAGACCGATGGGTATAATAGTATGATGGTAAGAAAAAACAACCACGTGTGATTTTCTCATCGATTACCTTCGGGTTTTAGATTCGGGTTCAACACCAGATCTTCTCTGGCCTTCATCAGATGCTGCACAAAGTCTTTGCGGTCTTCGTTGTGCTTCTCCCGGTATTCGATCGTCTGTTGAAACGCGTCGTGGAAGAATTGGATGGTGCGGTATGAGTAGTGATGCACGCGGAAAATGCTCAGCAGGGACGGCTGCATGAATATGACCGCCACTCGGAGCTTGGACCTCAGCGACGGCTGAAAAACGGTTTTCCCGTGCTTCCGGAACTCCGAGTCCGGATCATTGATGGCGTCCAGCTTCAGGCCAAACGCGCAGCTACCGATCACGTCGGTCGAATATTTGGCCATCATCTCGCGGATTTCGATCCGACCGACGTCGTCGTCCAGGTTCTTGCCGATGGTCGACAGCAGACTGTCGCTGCACTCCTTCACCTGTTCGTTCATGTGTTTCAGTTTGTTGGCCGTGAACGTGGGACTGAGCTTTTGCCGCATCGTTTTCCACCGTTCTCCTCGTGTGAAGAATATATTATTGTTGAGCGGGTTTGTGTGCGTGCCAGCATATAATCCGCGGTCCGTGAAATTGTTGAAGTCTTTGATCAGTATGTGTCCTAACGGTTTAAACAATAAAACAAAACAGAAGTTTAAATCAATTTCAGTAGAATAAAAAAAAGTGACACGCGAGTAGTGTACCTTGCAGTGAGCTGAAGGAGTGTTAAACTTTATGATGAACCATACCTAAGCATGTAGGTAGTGAAGATTTTATTTAAATGCATTTCATCACCACTATACTTTTGCTGAATGGCGGACATTTCTTCCGGCTGTTTTCGGCGAACATTTCCTCCCCATTTTTTTGTTTTTTTTTTATTTTTAATTATTTACTTTTAAGTATAAAATTATTATTTTTAACACATATTTTTTAGTTAACTAAAAAATCTTTAATCTTAATTTCAATAAAAAATAATAAATAATATTTGAAACTAATTTTGAATTAGATGGGTAACATTGAAATCTAAAATTGAGTCCAAAACCCAGTCAATTACTAAAACTATTAAGATAACATTCTTATGCAATATTACACCGTCATGAGCGTTGGGTCAATATTTTATATCAAAACTGTTCAAAGCAGTTTAGTAGTGTTTTTAGCCAATTGTATTAGTTATTCATTATATTTTGTTTATACAATCTTTTTTATTTTTATGTCGGAATTTTTTGGCAATTGTTTTAGACAATCTTTTATTTAAAATTATATTTTTACTTAACTTGTTTTGAATATTATTTATTATTTTTTTATTGAAATTAAGATTAAAGATTTTTTAGTTAACGTACAGTTTTTACAAAAATAAAAAAAAATAAATATGAACAAAGCTAAAAAAATATGTGTTAAAACCAATAATTTTATATTCAAAGGTAAATAATTAATAATAAAAAAAACAAAAAAAGGGGGGAAAATTTCCGCATTAAAAAATTTATTTTGGGGGGGGGGGGGGGAATGTCGTACTACGCCGAAAACAGCCGGGGGGGAAATGTCCGGATACCATTTTTGCTATTTTTGTGAATATTTATAAAAACAGGGATTATTTCAACATTTCTCTAAAGCACTTCCAGTCTCTCCATATCCAACCGTTTTTTATTACAGGGGCGAAATATCGACTTAATACCTACTTATAATAACGATTACAAAAAAAAAAAATTGATTATATTTAATTATGTTTACAGAATAGAAATGGTTCTACAAATAGTCATCGTGACTGACCATTACGATATATAATTAGTAATGATGAGCATTTAGTGAATGCATATTAATCTAATAATAACTGATAAGACAGTACAAAAAAAACAATATAATCATAATTATTTATTGTTGTTCAAAATATACATCTACTAGGAATTTAAAACATATGAATCACGTTAGTGAGATTACATTTAAGTTAAAATTGATTATTCTGATATGCTTGCAGTTAATCATAATTATAATATGTTAACTTCCTACAACTTCCATTTTAAATAATAATTTAATATGTACACTAATGAGATTATTAAAATATTACATAATTAATAGTCTTACCAACAGTGATAATCTCCCAAAAAAAGTTCTTACATTACGTTCCAACGTCATTATACTTAAGGTCCATTAAAATTCAAAACCGTGTGTAAAAATAAAAGGACGAAATTTGGATAGGATACAAAGTCCAGGCTTTGTGCACCCACCACGTCTAACCCACCTCAGCTGTATTATAATGTTTATAGGATTTTTTTTTTAATATGATTAAAAGTTAAGAATTAGTTGTTCATGAAACTGTGACCATGTCTAAAGGATGGGGATTTCATTAATAAACATTAACAAATCAAAAATCCATACACCATCTGAAAAAGCGCGCGCACGTGTATCATGTGTGTATGTTTGTGTGCGCACGCGTGTGAGTAAAAATATTTAGTAACAAACTTTTATGTTGATTACAGTTTTTTATCTGATATGGATATTATGACGCATATTTAAGTAAATTATCACACCTACGATTTAACGACGACATTATAATTGTATTTTGTCTCAACAAAAAATAGTTTATACTTTATTATAATATTGAAAACCAGAGACGTCGAAGTTATTATTTATTTCGATTGACACAAAAAGCATTGCGTACAATGTTCAGCAAAAAAAAAAACACAACGACTAAAGGTTGATTATTTTGATAATATTTTATAATAAGTAAAAAGTAATGCTAAACAAAAGTTATAATAGCGACTAGTTGATTTTTTAATCGCGGAGTAATAATAATCTCACTAACTTTTATTGAACCTACTCAACAACATAGTAATTATTTCAATACCAAAAACAATAGAATATTATATATTAATAATATCGAGTATTGAAAAATCCCGTACATTTATGTTGGAATTACGCGTCAAATTTAAATTAATATATCTTAATCGTCGGTTGGTTATAATATATTATTGAGTCGTTTCACTTGTTGCACATACCTATTAGCTCTGGGTCTTTGACGAGGAGCTGTGGCGTTCGCATCGTGTAAATGCCACCAAACCTCTGGTCGCCCAGCTCCTTGTAAAGGTTGTGCAGCACATCCATGAAGTGCATCCGCCCCAACATGGAGGGCATCGCGTGCCCGAACAACGGCACCGGCGCCGACGGACTGGATACGCCCAGTCTGGACCAATGGCTGTGGGTCCATGTGGAGTACACGTATAGGGCACCCAGAAATGCGGTGACCAAAAGCATTTTCAGATCGAACAGATCGTAGACGAATTCAAACATTGTCGCTTTGGGTAGAAGACGGACATGCGAAATGAATTTTCCTATTCGGACGAACGTCTGCCGGACGACTGCCGACCGTTCTGTTGATTTCTATTAAATTGGGTACACGTGTAATCGTACACCGACGATTAGTAACGCGTTGAAGGTAGCGCCACTAATCTCCAATTAAATTTTTATAGGTACTCATCGTATTTATACAAATGTGCACTTCAAACGGTACCTATGCCTGTGCATTTTTTTTTTCAGTTACCTATTTTATTATTAACGTCCTTCAAGTACGGACATAATAATATTACAATTATTTTTGTGCAATAAATATCACATTATGATTGTTATATTATGAACACACCAAATGTCTTCACATGACTTCAAGGACGCGTTCCACAGTAGTGCAATTAATGTATGAATATATACCTATAATTCACATGCACTTTATTTCTCTTCCGCGAGTTTTATTTCTATTAATAAGTTCTAATAACTGTGCAATATTAAAAAATCGTACATAATAAAAGCACATGCCTAGTAATAACGATCGTGATTTCGCCGTTTATTATCATTCATACATGAGTCTTTTGCTTTTTCGATTTAATAATATTTTAACCAGACAACTATTATAATATTGCTCTCCTAAACTATATACTCAAATAAATGTATGTATATCCATCATGTACGCCGTTCTGATTGAAGTAACAATAATATCTATAGATTTTAGAATATATTTAGAGTGAAGACTCTTGAAAGCAGTAGGAATGTTCCTAAAATTTCAAGTTTTAATTTTTCAATGATATCTCTAAACGTAAGGAAAATAAAATTACCTAAAACGATCGAAAATGTTTAATAAGTGTCAGCAAGTTCATATTTAACCTGCAAGTTCTAATCAATTTTTAATTTGATAATACCCCATTGAAACATTATTACATTATCGTGTTATAATTTTTCAAATATTTTATTATGGATTGTGACACATCACTACCTTTGATTAAGTGATATGAATAGCCAACATGAGGTCTCTGTAGCCATTACAGCAATACCATTTTGTATGTATTAGTTTGATTACCAATATCCAAAAAGTAAAAGCAAAGTTTAAAAGTATACAATAGCATACTAATTTCACTCAAAATAACCTAAAAATAAAATCTTAATTACAAAATCGATAAACTCCATGTTTGTTTCGTTTAGATTCTAAAGCGTATAATAATTATAACATACACAATATATCTTTCAACATTCGCTATTTACTTAAAAAATTTAAGGGCTGAAATAAATAAACTTTATTTGATCGTCGGGTTTTAAGGATAGTTATTAATACGTGTTCAAAATATTTTTATAGTTAAGATTGTGTGCAGCCAAGCAGATAGAACCACTTCAGATCGACAAACGAAATTTTAAAATGATACAACAAAAAGTTTCATGTAAAAGTTCTTGAGCCTCATAAATCACAGTTAATTGCATTTAACGTGGTTACATTTTTGGTTCATACGACCCATTTAAGGGGAAAACGATAAAATCAATAAACAATTAAATTAGACAAGCGAGCACTTTGTACGACTTTAAATAATGATTATAAATCGAGTAGATCCAAACAAAGTAAAAAAAAATACCAAATAAAACACGATGAATATCTGAATCAAAAAAGTTAAAATTAATAATCTATTTACATTGAGAGGCAAGTATAATTGATACTATAACGATTTGTTTTGGTTATTTACGATACATATATAAAATAAACATAAATCGGTTAAATCAAATGCCATTGGAAAGTACACTTTACATTTATCTTTTTGAACAACAAAATTACCTAGAATTTGTTATGGCATAGAATGTTGTACTACAACGTGAAGTGTTTTACTTCCATCACAATTATATACAAGAGATATTTGTACGATTAATCAAATCACACGAATTTAAGATGATGCTTAGACGTGAAAAAATAAATGCAATCATAACAAAAACAGTGTATTATTTATTTATTGTTAAAATGATAACATCTTAGGCACTTGGTTTAAAATATATTATATAAGTTAACAATAAAAAGTAATATCATTTATAACTGCGATAATCTCTAGCTATGTTACTATAAAATGTACAAATGGTATTATTTTATTGATTCAATAAATTCATAAGAATTGAATATTATTGGTTTAGAATGCATTTTTGATAAACAAGCGAATAAGTAATGAAATTAATTTGTACATAATATAACAAATATAGACTATTTATTTGAAACAATTACTTTGAATATTATATATTTATACTTCATTGCATGACTACCACTGAATCAATTAATTTTCCTACATAAATATTTCAGCATTATTAAATATTTAAAACTTTACAATATAAGTTGTATAACTAGTACATATTATCAATGGCCAATGAACATAAAGTGTTCATAACAAAATGTTGCATAAAAATATGAAGTTTCAAGCGTAAATTTAGTTTAAAACAATTATGATGATGATGATATGGTTAATCAAAAACGTATTATGTTATAGCGTTGAATATAATTCTTTATATTTTAGTTTGAACCATATAAATTACAATTTTAAAAACTGGGGAAGCCACTGTGCTGTATTAATATGCATCGAGAGTACCTTATTGTCATTGAATAGGTAAACGGAAGTGTTAAATTTGAATTCAGTGATAAATAATACTATACGATTAAAAACGATGAAATATTATTTTGAGCGGGGACGGTCTGTCCGTCTGTATTTTAATTATTTATTTATTTATGAATATTTGACGGGCTGAGCTCTTTAAACGATAATGCATAACACATTAAAATATACAGTAACTAGAAAAAATATTTGTTTTACAATATACCAAGATTTATATAATGACACCTATTTAACAATTATTCAATAATTTAAAAAAAAATGAAGGAGAGGTCCATATTGGCAAGGGACATCATACGCAAAACAGGTTAATTTAACATACATATAGTTTGTGGAAATGTGTAATGGGAAAGGGGACAGAATTTCAGGAGGATCGTCGAGAGTCTTTAAAACTAATCAAGAATACAAGGGTAAGTGAGACTTTTTTCCAGATAAGATATTTTTTAAAAACTGGAAATTTAGCGAACGCCTACGATTTTATTATATACTTATTTTTCTATCTAATTTATTTATCTATTATAGTAACACGGTAGGTCTAGGGTTCGAAACCGATTACCGATTTTCAGTAAAAACCGGTAATTTTCCGGAATTTTGAGAGCCTAAAATCGCTTAGGGCGCTATTACACGGTATCCATTTTTCAGGCAAACCGTATGGTTAACCCGTTACTACAATGTACCAAATAGTTCAAAATATTCCACCGTGGATAGGAGATCGGTTATTAATGACTAGTAAAATATCTGTTTATACCTAAACAAAATCATTTATTTTTGTGAACGACAAGAAAATTCCGAATACAAACCACACGGTTTAAACGGGGACGGAAACAAATGTGTTCATATCATTAGGTAGTCACCGTCTCACCGATCGTAACTTGTATTAAGAAATCAGCAATTTGACGATTTAAAATTAACTGGATTCCTGTAAGATAAAAATACATGAATATTGTCATAATTATAAAGATAATAATAATAATAAAATAATGAATACAATTTATAAACATGAAAACAATCCTCACATAATTACACGATGAGAATAACATTTTATATTTTATTTTCATTATTACCGTGTTCGTTATAATATGAATACATTTGTCAACATCGTTTTATTTATTATGGTTAGATCGTGTTGTTGTAAATCGTCATTGATTCTACCCCATACGACCACCCTTAGGGTTGACATTTTAAGCATTTTTTCTTCTCTAAAACATGATGACAAACGAAAAAACATACACCATTATAACTAATATCGTTTCACTCAGAATTTAAATGAATTATAATATTGTACCTATACATTTTACCAAACATGTGTATACTTAAATCCCGAACTCGAATAATATTTATTTTTATATTCAGATTCATTAAAATGTATGATACTAGTTAAATATTTTCAGTCTTGAGTTACAATATTCATAAGCTAAGCAAACTGACTTGAAAACAAGATGCCTATTGAATGCCATGTTTGTCGATTATGGTATGGTACTTTAAACTCGGTAGTTTATTAATTTTTACACTCAAAACCAAAAATATTATAATTTAAGAAGAATTTAAAAATAATTGTTCACTTTAATGTGCTTATATTGCCTATATGCTACGCCGCGCCGTTCAACGCACATTATAGAAAATAATATTCAGATAAGCTAACCTTAATTATATAGCTTATAATTTTAATAATTAACTATTATTCAAATACAATAATTTGACTACTTTAAAAATAAACGTAAAATATTTTTAGTCAATAATAGTACGTCGCACTTTTTAAATGAAAAAAAATTACGTTTTAAAATTAGATTGGACATTTTTTCAAAAATAAAAATGCGATTTCATATGATTTTTTTTTAATATTTGAAAATAATATTATTCGATACATATTTTTGGCATCAACTACGACATTATTAGCCAATACAATTATAATATATTTACATTTATTTTTGAATAAATATAATTTGCTTATGGAATTTAATTTCATTTATACATATTACGTTCAGTTTATATTGCCGTTGGTATCGGTGCGAGGATTTCTTGTTGAGTTTCTAGTAGTTGGTGTTTGTGTCTTAATTCGGTAAATTGTCAAAATCTGAGAAGATAAGTATGTGTTTGATTGTGACGAGAGTTTATTAAATAAGCATATAAATTATAAGTGGATCTTGATATTACTCATTATTATAGATAATTCTGTAAAAATTACTTGATGAAATCAATATGATAATAATATGGTTTATCCTACATTTTAGCCATATAAAAACCAACAAAATGTAGCTCTTATATTGTTCAATAATTATTTACCTCGTACCAAATAAAATATTCATGTTAATTGGATTTGTAGTTACGTTCTGTCACTCGGTTTGATCGGTAGTTTACCAATTGCGCCAAAAATTACCTTTTTATACACCACTTGCGCTCAATACATTTTACATTTCCTTAGGAAAACTTATTAGCTAATTACTAACCGATTTTTTTGCGAGTATTAATGTATTGTGAGATTTCTAGTATTTTACTACCTTTACACTACTTACCACCTATAAATCAAGAGGAGCACTTAACTAAGGTCAACTAAAAAAGTCAAAAGTCTTCCAAGTCGGTGGAACTTATAGGCTTTATACAGTTTAGTTAATGAAAATGAAAATTAAATAATCTTAATAATAATAAGATAATAGGTGGTTAAATAATAGTAAATAATAATAATAAGATTTTGAGTTTAAGGTAATCATGATGTTTGTATTTTGCATGTTTTAAGAATAATAATAATTTTTTAAATAATAATTTGAGCATGGCATTACAATTTAGAATAATATAATTTGGTTAGTTTACAGAATAATATATTTGTTCATCACGAGGTATAATAATAACATGCTGATTAAAAAATATATATAATACAAATAAATTAATAGGTAAGTACACTAAATGGTCACAAGTTTGATTGTCAATTATTCAAAATTAAATCGTAATTATAATTATAATACAAATATATGTAAAATTATAAACACATAAATATTTTTTGGAAATATTAATAGGTACATAATAATATTATATTTCACATTTAAGCATTTTTACAATAATGATAACACACAATTTTTAAAAATTCTTTTCTACTAATTTCGCCAGATTTGTATTTATCGATATAAGAATTAATTGTTAATTTTTTTGTTAAATATGCTCTATTTGAAATATATTTTTCTTGTTATAGAGCTTTTGTAAAGCGATCCATATTGTAACGTCAAACAACTCAAACTAATACTAAACGACTAACAAGACATAAGTATTGGGTACCTATCATTATAATTTATATTTATATTGGGTATCATCAATGTTTATTCTATATACAGTATACTGTGTGCAACGAAACAATAAGGCTGATAAAATATATCCGATGATAATGAAAACTTGTTTTCGTCCATCACTCAAATGCATACTGCGTGATCAAAATATGTGCGTAATAATAATAATAACGTTTCATAAAATTCCCGATACTGTTATAAAATATATTAAAACTTAAGACACGAAGCGATAAGATTTTGAGTTTAAGGTAATCATAACATTTGTATTTCGCATGTTTTAAGAATAATAATAATTTTTTAAATAATAATTAGAGCATAGCAATTTAGAATAATATTATAATTTCAATACAGGCGCAATCGGTATATTGACCGTAAAATATAAGAGGCGCAATTGGTACACCGGCCCTAAAATATGTGCAGCGCAATCGGTATATTGACCCAAAAATAAAAATTTTGTTTCAGGCGCAATTGGTCCATGCCCGTTTGATCGATTGAAATGCGACGAAATTGATACCCAAATGATTGTATTCGGTGCACGTCTTGTCTACAATTATTATTATCATCACGAATCACGCGATATCCGTCGACGATTATTGGCCGGTCCACGTCTTTCCGTTGCAGGACATCGTGTCGTTGTCGTCGTCGTCGCCAGTTTTTCCCCATCCCGTATAGAGCTATTCCGATCGTTTGGACTAAAATATTATTATTATTGTGACGGCTCGACGTGACGTTTACGGCGTCCTCTTGAGTTTCAGGTGTGCGAGAACCGCTGGCTGGATCGAAACGTCTACAGCCGATTTCCTATGGACGAATAATGTTTCCGGCTTGGACGCCGACGGACCTTCGGCGCCAGAACCTGCAGGGTCCGGAACTCGCCGGACGCGGAAGTGCAGCAGCAACAGGCCTCGGTGCATCTCGAGCTGCAATCGTCGTCGGGTTTTGACTGGTATACGAATTTTGTGAATTTTCGTCACGCTCGACGATGCGCCGGCGACTTTCGATCGAACGATTTCAAAATTAAAAAATTTTAAGTTTTATAATATTTTGTGTGACGATATCGATGATATTCCGGTGAGGCGCGCGATCGCGTGATATGATCATTTACGTATCGATGCGTTATTAATAGTAGTCTATTCGACGCCACATCAGGGCCTATATATTATATTATAGACTCTCAGTCTATACAAATATCGAACACAGAAATATTATGTGACTTGGTGTTTGAAAAAGGTCGGCCTTTTAACAAAACTACTACCTCGTGATTATCGAACAAGTCGACCGTGATCCATGAAACGCGTAACTCTTACTGCAATAATGATAATATTATGATGAATATAATACTGTTTTGATGTGCTCTTATTGTTTATCTGAATCTCACGCCTGTTTGTTTTATGCGGGTCGCGATGGATGGGGCGGGCCGGGGGAGAGATTAGTTTTATCTCGAGGCGTGACCGACGCGCCCTATAGCCTATGTATTCAAACAAAAAGCGCGATTGCTGCCAAGACATTTGTGTTATATCTATGTATTTTATGTGCGTCTAAGGTCGAATGCTCATCTGCGCCACATCGCTAAGCCACGGTAATCCGCTCGGACCGAAATAATAGTTCTGTGGTTCGAAACGCACCTAATCGAAAACAAGAGATCTTGTGAATTTGACGTATTTCCGCAGGACTTCTAGCGTGACCAGGACTGAGAAGTTACCCAGGGGTCCTAGCGAAATCCAAAGGGTATTTTACTTCGCTCCTCGACAATCCCCACTCCCCATATATAGTAATTTCAAACTGTTGTCTCAAATAGTTATAAAAGTCGTTTAAAACTAAATAACTAGGTAGGTATAGATTCCTAAAAAAAGCAGATTTTTATTAAATACTAGAAGACTTTGCCTCTAGTCGCTTTGCTCACCGACCACCTGAAGGGTCAAGACCCCCCCCCCGGTCGGACCTCACTTACCTCCCCTTAATGTACGTACCTGCGGCCCAAGGGTAGTGCACCTTTGCATTTTGAAATTGAATGTCTGTAATTTAAAATATTTAAAAATTTTATTGTACTTGAAGAATATAAAATAAACAAAACTTGTTTATTTTATAATAGAGGGATTAGATATAACAATATATTATAAACGAATGCACCAAAACATTATTAAAAATTTATTTTTCATCACTATTTTTTCAATAAATTTTCTTCAATATGATATGGTAGATTTCTAAATCTATTTTGTATTTTACTGGACCTTATATTATATCATACACATAAGTTTTTATCTTTCTTATCTTATCCCCTTATGTGGAGTATCACAGTAAAGCAATATAACATATGTAATGTACTCATTATATAATTATTTATGATATAGGTATAATAAATTAATCATGACGGGTCGTATCATAGACGATTTACAGCCAGTTCACTATATTAACACAATTTTAACGAGTTTAAAAGTTAAAGAAAAGTTAAGTTGATTTTAACTTTTAAACTCAACTTTTTAAAATTTAATTTTCAATTAACTTAACTTATTTTAATTGATATAAACTTAATAATTAACGAGTTACTTTTAATCAAATTCAAGTTAAGTTAATTTATAAATAATTAAATAATAAATATAATAAAAATAAAAATTATTATTAATGTTGCCTATTACATAACCTATAATAGAATAAGAAATTAGAAATATAGTTAAATTAATTTCTTGTTCCATCAACCAGAACTCTTCAAGAAAAATAAAATAATAAAATAGTAAATACATATTATAGTAATAGCCATTTAGGTATATATTATTGTCACAAACTCCAGGATGATTTAAATAATTTCTCCGCATGGGCTGAATCTCTCGGTCTCACATTAAATATTGAAAAGTGCCGGTCGATGACATTCACAAGAAGTCGCACTCCTATTACTCATCACTACTCATTAAATGGCTCTAATTTGATTCCAGCTGACTCTAGCATCTGTGATCTCGGTTTTACTTTTACTCCCTCTCTTTGTCCTAGAGCTCACATTGACAGAGTTACATGCAAAGCCCTAAAGGTACTAGGATTCGTCAAAAGAATATCTAGTGACTTTAAGCTCTCCGCTTCTCTCAAAGCAATATATTGTGCACTTGTACGTCCAATCGTAGAATACGGCTCAGTTGTGTGGGATCCCCAAACAACTGATGCTTGTCTTCAACTAGAACGGGTTCAGCGAAAATTTTTATGTTACATGAAACATTCTCTTAACGTAAACTGCGCCCCTCATGATTACACTCCTCTTATCAGTTTGCTTAACTTATCCTCCCTAGCTGACCGTCGTCGCTTCAATAATCTTTCTTTCCTTAACAAACTCCTAACAGGCTTGGTCGATTCCCCATCCCTTCTTTCTCTCATTAACTTTAGAGTTCCTGTTAGGTCCACCCGCAATAATCATCCTTTCCTAATACCTCTCTGCACAAGAAACTATTTAAAAAATGAACCTATACGAGATTAATGAAATTAGCCAATGAGGATCCGTTGTTCCTTTAATAGTTTTACTTTTGTATTCATTATTTAGTAATTTATATTTTATATTTTTAATTTTATATTTTATACTTTGTTGTATTATTCATATTATGTTATTGTTTGATCATATTGTACACCTAATTATTTTAACCTGGGCTCACGCCCGTTTATTCAATAAATAAATAAATAAATAAATAAATAAATAAATATGTGTATCGTATAGATAAAGATTACAGATATACTATACCATACGGGCCATACGGGCATATTGTAATAATAATATTTATTAAATACTGATAACTAATAAGTAATATGATAAAATATATTCGCCATAAATAAGTTATTTATTTCAGAATTTTCAATTTTGTATACTTTTGGTACCTAAAACCTACTACATAATTTTTATTAATTCAGTACCTAATAATTAAATTCTATGTATAGAAAAGCTATTGGCTATATCCTGTGATCAATAATATTTATGATTTTTATTATTTTGAACTATATTACTGAGCATTTATATAGATATTAAAAAAAAAAAAATAATAATAACTTCACTGAGTTAGAAAAAAATTAGTTAAACTGTTGACTTTAAACTTTTTAAAATGTTTTCCATCAACTTAACTTAACTCAGTTAACCCAGGCTTGTATTAACATAATGTCTATATTATGTTCATGATATTATATCTAGAAATATTTTTGTAAGCATCTATTATAAAAAAAAAGATCTACCCATTTCTTTATTATACATAGCTTTTTAACCAAAATGCATTCCCCGGAAATATTATTCCATTCTGAATATTCTTTTAAACGAATGTAAAAACAGACCTTTTCATAAAGTCCTCAGATTCAATATTCATAAGATATCGTGTTGTGATATGGTTGTGCTCCGACCGTAGGTATCTTAGAATATTAGACACATCGAGAACGACTTACATAAACAATGTACCCCCGCACACTATATTACATTATTACTCATGAAAAAAACGAACGCATAAATAAAATGTTATTTAATATGAATTCAGTATTCACTAGTTCCTATATAATATAATATAACATATGGTTCGCTGCAATACCTATCAGTTACCACGTGTAGTATCACATTGCTAATTAAAATATTATAATATGTGTTAATAAATGTAAATATAATAATGTATTGAGAATAATTATTGTATTGTTATTATAGCCTGTGACTCGGGCATCGATGCTTATTCTATAATAGCACACAATAAAATAGTAAGCAATTTAATTTATTTAGAGTTATAATCAATGTTATTTTTTTTTTTTTTACGTATTCGGAATGCATATAAATATAATTTTACATTTAAACGAATAAAACAACCTTAAGACGACCGCTTATTCGAGAGTTTAAAAATATAATAAAGTGTACAGAGTTCTTAGTTTTCTCTCGTCGATTGTACATCGAAAACGGTGTACATATATCTCGATTTATTTTCGACCGATGGGTTTTGTATAAAAAATTAATGACTTCCCAATGCTCTTAAATGGAAAACCTATACTGAGGATTAATGTTTTTCGTTTTTCAGAGAAAACACTCATATACATGTACATCTACACATGTGCAATATATATAAAAGTATATAACAGTGCTAGATTTATTTTTAAGTCTCGTGTAGCCCCACATACACCTACAACAGCGAGCGGTTGAGTATATAGCTTAAGTAAACAACGTCAATGCACGGAGCGTTAATAATGGTTGCATCAGTGGTCGGTCGGATTGCGTTATCTTTAATGAATATGTAGTTTTTCTATTTAGTTTTTCTAGTCTTATTTTTAATCCTCGTTTTTAATCCCTACCGCCTTCCACACGCGAAATGTTCATACTTCAGACAAACACCGTCAATATTAAAACGCACACATGTATACGAAATGAATAATATTATTATAACATACAACGTGATTCTATTATCCTGAACCGGTCAATATCTTAGTAAATAATATATGACATTTCAAAGTTATTTATTTTTAAGGTTCACTGTATTTGGTCTCAAAAATAAAAAAAAAATTAAATTAAATTCTTAATCCTTATAGAATATAATATTGCCCGGTTAACTATCAAAACAAAATTAGTTTATTTGACGTATTGTTGTCCAACGATAATTTATTGAATCCAATAATTGCTCCTATTTGTTTGTAAATTATATAACAGTCTTCAAAATGACGTTAGGTAATGCCTATATTCAGGATCCTTGCAGCGTTTCGTAATAATGACTATAGTATTACCATTTATTGTGTAAAATGTGATAAAAAATTCAATAAGAATACGTAAATTTTAGTTGTTAAATAGTAATTTATAATAATTTTTTTACACACATATACACAATTTACTATTTTCAGATAGGAAAAATAGGAGTGCTTCAAAAGATTCGATTGTTGTTATGATTTCAAACATACAAAAAAATATTGAATTCATATATATCACCAGAAAATTAAATTATCAAGGTAACAAATTTACAACTTGTTTTAAAACTATTGAATATAGCATAAAGTGAAGTTAAAAGTTTAAGACTACGAATATATAATAATATTTTGACAAATATTCTTAAGTATTATTAATAAGTAAAATTAACAAATTGAATTTTTGACAAAATCACTCACTTATCGACTATCATTGGTTAGTAATTTTTTTAAATGTTAACCATATACCATTTTCTGGCATTGTAATTATAGCCTTTTTGCTAAATCGTATAGGAACTTCAGTCTTTTCACATGGTTCTATTTCAAATTTAGTTAAAATCTCAACCAAAGCCAATTTCATTTCGAGCTCAGCAAAACGCTTTCCTATTGAAATAAATATACATTTTTTATATCCAAAATAACATAGGTTTTTACATGGTTATTTTAATAATATACCTATGCAAATTCGAGGTCCATCGCCAAATGGAAGATAAGTACCACTTATACGTTTACTTTTTTCTTCGGGTGAAAATCTCTCTGGATCAAATACTTCAGGATCCGTAAAATACTTTGGATCGTAATGCAGTGAATAAATAGGAATTATTACTTTTTGGTCCTTTTCAATAGTTAATGAATCGTTTGGTACGTGATATGTTTGTGATGCTTTTCTGAATAAAGCAAAAGTCGGCGGATACTTACGGAGTGTTTCTAAAAGTTTAAATATTTTTATACTTACGTATTTTCATGAACATTTTTGTAATAAGAAATAAACAATGATTAGGTAAAAATTAGGTAAAAATTATCAAAATAGTTTTAATAATGACTATAATATTCAATTCAAAATTACGAAGATGATACAGTAACACTATTTGAGTATCTCTTTGAAATTGTGGACTTCGCTTGTCTCACAATGTATTTTATCACATTAATACGAATAGATGAATAAATTTAATTATGATAATTCATTCAATTAAAATAATATGACTACTGTAGGTATTGATAAAATCTTAGTAACTTAAAATAATAAAATCTGTGTTACTTAAAATAGTAAACCTTCCTTAAAAAAAAATAGTAAAATTATTTAATATTAATTTAATAATTAAGAAGCAATTTCGCAGTGTAATTTGCTGGAATAATGATAACCAAAACTACAAATTCTGATAAAAGTATAAAACAAATCTAAAAATATTCTAACAATTAAAAATTTAAATTCATGTAACACATTTTAACCATAATAAAAATTTTAATAACGTAACATAATTTATTATCATTTATCTTTCATCCTTTGAGTAAATAACGTGCCGTTTCCTATTTTTCTATAAGTTGATATAGGGACTATGAAAAAGTGAAAAACTTCCTTAACTCTCCTTTACCAGTCTACCACAAAATGGTAATACGAGAAATACATTATTGTAATACCAATATATTTTTTCTCGATTCACTCAGGTAAATAATAAAAAATAATGTATTATTAGTTGCATAGTTACCTGCTAAAACCATATCTAAGTAGTTTAGGTCTATCAACAAATCGTTATTAATCAGTCCGTTGTTTTTCGATAATTTCCGATTAATTTCTTCGCGTACTTTGTCTTGGATATGCTTCTTTAACGATAGCTCGTATAAACAAAAACTAATAGCAGTGGATACGGTTTCAAATCCAGCAGCAAACATAACAAATGCATTGGCGACAATTTGTGATTCCAAAAATCTTTCTAATAACAAATAAAATAAAATTCATGGACTTAGTTAGATCCAATTATTTTTAAGTTTTTGAGAAAAAATAAACTTTTACCTCGTTGGGGTATGTTTTTGTTCAAAACCAAATCGTTTCTTGCTTGTATCAAGGTTTGAACAAAATCATTTCTGACTATGTTGTTTTTTTCCCTATATGTTATCGTCTCGTGAAATGCTGAATGGAAAAACTCAGTTGCATCCGCTGGGAAATCCTTAAACCTTAGAATATTCAAAAGAGCAGGAGTGATCATCAAACTCAATTCCCTTAAATGTGTTCTTAGTGACGGCAAGAACAAAGACTTCCCATACTTCCGAAATGTAGAATTATCGTCACTTACGGCATTTAATTTGAGACCAAAAATGCAAGTGCCGATGACGTCAGTTGAATATTTTCCCAAAATGTCTCTCACTTCCATTTTATTGTCGGTTTTCGTTAAGTTCTTATGAATATTTTTCATTAGCTCATCACCGCACTCCTTGATTTGATCGTACATTAGCTTAAGTTTGCCTGAAGTAAACGCTGGGCTCAATATTTTCCTGATTATTTTCCATTTGGGATTTTCCATGAAAAATAATTGGTTCGACAAGGGATTTGCTGAGAAATCTGAGTAAATACCACGATTGGGGAAATTTGAGAAGTCTTTGATAAGCACATTGTTTATTATTTCCGGATCACGGATCATCAAATACGGAGTTCTCATTTGAAATAAACCACCGTATTTGTAACCAGCCAGCTCATAGTAAATTTTCCTGTAAAAATCTATGGGATGTTGCATTCCGAAAGCTACATCAAGGAAATTACCAAACAATGGAATTGGCTGAATGTAAGGCACGTTGATTTTCTCCCATTTACTAAAAGTTGAAGTACAAAAATAATAAGTAATCGTAAAAATGAATAGACATGGAGTTATTATATTTATCCACCAAACGGAGATGAATGGAAACATTATACGAAAAACACAAAATACAACTAACTCAATACACACGAGAGTTAAAACTGTATTGACTTAAGCTATTTTCATTAGATATAAAGTAAATATATCATTAGTTATCCTTGAATAATTACATAACTCAATGTCATTTTTAGTTGAGTTTTTCAAATCACGAACAATAAAAAAATATAGTATAGCGTGTTGTTGATCACATGTGAAAAATTGGTAAATAACTACAATTATGTTGCCTTAAAATAATTAACTTAATGAATACGTATTATAAAATAACTAGGTAATTAAAAGTTAAGTATTGAAGTCAATCCATAGTTTTTAATAAAAAATTTCAGGGTTAACATAAATATTGTTTATTTTATTTAATTATAATTATTTATTCTTCAAGAAGAACATGTTCATGTGGGGGCCCATGAGTTCACAATTTTAAATATACATACATTAAATAGTTCTTATAAATTAAATAATTATAATTTGTAATATATATTTCTCACTTATCTAACTATAATATTAATAATATAAGTAAATATATATTTTATTTATTTATTTATATAATATAGCATTATGTAAAAAAATTGTGTAGTTAAATAATGCAATATAATATGGTAAAATTAACAATAATTAGTTGTATCATACATACCTCCCTATGTGGAAATGCCATAATTAGTTATGGATTCTATTAATGCTTGATACACTACTCTAATTGTCTTAAGTTCTAAGATATCTGTTACATTTTTAAATGCATACATAAGTTTTCTTAATTTATTTGTTAAACATTTTATGTGGTCATTCCATTTAAGATTATGACACATTTCTATACCTAAATATTTACAGTTTTTAACTATTTTTACAAAGGTTTGGCATGTACATGTATTTTGATTTAAACAGTCATCCTCGTGTATACATAGATTTGTTTTATTTGGTTATTCGAATTAACTATATAGTGTGGTAATATGTAGGATTTTTCTAACTTTAGGAATAAATTATTTTCACATAGCCATTTTTGTATTTTACTCATGCCAGATTGAACACTAGCAAATACTTTAACGAAAAGTCCTGTATCATCTACGTAGCAAACTAGTTTTCCGTGTGTATTCAAGTTACTAATTTGGTTTATTTAATAAATTATAAAAGTATATATGAAATTTGGATTATACTCATGAGGTAATACAATTAATTACATTTGCTTTTGTACCATCTTAATTATAATGATTACTTCTTTTTTTTTCAAACACTCTTCAACAATTAATATTCTTTATAAGATATTTTACTTATATAATTTTTTTTAAACTATCGGACATTAATAAGAAACAATTATGTACATACTACATTGCATGTGAATGTAGAACAATTATTATCATACTGTTGATAAAATATTTAAAAATGTTTATGTAGGTAATCATACTAATACCTATAGTACCTATACAGTAATATATAATATTGGGGGTATAATAACGAAAAAATTAACAAGCTGTTGTACAATATTTATGTTTTAAATATTGTAAACAAGTTCGCGTGACTGTTATTAGTCAATTACGTTGATTAGTCGAATGTAAAGAAAAATTGCATTATATTTTATAGCAAAATTATTACATTATTAGGTATATATTTCGAATAACGTGTAATTTATTTATAATTTTCCGTCCAATCACCGGTGGTTGTTGATAAAACGACATGATATATACTCACATAAAAATAGATAGTATCAATTACGTTTTTGTATTTGTTAGTCTTAGTTGTTAGTTGTTACACACACATATATAAATGCACAGTATTGAACAGTTAGAAAAATATTTCGTATGGGTATCGATAATTTTACAGCTGCCACTGAGTTTCAGCTGAGTTTGAAAAAAAAACCAAGATCACATTGGCTCAAGTATTACTTATTAAATGTATTACCGAACTTTATATTAGGTAACTTATAAACGGACGCGATGGCCAATAGTTTCTAACTAGATGGTAGATGTACACAATGTTTCACCTAACTAGCTGCAGCACTTCTCTTGTAAGTCAATATGTTTGTAGATAAAAGTAACATGCCAAATTTATAAAAAAAAATCACAAGATTATTTGCACGTGGCTTGATTTCACTTATAACATACCTGCAGCAGCGGATCCTGCAGGGGTTGTTTAAAGCGGTAAAGGGGGAGATGATTTTTAAAAAAATATTTGTATGATAATATTTTATCGATATGTATAATAGGAATTGAATTTATGACGGATTTGTATTATGTGAAATTGTAATTCCGGAAACCTTTCCAGCTTATAAATAACATTGCAACCATATAAACAACTATGGAATATTAGAATAACATAAAAAAAAACACGTCTAATCGACCCGCTGCCCGTATACTGCAGTATAACCTATTTTACCGACTATTTACGTCATGTTTCCAATGTCTTTAAACTTCTGAAAATCTATTAAAATAGTAACATGAACGAAAAATAAATAATATCGTATATACATTAGATGAAAACATACAATGCTTTTATTTTTAGATGCTCTGTATAAGTTTAGTCAAATTTCACGTTACATAGGTAGGTACAATAAAAATATACATCATCTATTCAGTGAAATAAAGTAGCGTATTACATGATAATATGTGTTATATCGTTTTCTTATGTATTTACTGTTTCTATATTTAATCTCAAATGTAAATACCAAAAATATCAGTAAACAGACGTAGAAAACTGTTTAAGTTAATACACATGAATCACATAATAATTTAATATCATGTCAAATACATATTATTGTTGGCATTTTTAAACATTACGTCGTATTTTACCTTCGAATTGAGAGTACAATTATTTTTATGATAAATAAACTATTTAAGATTTAACCATTCATACACGAAGTTCCATTTTTATATTAAGTACTTTAGTGAATAAATTGTTGTAACCCTAAATAATTACATATAATTATAATTTATCTTTATTTTGGCGTATATTCCAGGTTAAGGTCCCCAAATATTAATTACCGGGTTGAACATTAGGCGTATAACCACTTAAAATATTACGTACACATGAAATCTGTAGAACTTAAGTTTTAACGTAGTTACAGAGGATTATATTATTTTATCTGTACATAATACTACCTATATTATGCAGTTACATGAAAATAATATCAAAATTAAATCAAAGCAGTATTCAATAAATATGTATAAAAATCAAATGAGTTTCAAATTTAAAAAATCAAATTTTTCACATTTTAAGGCAAAACTGTGAAGTTGTGTTAAATGGCTATTAATCACAATATTATGGATGTGCAATGTGCTGTATTCGGTGGTACGGTGTTATCAGCTCCTTTTCGTGTTATCATCGCTGTCTAAATATTGTAGTCGTAGTTTTTTTTTCTGATTATAGATACCTATGCTCTTATAATATAAACTGTACACCCTTCATTATTGGTGGCAGTGACGTGGTGACCGACGGAAAGGTGGTGGTTACCCGATTTACCTCTTATATAAGGGGGGGGGAGCGAATCAATTGAAGGTAAGTACTTATAAGTTATAACTATATGTTATATTTATTAAATATTTAAATGTATACGTATAATTATGATTGGCTATATGCCTATAATGTGTGCTTCAATTGATAAAATAATTAATATTGTTAAAAATTATCAAGCAAAATGTTATAAAATGGTAACACAGATAAATGTATTAGAAATTAAAATGTATGATTTGTTTATTTAATAATTTAATCGATGCATATCGATGTGATCAGAATAAGCTTAGCCGCTTAAAAACTTCTGAAGTTCCCCCCCCCCCCGAAGTATTTCATAACTTGACCTAGTACGTATAATAAATGTATAATTAATGTTAATATGTGTTGAGGCGCCAGTTCCAATGTAATTTTGTTCAAAAAAATACACTCTATGGAAATAATAATCCTGATCTGTAGAATCAACCAAATTTTATATATTGTTTTTTTAACTAGTAGAGGGTAATATTTTACAGGCCACATTGAACTCTGTTTTTCAATATTTTAATCTCAAATTTTATAAAATGTCTTGAAAATAATACAATTTTAAGCTTTTTATACAGATTATACTGTACCATTTACCATTATTTGAAATAAAACAAAAAATCGGAGTTCAATGCATCCTGTAGGAAGTTTTCTTTTTTCAGAAAAAAAAATAGTTATTAAAATTCTACAATTCTAGTAGGCCTGAGAATTATTCCTCTGGTCATTTTTTCGATATGATACACTGTATCAACTCTCCTAAAAAATGGTGAAAAAAATTTCGTTAGCGAACGATATAATATTATAACAGTATACATTGGCGATCCCAGAATTTTTGTCAAGTAGGTACCTAACTTGTCAAGTTGTTACACGATTAAGCAAATAGTAATAATTTTAAACGGTGAATAAAATAAATTTACCTATATACATAATATAGCCACCGCTCATTTTATTTCAACTTTATTTAACATTTACACTAGCGTTTATAATTTGATTTTAACCATTAGATAGCCATGACGTGTACAAGCAAAATAATTAACCTTGACCAGGTTTTTAACTATAATTTTCTGTAAATCGTAATTAATATTATTTGTTCTGTGATGTCTAATATACCCAAGAGTTGTTACTTGTCTTGTTATACCTACCTAGGTACTGTGTAGTGTGTGTATTGTTTTTTTTAAAAAAAATGCCATTACTGATACGAACGCATAATGTGATAGGTATTTCTTAAATTAATCGATTTTTTTTCACACTGATAAAATAACTATATTTTTATTGATATAATATTGTATTCTAAAACACACCTAGTTTCATACGTTAAACAGCTATTCTATATTATGTGGGCCGTATTCAGGAATATATCTTAATTTATCATTTAAATACGATTATTATTGTATTTTAATACTATTAAAATACTAAACAAATCAAAAACGTACTTAAATACGTTTCAAGCAATAACTATCTTTAAGTCCTATGCATATTTTATACACTTAATCCTACCAAACACTTATTTAATATCTTAAGATAATCAATAGTGTCCTGATAATATTATTACTGTCTTTGATAGCGGCCACGCTCATATATTGCGAACAACACGTGAAAGATACTCGCAACTGTAAAGTTATTTCATTTTTTTTAATTTATTCATTTTATTTATTTTACTAAATGCGATCGTGCGCAATTAAGGATCGGAGCATTATAGTATACGACAGTAATCAGCCGAATAATTTTTAGTTTTTATATACCGCAGGTAGATTGCCTACCTTATAATATATACTGCTGCGAATCAGAATTTTCATTCCGGGCAACGGAAAAGTTAAGATAAATTTTGAACACCATACATCGAATATTAAATAACGAATTGAACAAAGTTTGAGTCATATAGAGTTGGTACATTTAACGGGCAACGAAGTGCTCGGGATCAGCTAGTATTATAATAAATGCACTTGCAGGAGTCTAGTACTTTTATAATTATATTATGTGAAGATCTAACTTTTTTTATATATTATTGGATAATGCTTCAAATACAGTATTAATTAGCCTACGATAGTTTAAAGTTTTGGAAAATTGTGAACATTTTCAATATAATATTGTTGTATTATAGTATGTTTGATGCATTTTTCCATATGACTATACACTTTATGTGAGCTTGTCTATCTCGAGAAAATCTATAATTTATGATTTTTTTCCTGGACCCAATTATTCTTTGGATGAGATGGTATTGATGTTTTATTTTGTTCGAGAATCTTGGTACTTTGGTAGGAGGGACAAAAAATATGTGTTTAACAGAGCAGTGACGTAGATTGACATTTTTTTTTTTGGGGGGAGGTACTTAATCGTTTTTTCCTAGTTTTTAGTTGACACCATTTTCATAAAAAAATTATATAATGTGTTTTATGTATATTACTTTTACAATAATGCATTCGTTGAGTGCATACAAAATGTTTTCTATTTTAGGTGCTATTTATAGTAATTATTATTAACTATGTAAACGGGGCAGCAGCTGTCAAATTGTTACCATTGACTGTTTTCTTTATATAGGTACCGTAAAGGAAATCGCTTGAATAGGATTTCAAATTCGAAGGTAGGAGTGCCAAGAGAAATGCATCTGTATCAAACTATTGAATAATCGAACAACCAGAATTCAATATTTGATTTTAGTTTTGCAATATGTTAGACTGTTTTTATTTTTTTTATTTATTGTTACCTATGAGGTTGAATTTATGTTAAGTAAAATAAATCTTTTTTGGCTATTTATTAAATTATATGATTTTTGTAAATATGTATACTATAAAAAATAATATAATGTTAGCAATTAATATTTGATAATAGCTATTTGGCAGTGGCTATTGCTCATTTCCAACTTTTTATAGTACACTTTAATTACGTCTTGTATTAGTGTATTATGCGTATTATGAGTTGGTAAACGACAAACGGTATTATAAGTTATTACACTCAGGAGTTTTACCTATGCAATACATTTTTATTATATGCATAGTTGTTAGTATTTTTATAACTATCTGGGTAATGATATTTTTATGAAGCTCTAAATTTGGACGCCGTACATAAAAATTGGTCTTGGAAGAGTTTTGTATCGACTTAGTTTAGTGTGGAATGAAAGTTTTGATTTTGTGTTAAGGAAATATTTAAGAATACAAAGTCACGAAGGCAAGAATTTAGCTTGAGTATTGTTGATATGATGTGGTCCAGGTCAATTTGTTGTCAAAATGGATATATAAATGGATGTATAAACCGAGGTTAACATCGTTATAATATTTTCGTTAAAGTATGATTTAATATTTTAATGTGAGAAATTATGTATTTTACTTGGAAAAATCTATTTAATATTTGAAGTATAGTAATTATTTACTTAGAATAGTAGAATTTTAAGTGAAACTGATTTTCACCATTTAAGTCATCCAAAACAATCATCTGTAAAAATCGAAATATGAAATAACTTTTTATGAAATTCGTCTTCAAAAACTTACTGGGCTTGTAGCGCCCCACAATATATACCTAAACTACACATTTTACTGGATTTTCAAACTTGTTATAAAAACGAAAAACAAATACTAAATAACTTGCTATGCTGTACATAGTTTTAAATGTACTTCATTGTGTACGAAAAACAGCTCTGTTTGGAGACTGACTGTATATTTCCTGAGGATACCTATTTTACAATTTATTTATGATAAAAATTGTATTTATTTTTATACATCAATACGGAACAAACCCAAAGTAAAAAATAGTGTAATAGTGAAACAGTTGAATTAATACAAATGGGGTAAATAAATAATATTAACTATTAGTTAATTTTCTATTAGTATTAGCCAATAGGTACTTGGCCACTTTGGAGTTAGGTTAAACTAATTTTTGCCGAAAAAATTGCAAATCTAACTATATATAAATGTGAAATGAAAATCTTTCTACAGGCTAAACCCTCGAACTACTTAACAGATCTTCTCGATTTTTTTTTTTGCAACGAAAGAGTATTTCACTGAGAAGGTTTATATGAAAGAAAATTTTAGGAAAATTCACCGGAAAAGTAGGAAATCTGTATGTAAAAAATACAACAGTAGCGCTATCTGTCCAGAAAAAAAACTAAATAATAAAATAAAAATTTAGTTTATTGTTGCAGATTAAAATAATAATAGTGTATAATAATATATTGGTTGCTATTGGTTAATCGGACATGTTCGTTGATTTGTATTAAATTTGTTTTTCTTTTATCCTTCGGCTTTTAGTACGGTTAGGTTAGGATAGGATTTTGTATTAATATTGATTATATTAATCCACCGTAGGTGGACTTCAGTAAAAACGACAAACTTGGTATAACTTTGATACTTTAGAGTTAAATCATACACTTACGTGCAAACTGCTGCGAATCAGAATTTTTATTCCGGACAACAGAAAAGTTAAGATAAATTTTGAACACCATACACCGAATATTAAATAACCAACCGAACAAAGTGTAAGTCATATATAGTGTCGGTACATTTAACGGTCAACGAAGTGCACGGGATCAGCTAGTTTTATATAATTATTATTATATCATAGATCATAATATATTTGTCATCAACTTATAAGTCAAATGTCAATAGGTATTAGGTACTGCCGAATCGGTATCGTACAGGCAACTATGCCTAAAAGTAAAAAACTTATAATAAGAGTCTAAATATTAAAACTTTACAATCGTTTCAACGTCTTATGAAAAGATATATTTCACAATAAAATGTAATGCTGTTGACGTCCGTACATTTATTTATTTTCTCAAATTTATGGTCAAAATTCAAAAATAAATAAATCACGTGATTGTGTAAACATTTTCAAAACAGAAATTATAATTTAAAAGGTATTTCGTTGTGATATTGTCTGAACACAAATTATTAGCACCACGACAATGAAAAACGAATAGTCCTTGCCCCTTGGGTAGAAAAATCGTTGTCTTATGTTTAATTAGGAACAAAAAGGATGACAAAATCATGTAAAGTTTTCGAAACGAAAATTAGAATTTCAAAGATACTTGGAGTAATGGAGAGAAGTTATCATAACGAGATGGTTCTAGACATTTGAAAAAGTAGTAAGTACCTACTTAG
The DNA here is from genome assembly GCA_008086715.1 of Sitobion miscanthi. Lineage (NCBI taxonomy): Eukaryota > Metazoa > Arthropoda > Insecta > Hemiptera > Aphididae > Sitobion > Sitobion miscanthi. Next base: position 16,964,469 of record CM017800.1, read on the forward strand.
TTTCTAGTCGACATTTTTGAATCGGGTTGCTGATCTTTTGGAGCTTTATCGTATTTCAATGTAGATAGTCTTTTTAGTTTTTTCTGTGTCTAAAAAGCAATATTAATTTTATATCTGTGGTACCGTTTAAATATATTAGTACGGACACTAATACATTTTAAATATATCTACATATTTATAATAATTGTACATATGATTAAACTATACAAATTATAAGACATTTTAATATTATTGTTTGTCAGTAAATTAGTCTGAACAAAGTGTGGTAAGGAATTTTTTTCTAATTAGTAATTTTGTGTATAATATGAACTAACGTCTTCAATGTGTGTCGCCTTTATCACTATATATTATTTATGACACATTGATACTGGAATGTCGTTTGAAAAAAAACCAATTTAAAACTAATTAGCATTAATTACGAGCGTTAACACGAAACTTGGTGTGAAAAAATCTACGCAAATCTTGTTATATATATATATATATAAACGTTATAATATTACATTGTGCATGAACAATCCGCCAAGACTAATCAGTGTCGTTCTCGATGCATTTTATTTAAGTTTCCGCGACGGCATCGGACTCTCAATAGATATTTAGACACTGCAGGTCATTTATATTATTACGCCACGAGCACCATTTGAAGTATCTATCGGTGTTTTCTACCAAGCCAAGACGATAATAATAATATTGGACAGGCAATAATAGCAGCGGAGTAGCGGACCCGGTGACGCCAAAAAACCTAAGAACTGTGTTAGGGCCAACTTATCGTTATGTGAAAGACACCACTGCACCGCCACCATGGTATAGATCGACGGATGTTTCGTGCAGTTTCTAGGGGGCCTATGGTTTTAAAAATACATTCTCAATCAATGCCAAGTAGATACTTATAAATCGTAGCGACGACAACGACTTTCAATCGTGTAAAACCATTTGAAACGCTTCGAGTGCATCGACGTACCTACATCATCTTGTCTATAAAAATATTCCAGAGATGACATTTTTTTAAATTAATTTAATGACATTTGGAGTGTAAACGAATTGCTGCAAAATAGATATAGTATATTGTGACTTGAGGGTAAATAATAATCTTATGTTTTTGAGGAAACTCATAGCTTTTTTCAGTGGTGGGGGGGGGCTGATAAACTTTAAAATAATAATATACCTATACCTATTGCGTAAACACTACCGTTAGATTATCGATCATTATTTGTCGTTGCCATTGCATAATATATAGATACCTACGAGTTATGCGACCGTTATAAGAAACTACCTATTATGTCAACTGACTCGAGGCTGTAAAATGTATAACATTAAAGATTAATTTTTTTTTTTTTCAAAATTGCACGTATGGCTTTCATTACATCTAATGCTCCTACCTAGTTGAAATTCAATTAAATCGATTTTGTCTCATCACTAATTTTATTTGTTATCCTAACTTTAGAATATTATAGATTTTTCAAAATTAAATCTCGAATTACGACGTGCACATAAACATGATCATACAAGTCGTTAACTTTTCACATACATTATTATGTGCTTGAATCACGTTGACAGACTAATTTTTTAACAACACTGAAAATATTTTCCGAGGATAACTGATGCAGAAATTACTCGATTACGTAGTCGCGTGTAAATATTATTGCGCTGTGCACATAATTTGTTTTGTTTGTCGTAATAATGGATTAATATTTACGTAAACTATAATTATCTTTAACTTTATAACCGTTAACAGTTTTTACAACTTAATCTTTTGTAAAGTTAATGAAAATCGTTGCGCAGGTACATTAGTGGAAAACTGTATAAGCGAATTTTACGTTTTACCAACATCAGAAACAGTTTCTAACCAACACCGCTATTTTTTTTATAGAGTTATAGTACGTTCAAGTGAAGTAAATTAACAACCGACAAAAATTCGAAATCGTATTTATTTTATGATTCGTTATTTTTTTTCACTGACGAAATTGTCCCAGCCGAACTTTCCCTCGCCTAAATGTATAACAAAATCCAAAACTATTTTTACCGTACGAAAAAAAAAACATGTACAGATCGTATAGGCACTATGGTGGAATAAAAAGTAACATTTTTTTGTAATTTTCGACATTTTTAACAAAACATTTTAATTTCGCTCGTGTTAAAGTGCAAGTATTAATTATCACAAGTATCTAACCGTACCTGATTTTGATTGTACCTACATAATTTGCAATGATTACCTTTATTAAACGCATCGGTATTGATATAAATAATAATTAAATGTAATTAACATAATTATATTATTGTACGTTATTGCTTCCCGCGATATTATAATGATGTTGTTTTTGTGTCTACTAATCACATTCACTACAAGACGTATCCGTGCACGAAATACCTACCTACTTTGTTCTAGGTACATAAATCATACTACGTGATTCGTTATTTTTCTATTCGTTTTAACTGTCGTCTGTCACTGTCTAACTATATAGGTACACAAAAACAATATAGATACATAGTTTTGTGAAAAAAAAAAATGAAAAAAATAAACTGTCGACACCGTTCGTTATTTCAGTGTGCCATATCTACCCAAAGATTCCTATATAATATGCAAATGTATTATTTTTTTTTTTATCTATCTGTCATTTTTTTTTTTCCGTAAGAAATGTTATGATCGAAGGTCATAAACAAAATTGTTTAGTAACGATTCTACTGAAAAACACAACACATTTTTCTCCATAAAACTAAAAAGTTGATTACCCACTAAAAATAAATGGCGTACTTAATGATGCAGAAAAATGTTAACGCAAGTAAAATACAAAACGTAGGTATACATAGGTATATTCAGGTATAACCGTATTACTATGGAGTTAAGTGGTTTAATATAATAAATGTACAACTGTATTATAACTGAATTACGTACACTACAAGACTGAAATTATTATTATAAATATACCTATTTACCCATATTATATTATATTTATATTATTTTATGATTCATTACATTTTACTGTTCAACATAATAATATTGTCTTTCGGCGACTTCCTTATTATAGGCTGTTAATAATTGTTATTAATATTTTGAAATGAAAACCCCGGTGTATTATTAATACATAACCTTATCAACGTGTCGCCATTAGTTTGAAAATAAAACTCCAGGTAGTCAACATCACCAGGAGTGCTGCATGTAATTGTGTACTGAATAGTAAATAATATATGAAAATATGTTATTTCAAAGTTTTATTCAGAATCAGTGTTTAGTAGACATATTTAATTTTAATACGCGTTTTTAAATTTAAAATACTTTTTCTGTGTTAATAATATTTCAAATAGGCAGGTACTACGGTTTTTAAATAATGAATAAGTACTTTTTTATTTTTAACTTTTTAGATTACCTACATTTTAATATAATATTTTGCTATACTTATATTGAAACTTGGGCCTGTTTCACATGGACACGTATCAACACCGTTGTAGTAGCGCACAGGCCCGGATTAAGACATTTTGAGGCCTAGGAGCCAAAATTTTAAATGAGGTCCCTGTACGAAAAAAAAATAACAATAATGTATATAATATTTATTTAAAAGGAATAAAGTGATACATCATTCCTTATTTATTGCTATGTACCTATGATATCTATGTACCTATTATATTTATTATAACGGGTTCCTTGATACCTAATATTAAGAGGACGCCCACACCCGCATAAGTTGTCTCCGTCTTGCAAACGCGTGACATATCAAATTTACGCTCAGACATTCTAGTTTTATGCCGTTAGTTTAAAAATTAGAGTGAATCGACCTATTATGAAACTTGACGGTAAGAATATTATCTGTGTCTTGTTGGAAGTTTTTAAGTGAGTTATGAGCATTTTTAATTTAAATTTATACACGCTATAACTTACTTAAAAACTGAATCGTCGTAAAAAACTTCCAACAAGACAGAGATAATATTCTTACCATCAAGTTTCACAAAAGGTCGATTCACTCTAATTTTTAAGCTAACGGCATAGAACTAGAATGTCCCTCACGCGTTTGTAAGACGGAGACAACACATGTGGGTGTGGCGTCCTCTTAAAATTAGGTACCTAGGTACCTGTTATAATAAATATAATACATAGATATTATAGGTGCATAGCAATAAATAAGGAATAATATATCACTTTGTTTATAAATTAGGTATAATTTACAAGCTTTTTTCCTCGCTGAATTATCATTTTTTTTTTTTAGGTGATTTATTTAGAGTTTAATTAAGTGTCTAATTATCGAGGCCCAGGGGCCATGCCCCCCCTTGGACCCTCCCCTCCCTTAATCCGGATTCCGGGCTTGATAGCGCATAATATGAACTTGACCAGTGTAAACTAAAACTTGCGTTTACGTAACACGTCCATGTGAAACGAGCCTCATGATTGAATACCCTTAAACATCATGCATAATCATTTTAATGTATACGAATAATTATTTACTTATTTAATAAAATATTATATCAATTTATGCGCTGATGTTTAATTTATTATTTGTTTACAGCTGAATAAATCATTTCGGGCAATAAGAAAATAATATTTTGCATAATATACGTAAGTACTAGGTATATATAGTAGGTACCTATATTGTTACGTTAACTGTAGTTGATTCTGTGATATTTTGTCCGTAAACGAGTTCCAGATTTTTAATGGGAAATTTTTAAACGTACTCAAACTGGTTGTAGCTTGTAGCCAAACAAATGGTCATTAATTATGGTATAGGTACCTTATAATATTAATATATTATTAAATTCTTAATTAAATGGCTTCAATAAAAATCGTCTACTAAGTTATTCAATTTGTAGTTATGAACATAAAGCAAATAACATACCTCTACAACTATGACGTAAGCCACACAATTTTAAGTTTAATCCCTTCTCTACTTTCCCCCAACCAAAATAATAGTAGGTACCCGATACCCGGCCGTGACGTCGTTAAGTTGGTTATACGAGCAGAAAAGCATTCCAATTAAAATAACAAACAATTTTCAAGTATATTTACGTACATTACACTGGCCACCCTCATCGAGCTTCATTAAATATCATATTATATTAATTTTAAAACTATTATTATTTGTGTAACAGTATAGACGTAATAACAAGAAAAAAATCAAATCTAATACCAATTGCCATTAGGAACACTGGGCTAAACCTGAATGTGTATGGCTAAAAGTTAATACTAATAATTAGGGAACGGATTTGAATGCAAATTGCATTTTTTTCTGAATGTCCGAAAATATTGGTTTCCAAGCAAAAAGTTCATTTCATACATCAAAGAATAAAAAATGTAACTTTTATTTTGCATTTTTTTGCATTTTTTTGCATTTTTAAAGACTTAAATGCATTTTTAGAGCATTTTTTTGAAATTTAAAGTGCATTTTGTGGTTTTTAAGTAATTTTTTCAACATTTTTTCCACATTCATTCTAAAAAAAAATAAAATACCTAAATGGTAAAAGGTAAAAGTATAACGAATATACCTATCTAAATGGTATACCTATTAAATTTTAAATTTTTTAGGGTAAAAAGAAGATGTACAGAAGATAATTGAAAGTTAATTAATTAAGTTTGTATTGTATTTAAATATTTTTTATTAGATTTTTCATAATAATGTGTTTTTATAAGTTTTAATTCAAAAATTTTGTTTTTATTGAATTAAACCCATTTTTAAAGCTTTTTAGGCATTTTTTTTAGTGCATTTTTTGATGTCAAAGCATTTTTTTAAGGCATTAAATCGTATTTTTTTAAGCATTTTTCTTGTTTTTTAGAGCATTGAAATCCGTTCCCTACTAATAATTATATAGGTACCTACCTAAAATATTATATCGACCAATAGATAAAAAAAAATGATTGCGTAAACACTTTAATCAATGTTAAAAAATTGTATTAAACTATTAACTACTTCAAAATAATAAATATATCCGTATATATGATATTGCATGACGTTACAGGTACATTAAAACCTGCAGGACCAGTGGCGCAAATAGGAAAAATTATAATATATATTAAGTATATTATTATTTTTTAAGGGGAATTTGAGTGATTAGGGGGGCTACCCCCTCCCCCTATTTGCGCCACTGACCAGGACCAGATAACCAGAAATTTTATATTCGTTATAAATTACAATTTATAACTTATAGGTAATATAATAATGTTCACGTGCGTATAGGTAACACATTTTAACCTTACACGTAACATTATAAGGAGAAGAAATTAACAATTATATTTAGCAATAAAGGCAGATCCTAAAAAAAATTTCAGATGTTCCTATTGCTTGCACGCACGCACGCCTGTGATGGACTTTAACCCGCATCATCACTGTGAACATTATCATTTATCAATAATTTTAAATTTTAATTTCAAATTAAAGGTAATATATAGTGACGTCATTTCTCATCGAACACTGTAATCCCTTAGATAGTGGCGTTGTAACACGTGTGTTCATGCACAAACGCACCTTGCTCAGATATTTTCTCAAAATGAGTTACATTTGAAAATGCGATCAAAGGAAATGTTTCGCAATACACGTATACATACGCAACAAAATAGTAATTATTCAATACCAACCTATTAATTAGTTTATTTAACATGCATAATATACACAGCAAATTATTCACAAGGTATTAATTAGTAATTATTAATTCGTAAACAAAAAACAATACTTATGAGTTATAAATAAATTATTAATGATAAAAAAATGCATTAAAAACACACCAAACAGCTGATTAAAATAATAATAATAATATTATTATTTAAAAAAATTCGACCTAGGAGGTAGCTATATTATTATGATGTTTAATATTTTATTGATAAATAGATTCCAAAATATTAATATTATGAATTCTATCTATTCTTTATATACCCTAGGGCCCAGGTAATAGTCTAATAGGTTTAATATATGTGTCAACTAGCGGTGGGGGGGGGGGTTACAAAAATAACGCAGGAGAATAATATGCACAACATTAAAAAATATGCAAGAATTTACATGAATAAATGTGTAATATAAATAGATGACATTATAATATCTGTACAGTGTACACACAATTTTATAAAAATGAATGTGTCATTGTTTATTGGTCCTCTATATGACTCCCTTATGGACAACTTTCAATCAAAATTATATCAATAGATTCCTAGAGACTCGGAAGAGGTGTATAGCTTATTTTTGTAACCCCTATAAGTTGCTGTAAAGTGGCTAACATATGAATTTAGTTGCGGCTCATGAAAATCGACAATTTTTTGTTTATTTAAATGCCTGACGTTGATTACAGATTATATTATTATTACGAATATAATATTATTATTACAAAATATATAGCATATAAAAATGTTTGCAAATAATAAATATATTTAAAAAAAAAAAAATAAATGTTAAATTCAAATAGGTACTTATAAACAAAATTATTACAATGATTACTTTTATAATTTGCTTTTTTAATTTTATATACATATTTTTACTGTAAACAATAAACACATTAAGACGAATACCAATCTTAACGATATTGGATTTACATTGACTTTTGTTGAATCTGTCTCCAGTTGTTTGTGTTTACATAAAAAATATGCCCAGAATTAAGAAGTGGAAAAATCATAAGATTCATTTTTATTGTGTTTGTATTATTTATTTCAACTGAAGAAAAACGAAAAAGATAGATTAATTTTAATCCAGTTAAAGTTGGGTAATAAAACTAGTAATATTATAATAATAAAACATAAATGTAGGTATATATGTTTATGGATAATTATTATCCGAAAATTGTATAAAGTTTTTGAACATGTACACATTTTAAGGTATTGTTAACTATTTTTACCAATTTATTACGAAACAATTTAAATGGCAAAATATATAACAAATTATAAATTTAACAGTCCGATCGTTTGGTTATCTTAATTTGAAATAACTTAATAGCCAGTAACATAAAAAATTTAATCAAACTTTGAGCGAAATTTAAATTATTTTATTTAATATATTTTAATATGTATAAAATATGCGACTTTCATGCAAAATTATCTTGAACTTTGCAACTTATATTAATTTTTACTCAAATATTCGAAATACGGCAAAAAAAAGAGAGATTACCAATTACGAAACGTCGACATAATATCAGAAATATTCCAGTCAAGTGTAGGAAAATATATGGATCGATATCGTTGGAATTTTCCCGAAATCGTAAATGACACAGATAATCACTATATTATATTTCGTCGGAAGTTATCTATCGTCGTTTTTAATACCCATCATCCGTAGGGTTCTCTGAAATCATTGATCAAATTCAATTATTTTCCGAATCGAAACAAAGCAATCCCAACCACCGGCTTCAATAAGCTCGGACTTGATAGGTAAATTGAAAAATTCTGAAACGTTATCGGTACGTATCGAATATTTACCAAGATATCGACGTCATAGGTACCCATTTATAATAATATCAATCGCTACTATAATATTTATTGGTTAGTATAGTCTTGAACCTATTCTCTGTTTATATATTTAAAGTTATATCATGTGCCTATCTATATAATGTGCGCAGAGTGCGTATAATAATTATTATTGCTCTACTCGGTTACCGAGTTAAAGTATAGTTAGACTGATACTATTAGGTTATAGGCTAACTTAATAGTTCAGACTACAATAATAATCATGATAAATTTGCTCCTATGGCGATTAAGTACCCACTAACATTTATTACGAAATACCCATTAACAATATTAATTTCTCTCATAATAATTAGTATAGTCGTGTCAATATCGATGTATAGTGTTCCAATGTTTGTACGTCCAGTCTTGTATAGGTACGTAATACCATATCATGTTCAGCAGGGCGTGAACTTACACTTGGTGCACAATAGCTTGTTAAATATCATTAGTAAAGCATCAAAAGTCCATTGGTAATACCTGCGTATTACAGAAATATTTCATTTTAAGTTGTAAGTACCTACCTACATTATAGGTACTAAATAATAGAATAATACGCATATACAATATCCATAGCTGATTACAGACATTTGTTGATAAACGTCGAAACTTGCTTACAAATCGTAATTTATATAAATACGACCGACAGTAAAATAACTAAAAAGTATTGATTTACTCGCGAGAGTCGACATTTTCACCAGTTCTATAGATTTAATAGGACGCTACACGGACATTTAAAGCCTTAGAGGTAAGATCCAAGGCATCTCGTGGCTTTTAGTTATGTTTTAATTTTAAAGCGAGTTATGAGTATTTTAAAATGTACAAATAGTTTACAATTTTAAAGTACCTACTCATAACTCGCTTTAAAGTTAAAGTATGATAAAAAGTCTATGAGATGCCCTAGATAGTAATCTTATCTTTACATTCTATTAGAGGTCAATACGCTGTAATTTTTAAACTAACGGAGCTAAACGTGATCTGCTGAGAGCAAAATCGTCTGCAGTGTTACTCACTTGTAAGACGGAGACAACAAATGTCCGTGTAGCTTCCTCTCAACATTTTAACGTACTCGCCAATGATTTAATAGTCTATACTAATGTTTATAAGCAGAAATAATATTATGCTTTCAATTTTTCAATAAGAACACGTTTGATTCCGGTTATGTAATTGTATGTATTTCATTTTATGTAATTATGTCGATCGATAAAAAATTATAAACCCAATCATATAATATTTACCTTATGCTTAGACAATTATTCTGTAAAATTTTGGCAGGTGTAGATATTAAATACGTTTAAGTTTCGAAAGGTGAAACCACCACCATAATATACGTATGCCCTTTATGAGCGAAAACTTTTTTATTAGTTTATTATTTAATTTGCATTTTATATCAATGCGATTTAATATAACATACGAACCTATTTTGATTATAATTTCTTGCGGCCAGGTCCTATTGGAGATCAAACAATAACGTTAGGACGACCAATCCATATTTAAATAAATTTAAAAATATACGAATCGAGTTATATTATATTATATACAAAAACAATCCATTCTCTACTGTATTATACGCGGAGAACAGAACACAGTTGCACGCGATTCAACGAATTAAAAAACAGTCTTGTCCAATTGTGAATTACGACCAGTTCGGTAAAATAATAATAATTGTTTCCGTCCATTCAACAAAATGTGTGCAATGGCCACATAAACATGATGTCGCATACATGGGCACCTCTGTACAGTACAATACAAAACATTACGATCACTTGCACGATGGATAAAATGTCAAAAAATCATAATTTTATGGTGCAAGTAGTACTATAGTGCACTGCGCTTTAGTGTAATGCTGTGAAATAATATTTACGAGTTCATAAAAACTTATGGATTTTAATGTTTTGTATTTTATTCGGGAAGTTTGGTTCTTGTGCATACAGTTTTGCTGTATAAATTAATAGTTAAACGGTTTTCTACTATTACTATTGTACACGCGTCTCTGAAGATTATCTTACCGAGATATCTACTAGAATAATAAATATAGCAAGTTGTACTGGCTGAGTATAACCTTAAACGGTATTGATTTAAAAGTCTATAAATTCATCTTCATTAATTGAACTTTATTAAGTGCAATACGTATTAATGAAAAATAATCGTTAATCATGTTTTCAAGTAACCGTACTGATGTCTTCAAAATAAAGTTCGTGACCTACAAATCTATATGTAATGTCAATCGACGACACTAATTAATACTTTAGTCGGCACAATTTGAATTATTTCCTTTAGATTTTAGTATATTTTAATTTATATTGCAATTAATTAATTCATAATCTTCCATAGTTCAATTTTCCTAAGAACTACAGAATAAGTTTATCTTTAGGTTATTTATTTGTGATTAATGTGTAAGACTTTATTTTATTGAAAGTCACTTTAAATTTTTATAAATAGGTAGATATTGACTTTTTTTATTTTTAAACATTATTTCATTGGTCGTGGTTTCAATCTTTCTAGTAACAAAAAAAAAAAAAAACTGAAATTACAATCGAAGATCGTGTACTTTGATAACTTTGTCTTTGTAAGGTCGCTTTATATTTTATACGTACCTACATTGACAAATACTTTTGTTCGATCGCAAAGTACGATATGCATTGTCTATTTCAAAGGCATTGTACGGCCTCTGTATGTAAGTAATAACTATGCACATGGTCAATATACAAGGTTCCCGATATGAAGGCACGATTTTTTTTTTTACTTCAATTAATTATAATATCGTATTATAAAAATCAATAAATAAGCCATATCAGTTGTCGAGACTAATTTATACACTAGTCATAACTATTGAGTAGATTATTATATTATTATTATCGTGGTAAATGCCAAGATGGTTAATAAGTCACAAAGTAATTGTTACATTTTAATCTAGGTCAATAAACTTAGTTTGTTGGTTTGGACGAAACAATGTATACACAATTAATTGTACTACATCAGTTTTCAATTATCTAGTTTGTATGATCATGCTCAATTTTAAAACAAAGAAGTCTTTTGAATACGTTCTTCTTTCTTTTTTTTTACAACAAAGTCAAGTCAACATCAGCGTGTAAAACATAAATAACAACTATACTATAACTAATATATAGTTTGTTATTATTATTATTTATAAAATCATTATTCATTGTGTTTGAAAAATGTTAAGTTGAAACTTTAGAATGGCTGAGTTAACTATAATGTGTTTCATTGTTTGCCGTCGTAGTTGAATTTTTTTTTTAGGATAAAAAATTCCAAAGATATTAATACAAAAAAAATAATCAGTAAATCACGTGAAATAAATAAATCAAAACTCTGTATATTTGTGTTTAAAAAACTATTTAGTAATTTCATTCAAAATATACATACTTTGTATTACACAATCTTATTAGAATAATAAAATATTATAATATAGATAAATCGTATAATAAATCGTATTATAGAATGATCAAAAAAAAATTAATATAATTCAAAAAAAAAACAACACTCTCAATAACGTTATATTACGATTACGAAAAATAAAATGTTAAGGTGGACCCACTTGTTAGTTATATAATGCGTATAATATCATATAGGTACCTACCTATATAATATATTTAATTAAAAATATATTAATTATAATAAATTGATGATTAAAATAGAAAAAAAAATTATAAAATCGCGTTGCGAAATATCGACATAATAATAATAATAATAATAAAAATAATGATGATGACGTTCGTCGATTGTGCATATTATTATATTATATTTAAAAACGCGTAAAAAAAAAAAAAAAGGAAAAATTGTTTGAAATAAATCGTTCCGTATACATTAGCTTCCGGTGGTGCTGGTGGTGGCGGTGGTTTGTCGCTGAGGCCGTCGGTCGGGCTTGTGTATCGCGATGGCGGCCAATAATATAATTAAACAATAAATACAAAATATAATAATATGCTTGTCCGACATGGTCGTCTCACATGGCACCGCACTCTCTGAGCACTCTGTTGCCAAGTGGCAGTGGCGGCCTGTAGTTGTTGACCAGCTGGGGTCCTCCGTGCGCCTCAGGGCAACATTCTTCGGGCGTCCATGTCCTCATGCTTCGGAACGCGTTCAGCTGAGAACCGAAACGTAAGTGTTTAGAAACAGAGAAAAACTTGTGTACAAGTTCGAGAGAATGGGAAAAAGTGTGACTGTCGAAATTGATACGTCTTGAGGGTTGGGATTTTCGACTTGCGCAATAACCGGGAATATCACCCACCCCCGCCCGCGAGTACCGATTAAATGTTTTCAACTACTATTATTATCGAAAATGTGTAAAAATAAATTTAAGTTCACCAAAATTGCTTTTAAAAATATTTTTAGGCATCAACACTCAACAGAGATGTTATTAGCCGATACAAGTATAATATTTTCATTATTTTAAACTATATTAAACTATAGTTGGCGGAGATCAGCATTTAAAAATTTAACAAGTGTATTGAATGATTTTGTAGAAGGTTCAAGGATTTAGTGTAGTCTCTGGATGTTGTTTGTATGTTAATTATATATATATTGTAAGTATTCGAAAAATATGTATATAACTGTGACAAGTGTAACTTAAACTAGGCATAGCATATAGAAGTGGAAATCTTCCTAGGCTAATTGGTCCAACGATTTTCATAATAAATTAACGACAGTTACGCATATTATTAGTGTATATTAAGTTCATTAGCAGTCAAATTCTGTAATAGTAGCAATTTAATTTTGTCCCTCAAATGAGAAAAAAAAATGCGTGTTAACTATGGGAAAATTTAGTTTGAAATATAATTGTACTTATTGTTTTTATAAATGTATCGTTTTTTACAAACCAAGTGACTAAGCGATTTGCCTAGATGATTAACTTTACTAATATCTAATTTATCAATACATATCAATGGATTTAAAAATTCCATCACGATTACGAACAATAAGTTGTATCCACCCAAAAATCATAGATCAACCTATGTTAAAATATTAATTGGGAATAAAAAAGGTTATTGGTAAAACCAAACAAGGTCAAGTATTATAATAAGCTACGCATCCTCGTCGTAGCTATATATCCGTAAATTGGGGTAAGGGGAGCTTGGTAGGGATAAGCTGCTCCCTTAACCGTCTCAAGCCCTGCAAGATATTGCATACTTCATATTGTCTAGGACGTAAAGATATATAATAATTGGACTTATAAGTTACGTAACGTTTTTTTTTTAACAATAGAGAACCTGTTTGGCTGTTGGGAACTTGGGACTCTATTCACGTGTATACAACACTACTGACACAAACAGCATCATAACTTACAAAATGAAAAAAAAAGTTCACATCGGTCTCTATTATTATTATTATTACAAAGATGTAGTTTATAGATTTTTTTTTAGATTTTTTTTTTAATTTGTATTCGCTACTAGCTGAGTAAATATTGGAATATGTGGTTAAATATTAAACATGTTATTTTATCTTTAGTTTGGGAGATCATAAAAATATCATTTTTAAGTATGGCCCTATATTTCTTCTATAGTAATTGTCATCACTATTATCTCTTTATAATGTTCATTCGTGTTTTTAAATTACACTTTGTTGTCACTGCACATTTTTATAACGCAACAATAATTAAAAGCTAATTTCATAATATTTTTTAATTACATAATTTATGTGGTTGTCAACCATAAAATACTTTGAAAAAAGACTATGCCTAAGATAGTTACATTTTATTTGTATTGAGAAGTATACTACTTCTTCATTTTAAACATGTACCTAGTAAATAGGTTTTTATCAGCAGTGGTACCTAATTTATTTTCTGTCTACCATGACGCTAATAACTTTATCGAAGCGATTGAACATTTTAATCCTTTGTAAATAAATGGATCCGTTATAGATGTTCACGCTAATTTGTAATAAATTGCATAATTGCATTTTATATACCGATTCCACCAGCCGTTACTGTTAAATAAATTCTGTCGGAGTATTTTTTTATCGTACATTAATCATAATTTGAAACTAGTATGGGTACGAAGAGTTTTTATGAGGGATACAAGACAAACGATATAATATATTTTGTATGTATATAATATATAGCCATATAGGTACTATATACATACTATCAATTTACAATTGATATTACTTCAAATTAATTTGTACGTCTTCTTGTTACACAGATTACACCACTACAGCATTGTCAATTGAGTTCAGTTTTGATCGATTATCTATTGTAAGCGCATTTTGCAATTAGCTAATGTATTAACAATGTGTAATTTCTAACGTTATTGACCTTGTTCGGCTGATAAATATGAAATGGTTAAGACGTGTAAAAAAAAATTTAAGTAGATGATAGGTATACATGACATAAAAGCAATAAGATTATAGCATAAAGTATCCGATATCAGTAGTTAGCAGTACTTAATGTCTTAATGACACGACCTACACACACACACATATATATTACATAGAACCTGCTTGAAAGTTGAACTCGAACATGAATTCATTTTTAATAAAACCTTTTTTTTAAATAGTAAACAGTATGAAAACAAATATTAAAATAATATACTGTATGAGTGCTATTATTATGTTTACCTATACTATGCATTTTTCGAGGAATATAATTTGATCACATGACACTGCAATGAGCAAGGTATTATTATTGACCCTACTCGGCACAGCAGTGTTGATATTGACAAATAGTACCTAACACACATAACTTGACCTTTTAATTACAAACTACATTTTATAAGAAGGCGTAAGAAATTAGGCGATCGAAACGCAATGATTTAAGTATGGAAGAAATTGAATTAAAATTATAGGAGCAACTATTACAGCACATAATTAATATATAATTCGTTTTAGTTTGTATTTAAATTGCGATACGTTACAAATAAACGTTTATTATTTATTTCTCAATTTCTAAAACATAACTAGTCATCAACAGTATATTTTATTTAAATAGCTGAGGATATCATTTTTCTGTTGGGACACACAAGCACGTCGACAATTCGTGATGAATTGAAGGCTGATTATCTATTTGGACATGAATGAACACGTTTAAATTTTAAACGCCTTAAACCTAGAGTCCTATAAACTGTAATTACGATTTAGATAAATGATAAATTGGTTCATTTGTTTGGCAAATTCATTTCAGTCTCATTTCACGCATTAAAATATTAATTTAAATAACAACAAATAAAAACTAATTAAAGCAAAAATTCAAAGTATTTCTTAATAACTTACTTAATGTCTAATCAACGAATATTTAATATTATAAAATATAATGCATGATGAAGTGGTTTTAATTAATGTTTATTTTTCGTACATATACGCATAGCCAATTAATTTCCTGTGACATTGGCTCAATCCCGATGAATAAAAACATAGCAACGTTTTAAATAATGTGCTGACATAAAACACATTATACTTATCAAAATTTAGAAGTTTAAATAGCTGGTTTATTACGATATGGTATGTTATTTCAATATTGAAAATGGATTAGGCTATGACGCTATGCAATAAAATATATGTTTAATGTTATCTTTACAGGAGGCATTTATCAGAATTTTATTATTATAAGGATGCTTAAATAATAACCGATATTCATTATATAATTTTAAAGATAAATTATGATTAAAACCAAATTTAGATAAAGTAAGAAACAACAGAAAAAACTTGACATTATTAACTCTAATAACTATGTTTTAAAAATACATACCTAGTAATAATTCCACGAGGATGTAATTAAAATTATTTTAAAAACAGGCAAATATTAAAAACTTTAACGAAAAAAAAAATATATGTAAATACCTACTAAATATTTATGTTTAAATTTAAAATTTTTAGATGTATGCAAGTTTGTTTATTTATTAATTTAAAAAAAATGTATGTATATGATATATGTTTTAAAATCAATAGGTATTGAGTAATATTTTTCAGTCTTACTCATTATCCAATCTAATTTATAATCTAAAAAAATTATTATAACCTGTTTTAATAGTATACTAATAACTAATTTTGCTGTAAAAATATCAATTTTAGATAAAGTATTTTAAAAATTAAGATAATTTTGGCATTATTATTCTTGTTTTCATATTATTTATTCATACATTCTTATTAATCATAATTCATAATACTCAATACACCCTTTTATATAATATATGTCATTTCTTTTTTTACAATAATAATAATTAATATTTTAGGAATCGATTTGCATATTAAATAAAAAAAATTTATTTAGGTGAATACACATTATATATTTTACATAATCAATCAATAAATGGTAAATTAAATTATAATAGGTCTACAAACAGCAGCTCGACTCGGAATAATTTTTAGAATGGTGGATGATCGTTTTCAATTTTAATATGCGAGTGATTTACCTTGTATATCAATTAATTTACAGGAAATTAAAATTAAATTAAAAAAAATTGTAATGTTTAATAAAAATATTTTAAATAGATTAACAATATTATTAGGGCATACCTAACCCTAATCATATTAAGAAAAGCCAAATTTTAATTTTAAAAATATTTTTTCTACATTACAGTATATAATACTTCCAGAAAAATTAAAAGTTTTAAGGGAAGTTCTTGATAATTATTACTGAAATAAACTCCAACTATAAGACAAATAATATATCGATAGACCAATAAATATTAATATAACCTTATTTAAAACGCAAGATAAAATATAATAGTAAATAAAAAATAAATAATTACTGTACTTAAATTGTAACTATAATAAAAGCTTAATACATTATGATAAACTTCTCTTGACACGTCCATTCAACTTGAAAAGCAAGCTAACATATTATTTCAATCTAGTCTACGTTGGTTACATATCATCGCACATAAAGTAGCGTACAAGCATAATTAATAGATTATAAAATATTATGACTAGTGCTATCAATACTATTATCGAACATTGATAATTCATTCAACATACCATCAATATTGATGTTAGTTATTAAAACACGCTTGATAATTGGTAAATTGTTTAATATTTAGATGTAAATATGTTATATAGGTATAGACTATAGGAGAGAATACCAAGAATGGATGGCTGTAGTACAGCAAGAACTAGTGAGGTTGAAAGTGATTGACTGGGAGGAAATATGGACCGAGAAAATTAAATGATACTAACAGTGGTGGCTACAACTTTCAAAGAGTTATGAGGTCTATATGATTATGATGATGATGTATAACTTTTATAAATTGACTATATATTGTCTATTACCAAGCTATGATAAAATGTATATAATATTTAATGTAATTACTTGTTTTTCGGAGACTTCTAAGGGGTTCTTGAACATGATCCATGTGACGCATTCTGAACATGGTGGAGTTGTCAGTGAACCATGATATGTCCAGTAAGTTACATCCTCTGAAAGTGAAGTACGCAAACAATATTATGCAAAAGCATATTTGGCATAGTGTTCATGTGTATGTGTGGGTACCTGGGTGAATACTGTTCGTGAGTATATGGTTTTATTTTTCAAACAATAATTACCATGATCATCAAAATGTGTATTATATATTTATGTGTTTTATTGATAGTTAAGAGTTATTGATAGTAGTTAAGGGAAAATCATTAATTACCAGGCAACAAGTTTTTTGGATCAATGGAATTGGTTATTTCAGCAGTTTGATTCCGTAAGGCAACCTGTGGAATCAATGAAACAATTTTTTCCAATTCATCATGAGTTTCGGTTCCAGCCTAGAAAAAATTCAATACAACCACAGACAAACACGATTATTAATACTGTATAAAAGTATATTATTTTAATATGGCACATCATTAAAATATTATAAATGATAATAATTTAACAATAATAATCCAAAACTATATAAGAAGGGATTTATGTCCCAAATTCGATAACACACAATGTATCTGTCTTCTATGACAGACAAGATATACTGTGAGGTACTCACGCGGAGTCATAAACAGACTCAATCATCAGGAGTTTGCACGGTATTCTATTTGGAGGACCCGTTAAAAATTTCTAATTTCCCCGACTTGGACCGATCTATAACTAGACAGGTACAAGTGTTTTAAAGACCAATCAACAGATTAATCCTATACATTGGTGGCTGAAGTTGATCCGTTTCAATGTATCTAATCAATGCTAGTAAAAATTAAAAAAAAAAATAAACAATAACAAGTATCTAAGTACTACCATGTCATGTATTTACAAATATGTTAGATCAGCCCCAGACTCGGCACCATAACTATAAATTGGCATAAACAAAGTACAGAAACCAACAGAAAACGTAAGACACATTATGTTTTTATAATAGAGCCGAGAGTGGACTAGTCCTTCATAATATATTTGACCAGTTTCGCCTTTAAACCATGCATAACCTTTGAGGAAATTCTCAATTGTGTACCCAGATAGCACATCGTGTGGATTATTTTAAATACCTGTAAGAATACTCCAAGTACTGCCAAACCATCTGGATGTGCAATGGCTTCGGCGAACGAATTGTACTTATCACAATTCCAGTGGACCAAGTGTAACTGAAATATTAAAAGTTCATAAATTAATAGGTACGTTCAACTGACAATATCTGATCAAATTAGGTCTTAAGTAAAAGTGTTGAATTATATAACGAAATGTTATCTACCGCAACGATTGAATTTGATCTCATGTCGCGAAATTATTGCAGTACCAATATGTAAACGACTACGCACCATGGAATATTATCAATAGAAAAAATATCAATAAATATCATAAATATCATAAACATCAATAGAGAAAGACAATAAAAGCAAATGACTAATGAAAATAAACACGCGTATAAAAACAATGGTTTCACCATAACAAGTGAATATAACAATAAAACTCGAAAGGGAAACACACAGAGGCCCATAACGGGGAATCTATTAAGTAGGTAAGGAAAATAAATCGCTCATCATCATTCATCAATGATGTACAGGGTCGTTTGAGCACAAGAATAGGATTGGCACATTATTATTGTATTCGTAAAATATGATATCATGTATTCAAGAGTTATAAAATACTATTGTCTTTAGTGCAATATGGATTAAGATGTAAAAATAAAATTTTTTAAATCTTGAAATACACTTACCTCGCCCGCATAAGGAATTCCATCAACAGTGTGTTCTGATCCTTTGGCGCTGCTACATCCCCAGTGGCAATGAAACTGTTCCAATTTGTATTTATGTCCCAGTGGACCACCAGAGAGTTCTAAAAGAAGTTAAACATTTTCGTGAGAAAACTCAATCTCAAGATTTTTTCATCTTAAATACAAAGTAAAACTGTTACATTCCATGCTAAAACATTTCGATCTCAATTCTCAACTAACTAACTTGACATTTACGGAACAAATTTAATTAGTAATTGGTTCTTTCAATGTTTGATAATCTGCCGTAACATACAATTTACCTTAACGATGCACGTCTTTAAATTACATTCAATTTCTCATCTGTAAGTTGGACGATTATGAATATTGTTTAATCAATAAAGGCGGTATTGTAATATTAGTTAACTAATATATCATTGTTATGGCAAAAAAAAAACTTCAAAGTTATTGTTGAAACGTGAATTGCTAATAATTTTAGTACAAGCATTACACAGCGAAATGTAGATAGGTATGTACTACCTACTATTATTTTTTTCAAAAACAATATTTTCAATGCGGTAAAATTATATGACTATTGAAAAATACCTGATCCTTCACCGCCGGTAGCATCCACTTTCCAACCATATCCGGTGTTGATAATTTTTGTGCAGATTTCAGGGCAGTAGTTCCAGTACAAAGGTTTACAGTTAAGGGTCATGTCGTTGGTAGATTTCGAAGTTTCGATGTTAACTGGTGATTGTAACAAACCGCCGGCTTGTGGAAAAATTTTGGCCAGACCGATGGTCCTAGAACAAGAAAATTTATTATTAACAATTAACAAACGAATAACGACATTTTTTTTGTTAAATTATATGCATATAACTGGTTTTCAAAAAATACAAAATATGATATTATACATAACACAATGTCACAATCAAAGATAATTTATTCTATGCAATGCAGAGAACAAATTTTGTAACTTAAATTCTGAGTATTAATACTAAACGTTAGTACACAAAAAGTAATAATTTGTTTTTCATTACCTACTATTAATTTTCGTGTTGCTAGTTGCTAGAATAATGACCCGTGGGCGCATTTAAAATAATATGTTAAACTCGTTTCCTCCTTAATAGTTTTTTTAATTATCTTACAAAGACGTATTATTTATGTAGGTATTACATCAAAATGTTTGATGTTATGATATCGATAAAACCGGTAAGTACACTTCACAGTGTGAAGTGTACTTAAGTTCACACTAGTTTTAACTCGGAGCGAGGATCGAAAGGGCTATTTATTTTTCACTATTAGGTACTTATAATTGCATTCTTTAAGAATTAACAATTTTAACCACATCAAATTGTACGTTCCTTGCCTATCTCAAAGATTAAAGATAAATAGTTAAATAGTTGGATGGATAGTACTTTTCAACACGGCGCAATTTTAAATTATAAACGATTCAAAGAAAAAAAATCATTCTAAAATTAATAATACGGCACGATCGCGATCGACGGTCGTATCAATCTCACATGTACCTATTTCATTTTACGATGAATATTTGAAAGCAATAATATTCATTTTTGTTACCCAACCGTGAAAGTTACTATACTTATTTCAACAAAATTATCTTGCTTTCCATTTAAATCCTTTGTAATATGTTAAATATTACTCCAAACCAGGCGGTTTACACTTGAAGTAATGAAAATAACAGATTACAATAAATACCTAAGTTATACTAATATCAATCTACATAAAAATACATATAGTAAAGGTTTCATCAATATTACTCGTAGTTCATAATGAGATAAAAAATAAATAATAAATTTCACCAATTCCATGAACAATAAACATAATATAATATTTACACAGTCCACAACTACTGCAAAATAAACATTTTTCGAAATCTACACATTTTTTTTTTCTTTCTATAATATATACATGTATATAAAATTCGGATTTAAAAACAATTTAACGGATGACTGAGCGATGTTATTACGAGTAATTTAGAGTACACAAAATCGATCAATTCTAAAACACAACAAAGTAAAAATAGAAAAATCAATTATGTTTGTAATTTGTATACCCAATGTTCAAAATGATCCATTATTGTATATTTAACTCGCAGTCGCATTGTAGCATGATTTAAACATATTTACAAAGATATGACTATGCAGCATTTGCGATAATTTAAACTCAAAACAACCGATTTGGAACAAAGAATCGTAACACAGCAACAGTTTACAGAAACATGATGAGAACAACAACGTATGCGACAGACTTAAGATAGGTAATTTAGTGCATAATTTCTCGCTTCCTCAATTAATATACTTTTTGAAAATGGCGTTTACCAATGATACTAATTAAAATATGACGTGCGTCGTCAGCCTTGATATTTTGTCGGATGGACATTTAACTTAAAAATAGTAAAAGTCATAACTAATATCAATAGAACCAAAAGTTAATTGCAGACGTCAAGAAAATATTGTATTTGCAACTTCACATTTCGCCCATTTTCCTATGAATATCGAATTGCATAACACACACTAAAAACTATTAAAATTTATTGATTTGACTAATTTGTTTTGAAACAGTTTAACGAAATATTGTTTACACTTTTTACGAATACCGAACGACTGTAATTTGCAACTTATTTTCTAGTGAGATTATAACTATTTGTTTTTTTTTTCAATTCGTAGAATAAAAAACATCGCATCATGATTAATATCGTATTTTGACGTACGATTATAATAACCGGTTACCGGAGACAGGTGGAGCGATGCGAACTGCGAAGCATAATATGGGTACACTGCCTGTGGCCTCGCAAATAGTTTGGCTTTCACGCCGACTCATTGAGCCCGCGGTATTCAAATTGCAATCCAAAAACATTGAGCCAACCACAGGGCGACGTACAATAATTCAAGACGTAAAAGAAGTATTATGTATGCGGTGAGCATGCGTAGGCATGACGTATGAACGTAGGTAACTAGATAATACGGTACGATCTACAGCTATATAATTAAGGGAACGCAAAAAAAAATTTCCCTCGTCAACGTTGTGTGTGTAGTACGATGGAAATTTGTTTTTCGCTAGTATAACGACAATTTAATGATACACGTTATAAATAATACCACCTGTATCGCAACGTATTTATTTTTTTTTGGCCGCAATTAAAACCAAACAACTAAACCGTTTCAAAAAAAAAAACCCACCGCGTCGATCATCTTTTAAAATTCATCGAACACTGCACAGTCCGCCTGCCTGCAGGATTGAAACTTCGGGGTGTGATTCGGGTGTCAAAACAGTACAAGTGAGTCACATCGGTGTAACTCGGGTACACAAGTTGCGGCGATTATATAATGATAATAATTATTATGTCGATGGATAGATAGCCGACAGCGATTCCGATCACGATCCGAACACGTGGGATACACCGATATAGAACTACGGCCGAGTAAAACGCGCCCGAGAAATTCCGCGAAATGTGGGCAATTATCGGAAGCACCCGAGTGCGATGGTCAGTGTTATGAATTATAATTATATACCAATCACGGATGATTGCGATTTAAACGATATGCCAAATCGGCTCTATTAAACGCCGCCAAGGTTTTATTGTTTCGTGCACACGAGAAGGTGTTAAAAACGCTATTATTGCCATGATAATACGATATTATCGATAGATGTGTGTTGAGTAGGTAATATTTGACTGAAAAGTGAAAATCGAACATTGCGTATTCTGTATTGTATAGTTAATGACTGGATTGACTTGAACGGTTTTTGAAAGAAATAAAACATAGTTTATTAATGATTTATTATGCCCGTTTTAGAATGGAAACGATCGTCACCCCTTATAGAACTACACCACACGACGTGTACCTTTATATTTTCATTGACCTCTAATGTTTACCATTAATTGTCCTTACTCAGAGGAGTAACTTAGGGCCAACTTAATTCGAAGTCCTATACTGCAATCTATATACCTCATATCCATCTTAACCACCCACAAATCATCCAGTTGTCTGACATCTCCTTGATGAAATCTACAGTTGTGTTTTTTCCTTTCTGAAGAATTTTCTGTACATAACGTTCAATATGTTTTCTTTTCCGTTTGAGGTGTTATGTTATTTAAGAATTAATTATTATAATAAATTTACAGAAATCAGAAAGTAATGATGTACAATGGACATATTATTTAAACAAGTACATAATATTATAATTTATAAGCTATATAGATGTAGTACTAGAACCAAGGATACCCCATGCTGAACACAAACCATGTCATGTGACATATATATATATATATATCTTACAATATACCTAAACCTTTATATTATTTATAACATCTCAATAAACTGACCTTTATGAAATAAATATTATTTTGCTTAACAGTTTTTCTAAATGCTAAAAATGTATTTTGGAATACAGCCAATCTATTTAAATAGATAAATAAATAAACATTATTAATTATAATATTATTTTTAATTTTTAAAATTTAACTTTCAGGGATGTGGCTATATTATGCTCTATTTATATTATAGATAAATATCATAATAATATTATATTTGAGAGAAATTCAAAAACAATATAATATATTTCAAATTTCTCAGTTTCAAGAAATCGCCCTAATAAATTATAATAATATTTATTAAAAAGTTTCGAATAGATTTGAAACACGATGAGAATATGAGATTATTATAACATACATTCCTGACATAATATAAACGACACAATTAGATAAACGTGGTTAATGGTTATAACTTATAATATATGGGGTTAAAAGTTAATTAAAAATGATAAACTCATTACTTAACTATATGCTCATAACGTGTTATTTAGTTAATTATTTTTAACGCATTAAATTCATGTCCATCATTATTACATTAGCATTATTCTAAAAGCAATTTCCGTCGATTTTTTAAAATGTCATCTATAAAATACGAAATAAAACAAATAATATTACAAACGGAAAAAACAACAGTCTACTGAATCTTAACATTATTCGCATTATATAAGTTTAATAGAATTTAACAAAAATTAACTAGGTATGTTGATATTGTTTATTATTGTTCTATTTGCATATATGCACTTCGTTAACTGCTGTCTGTTACTAAAATGTGTAATGAAGTACTGAAGGAATATTTTGGGAATATTATATAAAGATAAACTTTTATAAAATAATAGGAACCTCTTTTTGAATAAATATTATTTTAAGTTTATAATTTTAAATTATCATACACTAATTGATTCTATTTAGATAAATAAAAAATTAAGCAAGTATAAACAATCAAAAAAAGTTGGGCAGGTGGATGCTCAGCTGTACAGTAGCTGTGTCGAGTATGCCAGTGTAACGAATGTTGAATTTGGATTCAATGATATATCATTGTATACAAAAAACGATTATAAGATAGTCTGTCAGCCTATGTCAAATACTCAAATATATTTCATGATATTATGTATTTTGATATTGCTATTAAATAGTAACTTATTTTACTTTAAACGAATCTTTAATGTTTTTTAATAAAATTAAATATGTATTTTCTTATCAAAAAATGATTTCAAAATGTATATGTATAAAGTACATTAATGAAGTCTATGAAAAATATTTATTTAGGTACAGAATAATACAGCGATAATTATTTTTCAATATAATTAACAATTATTGCTTTTTAATTAGTTGAAAAATAAAGTGTTTAAGTAAAACGATTGTGATTGTTAATGATATTTTAAACAAAAATGAATATAAATACACCTTCATTACAATATTGACGAAAAGTTTGATGTAAATACTTTATTTAAAGTAGGTAAAGAAAAACAATGAACAACTTCTCCCTTAACACAAAACGTACTTATTATGTTCTGAAGAAAAATACTAAAACAAAGTTTATAAAACCTCCTCAAGTCATTAAACACGAACTTTTAAAAGTTAATACAAGTATAAATTTTCTCTTTCTAAATGACATAACTACGTTTATAAAAACATCAATCAAACAGATCTAAATTTAGCATAATATTAAAAATTATAATTGTCATAGTTGCAAAATGTAATTAAAAAAAGTTAATATCAATATTGTAATTTATAAGTTTATAATGAATTTAATTTATCATATAACAGTTGATATAGTCAAAATCCTCACAAGGAATCCAATAATATAATTACACGATCAACTTATTCGCAAATCTAATTCGTGGGCAAATAATAATTATAAATACTAATAATTGTGCAATATTTATTATAATTTCTAAGTAATTTATGTTTATTCCACTGCAAATAAAAAAGAGTTAAATCTTACAAACGATCTCTACAACATAGAAAATATCGTCTCAATAAAATAGATCGAGCGAATCATAAATGAATAAACATCGAATGGTAAATTTGATGATGATGATAATTTGGGTTCATACGATTATTATTATTTCGTATAGCAACAACTATTATCACAATTAATAGACTTGAAAACTTTTTTTCTTCTATTATATAATATACATTGATGTATATTATGCTACCTTTTTTTTTTTTTTTTATTATTAAATGTTCTCCCGTTCCGGGCTATCGGGCAGTCAAGGACAATTCAAAGTTATTATGAATGTTGTTATATATATTTTTTATTTTTTATTTTATTTTTTTTCACGCAGGTATTGGTACATTATACTATCAAACAGTATTAGCTCCTATATATTATGTTACCTATTCTTATTATTCTTATTATTAAGTTTCCTATTATCTGCACAAGAATACGTCACATTATTTTATTATAGTCATACCAGTCATAATTAAAATCGTATATTATGTATAATAGTTTGATAATTTAAATTATTGTTAGCTCAAGGGCAGCCAGTACACAGGATTAAGTTTACGTCTAGTATGTATTAATTAAAAATTGGGCAAATAAAAATATAATGACAAAGCCCCGAAAATTAATAAAATAATTTTTACTCATATACTTAATATATTTTTTCGCTCAAAGTTCAAGTTATTATTAGTTGTCTTATTGCATGTTTTTAACATTTCGAATATTTTGTAGGTAGGTGCACATGGTATAACTACATAATCTAATATGGATTTTACACGCCGTGTCATGCCATACGCACGTCATTCAAATAAACGTATGTAGCGATGATATTGTGTCTTGTTTGATTGATTTACATTTTGATAACATTATCCCTGGCAAGTAACAACATTTTAAACAGTTATTGAAGGAGTTTAATTTTTCAATTATTATTATCGCAGCCTGTAGGAATTAAAAACTTCTGTCGAGATTAGTATTTTTATTCATAAACGCATACGCAATATTTAGAGAATCAGAATAAAAGTATCGTCAAAATCATGTACCTAGATTTATCGTTTTCATTATAATATTATAACTGGAAAACTATAAAAGAACGAATATTATTTCCTAGGAAACGAATATTAATCTTAACTACGATACTTTTTAAAGTGTTCGAGCTGAGTCTTCTTTGTATGGCATTGTTTAAGTCAAGTATCTGCAATAATTATTAAACTAGTCACGTTTAAACACACCTCTATTATTTTTAGTATATTTCTGATAATTTATTTAATTTTATAGTAATAAATTACAATAATCATTTAGATTTGAATTTAGATTTCAAAACATTTATTTTATTTGTTCTCACATTTCTTAGATGTTATGTGTCTTAAACTATTTAAACTCATAAGAGATAGCAATATTAAATCGAGAGCATTATCAATCCCACACGAACTATTCAATAATAAAATATCATCTCTACAACTGCGAAATTATTTTTCAATAAAATTATGTAGGTGCCAAATTCAGCCCACATAGGTTAGGTACTTGCTAATTTTGTATGTTAATGATAATGAATTACAGCTTTCTACACCACCCATATTCTGAAGAACATGCTGTTGTACTTGTAAGAAAAATAAAACAATCATGTATCCATTTTTCAAATTATATCATCTAAACATTTACAAAAAATAATATATAGAAACTTAGTTTGCAAAATTAGAGGAATTTTGCAAAACAAAACTAACACAACTGTTATCTGGTTTAGTCACTTATGTCAATAAAAAAAAAAAAAAAAATGCAAATTGAAACCTCATTTGTTAGTATGATCGAATTGCAATAGTCAATACTCATAATCAATTCAATTCCCAGAGAAATTAATTTTGCACCTAATGTGTACAGGATTATAATTTACTTGAATATTAAACAATATTTTTTTTTATTACTTTATTTATCCACCATGGAATTTTCAATAATCACAAGTCTATACTATCGACCTACATTTGTAAAATATAATAATAACTCTTTTAATCCTCTACTCTAGTTAGTGTACACTTATATTTTTTTTTAATAAATTTTAGACTAAATTTAATTTGATAGCATGTGCTCAGTTCAAATGACATACATAGATACTCATCAATGAAAGCATACGAACGAATATCATACATAATATAAACGACTATATTGAAACTAGGTAAAACACTAATATGTCTCAGTTTTATAACGTGAATTATCTTTTCTTATTTGTTATGAGGACTTGACATGACCCGAATGAATCCATTCGAAATTGAAGTAGGTCAGTTACTCTAATGGTTTTTTTCCGTCTACCGGATGAAAAGGATTAGTTTTATTTTTAAATTCCTTTGCACTACAATAAACAATATACGTATCTATTGGTATTTTACAATTAAAAAATAATACTTCTTACTAAGTTGTAACAATACTATAACAATAGAGATAGAAGTATTTGATAACAAATAAATTGCATAACTTATGAGAAAAAAAATGTAAAATAATGAGTAGGTATTTGATAAATAAATAGGTATATATTTCGTTGTGTCACAATGACATTACTGTTTAAAATTCAGAGATGCAAACATTTATTCAAACAGAATAATTTAATGGCGTTTTGAATTATAAATGATGAATCATAATTTTGACTTGTGTACAGTTAACAAAATATTGTGGTTTGCTTAATGCTTATTTGTAGAAAGTAACAAATTATTTGAACGAATACCAACAACAACTCCACGTAGATGATTGATCAAAGGTTAATTTTACGGCAGTGGTATTATAAATGCTGCTGGTCGACTGAAAACCAAACATTCGATACTGCAATCTATAAATGTACAGTCAGATGTACAACTTATTAAAAACGTGAAACTCACAACCGATCGATTTCATGTGTGGATATTATTTATAAAATATATTTTATTTTTTTGAAACCTTGCACCTTCCGTAAAAGATATGTGAAGAAAAACTAAAATAAAACAGTAATATACTGATATTATGTAAGAAACACCAGTTTTAGAGAAAATCGCTTTTGTTTAGTTAGTTTTGTTGTATTTCAGAAAGGAATAACCGTAAAGCATAGACCTATAAACTCCTCCTAGAGCTCTGCCGCACAGTCCTGCACTTGGTTAATCCAGACAACATAACTGAGAGAGAAAACATAACATAATATGAGCATATAAGAGAGAAAAAACATGTTTTGTATTATATGTATTAGCACACTGTAACGGCCCAAAACGTCTCTTCTCTCAACATTCCCTTCTGGTGATTTATTATTTTATGCGCTGTCCATTAGCTTAAAATTATATGCCGTAAAGACAATTTTGACCAGATATTTATATTGCCGTTTTGTAGAAAGGTCAGCACTTCTAAGATAATTTTCAAAATATTTCGGCTCTTTTTGAGTTATTTTTTGTTTTTTTTATTAATGTGCTACTTTAAAAAAAAATATTTCGTTGATGTATGTTTGTCAAAAAGCATAACAGTTTAAGTCAAGATATCTTAATAATTTTACTTAAAGTAGTTAAATGTTTCGAAATGTAACAATACACATGACAATTTTTTTTCACAAACATTTGAAATTTAAAGTGACAAAATAGGATATAAACAAAAAATAACGATTTTTTCTTGAGTTAATTTTAGTTATTTTGTTGTAATTCAAAAAATTAATCATTAAGGCTTGATACATTTCACATATGATTATTTTCTACATATAACAATTTGCAAAATAATTAACTGATTAAAACCTATCTATACCACGAACTTATTGTCTCACCATTCTGCAGCATGTCAGGCGTCATTATTGACTTATAAGTGATATTATGCAATATTTTTATCAAAAATTAATTAACCTGATTAAAAAAACACTAAGATTATTATAAAATAAGATACCTATTCTTAGAAATTATATTTAGATATTTTGTACTTGGCTCCAGTGATTGCGTAAATTCAATGATTTATCATTGAATTCCAATCAACACATGAATTACAGACTACTGTGGCCTGGAATGGATTGAATATATTTAAATAAATCTGCTACAAATGAAACCTACTATACAGCAGATCGAGTTACCCAGTTTTTTTTTAATAAACTATAATATTTTGTTTATTTTTTTTTAAATAAGTATCAATAATATTTATACCTATAATATAATATATTATATATGATATATATATGACATTTCAGTATTTCACCAAAACAAGTGTGGTGAATTTAATATATTTGTTTTGAGGCACCTATTCTTATTATATTATTATTATAACACTGACCTTGTTCTATCAACAATAAAGAAGATTTTATTTAGAGTAAAAAAAAATTATATAGCATTATGGATTGTAGTTTTATTGGTTGATTGGGTTTTAAGTCCTTGAGTACATTGTACCTATTTTTTATTTTAAATTAAAAATAATATATATCTCGTATGGCGAACACAATAAAAGACAATATTTGTATGCATTATTGCTCGCTACTATTTAAAACCTAACTTTGTTTGGTTATGATATTGATTTTGTATTCAGCGACAGACATTCAAATACTCCTCATTAATTTGCTAAAAAATATTTTATTTTTATATTTTCTACCGACAAAAACAGTGCACATCTGAGCGCAAAAATAAGCTCTATCCATCACGTGCATAATAATTAGTAAAACTTACATTAAAAAAAAAATGTTTAAGTAATATAAAAAAATCATATCAAATCGGTATATTAAAAATACATTTAACCAATTAACCGGAAATTGTACTCGTTAATTTAAAACTGAAATGTATATAAATGTTAGCGTTAAACGTATGCAAATATAATTAAGATAAAAAGAATTTGTTACCTAACTTGTAAGTCGTCTAAAAATGCATAATATAAAATTAAAATAAACTGCCTTGTTCAACATTTAGGGTTCTAGGCATTTGGCAGATATTATGCATTTTACCTATTTATAAAGTGTCCATATTGATGAAAAAAAATCGAATACAATAATAATAGTAACTTGTATTGTTTGAATCAAATTTATAAGCAAGCAAAATGCACACGGTTTGTAAAAAAATAAATAAAGTCCTTTGACTTGAGATTAAAGGTCTTGCGAGAATTTATATTTTTAATTAAAACTCATTAACATACAATAATGCATTTAAATCAAAATGTATGCTATGCTATGTTTAGTGCCCAGTGTCCGAGTATGTTAAAACTTCTAAGTTTTAAATTTAAATTTTATGTACGTATGGTACCTAATATACTTTTGAAAATAAATGATACTCTTTGGATTGATTATGTAATCTGTTAATCGATATGCATCCAAGTAACTTGTTATTTGTACTATTAAAAAAAATGGAATTTAATTACAAAATCTAAAAATAACGACATTCTACAGATAAAATATACAGTTATGCCTATATTATCCGAGGATAGAAACAATGTAATTTTGCAAGTCACAACAGTTCTGAAAAACAATATAATTACTACGCAATATTTTTATTTTTTTCGTTTATTATTATTTATCAGTTTATCGACTAAAATATTACACTAGTGTTTTTAGAAAAAATATATTTTGGACTATTACACAATAAATTGGACTTGCGTAGAAAATTATTACAACACCTAAACTAAATAAAAAATAATATAAAACATTATTGGTACAATGGCACCTACTGCCTATAGCTATTTAAAAATTAAATAATGTCTGTCTATCATGTCAATTTAACTGTTAATTTAAAATACTACACATACAGTTTTTTCTTAGGTATATCATTATTTCTACAGTAAATCTACAAATTAAATAATTTGATTTTTTCAATAACAGAAATTTCTCTTTTGGTAAGAGTAATAATACTGCGTTTCGAAGGTTAGGTATATGTCAAACCTACGTAAAATTATAGAATATGAATATACGGATTGCTAGATAAATATTATTGAAATCAAAAATAGTATGTTTGATATATCGCTCATATAAAACTGTCATATAATAAACACGGGACAATTTTTTTGTAAACGCTGTAAATTTTCCAACGATAACGCCAAGGTCTATATTATAGATAATTTGCTAAATAAATGTAAAAAAATATGATATATTGCATTAAGTGTTCAAAATTAACATTAGAGCTAAAGTGACTTTCCGGCTATCCCATATCATGATTAAATATGAAATAAATACACAGGGTTTATGTATAATCCACTGATGAAAAAAAAATATCAATACAACTTAAAACTATACGATAAAATATCTTTGTACTTGACGTGGATTAAATATCTATAACACAAAATGTAGGTATATAATTATTATGTATTTTTTTAGAAATTGGACTGGGCCATTTCAATAAAATTTAATTTATCTATCAAATGTATAAATCTTGATGTACAATAATATAAAAAACAGAATTTAAAATATAAGAGGATATTAAATTTCACTCGCAACTCACAAGTTGAAAACACTGAACTTGTTTTACACATTAAAATAGAACGTACTTATAGATAGGTATCAAATACTAACCACTGCACGTGTCGACCATAACCTACCTGTTGTAAACATAATATTATCGTTTTAGCGGTCTGTTTACCGCGACCTCGGGTGTAACGGACTCAGATAAAACAGTGTGAAGATAAAAACCAAAAATAATCATTGAACAAATCACATTATTATTTAATAGTATTCTTTATATCAAGTTAACTGTTCGCAAACAACGCTGTCTTTCGAGGATAATATATTTAATGCCACGTGAAGGCGTCCAAAATTCACCAAGTTTTAGAACAAAACGTGTTAACTCGACGAAATTTATAGAAGGAATTCAAGAAGTTTGTTTTGTTTGTGTTTACTAACAACACTCATTTGGCGTATGCAACTCACAAGTCACAAACCACAAATAAAAGTGTTGTGGAATGTAAAATATGTTTTTAATAGTCACGGAATTTAATATTATATAAATTACGAATTAAATTTTTTTTAGGAGTAAAATAATAAGTCAATTGCATACAATATATTCTACTCATACATGCAGCGCAGTTCATAAAAAAAGTGTTGATATACTTTTCGCTAAAACAATGACATCTATTCCGACCTATGCAGCGCAGTTTTTGGTCAAACATTTTATTTATATGTATCACAATTATTGACGGCTTACAGATAAAGTGGGTACTGGTGTGTAGTGGCACTACATTCAATACACGTTTATAAGAGAATAAAAATATATTTAATTTGTTATTATCGAGCGACGTTTTGCGAAACCCACTTCTCGTATTCACATGACTATGTGATGACGCAGTGGTGCATCACAATTTTTAAATAAATGTTTATCAATTTCGAACACAAGAGCGCACGTTGCTACGTTAATAAATTTTACCTAATTCGCTTAATTAAACTATATCCCGTTTGTTTGGCAGTACTTTACCACCAAGGCTATATTTGTTACGGGTTTATGGTTACCCAATCGGCTACAACGCCAATTAATTATGGTACAATATTAGATTCCTATTTAACGCTGCCTCGCCTATTATAGTACTTACTATATTATTATTATAAAATATAAGCAATTAACAGATATCGTAATTCGTTATTATTCTGCGACACTGTTTAATATCCAACAAGTTTGGATATTACACAGTATAATTTGTTCTATTGGTTTCGTTATAGCTTCGCCTTCGCAGTAGTAATTTCGGACGGAAACGATACGCCGTGGATTAAAGTCAACGATTGACATAAAACGCCACCACCTAACCTATTTTTAATAGTGCTAATGGACACTGGACACGCTGAAGTCTGAGAAAATATACAATTTCAAGCTTAAATTTAATGAAAATAAAAATGGACTATTCAAAAAACCATTAAGTAAAGAATTAATTGGTCTTTAAAAATGTACGAAAATAGAATAATTATAAGTGATGAAAAATAAACTGTTTATGTGTATTATGTAACAAAACTAATTAATAACGTTAATGAGAAGTAGGAATGCCAATTCAAATAGAATAACACTTAATTTTAAAACTGAAACCAATTTGTAGTTATTTACCAACATTTATATTTTGTTCCCTTCCTTTTGGGAAACATTAGGACATAATATCATGTTATAGACTATGGAGTGTTAAGTTTAGGTAGTATTCGTGAATCAATTAGTAACGAGTAACAACCAAATGCATTTAACTGCCTTTGACAGTTACCGCTTCTATACAATATTAAATAAGTAATTTTATTCGTCACTTTTTAAAAATTCAGTATTAGAAACGGACTGTATATTCGTTTTACAATTTTGTCTAATTAAACAAATGATGGCATGCAAATTCTAATCTACAGCCGATCGGACTTAAAATAATTATAATATACACTTACACATCGTTAAAATAATCATAATGACGGATGATTATAATAAATTAAAAAGTAATAACGGTCAAGAACAATATATAGTTTA
The DNA here is from genome assembly GCA_008086715.1 of Sitobion miscanthi. Classification (NCBI taxonomy): domain Eukaryota; kingdom Metazoa; phylum Arthropoda; class Insecta; order Hemiptera; family Aphididae; genus Sitobion; species Sitobion miscanthi. The sequence goes on from CM017800.1 coordinate 16,998,595, forward strand.
TTTAGTCGGACGCTCTAACACAGTATTTGTCTGTAAATCGAATTAAGGTTATGACGCCATTTTCGAAAAAAATATGAGTAATATGTAGTAATTCAATTTTAAATATTAGAGTTAATAACAGTATAATACTATGGAGTATAGACGCCTATACTTTTTGGGCGTTATACTAATTTGTAAATTATTTTTCACCGGCATGTAGTTTTAAAGTATCATAGTTAATTAACTTAATGTTAATCATCAGAAACACGTACATTTTAAAAGATAAATAATAACTATTTAGCCATCGAAAAATAACTATAAAATAATAATATAATATACAATATAGGTACGCCTGACACAAGTGAAAGGCTATTATAGGTGCATATATTTACGAAGTGACAATACCTATCTCAACGGAATTTGTTAAAGTAATTTTACCAAAACGCTTGCTTGTGTGTAGAGCAAAACTCTACAATAGTCTATCCAACATAATACACAACAATTAATAACATTCATACTAAAGCTAATTATAATACTTATTTCTAAACAGTAAACTTGTATGTATAGTGTATACATTACATAATATGTGTGTGAATTTATATTTATAATCTAATTTTGTTTAATACATATTATACAGTGATAATGTGTCATTATTTTTATCAAAGAATCAAATTATCTGACTACACACAATGTTATGCACATTTATATAATTAAAATAAGAGTGTTAAGGTTATTAAAATCATGAAACTATCATGCAAAAATATTTTTTTTCAAAATAAATTACAAAATGTGCGATATTATAGAAAAATAACTGAACATTAAATTAATACAAATTGTTATTAATTTAGTAGACAATAGTATTTTAAGTATACATTTGGTCTATATTAGCTTAAATATCTTAATGCATATAATATGATGTATAATATGTTTTTCATACATTTGTATTGTGTTTATACTATAGTAGTATTGTCTTTTATGTTTAGAATTATAAAATCCCTAGATACTACTTGGTAATTGCCAGCAATAATAATAATTGAGAATTCCGAAATTCCATATTGAGGTTCCTATAATTAAATTTATTACAAAAACACACTACTCATTCTTCAAACTTGTAATAAAAACAGGTTAGATTCATTACTAATAAATATTGTAGTAGGTAATACATGTAATTCAGGAAAAAAATATTTTTAAAAACTTGACTGTGTCGTTAAAATGTCATCATTAATAATATTTTCTGAAATTACTTCTTCCACATAGCCATATTATACACATATTATGTATTTTTTTATGTAAAGAATGTCAAATTAAAAATAATAGTGAGGATTGTGAGATACAGGAAGTTATAGGTAAGCTATAGTGGCTAATGACAGTAAAATTTAAATTTGCAATGTAAATACTATTAATATTGCACTTAAAATTGAAAAGTAGGTACTAGTTTTAACTGTTCGCGTTTTTTTCTTCAAAAATTAACCACACAGAAAAATTGAAAATATATTTCTCAAAAATTATAACACTATAGATACAAATATATGCGTTGTAATGAGACAATTGAGACGGGTGCATTAAATCCAATATTCATGTATTTTAGATGGCTGTTGTATTCCTATCATATTATAATCTATTGAAAATAAGCACACTTCTCGACGTTTTCCGTCAGGTTTTTAATATTTACTTAATACAAATCGTTCAAACACACAACGGACAGTACTTCAAATAATAAAAAGAAATCAAAGTAGACCTCCTTTTGTAATTTCGTAAAAATAATCATAACATACCAATGTTATAAATATAAAGTGGTTTACCCCTTGTGTCTTTTAAATCGGTTACCATAAACATAAACATTTAATAAAGATCGATTTATAAATAAAATTGTTAAAAATATATTTGTTTAACTACGATGTTAACATAAATTTGTAGGTGGTATTATTTTATATTATATTATTATGGCGTGCATAATATTATGTAGGATGACGTGTGTAGGTATAGATACTTGGAATGGGCGAAATATTTATACCGAATACCCTTCAAATAAAATACCTGTATTTATACGTTAAAAATAATACCTTTATCACCTAGTACCTAATTAATAAGCTAAATAATAATATATTATTTTTTTTACAAGACACGTCGTAATAATCTTATAGAATAAGGATACTACCAGAGTACCAGATAGTAAAATTCAGAGAATTCTCAGCTGAAGGTGTCAAGTGTACCTCGTCATTGAATAGGCAACGTAAAATGGAAGTTTTAAATTTAAATTCAATGATAAATCAATGCATACCAAAAACAATACTTAGTGAAGACGGTTCATCTACCTTAATGCTATCAAACTAAAAAGTATAAATTATTTTAAGTTTATATTATTATATTGTAATTTATTTTAAATGTATCTAATGTACATATTGTAATAGGTTGAACTAATTTTTGACAAAAACACCACATAATTTGTTATAAGCAATTGGTCCACCGACGTACCGTAGAACGGTGAGAATAGATTCATAGGATAAATAGATTAAAATAAGTCGAAATGTTTTGAAAATTGAATTTTGTATGGTAAATAACTATAATATACGAAGTTGCAAAAAGTTTAAAATGTCTAACTAAAATATATTTTTAAGAAGAACAGCTTATGAGGAATCTTGTGACTTGTATTGAAATTGCAAGCTCTTCTACTTATAAACAAAAATGCTATTACACATAACTAGAAAAAGTTGAAGAATATGAATGTCAATAAATAGCATAAAAATATCCAAAATACCTACTATGAAAATTAAATGATGCAAGTATAGAAAATATTTTTATGAAAACTTCGTAAGTCCCCTACAGTTTTTCATTTTCATTTAATTTTTGGACTAGGTACAACAGAAATCAAAATATGTTTTGTCTTAATCTTTTTCGTGTTTCCAGATTTTTTTGAAAATTACAGCTCCGATTCGCTACCAGAAAACACCCCGGAAGTTGAAATTTGAAGCACTTTTTCAACTATAAAAGTGTCTTCAGAGTTCAGGTGCACAAATGAAAACACACATTATTGAAAAAATAATGCATTTATCGCTCCTTTCAGAATCTAAAATCCACGGGCAATGGTAAATTTAATCTTTATACCTTTCTGTAACCTACCACTATTACATAACAAATAATAATATAATGTAGGTAATTGTAAAAAATATTTTAAAAATAGGTAGATATAATATATTTGTTAAGAATGTATAATAAAAGAATTATACTTACAACTATGTAGTAAAAGTCAGGGTAAAAACGTAAAAGTAGCCGCAATACAAAAATAATAATATATTATTATATCATCGACATTTGTATAGCTTTCACTTCTCTTTGGAAAGGATAATTAATTAGTTAACGACCTTTAATTAAATACGTATAGTAATTATAACCGTTCATTTCAATATATTATAATAACTCAAGAAATATCTAGATTACGAAAAAATCGAGTAAATATATAGGGATTATATACGTAATTTTCTGAATATATTTTAGGTTAAATTAGAATGATGGGCTTAAAATGTATTTACCTATATTATGAATTTAAACAGAAAATAATTCTAGTAAATTGTAGGTGCCTACTGTGCGTTAAGTTGTTATTAACTTATGGGACTGATTGTATAATAGCTTAGTTAGGTGTACCTATATTTACCTAAATTATTTATACATACCTACAATTACTACATAACACATCCTTAACAAATTATAATTATAAAGAAATTATTCTTATCCATCCTTGGAAAATTATTCACAGAAACTGAGTGCAGTGCGTACAAAGATATTTTTCGTTTCTTTCGATTGCATTAGGCATTTATCACCTATGTGGCCATGTACCTATATTTATCAACTATTAAAGAAGCAACAATTTGAACTATTGTATTACTATATTAGGTATTGAAATTGTGTACCTACTTATTTGTAGTAGGCAAGGTATATTTGTTTAACACATAATCAATTAATTACCTCAATACGATTTTGAAATTTATTTAGTTTGTTTTTCATTAATCAGGTGTCTACAAGTTATGTGCCTATATCGCTTATGTCGGGTTACACAAAACATTTAATGAATCAATAGTGAGCTAATGGTCTCTTAAGCAAATTTAAGTGGCCCACGATTGGTCCATTAATTTTTTAGTGAATCATTAAATGTAATAAATTGTTTATGCAACCAAGCAATATGATATTAACCATCAAGTTTAGACATCAAACGGCATAAAGAAACAATCGGACCAAAATAGAGAATAGGTACAATACATATTCCACCATTTCCATTAATACGACCCAATACCGCGATCCGGCCAAAAACTGGTTTTAACCGAACTGGTGGTAAACAGCAACCGACAGGAACGAAACCAAATATAAGTAAGACGTAATAGAATAATAATACAACAATAATAACAGGTGCCGTCAACACGTTAGTCCGTGAATAAATTGTAAAATTAGTTTATTGTGCATGACAATATAATATTATCCGACACATACCTACCCACCGGGAGAGTCCACACTCCACAGTGGGAGGTTGATTAACAAAATCAAAAAAAAAAAAAAGGCGTAAGTATATCTATAGGTACGAGCCGAGCTCGCCGTGCACCTACCGTTAAACTCTTCGTATCCCCATTCGTCTGTCGTCATGATGTCGTCCTGGTGGTGGTGGTGTAGCGCCGTGGACGAAAAGCTACGAGACCTGAGAGATCGGTGCGCGGAAAGCCGTATGAAAACGATTTCCGGTATATTGTGGTAATGGGTGTTTTATAACAGTAACCAAATCGTGTGTGTTCGTTTCGAGGAGCGGTCCTGCGCAAACGGACGAAAACTGCCGGTCGCGGTCGCTGTGCGAATGCGAATGCGATTGACGCCGCCGGTCGTGGTCGCTTGTGCGTACGGAAAACTAGTTGGCGGCGATGTGCAGCTCAGTCGGCAGTCGTATTATAGCGGTCGGTAATAGGTACTATGGTCTATAGTATTAAGTGTGCGTTCTGCTGCACCGACGAAATGCGTTTCGGACGGCCGGTGGGGGAAATCGCCGCACTCGCGTGAAGTGTGTAGAGTGACGCAGGCGTGCGCGTGCGCGCGATACGGGTAGGTCTGGTGCGCGTGTGTGTGTGCGTATCGTACGAGCCGGTTGCCAGTCGTGCACACGGTTTTTTTTCATACGATTTCACTCCTATTATACGATATTATATTATTATACTATTATGCGCGTATAACGCAACATTGTTTATGTATTTTATCGTTGTTGTCGTATACAACAGCACTACGTTATCATTACTATTTCATTGCCGTCGCCGCCGCCGCCGCCGTCGTCGTCGTGTCGTGTCTGTTCACTCGCGTCTCTCCGGAGTGGGGGCGAAAACGCACGTGCTCCCCGGCCCCCGCGGCCCGCCCCCACGGCGACGCATCGCTCGCCGGCCGGCCGGCCGGCGCATGCGCCGACGGCGCCGTTCGAAGGGTGAGAGCTTTTTCGTCGCTCGCGCCGAGGGATCGAAGAATTCGGGACCGCAGACAAAGCGCTCGCAAACACTCCGTTTGGTATTCGGCGGTGTGTGTGTGTGTGTGTGTGTTGTACGCCGTTACAACAGTATGTTCTGATGTCCATAATAACGACGTTTTGTCTATAACGTAACACTACGCTTATTAATATACGCGTAACAATACGCTGATGTAGCCTGTGGGGGACAGCTGCGAAATAATCGTCGTAACTTGTACACCGTATCCGTTATACAGTGTAGGTTTTAGAAGGTTTATGATACGACCAACACTTGGGTAATAGGATTTACTGCAGCGCCGCGCCGTTTAAATCGTACCGTAGTATCGTATTCTCCGAAAACGCGTCGTTGACCTACGAACGCTTGATTTATACCCTACAGACTGCTGTCGTCCGCAATTACAACGGCTATAGGTTTAATACTTATACCTAAATGGCTAAATGTACGTAATATGACGACCGATCGAACGCGCTAGCGATTAAATGGTATACATATCGACCTAGATAGTGACGCGTCGTCTCGTCTTACATATTATTGTTACGATTTCAACAATATTAATGAAATCTTTGAAAATAAGATTATGTCAATAATATTAACTTATTGAAATTGGGAGATATTTAGTAATATGGTTGCCAAAATTAACCAAAAAACGGTAAAAGTTTTAATTTTGATTTGTAATTTGAACACCATAACGAAAATGAATTATGTTAGTTAGAATATATTTTGATTACTTTAAAAATAACGTTAAGCTCTAGACTTTAGGTACGTCTGCAGTCTTAGGAAATAATATATTTTATATCAGTGTAATGAACTTCAACTCCGAGTCTTAAAAACAAATAGTAATAACCACATTTCTAAGCAAATTATATTCAATGCAATCCGATGCAATTATAGTGAGGTATTTATTTATACAATATATAAAATAATCTTAACATAAGCACTGTCGGATAACTCACTAATGGTCCAGATGCCTACATGGCTATATCCATAGAACTTCTTATCTGAAAACAAAATCAATATATTTTCATAAATATAGCCGTAAGCGGTAAGCCTTATTCTATTCTGTGGTGTAGGTGACTTTAGCAATGATATTTTACATTTGAAATATACTGTACAGTGTATAATTTGTATATTTTTATATTATCACTTGAAGTGAACGTCTAAACGTCTAATGTCGACTGTCGAGTTATATTTGTGTATCAAATCATCTAATTTCTAAATTTTTGCGTTTTAAATTAACTATGTTAAAAAAGTCTTTAGTTTTTATAATAATGGTAAACTATTTTTACTTTTGATAATAATTGAAAATTTAGAACATTTTTCGTGGCCTACAATACTTTCTTGGCTTTGTAATAATATAATGTTATAATAATTATTAAGATATATATTATTTGAAAATGATTTGATTGCGACATAATATATGACTTACCAAAAACTTATAATATAACTTATAAATTATAATTTATTATAATTAGTAATGTGTATTTTTTTTGTATATTTTGTATGTTTTATTATTGTTAAAACTAAAACAAGTTGTATGCTTTTATTCGCGATAAATTGTATATACGTATAATATAGCCGTATAAGCCATATGCTAGGGCTGGTGGTATTTTCGGTATACCATGAATCGGTAATTACCGTTGTTACCGAAAATACCGCATACATACGTTTATTATTTATTATTTTTATAGTATTTTATTTTACCGAGGTACGATATTTTCTATAATTCCCGAAAATATCGTAGATACCGGTAGTAAACAAATACCGGATACCGGTATCAAAATTTGAAATGCCGCAAGCCCTACCATATGGACATAATGTTATAGGAGTATGGCCAGTATGGGCATACTAATAGTCAATAAATATACATTATTAAATAAGTATAAATATTATTTATACTTACTCAAGTGCAAGGGGCGAACCAAGTATTTCGATGGGGGGAGGGGGCAATATAATAAAATATTCGACAAGTGAAAAAATAAAATACACATTTATAATTATCATAAAAACAGTTAAATATGTGTTATTAGTATAATAGTAAGCCCCTGGAAAATATGGTGGCGTATTAAAACCAACGTTCCCGAATGTTATGACAGCGTCATGATTGTGTATCATGTTTATTCGCATCCCCTCGTAATATCATTTTTATTTTATTGCTCAATAATTTTTTCCATCTGTTGAAATGATGAATTGACTCAGATACTAAGGGCGGAATTTACTACACCTACCAATTTTAGAAATCAAAAAATGCCGGGCCCAATTTACTATATTATTTTTACTTTTTAATACCTATGTTCACTCACGATCACCTGAAAATATTAAGGTATTTTTTTTATTTTATTTTTTTTCTTTATTTGGAATATAGGTACAATCTGTACCTGTGAGGCACAATAAGTACATGCGATGAGAGATGCATACATATTATACAATTACATTAGTACAACTAACCTAAACATAAATATTTACATGAATACACGGGTTGTGAGAAGCCATCCATCAATGACACTCACTATAATTAAGGTATTTTAACGATTTTATTATTTGTTGATTCTGATTTTTATAAAACAATTGTTTTTTGTATATAGATACTAGACAATACGAAAAAAAGAAATATATTTTTTTTTTGTGTACACAAATTGTATGATTTTATTTTTGTAACCAAAATAACGTGGCTCAAAGTGGCCGAACATTTGTAACGAAAACCAAACTTGGCTCAACTCTACAGGTCATAGCGGCTGTGTGCGCCTGGAAGGCGGAACTGCTGGTCGCCGTCCGTTGAGCAGTGATTGGCCTGGAGAACAGCAGTGCGCGGGTCACTCGTTGCCATGATCCCGTCCGTACTCCATCTCCGGTCCCTGCGTTGTTACCGTCGTGCCGTTAGCCGACTTCGGACAAGAGCTCAAAGTTAACGTCCCTGAAAACCTTGCCCTTGCCTCGGAGGCGGCTGAAAAATACTGACGTAAAGCGCGTTTGACACCACTGTAGGCGGCGGAAAACTTGGATCGGCAACGCGGCTCCTTGAGGCTTGTTGGCACAGGGACAGAGTCCAGATAACCGTCAACTGTCAAGATCCCCCGAAACTGTTTCTAACTTCACGGCCGTTGGTCGGAACTGTCTTCGCGGCCGTCACAAGCGTCGAGCAACGCCTAGTGCAATAACCGATGCAATCGTGCTGCAGTTCTCGTCGTAAACGGACGTCGGTTAGTCGGTACGTAGTCGGTTCCCGGTCATCGCCGTCATCGGCCGAGTATGATGCCCAAGCCCGGATTAAGGGGGGGGGGAAGAGGGCCAACGTACGTGAATGGCCCATAATCTTCTCTGCTTAAGTGGTAATTTGCACTTTTTATAGTGCCTACAAGAATATTTTTATTTTATTTTTTGAACGAACCGGCGTTGGGACTCGCCTACCATGTTAACCACCACGGGCATGGTAAGTGGTAGCACATAATGGCCAGGTTTCTGTGTACAGGGATATATTTTGTTATCGCTGCATTTAAAAATAGAATTATTGAGACAATATATTATGCATTTTTATTATTTTAAAGAGTTGTTTTTATTGCAGGTGGGGGCCCATAACCATGTATCGGCCCCTTGACCCCCGAAGGTCTTAATCCGGGCTTGATGATGTCCTCCATGACCTTGTGTATTGCAGTGAACTTGATCTCATCGAAGTTGGCCGATTCGTAAGGCCTGTAAGGGTTCAAATCGTCGTATTAGAGCGTTAAAGTCTGTACTACTCAGAATGGCAAATTACGTAAGATTGTATTTCATCCGATCTGTTCAAAAATCTCCTTAACGGTGGGAACAACATCGTATTATATTACCAGCCAACGAGTGTTTATTTACCTGCATTTATCATTCTAATCGGTCAAAAAGTGTAATGTGTATGTAAACAAAATTTAAACTTAAATTGTAATAATATAACTATTTATATTATTATAAAAGACTTTTCAAAATAATTTATGCTTAGCCACTTACGCACGTATTGTGTTTAAGTTTAATCATTAAACACAAAAATATAATAACTCAAATAAAACCAATAGATTTCAGAAATAAAAAATAATAATAGATAACAACCAGAAATTAATCAGACAACAATTTAATATAAGTACGCCTATACTTTATTTACTTTATTTATACTTTAATTCAAATATTGATAAAAAAAATACTCACTAACCTACCTATAGATGAATAAAAATATATACATAAGTTACGACAAGTGATGCAGATTTTAAATTAATCCCTTAAATTAAAAATTAAAAGTAATCAAGAACCTTCAACTTTCAAGGCTTAATAAATTTATACTGTAATTATATAGTTATATAATATATAATATAGTCATATATAGACTACAATTAATACTTCAGATCGAAGCTTGCAGTACATAAGGTATGGTTATTGCCTATTGGTTATAGCATCGTGAGATATAGATAATCGTGGTTAGCCTTAGCATATATTATAGGTACCACCTTATGATAACTTACGGCTAAGAATTTAAATAGGTGGGCAAGTAGGTACCACTCTGCTGTACAGTAGGTGTCGAGGTGATCACTGTAATGTATCTGTTACATTTTAATTCAATGGTATGAAATCATTGTATGTACGAAAAACAATTCTGAGCGAAGATAGTCGTCAGCCAATGTTAATAAGTATACTTTATGATATAATTATATTGTTATCAGAGTAATTTATTTTACTACTAATAATACAGTAGGTTGAATTAGTTTTTGCCAGAAACATTGCATTTTAAAATGTCATTGTGCAGCGTAAAAAACATAATAATATAGGTACCTACTTTAAAAGTTTCAAGTTTCCACGAATAATATTTTTTAATTAGGTACAACAAAATAACTAAAATCGTTAGTCTAGGTTTAAATATCTAATTTCGTCATATTTTAACTTAAAATATCTATAAATAAAACGCTGTTTATATATTTTTAAATTTTTTGATTACAGTATGAACTACTTATGAGAAATATTGTTTTAAATTTTCAATTATTAGCTATAAAAATGTTGTAAAAATTCAAATTTTAAATGGTTGACCTAGTGAAAATATTTTTATCGATATTTATAGAAAAAAAATATTTTAGACGTAGACTGATAAGTGGTAACGCGTTAAAATATTGTTGAAAAATAAAGAAATAACATAAAGGCATGCGAAAGGAGAAAGTTATAATAACATAGACATCGTTAAAATATATACCTATCTAATATAGTAATATCTATATATATATAATAAATGCAGACATGCAGTATAACTTGTCGGTATCGGCGAAGTTTGTATATTCTAAGGAACATCTTTATTTCATCAACATACTTATGCTAATGTAATAGAACTATTTATAGAAGTCTTAACTGCGTGATGAGTAAACTAGATATTTCGAAAATAGAAAACAAACAAGTGATCAGGCATAGTGATCAACGTTGATCCTGATCCATTGAACTTTTATAATATGCTGTAAATTAACAAAAGAAAAAAGTAGATCTGTTAACAAATTATTTTCTCGATGTAAATTACATCGAGAAAATCATGTAATGTTTAGGACTTGAGCAAATATTGTAGGGGTAGATAGTTAGCAGTGTAGTACTGAATTAAAGATTTTACTTTATTTCATTTTCATTGGTGTTGAAATGTAATGCATAACTAAAAATCAGTATAGATATTATATAACCGTTATAGGATATTCAAACTATAAATTCAACTTTTAAAATATTAATTACAGCGAATATCTGTTTTAATTTCATAATGATAATATTTTGAAATGTCACCCCTTCCTAGTTCCGTACACCATATTAATGCCTAACCTAACCTTTTTTTTTTCTGTTTTGAACCGACGACGCCTCGGGGACTACTTTCGCATTCTTCCGCGACTCCAATGCCTAACCTAATCTAACCTCAAAAAAATGTATGCAGTACGAATTAAAAAAAAAAAAAATTGAGGCTGGTATATTATAATCAATAGGTACCTAATACCTATTACCTAACTCATATACAGACTTGAAAAATAAACTGTTTTGTATGGACATTTACGTATGCTATGTAAACACTTTATTATTGAATTCGAATTCAAGTACATGGCATACACCCTAATATCCTACCTATATACTTTAGATCAGGGGTCGGCAAATTAATTTGAAATTTTTATTAGAGTCAGGAAGATTGAAATAATAAATAAATAAGCTCTAGAGAAAAAAAATCTTTCATAAATCTTTATATTTTCATAATAGCAATACGCACGAAGACAAAAAATTGTAAGACATTTTGACGGTCCAGTTTTCTGCAGCTGCCGCGGTACGCCTGCAGTTATCTATTATTTGCATAGAATCGATGGAGGTCTGTTATACGTATAGTACAATGTCCCAGTCCTTAATCTGAGTTTGATTTCTAGTAATAATATTTTATAATAAATTGCTTATTTTATATAGTTTTGCATTATATATCAAGGCATCAAGCTAAACATCATCGTGTTCTGATGTCTTGAAAATAAACATCATTCTAGTTTCATATTTTGTTCTGTTATTGCTACCCATATTCAACATTCATACTATAATATACTATATACACTATATTATATAGTTTCTAGTTTCTACCAAATATGATGATAATATATAAGGGATCCCCGATCCATACATCTCGTGCTTGAATCAAGCATCACGGTGTCCCAAGTCCTGACATAATGTTCTTTTTGTCAACAACAGTTTTTTGCCGTATTTAGAACCATCCATCCCGTACCTTAATCTATACATTTTAAAATTTTAGTTTTTTTTATTAATTTTAAATCGGATTATCGGAATATTTAAGTCAAATAATTGTATCCACAAAATATACTATAGGAATTTTAAAATTTGATTTCGATTGAGTGTTGAAAAAACCATCTTATCATCTTATATATTTTCATTATTTTGTTTAAACATAACGTTATAGGTATACTCGTATTTCAAATTTTCAGTATTTATATTATAATTATTTTATTATTAGTTATCATAAGGAAAGTTACCTAATGGTTAGTAATTTGTTTTCATTGTATTAATTACAAGTATTAAACATATTTTTTAATTTATTTAAGTAGTTATCCTTTATAAGTCCGAGGAAATAATGAATGTTACCTCGAGGTTAAAAATGAATATTTAACTAAGAACTTGCAGGATAAGAAATTGTACTTTATATTTTAATTTTTGTATTATGTTAACATACCTATATGTCCATTTTGTTTCAAAATATTTTTAGGGAAAAAATCTATATCCTATAACAGGGGTCGGCAACCTTTTTGGTGTCAAGGGCCAAAAAATAAAAATAAATTTTTTCACGGCCATAATTTGAATACACCTTATTTATTTAAACGAATATTGTAGTAATTTAAATTTAATTTATTTAAGTACATCACTGTACCATAGAGTTACACGTACAAAAATTTGAAACACAGAATTGAGACGATTACACTTCACTAGAAAATCAATTCAGTATACTAAGTCGTATTTCGTTTTGTATAATAAATTATTATCGATGTTTAACGAAACGTAGATAACGTGTACAATGTTTCTATACATAATATCTATTTTTGTTCAATAATTGTATAACTAACTTCTCGTGAGAAATCCCAATTTTTATCAGCAAAGATAACGTGTTGTATAATATTTTTAAACTAACTATAAATTATTATCGCGGGCCGCATAAAATTGCTACGCGGGCCGCATGCGGCCCATGGGCCGCGGGTTGCCGACCCCTGTCCTATAACCTATAACCTATACTGAAAAAGTAAAATAAATTGTTCAATATTGGATAATAACTTTTTAGTTAAGAACTAGTTTTGAGGGACTATGTCCTTATCCCCTCACCCATTGTTACAGGTTGTTTAAATTATGAGTATTATTTTAAATGTCATAAATTCAAAATATATATTTATGTACATGTGATATCTAAGCTAAAAGCCTAAAGTAATAGGCTACTTAAACGTTATGGCATATAATATTACAAAACATAATATACCTAGGTATAATATTATCATAAAGCAAACCTATAAAATATTTTTACTAATTTAATTGATAATAAATTAGTCATGTTAAAATAATTTGATAAATTAGAAATTCTAAAAAAATATTGAAAATATTTTTTAATTGGTAGGACACTATACAATATCCATAATTTATCTATCAGACGAATAAATATTTTAAAAGATAACCAGATATTAATTTAGACGGTGCCTATAAGGATAAGAATACACATTTTAAAATAATCTGTTAGGTTAGGTTGTATTAAATAAAAAATAATATGAAAAAAAGACGGAAGTAAAATTGTTTTAATATCCTTGGAGTCAATCAAACGCTTGGAATAAGTAAATCTATACCGTATAGATATATCAAGTGTTGTGGAATTTAATTATTAGTTTTTATTTTTACCTCGGACAAGTGGAATTTCAATAGTAGGTATATACTCGTATTTATATTTTCATTTGATGGATATCATTCTACAATATTTTATACCAGACGTTAGTTTAGTTTTGGTGTACCGTATAATTAAAAAAAAAAAATTCATACACTTCATACAACATATTAAAACATTTTTTGACAAGACAAAAGTATAAGACCTAGACTACTTTCATTACATTTTCTTATATTTTATTTCATGGAGATAATAATATATTTGTTTGTTATTGGTAGGTTTCAATAACGCTGCAATAAATACGTTTCATATAATATTATAGTGATCTAATTCTTTATCCAGTTATTCTTTAACATGATCTTATAAAATTTCAGATTTTATTTTCATCTTGTGATTTCTTGACGGACAGCCAAACAGATAGCCCCTCCTCATTCGTTGGTATATTCCAGATTCTTTACTGGAATAATTTATTGGATGCAGTCCCAACTTTATGCTTAGTATATTATGTTTTAAGACATATTTCACGTGTATAAATATGAAACAGAGATACCAATCTTGTTCGTAATAATCGTAATTTAGGAACTGGACAATGTAATTTTTGTTAATTTAATAATAAACAATTGCAACTCTTAGCAAGGAACCATGTAAAGTGTTATGAGTTTATGACCTACGAGTTACTAATATTTTTTTAAAATATATTATTATATAAGTAGGTACCCAATACCTGATCAAAACCAATTATATTTTAACACTTTTTCTACCTCATGCATCTATTACCTTTCTCAATATTAGGAATGGTAATATGGTATAAAATATAGAAAGAGTTATATTAAAAAACCACGACTTTGATGTCCATACTTCTGATCAGCTATTACGAAGAATTTTCTACCTTAAACTTTATATAAAACTTATTTTACCTGCTGTTTGACCTACTGTTTGACCTCTAAAAACAAATACATACAATGAACTAAACTAAAATAAATGACAAAAAACAATGATCCATTTAATGTTTGATTATTATTTTTTGAAGTTTACAACTTAATGATAAATCTATAAAATATGAATATTGAATTTACATGATATATATATATGCTTAATATATTTAATATATGTAATATGTATGTATTAAATATTAAAATAGTTTTGAACGGCATAATAAAAAGTTTTGTTCAGTTTTGTTTTGTTAAATCCTATTCATTCGTATACCTATATAAACTTGTTGTAAATGAGTGTAACAGTGTACATTTTTGTTCAAGTAGTGAATCAATTAACCTTAGCCTAATCGAGATATGCTCTCAGTTACATCTATAATGAATAAATAAATAGCTTGGGCCACTAAATACTTGTATCAGCTATTTGATTGTTTCCGCGTAGGTTCATGTTGGTTTATGTACCTATACTTAAGTACCTAGGTATAATCACTGGTTTTAATCGAGACCTTGTCAGGAGTAATGTTTTAGTCTCTCGTGTTCTTGTCTTGCCTCTTGGTCATTCTTGATAGACTATAGACAAAGACATTATCACATCACTTTTATACTTTGGAAATGCTTATGATTAGGCTTAGGAACTTATAACTTTTAGTATTTGTATGTATTTTTTCGGACAGCTCAATAAATAGGTTAAATTAATCTCCTACACCCGTTTAAGATATTATAAGGAATAAAATTCCCAAATGTTTGCATACCTATTAGGTATTTTGTTTATTAGAGCATATTTATGCATTATCTAGCTTTTTTAGTGGTTTTTCTTTAACTAGATATTCTTAAAACAAATTTAAAATCTAAAATTCCTATGTTTTACCTACACTTTGTAAACATTGTATAATGTTTTCTGCATGATAGGCTTTGTAGCCTTTGTACTCCTGGAAATGGATGACAACCTTAAGGTATTAAAAATTAACTCACTTACGATTTTGTTTTATGAAAAGATCGACGATCATTGATATGAAAACAATAAAATTATATAAAAGAGAAAGATTAATACAAATAAATACAAAATAAAAATGTTAATTATTCGTTTTTAAAGCATATTTAAACATTTTTGATAATTATCTGCATGCATATTTTTAAATCTATAAGTATATGTAATAAGTCCCTTATAAAGCTATTATTAAACCAACTATTTCGATTCAAAATTAATCATAAAGTGTATTGCGTATTAGTGCATTATCTATAAACAATACATTGTGTTTTTGAATCGTAATAAATATTAATCATATACATATGTAATATGTATTATGTACACTGTACAGACCATCGTATCACCGACGTGTGACGTGTCTTCATTTCACCACACGATACCATTAGAGAAGATTCAATAACAATATCCTATAAATTGTATTCGAGTGAAAGTGATATTATTGTTTATTTAACATAATAATGTTATTTAATATTGTTTAATGTTGTTCAGTGAATTTATTAATCAATTATTGATTAACTTATGTACACAGCCTTTTGAACAATGGGAAATGTTGTTCAAATTATAATTATAAAACACTTTTACAAAAATATTGTGACTATGTGTTTTTGATACTTTTCAACTGGTATATGAACAAATTATGAGTAACTGTGTACTTACTACATTTTCAAAATTGGACTACGGTTCGTGTACACACTATACGCAGACACAAAAAAAATATCATTGTAAAATCAATACATTCATCGCTCTGCTCAGAATCTATAAATGGTTATTAGACAAAAAACCTTTAGGTATACAAAATTATTGTATGTTGAGTATGCGTTTATATGAAATATCAGTACATATAGGCTTGACCAGATACTTTTGTTCTAAGGGAAATCAATTAAAATTATTTCTCTTTCACCTGTCACAACACACGACTAGGTACCTACACTTGGTGACTGATGGATTCGTGGCCCCAAAATATTAATTTTTTTTTCTGATTTTTTATTGCTAATTTCGTTATATAATATATATATTATATTTTATCATCGAATATAATAAATAGTCAATAGATGATGTATAGATTAACGGGTGTCATATAGTTGTATAAAAATGTGTAGCCAATTTAGTCAGCACTCAACATCTAAGATTTATCAAATTTATGAGTAAGTATATGACCAACTTGAACCACAGAATAATCAAAATGAAACGTTTTATAATCACAACAAATTCACTACAAACAACTTATTTACTGAATCATATACACAACGATTAAATCACTTTAGCCATTGGGCTTAGCTAGAACTTTTTTAATTTAGGTATACACGGAATCGATTGGTCGGCTTGAGTGATGGTAAATCACTGGTTAACCAGACCGTCTGTGCTCTTTGGTTATCGGCTTGCAGTAGGTAGGTCGTGTGGATCATATATCACATGTGTCTGCGTCATATATTATATAGATAATAGAAGATTATTATACTTATATATACTTACATGCGGCTACATATCTTTTTTAAATAATGAAACTCTCCTCAATGAAATAGTGGAATTTTTCCATATTATAATATTAAACTCTTTCCATGGGTTAGTGTGTATACGAACAAATCTGCTCATAAAATTACGCGTTAAAATAATATTGTTCATTTTTTGTAGGTACTTAATAACTACGCGCACTTGTATATTAGCTTACATCTTCTATTCAAAGAATATTTACTCTAACAATGGCTGCCATATCGAGTTTAAACAAATAATTTCAATTAGCACACTAAAAAAAAATTGTTAGTACTTTTCAGTAATATGACAAAAATGTATATAATATTTTAAGTTTATATAATAATGATTTAATTAATATTGGGTATAAGGTGTAGCAAAAATATTATCTAATATTTTAAATCCTCTAGTGTTTACACTTTATGGTGAGATGGGTTCCATTCTTCCATTTTGACTTCAAATGTTCGCACAACCCCAAACAAATATAGCTAGTTACGTCAATGTACATAGTACAGCTGTACCTTATTCATAATAATATTATGTAGAACTTATGATAATATATGCTGAGTGACAGTATACGAGGTTTAATGCATGCATATATTAAAGATATCAAATGTGAATCAATTATCAACGATCTTAAATTATTCGTAATTTAATAATGTCCCTATTTCATTATTTCCTGCAGGTTAGAATTGTTGTTCACTTATAACACAATATTAAATATACTGCCGGACCGTAGAACGTTATGGAAATAGGTGCATGGTATAAATAGGTAGTAATCAGTCTAATAATTAAAATAAAAAGGTGTGTATCTATATTGGTAACTAATAATATAGCAAAAAAATAGCAAAAGGTGCCAAGTCCATTTTTTGAATTACAATAAAATAATTTAAATTGTTATTTTTTGTTTAAATATAATATTTCATGAAAAAATTTAACTTGAAATGTTTATAAAAAACAATTGTATACTCTGCGACATTGTAACAATTTTTGAGGAACTTAAAAATACATAATATCCCGCCATCGTTTTTAAAATGAAAATCTTATACATTTTTATTCCCAAATGTTTGTGATTTTAATAAATATTATCAAAATAAAAACTTCAAACGCTTATAAAAAAAAAAATGCACACGGATTTAAGATGTTTTTAAATCTCTGTAAGAAAAATCACTAAAATATAATAGGGATGTTGTATTAAGTTTTCAAACTATCTTTGACTCTGCATAAAAAATGTATCAATACGTAGGTACACTTCATAAAACAATTCCCAAATGTAAATGCTTATTAATAATTTAAAATATTAATATAGCCTTAATACTTTTAAAATTTAATCGTGTATAATTATTTATTTAATTGTTTCAAGTTTCTACGATTATATTTGTTTTTTTAATTACCCACAATAATAAATAACGAACATTATTTAATAAGAAAATCGCTATTTTACGTGTGAATATCCAATTTTGTCATTATTTAAACTTCAAAGTTCAAATTCTCATAAAAAATGAATGTAGATTGACGCTCAGTTTTGTTTTTCAATTCCACTAAGATCAATTGAAGAGGAACATTGCATTACATTTCAAAGATTTTTTTATATGATTTACATATAAATGTGTATTAACATTAATAGAAAAAAACCTAAAGAAAGTAGAAAGTGTCAAATGTGAAAGAAAATAGAGCCAAATTATTTTGAAAATTATACTAATTTTAGAGAATTCTAATATAAATATTTGTTGAAACTTTCAAGTATGTATTAAATCGGTTAAGTACGTATACTATTATTCGTTTTTGAATTACAACAAAATTTGATTTTGTCAAAAATTTCTGATTATTAATGATATTTCCCCTCCCCCCTCAAAAAAAAAGTCTTAACTAGATCCAATTTACTACAAGTCAATAGAGAACACCCTCGTGCAGGGGCGGCTTCAGAGACATAGTTAGAGGGGGGCTGGGGGCAACCAGGCCAAGTCATAATTTTGAATTTTCAGACAATTTTGATGATTTTTTTTTGTAATTTTGTTTTTAACAGTATAAAATTGATTAGAAATACAGCTTGGGGGGGGGGGCTAGGCCCCCTGGAGCCACCACTGCCTCGAGGATGAAGGTCAAAGTACTATAAATGTAAGAAAAAAAAGTAAATACTCACACTTCATTGTAAAACGAATATACAGTCCTAAAAGCCTAAAAGCCTTTAATTAGTTAAAACTTCTGTAATTACGTATATAATGTATATTAAATGATTAATAATGTATATATAGCTAGACATTAGCTATCTATAACCAGCTATTAATTATTATACATCTTACCTATAGGTATAATAGGTACATAGGAAATTGAGTAGGTATGGTCTTTGCAACGTTTCGACCTGCGTATAATAAGGAATTTTGATAAGATTTACGATACATTCGAGTGCCTACTTGTCTACGTTAATCTAGGTACCTACCTAGCTTAATCTAATATATAAAAATAAGTCCGGTTTTCCTCCCTGACGCTATAACTCCAGAACGCACCAACCGATTTCCATGGTTTTGCATTCGTTTGAAAGGTCTTGGGCTACGTGAGGTTTATAGCAAAGAAAATTCTTGAAAATTCAGGAAAAATTCAACAGAAAAGTGTGAAATCGTTTTCACATACAGCGCCATCTATTATACATCTATTATATCTTTTATATATTATTTTTATGTACTTCAAACCAATAGCAACGGTGCGTGATAAAGTGTTTGACAGATAGTCATTATTCTCTGCTCAGTTAATTTCATTTAAGCTCAGTGTAAATTATGTGGATCGTGCATTTGAAGTTAAATTCAACACTCTGTCCATAGTCCAAAATGCCTAGAGAGAGAACGAGTTCGAACATCGCCGCCGCACAAGAAATGCAAGCAAGCCAGCAACAAGTCTATTCAAGGAACTTAAGAGAAGAAAGACAAAATATAATAAGAGAAAATGACCGATTGAGACATTCTCTGCTCAGTTAATTTCATTTAAGCTCAGTGTAAATTATGTGGATCGTGCATTTGAAGTTAAATTCAACACTCTGTCCATAGTCCAAAATGCCTGCCTAGAGAACGACGTTCGAACATCGGCCGCCGCACAAGACATGCAAGCCAGCAACAAGTCTATTCAAGGAACTTAAGAGAAGAAGACAAAATATAATAAGAGAAAATGACCGATTGAGACATCGCGTGAGCACACGAAGATCATGGCATCATACAATCGCTTGGCATTCCAATATGATCCCACTGCGAACTACAGTGATGATGAAAATTTTGATGTTGGACGAATGACGACTATATGCAGATATTGCCAATGCGTTAAAGTTCAAAAGAGAAACGGTTGGATTGTGCTGCGCAAATGGAAAAAGTCAAACTGGATCTTTACTTACACCACCACAGCCACTGAAAACATTGTTTGATGGAAGTGATCCCGATTCAAGCCATTTTCTTAAACACATCCTTGAATACAATAACTGCTTTCGCATGACTTCCTTTGGAGCTAATATCATTCGAGAAGGCGGCTTCATGCCGACTTGCAAGGTAAAAGATACAACACACATAACCAACACATAATTACAACACATAACAACTTCATATACACCACACACTACACCATCACACGATTTAAAATGTATTCATGAACAAATTTTAATGATTATTTGCAATTACAGATACAAGGTCAAATATATCATTTGCATGGTTCAATGGTGCCAACCACACCAGATGAACCGCATCAATTTCTGCAAATATATTTCATTTCGTCGATGGTGGATCAGCTGAACGTGCGGTGCAATATACAGGGAGCAACAGTTAAAGAGACGAATTATTGAACAGTTGCAAGCATTTTTTCACGCTAATAATGCTGTGGTTAATATGTTCAAAACAGCATTGGAACGAATGCCATCGGATACGCACAAATTTGTCATAAGAGCGGATTGTACTCCAACAGGTGAACATGTGCGAAGATTCAATGCACCCACCGTTAATGATGTTGCTGCAATTATTGTTGGCGATCCAACTAAATCACGAGACATTGTCGTTCAGCGAAGAAGCAAATATCATGCATCGTGTAAACGAGACACATCGTTTGTACGATGCGTTACAATATCCAATCATTTATTGGCAAGGGCAAGACGGATACGACATCACGTTGAAGATGGTCGATCCAATTACAGGTACAATATTCAAACACTAATTATTTCCATTATTACTTTTATTGGTTTCCATTATCATTCATTTAATTTCAGGAGTATCAACGAATAATAAAAATCTAAGCGCAATGAATTACTATGCGTATCGTATGATGATTCGTACACATGAGGAGAATGTCATTCTGAAGTGCGGTCGGCTATTCCAGCAATTCGCCGTCGACATGTATGTCAAAGTCGAGACAGAACGTTTAGCGTTCATCAGATTCAATCAGCCAAAGCTACGATCTGAGGACTATATACACTTGCGTGATGCTATTCATTCAGATGGTGATGTTCAGAATATTGGACGACTGACGGTTCTCCCATCAACTTATATCGGAAGCCCACGCCACATGCACGAATACGCTCAAGACGCTATGACGTACGTGCGAAATTATGGAACTCCGGATTTATTTATTACGGTCACATGCAATCCGAAGTGGACGGAAATTGAACGCGAGTTGGAACGGGTCAAAAACCGCAAGATCGCCATGACATAATCGCCAGAGTATTTCAGCAAAAACTGAAGGTTATGATGGATGTGCTTAGTAAGTATCGAGTTTTTGGTGACACACGTGTTATATGTACTCGGTGGAATGGCAGAAGCGTGGACTACCGCATGCTCATATCCTAATTTGGTTGCTGAACAAATTACATTCTAATGAAGTTGATGACATCATATCAGCTGAAATTCCTGATCCAGTCACTGATCCCCGTCTACACGACATTGTGACGACACAGATGGTGCATGGACCGTGCGGTGCATTAAATCCATTATCGCCTTGCATGGCTGATGGAAAGTGCACAAAACGATATCCGCGACCGTTAGTTGCTGAAACAGTCACAGGGAACGATGGATATCCAGTTTATCGTCGGCGTTCAAAAGAAGATAACGGTCGAACTATCAGAGTTAAAGTTAAAAATAAAGAGGTTGAGATCGGAAATGAATTCATTGTACCATATTGCCCGCTGCTATCACGAATTTTCGAAACACATGCAAACGTTGAGAGTTGTCATTCGGCAAAATCAATCAAATATTTGTGCAAGTACGTCACAAAAGGCAGCGACATGGCTGTGTTTGGTATTGCGTCGGAAAATGTGAATGACGAATCAGCAACTTCCAAATGGGAAGATACGTCAGTACTAATGAAGCACTGTGGCGATTATTGTCATTTCAAATTCATGAAAGATATCCTACAGTTGTACATTTAGCAGTGCATTTGGAAAATGGCCAAAGAGTTTACTTCACTGAGGCTAATGCGGCACAACGAGCTGAGAGACCACCATCGACAACATTGACTAGCTTCTTTGCAATGTGTGAAGCAGATCCATTCGCAGCGACGCTGATGTACGTTGAAATGCCCAAGTATTACACTTGGAATCAATCAACAAAGAAATTCCAACGTCGCAAACAAGGAACCCCAGTTCCAGACTGGCCACAGGTGTTTTCAACTGATGCACTAGGTCGTATGTACACTGTCATCCTCTAGAAACGATGAATGTTTTATTTGCGACTGCTGTTAGTAAATGTACGTGGACCGAAATCATTTGCGCATTTGAAAACTGTGAATGGCAACCAATGCCAAACATATCGAGAAGCATGTCAACTATTGGGTTTGCTGGAGAACGATTCTCATTGGGATTTAACACTTGCAGATTCAGTTGTTTCATCAAATGCGTACCAAATACGAACGCTGTTCGCAATTATCATCACCACATGTTTTCCTTCAAAACCAATTCAGTTATGGAACAAATACAAAGACGCCATATGTGAAGATATCTTGCATCGCTTGCGTATTCAAACGAATAATCCTGACATCCAAATAACCGATGAAATCTACAATGAAGGATTGATTCTGATTGAGGATCAATGCTTGACTATTGCAAACCAATTGTAGTTCCCCGTGGAACGCCTGCAGATGAATTGAATGCTTGCCTAAAGGCATCACCTTTATGGAATAACGTAAAAACATTATCGCTAACCACTAATATGAGAGTTCAACTTCAAAATGATCAAAGTGCTGCACAATTTTCAAAAGAATTGTTAGATCTTGGAAATGGAAAAGTCCCAGTTGATGCGACATCTGGATTAATTACTCTTACCAACGACTTTTGCCGATTTGTAGACACTCAATTAGTTCTTATTGAAAATGTTTTCCCAAACATTAGTGAGAATTTAAGAATTATGCTTGGTTAAGTCAACGAGCAATTCTTGCAGCAACGAATAATGATGTCCACGCACTGAATTTCACCATTCAATCAAAAATTGCTGGCGATTTGGTGACATACAAATCCGTTGATTCAATAACAAATCCCGATGATGTAGTAAATTATCCAACGGAGTTTTTGAACTCTCTGGAGATACCAGGATTTCCACCACATAACTTGCAACTGAAAGTTGGTACAGTTATTTTGATACTGCGTAATTTGAATCCACCGCGACTTTGCAACGGTACTCGACTTTCGGTAAAGAGACTTATGCCGAATTTAATTGAGGCAACCATTATTAACGGAAAGTACGCAGGTGAAAATGTATGTATTCCTCGAATACCAATGATTCCGACTGATCTTCCGTTTGACTTCAAACGATTGCAATTCCCAGTTCGCCTTGCGTTCGCAATGACAATTAATAAGTCGCAAGGCCAATCGCTTAGTGTTTGCGGGATAAATTTGGAAAATCATTGTTTTTCACATGGACAGTTATACGTTGCGTGTTCACGAGTTGGGAAACCATCCGCTTTGTTTGTGTTAACGACAGACAAAAAAAAAAAAAATGTGGTTTACCAAAGAGCACTACAATGAAACAATTAAATAACACTCATTTTAGTAGGTAATTGTAATGAATTTATTACTGTTGTGAATGAAATAAATATTTTCCTTTTCAAATATATAACAAAAAAAATTACAACGTTACTTAAAACGAATCTGGTGGCGAAACGGAGTTCGACGGGTCTGCTAGTATATATTATATATTACTGCTAACTATGATGAATAATTATATCAATTATACACATCGGTACTTATTAACTCGTCAACTCGATAAACTGGGATCTTCTATGTTATTAAATTGTTTGCATTTCGCCATTTCAGAATAGGTTAGTACATCACGTGCGTGTCGCCCTACATAGGTACCTGTAATGTACTATAGCCACATAATTGACTTCTGATAATATTATTGTTTTCCGGGAACTGACGTATGTAGCCAAAACAATGACGTAGAATATAGATACTCGTCGTTGTTAAAACTATATACCAACAAAATAGTTAGTGAAGTGTCAGGCTTCAGCACTACATATTATTTTGTTGTCGCTATTTATCAGTCCAGATAGTTGAATCGCCCACGCTAGTCTTTCCACAGTCTCAGGACTCAGGATAGTGATACGATATTACTTTGAAGTGTTAAGAATTTCGATATAAGATTTTTTTGAAATGAGGTTTAAGGTTGGTAGTTAAATATATATTCATATACAACACGGTGGTATTTATTAAATATACAATGTAATATGTGTATAACACGTTATATGTAAAATAGGTGTGAATAATAAAGTATAAAATAATTAAAATTACAAGCAAATATAAAATAAAATTAAAATATAAAGTTTTAATAGTTTATATTTTAATATTTTAGATTCTGAGTGGAACGACGAATGTATTGATTTTACAATGATGCGTGTTTTTTATTTTTTTTTTTTGTATCTGATATCACGGTTTAGGGCAGTAAAACTACTATGATTTTCTTCAAAAGTATCTTGTTCGATGGGAAAGTGAATCTAGTTGGTGCATTCGGGAGATCAAAATTTAAAATTCCCAAACATTTTCAAAAGCGCCGGAAAAAACAACATAAAAATTAAGGGAAAACAGGAATTTTTACGTAAAAACTGTTTTCGACAAAATCGATACTGCTTTTTGCCACTTTTTGGACTCTAAAACAAACGAACGTGTATACATGAAATTTTCACTGGTTGTTTATATTCGCATTTTCTATACACAATAAAGTTTTCAAAATATTTTGATTTTTGTTTTGAACTGTTTAGGGACATTTTTAGTTTTCAATTGTATTAGTTTATTTTTCTATGAATTTCAATGAAACCTTATTTTTTGGGTAAAAAAGCGTGAAAATTTAATGCAAGGTTCCTGATATATTGTTACAATAGCAGTTGAAGAATATTAAAAATACATTGGCACAATTTTTTTTTATAAGCATTTAAAGTTCAAATACGTAACAAAATAGGAAAAATCACGAAAATTAGCAAATTATTTTGAGTTGAGAATTCATAAAAATTTTTCTTTTTAAATCTAAGATTTGAAAATGTAATACAAGATTATCCATAAGTTTATCTACTTTTATCAAAAAAAAAGTCTACAAAAAAGTCAAATTAAATTTTTATGAGCGTTTGAAATTCATATTTTTACAACATTTGATATTCACTCGATTTCTCACGTAACGATTTTCTTATTTTGTTGTAATTAAAAAACGTATGACTGTAGATACTTGAAAATTTCACTGAATGTTTATATCAGCATTTCCTATACACGATAACTTTTTGAAAATAATTTGACTCTTTTTGAGTTGTTTACGGACATTGTCAGTTTTCAATTTTTTAGTTTTTTTTTCTGTAAATATTAATAAAATTTTATTTGTTGCGTAAAAAAGCGTGAAAATTTAATATAAGGCTCCTGATATTTCGTTCTAATAGCAGTTGAAAATTATTTAAATACATAGGCAAAATTTATAAGCATTTAAAGTTCAAATTTTGACAAAAATTATCAAATTTATAATTTAATAATTATTTTGTAGTTAAAAATGTATATAAAATGTTCAACTTTTATAGCTAAGGATTGAAAATTTAAAACAAGATTCCACGTAAATAGGTTATATAATATAAATTACTTTATTCACAATAATATCATCAAATATACTTGGTAATATCATAGGCTGACTGACCGTTTCCGCTCAGAATCGTTTTTCTTATACAATGATGTTATATCATTGATTTCAAATTTAACACCATCCACTACAGTTACCCACTTTTAACCTACTGTACAGCAGAGCGACATCCACTTTTTATTCTTGATTTTTGTGAAACAACGAATTCAATCATATCAAATTAATTTTAATTTTTTCAGTATCTAATCTCAATGTTGATCGATAACGATCACAAGTTCTAATAAGTTGTGCCTTTGAATGTTCTTCCCCTATGCAAAATTGAAAATTTTATTTTACGTTGTGCCTATGAACTATAATAATATATAATACATATCTTATATATCAAAATCCCGTGTCACAATATTTGTCCGGGATCAACTCCGAAACTACTGGACCGATCTTGATGAAATTTTTTACACCGTCCAACTTAAGAGATAGGATATTTTTTATCTCGATTAAGGTTCTCAATATTTTTACACTGAATATTGAATAATCGAATTGAACAAAGTTTGAATCATATAGAGTTGGTGCATATTTTAACGAGGAACGAAGTGAACGGGATCAGCTATAATATATATATATAATTTATGCGTTTTTGAGTCCTTATACTTATAAGTTGTAATATTGCCAATTGACTGCACCTGAGGTAACTTTTGCCCGAGCATCGCCGGGTGGGAAAGCTGGTATACATATATATTATAATATGTCGTGTGTCCACGAAAATAGGGTACACTCTATAATTGAATTACCCATATTACTCAGTACTCTATACATATTTTTAAATCCTGTTTGCGGGACATGAAACTAGACTATTGGGTCATCAATCACCCGCAGACAAAATTCTAAAATGTGTATAGGGTACTGAGTTATAGAGTTTACCCAGTTTTCTTGGACACACTGTATATAATATAAAATATTCATTATATACGGTTGCTGTGTTTATAGGATTTCTTAAAACAAAATAAAAATAATAAAATATTTTCTTCCATTAAAAAATGTGTGTGGAGTAATTTTTTAACGTGACCGTAAATATTATCCATGCACTTAAATTTACATACTTACTATAGGTACATATTATTATTTACATGTAACTATATATATATATATATTTACTAAGGTGAATACCTAGTAACATAATACCTATCTATTTTGGTTTCCATTTTTTCCAGTCTTGGAATCTCTCTTATAATAACCTATATATTCATACTAAATTCTTATCATAGTATTTTTTTACTAGTGCTAATTTCATATTCTCAGCAAGAATATTTTTTATTGAAAATTAAGATGCTATAAGATCCTATTATCATGCAGAAAATTAGAAAAGTATTAACTACTATGGGCTATGGAGTATTGGAGTATTGAATGTAACAGCTTATTATTCACAATATTTAATACCTACTTTTGGTTTTGATAATCGAAATTGTAGCGTAACGCCAACATAATACTATTATGGATACCAATAAGGCAATAAACTATAAAGGTACCCACTGTACTATATTATTATATACTGTGACCTGTTACTCGCTATAGTTCACATTTTCACTATAATATTATCTATCTATTTAAATAGGTAATTATAAATAATTAATTGTTGGTTCAAATGTTCAATATTCGACATTTATGGATCAACCATTTTCAGAATAAGGAATTAAATACATAATAATATTATAATATTTAGGTTCAAGGTTATTACTTAAAAAACATAATATATAATCCAACTGATTCGCAAAAAAAAGAACTTTCCTGTGTTATAGAATTTTATATTATCGAAATTCGTATAATTAGAAACTAGTGCTATTATTTTGTAAATAATAATTATATTTTCCATTTAATATGCTAATCCACTCATAATTATTATCATGAGATTATAACATATGTATTCTGTGGACTGTGAACTGATAATTTGATGAATCACAATATTTTTCTTTTGGGCGTTGTTCAAAATTGAGCTTTGCGTGTGTTTAATATAAAGTTTTGATTATATCATATTGTCCTACACTCGAAATGACTAACGACTATTACTTTTTGACATTCACGTAATAGGTTATTGCTTGTATTAGGTACTGTTGACCTGCACATTTAATACAAGGCTCCTGATATATTGTTTAAATAGCAGTTTAAAAATATTAAAATACATAGGCACAATTTTTTTTATAAGCATTTTAAGTTCGATTTTTGACAACATTTATCGAATTTAAAAATGATTTTGTAATTAAAAGTGTATACAATATTCAATTTTTATAGCTAAGGATGAACCCACCGAAGTCCAAAGCACCAATTTCCTTCTCTCGCTCTCAATGTTGAAGTTCGAAGCATTTTTACTTCTTCTAAAAGCAATGTCGGACGCACACACATACGTGCACAAACGTCAAAAACATATACATCATTGTAAAACCAATACATTCATCGCTCCGCTCAAATCCTAAGGTCCCAGGCCCCGGTCTTGAAGAGCTCACTTAGATAAAGAAGTACGTTTTTGAATTTTTTTTTTCTTTATTCAAGTACCTCTATATTTTGTTATAAATGTCAAAGATATTTTTTAAAAGATGTATGCTCATCCATTGCCTACATACGCGTGAATGCGTGAATAATGGTTAATGGTTGTAATGTGACGGGTGAATAAAAATGTCTTACTAGAGACCGTGATGCGGTAGAGAGGGTGAAAAAACGATTGGAGAGGAGTGCAGTGTGAATGATTGTAAAAAAAGTATCGTTTTGTGTTTATTTACCTGGCTATCTAATTTCCCGTTATATATTATACTTACTATGTTTATGTAGCATGTACGAAAACCTGACTAACCTACTTATGATTTTTTTTATTACGTCGTGGCGGTGTCATCATTATTATATGCGACGGGAAGTCCCACAGCTAGATAACTATAGTACCTAACCTAGTGTAGTGAATTACAATATATTAATAGCTATTACTGTATTAGCCATTAGGTACTACCAAGGCCGTATATGATGGGAATTTTGGGGGTACGACCCCCCCCCCCCCCAAAAAAAAAAAAATATTGTATAGTTAATAAATGTAATTTATGTAACTTAATTATAATAATTTACCATGTGGGTATCTAATAATATGATATCTTATTATATATCTTATTTTATTGTTAAATATTTTATTATAATCGGACTAATAAAAATTCTGATGGTGTTTTCTATATTATACATAGATAAGTCACACACAGCTATATTTAAATACGTTTTGTTGCCAGCCGCGAACCGTCTATAAGGTACTTAATATATTATCGAACAAAAAATGATCGCCCGTATTGCCATTTAATTTTAAAAAAACTCCATGGTATTGTCTGTAAACAGAAATAGCATCGATAATAATTTTATCGTACACATTAAATAAGCACACCAGTACAAATATTCTTAATATATAACTTACATGTACAATGTCAGTTTTTTTTGTTTTAAAGAAGTGTTAGTTGCTTATTTTACTACCCACAATGAAAACATTATTTTATTTACACCCCTCCCCCACCCATCAAAAAAAAAATTGTTCCAGCTACGGCCAGAGTAACGGACTATAATATTTATAATCAATTAATATTTTACAATAAAATACTACTTACTAGAACAGTGGGACAGTAGCTAATGTAGGTTTACAATACAATATTACAATGTGTTCATAAATAATGATTTAATTTAATATGAAATTATACGTATATCTATTGTTATAGGCATCTACTTACTTATGTCTTTTGTGCTTACATTTTTTAGAAAACTTAAACATGTAGCTTTTTGGTAGGATCGATTTTTCTAAAGCAAATAGGTAATAGTAAAATAAATTATTCAATTTATTTGCTAAAATAAACTTTAGAATTTTTGAAATTTAAATAAATTACATAATACATCTTTAAAGAATATAACAATAATAACGATAACAATAATTATTAATCGTCATGCAATATATTGTACAGCTAATTTTAAAAATATTTGATATTCGCCAAGACATGACAATTATTATACTCCTAAAATGTAGTCGAGATATGCAACAAATACACATCAACTAGTGTGCAGGTCAGTCGGAACACCGCGGAAAAATACGTGATGGAGGTAAATAAATAAAAGGGACCTCGGTGTGCAGATCTGTGTACAAGTGCACACTACACACCTAGTTGCTTATCTGTATTCTGTAGCGATATTGGCATTATTTTCTCAACTCCATGCGTATTTTCTATTTTTATTTTTTTTCATTCAAAAATGTTGAATTTGGAGTTAACTAATATCTTTTTTTTTTTAAAAAAACGTTTGTAATAATTGCATACCATCTACTTTAAACATCATGAGTCGCCACTGTGTGCACCACCAAAAATTTTACCCACGAGCCGCCACTGCGTTGCTGTATAAAAATAAATTAAAACATAATCCAAATATCTTTCAAAATTTTAAAATTCTAAAATTAAAAAAAAAATTAAGTATTATTCTATATAAGAACAGAATAAATATTAATTACAATTTTGCTGCGCATACAAATGTGCCGCCCTTTACGTGTAGACGCATAATTCACATCGCCTATTTTAATTATGTACTATGTAGGCATCAGTTACAAAACTATGTAAAGGCTACCGAGAGAAGAACATTGCTAATATTTGATATTAAAACGGCCACAAGTATTGTGCCCGATCTTGGAAGATATCGAGAAAAAAAAACGCACGGTTAGGTTGTGTACGATTGAGGAGAGAACTAGCAGGCGCTAGGGTCATTTAAAATAACCGATTAATATCTAAATTAACTTCAACCAGTTAGGAAATAAAATGGCAATCTAAGCGAGGTTAATATTACCATAAGAAAAATAATATAACACGATGGACATTTTGTAATATACTAAAAAATAAAATTTAAAAATATTTATAACATTAATAATCAAAATTATAATAATTAACAGTTCGAACAATATTGTTGTACACCATACAATTATATTATACCTACCTATTATGTATCAATTTATTCAGTATATAATAAGGAATAATGTATACAAGGAAAATTAAGAAAAATAAAGCAGATTTTTTTACAAAAAATGTTCAATTTAATTTACAAGTTGATAACAATACATTGTATCTTTGAAAAACTTGTCCTATATTTTAGACAAAAATAATTGTATATAATATCATTGATTATAAATACTATTATTTATAATCAATGATAATATATTAAAAAAGAGTCTAATTTAATTTAATATCTGAAATTCCATATTTAAAAATTAAATGTTAATTGTTTTCTTTTTTTACATGAGTTTTAGTACCTGTTTAATTACATGCTAATTGTTAAGTATTGTGTTATTTAGTTATATGCGAAATAAACGTGGTAACTGTACAAAAAATTATATTTTTGTACACCTATTTTACAATTATATACTTAAAATGTAAACATTTAAAATTTTACATGAAACCATATTATACTATTTACATACTTGTATAATATAGAAAATTAAACAATAATTAATGAAAAACATAATATATACCTTACAAAAAGTTTTCTAATTGAATTGGTAACTAAAATAATACAAGCACAAGTGTACTAAGTCATACACTTTGAAGTCCAGATTTGAACAAAAAATTTGTTTTATGTTATTTACAATTAAAAAGTTACACAATTTTTACATATTTCAAGTTCACAAATTAAAGATACAGGAATTGGATAGGACTGAGACATACAAAAATGCTAGTCTATAAAGTTACTCGGTGTTAGAGGGTAAAACCGTGTTAGATGTGGGACCAGGCATCGGAATATTTTCCATATTCTGTACTCAGGCTGAAACCACAACAGTTGACAAAATCACAGCACAACTATATATAACCATTGTTGAGAAGAGTGAAATTTATCCAGGAGTTAGTTTTCGGTTTGATGTACAGTTCCCAACTACTGATACCACTCTGAGCACTTCACCTTCATTGTCAATAACGCATTGGAAACAAACCATAGTACTGCCAACACAAATAGAAGTAGAAGAAGGAGACGCTGTAATGTTCAATGTACAACTCCAACGCAACAGTTCGAATTTGAGACATTACAGTATTAATCTGGATATTCTGGATATTCTGGACTCTCAACATGAGACACATCCAAATCCATGCAATGGCTATCAAACAAAATGCAAAAGTATTATAGATGATGAAGATAAAATGACTAAAATGAGAACAGATTATAAATTATAGTATTTAACATATATATGATTGTTTAATTTATTAATTATATACTATGTAAATTATATGCGTATAATACGCATTAACTACTAAGTTACAAAATTACTACACTACTAAATACGTATTACTAACTTGCACTAATATGCACTTTAAAAATTATTAATTTATAATATAATAAATATTTTATTATTTTAGTACAATAAACCCATTTTGATTATCAAATATATCAATAACGTTCTCATTACTGATATTGATATTTCTTGCAAATGTATAATATTGAGAGTGGCGTATTGGTAAATATATTGATGCGTATACGCACTAATAAAATATGTATGTAGGACGTAGGTAACCAAAAAAATGTTTTCTTCACTTCACCTTCATTGCCAATAACACATTGGAAACTAACCATAGTACTGCCAACACAAATAGAAGTAGCGGAAGATGACGCTGTAATGTTCAATGTACAACTCCAACACAACAGTCCGAATTTAAGACATTACAGTATTAATCTGGATATTCTGGATATTCTGGACTCTCAACATAAGACACATCCAAATCCATGCAATTGCTATCAAACAAAATGCAAAAGTATTATAGATGATGAAGATAAAATAACTAAAATGAGAACAGATTATAAATTATAGTATTTAATATATACATGATTGTTTAATTTATTAATTTTATACTATGTAAATTATATGCGTATAATACGCATTAACTACTAAGTTACAAAATTACTACACTACTAAATACGTATTACTAACTTGCACTAATAATATTTTATTATTTTAGTACAATAAACCTATTTTGATTATCAAATATATTAATAACGTTCTCCTTACTGATATTGATATCTCTTGCAAATGTATAATATTGAGAGTGGCGTATTGGTAAATATATTGATGCATATACGCACTAATAAAATATGTATGTAGGACGTAGGTAACCTAAAAAATATTTTCTCGCTCAGCTCCAAAAACATTTATTAATCCTTAATACGTTTAAAACTTCTAATTAATATTACGTTCTAACTATATTATCGTAAATAACGTTATTGCAATTCAATTAATAGGTACATAGCTTTTAACATTACTTAATTAATTTTCATAAGCCACCGAGCAGTAACTCCATTTTTGTCGAAATCGGGTTTTCGGTGTCTATCCGCTATAAAAAATAAGGTAATAAATTGATAAGAAAATAAGATAAGAAGCAAATTAGCATTATGTCCAAATACTGTTTTAATGTTTCCTGAAAACCACGACTCTGAAGTTACTGCTTAGTGCCTTATGACGGCAATTATAGAAAATAAAACAAAATCAACTTGAATGTCAAAAAAATAAAATAACAATAAAAAACTAAAAAGAAATAAAAGAATATTATGTTAATAATATTAATATTATATAATCTATTATAGAATTTTCCACAAATATGTCATCAGCAGCTCTGTTTTGGCTATTTAGTCATGACTTAACATATACTTCTGGATTCCATTAATTCAGAGGTGGACCGTTTATATTTAAAAACTAATAAGTCAAATTCTTTGAATTTAAAAATTAAAACTGATACCAGTGGTCTATACACCTTACGGATTAGACATTTTACACACTTGTAGTTTCTTGAAAGTTTAAATTGTTTAATACTTACATTTTAGGGAAAATACCCATTATTGCACTAATAATAATTTATAAATAAATATATAAATAGTAAATAAACCAAAAATAATAAGTCATTCAATTGGCCCATGATAAACACTTTATAAAAGCGTCAGTGGTTACCACTTACCAACATACAACACCGCAAGAAACACGTTTGCTGCGTTTACTAAATTGAACTTAAAATACATTAAACACAACGCCTATTGTTATATTCAATTCTTCAATAGATAAATAATTCATTAAGACATCATAAAAATGTTTTCCTATTAACTAATATTTAATAAATAAGTTTTAACTTTTATTTGGTTTTTGGGTTATTTTTGGAGCGTATACCCGTAAAATGTAATTTTACATTGGGTATACGCCGAAAATCGAAAATCTACTGACGGGTATACGGCGTATATCCACGTATTCGTACCAATACACCCCTGAATATTGAAGAGTTATTAAATTTTTCTTGCAGCATACTCGTACAGCCAATGTCTTAACTTTGCGCATTGCAGAAAAGCTTCGTTAACATGTAGCCAAGCTGATTGGTAATGTTATGGCTACTTGTAGTAGTTTGTATAAGTTGGGAAACACACTTTTAGAAATATTTTGTTAACTGTAAAGTCCCCAAGATTTTGTCAATCGTTGTAAAATAAGCATTAAGTACCTATTTTAACAGTTTATACTTTGAAAAATGTTTAATAACTTTGGAAGGGCATCTGTTAGGGGGGGCAAGCCCCCAAAGCACCCCTCAATCGCCGTCTATGAAAGTACGGTGTAAGGTACGTCTTGTGAGTATTATAATACGTGTAAACGAAAAATCGGAAACTTTGGAAGGGTGTAACTTTCAAAACAATGATTCCCGCAAATTTTTTTTACACCATATTCGTTCCCAACTTGTAAAAATACGTGTTTCAAAAAAAAAAAAAATTTAATAAAAATGCTGGGTAGCTAATGTGAATTTATGCCAAATATATTATGATATAAAATGTAAGGGTATACTAAATAGTAAATTGTATGGAATTTTTAAGCAAAATTTAATATTTTTGTATACCTAGAAATTACTTTTGGGATTATTGATAAAATAGTACGTCTATTCCCATTTCCCAGCTACCATTCACCACTGTATTTGAAAATTTAGTATTTATTATATTCGTTTAGTATTTTGTGTGTAAAATAATGTCTACCCCCCTCCCAAAAAAAAAAGACAAATTCCTAATTACGCCACTGAAAGATATATTTGTACTTTATATCCATAGACTTCAAGAATTAGACAGAATTAATTACCCAGAGGACTGGGAGGCGCGGTGGTGCCAGACGGATTAAGATAGATAGCCTGAGTTTTATCATAAGAGTGAGACAAATAAATTGTACTGTTCAGAGGACTGCCCTTACAGGAGGATAGCTTTTACAGCGACCGATCCTCGTAACAAGCTCCACCCACTTGCACGCGTTATCCTACCTAATGTCCCGTCTATTTCTATAAGTCTAGCTTATATCTTATATCTTAGTCCGTGGCGACGACGAGAATCGACCGATGATGACCGGATTATTTTATATATATCTTAGGTATACGTACGGTTATCTACAACACGAAGTTATCTTACGTTATTGGCTTTAATAAACCCTCTATAAAGTATACTTTCCCTTCTCACAGACCCTATAAATAAACTCACAATGAATTCCCCAAAATTATTAACAAAACCAATTTATCAATATCCAATATAATATTATGTTGTATGTAATATTACTCGTTAGTCACTACAATTAAATAATATAAAAATAAGTACAAAAATAATATTATTTGTATTTTTTTTTCTCTCTCTCTCAGTTTTTGTAATGTATACACTATTATAACTACGAATTTAGGAAAAAAATGTCCATTACTGTTGGTTACAGCTGTTAAAAAAATAATTAATAAAAATAAAAGTATATAAAATTTGAATGATATATATTATAATAATATTATCTTGGTCAAATAGTTTGCTGAACGGGTATGGGTATTAGCCCTTAGTAAAAATAGTACAGTCAATGGCGTCCCAAAGTAGCCCCCCTAAGTTTTTTCTGGGTCAATTATCATAATCGCTACTGACGATTTTAATGTCCGAAAAAAAATTTAAAAAATGCCCTAAAAATTCTAAATAATCGTAAATAATGCACTAAATGATTATTATTATAAATTATTATAAATTTGGTATACAAATATAATACTTACCTATAATATAACTTTTAAAGGATTGTAAAAAAGTTTTTCGGATAGAACTGATCGTTTTGAACTTCTTTAATCTGAAAAATGAATTATTCTTTTTTTATTGGTTTAGATCATATATATATGAAAATAAATATAAATATATTTATTATAAAAATCATGTAAAAGCATGCAAGTACAAATTTTAAAATAAAATTTCAAATTGAAATTTTAAAAACTTCAAAATGGCTCAAACGTTTTAAAATGCAAAAAATTACCTTAAAATTTAAAATCGCCAAAAATGTGTACATGTTATGAAACGAGTATCGCGTAGCTAGATTCGGAAAACAATGCAAAATGCATCTAAATCACAACCTCGATCATTACCTATTTACCTATGTAATAGTAATATCGCAAATTACTTAAACATTTTTTAAATTAAAAATAAAAACTTTTTTTTTACTGAGCGATTTTTATTATATACTCGAAAATGAAAATCAGAACTAAGAATGTTGATTTCATATAGATTTATGACATGTAGTGGATGGGGGCCAAGTGCAGTATTGTAATGTCAACCAAGTTTTTACCTTTTGGATAAAAAAAATTATATGTTTATAGATGGCATATAAAGTTTTAACTTTTAAGTTTGTGGTATCATGACTGAATATGCTAGAAACATTTAATTTTATAAATTACCTAAAATTATCAAATCAATGGTAAAACTTTATTTATTAAAAAAAATGCATTTGCTAATTTAAAATTAATGCTGTAAGATTAAGTTCTAACTAACTATCTACGTATAATTCATAAATCAATTTTACATTCCCTACATTTCTCTATAAAAGAAAACATGTCACTAATAGGAATTTAGAAAAGTGAAACAAAAAATTAAAATATTTTTCACTTCCCTTAACACATTCCTGCGGACGCGGCCCTTGAGTATACAGTAAGTAGAATCTCAATTTGACAAATATAACAGTGAAATTAAATAATAAATAATGTTTAAAATGAGTTAATATTTTTAAAATTAAGTATTAATAAGTAATATACTACAAATATCAATTTTATAATAATATAGTAACAATATTATCTATAATAGACGAGCAAAAGTAATAATACTACATTAATTTATATTTAGTGAGAAGTAATTTTGATGACTCCAATTAACAAATTTGCTAGATTTCACTGTAAAATAGTAGTAGTTGGGTACTTTTAATAGTCCAACATATTTATTAATTATAATATAATTTTGATTTTTGATCGGGAATGTGGTATACCTAACTACTCGTATATACGAAATCAATCTATATTTATTCATGAAAAGTGGTCCATTGACCATTTTATGAAGTGGAAACGGTAAATAAATATAGGTACTGCGTGCCCACAAATAGGTATATAAGTATTTGCTTTGGGGATTTTTTTCCAATTACCATACTTATAGTCTAATGCCTATATTATATATTATTTCAAATAATTATAATTTAATAATTATTCGACTATAATCTATTTTAAATGTTGAGCTGTAATAGTTTTAAACTTGAAGCTACATAATAAAAAAATAAAAAAATCTTACTTAATGGTGGCAACGAGAGCGATGTCGCACGATATAATATGTGAACGCAGAATAATGGCACACTTACGACCGAATGTCGCGAAATACTTATTCGTACGAACGTACACTGCGGTAAAACGATATAGCCAGTGATGTCGTCGAGAAAACGTACGAGTCTCGACTGTGGACGGACGCGTAGAACGGTCGACGGCAAATTTCACAGCCACGTGGTATCAAAAAATTCAAAAACGCGACGCTGCAGGTGCCGGACCCGAAACGATGCATGGTGCTCTCGCCTCGAGTGCCCGAGAAACACAAAACCGTGAAAAAATACACAGGTATATTGAGATATGTCTTTCATTCAGACAATTTTCTGCGAAGATATGGCATATGGTATACTTCTTATTGGTCGAGAACCGATCACATGACTTATCAAAGGGACGGACAGGCCAATCGGTAACTCGGCAATGTTCCAGGTGGGTCGACCCTGGACGTGGGTGGCATTATAATAATTATACGAAATTAAAAAAAAAGTATTTTTTTTATAAAATTAACATAGAAATATTATTTCAATGTTTTGAGATCACAAGTGAATACATGCAAATCAATAAATAGTAATGGAATAATAGGCATTAAAAATGTGTTAGTCCAGAAAAAAAATCATATTAAAATGATAATATATAAAATCATAGTCTATATATTATATTATTATAGCCAATAGATAATTAATGATTGTGATTAGTGGATAAAATTGTATTATTATACAGTAAAGGCAATATATTAAGACAAGAAATATAATAAAATGTTTTTTCATAAAAGGTTAAGGGCTGTATTCATAGTTGATGCTTATACATTGGCGCAACTAGGTGGGTGCACAGGGGACTTGTGCACCCCCGAGTTTAAAATGTGCACCCCCAAAATATAAAAGACTTAATCTATTATATTTTGATTATTTTGAAGTAAAAATTATCAATAAATACAAAAATGTTGTACCATACTGTATATTGAGGAATATAATAAGTGGATACTTCTCTAATATGTTCTGACATTCCCAGTTATAACAGTATAACATAATATTATTATGAAATAACATTTAGCTTAGGTAGGTATTTGATGTTGTATAGAACAGGTTACAGTTACGTCATTATTACTTATTTGTGTAACAATGATCATACCTAATAATATTTCCTTATAAATCAACAAAATAAAGTAGAAAAAAGGATAACAATATTTCCCTTTCTCTTTAGCAAGATAAAAGACTGCCCATGATTCATGAGTGTGGGTGCGTTTATATTGCTTACTTGTTTATAATTTGTTATAATTTATAAAACAAGCGGAAGCGCGTAAAATAGCCAACAATATTTCAGTTAAATTGTGTTGTTCAAAAAACTGTCATGGTGTTATTTTATGAAAATTAAATACATCAATGTTTATTCAATTATTTATAATATTAAACAAATAATAAGACCTATAGAACCTATATTATTTAAAAAAAAAGAAAATACAAGAAATTGACAATTTAGATTTTCCAGCTTTAAATATAACTTTTGTTCAAACCAATATTTTAAATTTTTTTTCATGAATAAATTAATATTTTTTATTTTTTAATATTGAAAATAAAAAATTTCAAATTTAATTTAAATTTTTTGGAAACATTCAAAATAGCTAATTTGTAAATCTGATTATAAGAATAATTTTAATGGTTAAAACATTTATCTAAGTCAAGTAGTTAATTTTTAGAATATTTTAAGATGTCAATATTTTTTTGAGTAAATTAATTTAGAATGTAATAACATTTTTTCACAATTTTTGTCATACGTTTAAGTAG
Source organism: Sitobion miscanthi (assembly GCA_008086715.1). Taxonomy (NCBI): domain Eukaryota; kingdom Metazoa; phylum Arthropoda; class Insecta; order Hemiptera; family Aphididae; genus Sitobion; species Sitobion miscanthi. Next base: position 17,038,306 of record CM017800.1, read on the forward strand.
CATCATTTTTTTTTTTGTCAGATCTTCCTATTATACACTGTATATAGAGTGTGGGTCTGGGGGTCTGGGAATTCTTTATAATTTGTGCACCCTCAAAAATATAGGGCTAGTTGCGCCTATGTGCTTAAAATAATACGCCATTCAAGCTTAGCATTAGCTATACTTATGACTCAAATGAGATTCATAAACGTGAATTTGGTTTAAGGAAAGAAAAAGTATTACTTAAATTAAGGTTGGTCGAGACCTACTTTAAGTATTGCTTGTAGTGATTATCACAAATTTTTACTTTTTAAATTATCAAAATTAACTTAAGGGGATTCGATACCGTGATGTTCTGTTTTTGTCTAACACACGTTCGACTACATAAGATTTTACACTTTGCCTAACATACCAATTGATCTAATGAAGCGATAAAAATTCTAAAAACAGATTTGAATTTGTAGTAAAATCTACTTGAAATCGAGTCACCCACATTATTTCTCCTAATTTCTAAAAATATAATATTAAAAAAGAGTGTTTATAAATTGTTGTATTTCAAATTTTGGAGAAATTAAAATCAAAAAATCAAAAATGTGGGAAAGTTGATTTCAAGTAGACTTGACGACAAATTCAAATCTGTTTTTAGAATTCTTATCTCTTCATTAGATCAATTGGTATGTTTGCAAAGAATCCATCTAATATCATATATCGAGCGTACGTTAGACAAAAACAGAAAATCACGGTATCGAATCCCCTTAAGCAATACTTATTAGTTACCTATTCTTAAGTATCGACTATGAATACGGTACTTAGAAGTTAGAAAATGTAATCAACTTTTAACTACTACCTATACAAAATGTTAATATTTATATTTATATTAAGGTTACAAAATATTTAAGGATATTTTCTGTAAATATTAAAAAATGTATTATGTTCAAACTTCAAGTTCAAGTTCGGAACAGCTCAACCCTATTTGACTAGCCCAAGACCATTATAGTTATTAAATATTTTACTATTTAGGAGGAAAGACCAAACAAATTTAAAAATTGTAATGTATGTGTTATGTACCTCATAATGTATGTGTTAAAAAGCAAAAAAAAAGCCGTTTTTGGGTAGTAAAAAAAGTAATATTAGCGGTAGACAAATTTATTATAGGTATAGTAGACAAATTTGAAATTATTAACGACGACTGATTCGATTTATTAAAATTAAATGTGCGCTCTTCTTGGTCATTTTTCACAATCGTGACATAGTTTAAATAGCCCCAGTCGCGCCGTGGAAATTATAAATATTGTTTGTTTTGACTTTTGAACAATCCTGATATGTGATTTTTTCAAATAATCCTATTGCTGTATTCCGCATAAGAAAATAAAATACCGAACCAGATGTTTCGTCGAAAAATCACTGTTACTATAGACAGGTCTAGTCAAAATTAATATGTGTAGCCGTGTAGGTATATTTTATTATATTTATTCTTAGTCATAACTGTGCAGTAAACAATTAATAGTAGGTATTGTTAAATAATAAAAAAACATTTATTAAATTACCACCTACCTATGTAGTTTTTATTTTTTCAGCGTAAAAAAAACTCATTATATCGATATAACACCGAGTACAAGGTACGCTAGCATTATCATTTATCAAAGACATGTAAAGAATAAAGTCAAGGTTTTAAAAATAAAATGTATACTTCTCATTGGCATGACGTCCTTCCTTCTCGCGCTTGTGCTTCAGTGGCTAATCTTCTCGTGACAACGCGAACAACACTGTGTCTGTGTGGTCACTGGTCGTGTGCCTACTCGTCCATTTCGAGTTCACTTTTACACCTCTGTAAAATGTATCATAAATAAATATATATACAGAGTGGCCTGTGAGGATTTACCCATTGCGATATCTCCTGAAATAATGGGTATATCATAATTCTGGTTTTATTATAATTTGATAATAGTTTCATAATAGGTCGATTAACTCTAATTTTTAAACCAACGATGCTAAATGTGATCCGCTGATCGTAAATTTGCTATACAAGACGAAGACAATAAAATGCCCGTGTTACGTTCCACGTCCTCTTAAATCGTGTTCATGGCGGCAGCGTTCCCGATCTTTCAGAATTCGGTAAAATTTAAATGCCCGCCTTATCTACCAGAAGTGCTACCAATAGATAACCGTTCTGACTTATTACCACGGTTAAAGATATACAAGTATATCTACAACCGTGCTTATTACTAAGATAGTAATGATTGTTATCAAATAAATAACGACATAACAATTGTACGCCGACTTCTTAACCATTCGATTATTTGAAATTTGAACATAAATACAGACTACTTACATTCGTACAACAGAGTTCTTTTCACACATTTTAGTTAAAAATTACAATGCATAAGTGTATTCTTTTTAGTAAAACATCCAAAGTATCGTCTCGTCACATTACTTTAATTTTCATCTGTAAGTAATATTTTCTAGTTGTACTGATTATATTTTCTTAATAATATGGGGTCTATCTAATTTGCTAATTTGTTCACAAATATAGATTTCAATAAAATGCAAATTGAAGGAAATAATGGCTAAAAATCTTCAAATTAAATGATTACCCAATTTCTATCTGTCATAGAATCTGCGGTAATCATTTCACAATCAGTGATTATAAACAATAGGCTCAGTAAATTAGTAGATATCATGGCGAGAGATAGAAAAGTAAAATAAATATTATAAAATAAATTTCAATAATTTACAGCAACACTGGTACTACTCTGAGCAAAACTAGTAAATCATCTAAGAGGTAAAATCATTTAATATAATTCATGAATTAGGTATTTAAATATTTTTTATAACTTGAAATTTTCAGAAAATTAAATTTCTCCAACGATGAGTTAGAAGAAAATGAACAGATGAACAAAGGATTTGGAGATGTTATAGTTGATGATTCACCCAGAAAAGCCTTAGAAACTTAATAATGTCTAATTCACACACACTTATGTAAGTATATTACTCAAGTCACATGATGATAATATAAACGGTTATCAACTACATTTGTTTAGAAACAAAAAGTTATTTTAGAACTGTATTTTGGGACATGCGAGTAAGTGGCAACTTGATACAAAATTAAGTTCCATTGAAGTATTTGAACATTGTGAACATCTAAAATTTCATAAAGTAATAAACTAATAAGTTTTACACCTTAATTATTGGCATAGGTTAATAATATGAATTGTTTATTTTATATATAGTATTACATTTATTTATTACTTTTATCTTTCAGGTCCACGTGTTGTTGTTTAGTAGATGTGACTTACACTTACCGGAATATATCCATCTTTAAACAGATACCTAAATTGTAGTATTATCTCAACCAAATCTCCAAACTAGACTTCACAACAAATTTCAACAACACACAAATTCACTAATTTCTAAATTATAAACTAACACACTCCCTGGTAACCCACGCCGTAGACTTAATAGGCATTGGTGTAGAGATCTTCTTTAGTAAATGAGTTAAATAAGTGCTGGAGGTCGTTACCAGGTAACACCTCCATTTCTCAAATTAATTACTTATTATTTATTATTTTTTTTCTCTTTTCATTGTTATTCCTTTCACTTACAGGGTGTTACCACTGTGTATCTTCCCTAATCATATTATTCAAATCATTCTTACTTGTCACTTATCAAACCTACTTATTATACTAAGAACATGTATAGATTGTAGATTACTTCAAATAAATAAATAAAAAAAAAAAATTGTAGTATTATAAGTTCAAACCAATACAATTTCAAATCGTTGAAGTTTTACTAAAGTGGTAAAAAATTTTATAAAATATTAATTCTCATGACTGGTAATAGTTTTCAAAATTAATTTTTTTTTTAAATAAATTTAAAAAAAACTGTTACACAATTATTGTTTTCTTTAGTTCTTAAATAATCATTTTACATTAATTTCATTTTTTTGATTGTCATTACTTAATTCTTAGTTAATACCAAATAATTATAACTTAAAGGGTTTTCTGAGCAACACTTGGACCTTATGTTACATGCCACTGCCTAGGGTATACTAGAAAATAATTATTAAAATTCACAAACACTGTAGCCCATAAGTCTTATAAATTAAATCAAACTTTTAGTTTTGGTATTTAGTATAGTTAGTTGGGTACTAGCCACGAATAATAATAATGTTGTTATTATTATAATATGTTATACTATGGCCCAGGAGAGTACACTTCTGGACGGCGGCTCAAACATGTCCGTTTTCGCGCATTCCCACCACAAAACCTTCCCGTACACTGACCGCCGCCACCGCAGAGCTAATTTATTTGGATGCGCGAGTGAGAAGTACTCTCTCCTGGGCCGTAGTATAGTATAATATCATTGCTATGCTCAAAATTTAAAATAATATTTATTCAATTAATTTTGTATTCGAATAAGTAATTTTCTAATTAATGTGGACTTTTGTTTTTAGGATCTTGAAGATTGGATGAGATTGACTGATCCTATGTATTAGCATTTTTTACTGCTTCAAATGGCATAGTCAATGAAAATCTTGTCAAACGATTTTCTCAAGAAGTTCAAGTAACTGAGGCTAGATGTTTTTATGGGTTCCAAATAATGATAGAGAATATACATTCAGAAATGCATAGCTTATTAATTGATACATATATTCAAGACCTGAAAGAAAAGTACATTTAATATTTATACATTTTTTGGTTATTTTTATTATTTTATTATATGACTAATTTCTCTTATTTTTTTTATATATAGAGACTTAAATTAATGCTTCTGAAACCAAGCTATGTGTAAAAAAATGCAGATTGGGCTTTTAAATGGATTATTGGTAGTAAAGCAACTTTTGGCAAAAGGTTAGTGGCATTTGGTGTCTTTAAAGGTATATCTTTATCTGGAAATTTTCCTTCAATAATGTGGTTGAGGAAAAGAGAATTAATGCCAGGCTTAACTTTTATCCATGAGCTGATTTCTAGAGATGAAGTACGTTAATGTTTTCAAGGATAATATTATAATGCATATAACATATTTTATTATTTTATTGTTTATTTAGGGTTTATACATCGATTTTGCCTGTCTCTTATTTAAATATTTAGTTCAAAAGTCTCCTCAAACTGTTATCACACAGATCATTTTTAAAGCCGTGACTATTGAACAAGATTTTTTGACAAATGCTTTACCAGTTAGGTTGATTGACATGAGCTGTGAAAAGATGGCCATATTTATTGAATTTGTTGCTGAAAGACTGTTAATAGAATTGGGATGTCCTATAGTACGTACATTTATTGATCATAGTAAGATTAATTTTAATATTTAATTAAATATGTAAATTATAGGTTTACAGATCATCAAATCCGTTCCCATTCATTGAACTTACTTTTCAACAAGAAAAGACAAACAACTTTGAAAGAAGACTAAGCGAACACCAATTACCTTCAGTGGCATTCTGAATCATGTTTGGCAATACAATTATTTGTCAATGACTTATTTATCATTTTAAGAAAACTTTATTTTTTAATTTTATAGTAAAAAAGTAATGTGTTTAAAATCTAAATAAGTTATACTATCATACTTTACATATTTGTCGTATTTATAGTTTAATTATAATGTACAATTTAGAAATATATGTCTATTGTGTTGTAATTTATTGTTATACTTGCAGCAGTTCTTTGTTCATACTAAATAAGAAATTCTTATTAAGTAAAAACAAATAAATTATAATATAAGATATAACCTTAGGCATATAAAATAATTAAAACATTTTGTTTTTAATGTCAGTGGATATAACAGAACTTTAAACTAAATCATATGATAAATATATTGCTTTCAACTTTTGAACTTCATTTTTACCGTTTTTTATTTACATTTTATTATGATTAGAGCGCAGATTTGTACGCGTTTGCATATTTATTTTGGTCTATAGTATGATATTCTAAGTGAGCACAGAATTTGTTTCATGGCCATAATAATTTAAACTGTGAAACTTTTGGGCTGTATATTTTGACAATTAACTCATTGTTTTTCATTTTAATGACTTAATTTATGATTTTAATTGCATACTTCTGTTATTTTTCTTATTTTTTTTAGACATTTTTGAATTAATTACTATAGCGATATAGACAAAAAAAACATACTTGGGAACACGCATTGTTTTCTTATACCATATGCTTCTATTCTTCTATATGAGATACAGAAATTTTTATACATACATTAATTGTTTCATGTCATTCTGTTATGGTGTATAGAAAATGCTAATATAAACTTTCAGTCAAAATTTCATGTACCTATGCTCATTTGTTTTAGAGTTACACCAAAAACCAAAATCGATTTTTTCGAAAACAGATTTTGCGTAAAAAATTCGCCCGCTTTCCTTAATTTTTTTTGTTTTTAACGTCGCTTTTGAAAAACTACTGGGACATTTTTCTTTTGACCCTAAAGTACCAACTAGATTCACTTTCCTATCAGAAAAGTTACTGTTGAAGAAAATCCAAGCACTTTTACTGTCCTAAAAGGTGATGACAGACAAAAAAAAAAAAACACACATCATTGTAAAATCAATACATTCATCGCTTCGCTCAGAATCTAAAATAGATTTATAAAAAAAAAATTAGTTGGCACCTGGATGTCAATGTTTAAAAAATCTATATAAAAAAATCAAAAATAGTAAAATATATAAAAAAAAGATTGAAAAGGAACGCGAAAGCTTGCAGGCAAATGCATTATAAAAAATAAAAAACTCTTAAAATATATAGTTACGAACTAAAGATTGCAGTCTATAACCTCCTGGTTTTTAAATTATATAGTAAGTACACAGCTGCTCAGTGTACTCCCAGCCCCCAGATAGCTGGTTAATGTTTAAAAACATTTAGCTATACAAAAAAATCTACTAGAGTCAAATGAATTTAAAAAAAAAATTGTATGAGGAACCTGAGTGAACTAATAATACTAAACAAAAGAATACTAGAAGCTAAATACTGCAGTACATTTTAACTACAATCCAAAAGTATTGTTTACATTAAAATAAACGAACAGTTATTATGATCAGAGGTGTATCACCGTAATATATGTATTAGAAAATGTATAAAAATGAATACAATTTATTAAGGATGCAAACAAATTAAATGGGTAGAGGTCCTGCACGGACCCTTGTATGTGATTCTAATTTAAAATGATATAATGTTTAATTTAAAATAATATTGTGGTTAAGCTGGACCTACAGTCAATTTTTAATTACAAACTATAAGTCTAAATACAAATAAAAACAGTAATATATCAGTTTTAGTCTTTGTAAATATATGCGGAAAAAATTAGATTTAGTAAAATTAAAAAAAAGTGGGTAGGAAACCTTGAGAATTCTTTGACAATAGGATATTAAAACACAAAACGATATTTTAAATAAAAACTATTGATTTTATACATTTTCTATTTACAAAAACTTGATAAGTATTGAAAACCTTATAAAAACCTAATAAAATAATATTTTATAATACATTTTATAATTTGTACGAGGACTTAAGTGATTTAAAATTTAAACATATATGGGCCCTAATCGTTTACAAAATATCGGTCTATGTGTGTAAATAAAAAAACTAGGAAAAATCTCTTTTGATAAAAATTGTAAATAGGACCTTTTCGAAATTCCCATTTCAATTATATATTTATATACAATTCCATTTCTACATCTATTAATAGTCTTGAACACGGTCACACAGTTAATATATATTAATCCGTGGTCTTGAAGGTTTTATGATGCGTGATGCGTCTCTCCATGTGTAATCTTAAATGCCTACTATTTTTTTGTTGTTATAATTAAATTGTATTTTTTACTTAATTGCCGATTAGTGATGACAAAGTCCGCACTCGAGCATATTTGAATAAATGAAATGTCACAAAAATAGAAAATATACAATTATTGTCAATTCTGTAAAATTTCAAAAAACGATTATATTATGATAATTGATAAGAAATGCGATATGACAATTGATAAGATATATTTTGCTCTTGTTAATCGGTTTTTTTGAAGTTTTAAAATAATAAATGACAATAATATTATATTGTTTTATTGTGTTTAAACCCATGTGCCATACAGCCATATTATTATATTAATGAATTATAGTACTAAATATATGGTTAGGATGTTAGGTGCCTTAGGTCTATTAAATATTGTGACTATTGTGAATATTGTCTAATACTACATATTTACTATAATACCAGTATCGAACAATACAGTTGCTAGACGCTAGTGCCAAACGTCGAATCCACTGTTCGATACTTCGAGTATGTATTTCAAATCGTCGTGGTTATCAATATCAATTCTATTTTATTATTTCATTTTTTACAACTTGTTGCTTAAAAAAACTATCCTTGTTGTAGGTGCAGTGTTTATATTCGTTGAGCAATTATGGATGTTTCTAGAGGATGCAGTTGCAGTTGCTGTGACAAATGTATGCAACACCCGACATTCCATACAATCCAGAAATTATGCAACATCAATGCTTGTTTAGATTGTTTAACCACACTAGATATAAGTTCTAGTAATATCTGTGAAGCACCTGAATTTATCGGGTATCTTGTGAATATAACCAAATTAGATTTATCATCAAATGAGTTGGAAACGCTGCCATTGTCATTTATCAAGTGTCAAAATTTAACAGATCTCATCTTGTCGCATAACAAATTTTCACAAGTTCCCCAATGTTTAATTGATGGAATGCACTCCTTAAAAACACTTGATTTATCTCACAACCAGCTCTCAGATATCAGCAAAAAACCATTTTGTATTCAACAGTTACTAACTTTGAATATCAGTAATAATTTAAAACTGAATAGCTTTCCACAATGGTTATGGTCAGTTGAATGCAATTCATTAGAGTCATTGGATTTATCATTTACAAATTGTCTGGACAATATTGCAGTTGATCCTTATCTGAACATGTATGGTATTAGTAATCATCTGAAGTATTTGGATTTATCTAATACAAATTCTGATGTTCGAAAATTAGATTTTATCAAACATTTAAAAAATCTAAGAAATTTGGTTTTGGATAACAAATTTACAATGATACAAAAATGTCAAAATTATTACAGTGATGTACCACTAGTGTTTAATTATCGATTTAAATTTATTGATTCTTTAAGTATGGGAAATGTTAATCTATCAAGCATTGGAAAACTTGTTTATTTCAGTTTGCCTAGCATACGTTTTTTGAATTTGTCCAATAATTCTATTGTGTTATTGCCAGATTCCTTAAGTGAATTGACAAACTTAGAAGTCTGTGATTTTTCAAATAATAACATTTTAGCGATTCCTGAAAGTTTTAAAAGCTTGAAGAATTTGAAAAGTTTAATATTAAATAATAATTGGGTAGGTATATTTAAAAAGCTGTAAATAAAATTGTTATTTCTATTAATTTGATATTTTTATTAGTTATCAACATTTCCAAAAATTATTGAAGACCTAATAAACCTGGAGACTTTGGATTTATATGCTAATAAATTAAATATATGTCCATCATGGAACATAAATTCCAATATAAAATTACTTGATCTAGAACAAAATGTATTTTCTACTGAAGATAACATTGATATAAACATTAAAGTAAGTATTACTATGATAGATCAAGCTTTTATCTTGTAAACATTCTGCATAACAAGTAGATATAGTAAATATAAGTCGAATATTGGATCTATAAAACAAACAACTAAAACCGATATTTTGAAATGTGCTTTTAAAGTTCACTTGTTCGAATTTAATGAAAAATATTTAAGTACCTAATTTATGTTGTGTGTTTTTTTTTATGATTCGTATATCATTGTATTTATTTTTAATAAGCTAATGAACAAACACATTGGAAAAGTTGCAAGTTTATAGATATTGGTTTAAAAAATGATTAAATAAAATAAAAATAAGAAAATAATTACTAATAAATACACAACTCAAGTAAATTCTTGGATGAGGGTTGATCTACATTAAATATAATATTTATTAAACAATTGTAATTATTTATCGAGAATGTCACTTAATAATATCAGTACTTTTATTTACAAAAAATTTAAAAAATTTTAATTTTATGATTTCTGCATTATTTTTTATACTATTCTTGAAACCATTAACTACGTACATATTTAGATTAAGTCTTTTTATTATATTGTTAAAAAATAGTATGTTACTTATGAATATTTTGTATTATTTTATTCTAATTTCTTAATAGGACAATTATTCAGAGTTTTTAAACAATCTACGTTCATCAATTACTGAAAGCCGTCTTATAGGACCGTTCTGTGTTGAAGAACTCAATGATGTAGAATCTGAAACAGATGGATCAAGTAAGCATATTTAACTAATATTGAAATTTTTAGTTAAACTATTGTTTTATTTAATGTTAATTGCATAAAACATTTTTATTTAGGTAGTCATTGGTCATCATTATCAAATAACTCTTCAGAACACAATATTCATGGGTTAGTAAATGTAAAGTATTTAATATAGTGATTTTGTTGATATAAATAGTTAATTAAATTAATAAATTATTTACTTAAGATACATTTTTTTTATTAAACACTTGATAAAATCATGAATTATTTTCTGTTCATCAGTTAGTAGACAGTAGTTATAACTCAATAAGTAGGTAGTATCTTAATCTAAAATTATTATAAAATATCAAAGATTTTAATAATTATAGGTACTTATATTTGATATGTATGAGTTTATTTCAAATTCTATAAAAAAAATAATAAGATGTACTCATCTTGGATATTCTATAATTATTTTTATACAATTATAATGAATAATGATGCAATTGCTTCCTTCGTGTATCCAAATTATACCTATATCCTGAAATATCACTGAATTTCCTAGCATTCAATATTTTATAAGATTACTTAAAAGTGTGATTGAGCTCTATAGTTTTTAATACATTCCCAAAATTTAAATCTGCACATATATAGGTAGCTCCAATAGATTTCAAGATAGTTAAAAAAAAATAAACTGCCTTACCAATAAATATGCAAATCTTGGGAGCATTTAAATTCTAAAACAAAAAAATTTTAAATTTTTTTAAACTTATGAAGTCATAATAACTTGTTACACAGTGTACTCTCGGTAATTCGAAGTTTAAGGAGAAAAAAGAGTTGACTTACTAAAAATGTTGAGTTATTAAAATGTTAACGTGTTATTGTTATTTTAATGAGAATTTTATTTGTTTGAGATGTTGAGAATTTCGAGTTCCCGAGAGTCGACTGTATATATTATACATAAAACGCAATTAAAAAAGTATTGTGATATCAATATAAAATACAATTTCACTTCTCATCCGTTTTATTGAAAGCTAATAATTATTCAATTTGTCCGCCATAGTTTTGTAACGTTATCATTATATTTATACATGACTTTTAAAATATTTTCAGAGAAGATCAAGATGATACCAGAAATCTAGATTTTAAACCAGAAGAATTTTGGGACTGTGGTTCCTATGTATTTACAACTGATGTATTCGATCCTAAAAGTTATTGCTCTTACTTATTAGTAGTTAAATTTTACATTAAAATATTTGTTTGTATATTAAAAATGTTTTACTTTATTTATATGAATTACAGGTTTTGAAATTAGTTTAATGAATGAATTAAAAACATTAGAAGAACCATTAACTTTTGATGGAAAAAAAAATGTCCGAAGAGTGCGTTTAGCTAATGAACATTATTTTTGTCCTGGTGATGAACTTCCCAAGACATTGTCAATTACAAAATAATTGTTAATTAAAATTGAAATTTGTAAGTGTTTTTTTTTTCATTACAATTTAAAATTAATTAATAAAATGGTTTTAAAGTTTTGTTAAAACTAATAATAATATATTTGTTGGTAGTTCACTGTTTAGGTTAAATATTTTAATTAAATTAGTTTACTACATCTATAGAAAATCAAAGCTTTGATAAGATTACAATTTTGAATGACATTTATTTATTGTAAATCCAATTATAGAAACTTAATCAAGTATATCCATTATTTTAATTTTAATTTTTACTAATCTTAAAACTCTTCATCCCTATGTTGTCACTAATTGACAATTCACAAAGCATTAAATATTTTGAAACTCTTGCTCCTTTGGAAGCCTCTTATTAATTAATTTAATATAAATTATTGTAAATTTTATCACTATCTTAATGATCCTATTTAAATTATTAATGATTACCATTTTATTTTAATTTTTAGGGTTAAATCCACCAAAAATATCAAAGACATCATTATAAAAGTGTGTCCCAAAAGTAAATTTGAAATTTGAAGACTTACAACTGCAATAACTCTTTTGTAATAAAATATATTCATATTTTTTTAGTCCTAATCTATTGGGTATCAACAGATACAATTTAATATTTAACAAAATAATAATTTATATATTATTTTATTTAACAATAAATTATTGACCAAGTTTATTTTAATTTAGTATTAATATTATATGCTTATTACCTTGTATAAAAACTTAAAAGAGTTTCACATCAAGGTAAAAAAAAATCCTATAATTAATCCATTAAATTAAGTACCCCTTCAATTATTTTATATTGACGTCAAGCCCGTACAAAAATTAAGTAAAGATAATCTTAAGTATTTAATAATTGTGTACATTTTAAACTAGGTAGGTGAATTATAAGGTTAAAATAAAAAATAAAAAATCACATGTGATAATAATTAAATGTCTCATATATTCTAACTGAAGATAAGATTCAAATATTATTATTTATTTTACTACTATAATAGTACTATATAACATACAAATGGTTTATATATGTTATAAAACTGTAAGTGGTAAAAAATGTTCAACAATTCAAAGCTATTACTTGTTTAAAACTATACTTCGACAAAATTTTATAAAATAATTATTAACTGATTCTCTACACACAGTTTAAGTCATAACACATTACACCTTTATTTTCGGGCCAGGCGTCGTCTTAAAAGTAAATGGTGCCGTGACTTGTTAGAAAACTAGAGTGGGGGATGGGGAATAAAAAATGGTGGGCAAGTGGGTGTCGTTCTGCTGTTCAGTAGGTTACAAGTGACCCACTTGTATTTGAATTCAATGATATAACATCATTGTACACAAAAAACTTAAAACTTATGAGGAAACTTTTATTAAATTTTCAAATATTAGATTTAAAAAGATAAATTTTTATGAATTTCTTACTTAAAATAATTTGCACATTTTTGTGATTTTTACGTATATTGTCAAAATTCGAACGTTAAATGCTATAACTAAATATACTACAAAAACAATAAACAAAATAGTGAGTTTATGTATAATATATTTTAATATTTTTCAACTGCCATTGTAACATAATATTAGGAGTCTTATATTACATTTTTAAGCTTTTGACCCAACGAATAAAATGTTATTGACGTATATAGAAAAAAACCTAAGCAAATTGTAAACTGAAAATGTCCGTAAGCAGCTCAAAATGAGTTAAAATATTTTGAACATTTTATTGTGTACAGAAAATACTAATATCAACATTAAGTGAAAATTTCATGTAGATACGGTCATTTGTTTTAGAATTATACTAAAAACCAAAATTGATTTTCTGTACAAATTCCCGTTTTTTGTTTTTCCCTAACTACTGGGAATTTTAAATTTTGACCTCCTCAATGCGCAAACTAGATACACCCATCGAACAAGAAAGTTAAGTTGAAAATCCAAGCATTATTTAAACTTCTTATCGTGTGCTCCGACACAAAAAAAACTAATAAACAGGTGATTTTAAAATCAATATATTCATCGCTCCGCTCAGAATCTGAAAATATATTAGGTATATAATTAGGTTAGATAACCAAACAACCCCCAGTCAAGTGCCACTAATGGGTGGCTTATTATTCCAATTTTCATTGAATTTTTGTTCTGTCACCATATACACTTATTGTGCTAAATAAAAAAATAATAATTAGTGATATTATAGATTATTTCCTATAGAGTTTTGCGCTATACTCATATTTTAAACTTATATTCGATGCTACCTACTTATACTTAATTTTTAAATATGAAAATAATTGATATTATAATGTATGATATAGGTTATATAGGTATGGTACTTGTATGTCATACATTATACAGGAATATGGTAAATACGTAATATATACTTTTGAACTTTTGAACATTTTTTTTTTTCATCACAAGACAATTATTATAATATAATCTTCAAATTTTAACATAATTCTTAAAAAAAAAAAAAATGCTCTTATTGAAATCTAATCATACTTTTTAGTTTTCACTTTTCACGTAATATTTCTACTATACATAATATATTCTACAATATACGCTGCTAAGTAATAATCGAATAATCTTATTTCTCACATAACCACGCTGCATGACGATCAAATAACATAATGTTGAATAATTGCATAACCTAACCATAGTTCGGAAAACAAGATCATTTTATAAGGCGCGTTGAATAGGCAATATTTTAAGAATAATTTATTTTTAAACTGTGATTAGTGAAATCAGTGGCGTTTTTAGTATTTACGGGGAGGGGGGATCAAGGGGATCAATCCCCCCCCCATAAGCTGTATATAATAGGCAACATTTTTCGGAGTCCTAACTTCCTAACGTCTAGCTTTAAAAGCGGGACTACTAGTTGAATATAATCATATCCTCCCCTATGACAAAAACCTAAATACGCCACTGGGTGAAATGCGTGACAATACAAATAATTGTTGTAACTTATAAGGTCTAAAAAACATACCCAATGATTTTTTTCACTGCACATTAACAATTAATAACAATCATACTAAATCGTGGCTTTCAACGTGTAAAGCTCGGTGAAGGAAACACGTATATAATATATAATAATGAGTATAACGCATACTCACAATATCGGAGAATATTTTTATTCTTAATTTTATTATAAAAATGTAATATAAAAACTATATTGTAATATATTTTATAATTAAGCAGTTATTACTTATTAGGGTCCTTAAAAAAACGTGTCTGCGGTCCGGATACGGACCGTGGTTCGCCTGTTGATGGCCCCTGTCCTATACCTATACATAAATATCTTAAAATGAGTCTAAAATCTAAATATTTCGAAATTCTACTAAATTATCTAAAGCTTTAGTAAGGGTAATTTTTGGTAGAAAATGTTATCTAGTGAGTAGTGACTAGTTGAACTTTAACAACCTAGATTGAAAAGTAAAAATTTCCAACAGACCGTTTCCATAAACTTCGATTTTTATTTTAAAGACTTGAATTTTTCACTGAATATTCATGTTATCATTCCTACACATGATATAATTTTTAAAATATTTTGGCTCTTTTTGTGTCAATAAAAGTAATTTTTAATTTTTAAAAATGTTTTGCAATCTATAGGTACCTAATATATGTTTATGTATGATTATATAATTTTTATTTGTTGGTATAAAAAAGTTTGATTATTTAATAAAAGATTCCTAATACATTTTTATTACAGCATTTAAAAAAAAAAACGAAAATACGCAGTCATTATTTTTTTTTTATGGGTGTTTGCCCTTAGTAAAAATTACTGAAATTTCACAAATAGTCATTTCGGACAAATTATTAGAAATAATTTAAATAGCTTTACTACTACAATAACATTTAATAGATATAGGTACTACTTGAGTTTAATAGTTTTACAATATAAATTTGAATAGTTTTACTACTATAGATTTAAATAGTTTTACTATTGGTATACCAATGAATACTTTAGATTTAAAAAGTCTTACAACTAGACATATCTAATAGTTTTACTTGCAATAACGATTGTCTACCAGGTACCGTCCAGACGCTTATATAGTGGCCATCATGACATGCCATAAACTACCTATAAATATAAAATAATAATTTATTGTTTGTCTTTTAAGTAGAATTTTTTTACTTAAAGGATATCCCCCCCCCCCCATCCCTAGAATACGAATTAAATCTGCTACTAGTACCGGCTACTTAAGTACTGTGTATAATATATATATATAATATAATCTAAAATTATTATAATCTAGTATTATATTATACTATTGTCATTTGTCACCACTGACTATTGATTGATGAACCCAGGATTTTAGTTGGTACCTATCTACCTACTATGGGTCAGAACTTCTGATTTCAGATAGTATATACAGATAGCCGGTATGTACCTGAAGGCCTACAGATCATGAGAGGCCACTCGGAATGCAAGGCATTAAATCGCTTAGGAACAGAAATTGAAGACGATCAAAACCACACTCAAGAAATGGAACATATTAGGAGAAAGTTGAGAACGGTTTGTTATTTGATATTTATTGGCTGGAGAAATTTAATCATAGGAGAAAGGTTTGTGAGGGAGCCCCAAGATTTCGATTGCATCTACTCGTGCCTCCCTCCATGGACCCAAATCAAGCGGATAACACTGAACTACTAAAAACTACATGAACAATAAACATAACCGAATTTAAACCGATATTATTGGGCGGCCGGATATAATATATTATTCTTATATTACTCATTTATTTTTCATGCGCTAAACATTTTTTGTATGGCGTGTACCTTGTATATATAGTCCTATAACCTAATATGTATATTGTATAATCTATAATTACCAACACTTTGCAACTTTGTTTAAATAGGTACGAACATGTTTAATATAATACATAGTTAAGTTAACAATGGTAAATTAAAGTGACTTAAACGATTAGTATCATAACTAAAATAAAAATAAAAAAATAAAAATTGAGGGATAAAAATGGTACACATACAGGTAAATGGACATTCCCCCCCCCACCCCCCCGATATATTTTTTTAAAGTTAACTATTGACTACTAATATTGAATTTAATAATATAATATTATTTATTATTTAATATGAATTTTTTTTTTTAAATGAAATATAAAATAGTTTTTATTTTTATAAATATAGCAGATTATAAATGTATATGTTTGATCAACTGAACTACCTACTTACTTGAAACATTAAAAAAATAAAAAAATAAGTAGATATAAAGTAAAATATAATTAATAATTAATAAAAATGGTTAAAAACTATACATTTTGTAAGAAACATTTGAATTCTGATTTCTGATTCTTTTGTTATTTCTTAACTTATATTTTTTTATATTTATTTATTTTTTTTTTTTTGTTAAAACTACCAGAATTTGTCATTTGATTCAAGTTGTTCAGCTGATCAAAAATATACATCTATAATTTATTATAGGTTTTTATGAAAATCTTTGAAAATATCAGACAATAAGCATAAATATATTCATAATTATATTATATTATTAAATAGTTAATTGTAAAAAAAAATTGGGAGGAAAATGTCCGCGTCAAAAATATATCGGGGGGGAAATTTCCGCGGTTCCCACAATATTACAGGCGCTTAAAGTCTTAGTGGCTCGTTGGCTGAATAATTGGTGCCTGGAGGTGGCACGAGGGACGTCAAAATGAGTAGTGTTTCTAATTGAACGTTGACAGGCACCTTAAAGTAGAGTACCTAGTGATACACTGGTATAAAATATAGGCATATTATATTATACGCTATTATTGTTATTGTTAGTTATGTGTGTGAGAACAACGGACACGGTTCACGACGTTCGCGTCCACGACTAGACGAGCCGGTGATGATGTCCTCGAGCGGAAGACGTATAACCATAAATAATCTCAAGGTCGATTTTTACATTACATTATAATGTTATTATAGTAAACGGCAGCGGCCCTCCGTGCGACGTGCGTTGGCCGACTGGCCATGGTTGGCTGGCCGTGTGGCCGTGTGAGTCGTCGCCCGTCGGCTGCGGCCCGCGAGCCCGGTGAGGTGGCCGGGTGATACCGCGCGGCTGCCGATCGTACACGCCGGGTGGATGTGCAGGGGGAAGGGGCTATGCGCATTGACGCCGCCGCTGAACACCCGTCTGCCCAAAGCGGCGCTGCCTATGTTTAGCGCGCCATACTATTCGGCTACTGCAGCTGACTGGCGGTGGAGTGGCGGTGTACTTCCCCACACTTCTGCGTTGGTACAGCAGTACAGGCCCCACGGCGACTGCGTCAGGCATCAGTCGAGTCACTACTCACTGACCACTCTCCTCTCAGTCGGCGTATTGCGTTGTCGTTCATCGTCGATCCACATCGCTTATCCGCCTTCGTGTTCGTGTCAGCGAAAATTTTAAAGCAAATAGCGCAACGCCCGGCACGATATAATGGCCACCGGTAAGCGACACGTCATTCTATTAAAAATAACAATTCACAGTATATTTTATTTTGTCACTGTACCCGTTCGGGCCATTCATCGTTGCTAATGCAACACAGCAATGACATATGGTCGCGTAGTATAATATTTTAGTCGAGACTTGAGACGATATTATGGTAAAAAATAACAAAAACTATGAAATGTTGGTCGCTGCTGAATAATGTTTAGGCTCGTAGTACGAGGATTCCTTGATATTAACAATAGTAATGAATAGGTAGGTAATATTATATACGTTATTAGACTTGTCGGCGATTTATACGTACGGGTGCGACCGGTCTATTTTTGTTTCACCGGCGCACTTAATTATAATATAATATATTATACACAGTTTTAGAACCGCTCGAGACTGCTTAACTCAACGAACATTTTATTATTATTTAATCTCAATGTATTTCTTAGTTTCTTACGTTTATTCATGTCCGTAAGGAATTAAGACAATTTAGTTCAATTTATCTTTTTTATCGCTCGTGGGTTGTTCTTCTTTAAACCTATGTATATATTCAAATATAATATATTATATTATTGTAGTATTATCGCGACGGTCGACGTGCACAATAAATAAATTATATGTACCCACCTACCTGTTTTTAATATTGGGTATAACGTAATTAGACGAATAAGTTACAGGTAAACAATAATAATAATAGACATAATAAATTATCGTTTCCGTTTTCCACAGTATTATTGCGGGTATTATAGATTACCTACTCGAACAATGGCTCATTAAATATTATATTTTATTTTACATTTTTACAAATAGCTGTGATTATGTTGAGTTTCAGAAAATGTTGCTAGCTTGAGACGTCATCTTATGCTCTATTATAGGCTCAATATACGAATGAACCACTAAATTCTAAAATAGATACTCTGCTTATGTCAAATATGTAACTATAAAATGTTTCATTTTTGATGTCATAGTTTTATACTGCTTTTAATGATACTTACCCCATGAGACATGGCCATATTGCTGCTTATACCTATAAGTAAGGCTAGGAACTTAATTTGCGTGTATCTAATATTTATTCAAAAGTCAAAATGTGTAACGGTCAAATGGATGGGGAGGGTGAGATAGATAGATCATAGATTCCCCCTATGATCCCCCAATGGCCTTTTTTTCAATGTTTAAAAGCTGATAACCATAAATTGTATTTTTAATAATAAAATAATTGTGCATCTTAAAATATCAGCCACATAATTTAGGTAATATATGGTAATAATTAGTATTTAATAAGTTAATTATAGAAATATAAATGGAACTTTCTTTTCTTTTTCAGACAATCTTAAAAAAAACCTGAAGTCTGAATAATATATAAACATAGATATACATAGATTTAAAACATTTGTACAAATGTATACTTTTTACAACATAAATTAATAGTATTACCAATAAAAATATTTTTTTGATAAACAGCGTAGTTAAAATGTTTCGCTCTTTAGGGATATTTTAAAAGCATATATTAAGGGCATGATTGCATGAAGTCTCTGACCCTTCCTCTAAGAAAACAGTGAAACACTACCATCCGTTTAGTACCTAAACATGGTTATTACTTATTACTGAGGAATCTAAAACAATACCTTATTTTTCATTTTAAATGTGGGTAGTTATATTTTATAGAGTTTTCTTAAGTAGGTAATGGATCCCTAGTCTACTATATTTGTATATTACCTACTATTGGCTATTTTCATAATAGGTGTATTATTAACAATTGTTTTTTACATGGTCTATTTAGTATTCATAGGCGGTCATGTATAAACATAATAATATTAAATACCTATCTAATAAGTTTTGTATTTTTCTTCACACAAAAGTATACACATTTAAGTAGATATTGCTCATTTTAATTTCAATAATATTTTATGAATATAGATCATTAATAATTCAAGGTTATCTAACCTAAGTTATTAGCACAGATTTGAAATTTATGAAGTTATGTATTCGAGCTAGTAAACAAAAGTATTAATAGTTCAAAACTTAGTAGGGTATGATAAAATTCTTTAAAAAAAAGATATGAAAATATAAAATATAGGTACCTATTATTTTTAAAACTTTATTCCATAAAATGCCATTGATAGATTTTCAACAATATTAATTTACCAAGTAAGCTTATTAATATGGTTACTTGTTAGTTACGTGTAGTTATGTGATATTAATTTAATTATGAACTATGCTACTATTCATTTTCAAGAATTTATTATTATTTACTGATATAATATATATTATATTTTAATATTTATATAGTATTTTTAATGTCAATATTAATGTGTATGTTATCTACTTAATGTCAAAATATAATAATTAAAAACTGTGGATAAGTAAGAAATTATTTGCAAATATTATGTATCAATAGTATACTAGCAGCATTAGGTCGTTATGAGTTATATAAATAATATTAGATAAACCATAAGTAAGATAAAAAGTACAGTAATTTAGACAGGTTTGGATGTAATGCCAATGTACAATGGTAATATTAGTATAAAATATAATTTTGTTCATAAAAACTAATATGATTTATACAATAATAATAATAATAATACAAAAATAATAGTTTTAGTATAAAATAGGTAATTATGTAAAAATATATAAAACAAATGTAACAATATTTTACTTTCTTTTTTTTTTTTTAACAGCATAGACATATTTTTGTCTAGTTTCTACAGTATCAAAAGTAGATCTCTTAGTGGCTTAGTCTAAATCTAAAATGTATCTATATTACCTAATAAATAATATAAAATACCTACTGTAATAAACTTTTTACAATGATATATTTTATTTATTTATTTTTTGTTTCATGTTATAGAAATAACAACCGCTGATAGCCAAGATTATAAATTCAATCCCTTGAATTTTGGCTCCTTACATTTCACCGTCAAAGCGTCAAACGATGCTCATATTGCATTAACTTCTACTGCAGATAACAAGCCGCCCAAATATGAGGTATCTATATATTGTTCATACAATTTTACTTTTAATCAGTTAATTTGTCTTATTTTTTTTAATTAACTCTTTAAAAAAATACTATGTTTAAAACTATATAAATATTAAATACATATTATAATTGTTATAATAAACTGTTAAATTTGTTTGTATTTTAATCAGATATTCCTTGGTGGTTGGGGAAATACAAAATCTTCTATACGCAAAAATAATGAAGAGCCAGACAAGGTTATTGTTGATACTCCAAAATTATTGAACAATGGCGAAGCTAGAGGATTTTGGATCAAATGGGGAGGTGGTTTTATTGGTGTAGGAAAACAAGGAGAAGAAAAACCATTTATGTCATGGCAAGATGAAGAATCTTTAAATGTGTTGTTCTATGGTGTGCGTAGTGGATGGGGATCTACAGGTGTATGGACTATTGAAGGTTTGTTCGCATAACATCAAATACATTTAATCAATAAGATATTTGTAATTTTACAAATAATAATTAAATCAATAACATATGACTATATATTATATAATAATAATAATAATAATAATGGACAAATGATATGGTATTACCTAAAAAAAATATATTAAAATTGTATTGTATAACATAAATGTTTTAAGAATAATAATAAGATTTAAAAAATATTATAAATTTAAGTATATAATCATAGTATTTAGGAGTACTCTGATAGTTATAATATTATATTTTGATTATATTTAAGTGTTCAACTTCACATATTTAGTTTAAAATTTTATTTTTGAAATTGAATTCATATAGATAATATTTACATAAATACCGAAGATTCTAAGGAGTTCATATTTAGATCTATACTTCATGGATCAATAAGTTTTTCGGTAGATAGTGCCAATGATGCACATATTGTTTTGGCAACTAAGAATAAAGAATCTGAACCTATGGTAGAGATATTACTTGGTGGCTGGAAGAATACAGCATCTGCCATTCGTTACAACAAGCAAACACCAGATAAGGTTTAAAATTATATTATACTGTGCTTTTCACTTAACAGTTAACACTCAATGCTCTTGCTTAATTAATGTTTTTTTCTTGAACGTTACACAAACTAAATTAATTTTACTTTCTGTTTTAATAATAAGTTTAACATATCTTCAAATTTTGATTCTGATTAACTCTTATTAACTTATTGTGACAATCGTGATTCATATATGATTTTGATTATAGAAAAAAATGTAATAAATGTATAAAATGATTGATGTGTTTAAAGGTGCACGTTGACACTCCTCAGCTTCTGTGTAAAGACACTCCAAAGAAATTTGTCATTTTTTGGAGAGACGGTGTTATTGAAGTGTTTAGTGAAAAAACTAAATTATTTGAATGGAAAGATTCAAATCCATTTCTCATTTCTCATTATGGAGTTCGTACTTGTTGGGGGGCTGTTGGCAATTGGCACATTCATGGTGCAGCAGATGATCAATTTAAAAGCAAAATAGTTGCTACCCCAAAACCAAAACCTTTAAAAGGAAAAGGTTAGGAATGCCCCTGTGTATATTTTTATTGTGATTTGTGATTAGTAAATTTTTAATTATACTTGTAATATAACTCCATGTCTATGTGTAATGCGTATAATATGTTTTTAAACATTGGTTTCATTAAATTTAATTTTAAATGTTAAACTTAACTTTTTCTAGCTCCACCTGCAGCTTCACCTGGTTGGAACCTTGATGGACCAACCTCTGGTCCAGTTCAATGGGTTCATTCTAGTAACGGGCAAATACCACCAAATGCTTTACCTGGTGGTTTTGATGGTACCAACGAACAGCTATATGTAGCCAGAGCAGAACATAATGGTGCTCTGATTCCTGGTAAACTTGTTCCTTCGCATGGTGTTGTCTATATACCTTGGGGTGGTGTTGAGAATCCCAAAGAAAACTATGAAGTGAGAAAATATTATTTGTTTTCAATCAACATGTTTTTTAGAAATTTTCTAACATTTTATTTGTTTTAGGTACTTTGCAACTGTAATGGTACTTGGGTAAAAGCCAACAATGGAGAAATCCCAGTAGGTGCATTATCTTCAGGTCACACAGAAGATGGTGAACCATTGTTTGTTGGACGTGGTGAACATGATGGTTCTTTGACTGTTGGAAAGGTAAATACTACATATTAAGGTCTTAAATCACATTTAGTTGATTCATACATATCTATGAGAGACTGTTTTTATATACAGAGTTTGGATGTTATTGCAGCTTAAAATATTTTTAACTGATTGCACTGTTTACAGTATTACACTAAATACACCAAAACTGTAATGTTAAATTTTATGCAATATTTTAAATCTACTTTAATCTTTAAAAAAAAAAACAATTGATGAATAATCAAATTTTTTTTTTATCTAATGCAATACACTTTGACATTTTTTTTACCTATTTTATCATTGTTAATTGTTATTATCAAAGATAATTGTATTTATATTTGTCCTGTTCTTAAGACAAGTCCTATGGTAGTTATTTACTGTACTTTAAAAGCATTTGTAAGAATAATATATTGAAATGCTATGGAAAAAGTTTTCAGTAAACATTTTCACATTAATGTTAATTACATAAATTCTTGACAATTTTATCAATTAAATCGCATTGTAAATGTGCAAAATTGAAATAATATTTTAATCATTTCACTACATTTTTATAACTAACTAGAGAATTACACAAAAAATTTAAATAATATTCCTAGTTAGCAAATAAATATTAACAGTAAAAAAATGCAACAATATCCGTTTGCATTTCATTGGTATAAAAAGTATATTTTCACATTTTTAGTGATTATGTTTGTATACACTTTTTCAAAATATAATATATATAATATTATATTATAATGGTTATTCAAAAATAAAATTAACAAAATAGGTAAGTTTTATATTTTATTATTTTTTCATATTTGTGAACTAAACTCTTAAGTATTACGTGTGTTTCATAATCAGTGATAGTATATATTCTATACATCAAAACATGGCACAGTAGGTATAATGTATAATATTGATACTCATTTATCATTAAATAAGTATAATAATTTATATAATATTTAATACAATAGATTGTCAATGATCTGGATCACTTGTGTGTATAACTTTTAAATTGTAATCAAATTAAATATTTATAAGACACATTCAATGTTTATAAAATAAATGGAAAATTTTAAGTTAAATTAATAATATTAATGTCTCAGCTCAGACTAGATAATTGACATTCTACTGTAGTAATGTTATTTCCTAATAATACCATTGATTAAAAGTAATATCTATGATAATATCTAACAGTCATTCTAACAAAGTACATATTTTATTATTAGTAATAATATAAAAATAATATTAATAATATCATATAAACATATAGGTGGAAAATTTATTTAAAATTACTTATTTTTACATATAAAAAAAAAAAATCATTTCTTAACAATCCAATTTAATATGTTAAGGAACATACTAAGAATACCTATTATTCTTTTAAGAAAATCTCAATTTAATAATATATGTAGGAAACAGATTTTGAATTAATAAAAATGTTTAAATTTATAACTATATGTATAAAATTGTTTAAAAATTAAAAATACATATTGTTTTGTATTTTTCTATGCAAAATTCTCTTAGAAATATCATAGGGGCTTAAAATATAAAAAAATTATTGTAATGGTAAATGCATTTATTATTAATTCATAAAATCTTTATTTAGAAATATTAATTGAAATTGTTGTCTTAATATTCGAGGTGTTTTTAAATTAAATAATACCAAAGGATTAAAAATTAATTTGTTATAGCTGGATACTACTGAAGGAATGCTTCATACTTAAATTAAAATTTCTAACCACTTATTATGTTTGTATATATCTTATATATCTATAGTGTGGTATTAAATCTCATATTTTTATTAGATCAAATGTTTCTTAAATTTGACCAAGTGAGAATTTATCCATCAATTATCACATTTTCATATAGTATTATATGTATAATATATAATTGATCAATTTATATTTATCAATAAATTCTATTGGTTTGTGCAGGAAGTTATTAAACTAGTCCTCAATCATAGACTCTCCACTTATCACTTATGAAGACTCGATATCTCAATTATATGATTAAAAATCTGTTTCCTATAATAAAATGTAGACTTTGTCAGTCCCATAATTTGATTCATATCTTTAAATATTTAATAGTTAAGTATTTAACATATAATAAATTCTAAATTATTATTTTAGTATATTTTCCACTATATGTACAGGGTGTAACAGATAAAACTGACTTTTGTTCTAATCAATATTTAAAATTTTTTTTATATATATATATAATTTTTTAGTCACTTGCACTACACTAAAATTATACAACAATTTTTTTTATTTTTTAACATTAAAAATTTTAAATTTTAAATTTTTTTGGATATATTCAAGATAGCCAATTTGTGAATCTGATTATAAGAACAATTTTGATAGTAAAAACATTTATTTAAGTCAAGTGATTTATTTTTTAGAATTTTTTAAAATATCAATATTTTTTTGATTAATTTAATTTTTAACATAATAACTTTTTTCAAAATATTTTTTTTGGGAATTTGTTGACATAAGTATATTTCTTAATTTATTTACTAATCACATAATTTTGACAATTTTTGTCATACGTTTAATTAGTATAATTTTTTTTTTTGTCAGGTCTCTTTCTGTTACACTTTGTATTTAAGCTTTATTAATCATCCATAAACTATAAAATATTATGTGTCGGTAATAAAATTGTATAAAATATTTCTAGGAGAACCAGGATAATATAAAATCACAGAAAACAAATAAAATAATGGCTCAGAATTCTTTATATTTTCGCTCTGAGGAAAATTCTTACATAGATACATTGATAATGAAATTATTGAAGAGTTCGATGGAGAAAGAAAATGATGACCATGATGTTTTTGGTGCTTATGTTGCTATGGAAATGAGAAACTTGAAAACGGTTGATGCACAGAAAAAATTAAGAGGAGAAATACGAGATTCTATATCTCGAGTTATTCGTGAAGAATCTATAACCACAATCGATAAACAAAATCCTAATTTAGAAATTAAGAAAATAGATAATGATTTAAAGAAACAAGATAACCTTTTAAAAACCAATCTCAGCTCATCTTCAGAAAACCATCTTGATGGGGTCCCTATTTCTCCAGAAAAAAGAACAAATAGTTGGGAACTTCTTAATTAATTATTGGTTCTTGTTTAATATTACATACATATTAGCTTCATATATCTTTTTATGTATCAATATTTTTTTTTGAGAACACATAAATTATTAAAACAAAATGTATTTTTTTTTTAATCTTAAGCATCATATTTTTTCATCACATATTTTCTTTGAATTATATCTATATTTATTAGAATCATAATTTAAGAGAATGTTACAAAGATATTTGTTGTCTCTGTCTTACATAGCAAATAGTAAATCTATTATGTTACACATTTGTAAGATGAAGATAGGTAACAAATGGCGGTATAGCGTCTTCTTAAGCTTAAGTTTATTCCAGTAGATAAAAATAATGTATACATTTTACTTGCAAGAAATAGCCAAAAGTATACATAAAAAAGGAAAGAACTATATTCATATTTTAGTTACATTTGTAGATAAATTCAATTATATAAATAAGTAATAAAGCTTTTATTATATTATAGATGTTATGCTACAACAAAATATATAAATTTATTGGGAGGCAAATATTATTAACTTATTAGTTTTTAGTTTATATATTTTGTGTTGTTAAATTTAGAATATACTTTTGTAATATTTTTTTGAATAAATATATTTAATATAGTTGAAACTATGTGTTTGGAAAAATGACCCAATTTGTTGCTAAATTATTTTTTTAAATACCTACATAGTTTTAAATAAAATTCATAGTATTTAAAACTTTTCATAAATGTAATTTTATTTGTATTTGAAATATTTCTCTCAGTCCAGAGTATATATTAAAACTAATTTTTATAGCACTAATGATTTATGTTGGTAACTGTTTGTACATTTTTAATTTGTAAGTCATTTTGATACATAGGTTATTCAAACATTTAATATGATTTGGTTATTGTTACAGGTTCAACCTAGTCACAGTGTTTGTTATGTACCGTATGGCGGTGAGGAAGTACCTCTGAATGATTACGAAGTGTTGGTAGTAGTGTAAAGCTATCAAAATTAACCAAAGATGAAAGAAGTATTAAACAATTTAAAAATGGCATGTTGAATTAATTGGAACTTATAAGAATTTTTTTAACGCTTTATTTATACTTACATTATTTATAATTTTTTGAGAACATTAAATCTATCACGGCATTAATATTATGTCTTAATTATTTATATTCTATACAATCATTGAATAGAATATAGAATAAACATATAAAGCAAACCAGTGATAACCTAACCAAGATAAAACACAAAATAGATTGCATTTAATCTGGATCTGGACGTCCCTCCACTCTCGGATCGTATACAATAATTCAAGTTTTATGACTTAATTTTAAAACCACTATCAAAATAATGGTACCTATACCTATTTCAATATAATTCTGATATTTAAAATACTTATTCATTAAAATGACTACAATCATATTCATAGTATATTAGCATATCAGGTTGTTTGTTTAAACACTTTAATAGGTACCTAATAGGAATGAGTTATATATGTGTAGAACATGGGTGTATTTTTATTATAATCTGTTTCAATAGAAACAGTGATATTTTGGATAAGTGTTGCTGTACAAAAATATTATAATAAATGATAACCAAACAAATATAATAAAAGTTTGGCAAGTGGATATCGTCAGTGACGTATTTAGGGGGCTTGGGCCCCGGACGGTCAAATCTTGGGGGCGGTAAATTTTGGAAAGCATTTTTATATAATACAGTAGGTTATTTTTGGTGATAAAAATAGTAATTATACTAATAAAATTATTATTATGATTTTTTGTTTTCATTTGTCATGTTTATATTGTATTGATAATACCATAATACCTACTAGGACATAGTAAAATATATTATTATAGTTTGAGAATGGAGTGACACAGAATAGATGGAAGCTGATAAGATATCACATGGGCTCTTATGGCCATCGTCATGTATACAAACCAGTTTTAGATACAAACAGTTGTGCCCAGTATACACACACTTGACTTAAACAACTGCAGAGGACCGTCCTATGATAATGTGGAACTATCTAGACTTCAGGCACGTGTTAAAAATAAGTGCCCATTAGCTCATCTTATATCTTGTTCTGCACATTCTCTAAATTTAATTGGAGAATGTGCTGTTGATTCTTGTAAAGATGCTATTGATTTTTTTAGTCTACTTCAAAATCTTTACAATTTTTTTAGTATATTTACCCATCTACAAAATCTAAAAATGTATCATTGAAAAAACTTTAAGATGGTCAGCCAGACATGAAGTATGTGTGACTGTATGAGTCTCAACAAAGATTGGAATGAAATTATTTTAACTTAAACTGATATTAGTGAATACTGTAATAAAAATACCTAGTACAAGTTGTGAAGCCAAAGGATTACTTTTAAAATTAAATAGCTTAGAAACAGCCTTTATGGCTACTTTATGGGATGATATTATATTATTATGGAAAGGTTCCATTTAACTAGTAAACAATTACAATCAGTAAATATTGATTTGGGAACTGTTGTTTCTTTGTACAGATCACTCATACTATATGTGTCTAGTATGAGGGATATGTGTGACGTATATGAAAAAAGCAAGACTCAAATCAATAAACAAAGAATATTAAGATATAATTCAGCGGAAGAAAAAACGGAAATTAATGAATGTGAAGTGACACTGAACTTGATGGTGATAAAACTTTTAAAATAAAAACATTTTTGGTAATTATAGATAGACTCAATGGAGAACTGAGAAAACAAATGACTGCTTATGAACAAGTATGTGAAAATGTTGATTTTTTTTTTAATATTACTAATTTCAAATTTGACACCATCTAAAGTTTTTGAAAATGCTGAAAATGTACAACAGTGTTACCATGACGATCTTGCCTCTACATTTTCAAATGAATATGTGTATTTTAGAAGTTTTTTATTAACTTTACCAAGTGATGATTTACCTAATACTGCACTAAAACTTTACTCTATGATCAAAAAAAATAATTATCAAGATTATTTGTATCCTTATGTAGAAATTGCATTAGGAATTTTTCTTTCATGTACTATATCAAACTGTTCTGCTGATGAGAGATCTTTTTCAGTATTAAAAAGGGTGTTTGAGATCTAGAACCACAGATGAGTGGCTAAATTGTTTGGCTATTTTAACGAGTCAGATTTAACACAACAGTTAAATTATAATGATATAATTTGCCAATGAAAAAGCACGACGTAAGCATTTTTAATTTTAACATATAAAAATCAGAAAAATGAAAGTGTTTTGCATAGATAATTTAGTGACGAATTCAAATTTGCTTTCAAAATTAATATCGAAACATTATATTGGGCGTAGTGATTGAAGTCGTGAGCTACGTTTTCGACCGAAAATGAATCACGTTCAAGCCCACTAACCTAACCAGCTTATTGTTCTACTATTGTAATAGATTGCCAAATTAAAAATAATGATAAAAAAAAAGCTGAACATAGCGAAATATGCGAGTATATGTTTTTTATTGTATATATACAGCTAAATATTAATGGCTTATTCATTATACATATTTTTTATTCATTTAAATTATTAAAATTTTTATAATCAGCTCCAACGAATGATTGATATTATAATATGAAAAATCCTTAGAGTTAATAATCAATCATATTATTTTCTAAAAATTTTTGTGATCTGCTTATTTCAGCTGTTTACAGACACTATTTTCATTAATTTATCCTCGATGGGCCACTCGAAAACAGTGGCACATATTATGTACACTTGATTTCAGAATATCCAATGATTACCATGATTACCCAATGGTTTCAAAAATTACCATAATATTTCCGTGATTACCAAAATACTACTAAGAATTTGTTTATTGATTTTCATTAGTAATTTACTTTTCAAATGATGTACCTACTTAGTAGATACTAGATATTACTTGAGTAATTTTAAGCTCAATTAAAAAATATTAAGATGGTTCCAATCGGTCTTAAAAAAATCGTTTTTAGACCCTTCGCTGTGACAAGGTTGTGAGACTTAAGAGGGTTCGATTTTAATGTTGTAAAAATTATAAGATTTCTTAACATCTCCTCCAGAGAACGGTCGGAGCTTTTTTTTAAAGTTTCTACGTTTGACAATATTATAAATTATAATATACAATATTTCAGTTTTTACAACATTTTTGTTCAACCATAGAAGTATTGAAGTATTGAAGAAATTAATATTTCTAAAAAATTCTTCAACCGTTTCTTTAAATAATTAAGATTGTTACAGAATCAAAATCGCACCAACCTAAGTCTCACAATATTACGTCACAAACGACGAATGTTTTTACTCGAAAAGTAACCATATACTTTTTCCTAATTTAATATAGTGACATGTGCCTGCGAGTGCGAGAACGCCGGTTCTTAGAATGTGGATACGGTTCGCGACGCGTTGACATACTGAGCACACACACTAATGTTCATTTACACACGCACACATTGACATGGCCCGGTTGCACTAATCACATAATTGCTTAATTCTTACTCCTTAGAAAATTACCGACTGGAACCCCCATAACTCGGCCACCTCGTCCCCCAATTATTAAATTATAAATTTGATATGTTGTCAAAATTTGAACTTAAAATGCTTATAAAAAAAAAAAATTGTGCCTATGTATTTTTAATATTTTTCAACTGCTATTAGAACAATATTTCAGGAGCTTTATATTCAATTTTCACGTTTTTTTACCCAACAAATAAAATTTTATTGATATTTACAGAAAAAAAAAATTAAAATTAAAAGAAAACTAAAATTTAAAACAAAGATTCTCATAAATAGTTCATACTGTAACCAAAAAATCTAAAAATTATATAAACATAGTTATTTTTACAAACATTTTGAATTCAAAATTGACGAAATTACGTATTAAAACCAAGAATAACGATTTTAGTTATTTTGTTGTAATATAAAAATATTGTTCGTGGATTTATGAAATTTCTAAAGTATATTATTATTTATTATAAACAAATATTATATAATAAACAAATAATTGTAATTCAACTTAAGGGCTTAAGTTAAGAGGACGGGATACCCGCATGCCTTGTCTCTGTCTTACAAAATGTACAATATAGCAAAAAACTGCTTTGCGCCGGATAGAACCACTCCCTTTGTATTTATAGTAGCATTACAAAAATTCCACAATGCATAGGGAACACCTTTTTTCTATTATTTGGATAACATTAATACAATTAAAGCTATCAGTTTGAGAACATTATGATTTTTTTGTTTTTTCATTTAGTTATTAATAATTATTGCAAACAGACAATATTATTGTACCAGTCATTTGTCATTCTGGGTAGATACTTGAAACTTTAATCGTACCTATATTATTAATTATTATTATGCAACTTAATGACATTTTCAAATTGTTATATGTTATATCTACGATTATTACGATGCTATTTGAATATTAATCTAATCGCCCCAATTTTTTCCCTCTGAAAATTGAAATCACGTATTCACGTATTTGACTCGTGATAATGACTAATGATAAGTAATTAATAATAGGGCGTGATAACGTGAAATGCAGTCTGTTACATGACAAAATAGATCTGTTATACCATAGAACAATAGTTATACCCACGGATAAAAAAAACAGGATTCTCGAAGTATAATATTAATATTAATATTTTATATTATGAAGTATAGTCATTAGTCACAGACCTCACATCATAGCTAGAGTATTTTAGTAGTAACTATAGTAGCGTGTCCCAACTTTGTAAATATTTCAAGAGTTATCAATAATTACTCATTAAAATCAAATATTTTTTCTATTTTAAGACAAATTTTAAAAGTATTTCGCCAATTCCTGATTTACACTCTTGTTATTGATTATGTTCAACCGGTCGATTACCGTCGAGTAGAAACGCTGGTTTAGTATGGACATACTGCACTGAAGACGACGAGAGGACATTTTTCGGCGGACTATCGGATCAGGCCGCGACGATGGCGTGAGGTGCACTACAACAAACGGTCGAACCAAGCCGGCAGTTTTTTGAAGAGGAGGATGCTCTGGTGTTCGACGGCGATTTCTGTGGCATGCAGCGACGGCAGCAGCCTGCACGGGACCAAGCAGAAGACGAGTCTGGAAATCAGCCTTTGCCGGAGGATCACCACCACGGAAATGCTGCCCTCGTTCGCGAAACCGGCCCGAGTGTTCGTTCTGGGGTCCGGTAGGCGGTCGGCCGGGCGGTTCGGACTAGAAAGCTTCCAGCTGCAGATCGAGGTGCGGCCCGTGCGTGCCGGACCCGGAGATGGTGACTAGAGGAGGAGGAGGAACTTTCGAAGGTGACGGTGAAACTGATAAGAGGGTAAGATGGTTTGATGACGATGGCAGTTCCGAGCAGTGTGATATGGCTTTAAGAATTCCGGCGAGCATTTCATTTGGAAGCTCGCCGGTCAATCGTAGGTATGCTGAAATTGTAATTTTACGATAATTACTAACAATTTTGACGATTTTTCGACCCATTGCTATATAGTATATTATATAATAAGTCGTAACACTTTTAGTTCATAAATACTGTATGCTTATAACTTACGTTATAATGTAATGTGTTGTAATATTTGATATTACTGATGGCTGATTTATAAGTGCCGTGATGCAGTGATTCATATATGTTATGTAGTCGTTTCTCTCGGAACTGCCACATCTCTTCTTACCCCGTTCAGTTTCACCATCACTCCGTTTGTTCCTCCTCAACTTCGACTCTGTTATCACTAGGGAACGGATTTGAATGCAAATTGCATTTTTTTCTGAATGTCCGAAAATATTGGTTTCCAAGCAAAAAGTTCATTTCATACATCAAAGAATTAAAAAATGTAACTTTTATTTTGCATTTTTTTGCATTTTTTTGCATTTTTAAGACTTAAATGCATTTTTAGAGCATTTTTTGAAATTTTAAGTGCATTTTGTGGTTTTTAAGTAATTTTTTCAACATTTTTTCCACATTCATTCTAAAAAAAAATAAAATACCTAATGGTAAAAGGTAAAAGTATAACGAATATACCTATCTAAATGGTATACCTATTACATTTTAAATTTTTTAGGGTAAAAAGAAGATGGACAGAAGATAATTGAAAGTTAATTAATTAAGTTTGTATTGTATTTAAATATTTTTATTAGATTTTTCATAATAATGTGTTTTTTATAAGTTTTAATTCAAAATTTTGTTTTTATTGAATATAAACCCATTTTTAAAGCTTTTTAGGGCATTTTTTTAGTGCATTTTTTGATGTCAAAGCATTTTTTTAAGGCATTAAATCGTATTTTTTTAAGGCATTTTTCTTGTTTTTTAGAGCATTTAAATCCGTTCCCTAGTTATCACCATCTCCCGGTCCCGACACCTGCAACTCTGGTACGCGCACCTCGACATCTGCAGCAGGCTTTCTAGTCCCGTTCGCCCGAGCCGCTTGCCCGCCCCGACCACAGCAGAACGAACATCGTCCTCGCTCACGGGCGTTAGGTTAGCCGGACGCAGGCAGCATTTCCATGACATTATGCCTTCGGTTACATTTTCAAATTTTAGAGAAAAATTTTTATGAATTTTTAACTCAAAATAATTTGCAAATTTTCGTGATTTTTCCGTATTTTATCAAGATTTGAACATTAAATGCTTATAAATAAAAACTGTGACTAAGGATTTTTAATTTTTTTCATTTGCTTCTGAAACAATAACCTAGGAGCCCTCTATTAAATTTTCAAGATCTTTTAACTAACAAATAAAATTTTATTGATATTTATAGAAAAAAAAACTAAAAAAAATGGAAACTGAAAAACAGCTCAAAATAAGTCAAAATATTTGGAAAATGTTAGGGTGTATAGAAAATGCTAATATAAACATTCAGTCAAAATTGCATGTACCTACGGTCATTGGAGTTGCACCAATAACCAAAATCGATTTTCTCGAAAACAGATTTTTCGTAAAAACTCCCGTTTTCCTTAATTTTTCTTTTGTTTTTCACGGCGCTTTTGAAAAATACTGGGACATTTTTACTTTTGACCCCCCCAAAGTACCAACTAGATTCACTTTCCTATCAGAAAAGTTACTATTGAAAAAAATCCAAGCACTTTTACTGTCCTAAAAGGTGATGACAGACACAAAAAAAAATAAAAAAAAAACACACACATCATTGTAAAATCAATATATATTCATCGTTTCACTCAGAATATAAAATTAGTTCGTTATAAGCGCGGTAAACGTAATGCGCATCGAGTAAGACACCGAAAATCGTGAATTTCGTATATGGGTTTATCTTAAAAACTAATGATTATTTTGCCAATTAATTTTTGCACCATAGGTTTCCAAAAAAAAAAATTGAAAAATTCGAGTGGGTGCTAAACTAGATTTGTTTAAAAATATAAACTAAATGTTCATACAATGAAATTTGAATGTTCGGATGTCTGATGTTCCGTAATTCCGTATTGTTGTTATCGGTTGTTGCGATATTGTTGGGCGCACCCAAAAAGTTTCATTTAAGTTTTATTATTTAGTGGGCGCACCGAATTGGGAAGACTGGGAGCGCCGTCGACGACTATCGGTACTGATGGTTAGGCGGGTCCTCCCTACGTGGAGTCGGGAGACTGTATGTATTTTGCCGACATTTTGCATTTATTTACCTTTAAGTGAAGTGTATTTGTATGTATTTGATAATTTTAGTAGAAAATGTACTTGCCAACGTATACAGTGAGCTACAAAAGCGTATAAAGTTTCGATACCAATATTGATTTATTATAAAAACTAAAAAGTAAAACAACTTGTATAAAACTATATCTATACATCCCGAATCGGAAGGTACAAATTGTTTCCACCAGAGCGCGTTTTGTTAATCTGTTTCCCCAATATTGTAGCGCTCATAGCGGAATTTCTCTGTTATGGCGACGATAACCGAATCACGGAAAAATTCTATAATATTCTATGACCGAATCATAATTTGTATCATAATATAGTTTATGGACGGGATAGCAGAGAGCAGCACCGTCGTCTGGTCACCTCAGTTAAAATCGTGATCAGAAATTGTCACGGTAAATATTGTAGTGGCGGAAACTATACGATTAGAGCGCTATAATAACTACCTATAATAAGTAATAATAGTGATAGTCAACCACTCAACTGCACCACGGAATAACTGTTCTAAAAAATTATTGTTTGTTCCGTGACTGTACCATCTTTAAAGTTTAATCATTCTACAATCAATCGTACTACCGTACGAAATCATCGGTCCATAATTGTACGACTTATTTTTATCGTTTTCTTTAAGACATGACGACTGCTGCCAGACCGACGTTTGAACCAGCCCGTGGTGGCCAGGGCCGTGGAGAAAATGATCTCAGTGCCTTGTCTGTGCAATATTCCAGCAGGGACTTACCGTCGCACACAAAATTAAAATACAGGTATTTTACGTTCACCGCTGTAATGACGGAGCAACCACCTAATCCATGTTATCATTGTTTTGTCTAGGGAACCTGGACAGGGCACAACTGAAGAGCTTCAGAAACAAGACTTTGCCAAAGTACTCGAAGAAAAAGAAAAAACTGTTGCGACTAAAGCAATAGGGGGTGAACCTCCACTGTAAGTGCAACAATATAAGAAATATTTAAACTTTTTTTATAAAAACTATTGTTATCTAGGAAAAAAATACGTCCCGAACATGTTCCAATTGCAACATTGGATGTTGACGATCCACTAGATTTAGATGCATCGGATGATGACGATAGTGAAGATGACGCTGAAGAATTAATGTTAGAATTACAAAAAATTAAAAAAGAAAGAATGGCTGAAGAAGCTCGTATGGTAATATATCTCAGTATATTATTATTTACTATCCATTTTTAAAGCGCTTGAATAGTATAATCGATTTGAATAACAACACTTTGTATCAACTGCAATTATTTTAAAGAAAAGATTCTTTATTTTTAAGGCAGAAATACACATTTTCAAAATAGTAGTGTAATGTATTGCTTAAGTACGTTGTACTCATATTATATTATAGATTTTTTTTACATTTTGGAAATGGATTGCCGATAATAAAAAGTTATACATTGATGCTTAAAAGATAAATCTAATCCCTAATTAAAATATGAAAAAAAACATGATATACAACCCATGACCTATATAAACTATGAGAATATTATTATAGTTAACTATAATGATGTCTATAGGTACTCTTGAGTTTAAAATTGAATAATCAGTCAACCGACCAATTTTCGTCAGTGCTTGAGTTTTTGAAAATTCTAAAATGCTTATAATAAATAAAATTAAAATAAATATTTTACTTTAATATACAATTATATTACCTACCCTTTTTTTGGTTTTTATTAAGTACCTTTTTCAGGATTACGTAAACTTGTAAATTATATACCTATATCTAAGTACAAAAAAAAGGTAATGTGAATAATCATACCAACTAATGCATTGAATAATGGTACCTAAGTAATGATCAATGGGCCATTGAAGAATCATTGTTAAGAATTACATCAATACTTTCCAAGAGTCATAACTCCAAAATTTCTTCATGGCTTATATTTTATCAACATAAACTTTTTTTTTTAAACTATGATAAGTATATTTTAATATTACTTTTTTGGTTATATCTAAAGGTTAGGTAAATATCCCAATATCTTAAAACTTGGATGTTTTATATTTTAAAATATAATATTTATTAGTTATATAAACAATATAGCTTAGTTATAAATTAGGGGCTACTAATGCATTTATTTAAATATTGTAATTTATTATATTTAATAGCTAATATAATTTATAAATAATGAAGGTTTCATACAAAAATAATATTCTTGTGACATCAACCAGTTCCATAATTCATGATTTTAAAGTTTAAAATTACCCATTCTTAAATAATAACATTTCATTTAAATTTTACTATAAATGTGTAAATAATTAAATTTTACTGTATTTTATTGAGTTATTACAGCAAATAGACTACATATATAACATAATATTATTATATCATATTGTCATATGGAGTAACGGATTGTTAAATTTAATTATTTACACGTAAATAATACAATTTAGAATAAGTATATATAAACATCATCATAATATTATGTATATGCATATGTATGAATGAAAAATTTTACAAGAAATGTTTAATAGGTTCTAGTTTAAAATATTACATAAAACAAGGTGATTTTTTAAGCAAACCATTTATTATTTTAGAAATTATTAAAGTTTAAAATAAACAAAATTACATTATTTTAAGTAGTAAAAGACAAGATTTTTTGCCCAATAACTTACATTATAATTTCATAATCTAAAGCAGAATATTATTCGGAGTGTTTTAAAATTAAAATTTTTGATGAGTTATATAGAATTAGTTACCCCGGTCCCTGCAAAATGTTGGTCCACTACTCTGCTCATCTAAACTTTAAATACGTAAACTTCATATACTTTTTGTTTGAAATTTAATATTCACATATCAAAATATTTTGTATAATATTCTAATTCAGAATATGAAATAACAAATATGTGTGTTTATTGTATAAAAAAGTAAAAATGTACAACATTAAAACAAAACAAATACTAAAAATGTTTGAAAATGTTGTCTTTTTATTACTTACAATTATCTGAAAGAAATATTTTTAAAAACGATAAAAGTTTTTGAAATGAGTGGTTTGCAATAGAAGAAACACCTAGTGTTTCTCAAAAAACTTACAAAAACATAAATAACTAATAATTCTTACATTTTTACATAATTAATATATTTAGTAATGGATGTATCACCGAGTAATCTGTGGTTTGAATATAATATAATAATATTATGTGACCTCTTATTGGGATGTATCCAGTAAACAGTGTTTGGACTTCATAGTACATTCTAAAAAACTCCCTTGATTTTCCTTTGATTAAATTATTGTTAAAAGCCATATAAATTTGGTAAATATAATAGTAATAAACATTTTAATTTATAAATAGGCTTAACCAAGATAATGTGGATATAAACAATAATATTTTGTTATTTTATCATTTATTTAATAGGAAGCAGACAAACGTGAAGCTGAGGAACAAATCAGAATCCAGAATATTCTTCAAGGAAATCCGTTATTAAGCTATGGTGGAGGATCAGCAGTACCCAAAGTTAATCAAAAAGTCAAGAGACGCTGGAATGATGATGTGGTATTTAAAAATTGTGCTCGCACAGAACCAGAAAAGAACACAACATTTATAAATGATTGTATACGTTCAGATTTTCATAGAAAATTTATGGATAAATATATTAAATAATTTTTTTTAAATTTGTATAAAAAAAAATTAGGTTACTTCTTATAATATACAAATACATTTTTTGTTAAACTAAAATTATAATGTGTATAATTAATTGTATACTTTAAGCCATTTTATTTCAATTATATTTTTATTTACACTTTTTTAAGGGAAAGTTTAATTTTTTATTTGGGGTTGTTGTTAAATGATTTTATTCAAACAGTTTATATACCCAATATAAATTTACTCCATACTCATCAAACATAATTTAGCTATTTTATTTTGTTTTAGCACTTTTTATTTTTCTTATGAATTGTACTACAATCAGTATAATTAAGAAAACACTACATCTCCATGTGTCATCTCTGTCTTACAAATATACAACATATCTAATTTGTGTAAAACCTTTAATAATAGAGAGAATTGACTTATCAACCTTAATGAAAAAACCGTTAACAATGCTTTTTTGTGTGTTTTTACTGTATTTAATTTTTTAAACAAATTGTAATATTTTTTATACTTATAAACTGATTAACAATTAAAATATTAAAAAAAAACACTTATGAGAAAGCACAGATAATGTATTTAACTTTAAGTTTGATAGTAGGTCAATTCACACTTATTATGAAAGCTTACTACTCAAAATTGGAACTGCTGAACATAAATTTTCCATGTTATATTTTCATAAAATATAGACCACACTTGTGGATGTGGTGTCCTCTTAAGTATTCATTTTTATTTATTCATAATTTTTAAGCTGTGCTTTATAAATATGAACAATGGTTGATATAAATTAGATTGAAGTAACAATAGTAATGATAATGATAAATGTCAAACAAAAGAATAGTTGACAGTAGTGAGTCAGAGGGTCACATTGCTGATAGACTAAAGTGCAGAGCTTTGCATCTGAATGATTTATTCGGGTTTTGGGTGATGCCTGTATTCGGGTGTTCAAACAACTTCGGCCCATCTCACCGAAATCCATCTCTTCGAATCATAATAAAATAGAATTTTTTCCAAATTGCTCGACCAAAGTGGAATAATCATCTTTTTATGGATATTTCATAGCCAAAAGTTTCTCTAATTGAAACAATCATACCATTTCAAAGTCAATTTGAAATGTATTTGGGCTAAGTACTAAACCATTTCTTAGAGCAGCTTCTTTTATTACTTAAAACATTCTCGAATTATTGTCTGTACTTTTGTTCGGTAGAAATGCATAACACTCAAAAGTTTATTTAATATAATTAATAACTATGTACTAAAAAATCATATTCATTTATTTTTATAATTATCATTACCAATGTATCATTATTTCTACGATATACCTAGCTGTGCAAGAGCCGTGACGGCTGCCGATAATACGAACCGATCCGTAATCTTAGCGATAAAGTTATCACATAGTATATTACACGAACATTATGGCTGTCTAGATAATATTATATTTTCGTCATCAAACCGCCCGGGCTCTGCGAGATATATTGTAAATATATCAGGGATTGAAAAGTTAGTAGTTCTAGTATCCGAAGGTAATTTAATTAAGTACTATGTTTACAACGAACAATTATTTCAACTTCTTAATGAAACACATGTATCTGAGGGAAATGGAGGTAGAAACCGTATGGAGTATGAATTTAAGGGGGCTGCAGCCGGTACCAATAATCACGTAAAACAGGCCAAAAGCTAGACAAAACTTGGGTTGGACGGATTTTAATTTTGAAAACCAATTGAAAATCTTTGACAACTCTACTAAAGCATGGTCGTGAAAATTTATCATTATAACAAAAATTAATGCCGTACTTAAATATATAAAATACCAAAATTCTTATTTTGTAAATTGTTGATATCTTATCGAATAATTTGAATAAATAAAATCCCCTCGATCATTCCCTAACCAACACAATGACTAATTAATATCTTTTTTCTAAATTAAAATCTGTCGAACCCAAGTCCTGCAGTTCTAGCTTTTTGGCATTTTTGTCATTTGAATAGCATGAGTATATTTGATAAAATCTGTATAGATGACATGTGCCTGCGCGTGCGAAAATTCACGGCGGCGGTCCTAATTGAAAATAAACCGCCAACATTCGATTCCTGGAACATAATATTACAAGATAAGAAAACGATTGCCGGCGGTGTGCTTAATTCTAATAAATATTATATTATTGTAATAATAATAAATATTATATTATTGTAATAATAATAAATATATATATCGCCCTGCGTTCTTGTTTTGGTCCCCTGCCGGTACGTAATATTATTCAACGGCAAGCACAAATCATATTCTTATTTTGATTTTCGATTAGTCTGCTGTTGTTTGAAACTTTAATAGTATAATGTGCGGTATCTAGAGAGAAAATTTTTGTGTAAAATATTTA
Organism: Sitobion miscanthi; assembly: GCA_008086715.1. Taxonomy (NCBI): domain Eukaryota; kingdom Metazoa; phylum Arthropoda; class Insecta; order Hemiptera; family Aphididae; genus Sitobion; species Sitobion miscanthi. The sequence goes on from CM017800.1 coordinate 17,079,193, forward strand.
CATATTTTTCATTTTTGGTGCTATGGACAGTAAAAGTGACTGGCATTATGGAAAAAAAAACTAAAACTCTTTTATCCAAGAGAAAGAAAAATAAAGGTAACATTAATGCCCTGAATGGTTTAAAAAAAGTAAGTATTAATATTACAAATCTATTAATTACCTTAATTACTTGTCTTATTGCCTTTTTAATTATTAATATTTATTCAATTTGTATTTTACGTGAAGTTTTAAAAATGTTTAGTATTTATACCTATGGTTAGGTTACTTAAAGTTGAATACAAGCTTTACCATGATTTTCCTTTGAATAATTATAAAATAAACCAAAGCGACATTACACAAAAAAATTTATGAGCGTTTAATTTAAATTTTTACGAAATCGCGTAAAATAACTATTTATCCTCAAACGATTTTAGATATTTGTTATTACTGTTTTTGTTTTACTATAAAATATTATAGAGTATTGATACTGATAATGTGGACGATACCGTTGATACTGTACCTTCGCCTTCTAATATATTGTACCCGAAAGAAGACGAAGCCGAAACAGTGGTATTAGAATTATCAACTAGTGATAATTTGAACGACACGCAAAATGACGAGTAAGTTCATACTCGTTTTGGGCTATTTACGGACATTTTAAATTTTAAATTATTTAGTTTATTTAGTTTATTTTTCTTTACTTGTCAATAAAATTGTATTTATAGGATCAAAAAACTTGAAAATTGAATACAAGGCTCCTGATATATCTCTTTACAATATTAGCTGAAAAATATTAAAAATACATAAGCACAGTTTTTTTTAATAAGCATTTAAAGTTCAAATTTTGACAAAATACATATCATTCAACATTTACAAATGATTTTAGTTTAAAATATAATAAAAACATAACGAGGGAGTCTATAATGATATTGTAAAACAACTTTTTTCTGACGAAGATGAAAACGAACAAATAAAATTGAGGATAGAATCAATTTCTTCAAATAGATGAAATGTCAAAATCTTAAAGCATAACCTAAGAATATCAAGGATTTCTTACATCACTTTGAAAGTTTGAACTTCTAATGTCGTATTTTGTTTTACTTTTATTTAGTTGTATATTATTACATACCACACAAAGACACGTATAATTACTATTCCGCTGTTATTCCTTTATCAACTCCAGATAGATAGTAAGTACCTATTTTCGTATCATAACGCGTGAGTGTGAACAATTGTTTACATTAGGTGTTCAAAATTTTATATAGATTTCAGTTCGGCTGATAGTTCAACCCCCCTCAGCATCAATGCATCTCCAACAATTTATTATTATTTATAATTAGGACACGAATTTAAATACAAATTGCATTTTTCTGAAGTTTCTAAGACTCGTTTCAAGCAAAAAAATCGTTTCATAAATCAACGAATTGAAAAATGAAATATTTATTAAATTTTTTTAATTTTTAGTCTTTAGAACATTATGGTTGAAGACATTTTCAGTATAATTAATAACATTCAATAAAAACTAGCTTAAATTCTTTCAAAAACAAAATGAAATATAATTTTTTTTACTAATATTTCTATTTGTATTACTTCGATCCTACTTTTGCCCTATGTCCTTCAGCTATACAAAACAACACATGTCAATAACTGCTGAAGTTTTTATTCGACAATAATTATAATAGCATCTGGATCTGATTGTCCAGTGCTAAAATAATGAAACATAAAATATAACGTATAGGTATCTATTTAGATTTTATTTTATATGCATTCAAATTGGCTTTTAATTTTTCAGAATATTTTATTAAGCTTTGTAATATTAGTGCAGTACCTACATCGTATTTTTTAAGACATTTTCTTTGTTTTTTAGTGCATTTAAACCCACGCCATATTTATAACTTAAATCGTTTATTATACATTTATACGTTATACCAATCGATTAATATATGTATATCCACGTCTAGTTCGTGAGTATTTATTTAATATTAATGTATTGAACTCACTACTCAATATTAAAATATTATTTTTTTATTTTTTTTTTTTTAAATACTTCTCAACTTATTGGAGTTTCTGAAATACATTAAATTTTATAATTTATACAAAAAAAAAGTTAGGTATTGATACATGAAAGACTTTTAGGTTAATTTAAATTATAATGTGTTGTACCTATATATGTCATATGTAATATTTTCTAGATCAGGGTCGTCTCTTTGAGGAGTTGAAAAAGAATATTGATGTCGTCGCTGTGTAAGGTGCTAGTATTTCGCATAAATTGTAGGGGATCATCAGTCTTTCTCTGGAGTCTTTTGTCATGAGGCATTCGGTTAACAGATATTTAACTGTAGTTGTATTGTGTTGAAAAAGGTACATTTTCGTTGTTTCTTTATGTTCATTAGATGTTTGTGACTCATGAGTGTATAAGGTGTGACCAATTCTTAATCTGTTGATTATGGTTTGGTGACTGCGTGGGGCTGATATGTCGGGTGGTTGATTTTATTTCTCTCAGTTTGTTGTTTTTTACTAGTCTCCATTCTTGTTGACTTCTTTGGTTTAGGTAATTAGGTTTATATTAGGAAATTTGTGTCAAATAATATTTTTTATTGATCAGTTAATGGGCTGATAACTAGGATAACTAGGTAGTAGCTAGTAGGTACAGACGTACGGTTTTGTTCATAATTCATAAAAGTGAATTTTTTTAATTGTTTTTTATGTTATTGTTATGTGTTGTTTGGTGATTTTGTAATGTTTACTCGCTATTGGTTGTTTCAAATAGAAACTAAGAAAAAAGGTGGTGTCGAGAAAATCAGAGAGATAAAAAAGAAACTCTTAGAAAAATCAAGTTGGAGCAGTTTAAAGATCGACCCGTGGTTTTTATCCATTGTAACTCAGTTATAGAGTAATAGAAAATAAGTAAAAGGTACCTAAATTATACTCTATACTTAAGATAAATTACTAAACACATTGTTTTTTGAAAAAATTGAAGATTAGTAGACACTATAGGTACTCGTTTATTTTAAATTAAAACTTTTGTATATTTAAGTTTTTACATTTTGTGATGACGAAATAGTAAGGGTCGGCCAAAGTATAGATTTCTGCGGTAGAATAATTGTCCCAATCCGCACTCTGTACATAAGACGCCACATGCGGGTGCCACATCCTCTTAAGAGGGTGCTACACCCGCATACAATTGTCTGTCTTACAAACGCACTATGTAGAAAATTGTACGCTCGGCAGATCACGTTTAGCTCCGTTAGTTTAAAAATTAAAGTGAATTGACCTCTTATAAAATTTAAAAGTAAGATTATTATCTAATAAACCTCATAGGTTTTTTTTTTTTAAAAAGCAAGTTATGAGTATTTTGCACAAACAATTCACAAACAATTTATAATTTTAAAATACTCATAATTTGTTTTAAAATAAAATATAAAAAAAACATGACGTGATTAAAATATCTGAAGAGGTTAGGTTGGTTAGTTTAATTAATTGTTTGCATAACTGAAGGTAATACAATAAAATATTACGTGCAATATGAAGAATTTTTTAACATTATAAACGAGGTGCATTTATCGATTGGTCATGGTGGTAGGAATATAATGGAGTATGAAATTAATATAAATGTAGAGGCTCTTCTTTCTTCTTCCCATAATTATTAATTAAATAAACATCAAAGTAATACTTGGTTTAATATTTATTCAAAAAGTAATAATAACATAATTCATAAAGAAACTGTAACGTATAGATGGAATGTCTACATTTACAACATTTACCACGTTTACATCAATCACCGTAACATAATATGATATAATAAATTAGAAAAATTAACGTGATAATATATTATACAATTTAACAAGATAAAAGATAAATAATCGGACACAATATTAAAAAAGTAGGTCAGCGCATTTCGGTGGTGGATGTTTGTCCATTGCCCCTTCGGGCCTCGGACAGGATAGTGTAATTTTACTGTATTCGATTTGAATGCAATGATAAAAAACGATTCTGAGCGGACGAGGGAATCTTTTTTATTTCATTTTATTCGTTTCTATGGTTTTAAACAAAGCGTTTTAAGAACAGCTTAAGAACGATTTATATAAATAGGTAATTTATATAATTATAATTATAATTTATAATTAGGAAATATCATAAAAATAAAAAAAAAAATATAAAAGAAAAGAAAAAGCTTAATTTTTGATCGACATGGGTGGGCTACGTGAACTTGGCCCACCCACCCATTCTTATTTTGTTTGCAGCTAAAAAACGGCTAACTTGCAAATTCTGAAAGTGAACTTGCAAATTCTCGCAATTAACTCGCAAACTATTTTTGAGTCGCTACACCAAAATGGGTGGGCCAATTTCACGGACGTCATAATTCGCTCAAATGTTTTGAAAATTTTTCATGTTTAGGTATGGATAATATAAGTAAACAACCCAAATTTCAAGTTTTTACGAATGTTTTTAACCGAATTACAATAAAAAAACTCCCAAAATTAAAATGTTTATAAATAGTTCAAAAATGGCTAAAATTTTCCTAACTTTGAACCGTAAGGAACAAAATCAAAAATATTTCAAGTCATTTTTCATTTGAAGCAATATTTCTGGTAGAGAACGTCGTCTGCAATTATTTAATATTATAAAATCGTGAAATCGTACGTTTATCCTCCTTTAACCGCTTTTATTTCAAGTAGCGTTTCGAAAATCGAAAAAATGACCTCTTTGAGTACCAGCTCAAGAACATTGCCTTTCAGAAAAAATGCTATACTTGATACTTTTGAGAAAGTTTAGAGGGGGGAAAAAGTGTTTACAGAATAAAAAAGAAAAAGAAATAAACATCATTGTAAAACCATTAAAAAAACCTAATAAAGTTTACTAGATCTTACCTTTAAATTTTATAAGAGGTCTATTCACTCTAATTTTTAAACTAAAAGAGCTAAACGTGATTTTCCGAGATTACAATGTATGGGTTCGTAAGATAGAGAGAACGAAGCGGGTGTAGCGCCCATTTAGGAGGACGTGGCACCCACATGTATTGTCTGCAACTTATGTACAGTGGGCAACTATTTGGGCATAAACGTGATCTATCGAGCGTAAAATTTGCTATATTATGTATTTGTAAGTCAGAGGGAACGCATACGGGTGTAGCTCCCTCTTAAGAGTACGTAAATAACTTTTATCTTTCTGTGTTTGTAGTAGTGGCTCCAAAATTTCCGAACATAAAGTGTAGAAAATTATCTATGCAACATCGTGCCTATATTTTGGGTAACATAAATACAATAAAAGTTATTAGCTTCTAAACATTTTGTTTTTTTATTTTTTTCATTTGCTTATAAAAAATGATTGGATAGTGCTATTTAAAAAAAATCTTGCTATTGCACGGATAAAGTTTTCCTTTGCGTGTTGTGAAAATTTGGGATTTCTACAACAAATATGGTGCGAGAAAAGTTGTCCCGCGAAAAACAGTTTTTGTTATGTTGTACATTTGTAAGACTGAGACAACACATGCGGATGTGACGTCTTCTTAAGAGGACGTGACACCCGCATATGTTGTCTCCGCCTTTACAAGGGGCGGACTGGGGCAACTATTCGGCTAGAGAGAACGCATGCGGGTTTTATTCATAGATATCACAGCTGTAAAAATATATATTCAAAATCTCCTATATGATATTTAATAATAATTTATATAATTTAAAAATATTATATAAAATTAAATATGATAATCAATTAAAATCAGTTTTAAAAAGTGGATAAGTGGATGTCGCTCTGCTGTACAGTAGGTTACAAATGAGTCAATGTATAATGGAGTGTATTAAACTTGAATTTAATATGATATAATACGATTGTATAAGAAAAACAATTATATTTTATAAGCATTTAAAGTTTATAAATTTGACAAAATTTTACAATATTTCAAAAATTTGCAAATTAATTTTTTGTTATAAATTGTAAAATTTTCTGTTTTTAAAACTAAGAATTAAAAATTTAAAATAAGGTACCTCATAACTATTTAGTTGATTGACAAGCTCCATCTCCGCTCAGAATCGTTTTTCTTATACAATTATATTAAATCATTGAATTGAAATCTAACACAATCCATTATAGTGAACCAATTGCAACCTACACTAACCTAACTGTACAGCATATGATGTATATTAATTAATTAAAAATTACACCCAATGAACACAATTTCTAAATTTTTCTTTTCAAACATTTAATTTGAAAATAATAATATCTTCTTACATCTATACAGTACGGTTGAACATGGGATTGGGATGGAACTTTGCTTGATCTATATTATAAAACCTTAGGGGGCAGATGCACATTTTTATTTTTCGTAGTGCGCTTTTCAGATTTTGTAGTGCTCAAAGTGTGTCGTAGAACACACAAAAATAGCACTGGCTCGCAGGCCCTGATTTACGTATTTGCAGTGCATGATCCTTCGAGCACAGGGTTTCCTTGAGCCTTTTACTATTTTGTTGATGGTAATGACTTAAATTTGAGTTGAGATAGTGTATAGGTACAGAAAAAGTTATTAAACATAGGTACCAGAGCTCCGATATATTTTCAATTACCAATATTTTTGTATTTTACTTGGTATTTTAAACTTTATTTCTAAAATAATATTTTAGAATAGGTAGTTAATAAGGTTTTATCAAATAATTAGGATTGTTAAAATGATTATCTACCTAAAAAAAAAAAAACATTCAATGATTATACTTTAAATATTCCAAGTTTCCAATTGTTCTATGAATTATCATTAATATTATTTAAAAACATTTGGTAGATAAGTAATAAGTATAGATACAACATAGTTTTTCATTAATCAAATAAAATATTTATGATGTCGACAATTGTATATAAAATTAATAAAACTTCTTTAAACCATCACATGAAATAGAAATAAAAATGTAAAATAGGAGAATAGACCATAATATTTTATTATATATATAGTGCCTATAAAAGTTAGTTTGGTTGGTATAGGTAATTGAAAATTTGCGCCTAATTTATATTATTACTTATACTTACTAAATTTAGGTATTTAAATAATTAATTATAAAGAAAAAAATACATCTAATTTAATATGACATAAAGGAGGCTCCAGTCAATGAAAAAAATTGATTTTTAGACCAAAAAGCCAGACAAAACTAGAGGAATTTGGTTTGACGGATTTTAATTTTGAAAACGGATTTTAATTGATTAACAAGTTTAATAGGTTTCACTTGAGGCAATTTTTAATATTCCAGTTATTGTAAGTACCATAATGAATACAAAAATTCTCATATTTTTATTCATGGATACCATAGCTGAAAAAAATATATATTAAAAATCGCCTCGACCGAAACCTTATAGTAAACTTGGTGATCAATGAAAATCAGTTTAAAAAATTGAAATCCGTCAAATCAAATTCCCTCAGTTTTGTCTGGCTTTTTGGTCTAAAAACCACTTTTTTTAAATTGAAAAAAGTTTATTTAATTTAATATATATTTGCCAATGCCTGCCCGTAGGTACGTAAGTTAATATTGACGGCAAATATAAATAACTACTGACCTACCGGCTACCGCGCAGTAGTATGCGGGCGTATTGTTATAATTCAGGACATTTCTTGGAAATATTGACCGAAAACGATTACAGATTAAACTCACACAACTGATGTTTGTTAACTTTGCATACATTTACAAGTAATTTAAATGTCATCATGTTAAATTACTTTTATTAATTTCATTACAGTACGACCCACTGGAGCGCCCTTAAAAAATAACTAATAATGAATAATAAATAAATAAAAGGTAATTTTTTCCGGAGCAATAAAGATTTATCTATAGCCGAGCTTTATATTTCTATTTTTTATTTTACCGAATTTTTATTTTGGGACTCTTTTTTCTAATAACGTCACAGCATGAAATTTATAGGAATCTAGTTGCAAATTTGCAATTCTTGAACACGTTAAAATAAGACGTAGGTATATATTAACTATTTAATATATATATTTATAAACAAGTTAAGGGGGCTGTAGTTGATTAAAAAAATTTGGCTTTTAGACGAAAAAGCCAGACAAAACTAAAGGAATTTGGTTTGATAGATTTTAATTTTGAAAACGGATTATTATTGAATTACAAGTTTACTAGGTGATTTTTTATATTCCGAATATTGTTAGTGTCATGGTGAGTATTGTAATTAAAAAAATATCATATTTTTATTCATAGATATCACAACTAAAAAAATATATATTCAAAATCTCCTATATGATATTTAATAATAATTTATATAATTTAAAAATATTATATAATATTTTCGTAATTTGTCAGTGGTTTTTCCTCTGGCATTAAATAATTATTGAGAAAATCGAAAAATGACCTCTTTAAAGTACCATATTGATCAAATTTGCTAAAAGATACTATATGTTGAAATCAAAGCACTCCTTCCGGTGGACATTTTGTATACATTTTGTATACAGGATAAAAAAAAAAAAAATGTAAAAAATAAATACCATTGCAAAACCATTAGCTTTCTCGCTCCATTTAGAATCTAGAATTTAAATCGGTCAAACCTAATCCTTTTGTTTTGTCTGGCTTTTTGGAATTTGGTAGTTCTATAACAAAGTATGGTGCGAGAAAAGTCGTCCAGCACATTTCGATACACATATAGTATGAAAAAAATTATTTTTATTTTTTAATAGGTTTGATATAAAAAATTAAAAATTTGATTAAAAGTTATTTGGATAAATTCAAAATAGCCAATTTGTGAAACTGATTTTAAGTAAAATTTCGATGGTAAAAACATTTATCTTAGTCAAATAGTTTGTTTTTTAGAATTTTTTTAAATATCAATATTTTTTTGATTAAATTAATAAATTTGGAATGTAATAATTTTTTTTAAAATATTATTTTTGGGAATTTGCTGACATGAATATTTCTCAAATTATTTACTAATCATATAATTTTAACAATTTTTGTCATATGTTTAAGTAGTATAATATTTTTTTTCAGGTCCTTCTTACAAACTTTATAAAATTGAATGTTTGTCTGTGTGTCACTGAACTTCTCCTAAATGGCTGGAACGATTTTGATAAAATTTATTGTATGTGTTTGAGTGGTTCCCTGGATGGTTTAGATTCAAAGTTCGATCCGGCAGTTCCAACCCGGAGAGTTTCTCAAACAGGGATTTTGAGGTTTACGATGGAATTTTTTGTTAATAAATGGTTTCTATTGGTGATAGGGAAAATAATTAGTAGAAATCAGAATTTTTTTTTTGTATATTGGTTGCCATTGGTTAATTGGGCAGATCAGGTACAATCATGCATCAAATCGAATTTTTGCACATTGCTTACCAATTAAAATGGCTGAGTTACACTTATAGCCGTTCATTGGCGTGTCCGCAATCCACCTCTGGTGGATTGCCTACCAGGGTGACTGAGTTACACTTAATACAGCGAGTTACACCCAAAAGGAGTTGAACAATCTTAATTTTTTTAAGAGTTGTCATTTTTTACGGGAAATAACGAAGAGCGCGGGATCAGCTAGTTAATCATATATGAAATATATATAACTAGTTGTCACACCCTGAGTTGCCGGGCAAAGTCACCTCAGGTGGAACTGAGATTTTTACATTGACAATATTTTAAGTATAATATAAATATAAGTTCAAGGACTCAAAAACTCATTATTTGTATACATATTATATATTATGTATTTACACGATTTTATTTTGAATATATTTCGGCCTCGCCCGTGTGCATTTTTTTTGTGCCAATACTTTATGTTATATTCACTATATAGTATATAAATTATAAGCATATCTCAATTTTAGGGTCCTTCGGTTCATGGGCAAATTGGCGTCAGTATACTTAGCTATATGTAATAATTCGACCTAGATGGGCAAGCACAAGTCGCGGATTGTATTCAGCACTTGGTATATTTTTTAATATAATTTAAACTACTTATACTCTCTAAGCTTTTCTGAAATCGCTAAAAACAATCTTTGAGATTTTCATAAAATTCAATTGAGTCGTTTTTGAGTAGGCGCCTATATAAGCTAAATACATATATTTGGTTTTAAGATACCTATATAGTTTCTTTATTTGAGGCCATAAGCTCGACAATTTTATGCATGCTTTCATCTGATGTCCCGATCTGTCCGACACACTCCGAGTAACCAATGGCAACCATTTATAAACAAAAAAAATGTTTCATTTTCCACGGTGAATCTCAAGATCCCTGTTTGACCACCTCTTTAAAATGCGAATATAGGAAAATCTTTTCTTAACGCACATCTAAATATAGGAACCATCATTTAAAATGTCAAGTTTATACGTTTTGTATTTTGACGCCAATGTTTAATGTTGTAAATTTAAATTTGATTTTGCTGGATTGATGGCCCTATTGTTGTATTCTTACAACCCCTTATTTTCCCCATTAGTGGTTGGATTTCCAAAAATTATTTCTTTCTAAATAGCTATTATTATGTATATGGTATTATATACGGCAAACGGACTTTTTGCTCCCGGATTTTTCGTCCTGTATTTTAGGGGTTATTTCAGCGTTATTATTGACTAAAAGAATAAATTACGTAAAAATTAATTTTTCCTGAAAATTTCTGATTGGGAGAGGGGGATAATCCTCCACTCATCGTTAGTACACCATCATTAACGTAGTAATTAAATATTTTATAATACAACTATTGTGTGTTTAATTATTTGATTATGGCATTGAGAATACTTTTCAAATGTATTCAAAATCCGTATTTAAATATCTCGTGTCATTTATATTTGAATATAAATACAAATAATTTTTAAGTTTTTTTCATTTGTTCACAAATTGATGTTATTTTAAGGGGGCTACAGTCGGTTGTGTTTTAATTAAACTAATATAGGCAATTCAACACGATGAGTGTGTACAAAGTAAACCCACAAGACGTTTGCGTAGTTTTCGGTCAATAATTCCTAGAAATATCCTGAGTTATTACAGTAGGCCCGCTTTATACCGCTCGACAGATCGGTCGTTATTTATAGGGATCAAAATTTCCGGAAAAAATGTTTTTTTTTTTAAAGAACTGAAAAAGTATGTATTGTGGAAACAATCTAATAAATAATGATAGTTGATAATCATATAACCCAAGGCTGAGCATTAACGAATTAAAAAGTTAAAGCTCAGTTAATTTTATTTTAACTTTTTAACTTAACTGTTAACTTACTAAATTCCCTTTTTAATGAACGTGAAATTAACGAACTACTTTTTTGTTTTAAAAAATAAGTTAAGTTAATTTATTTTGTTTTTAATTTTGTTATATTTCACTATTTCAATCTATTTCGTTTTCATGTCAAAAAATATTTACCATGAATTGTTTAAAATAAAAAATGTATATTATTCGAATCTAACCTAATGGAAATACTGTACAAAGTAGTATTTATACTTTTTTTCAAATCAAAACTGAATTATAGACTATAATTTAGTTTTGATTTGAAAAAAATAATTAAGTACGCTAGCGATGTATAAACAAAATAACTTTTTGTTATTGGTGCAAATTAACTTAACTTAACTGAGTTAAAAAAAATCATTAACTTGCGGCCCAGCCTTGAATTATAACAATACATATTATATATACCAGGGATGGGCAACTCAAAGCTACCAGAGGGCCAATTTTGAATGTGCGAAAATCTAGCGGGCCAGAAAACATAGAAAACAAAAAAAAAAACCTAATGTTAACTATACCCCTATAAATAATGTTATATTATTTACATTTAATAGTTCAATACTAGATAAGAATTTATATCTACGTTTTACGATAAACATTTTATAGATTTTAATAATTTTATAAATATAATAAAATAAAATACAGAAAAATCTTAACATTTTATATTTTTTTAAGCTAAATTAAATAGAGCACAAATGAAAAAAGGTACGCGGGCCGCTAGTTGCCCATCCCTGATATATACCATACCGTAAGAGCGGGATACTTTACTCCAAGGGGTTAAACATTGCTCCAAAAAAATATTTATTGATACCAATCATCGTAGCACATTACAGTTTTGAGATTGTAGTTTTTTTTATATTTTTCTTGTATACATTACAAATTATATTTAGAGCAGAGTATCCCCCTAACTTAAAACTCTGTAGTGGATAGTTAATAGTTTAATTTTAAATTTTAATACAATAATATATTGATAAGCGTATTGGCAAATGTAAAATGACAATGACATGTATTTTTTTACATAGATTATTTTAATTATTAAGCGTAAATACAATTTTTTAATTTTCAGAAATCTTCGGTTTTTTCCCGAAATTTTCCTGAATTTTTCAGAAAATTTTCCGGCATTTTGATGCCTAGTAATTTATACTTGACGTAAATTATGTACAGGCATTGACGATGGATTTAAATTTGATAAATTTTATTGTTTTCGATTTAAAACAGTGGCTGTTTAAGAGGACGTCACACCCGCATGTGTTGTCTCTATTTTACGAAAATATAACATGGCAAATTTATGTTCAGCAGTTGCAATTTAGAGTAGTAAGCTTTAATAATAAGAGTGAATTGACCTATTATCAAACTTAAAGTTAAAACATTATCTGTGCTTTCTCATAAGTGTTTTTTTTTAAATATTTTAATTGTTAATCAGTTTATAAGTATAAAAAATATTACAATTTGTTCAAAAAAATAAATACAGTAAGAACACATGAAAAAGCATTGTTAACGGTTTTTCCATTAAGTTTGATAGGTCATTCTCTCTATTATTAAAGGTTTTACACAAATTAGATATGTTGTACGTGTTTGTAAGATAGAATTAAAAAAGGATATACTTATTTCCACATAACTTATATAATGATATAAGCAAAAAAAAAGGTTATTCAATAATAAGATGTCCCGGTTTAAATTTTAAAGAGGTGGTCAAACAGGGATCTTAAGATTCACCGTGGAAATTGAAACATTTTTTTTGTTTATAAATGGTTGCCATTGGTTACTCGGAGTGTGTCGGATAGATCGGGACATTAGATGAAAGCATGCATAAAATTATTGAGCTTATGGCCTCAAATAAAGAAACTATATAGGTATCTTAAAACCAAATGTATGTATATAGCTTATATAGGCGCCTACTCAAAAACGTCTTAATTGAATTTTATGAAAATCTCAAAGATTGTTTTTAGCGATTTCAGAAAAGCTTAGAGAGTATAAGTAGTTTAAATTATATTAAAAAATATACCAAGTGCTGAATACAATCCGCGACTTGTGCTTGCCCATCTAGGTCGAATTATTACATATAGCTAAGTATACTGACGTCAATTTGCCCATGAACCGAAGGACCCTAAAATTGAGATATGCCGGGTCGAACTATGAATCTAAACCATCCAGGGAACCACTCAAACACATACAATAAATTTCATCAAAATCGGTCCAGCCATTTAGGAGAAGTTCAGTGACACACAGACAAACATTCAATTTTATAGAGTTTATAAGAAGGACCTGAAAAAAAAAATTATACTACTTAAACGTATGACAAAAATTGTTAAAATTATATGATTAGTAAATAATTTAAGAAATACTCATGTCAGCAAATTCCCAAAAATAATATTTAAAAAAAAGTTATTACGTTCCAAATTTATTAATTTAATCAAAAAAATATTGATATTTAAAAAAATTCTAAAAAACAAACTATTTGACTTAGATAAATGTTTTTACCATCGAAATTTTTCTTAAAACCAGTTCCACAAATTGGCTATTTTGAATTTATCCAAATAACTTTTAATCAAATTTTAAATTTTTTATTTCAAACCTATTAAAAAATAAAAATATTTTTTTTCATACTATACGTTTATCGAAAGTGGCTATAAATTATAAATAAAAACAATTTTTAAATATTGATCAGAACAAAAGTTCTGTCAGTCTTCCTGTTATACACTCGATGTATATAAAGATTATTTTTATTTTCGGCCACCCAATTCATTTTTCCAAGAAAAATTATTTATATTAAAACCTTGTGTCCTCCGTGACTCGGCCAATCTATTAGTGAAAACCATATTAGAATTCGTATAGTTCTTTTCAAGATAATTATAGATATTGAATTAATAAATGTAAATCTTTTTCTTATACAATATTAGTACCTATACTCTGTCCAGCGAGAGAACGCGCCGATTTTGCGCATCCCCCCGCGTCTCGCTGCTATCGAACCCGGTTTCCCTATGGCAGGGTGTTGCGTGGGGTAACCAGTTTTCGTCGGTGCGCGGCGCGTTCTCTCGCTGGACAGACTATATATTGTATTTGATACCGTCTTCACTTACACCTTTCAGTTTCCTCGAGTTGGTTATAATACCTATACATAATATTTAAGTATTAAATATTAAGACATTTTTTTTTTGTATAATATATAAAATACAATGTGGTATAATAATAATTTAATAGGTACATAGTTATTTCCACATAACTTATATAATGATATAAGCAAAAAAAAAAGGTTATTCAATAATATGATGTCTCGGTTTGGTAATTTCAAAATCTGACGACCCTAGTCTAGGGTCTATTGGTCTATTATTATCATTATCATTCAATGTTAGCCATCATTATATTTGTAATTTGTAATGGTTAAGAGGGTGCTACACCCGCATGCGTTTTCTCTAGCTGAATAGTTGCCCCAGTCCGCCCCATGTAAAAATGGAGACAACATATGCGGGTGCCATGTCCTCTTAAGAAGACTTCACATCCGCATGTGTTGTCTCCGTCTTACAAATGTACAAAATAGCAAAAACTGTTTTGCGCTGGACAACTTTTCTCGTACCATATTTTGTTGTAAAACTACCAAATTCCAAAAAGCCAGACAAAACAAAAGGAATTAGGTTTGACCGATTTAAATTCTAGATTCTAAATGAAGCGAGAAAGCTAATGGTTTTGAAATGGTATTTATTTTTTAAGTTTTAATTTTTTTTATCCTGTATACAAAATGTCCACCGGAAGGAGTGCTTTGATTTCAACATATAGTATCTTTTAGCAAATTTGATCATTATGGTACTTTAGAGTGGTCATTTTTCGATTTTCTCAATAATTATTTAATGCCAGAGGAAAAACCACTGACAAATTACGAAAATCCGCTAAAAAATGGATTTTAATTTCTAACGATTTGTTTATCATCGTAGCAACGAATAAAAAATTATAATATTATAATATTAATTTAACTTAAAGGCTATAATAAATAATACAAATTTAAAAAATCCAGAGTGATAAACTGTCTCCGCTCAATCGTTTTTCTTATACAATGATTATAATGACTATATTGAATTCAAGTTTAATACAATCTATTATACATTGATTCACTTGTAACTTACTGTACAGCAGAGCGACATCCACTTACCCATTTTTTAAAACTGATTTTAATTGATTATCATATTTAATTTTATTTATAGGAGATTTTGAATATATATTTTTTCAGTTGTGATATCTATGAATAAAAATATGATATTTTTTTAATTACAATACTCACCATGACACTAACAATATTCGGAATATTAAAAATCACCTAGTAAACTTGTAATTCAATCATAATCTGTTTTCAAAATTAAAATCTATCAAACCAAATTCCTTTAGTTTTGTCTGGCTTTTTCGTCTAAAAGCCAAATTTTCTTAATCAACTACAGCCCCCTTAACTTGTTTATAAATATATATATTAAATAGTTAATATATACCTACGTCTTATTTTAACATGTTCAAGAATTGCAAATTTGCAACTAGATTCCTTTAAATTTCATGCTATGACGTTATTAGAAAAAAGAGTCCCAAAATAAAAATTCGGTAAAAAAAGCCCCGCCTATAGAAATATAAAGCCCGGCTATAGATAAATCTTTATTGCTCCGGAAAAAATTACCTTTTATTTATTTATTATTCATTATTAGTTATTTTTTAAGGGCGCTCCAGTGGGTCGTACTGTAATGAAATTAATAAAAGTAATTTAACATGATGACATTTAAATTACTTGTAAATGTATGCAAAGTTAACAAACATCAGTTGTGTGAGTTTAATCTGTAATCGTTTTCGGTCAATATTTCCAAGAAATGTCCTGAATTATAACAGTACGCCCGCATACTACTGCGCGGTAGCCGGTAGGTCAGTAGTTATTTATATTTGCCGTCAATATTAACTTACGTACCTACGGGCAGGCATTGGCAAATATATATTAAATTAAATAAACTTTTTTCAATTTAAAAAAAGTGGATTTTAGACCAAAAAGCCAGACAAAACTGAGGGAATTTGATTTGACGGATTTCAATTTTTTAAACTGATTTTCATTGATCACCAAGTTTACTCTAAGGTTTCGGTCGAGGCGATTTTTAATATATGTTTTTTTCAGTTATGGTATCCATGAATAAAAATATGAGAATTTTTGTATTCTTTATGGTACTTACAATAACTGGAATATTAAAAATTGCCTCAAGTGAAACCTATTAAACTTGTTAATCAATTAAAATCTGTTTTCAAAATTAAAATCCGTCAAACCAAATTCCTTTAGTTTTGTCTGGCTTTTTGGTCTAAAAATCAATTATTTTCATTGAATGGAGCCTCCTTTATGTCATATTAAATTAGATGTATTTTTTTCTTTATAATTAATTATTTAAATACCTAAATTTAGTAAGTATAAGTAATAATATAAATTAGGCGCAAATTTTCAATTACCTATACCAACCAACCTAACTTATATAGGCACTATATATATAATATAATATTATGGTCTATTCTCCTATTTTACATTTTTATTTCTATTTCATGTGATGGTTTAAAGAAGTTTTATTAATTTTATATACAATTGTCGACATCATAAATATTTTATTTGATTTATGAAAAACTATGTTGTATGTGTACTTACCTACCAAATGTTTTTAAATAATATTAATGATAATTCATAGAACAATTGGAAACTTGGAATATTTAAAGAATAATCATTGAATGTTTTTTTTTTTTTTGAGGTAGATAATCATTTTAACAATCCTAATTATTTGATAAAACCTTATTAACTACCTATTCTAAAATATTATTTTAGAAATAAAGTTTAAAATAAAGTAAAATACAAAAATATTGGTATTGAAATATATCGGAGCTCTGGTACCTATGTTTAATAACTTTTTCAGTACTTATACACTATCTCAACTCAAATTTAAGTCATTACCATCAACAAAATAGTAAAAGGCTCAAGGAAACCCTGTGCTCGAAGGATCATGCACTGCAAATACGTAAATCAGGGCCTGCGAGCCAGTGCTATTTTTGTGTGTCCTACGACACACTTTGTGCATCTGCCCCCTAAGGTTTTATAATATAGATCAAGCAAAGTTCCATCCCAATCCCATGTTCAACCGTACAGTATAGATGTAAGAAGATATTGTTATTTTCAAATTAAATGTTTGAAAAGAAAAAAATTTAGAAATTGTGTTCATTGGGTTTAATTTTTAATTAATTAATATACATCATATGCTGTACAGTTAGGTTAATGTAGGTTGCAATTGGTTCACTATAATGGATTGTGTTAGATTTCAATTCAATGATTTAATATAATTGTATAAGAAAAACGATTCTGAGCAGAGATGGAGCTTGTCAATCAACTAAATAGTTATGAGGTACCTTATTTTAAATTTTTAATTCTTAGTTATAAAAACAGAAAATTTTACAATTTATAACAAAAAATTAATTTGCAAATTTTTGAAATATTGTAGAATTTTGTCAAATTTATAAGCTTTAAATGCTTATAAAATATAATTGTTTTAATGTATATTTAATATTTTTCAACTGTTATTAAAAAAACTTATGAGGTACCTTGTATTAAATTTTAAAGCTTTTTGACGGAAGTAAAAACATTCATTGACATTAATAAAAAAAATAAACGGGTAAGCTGATGTCCTTCTGCTGCACAATAAGTTACAAGTGGGTCACTGTATAATAGATTGTATTAAATTTTATAATTAGATAGACGGTTTGTCAGTCTGGATATTTGTCACCATTTTTTATTCGTTTCTATGGTGGTATACAAAGCGTTATAAATTAAAATCTCGTTTTTATAGCGGTTTTTCCTAATTTGTAGGTGGTTTTCCCGTGACATTAATTAATTATAGAGAAAATAGAAAAATGACCTCTCTAAAGTACCATATGTCTCTAAATAGCTCAAAGTTAAAATATTTTGAAAATTCAACAGTGTATAGAAAATGTCAAGTATCTATGATTATTCGGTTTTTAATTACCCACAGCAAAATAAGAAAATCGTTCGATGAAAATTCGTTAATATAAGGCTGGAAATCCAATATTGAAATAAATTACTTCAAACGCCCATAAATAATTAGTTTGACTTTCCGGTGACCTTTTATTTTTTTTATTAAAGGTAGGACAATTTATGAAGAATTAATTTGTATTAAAATTATAATTCTTAAATTTAAAATATAGAATACTAGCTGTCCCACCCGGCGTTGCCCGGGCAAAAATTACCTCAGGTGAAATAGTTGGCAATAGCCAATATAACTTATGTGCATAAGTTCAAGAACTGAAAAATGCATTAATTGTATATATTTCATAGCTGATCCCGTTCATTGCGTTGCTCGTTAAAATATGTACCAACTCTATAGGATTCAAACTTTATTCAATTTGTTTATTTAAAATTCGGTGTATGATGTTCAAAACTTAAAAATTTTCATCGATCATCTTGTATATATTACCGAGAGACACTACGCTTGTATGTATTGTATGCGGAGACACGTAGTATGTTTTCAGGTAGGTAATCCACCTGCGGTGGATTGCAGACCTTGAAGTGCGTATCGTACGTAATTACGAATGTTTCATCAACACGTTGATATTACGATGTGTATGTGTCGAAAAATTAGTCTTGGAATACCGTTTTTACTAAGCTACATAGCAACAGGTCTAAAATTATATTCATTATTCAATCATGACCAATAGCAACCTTACAATAAACGAAAATATAATATTATTTAGTTTCTATTCTTACTGGACAGATGGCACTTACATCCAAATTTTCTACTTTTCCGGTGGATTTTCTTAATTATCTTATCGAGAGTTAAGAACCTTCTCCTGACAATATTGCGAACACACGAAAAAAAAGAATTAGCCAAATCGGTGGCAGCCGTTTACGTGTGATGGAGCGTCCAAGGCAAATTTATATATTATAGAGATAGATAAGTGGATAGATATAGTAATATATAGATAAAAAAATTTTTGATAAAATACACACACAAAAAAAAGGTCAGAGTCCAGGTAGATGGAAACCCTTGGGCCGCCGTGCCGTACCGTATTTCCCGTTATCGGTCGACTGCTATTGTTATTGTTATATGAATATAGATATACAAATTACACGTAAAAATTTATTTTTGCCAATTTCAACCCTTTAAAATGAGAATTTCGAAAAATCCTTTCTTAGTGCGCCTATACATAGTAATAAGTACATATCCTGAAAATTTCAAATAAATCCGTACGGTAGTTTTGGCTGTACGTTGATTATTGGTAAAGTATACTTTCTCTTATATATAGAGATGTTTTATGAATTTTTAACTAAAAATAATTTGCACATTTTCGTGATTTTATTCTAACTATGACTCTCATAAAACTTGATGTGGATTTGAGTATAATTTTTTTTTGAATTTCTATTAACAACAACTTATGAGAAACCTTGTATTAAAATATTTTTTGACCGACCGAGCAAAAATTGTTTATCGACAATTATTTAAAAACAGTTAATAACAATTGCAATTTTTTTTTCCTATAAATAGTTCAAGTAGAGTCAATATAATTTGAAAATGTAATGGTGTATATTGTATAGAAAATCGTAATATAAACATCCCGTGAAAATTTTAAATACTTACAGTTATTATTTTTTTAGTTACAACTAAAAAACTAAATCGATTTCGTCAAAAACTTGTTTTGCATAAAAATCAACGTTCTTCCTTAATAGTTTATTGTTTTTCCATATGCTTATAAAAACCACTGTGAGTTTTTGTATTTGTCCTCTCAAAAGTACCGACTAGACTCTTTTTTCCATCAGAATAGATTCTGAAGTTGAATATCGAAGCATTATTTCTACTAGAAAAAATGTTTACAGACAGAAAAAAAAAACACACACTCATTATTGTATAATAATATGATCAATATAATACATCGCTCCCCTTAGATATGAATGAAAATTTTAAAGCGTTTTTTATGTAATAAAGTATAAACCTAATGTAACTTGTAAAAATGCATAAGATATTGTATACATAATGCATTCACCCCTAACTTCAGAATCATAAGTAATGGCATTTAAATAGAAGTGTACATTCCGGAAAATCAGAAAAATAGCCTCAGACGTACGCTAATACTATCCAATACTATCTTTAATAATAATATAATAGTTAATTACACGCTATCGTGCACTGTCATGTGTGTAAACATCGCCATACATTGTCAGTACGGTCGGCGGTCGGTATACATCGCAAACACGATGCACTATATAAATCGGCAAAATTGCAGGTGATATACCTACCTTTATTATTGACGAACTGCTATGATGATGACGATAAAAGACTACCTAGAAACCGTTGTGTCTACCTACCTATTCAATTTTTACCATTATATTTTTATTATAACAGTGAGCACTCGCCGGACCGTGAATGAGACACGACCCTGCCGACCCTGCTCTCCGGCCCTTTTCATATTCTCGGTGAACTCGGCGGCGAGTGGATTCGTCTGCAACCCCTCACCCCCTACCGGAATATTTCACCAATTACCTGTACATCGCCGAGCACAGGGAAATGATCCCCACCACGACCGCTCAAGCACGACAGCCCTTATTCGATTATTCTTGTTCGAAGATCCGTGCAGAGTTTTTCATATCGCATGAGCACAAAATAGTGAATAGGAGGCGATTGCCAGCGCTGTTGTCAGTTGCAGACTTGTAGTACAGCGGTGGTGTTCGGCAGTCCTGGCCAGCGTTCATCACCCCCAAGATGTAGGTATGTAGAAGTCGCTGTCAAGCAGATTGTAATAAATCATCATCTTATTAGCTACTGTCTTCAATCATCTACTTTTGGACTTCCGTTTACGAATCTGTTGATCTGGGCAATATTACAGGTATGATACTTTTGGTAACCGACGAGATTCTTCGCCCCATCTAACCGCCGGCGTCCGTGGCCATTTTGTTTGTTTTATGGAGATTGTTTAGGAGTGTGAATTAGTCAATTAGTAATTATACTGCTACCTTTTGTCGTCATTAGGTTCTACATGGACCCAATGGTACTGGCAACTGAATAAGAATCCTCCGGAAAAAAAATCCTAAAAAAACAATACAAATTATAATAATAATAATAATAATAATAATAATAACAATTTAAAAATTATTGAACAATAGTTAGTGAGTAGGTTAATGACTGATGAGTACCTATTATTTTAAAACAACTATTGGCATAATATTATGTTGTTTCAAATAGGTAGCGATAAAAAACAAAATATTGTTGTTAAAGTTTGAAAATTATTTACTGTATTTATATTAATTTTTTTAATGATAAGTATCCGATTATATTGTGTATAATATTCTTGTAATTAAGTATTAATAATGTGGACGTATGGTAATTACACTAATTAGCCTTTAAACAATATTAATTGTTCAATCATTTTTTTCCCGGGGATTTTTATCCCGCAATTCGGTCCATGCCTCGGACGGGAGGATCTACAGTCAAGTCTCAAGACTCGAATCAGGCTATGATTTAAAACTTATAAAACGTATTTAAAGGAACTTAAATTGACTAAGCCAGTAGCTCTCAACGATGGCGATATCGCCCCCCTCCCCGGTGGGCTAACAACTTGTTTTAGGTGGCTAGGGTGGGCGATGAACCGTTTTGAGCGGTAGAGTGATGATTAACAGAAATACAAATATTATGCTGGGTCATCGCGCCATAAACTTATCTGTAATTATTTTCGAATATAATATCCATTTATGATTTATCTATAAAATAAACGCGATATAATAAAATATAAGTGGCTTGGGTGGCGGTGTGGCACGTTGTTTGCAAATCAATACACATTACAGTATTATATAATATACACATACCACAACCGTCCTCAAAAACCAACCATGCCCGCCAACTTTCTAATGTTAAAAATGTAAAATAATATGTTTAAACGCTCGTAAAAAATTAATGTTCTATTTCGGTAAACTTTTAGATTCTGAGCTGAGCAAAATAATGTACTTATTGTATTTGCCTACAACGATGTGTGTTTTTTCCGTTTTTCAATTTTGTAAATTTTTCTTAAATTATTCACAATAATAACTTTTTCACTTTGTAATAATGCTTGAACATTTAATGAAAGGTTCCTTATTAGTTAAATTAATGGAATTTCAAAAATATTTAAGATACATAGGCACGATTAACTTCTATATTATGCATTTAAAGTTCACTTTTTGACTAAAAACTATTTTCAGTAGGAAGTTCATAAAAGTTTTTCTTTTCATAGCTAACATAATAAATTTATTATTGAAGATTTCCCACAAATTGTTCTACCTTAAGCAAAAAAAAAAGTTAACCGGAAAGTAATATTAATTTTTATGAGCGTTTGAATTTACAATTTTTACGGTATTGGATTTTCAACGGTAAATTAACTA
Organism: Sitobion miscanthi; assembly: GCA_008086715.1. Lineage (NCBI taxonomy): Eukaryota > Metazoa > Arthropoda > Insecta > Hemiptera > Aphididae > Sitobion > Sitobion miscanthi. The sequence continues at coordinate 17,101,763 of CM017800.1, forward strand.
ATTTTCCTCTATCGGTTTTTAATATTTTGTTGAAATTCAAAAACCAATGATCGCTGACAATTGAAAGGGATCGCTGCATATGCGGAGCGACTTTTTCGGTCGAGTCGGTCACCTATTTTATATAATGTGTTATCTAAGCTTCTGAATTACACTATACATATTACAACTATAATTTTCTTTATCTCTACTTTTTTGTTTCATCCCGAGGTTTTAACCCGTGGTGTTTGAACAACTACCGCTACTGGAGACCGACTTCCTTACTAATTGATCGGAACCAATTTTTTGTATAGAGTCCGGAGTCGAGAGGTTCTGGTAGAATTATAGTCTAGTTATTGCATAGATCCCTCATTCCCGCATTACCTTTGCCGTGAATCAGGATCGATGAATGCAGAGGCGTGACAAAAAATAGTATGTGCGGCTCGTGCGGGAAGGAAATTCCAGTTTCCTCGCCCGCGATTGAAATACCTCACTTCCCGCCCTTGCCACACAATGTACTATTTCAGTCAGACATTCTTAAAAGTTTTTCTTTTCAAAGCTAACATAAGGAATTTTGATAGAAGACTCCCCAAAAAATGTTTCTTCTTTAAACAAAAAGAAAAAAAGTTTACCAACTGGAAAGTAACATTCATTTTTTATGAGAGTATGAAATTAAAACTTTTACGATATTGGATTTTCATCGGTAAATTAACGAATTTTTATCAATCAATTTTTGATATTTTCTTGTAACTAAAAAACGAATAATACTTGACATTTTTACCAAATGTTAAATTTACCATTTCTATATATGGTAATATTTTCAAACAATGTTGACTCTTTCTGAACTATTTATAGCTATGAGACATTTTAGAATCTGAGCGAAGCGATGAATGTATTGATTTTACAATGATGTGTGCTTTTTTTTTTGTGCTTGTCATCAACTTTTAGGACAGTTCAAGTGCTTGGATTTTTTTCAGCAGTAACTTTTCTGATAGGAAAGTGAATCTAGTTGGTACTTTGGGGGGTCAAAAGTAAAAATTTCACAGTAGTTTTCAAACGCGACGTGAAAAATAAAAGAAAAATTAAGGAAAAACGGGAATTTTTACGCAAAATCTGTTTTCGAGAAAATCAATTGTGGTTTTTGGTGCCACTCTAAAACAAATGACCGTAGGTACATACAATTTTGACTGAATGTTTATTTTAGCATGTTCTATACACCGTATCATTTTCCAAATATTTTGACTTATTTTGAGCTGTTTACGGACATTTTCAGTTTCTATTTTTTTTAGTATTTTTTTCTATAAATATCAATAAAATTATATTTGTTGGTTAAAAAAGCTTGAAAATTTAATAGAAGGCTCCTAGGTTATTGTTTCAGAGACAGATGAAAAAAATTAAAAATCCTTAGTCACAGTTTTTGTTTATAAGCATTTAAAGTTCAAATCTTAACAAAATACGGAAAAATCACGATTATCCATAATTTTGTCTACCTTCATGAAAAAAAAAAAAATGTCTACAAGAAAGTCAAATTAAATTTGAATGAGCGTTTAAAATTCATATTTTTACAACATTTGATATTCATTCGATATCTCATGTAACGATTTTCTTATTTTGTTGTACCTAATTAAAAAATGTATGACTGTAGATACTTGAAAATTTCACTGAATTTTTGTATTAGCATTTTCTATAAAATATAAAATTTTGAAAATAATTTGACTTAGAACTCTGGATTTTTTTAGTTTTTTTTTCTATAAATTTCCATAAAATTTTATTTGTAGGGTAAAAAAGCGTGAAAATTTAATATAAGGCTTCGATATATCATTCTGATAGCAGTTGAAAAATATTAAAAATACATTAGCACAATTTTTTTTTATAAGCATTTAAAGTTCGAATTTCGATAAAATTTATTAAATTTAAAATTTAATAATTATTTTGTGACTAAAAATGTATAAAATGTTCAACTTTTATTGCTAAGGATTGGCAATTTAAAACAAGGTTCCACGTAAATAGGTTATATGTAAATTACATTTAATTACTTTATTCACAATAATATCATCAAATATACTTGGTAATATACTAATATCATAGGCTGACTGACCGTTTTCGCTCAGAATCGTTTTTTTTATACAATGATATTATATCATTGAATTAAAATTTAACACCATTTATTACAGTGACCCACTTGTAACCTACTGTACAGCAGAGCAACATCCACTTACCCACCTTTTTTTAAATTGTATATATTATTTTTCAGTTAGAAATTTATAAAAGTTTTTCTTTTCATAGGTGCCTTAATGGAAAGCTTCGCATACACTTTTTTAGTTTTCTACCTATAACAACAAAAAAAGTACTTTATGGAACAAAAAATTTTCATGAGCTTTGGAACTTATAATTTAATTACAATATTTGATTTTAGGCGGTAAATTAATAAAAAGTTTTGATATTTTGTTGTATGTCTAAGACTAATAACCGTATAGGCTCATGAAAAGTTCACCGAATATTTATATTAGCATTTTCTATACGTGGTAACATTTTCATACTATTTTGACTCTTTTTGAGATATTTATAGCCATGATAATTTTTTCAGTTAAAAATTTATAAAAGTTTTTTTTTCATAGCTAACATAAGACATTTAAATAGAAGATTCCCAATAAGTGTTTCTACGTCTATCGAAAAAAAAGAGTTCAACGGCAAGTCACACTATTTATAGCTATGAGATATTTTAGATTTTTTTACATTTTTTATTGACTATTATATTTGAATATTTTTACAAGTATGATGCAACTGCTCCTCTCAGAATCATTGAATTCAAATATAACACATCCATTACAACGACATTTTCTATACAAATACGTACAGTTTATGGCGGTACCCAATTGTCAACCTTTATTTTTTGGTAGTCTCCATTTCTTCAACTTTTAACTCTTACCTAAGGTATTTTCCTCAGCGGCCCGTCATGACTTGAACGGCCCAAAATTGTTGGGGTCGAGTTTTACCCGGTAACTTGCCGGACCACTCCGGCCCTGAACAGAGCCTTACCCACTTGTCCGCCTTTTGTTTGTTTGGTAAAGTCAGAAGAACTTGTATAGAATCTTCTGTTGACATTTTTAATTTCTAAAACTGCATGGAATTTTCAATTTTGACCTCTCAAAAGTGCCAATTATGATCTAGATTCTATCAGAAAAGACTAAAAAGGCTCGCGTCAAGGTGGATCGATATATCAATTATCAACCCATCTTGGCAAGTGTATTATTTCCTATCATTATTCTAATAATGCTTTCGTTTACAGGTGGTTTACGGAAAAGTGGAGGATGTCACGCTGCCCTGTAAGGTGGATATTATTGTTTCTGAATGGATGGGGTTCTATATGTTACATGAGAGCATGTTGGACAGCGTTATCGTGGCGCGTGACAAGTTTTTAAAACCAGACGGCCTGATGTTTCCGTCTCATTGTACACTCTATGCATCTCCATGTGCATTACCAGATCTCTATTCGGAGTGGGACAATGTTTGTGGTGTGAAAATGAGGTCATTCGCACAAGTCTAGCGTAGCTTGTACTTGAATAGACCAAAAATCATGAGAATTGAAGTTGAGAATATGCTTTCTCATAATGTCAGTCCCATTGCAGAATTTAATCTTAAGAATTGTCAACCACAACAGCTTGATAAAATCACGGCACAACGATACATTACCATTGTTGAGAAGAGTGGAATTTATCAAGGAGTAGGTATGTTTTTGGTTTGATGTACTGTTTCCAACTACCGATAACACTCTTAGTCCTACACCTACACCGTCAAAAACACATTGGAAACAAACAATGCATAACATACCTAACCATTATTTATCATAAAAGATGCTGATTTCGAAAATTGGAGCATATTTACTACTCTATATTATGTTGATGACAGACAGAAAAAAACACACATCATTGTAAATACAATACTTTCTTTCAATCCTTTCAGAAACTATTATTGGTTGTAAAATTGTATTTAAATTATAAATATCAAAAAGGTTAATAATCACCTATATTACAAAATATAATAAAATGCATGGTATCTTGTGAAAATCAATTAGTTCCTACTTAATTTGTTAAAATTTAACTTGCCCGCATAATATAATTAACATCATATTATGTCATATTCTCAGATATTCATAATATAATTAATACTGTGATACAAATTTGGTTGTTTTGAACAATTATTGGGTTAGGTTAGGTTATAAACCATTTATAGATACATATTTAGAAACAACATTAAGAAAAAATGTAATACTAATCGCAAATAAATAATATGTCTTTTTACACAACATGTCAACATAATATGAATTAGGAATACTACATTTTTACTTAGGTGTATAGGTAATAAATAAATTGAAGTAATAAATATGAATATTAAATAATTATTAATTCATGTCAATGTATATTATATCAATGAGAATTAACAAGTTAGCATATCTGATTCAACCCTCTTGTTTATTTTTGTTTAAAAAAATAGTATATTTGAATTGGCCCAATTTGTCTGATTCATTTTTTCAAGACCTACAGTTAACAGTTGCAATTCATTCTTGATTGTAACTTGTAAGACATTTTAAATCCATTAAAATAATTAAAAATTAAAAGTTTATTAACTGTATATTATGCAATGCACATATTAAACATAAATAACTTATTTTTTAATGATTAAAAAAAAAACATAATGATATTAAGGTTATAATTGGTTTAAAATAATAAGGCTTTGTTATTCATATATACCCCTCATTATCGTAGTTTATATACTTATTAGTTAAAATATTATTGTTCATCAAATAGATTTTTTTTATCATATTGTATTAAGTATTAAGTATTTTAAAGAATACAAATTTATACCGTTTGATTAATTGTTATTATTGTTACTAACTAATTTATTTGTTTTTTAGGAAGATTTTAAATGGGAATATGAAGAATAAATCAGCAAAAAAAAACATACTTGAGTTATGGATCAGCATTCAGCAGCACCCAACATTACTAAAAAAATGTGTATCTATGGAACAAATTACAGGGTATTTAAAAAAAGAAAAATAATATTTTTATTTATTAAAATTGTAAGAGGCAGTATTTGGACAAAATTATTAAAAACTGTCTATATCTGTTATTTTTTTTTTTTATTAAAGTTTAGGTTAAAATTAGTACATTTATTACGTACTAAACATATTTTATCTTAAATTAACAGTCAATTTTAATTTACACATTGTCATTATATATAATTAAACAATCATATCATTTATGATATGCCCTCATTTTGGTCATCAATATTTGAATCCTCATCGTCTGAAATATTTTTTGTAACGGATAAAAATGTCTTAATAATTTTACATTTTGTTTGATTGCAATCGCATGGATTTGGATGTGGTTCGTGTTGAGAGTCCAGCATTTCCAGATTAATACTATAATGTCTTGAATTAGGACTGTTGCGTTGGAATTGTACATTGAACATGACAGCGTCTCCTTCTTCTACTTCTATTTGTGTTGGCAGCACTATGATGGTTTGCTTCCAATGTGTTTTTGGCGATGAAGGCGAAGTGCTAAGAGTTGTATCAGTTGTTGGAAACTGTACATCAAACCAAAAACATACTCCTTGATAAATTCCACTTTTCTCAACAATGGTAATGTATCGTTGTGCCGTGATTTTATCAAGCTGTTGTGGTTGACAATTCTTAAGATTAAATTCTGCAATGGGACTGACATTATGAGAAAGCATATTCTCAACTTCAATGCTCATGATTTTTGGTCTATTCAAGTACAAGCTACGCAAGGCTTGTGCGAATGACCTCATTTTCACACCACAAACATTGTCCCACTCCGAATAGAGATCTGGTAATGCACATGGAGATGCATAGAGTGTACAATGAGACGGAAACATCAGGCCGTCTGGTTTTAAAAACTTGTCACGCGCCACGATAACGCTGTCCAACATGCTCTCATGTAACATATAGAACCCCATCCATTCAGAAACAATAATATCCACCTTGCAGGGCAGCGTGACATCCTCCACTTTTCCGTAAACCACCTGTAAACGAAAACATTATTAAAATAATGATAGGAAATAATACACTTGCCAAGGTGGATTGATAATTGATTTCAATCCACCTTGACGCGAGCCTCTAGTCATTATTAGGGCAGAGGACTTGTAGCGTTTACATATTTGTTTTGCACAATCACAAAAATAGCAGAGTAAGAAAACAAATATGTTTTATGCTAAAACAAAGCTAGTTTTGTAATTTTTTTCTGCATTTAAATGTATATTTTAATGTTTTGTTTTTAAGGCATATTTTTTTCATTTTATACTTTTTGATACATATTTTATTTAGTAAGGTAATAAGTACAACAAAATTATACAAAAATATTTCCAAATACTAATAATTACAATCAATGTTTTCATATTATTTATGTTTCATTATTATCATAAAGCTTGAGGATGACCTATTAGATTCATTCTCTATTTATTAATTTTATTTTGACGTATAGTTTTCACGGCACAAAATATAACCTATACTCATCATTTGGCCATTCAGGTACCCTGTGTATTCACATATCACATTCGGATTGTTTTTAAACGGTCAACTACGCATTCTGTCTGCGATTTATTTTATTTTTTTAGTTATTCAATAAGTAAATTAAGTTTCCCTCTCTCTCATATACTATATTTATAGTTGTATTAATGTAAGTTATTATATTGTGTTTTATTTGTATAATCATTTTAAATTTTCATTGTTAATTCAGTAAAATTATTACTATATTTAATATTTTGTAAACTCTTCTTGTACTTCATCTATATTATAAATAATAATATGTAATCACTAAACTAATGTTTAGCATATTATGTTTGTTATACTGCAACACTACTGTAATATTACTATTGTATTTGGATTTATTCTGTAAATAAATAAATAAAAGTTTCATTAAGACCAAAAGTTTGTTTCATTCTTATGACCATAGGATAACATATTTCAATTAAATTATGAAGGTAATTGTTTTTATTTTAGGGATTTTTTAAATTAATCGCGAGAAATCATTTTCTAGTGCATATTATATGGTTTTTTAAGTGCAGAAGTGATTACATAATTGGTACTTTTTAGAGCTACAAGTTCTTTGCCCTAGTCATTATTATTAATTATCATTATTTAATGTATGAAGTAAGTACACACTTCAATAGTGTCTGAAAAATGGTTCTCGGCGACTAGCTTTCGGGCCATCTCAGCCGTCTTGCTGGCTTCGACAGCAAAGACTTTAGTAGCTCCAGCCTGCGCGCAGAATATGGACAGAATTCCGGTGCCTGCTCCCACATCCAACACGGTTTTGCCCTCGAACACCGAGCGGCTGGATAGGATAGCATTTTTGTACGCCTCTGTCCTAGCCGTGTCCTGAATCATTAATTTGTGAACCTGAAATGTGAACAATATTCATTGAGAAAGTGAGAACACACAAAAATCTGCAAGGGTCGAGGGACGTTAGTTGAGATTTGAATTTACCTCCAGGTCCCCATAGCTGGAAAAGTAGTCGTCCGCGTCCATATCAGCCAATTCAGCCATTATGGAAGATCGTTGAACTTTGAAAATCTGCGCGCGTGATATTAATATTTATAACCTGCAAAATTTGGTAAGTAGGTTAAGGTAAATAAGGTAATCTTATCTCTGCAGGCTGTGTGGTAGCCATAGATAATAGAAAAATTCTTCTATTATGTATGGTGGTAGCAGTGTAGCGACAACAGCTCAGCTGCTGCTGCCATAGACCCACAGACTTCTATACTATACTATTTTTTATAGATAAGGAATTCCTATACAATTTACATTGTTACGAGTGAAGCTCAGCTGTGGGCGGCCGCCATTTTGTTGGTTGGCAAAACATTTCATTTATTATACAAAATGTATTAGGAATAATATTTTTTTTAATTGTAAAATAAAATAGTAAATGTAAAATGACTTGTATAAAATATATTTATTTTTTTTTTTAAAACAAGTTTAGAAATAATAAAATACGATACAAAATAAATCATGATATCATCTTATTTGTCATATGAAATACCATACAATTGCCAACCGACTTTGAAGCTTCAATTCATGGCGGGAGTTCGCTATCTAGTACTGTATAGAAATCTGTGCATAGACCACAGACATATAAATAAATATATTAATATTAATATTAGTCTATGGCTGCCGCAGGCTGCTATTATAATTGCTATTACAGGACTATCTATAGAATCCATAGATATAAATCTGTCGAATTTCTTTTTCAGTCTGTAGTGTCTACCAAATTGAATTTCTGAAATCAGTATTTAACAGTTGAACATTCGGTTGACACTTTTTCAAGATTCGTTGTAGCTTTATCACGGTAGGCTGTGGTAGCGGCCGCGCTATCAGCAACCACACTATATAATCACTAATTAAATAGCAAATGCTATCAGATCCAGATGTACAACGGAGTATCACAGATCCTCTGACCTTATACTGAGTCTATGCGGAGTATCATCATTGATCTTCGACAGTTCGACTGCCAGAATTTCAGTATCGTGAATTTTATTTTATTTATATTTCGCAACCCGTTTGTGTCAAACATAAAAAAATAAAAAGTCAACTGCTAATATGGCTTTCAATTTATTGAAGCAATCCGCAAATACAGTGATCAGAAATGCAGTTGTGCCGTCGTCAACGTCGTAAGTAGTACTTATCTCCCGATTGAAATAAAAATTTGAGTATTTGACATTTTGTGCTACTTAGTACCAATCAAATTTTACATGAAAACATGAACATTTTACAGTGTTTCAAGAGGACTGTTCACTGGTGCTGTCCAATTAGCTAAAGAAGACAAAGGATTAGAACAAGTGTACGCCAAAAAAGAGTCACTCTTGTTGGACACTAATAATGTCATTGGAAAGACGCCCAACACGAGTGTTCAGAATTATATTGAAGTCGATAACAAAGTATGTAACTCTAAGTTATACGAAAACTGGTAGAATTTAAAATAAAATATGTATAGGTAGTTTATTATCGAAGTTGCTGTCATCCAGCGATTGACATAATAATTGAGTTTCTGTATGCATAGTAGAGCTCAACAAAAATATTATCTTAAGATGGTATTACACTGGTTTGTCATAGATCAATTGACAAAAAATTTCCTTTAATGTTAATCGACATTTTGTGGATCTAAAACATCCAGTGTAATAGTGGTTATAGAAACTAAATGTAAAGCCCCTCCAAGCCAAAAACTGAAATTGCATCGATAATGAGTTAGACTAACTGATACTAAATATTACTATATAATACCTATTTATCACTTACCTAACTGTTATAATCTTTTGTTGAGTTAATATTTTTTTTATGAATATTCTCTTAATACGTTCAATTTCAAAGTCAAAATGCTGGTTATTAGATTACATTGTTGGTTAAAATTTACTATATCAGTGAATATTCCATAATATGATTAAGATAAAATATATATACAATATACATAATATTAATAGTTTAAATTTTGGTAGCATATAAACGAAATAATAAATATTGGTACTTTCCTGGGTACTGGTCTAGTTGATTCCCGCCCAGAAGGCAATTCCCTCGCCACTCAGGTTTAGTTGATGCCCGCCACTACCCTTTCCTGTTATACAAGACTACCTTGTTAAGTATTATATTCTAAAAAGTAAAATTATCAACTCCTAAATATATATATATATATGAAAAAAAGAATTGAGAAAGATAATTTTTATCTAATGTTAGTTGAATAATTAGAAATCTATATTTTTATGTATAATAGATAATTTATGTAAATGTATAATTTAAGTTGAATTTTCAGTTTATAAATTATAAAATTATTTAATTGCAATGTTAAAAACTATAGTATAAAAAAATTATATAATTTAAAGTTGTAGGTATATTAATTATGTACTTACTCAAGACACCTGTGCTGCTTCACCTTCTACTAAGTATTAACTGCTAAGTAGTAAGTTAACAATACTATGTATTAATAATGACTAGAGAATAATCATTTTTGGAAAGACCAGGAACGGGTCTGCTTATCTTTATTATCTTAATAAGATTTTTTCCAGACAACAAACCACATACAAACCTAAATCATAGGGGCGATCATAGTCTTATATTAGTGTATGATCCTTTTAAATTAATTTATATAATACTAACTTATACTATAACTATACTTTTATGCATTTATCTTATGTAATATATTATACTGTCATAAAGATTACATTTACAATTTGCCAGTTAATTCAGAAAGATATCTGACATGAAATATCAATAATTTAAAAATGACAGGTTTTTTGGGAATTTAGTATATTTTTGTTTATTATTTCATGAATTAAAATGCACATGTCCATATTAATAATTATTATAATTGGGTGTTTTATATTTAATTATATTGTTTAAAATTATTAACCTATTAGTTTTGGGTACCTTACAAATGCTCACGGCAACTCATGACAAGTTTTTAAAAATGTACATTTATCTATAAAGTCTATATAATATAATATCTGTAAACTAATTAATTTAATTATCAATCAAATCTTTTTAAACAGAATATGACTATAATATATTAATATGAGTCATAATATATTGTGTTTTTTATTACTATAGTCCCATAAAAAAATCATAAGTAAATTATTCGGAAAATTTCATATTATGTCAATTCTTAGTACATATGTATTTCATTATTTCATAACTTATACAGGTTAACATTTAAAAAAGTTTTAAATGTAGGTACTTACCAACTATCGTTAACTAAAATAAAATAATAATTTCAATAAATAATCACAATTCATTTTTATAAAAAATGTAAATGTAAATATTATAATCATGTACATATAATAATCATAGTAATTTTAATAAAGTTGTCATAAAAATATGTTATGCTACAAATTAAAATTAATATGAAATAATTACATCCATAACATATGTTTATCAACCATTTAATACATAATAGATGTTGATAATTTTTATTTTTATGCTATATCCAACTTGCAAGTTAGGTAGGTATTGCATTTACTTATGGCCTAATTTTAATTTCTTTCTATTTGTTCAAAAAGATCTTAAACATCTGTAAATTTAAGAATTTATCAAACATGAAATACTAATATAATACACCTAAGATAAAGTAGGTATATTATATTATAGTATATTAGTATCATATTCTAATTATGTTTAATAATTAAAAAAATACAGGTATTTACCTAATCCTTTCACTGCGCCAGATGTACTTTTACGTCACTGTATTTTATAATATACTCATTTGCCTGTAACCGTTCAAGTTTAGGGGTCCTTGGCTCACATTATTTTCTACATAAATAATTAGATCACATAGATCTCAAAATTAAAAAAATATGTTTATATATATTACATTTTACATAGCATCCACAAGTAACAGTGGGTAAATAGTGAAGCAGTGAAAGAGTTAATATTTATTTTTATACTACATCAGTTTTGTAGTAAGTATAATTTTTATTTAAAATAAGCTAATGGTCTCATTTAGTGACAAATTACCCTAACTTATAATAGTCTGTACCTAATCTATTTGTAAAATATAACAAATTTTAGATTCTAAATAAAATATTCAACAACATGCACTGTGTCACATACTCACGTTTGTAATTTTCTAATTATTCAGGTAGATTTGAGTTCTGTTACCGGTGTACCTGAAGAACATGTTAAGACTCGTTTGGTGAAAATCAGTAAAGCTACTAAAAATGTTATGCAATCCGGTACTGACAACACTCACAATTGGGTGATGGAATTTGACAACAGAGAGCGTTGGGAAAATCCATTAATGGGTTGGACATCAACGTACGTACATATTTATTGTTGTAATATTATAAGTACTCAGACATAATAGGTACAATAATTACTATTTTTAGTGGTGATCCATTGTCAAACATGAAAATCGAGTTTGCTGAACGAACCGATGCCATCAATTTTTGCGAGAAAAATGGTTGGAAATGGTATTTAGAAGCCGAGAATACGACCAGGCCCATAAGATCAAAGTCTTATGCAAATAACTTCTCATGGAACAAACGTACAAGAACTTCTACCAAGTAAACATACACAATACTTGTGAAATAATAGTTAAAGCAATGTCTGTAAAAAAAATATATTTAATTTTCAATGTAAAACTATTACTATAGTGTAAATTAGACACCGTTTTTTATAGGGTAATAAAATATAATACTCATTTGTTGAAATTTGTGTCAATTTTTTTTTTTATTTTAACAAAAAAATCAATATTATACAAAATGTCAAAACGTAATATATCAAACTTAACTGTCTAACAGTTGTAAATATTGAAAATACAAGAACAAATATATGACAAAAGGATGTTTATAATAATAATAATAATAATAATAACCATATTAATAGTTGTTTGATTGAAAAAGTCATTCCAAAAGTACAACGTCAAAGATCTTGATAGTACTATTATCGTAAAACACGTGAACATAGTTTTATTTTATAATATGTATTAATTAGTAATTGTATTTGTACATACGTCAAACTAAATAAATATAATATTATCTTGAACGACTACCTCAGACCATAAGCTAGAGTGCAGTTATAATAAGTTTGTAAACGTTAAAACTAAACTAGGAATAAAAAAAAGGTTTCTTAAAAAAAACCTACTTTGGTATTTAATAATATTGCTATGCATACTTTGGTACTCACAATAGGGATGAGACGACATTTTTTTTCAAAAGTTAGGTAATACGTACTTACACCGTTCCTACAATTACAATTTGTGTGTATAGTAACATCAATAAATTTAATTCATACTTGTTATGTATATTTAAATACATTTTTCGTATTTAATTTCAACTACTTTTAGAATAAAATAATTTAAATCCATATTTTTATATTTTGTATTTATTTTATTAATATTAAATACGTACAAATAATATGTAAAATATTAAGCCCACAAAGGTTTAATACGTTTCACATTAAGCAATCCTGTATTCAGGTAGGTACCCACAAAACCTACAAAGAGAATGACGCTAATGATAATTTTATAATTCAAGTATTTAAATTTGAACACCTATTCGCAATAATTTTAACGAGTACGTTAATCATTATATTTATTATTATTATTATTATGACAGTAAAAGTATCACGTTGAAATGATTGAAAAAATAGAACCTATGTAACTAGAATCGAGGCACAGTGGTAAGGTCTAGGCACTATGTCTGTAAATGTGTAATACTATGTACAATACTTAGGTAGTATATAATATCAGTAACAGTATATTATATCATTATCGTTATACAATATTAATAATCTATATGGTTAGGTTATTAATAATAATTCTAACAAGTTACACGCTATGAAGCTCTTCTATTTAGTTGAAAGTAGTTGGCGACCAAAAAATAAATATAATATCATAATGTTTTGTTCGCCGACCCTTTTTGAATAAAAAACAAAAATTCATATAATTCATAAACAGCAATAATAATAATAATAATAATAACAACGCGTATGGGTACGGACTTTCGGTGTCTGGTGGTGTGTGTGTGGTGACGAGGGGGGGTGGTTTGTGCGGGTATGGCCATATTATTATTATTATATTTATTTTACATGAAAATAATATATTATAAAACGTTGACGTCTGCAAAAATGATAAATCTGTTAGTTGGGGGGGAGGGTACGTTTATTATTATTATTATTATTATTTTTGTTTTATTATCATTGCATAATATTATTATGTCGATTATTGTTGTGTACGCCACAAACATCGTACATTGTCAGTTGAATGTCAAGTCGAGTTGCGTACTTACATCTCTACGGTCTATGTACGATAACGTTTTGTCGGCATCGTATTAGGTGTACTCTAATAGTAAGAAATCGATAAATAATAATATAATTTATGACGAAATCAAATATGTAGCTAGGTAGGCGTGTAAGTATTTTCAAACGACCGTTATAGACTTGGAAAAAAACGACCGACCACCAAGTCCGACAATAGTACGTTTTCGCAGTGGCATTGGTAATATTACGTACAATTATTATAATTATTATTACAACGTATCATAATATTATTATAAATGACTATGCGATGGATTACAATGTATTAAAATATCATAATAATATACTGTCGTGTCATTGTGCTATGCGGTGGGCCCGCCGTCGGTTCTATGTCATTATATGTATCAAAGTCTTTTGGATTTATGTTTACAAAAAAATTCCGTAATATCGTACAACAATTATTACGATTACACCTATATACTATGTACAGGTATATAATAGTATTTATCATACATTATGTGTATACGCTAACCGATATGTTAATTTAGAATATCTCATTATTGCAGGAGATTCAAAAATAGTCTATACGAAATGGAGGAATATAAAACGAAAGAAACGAGTCGGCCAGAGTTTCCGCTCAGAACGAAATTCCCTCGAAAAACTATCGAGTGCGCACACGTTATAATATTAGCCGATTAATAGGTATTATATTATCTTATACTATGTATCTATGTTTTTGTCGCACAAATCGCATTACGAATGTTATATTGTATTGCGATCGATTTACTAAAATATGATAATCGTAGGCATTATTCGTGTCCGTTATTTTATCGACGTATCGCCTTCGCTATTGCTAATTTTCGGTTCAATTCGTACGCGGGTTATTCAATAATGTTATCGTTAAGTATATCCAATTGTTTTTATTTTTATTTTTTTTTCAATTTTTTTTCCGATTTTTCGATTTTATTATTTTTTTTTCTCGACGCGTTCGTCGAATATCCTTATTCTATAAATCATCATTATTCCCGAGGGGGGGTCATTATTAAAAATCAAATAAAAAAAAAAAAAACAAACAAAAACCTTAAAATTACAACGCGGGCAAGAGGTCTTCAAAAATATTATATGATATCATATTATTTTATGTTAATGACGGTAATAATAAATTGTATGCGTTTCAATAATACGCACAATGTAACGTCATCATATTATTATGAATAGGTACTTTCATGCTCGGCTAATTTGCCTACTATTTACACACATAAAATACGCTAAGTTATTATTGTCTGTTCGTAAAACGTCGGTAAAAACTCGAGTCGCGACTGCTGCACCGACACGGCCACCTGCCCCGCCACCGCCTGCACCGCACCAGTTGTAAGATATGCGCTCGACGGGAATTTTCGATTATTTAATTTTGTCCTATACTTTTGGGGAAGAACGCTCGACGTCCAAACACCCGGAGATGGCCGCCGATTGACTATGGTACAGTAATGATATAGTAGATCGATCGTAATATTATTATCTCGTCGTATCGCCAAACCCTCCTCGTCGTCGCGGTACCTGTCCCGTAGGCACCTATGATAATCACGACGACAATATTTTATGGCGTTTCGACGGGTTAACAGCCGAATGTCGGCCACCTGCGATAGCGATAAAAGCAAAGGTGACCACAGACACGGGTATTTTAATAATATAACATACGCATACGTCCTGACCTCGTACTATATTGGTAATATGGCGTGGCAGAGTATCTGCGCGCGATTGATATCATATAAAAACGATTGCGAAAATAAATAATGGAAACTCGTTGATTTACAGGCTCGTTTATTGATATCAAACAAATGCAGCAACACGTGTTATAATAATTACCCGCGACGCTGTTCAATACGTCTTTGTCCCTCGACAAGCCGTACACGTTTCCGTATTGTATCGTACTCACAAATATACACCCACCTGTACGATTTAAATTATCTTATCAGGGAGGTAAACAATATTATGATTTTATCAAGCCGTCACGAACACGCGAACCCACGGACAGTCGTCCCGAGCCATTTGGCGTCATCGGGTCAAGGCGTGTTACGAAGATTTGCGAGCGTCCGTCTCCGCCCCGTCCAAATGGGTGTGTGGGAAGCCCCCGCCGAACCAGACAGAGTCGCTCTACGGGAAATACGTGTCTTCTATATTGTGGTGCGTAATATAATAACAAGAAATAATAAACGCCATCGTTGCAAATAAAACTAATTGGTAGTATGTATGTATATGTATATTGTACCTGTCTCGACCATAGGTGTCCGACGATAATAGGTAGTTATCGGACGGCGCGAGGGTGAAGTAAAATAGCTATTCGTTTCTGTATAATTGACCGTAATTGATTTTTCATTCGTCACTCGCTAGTTTGAAGGTAACGAGTAATGACGGATACGAGTCATCAGATATCTACATAATATCATTACTATATTTTGGAAATACAAACTACTTAGGTGTACAACAGTACGTCAAGATACCGCGATAAGTAGATAATGGAAAATGGCCAAAACACACGTAATATTCCTTTTTACTGGCGCAACGTCCAATATCAACGAGTAACGTCAAACTTTCGAATTGTTGAATTGAATACGTTCCCATTATATTATAATAATAATAACGTGTCTGATGTCAATAATATATGTTATGGGTGCGAGTGATTGACGCGGGTTAGTGGTTACCTATAAAATATGGCTATTTACACGTGGGTACGTACCCACCTAATTTCAATTATATTCAACACGGTATGCGCAGGTTGTATACGATACCTAATGGAAATAATCGTTTTTAAAATAACCTGCGAACAAATTTGCGCGATGCCGTACAAAATAAGCGTTTCTAATTTTCTATATTTTTCAGTAGTCAGTCTGTAGTTTTTCGTCAAATTATTATTATTGCGTATCGTACTATAACGAATATTAAACAGGAATATACATGCATGACTCATTCGACACGAATCAGTCAATATCCCTAAACATTTATAATATAATATATAATTTTTTTTAAAATAATTTTTAAGTATTTATTCATATAAAAA
Source organism: Sitobion miscanthi (assembly GCA_008086715.1). Classification (NCBI taxonomy): domain Eukaryota; kingdom Metazoa; phylum Arthropoda; class Insecta; order Hemiptera; family Aphididae; genus Sitobion; species Sitobion miscanthi. Next base: position 17,118,556 of record CM017800.1, read on the forward strand.
TGTATACAAGTACGTCCCTAAACTGTTAGAAATACTTTTTCACGGGCGTAAGACCTATACAGTGTATACCTCCTAGCCTCTGGCTTCTGATATTAAAACGGTAACACTCATAATATTATTATATAGTTTATCTACAATTTAATTTTTAATTTCCATGTTAATATATATAAAAAAAAAAAAAACAGTAATAATTGCATTCCTATATTAAACATGTATAAAAAAATTTAGAATATATCAATGAGTGTAGTTGGTACAATAATCAACTGTGTAAGTAGACTTGCATGATGGTTTGTTTTAAACAACTTAAATGTCTCGCAAGTTATGCACCCTATGTAATAATATTTTATTAGTAGAATTCAATCAATAAAATCAAAAATTCAAAACCTAGTGTATTTTCAACGGGCTCCTATATAGGTTCCGTTATATGCTATAGACATGTACATACTATTATTGTAATAATATAAAATATATATGCATAATCTATGCAATATGACTACTTTAAAAATCTATAAAAATATCATGAACACGAATCTATCTGGAATTTAGTTTATCATAGCGTATAGCACCTAGTGAGAGTATGAAGACGTAAAATGTTGAGCTTTTCACTAAAAGTAAGACAATTATAAATGTTATTACACAAGAGTGTTCAAAAGTCTAAGTCTCTTGGATTATTATCACTATTATATACTATCATGTTACAAGTTATAATAGTTATCAGTTTATAAGTTTATAACTGCTTGTGTGTTAATCTAATACACGTACTATAATGGCGAAACGACAAAAGTAAAAAATCGAATTACTGGTTGTAGGCGGTCTGCAAATGTCCAAATTATTACAAAATATTTTCATTGGAACGGCGACTAGTGCACGGTGGCAATGACCAATAATAGAAGCGATACCTAAAACGTATAGATCCTTGCGAAAAATGACGAGTTAAAACAGAGCATAGTGGAAATCTAATATACGATATAATATCAATTCCATCAGTTGTCGCCACTATTTTGTGTTATTTGAGTATAGTATACCTGTGAGTCTAATGGTGTGTATATTATAATGTACGTGGAGTTAAGTACCTACAATGACGAGAAACGGTCGATGTAGGTATTGCGAAATACAATATTGATAACTTACTATAGATCCCAAACCACTTTATTGTCAAATAAATCATTTTTTTCCTTAAAATAACAAATCATTTGATAAATAAATATAGTTATATATTTATTCGAATTATATATTTCCGTTTCAGACAAATTATCGCAACAAATAAGTAGAACACTAGAATGTCTAGAATCCTATACGATATTTAATATTTTCTAATAGCTAATGTTAGTATTATAAAGTTCCTGAAATAATTGACACATGAACCTATGTATAGGTACTTATATGTATAATAATATGGTATATAGTATGGAAATTGACTTAATTGTGGCGTTTGTTAATATGATAATCGTAAAATGTAAACGTGTAAAAAGAACTATGATTAAATTATCTAGCCTATATTATTATTAAAAAAAAAAAAAATCACTTTTAATAAATATTTAATACGTTGTAAAAATAGACAGCCAAGCCCAAGGCAACGAGTGTGTATAATTACAATCGTGGTAAGCGATATATTTAAAACGTCTCCTCCAAATGTTCACATTTTTTTTTTTTTTTTTTTTTTTTTAATATAAAAGCTGCGTGGTGAATTTTTATTTATTTTTATTTTTTCTATAAACGTTAAGCGTAAGAACAGAGCGTACACGTCGTATATTATTATTATTGTCTATACCGAACAATGCGGTTTAGTCGAGTGCATGTAATAGTAATTATTGCAGAGTTGTTTTGCGGACGAGCGTCGTGAATATCCGAAAGTCATAATGGAAAACCGCTGCAGGAGGCGTGAGCCGGGGAGGTATATAGGGAGGAATTTAAAGTTTTCGCGAACCACATTGTTACGAGTTCTGCAGTTGCTGCGCAACATAATATATATATATATATATTATGTAATATGTATACATTATAAAGTATACGCACAACCGTTTATAATTGACTGTCGAGGTCTGATCCGCTTTATATATATATATAATAATAATAATAATACAGCTACAAATTAGTAAAAAAAAAAAAAACTGAAAACAAAAACAAAATACGACGGACAATGCGACTAATTCGCGTCGAAATTATCGCGCTCGCGGTTTGCCCGATGTCCGCTCACCCTCGACTATCATCCCTTCTACCGGTGGTGAAAAGTAGTGGGTAGGGGGGCGGTGGGGCCGCCTTCCTCTCCATCCCGTGTGTATATAATATTGTGGTATAAGCGAAAGGGGACGCAAAAATTCCCAAAACGGCGTATACGTACGACGGGATTTATCGACCGGAAAACGAGAAAACCGCGACGACGAATTACCCGCGACGTGCCACGTGTAGCATAATACATTACGTATTACACGCAGTGCTACGATAATATATTATTATATTATCGTAATATATGTTTTTTAGCTGTGCGTAATTCGGTCGCCGGCGAGACGAACGATCTCGTTCTGTTTTTGGTCGTAATTTTTGTGAAATCTCCAACTTAAAACGACGACGTATAATTATTGTACAGCGCACCAAGTCACGCGCACCTATGCCTACGTTACTGCGAGAAGCTACACATTCAAGACAATTTGGTCACATTGTAACTCATCGGAGACACACCATCAACTAGAGTAACAACCGCACCCATAAATCATAGATCACATTCGAAGTTGCGAGAATTGTGCCTCAAGTGACGATATTGTTCGGGTCGAATCCAAAATGTGGGTGGTTTTAAAAATCGGTTACAGCCTACCTATTTTATGCGACGACGACTGCTTGGTTATGCTGTAATAGGGTCGTCGGTCTGTGTCGTGTTCCGCGTCTACACTACATGGACGATGTCGGCGGTGGCGGAGTGGTGACGGGTGGGTCGGTGGGTGGGTGGGTGAGATGGGGTGGACTGTACACCGCTTATACATAAAATAAAACCGTAGCCGCCGTGTACGGACGAAGACGACGACGACGACGATGATAATAATAGTAATATAATAATGATTATAAATAATAATAGTAAAAAATAACAATAACAACAAAAACAACAACAACAAACAACAACAACAAACAACAACAACAACGACAACGAGATAACGACGGCTCCGGCGGTATAGCGTATTATAATTATTATCGTGTATAGTGTATAATATATATAGAGGTTAGGCGTATAAATGATATTATAATATTATATTATACGTGTCATTATAATTCCCATCAGCTGTGCGGCCCTTCGGATGTCCGGTGGACCAGCGCCTTGTGCTGCACGATTTTCGCTTCGCTCGCCCGCCGGAACGCCAACCGTTTGTTGTGCGCCGTTGGGCCGCCGGCCTGCTGTTGCACGTTCGCCGCCGCCGGCAACGGTTTCGCGCCGCACGCGCTTTCCGGCGACGCGTCCGTTATGGTGATGCTCACGTTGGCCGCCGCCTGTTGCTGCTGCTGCTGAAGTAGTTGGTGTTGCTGTTGCTTCCGGTCCGCGCTTCCGGCCGCAACGTCGCCGCTCTCGTCCAGCGACAGCGGCAGCACCGCGTTCGGTTTGGCCTCGGGCGACGGTTCGCTGATCGTGATGTGCACCGGGCCGCCACCTCCTTCCACGCTGTAAGGGTAAAAACACCGATAGTCAGTGATAAGTCCACGACGGCCACAGACAGTGCGACCTAACAGGCGGCGGACTTGGGGGGCATTACCCCCCCCCCCGCAATATATACCTGGATTTCGGTCCAACAATATGATTAATATTATTATACTAAACTATGTGTATCGCTGGTAAAACAGTAGCGGGGCGTGGCGAATCGTAGATGTGGGCTAAACGGAATTTTCTAGGTCAAGTTAAACTGATCCCCCCCACCCCACCCCTGAGCGCGATATCACCCACACTGTCAACGCCTTGTGCCGCCACTACCTTAACGTTGTGCGTGATTTCTGTTCCTCTAAAAATAGTATAAATCTATCATATCGTTTTAATGAGTACCGCAAATTGTTGGTGATATTTTAATGTTCAAAAACAGTGTGGGTAACTCGCGAGTTCCTACAAAAATTTAATCCCAAGTCTGCCTTTACGCGTCGAATTTGAGTGTTGAAATTTGGGGGGAGGTTGGGCGATAGGGCGTCTAGTAGCCCGTCGTTTGAATTGTACATCATCCACGGGGAAACATGTCACATACGTTAAATCAAGGAACCCATTGGTATAAGAGGTCGTAATATAATGAAATACCTACCTGCAGGGGAAATGAAATCGCAACAACGATGTAGCTAAATCACCTATCCGGAACGCCGTGTGATAATAATTTTATTAATAAAATATTAGGCTACCTACTTAATTTCCATTTGATAATAATTTATTATACTATATAGTATTGTATATTCATATTGTTTGTGGAATTGTGTGAATAAAAAAACAACTATCTAAATACGTTTCAAAATATCATAATAATATGTCTTCTGAGATACTGGGAAAAATGACCCGATGGTTATAAGTGTTATAAGTACCGACTACCGAGACGTATAAACGTAAAAATTGCATCAAAAGAGCGTGCACCATGTTAGTTTTTATGGCGGTACTAGTTTATTTCATGAAATAAAAAAATCTCTTAAAAACTGACAAACCATGGTTATAATGGAATTGGTATGATGGTATTATACGTTTATACACGACAACTTTAAATGTTGTGTATTAGAACTTTGAATAAAACCCAAAATTATATTCTAATCATGCTTTGATCTGTAAAATTATTTTGATATTTCATTAGTAAAAATAAATAGTTAGTATTAAAAATATTGAATTATTTTTACATTATATAGTTTTAATCAAAAATTAAAACTACCCATTAGTCACTTTCAATTTGACATAGTCAATATGGACTAAATCAAATAACACATTAATTTTAATCAAATTAACACTGCTTATACTAAAAAATAGTTAAACTATTCAGTTACTTTTAGTTTTGTTTAGTATGCTTAGTAATTTATACATATACCTACTTATTTTCTAAATTGTTAACTTCAGAACTTGCATTACAAGAGATTTAAACTATTTTTAGTACAATATTTTTTCTTGGCATCAAGTGCCGGGCGGGAGCTCCATAATATTATTCACCCGGAAACGGTTACACCCTTATTCCTTAATTCATGTTTATTGTTTAATGATGGTTGCGACTTTAATACAAACAAAGAGTAGTAAACAGATCTTACTAATAATAATAATGAACTATCGTATCCTCGTCGTCCACTTGCATTATAAAATTTATAAGATGTATAAAATATAATTTATTTAAGTTTAAAACCCCTAAAGCTTAGGTAAAAAATTATGTTTAATTAATAAGACTTGCGTTGATATAATCCTGGTTTGACCACGTCAATGTCATACTTTAATTTAATTTCGTTTATTTGCCAAGTGTCAAGCTATTATTAAAGACGCCTACGACTGAACGTAATGGATTGCTAATAATATGAATTATATATTTATTATTTGATAATGTTACTATTTATAAACCTCGTGGGTTTCTACTTTCTATCGATTAAATATGCTGAATAAATAATATGTCTCAATAAATTATTATTATCGATGTGTATCGAGAAATAATATGACATACGGGCCTGTCAATTGTAAAAACGCTGAAATGGCTGAAATGTTAAAAATATTTCTATTCATTTAAATATCTGGAGACTGCTAGTTTAATCGATGAACAAATTTTTTTTTTTGATTGCGGTGCATATTTTTGCTATAGAAATTATAAACATTATGTTTAATTAAAGCTTATGCGTTTTTATAAGATTCATACGTACAATTATATCTACAAGATACTTATCGCAATGTGTTCAAGTGATTTTCATATTAATTAAAATGTATTCGTAGCACTTTGTAAAGCAGATATAAAAAAAACTTCTAAATGCGTTTCTGTCTAATGAAATGTATTCAATCGCGTATGCTTGACATTTTAATCAGGATATCTGTTAATTTATTTTATTTTAAAGTCAAAAAGATTATTTTTCTTTTAATTCTTACGCATAAGATAAACATAATAATTAATAAATTTATCTTATTAGCCCTCATTTATGAACTTTGCCGTTTAATGTACGATTAAGTTAATACCTATATTTCAAAATCTCTATTGCATTGTGATAATAATTAAGATTTAAAGTTTTGGTATAGTTGAACTTATAAGTTGTGTAATCCTTCACAACTTGCATTTATATACCTATCTCATTAATTAATATTTATTAAAGCCCAATTCAAATATGGTTAACTTAAAGGTACAAATGTATAATAATAAGTAACAACAAAGTATGTCTATTAAGTGTCATGATATGCATAACTATAATAACGTTACGAATTTTAAAATGAAATGTCAATTGACAATTATTATAATCAGTTAGGTATATGTATACATTTGAATTTTAAATATTTATTTTTCTTTTGCATACAAGCGAGCAGTTTAAAAATGAAATAAAGATGTTTGATATTATTATGCATTTATAAAATAAATACACTTTGTAGTTTGTAGTTTTAAGTCGATTGAAAATAATAAGTTGGAAAACGAATCTGGAATTAATGTAATTGAAATTTGAATCCATCAAATACGAAACATATAAGAACACCGTTTTGCTATTATGGAAATACCCTTTGGGTTATTTACTGTTTATAAAATTATACTACTTCTATTGAAAGTGTCTTCATGAAAAATGTATGTTTTGATCACTGTAAATCAATAATACAATACATTCTAAGGAGAAACGGTGTCAAGAATATAGTTTACTATTTGAAAACCAAAAGTCAATACTACAAATGTTTATAAAGAGAAAATAAATAATAATTTGAAAATATGCATGTTAGTAATAAGTTTTATATCAAACATGTGTTATTTGAAAGTAATTTTAAATCAATTAATTTGACAAATAATTATTGTTGAAATGTTACCCATAATAATTTTATCGACTATTAATCAAACACATTTATTTTTATAGGGATAAAAGTATAACAACTACTTTAGTTGCGTCTATATTTAATAGCTGTTGAATAATTGTTTATGTATCGATATGGGCTAGTACTAAGCTGTAATGACTTACTGTGATTTTTTCTTGGGTGACTGTTCTTCGTTTTTACCAGTCGTATCTAACTGAGCGTTAGATAATAAAAACAATGGTAGGTTAAGCCAGAGCGACGCTCCTAGTTCAGATATGTCAGACGTGTCGGAGGCTCTTGAAGATTTTCTGGACGAAGCTCTAGAACTACTACCGATACCTCCTCCAATACCACTGATTGACATGCCTTTAACATGTAGGAACGACGAAAGACGTGACTGCCAACCACCGGGGCTTGAAGACTGCGTATCCGAACATAAATCCGTTATGTCTTTTTTCCGTCTAAACAATTTTTGTTTTGATGCATGTTATATGATAATCAAAAAAATTGGATGGTTTAATATTGAAACAATTCCAAATATTACGAGAAAATGAATTTGGAATTTAAGAAAAATATGGTACCTACGTTTAAAAAGTAAGGACAAATATAATATTAGAAAATAATGATAATAAATTATGCCCAGATTAGAACGTGTAGTAATGAAGATTATGAGTGGACTACGAGTGTTGATTGGTGTTGTTTTAAAGTTGAGTCATAGAAAAAGGATAAAAAATTTGTACATTGAAAAATTAAGTTACACCTACATAATAGAATTGTAAAAAATGTAGTATAATGATGGACGGGATGCAGATATAAAAGGCAAATAAAGACAAGAAAAGGTATACATTGGGTTAATATTAAAACTACGATTTGGAAAAGTGTTCAAAGTAGATAACGTTGATGGATTGTTATTTATCCAAGTTACGCGAAACAAATACAATACCTTCGGAAGTTTCGGTAACTTCTCTGTATTAGTCTCGCGGCTTTATCTTGACGTTTCCACAGACGCGTAGATGACACGATTTCCAGTTCCTTACGTGTTGGGAATTGTTTTTTAAACTTCACATCCATTTGATCTCGTAGCTGAACAAGACAAATATTAAAATTTAAAATCATCATTAAATGTTGCATTACATTTTTCGTATAGTATAATAAAAATATAAACGATTATCGGTTACTTTTTTGAATTCGTCCGTTTCGTCGACATGGCCAAGCACGTGTTTGACGAGTGCATGGAGTATATCCAAGCAATGTATCTTGTTGCCTCTCGCAATAGGTAAATTGAAGCTGACTAAAGCCACGATATTTGGTTTAGGTATGCCTAATGGCGGGTCTAAGCTTGCAATGAAATCTGATATTTGATTGAATGCTATGAACTGCGTTGCATGTGGATCGTATCTGAAATAGAAAAACGAAGTTTAAAATTATGTTTGAAAAATCCGATGAGATTTTCCAGTTACTTAGACCATCGGATGTAAAACATTTCGAGATCATCTTCTACAATGCCGATTTCTTCTTCCTGATGAGCTTGGTTAAAGTTTTCTAATATAATAGCTATGTACATGTTTATTACGATCATGTAGCTTATTATGATGAAACTTGTAAAGTACGTAATCGCAAGAATAGGATGTCCGCAATTACCGTTCGGAAGTCCTGGAGATTCAAGTTCACAATCCGGTGGTTGCACCATAAGTGATTCAAGTACGTCATTCCACCCGGCCGATGTCATTAGCCTATATAATAAACAAATGTGGTTCGAAATAATATTTTGGAATTTCAAGTAAATATATACAGTTTATGTACTAACCGGAAAAGCAGTTGCATGCTCCTACCAAAAGTCTCAAAGTTTACCATGTCATTAATGGCTTTTTGTTTTTTGACATGCCCGAAAACAGACATACCGATTATGGCGTATATAAAAGTAATCAGACCGAGAAGTGCGCCAATATTGAAAAGTGCTGGTAAAGACACGATTAAGGCAAATAACAGTTTCCGTATACCTTTGGCGGCCTAAAACCCAAATAATTAATTAAAGTAACAACCAATTACACAATTACAGAGATTTTCTAAAATGTAATTTGATTAGTAATTATGTTTAGTAGTAACTAGGAATTTATTATTATCTTACCTTAATCAATCGTAATATTCTACCAATCCTGAACACGCGAACTACTCTCAAAAGTGTCGGTGATACTGGAAAATCAATCATAATATCTTCCATAAGTATACCAAGAACGGATGCTAAGACAAGCAAAAAATCAAAAACATTCCAAGGAACGGTAAAATAATGAAATCGGAGACCAATAATTTTCACTAAAGCCTCTGTAAAAAAATATTATATATATTGTAATAAACACTTTTTTAATAATTTGTATAGTATTTTTGTAAAAAGAAAATTACCTAATCCAAAAACAGTAGTAAAAAATGCGTTACAGACTTCTAATATGAAAAACACCGGATCAGGCTGATTATAATGTTCAATGCCCATTGTCAGCATGTTTAAAAAAATCAATACGAAAATTGCAATCTCAAACCTACAAAATAATGTTCACGTTTTAATCATTGGACATTTTTAAGTACAAATAATAAGTAAATATAAGACCTTCGGGAATTTGATAAGTCGTAAAATATTGCCATAAATTGATTGACTGGGCGCTTAATTACTTTTTGTGGCTTTTTCCGGCCTAATTTTTTCATGGCCGTGTAATAATGCTTTTGACTTTCAGTCAAGAACATTTCTAATACTCCGCCTTCGTACTGCAACAGATAGTTCATTAACATACAAATGATGTAACCTCATTAAAAATAATGGTATACCTTTTTTTTAAGCATGTTGAAGTTATCAATTATAACACCGATGAAAAGGTTTAGAGTGAAAAATGCCCCACATACAATAAATATCACAAAATATATGTAAGCATACAAGTTTGCCTCATATTCAGGTTGTAAGTCTACACCACGAGCGTCTACAGCATCTGCCATTACTTCCATCCAACCTTCGAATGTGGCCTGAAAATGTAATGTTTAAAAATATAGTATAGTACCTATTAAAAATAAAGTTATATTTTAATGAAAATATATATATATCATTAATTCGAAAACAGTGTAGCATGAGTACATTTTTTCAAAAATAATAATAAATGCCACGAATAAACTTACAACTTGAAATAAAGCCAAATAAGCTATGCCCACGTTATCAAATGATATTTTTGAGTTTAACCAAGTATAGTTATGGAGCATGCAGTCACTGCGGTTATTGACAATCTACAAAAATTATTATATAGTTTTTATTTAACATCAATAAAAAACAACATAAAAACATATCAAGTACATACGTTTACGGATAAACGGTCTCCGTTGTCGTCAACACACTTAAAAAATTTTCCACCAAAAAACTGCACACCCATGATTGAGAATATCAACCAAAACACAAGACAAACCAGCAGAACGTTAAAAATTGATGGAATTGCATACATCAGAGCATTCACAACTATCTAGTAATATATAAAATAAGCGCATATTATATTACATTCAACGTAAAAGTATTTTTAGACTTCACAGTACTTACTCGCATCCCTTGCCATCTTGATATAGCCCTGAGTGGTCGCAAAGCTCGGAGAGTTCTTAACGACCGTAAAACTTTTAAATTCTCATTTTCATCAATTAGTAAACTAAAAATTGACATCTGTTTCGAAAAAAATAACCAAAACAATTTTAATCTGTTATAATATCAAAAATGTATTTATATTACCATTGCGATAATGAAGTCTAAAGCTGTCCAAAAACTTTTAAAGTATTTATAAACCCCTAATGCTATCCATTTTAGCATAAGTTCAATAGTGAAAATAACGCAAAACGTAAAATTAGTCCAATATAATGCAGTTTTGAGCGTTTTGTTATCGTCTAGGTAAATATCTTCGAAGCATAAAGTTACACTCGACGCAAAAATCAATACTAGTATAAACCATTCAAATATCGGAGTATCGACTACCACGAGAGTTCTCTGTCGGAAAGTCATCCATCGGTCGCCAAAACAAGTATCAACCCATTCTTTTTTTATTCCAATCCTACAAATTATAGATATTTTGTAATTAAAATAATATTTTAACAGTTAAATTCAAATCCATTTTATTATTCAAATTATGCATAATATTAATGTGTCTTTAAGTATATAAAACAAATAATGCATTTATTAAAATTGTATGTCTTTACTCTTTAGTACAAAAAAATATAATGTAATGACTATAATGATTTGTATTATTTGTTTTAAGAGTAATACAATATGAACAAACAAATATTTTAAATCATGTACTAATATTAGAATAATAAAAAATAAATAAATTAAACATAATGTTTTATACAAATACAATTAAGTGTATTGAAATTATTTTAATACAAAATACATGCGTTATTTACCTTTGATAGCAATTAAAAGGAAAACATTCTAGTGGTGCCTTTGATTGTTTATTTCTGCCAAACCCTGGAAAACTGGGAGCGGCATCAACGAAATTTCCCTGGGAGTCCCTTCTTCCACCCACCGTTAAGTCGTCCACATAAGATACAAGTGTTATCCAAGGTTTCTTTTTAGACTTTTCATCAATTATTATATCCTTATTTTTTTGTTTCAAGAAACACGTTTCATCTTGATCGTCAATTTCATCTGAAAAGTTATGATCAAAATAAAATACACAGCTTAATATTTAAAACAATATATCTATAGAAGAAAATAGAATTAGTTTTCCTAACTTCAATAGTTTAATTTAATTATTATAAACAAAATATATTCTTTAAACTTCTTGTGAAAATATCATAGAAATTTATATGTTAAGTATTTATTACTTTATAAAGTTATTTAATTTAAATTTAAGTGATTTTTTTTTTTTTGTAAAACTTATGAACCTATACTCCAAGTTTAATACTCAAACTTTAGTGCAAGTTATTAACTTATTGATTAAAATGTATAAATAAGAACCATCAACCAATAATAAATAATAATGATTAATGATAAGTATACGAATATCATATATTCATATTATTTAGTCCTCGTTTCACGGTTTAAATTTTCAAGAAATATTTTAATTTTAAATGTTTCAAGATTAAACTATAATGACTATAATTAATAATTATGATTATAATTTTATGTCTTGATATTTATTGACCGTGTTAAATAAATATTTTTTTATTTATAAAAAAACAACCATTTTATATGCGTTTAATATGGATGGAGGGTGTATGTTCAATTTATTTTGTTGTAAATACATTAAAATATTTTCCTATGCTGTTCATATCAGTAATAATATAAAGTATAAACAAAACAAAATTTCATCGTTATTAAAAAAACATAAATTGTACCTTTGCTGCTGTCTTGCCTGGTGGCCAATATGTATGATCTTCGATGTATACCTGCTGGTGGTGGACTAGTGTGGTAATGTTCGGATAATTCAAATGTTTCATCTAGTATTGGTAAGTCTAAGTCTCTTGTTAATGTAGGTGCATAACACATGGCATCTTGCATGATTTGATGGTATAATAAATCATCAGATGTTGATTCCTGGCAACTAAATACTGGCGTCTGTTGAGTTGTGAGTGGTCCTTGGTTATATCCTGTAAACAAAACTATGTTAAATTAAATATAATTTGTTTTTTATTTTTACATAATATAATAATATTATGTATAGTGTGTCCATATATATTAAGAATTTTCACTATATTTTTCAGACAGCTGAGTGTGAGAAATCAACATTTAAAGTTAAGATAATGGCGGAAGGAAGTGTATAGACAATTTCATACAAATATGGTTATGCAGATTGCCATATTTTTACCACTTTAAATATTAGTAGAACACCCTATACCTGTTGTAGTACGTTTAATGAATTTTAAAGTTATTGTGACATTAAGTGCACCCAACCTGTATACTATGTAATTAATAATTCATTAGTAATTTCTAAAACATAACGAGCATGCTAAGAAAATTACTTTGTTTGTATGGATAAAATTGTGATATAGTAGGTATACTATTTATGGTTGTATACTATAAACTTATAATTATTATTGAAATGTTTTGTATAAAAATATCGGTGTTGCGTAGGTAATTTATTCAATGAATTTTAAGTAGGTAAATATATTACATATATTATTTATGTATTTGAGAATATAAATTAAGTAATAATAAGAATATTATCTCAGTGATGTTAAAAATAAATTAAAACACTCATAAACGGAAAAGTGCAGGTTTAGGTTCTCAAGACCAGCGTGTTCAGTAGCTATAATGATATTTAGAGTCTATAAATCCAATATTAAAATTTTTACAGACTAGTCAATGCTATATTAGACAGAACAAATTCTGACAGGTGAATTGCTAATTTATATAATTTAGAAAATATGGTTACGAAGCGACGACCTGATAACTGTCGAACCAATACGCGGATCTTCTGACATAATTAAAGCGAAATTTAATGTCTGGAGGGATGAATACATGATGAGCTGTGTTTGAGCGGGAGTTTTGATGAAACTAGAAGTGACTACGAAATGACAAACATTAATCCATAGTCACCCAGAAGAAGACGCATGGAATTGTAAATGATCAAATACGAGCGGCGTTTCCACAAACTTTGTGTCTTTGTAAATAGCTTTTAGTGTATTATTATTATAATATGTACATATCAAATTATTGGAAGTTAGGTATATAACGCCCATAGGCGCAATTCAGTATTTCTTTGTGGTGCAGGGCTCAGCGAATTTATGCCAAATATACCCATGTGGGACGAAGCCCTCCCCGTACTTCCCTTTTGCTTACCTTTAATGCCTTCAACAATTTTTATATCTTACAAGATTTTTACGCCACATTTTATTGATACATTCTTATTATTACCAAGGCCTGTCCCGAGAGGTGTTGTAGGGGATATCACGCCCTAGGTCCCTACACAACCATCTACAACAAAATAAATTACAATGCCTACCAAAATATGATACGATAAGGAAATAAAAACCAAAATGAAAATAATCGCTAATGGATTATACGACAAATTAATATAGTAATATTATATCAATGTTCAGAACATTATCTGTTTAAAAAAAAAAATAATAACATTATGATATTATTATGTTGGTTTTTTTTACAATATTTCAATATTCTGTGATAAAATGAGTTTTTTAAAACTGTAATATGTAAATACTCACAGCCCATAAAAATTGAAGTATTTTACAATAATCTACGTAAAATCGCAGATAATATTCCCAAATTTAATTTAGTAATAGATCAATTAACTTTAATGCTAAAGCTAACAACACAAGATAGGTTGTGTTGAACGACGCTGTGTTGTGAGAGAGAGAAAAAAAAAAATAGGGCACCTGGCATCGTCTAAATAAATCTTAAAGATACAAATTCAATGATAAATAATATTATTATCATTAGTTAATAGTTAACCACAATGTTATGTTTAATTTATAGCACCTGTGGTAAGGCCGCGGGCCGTAGGAGTTAGTTTTTAGTGATGAAACTTACAAGACTGAAATTATAAGTTTAGGTTTTAAAAATTATTATGAAGTAAAATCTATTTATTTTAATCTCGGACAGGGAGGTTGCGCTTATGATAATGCCGAATAAACATTCAAAATTCGATAAACAAAAATAAGTTAGTCATCGACGCTACCCGTCATATTTTAAACGAACCTCGAATTATAAACACTAATTTTATTGATTCAAGTAGTTTTAAATAAATTTAAATATTTATATACATAAAATATTTAAATTACATATTTTATAACCGTCAAGAATAAGTAGTTTCGAAGTAAATTAGGATCAAACATGCACATTACCCGCACATTAATGTCTACCGCTAACACAATCTCAGTTATACTACCTACTATAGAATAACAATATTTAATTACTGATATTAAATCACACTTTACCTTGAAATAGTAAAAAAATATTAATTCGTATACCTGGGTACATAAATAAAAATGCACAAAACTTTCTATTTTTTTTTTGTTTTAAGTAGTTTGTTCATAAAACGCCAACAACACATTACTGGTTTTTAAACATAAATAACTGCTATAATACAATAAATTAAGTCTGTATAATTAAGTACGTGATTAAGATTTTTTCAGCAAATAGAATACATTAGAAGTTAGATCTATCATCTATATAATATTGATATTCAATTTTGGTTCTTATTTCCACCATTTTATAGAAAACAAAAGTATAGCACTTATACTTAAGTCAAGCCGAGACGCCGTGTGCTAGTCCAATGTAGTAACAATATTATCTAACACCTGTGCACCCATTGTGACATATTGCTTGTCATACTATGTTTTTACATACTCTTTTAAAGTAAGAATAAGGTTTTTTAATTTAAAAAAAGACAATTTTTCTTTAAGGACATTGAAGCTCAAAGATTCGCACACTTTAATGTTTTATTATTTTTGTCACAACGTGTAATATACTAATATGTTTTGTGACTTTGTTAGTGTATATTTTATAACAT
Organism: Sitobion miscanthi; assembly: GCA_008086715.1. NCBI lineage: Eukaryota > Metazoa > Arthropoda > Insecta > Hemiptera > Aphididae > Sitobion > Sitobion miscanthi. The sequence goes on from CM017800.1 coordinate 17,133,994, forward strand.
AAAAATTAATGGCAATTCAACGAAAATAAACCCGAAAAAACGAACTACATCACACTGAATGATTGTTATAAGCTTGTATAATTATATACCATTTTTCCATATCGTAGTACGAACTTTCTATTTGAACAAGACGTAACGACGAATTAATAAAAGTTGTAGAAACGTAACTATCCAATTGATTTAAACAGTGGTTGGTAAATGTACGCTGTAGCGTGTCGGAAAAAAGAAATTGTATTATAAAATATTTATTCACATTGTAATTTTAGATAAAAATATATTTTAAACATTGTACAAATAGAACGTGAAAAAAATACATAATTTCAGTTATAAATTCTGAAAAATCAATAAAACCAAAGGTCACAACAAACACTAAGTCTACGGCAACGTCATTGCGTCGAGTGAAATACAATTGGCGTTTGAAATACTTAAGCCTAAAAAAACACGTATGCTGATTTTATATAGACGCAAACACATTTATGCCGTCTCTCCCCCTATCACTCACCGACGAAAATCCCGTAAGGCATTACACGACACTCCGTATAACAGCCAATAGATAGAGTAGGTAGACATCGATGACGAGTATTTTTTTGTAGTGTTATTGACGTTCTATTAGTTTTTAAAAATCCAATTTATCCGCTAAAGATAAGAGATCATCGTATTATTATGAATGTGAGCGATAAATGCAGTTTAAATGTTTAATATAAAATGATTTTGACAATATCATTATAGGATGTAAGGAGCTTACGTCGGAGATAACATAGAGACGAAAATAAATGTTCCAGTGGATAAAAACAAAACAAAAAGAAACATAATTGAATTTTTATCTTACACACGGTCGGCGGACTGTAACATCATATCATGATGCCGAAAATTATGATTGTCGAACGGAACCGGATATTATTATTGTTTCAACAGTATCGTGTTGAGATGTCCGCGGACTGATAAAAAGTAATAAGAAAAAAAAAAACACTCGTGGAACGATTTAAATTCAACACATTGGGTCATACACTCAAACACCTATATAAAATCTATGTCTTGAACTCGGGCCGACGATGCTTTTAAACGACACACGCTCGGATACACTGGCTTATTTAAATTTCACGTTATTAAAACGACGGAGAGGTCGTATACCGCGGTTTTAATGCAAACCCTATGAGCTTTGCTACGCACAATACTAATGGACGGCTCCGTACAATGAATGCACACTGCAGTTGCCTAAAGTTTTTGCAGTCCTCGAGTATAAAATATAATAAAATATCGACGTGCCGAAAAATCGAAGGCGATTCTCATCGACAGGTGTTGTAATAAAATAATATTATAGGGTCGACATTTAAGGGTATACCACGGTCCACAGACTATAGAGTTTAGACGGTCGCCACAATTGTACCTCATCTTTTGCAAGTATTAAAGCTTGTTCCTCCCAAAGATTCTGATTTTTACAACTCAGGTAATTCCCCGGGCTTTTTCAATGTCTATTTTTTTTTTTTTTATTGAACTTGGCGCGGTACAGCGTCTTCTGTTGTTTGAATTTCCTCACCCGTAGACCGCATTGGCTGAGCTATTAAATATTTATGAAATTAGAAATTGGCCAACAAAACATAATGTAAAACTGTAGCACTGAAAACAACAGTCAACAATAATAAAAAAAACCGAGCAATGAGATCTACCGTATATAGGCATTGTGTGCCGATTCTCGTAATTGAGTAAATGTGTTGAGTTTGGATTAAATGACGAATCATCGGATGCCCACGAAAAACGATATCGTGTGGAAACGGTCTGTTATAGCCTATATATTATATGTATGAACATTGTATTTTGTGTTTATCTTGTTATAAGTCATTTATTGCTAGGCAGGTACGTGGTACGCTGAACTGAGTTGCATTGAAACAAATCGCATGTATTGTAATGGTCTGTTTTATTTAAAGTTACAATACTATAACAATTGTAACCAGTTAGGTACATTTCAAAGTCGCTTGTAAATTACGTGGCCGATTACGGATTACAAGTGTAAATTGGCCACGCAACTTTGATACATGTAACCGATTACTGTTCAACCTGGGTCGTACGCAGGAGATACCAAACATTCGAACACCCGACTAATATAATAATTGGTGTGCGCCTGTTCCCTCCACGCGAGTATTTTATTAGTCCACCGCCGCCGCGACGTAATGTACGTTTCGCCCCCGTTCCAAAGCTTTTTGGTTTGGCCTAGACGGCATTTCGTATGTTGTACGCCTATACACATACACACACACACACACACACACATAGTACGGCGCACTCAAAAGGGGTCGTGTAAAGGTGTGTATAATAATAATTAATAACGAATGGCCCCGCACCGATGTGCACTTTAATACGCGACCGTCGCCGTTTCGGCCGAACAATTCGCCGCGTTTAATGTGTATATATATATATATATACATACGTATATGTGTTTATACGACCGCAATAACTGTTATGCCCCCCCACACACGCTCGAGTGTACGAGCAAATGCGTATAAACGTAGTCGTTTCGTGCGCGCGCAAACGTTATAATATGAAGCCGCTCAATTGTCAAGCGATATGTACTCACACAAATTCACGCTGACCGCTGTGCGATGGACGGATACGACGTTTGGTCGTACGCGCGTGCGAATCGCGAACGGGCGTGTGTTTTTTACACGGACTTTTACGTTTTTACCGTTGATTTCAAACATAATAATATCATTATGGATACGGATTACGGATATCCTGTCTACGCTAAACATAATATAGGTACTTATAGGCCGACATAACGGCGGAGAGTGTAAACGGCGGTTCCCACTCGCACGAAAGTTTCTGGCGATAAGGAAACTAACGTTCAAGGCGTTCAAGCCGGAGAGCAGAGAGATGTAACGGTGTCGTGTTTATCAATGACATCAACTGTGTTGGATTACAGATTTATGTATACAATGTCGCATCCATGGTTTTAAAAAAAAATCGGTTACTTAAATTATTTTTGTATGTTACCCATCGTGGTGGGTGGTTGATAAAGTTTTTAAATTGATTTTTAATGACAACCATTTGATTTTGAAATCATAATCAGAAGCAGCATGCTTTCGTAATCAATTTTATGTATACATTTTGAATATATATAAGTTCTATGATGATCGGAGTGTAATTTTAGGGTAATCGGCAAAAGTTTTGGTCTGTTACTGGATACTCCATTTACTCTGTTTATTTAAACCATAAATGCTTATTAATTGAAAGCAATCTACTCAATTTCCCTAATATATAAACTATTAAATAGGTAATATTGAGTTTTGATTATGAAATTTAAAATAGTTTGTAATTTTTCGATACACATTATGAAAACGGGGAAAAAATAACTTCTCCGACATAATATACGACCTGTGTTCGAATAAATACTGCTAGCACGTCAGCGAATCATTCCTAGGTTGTTCTACCTGATTCTGCCCGAAACAAAACGATTGCAGACATATGAAAAAAAAACACTCCTTTGTAAAACTATTACGTACGCTCGGAATATAAAACGTATACGTTGTATAGAGTACAATAGTACATGCCACATATTGGAGCGATACACGATTCCACACAATTTACCTTTTTACTAAAGGTTACTAACAATTTTCGTCAAACAATAGTATTTTTTCTACTACTCGAAAGTAACGCGATCCCAAACAACCAACGATGTGTCACCATATTATATATAAAACCACTATAACTTAAATTATTATTTAATTAGATAACAAAAATTACTAGTTATTAATTATACATGAAAACGGTTATTATAGTCAATTATTTTAAGCTAATTTTAAATTACAAAACAATAATTGTAAAAATCGTTGACATACATTATAAACATATATAGATCAATATAAATACTTTATAAGAAAACTAAATGATAAAATATAGACATGTAAAAATATCTATGATTATTGATACAACTTTTTTCCTTGATATCCAGGACAAACCTTACGGCAAGAAGTCAATCAATTAATGTACTTAGATTTAATTTATATTATATACAGTAGAAACCGTTTATAATGATTAATGACATTCAAGGGACTAGTCAAATTAGTCTAAATAACCGATTGTCATTATAATTTATAACCAAAATTATAAAATTAAATTTAAAAACTTGGTTGTATAGGTTTTTATATGAACATTTATTAATATTGTGTTACAATAAATGCGTCATAATTTTATCACTAAATCGTGACTTCAATTCATGAAAAAGTTATTTAATTATTTCAAAATTAAATTTAAATTGTATTAAAAAAAATCTGTTATCTTAGTTTGTGTTTTGTTTGTATACAAATCATGCAGTATGTTTTTTTTCAATTTCTTTAAAATTTGTTTTTAGTGTTTAGTATTATCGGATGTTATATCGCCTTCGATAAAAGTTTAATACCGTTATTATGGATAACGGATTATTTCATTTTAATCAAAAATAACCGTCACGACATCCGTATAGTCAATATAAAGACCACAGACGTCATAATAATGATTAGTACATAACATACGATATAGTAGTTTTGCAGGGACCTACAATCCAACGTCATTAAACCTAATATGTCACTACAACCGATACCGTTACAAACGGTTTCTACTGTATTTATCTCGTGCTATACAATTATTATTTATTTTTTTTATGGTTATTTCGAATCAAATAACGATGACGTTACAATCCGAAATCGTTAAGCGGCCCACCCTGTATAGAGTAAAACATATAATACATATAATATTATGACTTCCGTCGTAGATAGGTGTTACATAATTATCTGCTACCGTGGTCGCACGAATACGACGCGATGACCGAAACGCAATCGACTGGAATTCTTTTAAGCATCACATATACACACGCAATCGGTACAGATCTATCTGATCGCAAAACAATTTCAACCGGAATCGCCTAACCGTTGGCATACTATTTTAATGCAATAGTACCTACCTACGATGCATTATATATTATAACGTCATATCTACCGCATACGACCCACAAGGCAAATCGCGGGGACGGAAACCTACACCGCGGCCGTGATGCGCTCGGGGGACAGCGAATGGTGTGAAATCTCTCAGCGGCCGCTGCGCGTGTGACACCGACCCGACGCGGAGTACCATGATAATATAATGTTTTGCACGTACGCGTCCGGGCGAATCGTCGCCGTCGCGCCGGGACACGGACCGACAATATCGCTTTTCCTCTCGTTGGGGACCCGACGCACGAACCGACACGTGTCGCGTGACATCTCACGCCACCGGTGTAGGTAGGACATGACGTCATACACGAGCGAGTGGTATATGCATGCACAGGGCGTATCTCGTGTAGGACATGTCATATACGAGCAATTGGTATATGCGCGTACAGGGCGTATCTCGTGTAGGACATGTCATGTACGAGCAAGTGGTATATGCATGTACAGGGCGTATCTCGTGTAGGACATGTCATATACGAGCAAGTGGTATATGCATGTACAGCTAGGGCGTATCTCGTGTCGATGCTAAGTATAGGTATACTATCTACTATACGCGTGGTATGTGATGGTTTATTCGATGGCCCGTGGCGTACTCCAAATTTCCATGTGATCGGGGGGGGGGGGGGTGTTTCTAAGGGAGGACTTTGCCCACTATATACAGTCAGTATACGTTCTGTCGTAGACTATTATAGTCATTGCCTTTAAACATAGACCTATAAACTACACTAATGGACAGCGCTCAGAGAGTGAAACCGGTGGATGAGGTCCGAGAGAGAATAAGAACTTTGTTTTGAGTTCGGGAATACCATGGAGGACCATTTACATTAAGTTTTTTCACCCATACGTATTATCAATATTATAGCCACGATGGAGATAATATATGATCTATACGCCGTGATTATAGTACAGACTACACATGGCTGAAAAACCAAAATGTGAATGGTTTTCCATGATATCCCCAAACACATATACATAGTTCTTCTACTCTCACTCTATCTCGTCCCATTGTCCATTGAACTATATGCAAGGCGGTGTGGTAGGCGCTGTCCATTAGTTTACCTTTACTTTACCTATACCTAACAGTATATACCTTCAAACAGTCATATTCTTATAGTTTTACGTATACAATATATTAAAAAAAACTAAGTTTACATGCATGAAAAAAAAATAAATGAATTGAATATTTAAAACTTAACGAATTCTACTACAATAGAAATTTTAAAGAATATTTTATTAATTTATACCTATCTCATATCGAATCGAATTAAGTATACACATGAACAAATTATTATGATATTAATATATTATGACATAATAATAATATGTACGTTGTACCTATTTCTTAATAAAATATTTAAAATACAATTTGTATACATTTATTAAGGGAGGCATGTGCTATGTACTCAACTAATATCAACTCTTATCAGTTTTTATATTATATCTATAATAAATCAATGATATAAAATAACACATTTAAATACATTTTAAGTCTGTTAGTGCGGTGTATTCACTTTGAAAGAAATGAAGATGGGTGAAGTCCAAATGTAAACGAATACAATATTTCCCATTTTGACGTTCCCGTTTTTCAATATAGACACACGCACACACACTCACAATCACTGTAAAAAATTGACTAATACTTTGACGATACCGATATTTTCATGAAAACTGATTTTATTTCAATAAATTTAATTTCGTCAGAAGAAAACCACCTTTTTTTCGTAATTTCATAATAGATTATATAATTCATTTTATCACATGCTCTAATTTTAACTGTTTATTTACACTTTTGCCCACTTTAACTTTAAATAGGGATTTTTTTTTTATCCTTTAGGGATTTATCGCGAAATACTCCTCTCCACAACATACATATACATACATATGATCAATTGGTGACGGGAAATGCATATGTCGGTGGCATGACGAAGACGTATTACGCACGCAGTGTCTAAAGTCTTACGAATCGTTATATAGTGTTAATTTTTTTTTTTTAAATATTCGTTAGTCGAATTGTAGATGTCGGTTCATTATAATTAACTGTCCACGACCGGCACGACCGCGACCGTTCAGTTAAAATGGTTATTAATGGTTTTCATTAAAATAACTGGACTAGGCGTTCAGTTCAAGTGCGACGATTTATCGTTGGTTTCAAATTTAATGATAATAGGTACACCACCATCCAGCAAAACAAGACGGTACCCAGACAGTAATTTTTATCATAATAATATGTTGGACGGCGCATTGTATAGGCAAAAGAGTTCATTATTACTACTGTATTGTCGTATTGAAGAATAAAATCTTAAAGCGTACGTTTAAACTATTATGCAATGTTGTATTGTTGTACAGAATTATTTGAAAATGTATTTAAAGTTCACTCAAATGCATTTTTAAAAGCATTTAAAATATTCTTAACAAATAGGTACTGATTCGGTCAGTGTATTTTAGTAATACTTTTCATACGTATTTGAAATACTTTTAAAATATTATGTATAAAAAAATACCACACATTTTGAATTATATAATATTTTTATTTTATTTTTGAATTTGTCACTGTCACACTTCACTAACATTATGTTGTCATGTTTGCAATATAAAAAAAATATATTAAGATAAATGCACGATAATTTTGTGTTCAACTAAAATACAATTTATGTGTACTTACAATTTAAGCATTAAAAAAGTGTTTGATATCAATAAAAGTTTTAAAACATTATTACTGAAATATTTACAACACTGGTATAACATTGCGATTTTTGTTTCAGTTGAAGTGTTTTTCTTTTGTAATATTTTTATGTCATGGTTTAGAGTTTTGTAAATCTCTGATTTTAAATAACCTCAAGAGAATAGCCAAGGGATGTCATTTATTGTTTAAAAATGCACGATCCAAGTAATAACTGACAGGTGGCTATAGTTGGATGAATTTTCAAAATGTATTGGATCACCATCTCGTTGGAATATTTGACTTTTTCATTGCTTAATAGTGTGTAATTTTCATTGTTTAGTATGTCCAAAACCATAGTGAATACCGAATGGTGAATTTTTCGGGAAATCCAAAGTAAAATTACTATTCACTAACTATGGGTTACTTTAAAAAATATTGACTAAAGCAGCTGATATTTATCATTTTATAGACACAGAGTAAAATTGTTATGTGAAAATATTTGATACTGTAGATTAAGTCCAGTAATTGAAATAATTAATGATATTAATTTGTTGACCTCGGAGCAGTCGTATACATAGCCGTTAACTGATGAAATAAAATCTACCATTCAACTGCCTAGAGTTTTAGAGAAATTAACTGCACTTTTTTTTTTAGAATCATGGTTTTCATATTTTATAACGATTCATTTGCATGTACGCAAACTAGAGCATTGTAAATATTTACATAAAATAAAATAAATTTCAAAATTAATAGAAACATTGTATGAATTTTAACTCTATCAAAATATTCGTTCCACGACAATTAAACATGAAAAAACGCCACCGAAGATATATCATGTATGTAAAGAAACACTCAATTCTCCTTGCGGGTGTAAACCACTCAAACAGTTTGTTGAAACATCATCGTGCGTCGGACTCATCACCATGCACACACGACGATATAATAATAATGTGGTCGTCCTTCCATTGCATGTATAACATTATGTGAAATAAGACTGTGAACGACGGGAGAGGAGCAAGTAGAGAGAGAAAGTGAGAGAGATAGAGTGAGCGTTAGAGAGGTGTATTATAGGGAGACGAACACTTTCAGTTTGCCATTACACACCAAAAGAGCGCCAACGACCCATTCGGAGAGGCAGTTTTTTTACACCCTTCTTTTACCCCTTCATTTTCGCGTTATCGACTCTTGTCGTGCGATTCCATCGCGAATGGAATTCGTTCTGATTTATGATGTCAAAAAACGCGTTGCACACACACTGAACACCACCGCTGCCACCGCACACTGTAGATTAACCTACATTCGATAAATGTTTAACCACGACTACGTTTCGAGAATCAAGAGTATAAAATATATTATGCATATATTATATAGGTACATTGTATAATAATATGTACAATATACATTTGCCAGTGGCGTGTTTAAGAGGAGGGCAATCGCCTCCACCCATCGACCGACGACCGTGTTAAAACTTAATATATAATATATATTATAATATATAAATATTTATATTACAACAAATCACGAGGTTTTGAAACTGATAGATTTAATATCACCTATTATGTTAAATTGATGGCATGATGCTCGATTTCTAAACCTCGATAAATCAATGCTCGATAAAAAAAAAAATAAATATGAAATATTATGGCCGTAACGATAATGACTATACTGAACTAGTATTAAAACGTGCGATGGCTGGTAGCAAACAATATTGGGTATTGGAGACAGCTCCCCAAATTGTGGGCCACTGTACTAAATGTTTTTGTGGGTCCTATACACGACTTCCAATAAAACAAAGCCAGTACAAGCGATACGGGTGTCCCCCACACGATTTCTAGGTAATCAATGGTTAACCCACAGATTAAAATAACAAAATTACTTAATATATTATATTAATATACATTTATATCATAAAATAGTATTTAATATAAAATAAGTTTTCCTTTCAAAATTTTAAAAATTACAAATTGATTTCAATGGGTTTCTAAAATAGCTTGGCCCCTTTACTCCAGGTCCAACGGCCCCTAGTGGGGGTCCTGGTTGGAGACTCATGCCAATCGCTTGACTACGCGTATCGTGTAAGATTGTATTGTTTTATTATTTTAGTTTTGGAAAAAATGATGGATCCAAGATCATAATTCGGATTTGGTGTTATATTTTTGTGAAACAATCATTATGTTTCATTGTACATATTTCACATAATCCATTTTTTTTTTAATAATATGCCAAGGGTATTATAATGAAAGGGCAAGCTGTATAACTGTATACGAATTAATTAAGTTTGTAATATAAATATAAATTAAAAATGTTGTTATTTACTTTTTTGCGTTACTGAGTTTATCGAAAGGGCATTGTTTAACGAAATATTACACTATGACATTAAATCTTTATTTATTCGCTTGTTAGTGTTTGTTTTAGTTTAACTGTTGGTTTATATTGTATATATTATTACTATAATTACTAATGTTCGTCGAGTATTTATAGTTATATATATATATATACAAACATATACAATTTCTATCCCTTCACATTCTGAGGCTGTTAGGCCGCAGAAATACTATACTCAGCGACACAGCATCGTACAAACTACAATGTGTATACAGTGCTGCGTGCATGCACATCGTATCTACAAATATCAGTAACTTTAATGATTTAATATTATATTATGTCACAATTTTGTTCAAAAAATAAAGAAACATTGGTATTAAACTGCGTCTGCTGTCTAGTAAAATGTTACACGCGTACCTATATAAATCCTAGCTAATACAGATACGTATTTATTCACTTTTCATTATTGCGAAGTGATATTATCATATATGTGACGGACGGAGTGGCCGAGTGGACTAAGGCGTCGGTTGTGACGCGCACCGACGCCGGCTCGATCCCGGCTACGGGCGGTATTTTTCTTTGGACAGTGATGTCCGGGGAGAAAGGCAGCCATCCCTCATTCGGGCATGGCAGATACCTACGGGTGCCCACTTAAAAATTCTGCCAAACACAAACACTCACGTGTAAAAACTCACCGTTTCAAACCCTACCACCACCACAATACAACCCTACAAATAGATGCCGGGCTTAAGGATAAATAAGAAAAAAATATCATATACGCATTGTCTGTGCCGGTTCAGTCGGTTTAAATTATCCCTAATCTAAACCATAGCTCTGGTCCGCTAAACTTAACCGAACATTATTTCTAATATCTATGCGTGAATCCCTTGTTATAAATGAGTTTCCACACTACAAACGGTTTTTTCCCCGGTCCTTTTCGTTCACGCGACTCTCCTTTCTTTACCCTTTCGGATTCGTGTCCTACATCCAACATCATCACCCAACCACATAAGTTTTGCTCGCCATTATAAGTGTCTTGTTTAAATGCAAATACATTTGCGACCCGTCCAAAATATCCAATTGTTGTGTGCGCTCCGTCGCGCACCCCCCCCCCCCCCCCCCCCCACCCACACACACACACATATACACACACACATACACACACACATGCACACACAAACAAGTCATTTCTGTGTCATTTGCCATCTTCGAGGACGTGATCTCTGCCCTTTTCAATTCTTATACTATGCCACTATCAGAAAATACCATGTGAATTGGTTCCTTTTTATTTTTTGTACCGACCTCGCAACGCTGTTCGTAACATTTATATCTACATCGTGCTTTCCATTCTTCGCGTGTACTTTTTAATATTGCATATCCAACAATTCACTGTGTAAAAAGTAAAATGTACCTATTGTCTATACCTATATATTTGATAAAAAAACAAAACAACTTTATTGGAATTTAAATTATTTAACGCGCTTGTATTATCGTGTTTTTATGCTACCTTTTGGGTTTAATCATATACAAGTTTCGACTAAAAACATTTTTATTGTGTATTTGTGCCTGTTAACATTTAAATTGGAAACCGTTTGTTTGAAGGAATAAAAAACGTATTGTTTTTAAATTTCAAATGAAATCATATATCGTGGTATTGTCATCAAAAAATAATAAGGTAGATTAAGTTATTAATTACATAAATTATATATTTAAATTTTCTAAAACACGCATACGATTATTTTAAAATAACTCCATAAACTGTAATATACATTATTATAATATTATAGAGGCGTATGGAAATATGATTTTTTAATTTTGATTTATTTCTACAAATTTAAAAATACAACAAATATCACGCAATTTAAAAAAAAATAATACAATTTTCTAACAGAACCGTTACGTGTAATACAAACGATTATTAATTACTGATATTTTATAGATACAAAATTTCCAAAATGGATTTTTAATCATTTATATTCTTTAAATATAATTGAATTGCATTCGGTCAATTTATATATTCTGATTTCTAATAATGCTACATGTGAAATAGCAAATATTGACCGAACACACAACTATTGCAGCAGGTAGCAAATCCCTTAGGAACCAAAAACCAGAGTTGATATAAAAGTTTTGAATTTGAGGAATGATATATTCAATATGTACTATAATAATAACCTTAACTATACCTATACGATCATTAAATTACATTTTTTATTTAATATTTTGAATTAATTTTGTACTCAATACTTATTTTTACATAATATATATAAATGATATTTTTTTTTTTTTAAGTTAGTTTATTGGTTTGAAATTTAAAATATTACCAAAGGTTTAATTAAATACATTTTTCATAATTTATTATGATTATTATTATGATGATAAATTGATTTGGAAACGGTTGAGATTGTAAAATGAAATTTGTATATATATATTATTAAAAACATAAAATGAGACTATGTGAAATAGCAATTAAATTACTTAAGGTAAAATAAAATATGATATTATAAAATTAAACAAAAGGCGTTGAAGGGGTTTTGTAAAAAAAATGACTAATGATCTTTAAAAAGTTGCTTACACCGTATACTGCTCCGTATCCTATAAACAATTGCTGCTGTTGATTAATTGTTAGCAGAACGTTGTATTCTATATACAATAACCTCTACGAAATTATAAAGAATTCAGGTAAAGAAATATTCAAACTAGAAAATCAACAAAAACAAATATCGTTAAAAGCTTTTCAAGATTATCATAATTTTATTAAAATAATTGATAGTTAATGCCTTCATTAATAAAAATACATGGTTTTGTTTAATTTATAGTCTTAATACATTACATAGTTATTTGTATAACAAATTTTAAATAGCATTATTTTTAAATTATTAATTACAAATAAAGCAAAATAATACAAATAAATTACAATACAAATGTATTGTATTTTATAAAGGCTCAATAATTTGGTTATTTATTCAGCAAATTCGTCTAATATATTTCTATAAAAAGTAAAAATATCTATTGAATATATCATAATACATATTTTATTGAAGTAGGTAAAAGTGTCATGTTACTAAGAATACAAAGGTTAATATAGTTAACTTTTATAGTTCTTCTTAGATAATTTACTTGCTTATAAAATAGTAAACATGAAAAGATATACTATAAGAATAATGTGGATAATATTAGAATCATAAATAATATTTTTTCATTTATTTTTTTTAATATACGATTTAGATGATGTGATATAATATTTATACGGTTTAAAGTTATAAAAGTACACATGAAGTGACATTATAAGTATATAGACATATTATTATTTGGTTATTTGGTTGTTTATTTTGTAAAAATAATAACGAACTTGAGAAATTTAAATGAACATTTAAATAAATAAACTAACGTTATCAAATAACGATAAAATATATTAATCAATTCAAAAACAAATACATTTTGTAATTATCATTTATACGCACCTATTGAAAGTCAAGAGTAGGTACGGTGTATACTGTACAGTTTACTATACATTCTATAAAGTTAATGTTACACTTAAAATAATAATGCACTAAAGTTTTTCAATTTAGATAGGTACGTCTTATGTATACGTATATATACGATTGGATTCGACGTCTCATTAAAATTTAATAGATATTTTTAGCTACCATTTAATTTATAAATAATTAAAAAAGAGAATATAATTGCAGTTTATCATTGTATATTTAAAACAAAAAATTAAAACCAATTACTTTTCTTCGTTGTATTCGTTGAATAATATGTTACAAGAAAAGCTTAAAAAAATAAATTTAATGTAAATATTATTTGAGTTAAAATTATATACAGTTATTTTTAAAATAATTCAAACAAATAGTAGGTATTAATAATATCGATTTATTCATTTTAACAGAAAGCTACATATTATGGTGTTTTTTAAACAATTACAATTCGTTCAGTGACTCAATGTCAATAAATCTGTTATATTGTATTGAAAACGATACGAAATCAAAAAAACGAATTTAAACGTTGACATGACATTTCAGATGCAACAACAAACATGAACTATGCCATGTACCCATTTAAGTTTGTATTCGATACCTAACTGATACCATATAGTAGGTACGATAAAATCGTAGTTACCTGGCTACTATTGTTACAGTAAAGAGTCATGTTTTGAGCAACACGTAAAATTGTTATATTTGTTGAATTATTTGACAGAATTATATAGGTTATTGATACGCGTTATATTATACTACGTATGTCAATAAAACTTGTTATTATTATTATTTTTCATCTAGAAGTCATGCAATAAAGCCAAACTACGTTTACGTTTCTAGTAAATATTATATTATATGCCAATATATTATATTGAACCACACATTTTTGCATACAATCATATTAGGACTAAAATTACGCAAATAAAATACATATAGTCCACTAACAATAAGTGTACAGTTACAATTTTTCAGCGTATTCTGTAATCGAAATGGGTACCAACATGTTTTTTTCACATAAAAAAAATTTAATCAAAGTTCTGGAACTTTAAAACACTTGAACCTATTTTATACTATATTATATTAATAATAGAACAACCGTGCTGGTTTCTATCAATCTGTTACAACGAATTTATTTTTTAGATATTCTGAGCTACAGAATCTTTCTGCTAGCATACGTTATATTCCATCTGTATGCACTGGATACTCTAAATTGGACACAGCCCACATAATCCCCAAGGAGTAATTGATCTTCAGGCTCATTTCACCATTTCACCTTCTGTTGTGTTATGAATTTATTCATTTTTTTTTTCATAACATTTTGAATTATATGAACTTGGATAGAGTCGTAAACGGCCACGAAACTCAATTTACATAATGTCGTCTTTCTTTTTGTAAAGTATACTACGTCACGACAAGATTTTGTATAAAACTACGTTTTTGAATATATTTATCTATACTCTAGAATATACGGAATGGTACGGTTTGTTTTTTTATTCGATTTTAACAAAACGTAATAATAAAATAATTTCATATTTTAGTGGAATAAGGTGGAGATCAGATTTTAAATTTATATTGATTAATTTGTGCATATATCAATAGTTTTAAAATATTTACTAAAAAATAGGTGCAATTAAATGACATGTTTTGTTATTCAAGTTGTCTACATAATTCAATAATTTTTGTTATTTTTTTGCGAGTGTATCATTTATTCATATCATTAGAATATCAGATGAAGAATAATATCATGAGTTCATTTTTTTTAGTGTTAATAAAATGGATATTATTTATTTAATTATATTTATACCGTAGGCATAGTAATAACATTTACCATAATTCCAAAGGTTATTAAAATCCTTTTTTTACAATGCAAACAATCGAATCTGATCATATTTTGAAGTGGGTTTTCTCACTTTAGGTTTTAGTTTTCTTTTAGGTATCATTAATATTCAGAAAAGCATGCGATAAATTTAACATTGTGTTTATTTATACTAACTACAACCATGTTGGTGAGAGTGTGTAACTTATTTGATTGAATAGTTTTGATTATGTTGGTTTTTTAGATTAAAAATGTCGAGAACTTTCAAAATTTTGTTTTAATTTAGAAAACATGTTTTGGCTTGTAGAAATGTTCTGAAAGTTTCAATAGTGTATACCTACTTTGGATTACAAATTAGACGTAGATTGTACTTTATATTCCAACATTGCAATATTTTGGCATAAAAAAATAAATCGCAAAAGGAATCAAATAAATTGTACAACTGCAATTGGTTTGTTATCAAATCGTAATGATTTATGCAATACGAATATATTAACACTGAAGGCCTACATCGGTATTAAAATATTAAAAATAACTGACCTGCATCAGTAGAATCTTCGGTAATGGCTCTCTGAATTCGGCGATCAGTCTTTTCTTGTTGATCTAAGTATCCAGCATTTAGTACTAATGACGTCCCATCGTTCTGATCAGATTCTATACGATTGTTGGTAATTTCTATGTCATAATCACTAGAAATTATACTTATTTATAACACAGTAGTTACGAACACTGCAATGTAATTTTTTTTAATTATTGCGTCTACCTAATATACTCAAAACTAATAAAATTACTATGTAAGTTATATATTTAAATGTTATCGAATTTTGAGTATTTTTTTTTGGTAGGTATAAAGATAATTATGATGGATTGTCAAGAATATCTTTGATTACAATTTTCAAATACCTGTTTTCTAAATAAAAATAGATATAAAGTATCGTGATAATTAGTACATTTTAATTTTTAATGGTTGTGAGTAGCTATAATATTTTTTATAAAAATAATAAACCTATACATTTTGATACGTATATCTAAAAATCATAATCATAATATTATGTATAATTTGATGGTCAAATCAGTTTTATTTCTAAAACAATTTCGTGTGGAAATCTTACCAGCTTTGCTGTTGCTCGCATATTTCATCATCCGATACATTAATCATTTCTGTTTTCAATTTATTTTTTTCATTTTTGATTCGCATTAGCTGCTTGACTGTATTTTCCAGTTTAAAATTTACAGAAGTATCACAACTAGTTGTCTCAGTTCGTGATTGTCGACGCTTACGTTTCCTGATAATTGAACGGATTCGTTGAAAACTTCTTTCCAGTTTAGAGCCATCCCCGACTTCCTGTAAGATATATAAATATTACATTAATGTCCTGTATTACTGAACAATGACAATAATTCAGACATTTTGTAATAATTTCAATTGTATTATTTGTTCCAGCTTGTCCGACGTCCATAATAAAACATTATCAACATACATTTCAAATAAAATAAATTATTGTGAATGTTTTTTTGTATTATTATATTATATTTACTAACAATTTTAAGCATAGTTATTTTAATAGTAATATTATATTATATTTATAAATAAAATACATTGTATTATAAAACTGAGTAGGTGGTATAATATTTCTTGATTTGTATATTACCTATGTAAGTTTATTATTTATTATTTAAATATTCTTCTTTTCTACATAGGTATTATTATTCTAATTAGGATAACTTTATTTATAAGTATTTTTGTTATAAATTATAAAATGAATATTGTATTGTTTACATAATAAACTTTAATGTATACTGTGTTTAACTTTATTGCGTACAGTTAAAAAACCTCAAAAATTGTTAGTCAATATATTATTTTGCAAGTCCTTGAAGTTTAAATTACATTATTAAACTAATTTTTTTTTTTAAAAACTTACATAATTTAATAAAATTGATAATTTTTTTATCAAAGGTTTAGAAATTATATTTTAAAGTTACTTTTATCATATTTATTGCTATGTTTAACTAATGATGAAAATATTTAATCATAAGTGCTACGAGTAATTTTATACGTTAATAAACCGGGGAAGTTACTCCATTGTATAGCAGGTTTCGACTTTACCTTGACATTTTAGATCACTGTAATTGACGCGTTAAATTTAAATTCAATGATGAATAACTACATAAGAAAACGATTCAGAACGGAGATGGTGTATCAGCCTCTATTTTAAAAGATACTTTTATGATTTACTTAGAATATTATTAGTAATTTATTTTCCTATTTGTTATACAGTTGGTTGGAATTGAACCGTTTAACAAATTATTGATAAAAATATTGCATATACATTATAATATATAAGCATTATTATATATTATTATAATATAATATTGTACAGGTGATTCATTTGAAAGCAAGACTTATTTTGTTGTTTCAAAAAGTATTAACGGTTTTAAACATTTTTTTTACATAGATTTTAATCGTTACAAAACACATTTTAAAACAATATGTATATTTTTTATCCTTCTAATTTTTTTAAGTTTTTTGAAGTATAATTTTTTGAATGGCAACACAGTTTTAGGTGTTATACCTAACATAAATTGAAAAAGTTGAAATTTTCAAATGATTGAAATTAATTAATAAAAATGTTATAGGTAGGTTTACCGTTTTATTTTATTTATTTAGTTATATACCTTTACTATAACATGAAGTTTTATTTGAAATACCAACTTTTAATGTTTCTGGCTGCTGGGTAGTATAACGTAAAGGACAATTCGTAGGCTGACTAACATTTGTTCTAAACTAATCTTCTAACTTTTTTTTTGTTTTTCCTGATTATTTTTAAAAGTACTGGGGAAAAAACATTCTCATACAATCCCAATTCCCAATACATTCATCGGTGTGCTCAGAATCTAAAATGTGCTATAACACTTTGTAATAAACCTGTGAACTTCACTTAGAATTGTTTTTCGAGTGCGATGATTTATCATTGCTTTCAAATTTATAGTAACAATATATACCGATTCTGCGCTGAGTTGAACCAAGCACTGACATTTATAAAAAAAAAATATGAAAAACACAATGAAAATATGGATTTTGTAGTTTTTCTTAAGCCCCTAGGTTAATTCAATTTTTTGAAAAGCAGTGAAAAATATTCGGATTGGATAAATTGGTTCAGAAAGCAATGTGTAAATGAAAGGAATTGTAAGTATACTAAACCTAGAATAATATGGATTTTTCAAATTAACTACACCTGTAGAATGTTTTCAAAAATTTTCAATAATTGATCCAAGTTATTTTTTAAATATCCATTTATAATATAGTCTGTATATAATATGTTTTAGATGGTGCGAATTTCCGTTAAAAATTTCAATATTTTTACAGAATTAAAAAAGTTATGAACCTTAATAATTTACCACGATTGTTTAGATAACCAACTTTTTGTAAGAAGTTATTCTTTTAATACTTAAAACGCGAGCTTATATGAAACATAAAATATATTAAACATAAATTTTGGTCCGAGGGTTTATGGAATACAGTTAAACGGGGCTATCATTCGTTTAGTAATTTTTTTCAGTTGGAATAAATGTGGTACACCTTAAAAAACAGATGAGATACGAGCATTTAAAGAGCACTGAAGTGTGCCATGCAAATTCATTCTTGGTTTTATAGAATTAAATTATTGTGATTTTTAAAATCTTTTATTTATACATTTTAACATTATTGAAATATTAAATAAAAAAAGATTCTTGTATAAAAAAAATACACTTAAAAGATTTTAAAATTATTTACTAACAACGTTATGTGTCCATTGCAATACAATGTGGTTGTAATCATTACGCAAATGCTCTATTTTGTTACCAACAAATATTTAACCCAATTGAAACTTTTTTTTTAGTTCAGATATTTTTCCGCAGTATTAAATTACCTTTATTATTTATTTAAATAATTTTAAAATAAAAAACATTCCGACCACACCTTAGAATAAAAGTATAAAATATTATTTTATATTAAAAAGTTTTTTAGTTAATAATATTATTTTATAGATACAGTATTTTTCTCTAAAACATAAATATATACCCAATACTAAATTTAATCGTTGTAAATAATTTTTACAATGTTGTTCGTCAAAGATTTTTTTAGATGTTTTAGATTGTAGGTATAACCTAATGTTCTATACTACTATGTATTCACATTTTAACGAATAACGATATATTTTATATAAATCAATTAATATTTATATTAATTTAATATTTATACCGAATTATCAGTTAATTGTTGAATTTATTGATACTAAAAGTTATACATGTTGAATATTAATCAAATATATAATTTGAAATTATTCAGTATACATTTACATATGTACCATTCAATCCTTCAAGATATACATTTTTCAACTGTTGTATTTATTATTTGAATTTTATGGTTTTCAAACTTAATACATATTGTATTCTTCTCCTATTTTTGTAGTCGATAAATATACCGACGTTTATATTATTCTTAATTATTTTGGTGCAATAAACGCTTATGTTATATTTATATTTATATATATATATATAAGTGTATTTTGACATGCATGATTTAATTAAAGAAGTCACTAAGTAGCAACACTTTTAGTTTGATCCTAATTTAAATAATCAAATTATCAAAATAATTATAATAATTATACCCTTATACTATTTTTTTTGCTATTTTACATGTTATTATGTTATAAAAAGTATATACTAATATATCCAAGCTGTTTTTATATATTCCTGCGGTTGAGTATATACCTAGTTTTTTCATTTAACGATTTAGTGACATGTTTATTTATGTAAGCAAATATTTTAAGGGTTAAGACGGGTTGTTTTTTTATAATGGTTAGTCATGCACAACGGATTTCCATTAAATGCTACTCATCAGGGACATGATAGAAAGTAGAAACAATGATTTTTTGAAGGGACGAACTTAAATATTCCATGTTATATATTTGAGTCTGATGTAGCATAATTATTTTTATCCAAACAAACAAATCTAATAAAAAAAATATATTTTATGAAATTAAAAACGTTGTTTGGTTAAAATATTGTTTGTTATTAAAAATTAATTAAAGTATTTTATTAAAAAGCCAGAGGGCTCTTCCCCTGTTCTCTTTGCTCACTAACCCCCTGGGTGGTCAAGAGCCCCAGTAGGCATATGCTGACCCCTTCCCCTCTGGGGGCCTTAATTTCCATGACCCAAGGGTCGCCCCATAGAATCTTAAAATTTAATATCTGCAATGATAATTATTTAAAAATAAAATGTGTGAGATATAGAATATACAAAACTTTTTTAAATAATAGAGAGCATTAAGATTAAGTAGGAACCTATTAATTAATAATAATAATTATTTATTCATTTGTTGGTTGCCACAGCAATATTATTATCTAGAAGATGTACACAAAACTTTGTTTTATATAATAGACAGTGACTATGTTTTTATTGTTTAAAAGTTTACGTATGGATTTTTTTAAAAATTGTAATTGAAAATATTTGTTGTAAGTGCATTATTAAAAAAAAAAAAAAATGACTAAAATATTTAAAGTACAATACAATTATTATTAATAATTAATTAGTTAGTTTAAACTTAATTATTGAATTTTTATAAAGTAAAAGCTGATGTTTAATTATATTTATAAGCTGTGAATTATGTAGTACATGTTTGAAGATTATATGAGAGCATCACAAAATAACATTAAGAAAATTAAAATAATTTGTATAGACATTTTTTGTGTTCAACTTTTCGATTAGGTATATGATACACCTAAAACAAAGTGCAAAGTATCTTATTATTTTAAATTTGTGTAATACGTGCGCGCTGAAAAATAATTCATACGTCAATCATTATTCAGTAAATGAAATTGTGTGCGAATAAAATAAAGATATTGTAAAACTGTACCCCATATATTAGGTGCGCTCGAGTGTCAAAGCGTGTGTCGAGTTTTAAAAACAAACGTGACGTTAACATTTTTTTTATTGTCAAAATTAAAATAGTTTTTCATTTTTTTCATTTTATCTTGATGTTTTCATTGCTAGAACGCTTAGTTCATTTTTGGTGTAAGTTAAAAGGCGATTGTGTACCTACACAGCAAAACGTGTAGAAAAGCCAAAGAATAACATGTATATTGTTTGTCTATATACCTCATAATCTAAGAGAGATACAATTGTATCTTTTGGGATATTCGACAAAGAAATTGAGGACCTTCTTGACGAATTTTGAGCTCTACACTTTTGGCAAACGTTACTGATTACTCTAACATGATGGGCCCATCTTTCTCTGTAATGAGCCATTTCTTCGTCTACTTCTTGTTGACCTTGCTAAATTATATGCAACGACATAGGTTGTTTTATTGTTTTATGTATATAATTCGATATCTTACCTCTTTTTTTGATTTTAACTCTTCAGAATTGAAACTGTTGAGTAACAACGCCAAAAACAAGTTAAGAACCATGAAGTTACCCATCACCAGTGCGGGCAAAAATATTGCGAAGCATATACCGAAACCCTAAGGAAAGTCATTAAAAGTAATTTTAGCCTTATATACTTTTTATATTATATCTTTAAGTAAATAATCCACAGAGAAGCTTAAGTATAATACTTTATAACTAAAAAACTGCCTTGATGTCTGTCTTAGATTATTTTATACGTTCAAATTATTATAAATAAAAAAATATCAACTTAAAAATAATATTAAACTGTAGTAAATAGTGAAATTATTTCTCTGGGGAATTTTAATCAAGATTAATAACATACCTCTTTCTCTTCAGCTTTCATACAATCCCACAATGGTTCAATCCATTCACCACAAAGAATTCGAAAAATCATCATGAACGAGTGAAAAAAATCTGAAAAATTCCATCTACAAAAGCCACCAAATAAAGCGATTTATTAATGATCGTTTTAATATGAAATTTTTAATTATGAAATATAATACATTAGTAGTAATACTTAAAAGCATAATCTTATCTCAAGTAATTTGGTCCTTTTACAATATATTTTAAGACATAATTTGCTTCCTTAATTAGCTTAATTAGCTTAATTAGCTTAATTAGCTTAATACTAAAATATTTATTTTAATGCTTTATCATTTATGATAGTCATATTAATAGTGAATAGGAAATCAATAGAATATTTTCAAATATTTATCATATTATAGAAAACGCTGTCAGACGAAGGATTCCTTTATAATAATAGTAGATAGTTAATTAATAATACCAATATCTTATTCTTGATGATTTGTAAAATATTACTGATAATATTGACAAGTTACATAATCACTTTAGCTATACAATTTCGTATAATATTCTAACAACATATTTTAATCTCGTCGAATTGTAATAAGAAACCACTTAAAATATCATGGTTATCACGAAATTCAAAATATTCGGCAGTTAATAAGTTTTGAAATTTAATTTTGCCATTTTAATAATCAGTAATTAGTTTTAAATTGTAAATAGCAATTGTTTTATAGAATATGATTTGTTTACACATAATACCACAATGTAAAAATTTAATTTGGAAACACATGGTATTAAATTATTATTTATATATTTTGTTTTAGAAGTATATAAATAATATATAATATATATTATGTATAAGTAAATTACCAACATAGTTAATAATATAAAATGATAGTTAATTCGTTTTTGCTGACCGAGTACCTAATACAGTAACATTTACTTAGATAAAAGTATAAAACAAATTATGTATGTATTTATTACCTTGGTACAGGATCTGGATCAAATTTTTCTGGCATATATTCTTTTGAGAATAGTTGCATGCCGATGACAGCAAATATATATATAATGATGATTAGGACAAATGTAAGATTGCCGAGAGCTCCGATGGTCGATATTATGATGCTCAATAATACTTTCATGGTAGTCCAAGATTGAGCCAATTTTAAAACTCGAAGCTAATTGAAAAAAAAAGAATAACGGTTGTGTAATTAATCAAAACGCACTGTAATAATGTGTGTAAAGCGGTAAATCAGTCAAGTCACCAACGTTCCAGCGGCCGTGCTTCATTTCACCCAATTACGATAAAAGTTAATGTCCCATACCGTTGGAAATTTCTCTAACGGATAACAATATAACTTCCCGCTGGTCTCAATGTCCGAATTTATAAAAACTGTATTGTATGGTACTGTATTGTATTGTATTATTATTGCGTTGCGCAGGGGAGGGCACTCGTGGGTAACGTGCAGACCTACTGGAAATCTTATTTTCTCGAAAACGAGTACTCACGCTGTACATGCATTTGTTCATATAATATAAATACTATTTTTAAACTTTGATTTACAATCATATGTTATATTAATACAATTTAAGTAAGTCCAGTGAGATTCGTTTTTAGGCCTGCCGTTCTCGATTAGAAACGTGCCAGACACAAATCGTATGCAGTTGAATAAATTAAATAGCACTACAGTGACAAAACAGTGAACGTCCTAAACGGCCACAGTGGTATTTTGGTTACCTATATAATATAAGTTATAACTACCAACTGCAGTTTTGGTGAACACGAAACGATACCATAAGCGGAAAATGTTTAATGGTTTTTAACCTGCCGGTTTTCGTTTTAGGTCTGACATATTTTAACCCGGCACTTAGCATAATATAACGGTAGGTGGCTTATGTCTTATATAGCTATTCGGAAAACATGGATGCAGTTTATTACACCCTTACCTCGTTCCCATCGCCGCAATTCGTTTCTCCTAAAAACCCAAACAGTACTCCGGACGCAATTTACAGTCTGCCAGGCGCATTCTCGAAACATAACTCATAAGATCATCACTTATAAGGAATACCACGGTTGAATGATATGTACGAGACGGCCAGTCAATTACAATTTTCAATAGACAAAAGGCCAGTGTTCCGAGAATAATATATTGTAATGTCTCATTTATGTTATATTATATATTGTTTTGGAAATGTTGTACGATTCGAGTATTGAGTTATTATTTCTCTCAATATGAGACTTTGTAATTTGTAAATTATAATACTCCACGGATAGGAATTTGTGCGATGGTTTTTATGCAATTACATTTAATTTTCTATTATGATTATAATTATTATCATAATTAAATCAAACTAATTCATAAGCAAAAACTTTTTCTCTATACTTTATGTAGATGATCAATATTTTGTTTTAATTATAATTTTAGTTAATAGCAACAACACGTAACTACAAAACAAACATAATTACAGATTGTTCACAGGAGACACAAAATTAATTAATTTGATTCTGAAAAATAATTGTGAAATTTTCTTTCCTTAGATTAATAAAAAGAAGCTTAATGGAGTTTGAAAATTCTGTAATTTTTATTCATTATATTATTCGATTTATTTTATAGTACTTACGGGGTATTACAAAAACATTATGATTATACGAAGTAACATTAGAATGTTTTGTTCAAATAAAAGTAATTTTCGTTTAATATTTATTTAATATTAATAAATTATATTGCACTATAAGTACCTAGTAGTTTTGACTAAAATAAAACAATATATTTTATACTATGTTTAATGTATTATAATGCATATTTTTACTTTTTTCCAACTGTCAAGTTAAACTATCATTAATAATAATTCCTTAAGATCTTCAATTAAGACTAAATACAACATAATGTTATGCTATATATTATTATTATTATATAAAGTATAATAATATAGTTCAAGAATTAACATTATTTACAATATTGAAGGAAATTTAAAATTTAATTTTTTTTTTAGAGTTAATATTTTATTATTTTGGTATAAACTATAACATAGTATAATATTTTTCACGTAATAAATAAAATAAATATAAATTACATATATTATATTCAATATTTATATTTGAAAAAAAAACGTATCATGTATTTCACTCTCACAATGCTTCGTCATTATTTTTTGTAAATGCTATTAAATGAATCAAATTATATTTTTATAAGACAACAATATTTATTATCTTTTTATTAATCTGGGGAAATTAAAATCGAATAATTTATTTCTTGGAATCAAATTAATTAGTTTTTTGCTTCTCCTGGAAAATCTCTGATACACAATTATACAAGTTGCGTACGGTATTGCACAATCCAGCGACTGACAAGATATATTATACTCGTAAGTTTTAACAACAACTAAAATCAAGAGGTTGAAATGTTAATATTGATATATAAATATATTAATCCATTCATCTAATTTACTTTTAAAAAGACAATAGAGTATTCTTTGTCAAAAACGTTTGAAGGTACGTATTTAAAAAAAAACAAACGGTTAAGCTACTCTGACATATTTATAACGGTATTGTTATGATATATACGAATGTTTGTGAAACCACTCTGTGCTTCTATGGATTTACGAGTCTGTAGATTAATAAAAAAAAAAAACAAATAATAATCCCATAGCAAATAAGCGAAACTTTTTTCATCGTTTGTGATACAAGACACTTCTGTTGAACTTTCATTTAACGTCAGTTTGAAAAAATTCTACTCTAAAATTAAATATTTAAAAAATGATTAAATAAGCTTTATGAATGTAATAGTAATAGCTATTTATATTTATTGCAATGATTTAACAATTATTTAATTATAAGCAAAACATAACCATCAAGTACATCGCAGTTGTAAAATTAATTATTATAATGAAGCACAATATATTATTATCTTATTGATTTGAATAAAAATGTTCTTACCAGTCTCAAACAGCGTAGAACTGATAAGCCATCGATCATTTCAAATGATAAATCTAATAAGCTAGCTGTCACAATGATCATGTCGAATATATTCCAACCACAATTGAAGAATTCATTACTCAGAGCAATCAACTTGAATAGACATTCCACAGTAAAAATAGTAGTGAAAACCTGAAAAGATTAAATTGGTTACCTTTAGGATTAACAGGATAAAAGATAATAAGAAATCGACTACTGAAACTATTGTTTTCCTTCAATTTCCACCCTAATTCTACTAAGCTAAATCTGGATTTTATGTTTGTTGAATAAATCTATCAAACATATGGGAGGGGGGATTTAGAATTTTAAAATGAAATAAAATATAATATAGAGAAATTTGAGAAACTTGGAAGAAACTAAGCTTGGCAACTAAAACTCTTACAGAGTTATTGATGATGTGATGATAAAATAAAATAATAGTATCTTTTAACAAATATTATTATTTTAATGTTACTGTTTTTCTAATATTATTTTGTTTACTGATTTCTATTAAATGATATCATTTATACAGTTATTATTTTTTATATGCTAATCAAACAAAAATTATATTAAAATCAAATGATTATGGAAATTATGGATTGGAAATGATTACGGTAATCTACTGATCTGCTGTTGGTATGGATTTAAAATAATAGTAACTGTCTTTAAAAATAGGATATATAAAAATAACTGATACCCCCCTAACCTCTTTATGTATAAATATAATACTAATATTAAACTGTTCAATTCACAAATATTATTAATTTGACTATACCCACAAATCGCCAAATGTGCACACATTAGGTGCTTTTAAGTTTAACTACTAGGTATTAAAATATTTTATTGACCAATCAAAATTAAATTTCACAGTATCATGTTATATTATAGATAATAGTTTTTATTTTTATTAATATGATCACGAAAAACATGCTTTTTAAGTAAAATATAAATGAATTACCTTGTTTCCAACGTCCAAAATGTTACGTACATTT
This sequence comes from Sitobion miscanthi, assembly GCA_008086715.1. Lineage (NCBI taxonomy): Eukaryota > Metazoa > Arthropoda > Insecta > Hemiptera > Aphididae > Sitobion > Sitobion miscanthi. The sequence continues at coordinate 17,160,920 of CM017800.1, forward strand.
TGTGACATCCCGTGATGTTCAATAGCTAACACTATTGTATTGCATATAATACATGCCATAATAAACAACTCAAATAATGGATCTCTGACCACTTTATGCAGGCAGTTTTGGACTCTCAACCATGTCTGGTAATCAATGCAATTTCTGTTGCAATTCGAACAATTTCGATCAACTAAATCATCTAATAATAATAATAATAATGATACATTAATAAATTATCACTGTGATTAGACAAATATTTAAATATGTATATGCATTACAACATTTCGTTACATATAACGAAATTTATGTAAATTTGGAACCACTGCCCTATTGCAAATAAATTGTATTCAACGAACACATAATATAGCTAGTTGGAAATGTGATTATTAAAATGTGATTATTGTTTGGAATACACATCTTGAAATGAAAACAAAATCGTCTTATCATTTTGTTTTATTTAGATTATAAAACTAAAAGTATTGGTTGTTGTTAGAAATATAAATTTCATGGTTAATTCACCAACCAACAAAAAAGTAAAAAAAAAGAGATATAAAATGTAAGAATTCCTTGTACCTTTAACTTTTCAAAATAATTATAGTGTTCAATGTTAATCTAATTATTATGTGTATTATGTTACATGTTACCTTGTTTTTGCTTAAATTAATAAGGTACATTTAAATTTTAGAGTCAATTTAAAACATATGCATGTACATAAAAAAATAATAATATTATAAGTAAATTCATTGATATTTAAATAGGTGCACAATGTCAAACGAGAACATGAGTTTATTAAAAATGAAGTTACAGTGAGATAAAATTACCGATATAATGGAGTAAAACTCATTTGTATATATTTTAACAATTTAGTAAATATATAATATAAATACTTTACAATTTATTTTTTATTTATAATATTATATATAGATGATTTACACATCATGAAACAGTGAATTATTTTAGATTAAAATACAAAAAAAACATAATATTTCAATTTAAAATTACTTTGTCTAGAAAATCGTACTTTTTGAGCTAATAACTATAGTCGACTTAACAAACCCATTCTATTAATGCCATTTTTAAAAGTAATAGACATTTTTTTTCAGTTTATAAGATTGAGGTACCTATATTATATAAATGAGTCTTCATTTTTTCTGATAAGCACAAAGAAATTGACTTTTTAAATTTGATATTCTGTTTTGTTGAAGTTATACTTTATACTTAAGCTTTAAAGTTTAAATTAAGGTATTTAAATTAAACATAAATAACTTTATGTCAATACAATTACCACAAGTTAAAAGTTCCTCAATGTATTACAAAATGCAATCATAAGGAATAAAAATATTTTTATCAAATGATGACAAAGGACGTAAATAACTCTTTATATATTACACTATTCATAATGTTTAAATATCATATTAATTTATTGATGAAAAATAAAAATATTTAAATTATTAATTATTATTCTATTCATAAAATCTAAATATTTAAAAAGATATCTATGATACTAAACATTTAATGAAGTAAGAAATTTTAAAATATTGAAAGTATTAGGTAGCTGAAAGATATTATTTTATTTATTCAAATTAAATTCAACAATTATACTCTAGTAAACGGAATTAGTGAAAATTGCAAGTTAAATAATAATTTATATTAAATGACACGGAGATACAAGTCAATGATAGTAGATAACAGTTAATAATCATGGTTATTTATACCAAACCTTTATAAAAAAACTAGGTCATGTTTAACCAATTATAATAATTATATTTTAGAAGAAACGTTTTTAAAAACCATCAGGGATCATAAAATAGTGATATTTATTTATTTGTGTGATGTAAATACTTACCTATGTTATTAATACATTTTATTTGTAATAATTGTTGCGAAAAAAAGATCGTCCACGTAACTTGGAATTATTATTTATGGGAAATTTATAGTAAACGGTCAAGTAATACAATTATTATCGGGAGTGTATCGTTGATAGTTCAGCAAACAGATCTTACACAGACTATTATTTTCCAAGCTATTACAGTTTTAGAGGCGGCGCAGGGAGTTAATACTGTTATTAATGTACACATACCAATAACCACCACCTGAGACACGTACTCGGCCTCGCCGTTGCGGCCAAATGGTTTTGTTTTCAGCCCATTGCATTTGATCACTTTAATGCTTTTTGATACAGCTAAACTATTATCGTTGGCGGAATTCTGAAAAGAATATTTTACATTCTGATGTAAACGTACAGAACACGTAAAGTTTATAATTTAGAGTAAATCAATTGAAATACACAAGATCAATGTAAGACACAAAATATACTTCATTTCAAAACTCACAAATACCATAATATTATATATTTTTAGGCAGCGAGTATACGTTGTCAAATCGAAAAATATTATTTTCAAATTTGATTTTTACTAAGAGAATTGTATCATATAATATTTTACTTAGTCGATAGAAGTTTCAAAATACATAGTAATCAAAAATGAGTTATATTATAATACTAATAAGGAGACATTATTAATGTAGTGAATAAACTAAAATGTTGCAATAATAAAATCAATATTTAATTTTAGTATTTTACATTAAATTCTAAAAACGATATTTATGTAGATATCCTTAAAAATTATACTGAGTGGAGTTATTTTTACGAAATCACTTTCAATTTTCTTTGATATCGATTTACACAGTTATTAACATCAGCAGTTTGGAAGTATTTTTTTAATTACTGCTTATAGAGGTTACCTGAGGTAATTGATGGTATCCGCATTGCTGTGGTTGTGGTGAAGTGTGATGGGATTGTGATTGCGACGTCGCTTCCCCGTCATCATGATCATCTACTACACCTGAGTCGTCCAGTGATGAATCCCTATTGTTTCCTTCACTGGTGTTCGCACTGCCCTGTCTACTACCCAGTAACCATCGTTCTCGTCCTGATTTATAATAATATCAACAGTTTCAAGAATCAATAAGATGAACATTTTCTATGTTCAAAATATAAATATGAAATATATATAATATGCATTACTGATCCTTGTAATAACAAAAGAAAATAATATATACATTTATGAATGAAATAATTTAAAAGCACATTTCAAAAAATTTCAAAATAAAATAAAAATTTGCATTTTTAAAAAATATTATTGAACATTTATCAATATATTGGTGACTTGATAAAATAATTACTAATTTGATATAAAATTCTGTCTTTTATGAAAATAGTTTTAGTTTTTATTTATCCATGTAAAATATAATATATTCATGCATACTTATTAGCATAATATTATGCTTTATACTAAACTCAAATAATCATTTGTTCAACTGTCACCATAATATATTATATTCAAGTACTCTTACTTTTTTTTTTTCATCTCAAAGGTAAATTAAATTAAACTTTATATCAGTGAGTTATATGAAAAGTATTCCCTTTGATAGTGGTATATGAAGTGTTCAACAACGTTTAATTTTCGTTATCTCTAAGTTTAATGGGAAGAAAGAAAATATAATTCTGAATTTTATTTTTAATTTATTTATCTAAAATAGCTTTCACGAGTCCAAAGTTTAAATTAAAACAGAAAACTAAATTTTTTCCTATTAAAATGTAAAAGCAGTATTTTAACATTTATTTGAAACTAAAGGACGACAATAATATTAATATTATTAGATTTACAACATTTTTCCATTAGAATATGTATATTTTAGTGATTTAAAAATGTTTCTAATATGGTAATTATTTTTCATTATATAATATCTTTAATCATATTGTTAAAATAATTATCGATATCAAATTGTAAATTTTTATCATTTTTTATTCTAACTTAACACGGTCTACCAAAATCAAAAAGGAAATTTACATTTTATTAAACTTAAAAATTTAAATAAAAATTACGGATTTGATAGAGAGATCAGTTCTTTAGAATTCATCTCATTTCATATTTCGATGTAAAATTGTGTGAATAGTATGATTTCCAATTCATAAGTGATTGTTAAAAAAAAATAATCGAAATTTTTGAGAAATTTTAAAAATAGTGTGAATACGGTAATGTACATTTTGAAGTCTTAAAAACAGGTAGCTTCTATTTTTACAATGATGTAGTAGTATATCAAAAAGTTTCAAGTTATGAACTAGAAATTGAACACAGATTTAAAGGGGTCATTATTCTCGGTAGTTTTCGAGAAAAAAGGTGAAGAAATATAACTGCCAAGCGTCAGGTTTTAACATCAGTCTTGACCATTTTTAGGTGAACCGATTTTTGCTCGGAAAAGTGTTTCAATTGCAATGATTTATTATTGCTTTCAAATATAATGACCCAAGTATCCCACTTCAGTGTCCCAACCAACTCCGGAATCAGCACTTTTTTTCATTTGTATCATTCAAAGTATAAAGCGAATTACAATAGGTATAAGTGTGTATAATACAAGTTATAAAAATATGAATTGAAACTACATGAAAGATGATTTGATCTTACGTAAATAAAATAATTCAATTACTCAATGAAATATTACAATTTATAATTATGTGCAAAGCTTTTTAAAGACTATGCGTTTGATCTTATTCCTTGTTAAAATTGAATTTGTTAGCATTCTATTAATTATGATTTATGATAAACAAACTTACTAATTATGTATATATTAATTTAAATGAGCAATAGAAATATTTTTTTAAATACTCATGCCATCATTTTCTTTCCATATAGATAAATAAAAAATTATAATATTAAAGTCAGATTTTTACTTACTAAAAAAAATAATTTAAATATTATATTAAAAAAAAATTAATTTGTTAGTATAAAAAAAGGATCTTTACGTAATATTGTTCTATTTAATATTGCTTCAAAAATCTGAATTACTTTTTAATGATATTTTTTTGTGAATTTTTAGGTTTGTATCCTCTGATAGATTCAAACTAGTTGATATATGATATAATTTTATCCCCCAGATCTAAACGATGATAATTGTATGTTCGATTTATATTGTTCAAGTATACAATTTTTAACACTTGGTTAGTCTCAACCGTATCAATAAAATGGTAATATAGGTATTTAGATTTTTAAAATTATATTCCAGTTTTAGTTTATCAGAAACGATAAAATTTGAATTAAAATCCTACCTTCGTTTTCATACTTATATAATATTTAATAGAATGTCTAGTTTTACAACAGTCTTTTAAGAAACATAATGAATCACTATTATGTTATGAGTGTTTTTACCGATTAGCATTTCATTCGAAAATCAATTCACATTTATTATTTATTCCAAATATCAAAAGACATCGATAGGCAGATAACCATTTCAGACCTTAATTTTGATTCTCAAAATTCTTTATTGATAATATTATCGAATTTCCATTGGTCTAGATTCTATACTTACAACTTATAAAACACTATTTTGTAAATTCTAAACTATAAAATTTTCTAAGGATAATTTAATATTATATTATAATTTTTTAACGATGTATAAATCAGATATACATATTGTTTTTATATTATATATGAGTAAATCAAAATTATGAATCCTTAAATCTAGGTGAAAATTCTAAAGTTATTATATACCTGATTAAAGGTATGAAATTTAATTTATAGTCGATTAATAGATACCAGTAATAACATTTTGTTAAATGTTTTAGAAAATAAAATTATTCTTAAAGATTCAAATTGAATATTAAAAATATGTATATAATATTTATTTATATATTTTAATATTAATGTATTATCAATGTAAAATTAAAAAATAGAAAAATATTTTACTGTTACAAACAATGAATAAAAAACGCTTAAGTTATTTGATGTATAAAAAAACCAGGAAACTCGCACAGTTGTATAGTAGATTTCTAGTGTAGTGTACTTCGTCATATAATTATGCCGAGGTTTTTGTGTTGAAACCCAATGATAAATTATTATTTACAGAAGTCAGAATGGACTTTGAACAGATACGATATGTCAGCTTTTACTTCTAATGATGTTTAATAATATTCAAGTTGGTTATTTTATTTATTCTGTATTAACACTGATATTCCATGGAATGGTGGATAGGTTCGTTTATAAATAACTTAAAATTAGTCTAAATATTTTAAAAATTTCATTGTTTATAGAAAATAATAATATACTCAAAGACAAAAAGTTTCAAGTTTCTATAATTAATATTTGTTATACCTATTACAGAAATTATTTTTGGTTAATATAATGCTATCAGAATGCCTATACAAAAATATGCATATATGATATATGTATCGATATTTTTGAACTGTTATAATACGGTTAATATAATATAACTTTATATTAAATATTCAGACTTTTTTACACACAGACATTTTTACTTCTTGACACGTCTTCAGATATCCTTTCAAAAATGTCGATCACGTTTGGAATACATGACATTCCACTAATTATGGAGGACATAAGTGCAGAAATAACTCAAGTTCTAAACGAGCTAATTAATTACGGATAGGGTTTATGCGCCACATAGGGCTACAGAAAATCAACGATAAAAATCAAAATAGAAAAATAAGTACATACCTATATTAAAAATAATATTTTTCAGTTCATGTGTCACTTACCTTGCGGAGCTACCAGGGCGCACGGCCGCAGACTGTCGGCAGCCACATTGGGTTTGGCTACCGCTGAAGTGGCAGGTGGTGGCTCCGGTTGTGGTGGCGGGGTGACCGGTTGTGCTGGAGGGTCGGGTGACCTCAACCGTTTTCGGCGGGGCGTCGACGAATGGCTACCCGAGTCGTCACCGTCATCACCATCGTCACAATTTTCACCGTCGTCCATGGCCACTGCCACCGCTGACGCGTCAGCTTCCGACGCTAACACAGCCGCTGACGCCGCCACTATTTCCATATCCGGTTCCACGTACATTCCTCCGTCCATAGTGTCTCGGTCGTTCGTGGCGTTCTGCTGTTGCTGAAGTTCCGGTTGCTGTTCCGATTGTGACCGTTGCTGAGACGGCGTCCGACGTCTTCGCGACTTTTTCCGCTTGCGCGTCACCGAAGAGAGTAGCATGCCTTTTCGGCCGTCTACTTTCTTTTTGTCCCGGTTCTGTCTGTCCTGCAGCTGCTTGACCGGGATGCGGCTTGGGTCGAAACTGAACGTCGATTCGTCCCGGTAGTCCGTCAAGTCTTTTCGCCTCTCCTGTGACACATCAAAATCGTACATGTTAATATATTGTTTTTTTTTCTAGACCAGGAATCTCGAGCTCGTCGATATGTTAAGAAAACAAAAATCGCGGTTAATGTTTTTAAAATTCACAATCTACCGTGTGAAAATTAAATAATTTAATCATCGTATAGCAGAAAACCATCTTAAAGCGTATATACATTATATGGTATGAAATTTCGGTTTGCATTTGAGGATATTGATCGGCTGTAAAATTTAAAACGCCGTACATCCTATATGACTATATTATTATATATGTGTATATTTTATTATTTTAAATTACTTTTTCAATATTTCAGTTTTGAGACTAAATATTAAAAAGCTGATATTCTTCGCAAGTGAGTTGGTTATCACTGCCACTTTGAGCGTGGAAAGCGGTTGGATTGGTTGTTATAATATAAAGCTACTATAATTGATTTATTACATAAACGATTATGACTCATGAATCTGTTTTTGAAATTAATTACTCGAAGACCCAAAATTATGTCTAATTTTTAATTGGTATAAATACCTATATAGTATACACGTATATATAAGTAATAAATATAATATAATATATGCTACACATTATTTTTAAACTTACTATTCCGTTCATGTTCATACAACTTATGGAAACATTTTAGAATTTGTAGTTTAGTTTAATCAGCTGTCAACGCAATTTAGTTAAAAAATATGTAAGTTATTTAATTATGTACACAATCCATAAAAAGTTATCTTTAAAGCTATTAGGCTGATTATTGCACTAACAATAAAAATAATCGGTCACACCATAATAAATGTTACCAATATCAAGCACCAGCAAACAAAAATCTCACTAACCCTCTTCTTTGAAGATATCGATCCCAATGGCGGTGATAATGATATTGTTAATCACCTCTCTTCTATCAAAGTAAAATAACACTACAAAAGTGGACAATTATCAAAGTGTCAAAGTTGTCAATCATAAAGCCACGCCCGAAACTACTGTACATATCATCCCATGTGGAAAAAATCACACATCTAACCCGCACACAAACTATACGGATCTCCCAGAAAAATGCACTTTATGCAAAGGAGCATTTCCTGCCAACTGAAAATTATGTAGAATATATAAAAAATGGATCCATAAATACAAGAACATCTAAAAACATAAACGACAACAACCAAAACCCAAAAATGTCATACTTTTCATATATCTTTTATAGGCACATACTCTAGAGTAAATCGAAACGCAGTAATTTTAAAAACAGGAACCTCTTAGAAAATTGTTTGTACTAGGAACAATAATAATAACAATAATCGGTATAAAGCAATCTTAAATAGAATGACATCCATTTTGCCCATTTTGCATATGAAATTGTGTCATGATTTCTGCAACTTTGAACTATCTACATATAGTTATAGACTATAGCGCAATACAGACATGTGAGTGCACTTAAAATGTATAACTTTACACAAATAACCACTTCACAGTTACAATTGTACAATAAATTCCTGATGGATTGTATTGAGTTAATTTATACCATAATATTGTTATATAATTATTGCAGTTCACCTTTGCATCAAATAAAATAATATGATTTTATACCCTCAACAGGGTAGAGCTAGTATATGATTTATTTTGTAATTACAATATATTTGGTATTTTACAAACTTAAAACTAGTAAAACAGCTGTTTTTATATACAAAAGTCTATATTTTATAACGACTGATACATTATTCCAACGAGAATTCCACAAACAATATATTTTACGATTTTTTTTATTATTTTTTTACTATACTGTACTCGAGATATTTATAAAAAGAACTAAGACACATTTACTTAAGTTTCAGCACTAACTGTACATTTTTTTTTACTGTTATGTAGGATAATAGTTTTCTACTTAAGATTTTATACTCAATAAAATTAATTATTCATCGTGGTCACAATTCCTGTGTGTGTATATTTATGCTTTACATCAAGTTTATACAAGAGTGATTAATGTACAGACTAAACTCTGTAACTTGACAGGTTGGCACCACCGACGTTAACATAGTTAAACTGGACACAATAATATGTTGAACAAGTGTTTGCTGAAAACTAATTTGGAATGACATAGTTTATAACAATACAGCCACTGAACTGAACTCATAACTGCAAAAGATTTGTAGGAAATTATTAAAGTTACTCAATTTTCTACATTGTAATAACATTTTTTTTAAGAATTTTGAATTACCAATGTCTGCATTAGATTGTATACACAACTTTATAATTAAATAAAAAGTATTATAAATCTAATAACCATTGACTAAATCTAAGAACAATATGGTTACAAATTATCATTTAATGCTTTAATAAAAAGTTGTAATTCAAAATGTACAGATGTTTGATTATTAAAATATAAATTAATTATAATGGGCATACTTTATTTAAATGGATATCAACTTAAATAACAAGCATTAAAAAAATGAGTATATATAGGTACTTACATAAAAAAATTTTAATGACTTAAAAATTAAAATATAATATTATGTTAGTATAAAACGTACACTATAAACCGATTTTAAATTAATTGCTGAAATTTGGGAAATTAGTGCACACGAGTTGTCTCCTAAATATAGGTAAGTGGCAAACTTTTACTCGAATTTTAGGGTACTATATTTGGGGGTACTCGAATTTCCTCCCATATCATACTAATATTAAAAATCAATAAACCGGTATAATATTTTATCGTACTTATGTCTTATACTAATGATTATATTATATTGATTTTCATACTAATTAGAAACATTAGAAAAATACAATTTTGATTTTAGTAGATCTTCGATCACTGATTATTGTAACAATAATAAAATAATAATAATAAGTTACATCAGTGCACTCGGTAAGTTTTTTATCGTTAAAACAAAAAAAAAAAGGAAAAAGGAAATTAATTTAGTACGGATTTATGTTTGGTTTTAAAAATAATCTAGTAAATGGTATAAAATCACAGGCGTTTGCAAAAAGAATTCGTTCAACTTAATTTTTTCCAGTTTAAAAATATAAAACTAATTCATAAAATATGTAAAAATTATTCAGATCAAAATATCAACAGATAGATACTCAGCAACAATCTTAAGCTAAAGCTTTAGAACAGCTTCCTGAACGACCAGTATAATTATTTCACAGCAACATGAAACATTTTTTCAGATGTCATTTTTACTAAAATAATATTTGCCACGCAATTGGAATTCAACATAATATCTAAAATTGTCACAAAAAGTGAATAAAGTATATACTGTTTCAACCAATATTGAGGTACTTACAATTAATGAGAATGGTTAAATGAGAAATGTTTCATAGTAAATGAACCCTTAAATGATTTGTTGATGTTCCTTATGACGCAATATCAAGTTTCATAGTACGGTAATTCCAATAATAATATAGGAAATGAAATATTTAATTACTGCATTCAATATTTAAATCATTTCATTACAATGTATGATCAGCATAACAATAATTATCATATAGTTACCCTACGAATTTTTTTCTGATAAAAGTCAAGCATCATATTTATAAGCAGTCTTTCAGGGAACCAGTGTCAGAAGTTCACGAAAATATTTTTACCTAAATGTTATTTTATTGATTATGAAAAGTTAATACATATATAGTACGTAAAGTTTGGCTGCAAATTAAAATGTTAGTGTTGTAAGTCAAAACATATCGGATTAGCTATCAAGCGTTAAAAAAACAACGAAATAAAAACTATAATATTTTTAACCCGCCATTTATGCATCCAGAACAAGTAATAATTTAATCAAATATATTTATAATTAAATAACAATTTGTTTTTAGATAGGTTGTAGGTGAACATTTTGGTGTAGATCTTGAAAAACTATAACGCCAAATGATAAAAAAAAAAATAACATTTTCTGATTAGTTGATTTTAAATAACTTCGATCATCTTTCCCACCACAAGTGTAGTTTGTAATAACACCCGGTACACATAGACCCACTAAAGCTTGCGAATCATTCCATAGAAAATTCAGTTTTAATTTTTCATTAACTCGTATTTATGCATTTTTAAATGCATTGAAATCAATGTGGATGGATACAAATGTACGATGACGTTAATTCAATTTGACCGGTTAAAACAGAAATTAAAAAAGGATATCTCCAAGGAAGTGTATGAATCGTCTTAATATTATAATCATAGAAAAATTTAACACTAACGAAATATCAGTAAATAAATTTAAACCAATGAAAAATTAAGATTCAATTTTATAGTAATAATAACATTTATTATATTTTTTACAACTTATTAATTTTCTTTTCTTACAATTACATTTTAAAATTGCATCTAATGTATTGACTGATTTTTATAATTCTTATGTTATTTATTAATTATTGAATAATATTATGTGTATTATACTGATAACTATTTAAATGTGAAATAGAAATGTTTGATTTAAATTTAAATTAATCTATTATTAAAATTACCATGTCTTTGTAAACCCGAGCTGACATGTGTGCATTAAGTGTTATTATGTACAATCGCAATCGCCTAGATTTTACTCGAGTTAAAGTATAATGGAATATTTATTATAACCTTATAGTTTCAAATTTCAATTCATAATGATTCATTAAGCTAAATGTAGGTAACAAGCTTTCCTCGGCCACGAAACCAATGTTTAAACTTTAAAGTGAATAATATTCAAATTATCGATTCAATATGATTATTAGACACAATTTGAATACTAAATGGTCAACTAGGTACTTAATGTTGGAGGGAATTATGTAATGACTATTTGTATAGGTTGTATAATGTCGAGTATTAAACGCTAATTAGCATTAAAAATATCTTGCACCATATTCCATAGTTGTTTCGTGTGTGTAATAACTAAATGTTTTCAACGAGTTTAATGCTTAAAATTTTATTGGAAATCAATTTCCAATTCTTAAAAAACTGAAGTTTAGTTGAGTTGAGTTCCGATGTGTGTCAGCAGTATAATATGTAATAAAAACTTGTGATTTTTCATACTGTTATATGCAATAGTTATGTAAGTAATAACTCAAAGTTAAATAGAAACTTAAACGACTAAAAAAGTTCAAATATAGTTTCAAAGATGTATCTCCGTTGTGGATTTAAAAAGCAAAAGCCACAGCGGGCACGTCGAGTTTTTAAGGAGATATTTTTTGTCAGTTCGTATATATTTCATGCCACGGCGCTCCGTGTAGGCATTTTTGCTACACCAAGGCTTAGGTGTGTATACGTTTTGCCTATACACTGCTTGACAACGAGGATTAAAAACGGTAGTGCAGTGCGAGCGAAAAAAAGAAGAAGAAAATAAGAATAGAAAAACGTGTACATTTTTATACGACGTCGTATTTCTATTTTCCTCAGGCGTTGCCTGAAGCTTTAGCAGTGTGTTTATTTTTGATATACATATTTCAAACTCGTACACTGTTCGTAAAATCACAACCATGATGTACAACACTACTACTCGGAATACCATCGTCGGAATAGTTAACATTTTATTTTTATAATATTTTATATTTCAATAAAGATTTATACATATTATATATATATAAAAAAATAATAATGATAAAAATTCCATCATACCTCTTGCGTTATTTCCGCTTCTTCTTCGTAGCTAAGGGCGACGACGGCCAACATCAGATTGATCAAGTAGAACGAACCGAAGAACACCACCACTGTGAAAAATATGACGCTCATCGGGCCACACGTCGCCAAAACCTGAAACAACCGGTATGCGCATACTTGAATCGATGGAGTGTCGATGCGATGGTAAAACAAATCCCTTTTCAGAAAAGTTTTTATGGACGTGGTACTATTATGTATAAAATCATCGCGTGACCTAAATAATGCGTAACGGAAGTCGGTACAGTGTTGTGCGTTAGCCTCGGGAAATGCAAACGACTTCACTACTGCTCGTATTTTGATGTATTAAAAACAGTCGGTAATATTAATATTCCTGTTTAAATACATTTCAAATGCATGGTTGTTTATAACTTTTGACTTTATTTGTACGCGTTACCGATAATCAGCATTATTTTTGTGTTGATTATTGTTGTTTGTATTGTAGGAATAATTTTCAGTAAATCAAGTTTGATTTTATCATGTGTTATTATATTATATTCTTGCTTATATTATATTGATGCGTTTTAAAACATTTCACTAATTATTTACAATAAAATGGCCGACATAATTAAATGGTGATCATCAGAATTAATGTATAATTTAATAATTTACCATATGCGATCTGATAATGTAAATATTAAACGTGTTGGTTTTAAAATATTTCAGGAAACGTATTTTTTAAATTCGAAAATTCATAATTTAGTACTTTTTATTTGATTTATCGTATAATTAAGTAACTTTTTGATTAATTTTAAAAACTAAATAGTAACCAATAAATAAATAATTAACTAAATTTTTATTGAATTCATAAGTAAATCAATAATACTATTTACAAAGAACAGACTATTTAACAAATATTCAATTTAATTTTAAAAGGTTCTTCAAATAAAATAATTTAAAGTGAATAATATGATTTAGAACCTTTTAAGGTGAACGAATTGTTGTTTTAGTAGAATTATTTATTCAATTATATCCATCAACAATATTTACACGGATATTTAGAAAATGATAAATATTTCTTATCATTATACAACATATCATATTATCGTACAAACATCTCAATTCATTTACCAATTCAAAAACCATTTTTAATAAAGAACTTTTTTATTCTATAAGAATAATAAATTCACCAGTTAAAACCTTATATCATTCAATATATTTTCACACATAGCAAGTTCTATATAGTGAGATTAAAGTAAATTATTTTTATATATGAACTGCATCGTGAACTTTTTCATTCTTCATATAACTTAAAGTATAATGAGAATAGTAAATTTAATATGATTACAGGTTTCAAAAATCCGAAAAAATTAGCTGTATTTAGCTAAAAAAAACGATTTTACGAAAATCACTTTATTGCTACTTTCCAACTTTCCATTCTCAGATCGAGCAATATATTGATAAACCTTCTATAAATAAGTACTAAATAATAGATTTAATTTATTCTAATTTGAGTACTTGGAAGAATATTATATTTGTTGAGTTCTTTGTTTTTATAATAAAATTACAAAAGTGTATTTATAAAACTCATAGAAATTAAATTTAAAATCTGAAAAGTAAGCCCGAAGAGACTACCTTTATAAAAGTAATTAAATAGTCTAAATACTTTCATAGGAATATACATAAATAATGTATATAGTAATAAGGTTAGTATTTATTTTTATTTGATTATCTATCAATCAGGTACCTACGTAAAATTGAGATTACTCTAAGATAATTTAATGACAGCAAATTGAATTGTTTGGATAGTTTCTATAAAAGCATGCCTTGAATTTAATTACAAAATATGATTTTATCCTTTTCATTATCATATTTTATAACAATAAAGCATATTTTAATTAGAACAATTTTAAATAAAATTATTCGTTTCAATGATCAAAATTTAAAAATGTAAGTAGCTTTTAAAACTACTATAAAGTTCAATATTTATTTCTCATATTAAAGTTGAAAACATCAACTTGTTGAAATCATCGGTGTTAATGTACGTAAAATGTATCTCGACAGACTTTATTGCGCAATAAACCATATAATTCGTCTAGCCGAATCATTATATAGCTTCTATTTGCCAAGACCTTTTTGATATGATTCCAGTTCCTTCATTGCATTGTATTATATAAGACATGCATAATATATGTAGTTCCCTTGGAAAATCCCATTGCGAATCGCTGACTGTACATAAATTCTGTGAGCATGTCAATATTTATTATATTTTATACTTTATATTATTATAATATTTATCGAGTCTTAAAATAAGGATTGAAGCTGTTTTCAAACACATTTTAGTATAATACATAGTAATATACTGGATTTGTGAAATTCACCATCAGATACGTTATACATCATTTAATCGTCTTTAGATAACGATTAAATCTAAGCTTACTGTTCTTTTTCATTGTCTAATACTCCTAACCTAATGTGTCAGAGTTTTATTTTTGTGCAAATAAATTTATTTTTTTATAATAAGACTACTAAGGAAGCCTAATTGAAATACCGACAACGTAATATTCGAGACTATCAACTACAAAACTACTCTAGTCTTAGTTATCATATTAGTATAACACTATAACTTACACGGTTCGTCATGGCGGCCGCGGAGGGAGACTTCTTTTAATTTAAAAGTATAAATAACTGTTATAGATTTAATATTATTATGGATTCAAATTAAGAATACAATATTAGGTATGATTTTTTTATAAGACATCTACTACAGGTAAACGGCAAACGGTATGACAATGTACACGCAGGATGTATATATGTATATATGGATTTATATGTATACATAATTTTCGGTTGAAAAATGAACAAATTTCATGTTGTTTTTATTTCAGCTGAAAGTAGTAAGAGATATATTTTATAAAAGTACTTACAATGTTGTAGACGTTTTCCCAATAGTCCAGTGTAATTAGCTGGAACGTAGTCAACATAGACCACAGGAAATTGTCGAAATTCGTGTAGCCGTGATTGGGGTTAGGGCCAACACCAAGGCACACGTAACCAACTGGGCAATGTCTGAAAACCACGGTAAAAAGGAATTGCCAATAAACTTTACAATAAACTAACTCTGTAATATAATTCTACTAAAACACGCTATCCATTAAAATAAGTTTTACATTAATAAAGGTTTATCTAATAATTATATTTTATTATCATTAGACATTATAAGGTACCAATAGATACATAATATTAAAATTATACGAATTCCTGTCCATCAATTTTTGTAGGTAATGCATTTAGATAAATTTACTATTGGAAAAACAATATAAACCGTTTTGTAGCACATAATATTTATTTCGTATAATAATGTTTATACATAATAATTCTATTTTATTTATGTGCTAACGAGTAAGTGGTGAGTACTGTGTGAACCGTGATATTCGAGTTGAATACAATATTTGTACAGCAATTGCCAATTTGACTGAACATGCAATTATATAATTGTAATTAAAATATCAATAAACCCATGTGTACGGCTTGATTGTTTTCAAAATTGTTTTTATATTTTAGATTCTGAGCGGAGCTATAAATGTATTGGTTTTACAATGATATCTGTTTTTTTATTTTTATTTTTATTTGTGTCTGTCATCACCTTTTAGGACAGTAAAAATGCTTAGATTATCTTCAATAGGTAGCATCTTATTTGATAGAAAAGAGAATTTGGTTGGTACTTTGGGGGTCAAAAGTAAAATATTCACAGTAGTTTTCAAAAGCGCCGGGCAAAACAAATAAAAAAAATTAAGGAAAAACGGGAATTTGTACTCAAAATTGGTTTTCAACAATATTGATTTTGGTTTTTGGTATACCTCTCTAACAAATGGCCGTAGATACATGAAATTATCACTGGTTTCTTATATTAGCATTTTCTATACACGATAAAATCTATACAAAATGCCTACCGAGTTTCTCTATATTTATCAAAAAAAACCTAACCGGAAAGTCAAATTAATTTTTTATGAGCGTTCAAAATTAACATTTTTCCAACTTTGGATATTCACTCCATTTCTAAAATGTTTAACATTTATAGCTAAGGATTGAACATTTCAAATGAGGTTGCATATAAGTAGTTAAATCTGTAACTAAAAAATCTAAAAAATATACATAAATACAGTTTTTTTATAGTTATTTTAAGTTAAAATTTGGACGAAATTTCATTGTTTTATTAAATAACTAATATAATAACGATTTTTTTATTTTTTGTAATTTTATTATATTAATTCAACTTACCGGCTACCGTTTTAATAATAATAGTAATAACAATATAAATACAATATAAAATACCCTAGATAAAATACCGTCTCCGCTCAGAATCGTTTTTCATATACAATGATATTATATCATTGAATTCAAATTTAACACCATTCATTACAGTGACCCACTTGTAACCTACTGTACAGCAGTTTGATATCCATTTAACCCACTTTTCCCGTATGATTTTGTTATTTTGAGATTTTTGCTTTAACTCTAATTATTTTTTCTAATATATGTGTATTATTCATAGTGGGAATTTATGTTACTTAAAAAACAGAATTGGGCCCGGTGCGCGTAAAAAAATCATGCACCAAAAAAACCTACCACCACCCTCTAACCATTCGACTTGAACGATTAGTTTTATAATGGCACATTAAAACCCCCTGAAGTGAAATTGCGTGTACGAATCTTTGAAATATTTAATTTGCTTTTCTCACCTCGCCCCAGTCACGTTGCCGCATAGCATTGGGTTGCCTTCGTTGTCCGACAGCCAGTTTTGCTCTTTATTTATCCATCTGAAATACAAACAGTGTAAAGAAAGGAAAGATAAAAAAATATGCACGGGAAACACAGAAAATTGAAACCCCAGAGATTAAAAACCATAAATCGACAAAGGTACATTTCGCAGCTTCTTGGTAGGCGAATGCGGCGTGCAGTGTATGTACAGTAGGTTCACGAAAACGATACGCAAACAAACGAACCGAGTTTATTAAACGGGTTAACCTGAAGGGAAAATAATGTGTAAATAATAATAGAACAAATAAGGGCATTGTTGGGTTGGTATTATCTACAGACGTATTAGCTTACTTAAGAATACTAAAGTCTCAAATAACACATATAATGTGATGTATGATAAGACTAATGCATATTTTACATTTAAACTTAACGAGTGTTTACAAGAAATAAGGTAGGTAACAATTTAGTGTCTTAATGAGATTTTATTTCTAATTAAAAATACAAATTCAGAATAAAATTGACTACTTTTGCAGGTACCGATATAAATTAATTAGATGCAAATAAAAATAGATAGGTACAATGTACATAAATATTGCATAGATCTGAAATATTATATTATTTTTGTATTTTATTTTACATTATAATATAAACAGAATTATTGCTAATAAATAATAATATTAAAATCTAAATATTATCTGTTTCTACGTTCAACGCCGTTTTTTCAAGCATTTTATAAAACACGTGTTGAACTGTAGAATAAATGTAAAAATGGGCCTATAAACCCTACAAATGCCGATTTTCAACCTCTGTTAGTTACGTAGTGCACAACAGTGTTATAGTGGTTTTCTTTTTATCTTATGGTTTCAAATTTATTTTGGGAACCTTTTGTGTAACGCAACATCTGGGTGCAACTTATCTTCCACGGTTGTATTGTTTTTTATTCAATGTACTTATAAGGGTTTACAAGTATATAAAGCTAATAGACGAGGTGGTTCATTAAGTATGCTAGAGTTTAGTCGTGAAAATATGTAGGTTGCGCTATAACACATATGCCGATATGAATTTAACATATTTATTAAAACACTATCACGTAAGACTCAAATATTAAAGATAGGACACGAATTTGCACGATGATTCTATATTTATAATAGCGAAATAAACAAATATGTATAATGTTTATAATTTAGTATCTTTAAAACGAATTCATATTTTAATACATTGTAATTTGATTGAATTTTCAACTGTATATTGGGGAGATCTGCAAATAAACAATTATATTTAGGTACCTGAAAAAAGTTCTTTTCAATATTATCGTGTAAACTTATTGATAAATCTTAAAAAAAAATAAAACCTAAAAAATAAAACGAACACTTTTTTATAACTTAAAATCAATGCAGTAAAAAATTAATTAATTAATTATTATATATATTTTTTTATGTAACGAAAATGGCTTGACTGAATTCAAAAAGTTATAATATCGAAACCAATTTTCAGTTTCTAGTTTATACAAAATATCATGGACACAGCAAAAACATTTTTATGAATTTTTCCATATTTAACAATTATAAATATAAAATGGCCTAGTATTTTTATTTTGTTTTATGTGGTGCAAAGGACTGTGATGACGACGCGAAATTAAAGAACAAAAAAAAAAAAAATAAAAAACGAGCAAAAAAAAAATGTAATGGACACCCAGAGAAAAAAATCACTATTGTCTGTTTTCTTAGTATTATGCCTTTTACTCATTCGGATGTTATTTATTTTCATTCTATTGTTGTGGACATATTTACAAAAACACTATATTTCACTGAATCTTATTTCTTTGAAATGTTCAATTGCACTGGATTTATGGCCTCTTGGCAAGTACTATACTTTAACCGTGATATTCACTTTTTTGATTCAAGAGTAACAACCGTAAACATATCGCATCAAAACATAAATGTAATAGAAATATAAAATATTCAATTCTATTAAATTATATTTTACATAATATCATATATTGTGCAAATGGCAATATGGCACATACGTATTATATGGTTAAAATAATAAGAATAAATAGTTGATTTCATATATATATATATACTTGAAACTTTTTAAATTTCGTAATATTATTATCTTGTTATAACTTTACGTAGTGTTATTTAGGCATTCCATATTTCCATATATTTTTATGTTAAGTTCAAAAACATTTAATAATAATATAAAAGTTGCTAATATTTATGGCAATTTAAAATTTCAATTACTTACCATAACATGATATAGATTACCAACCAACATTATTTATAGATTGAGCAATTATTATTTATAATATTGAACATTTTGGTAAGCATTGATTATGGAACTATAATAGTTTATTATTTTTAAGCAATAAGCATTTTATTCTTAAAAGGAACATGGTTTATATCAAACGATACATCACTCTTTATCTCTTTATTATTATACATTTTATAGTTATATAAATTATAATCAAGTAACGGTTCAGTCAATATATTTTATACATTGACATTTTCGAAATATATTTATTGCTTAGAATATTGAGTAGACATCATACAAAAATATTTTTTCTGAAGAAATATAAATAAATCATTAATTTTAGATTTCTAATACGAATAGAGTTATACAAATCTTTCTGCTAGAAGTTTTTTGAAAACATTTGTCTTAGAAAATTAGTAGATATTGTATGTTTAAAATAATTAACCAATTTAATAAAAATAATATTTGGCAATTTTATAGTAAGATAAATTTTATTTTTATAGGGAAAAATTAAAACAGAACTGCGTTTCCATAGCCAGGATTAAAATAAAATCTATTAAATATTTCAAATTTAATTTTTAGTTTACTTGAAAAATTATATTGCTATGAATCATATTTTGTAAGTAATAAATAATGATGTATGCGTAGATTAACGTTCTAAAATCACAATGAAAACCAATTAAACAAAATATGTTAACAAATATAAAATAGTTAAAATTATTTTAGTCTATATATTGATTGATCTTACTTCAGCCAATTCACGTTGTCTTCGTTAATCATGACGCATTTATTCCGCAATTCACCCATGTACACTTGAAGCGCAAATAAAGCAAATACCATTAGACAAAATATGGTCAGTGTCATGACTTCAGCTAATTGACGAAAGGAGTGCAACAGAGCGTTAATGATCGTCTTGAGACCTGTATAATAATATATAAAACGTCATAAATGATAAATTGGTAAATTATGGAATAATAATTTAGTAGTGATCATTGGTTTATTTATCAAAAAACCTGTGTTGTAATGTACGTGTAATAAACTTGAAATTAATAACTAACCAACGGTATTAATTACTTCGTATACAAACAATTTTTATGTGTTTTGTTATTATTAAAATTTTCTTAACTCACGTACAATATTTGTTCAAATGTTCAAGAATGAGTATAACATAAATTTGTTAATTAAATATTAATATACAGCGGTTTTTAAACCATAATTCGTATTTTTATTCAAAATTAATTGTTCACCGTATAAATTTAGTAATTATAATCATAAATAATTATACCAGATGGTTAGAAATACAATTTTTCTCGCTGTGCTGGTTACAAACTTACAATGTTAATGTTTGCATAGTATATAATGTTTAATTTTTTTTTAAATTTATTATAGAAAAACAAGTTTTGATAGGGTTGTGGTAACATAAATAAATTGTTTTTCCCAATCATTTAATTCTATCTGAAATTTAGGGATATTATTTTAATTTTCGATTGTAGCATATTTTACATCATTACCTTGACTATTAATTAGAAACAATTTCATACTGGATTTACTTCTCTAATTATATCTAAATAATATTTATGATTCAACGAAAAAATCAATGTTTTTTTTCTGTCTGACGGATTTAGTAATATATATATTATGATTTATATATATACATATATTTATATGTATAACATATACGTTTGTTTAAAAAAAAAAACATTAAATTTTAAAGTAATAATTCTGATATGAAATTTTTTTTCATTAGAAGTCTTTTTTTAATAAATCTTATTTATTTTGGTAATCTAGTGAGTGTCTTTATGTCAGAAATAATAATAAATCGTCAAAGTTATGAAATTACGAAGTAACCATCGGGTAACAGACCAACTTAGATACGTTAAAGAACGTTAGAGACGTTTAAAACAAAAGACATTTATGTCTATAGATAAAACCACAATTGTTCGTAGAATATCACGCAAATATTTTTTCATTAGAGGCAAAAACAAGACAATTTCCAAGGTACCTATCTAAATGAACTTTATAATAATATAATATACAATTTTATATACTAATGATACACATCATTGACAAGACATTCAACAGTCACAATATTGTTAACGAAAAGTATCTGTGGATATTATGTTTGATATCTTGATAATAAAGTTTCATAAATATAATCAATAAAAAATAATTTTTATAGATTTCACATAAAACAACTTAATCCACTTTACATTAATTGACTTCATAAAACACTAATATCACTTCTAATTGTTGTTATAAAAAGGTTTTTATATTAATAATATAAAATAATAGTTTATATTATAATATTTTAACTTTTGGAATGTCCCTGTTTTTAATTTGCAAACCTAGAAGTAGACTTAAGCTACATTTGTGTGCGAAAATAGATAGATATTGTTGTGCGATGGTAATAGAGATTGTCGAATCTAAAAAAGGTAAACTAATATTGTCTTTAATAAAATGGTTTTGTACAGTTAATAGCTTAAATAAAAATAAATTATTTCAAAATTATAAACAGAGATTTAAAAGATTTAGAACATAGAGATTTATGCAGCTAAGTACATGAAAATTATTTAAAAAGTATCAAAACAATTTATTGAAATCCTGCTTTATTTAAAAACTTGAAAAATAAACCAAATTCATAGGTACTCATAATTTATATTGTTTTCTTGTAAAGGATATTCTATAAAAATGTTGACTACACAGTGATTCCAGAACGATATAGTATCGACACTCTTAAGACTAATGTTACGACCTATTACCTTCATCTTCTTATTATTTTTTCAGTTTTAGACCATAAAGAATACAACCATTTTCATATTTTGTTCCTGAAAATAGTGATACAAAAATAATATTTTTATTTATTTTGCACGTACAAGAAAGGTTTTCAGCACCACGGTGGCATTGTATAGTATACTTATTTAATAGCTATACAACAATACTACGGTTATTTTTTCGTGGACTATACTCGACTATCCCTCGTCAATTACTTCGGACATCTCCGAGAACAGTACGCTAATACGTTGTAAATGCGTATACATTAAGACGGCGATCCGTCGTGTAATAAAGGGTGTAACCAATCGGACAAGTCGCATCAAGTGCGTTATCGGTCCGTCCGATACATACATATATGTGTAACATATGTAACAGATTGATCACCGTCGAGTATGTATCGTATAGTGTTGTATCGTATCTGTCGTATGTCTGTTGTATCACAAGTCCGTTAAATTCTGTGCCGAGATTGTATACCGTGTTATTATCGTGTACATCTAATATAGAGATAGGGTTGGACAGTTTACCGTCGGCTCATTATATACAGAAAACTGCATATCTTGTGCGATAATTATATTTTTTTAGTCAAAAGATACAAGATGCGTTTTAAATTCAAAAACACACGTAATACCTACTTATATTTTCACTCTGTGACCTGCGAGTAAAAATGACTGAAAAATTATTTGTTTTTTTCTTTAGTTTAATCAAGATTGTATCGATATAAATAATATACAAAACACAGTTTTAAAAAATACATAAATAATAAATACCTATTTGGGTGTTGAATTTTTGATAAATGAACAAAAATAAAATAAAATATACTTAGTAATAATCCATAGAAATTAAAGGTACCTCCTATCTGTAATATTTTAGAGACATAATTTAGAGTACCTTGTATACCTGTTATGTACCTTGATAGTTAATGTTTCATCTGGTATCTATAGACAACTAAAATAAAAATATCTTATATCGTGTATCTAGACACTTTTTTTCCATTATCTTGCAGCTCAACCATGAATAATGAATATAGTGCGTATAGGCATCGAGCCACCTACTCCCCTCGTCAAAGTAGTATATACAGTATATTATGCTATAGTTTTTGGTCGGTGGAAAATAAAACAGCTTTACCGCTGTGAGTACGACTGACATGACTTAGACGCCCCCATAGCTGTCGTATATTATATGCAGCAGCTAGAGTTATCCTTTTATCTCGCACAACCCTCGATATTCTTAACCTGACCCAACCCTGACCTATTATAGTAGTTATAGAGTAGTAGTTCGGTCTAACTTTTAAGTTAGGTTAGTTTAGCAATGCCGATTGTTCTGCGATAGAAGAATCACTACGTTTGTACATAATATTATGTATATGTTACTGCAGCGAATTTCCACATTTGGCGATTGCTGACAATCACCTAGTGAATGTCGACATACACCTACTAAATTGGTAAATGTTGAAAAATTAAAATAATATAATAGACATGTACTAGTGGATGTTGACATTTACATTAGGATTTTGGTCAATATGTTGACATACACAATACGGTTTTTGTTAATGTTGACTTAGGTTACGTGTTCGCACATAATATTATAGTATAGTACTATAGTCTATACTCAGCAAGACTAGGAATTAATGAGTTAAAAAGTTAATTTAATTTTAACTTTTTAACTTAACTAGTTACTTTTGGATTTTCATTAACTTAACTGTTAACTTACTAAATTTATTATTTAATTAACGTGAAATCAACGAATTAATTTTTTATTTTAAGAGGCCAGTTAAGTTAATTTATTTTGTTTTTTATTTTATTATATTTCACAATTTCAGTTTATTTCGTTTTCATGTAAAAAAATTATTTACCGTGAATCGTTTAAAGTTAAAAATGTATATCATTCGAATCTCACTAATATGGAAATTCTGTATTAAGTATAAAGACTAGTATATTATTTAGTTTTGGGTTGGAACAAAATTAAATACGCTAGCGTTGTATAAACAAATTAACTTTTTTTCAACTTGATAAAAAGTTAACAAAAAGTGTGTATTAACTTTTAACTTAACTTAGTTAACCTATAGTTAAATTAAATTTTAGCTTTTTGTTATTGGTGCATATTAACTTAACTTAACTGAGTTAAAAAAAATCAATAACTTGCCCGTCCTTGAGTTTAGTATTAGAATATTAATAGGTAGTATGATTAGATCAGATCAAATAATATCGGAATTACCAACAATCACCAATAACGTTACATAAATGTCGACATTCACTAGTAAGTGTTTACAGAGTACAAATTTAATCAATATGCCAAACATTCACCAATGGTTTTGGTGTATGACGACATTAACCGGTGACTGTCAGCACTCACCAATTGCCAATTGCAGACATTCACAGTAACATATATACCAGATACCTACTATACGTATATATAAAATATGCGTACGTCACCGTCGGCGGGCAATGTGGCTAACCACGCGTTAAGGAATGCATATTGGTTTACCGCATGCGGACCAAAATATATTCGTTACCTAACCTAACCTAACCTAACGCGTTTCAACGTTTATTTATTCGTCAAAAGTTTTGCTAGTGCATGCAACGATGTTCCCGAATTTTTTTGATATTAATTTTTGTACAAACGAACAGGTGCTTAGTTGCAATCTTACGTCGTTCACACAAATCATTTTAAAACAGAAAGTATTAAACTAAATGTTTATCGTCTCACTGTTTTGTCTGTAGAATATAATCTATCCTATACTATAGATATACCAACCTAGTATGAAAAATAGTTTATGACGAATATCATAATAAATAGGGAATAAATATAAAGCATGGTTAAAACGGTATTAAACACGCCATCGTAGTAGTAAATTAGCTTAAAAAACAATAGTACTATTATAGGTAGGTATATTTAAAGTTTCCAAATAATTTTTTGAAATGCGATAATAATACAATATATTGGATTGAAAAAATAATAAACTTAAGTCGCAAAAAGATCATATTCAAATTTTAATATTATAAAGAAAAAATATATGGCTATACGAGCACATAATAAAATGGTATATTATCGGTGGCTCAGTAGCTACTATAGGTAACAAAAGGCACAGCTGGTGTTAAAATATTTCCTACGGTTATTTATATGACTTTTACTAACGCAGTTTTATTGACGTACGTTACACTGCCCATTGAAGGTTTTAAAGGTTTACCTCAAGCAAAGAATTAATGAAAAAAAATTGTTGCAAACCCTATTGTTTTTTTGTAACTAGGTGTACTCAGAATCTAAAACAGGAGAAGCCACAATAACGGTATAATAAATTACTAATTTAAAAATTGTTCACTGTTAATATGCACGGTAACCATAGTTACGTGATGTACTCACACGCAAATGTACAATCTTTACCAAAATTAATTATACTTTATTTAAACCTAGGTTATTTCAGCTATTAAAAAAAATATGTATAGGTATAATACATAACATGTATATTGTAGTATATATTGTAAACATGATATTGTATAAATAATACATACGTGAAATGTAATTCTGTGAATAAAACAATTGTTTTTTCCATGGAATATCTGAATATAAAGTCAAATTACAAACATATTGAGTAGGTAATATTGTAGTTTTTTTATTTTTACAATGTTATTTAAGTAAAATTATATACAGTCAACAATATAAACAGCGTTAAGTTAAAATAATAGTATTAAAAAAATATGGCAAGTATAAAGCAGGTAACCACTATGTTTGTACTGCAGGAGCCAGAATGTATCGAGTGTACCTCATATTGAGTATACGTCACTGTAATGGATGTGTTAAATATGAATTTAATGAGTTATCACTGCATATGAATTGTAAAACTATTCCGAGTGAAAACGTCCTGACAACCTATATTACTAAGCTAGGTATTTTAGTAATTAATTTTACTGTTAGTAATACCGTAGTCTTTATATGGTATAAATGTAGGTTTATGAAATACCTACCTAAATATTCTAACGTAACTAAATATTTTGATAATGCCTTGTTGTTAATAATAAAATAAATACAATGTTTTCTGGAAAAATTAATTCAACCTACCATGGTTTTACTAATATAGTAAAATAAATTATTACAATAGCAACATAAATATATCATAAAATATATACTTAGTATACAGGCTACCAGATCATCTCCGCTGTTTTTTCTAACTGCCAGAATTCATTTTTAAACTACCAACGGCAACGATCTTCTATCAAAATAATTCACAAATGTTGATAAATAAATGACAATGAATGAAATTAAATGCACATACATCTTCAGAAATGTTGCTCCTTAAAAATATCTTATTGTAATCGCAAGTTTGATATTATGACGGTTAAAAAAAAAATATTAGCAATTTCCACTTTGTTTCAACTAAAAAAAGTTACAGAGCTCAAATTGTTTTTGGATAAAATCGCTAACCAAAAAAAAAAAAAACAAATAAATAAAACAGAAGTGCACAAATGTTTGTGCTTTTAATCAAATGAAGACAATCTATTGTTACAGTAATTTATTCTAAATTATGTTGATTTAAAGTCAATATATGTCTATAGTTTCATTTGGATCAATATTTGAAAAATAACTATACAATATATACTACGGGGTGCCACCATTGGACTTTCCGCTCTCGCCAATCAACATACATCCCATTTACTTATTGTACTACTTGTAAATACAGATTGTAAATAAAATTTTTGTTCAGTAAAAATAAAAAATAAAAATATATATATATTATGTTTATTTATAGACATACATTTTTCGACTAAACAATATTTTTCTTCTGAAATTAGTATTAATTTGTTTTGTTTAATTTTGTGATTACCTAATGTTCATATAGTTTTATTTTTTAATGCTCATCAAACATTGTATAGGTATTACAATCGTTTTTCTTATCTTTATCTTATATAACGGTTTAAATCGTCTCTGGATATAACTGTCCCTGTGGGTATAAGTATCTCATTTCCTCTATACACATTTCAATAACTTCCTTTCTACATTTCCTATACATATGTATAGATGGAATTTTCCTTCCGACCATTTGCCTGTGATAGCAACATTATCAACATTTCCATCCAAATCTTATGAACATTCAATATATTTACCATTACAAAATTCAGTAATTCCAGATTTTATGAAAAATTTTAAAACTTTTACTAAAAACTATAATTACTTAAACTAATTATGAATACTAGTGTTTAAGTCAACATAAAAATTATAATATATTAAATTATATAAAGTCGACTGAAAAATATTCTTTGTAGATTACCTACCATTCTACCAATTTAAAGATGTACGTTTATGATTAACAAATATAAAACAAATGTAATTTACTAGTTATAATGAAATTACGATATTTAATTTGTAGGATTTTTTAATATACCTACGTATCTACTTAAAATCTAATATTAATTAAATTTAAAAAGTATTCATCAATAAAAATAATTGAGAAGGTACAGAAAACCTACTGTAATAAATATTTCAAAGTAACTTAATACGAATATAAATAAATCAAAGTTATGGATCCTATATGAGGATAGTATAGATAGCGTTGGATACATTTTTTTCATTTTCATTATTACCTACGTATGAATTATTTTGTACCACTTTATACACAGAGATATACTCTTAGAAACCCTATATAGAATTTTTATTTCTGTACTCGATCTTTTTAAGGGACTTTAATTTATTTCACTAAATGTTTAATTTACCACAAAACAGAATTTACCAAAAGATTTTCAAACTCATAAACTGTTTTTTTAATAAGCAACAAGTTATTTTTTTTAAATGTCTAATGTTTGACAAAGATACCGAAGTTAAAAGGGTAAAAAATGCAACCAAACATGATTTCAACAGAGCGCCACTATATGTTACTCTTAAATTTCTTTGACTTCTTTGAAATTGAAAATAATGTAAAACATCACTACCCGGTACTAAGGTGAGCGAAGCGAGACGAGTGCCCAACACCCAATCTCTTTATCCTGTCCAGAATTTTAAACACGAACTTCTACTTTTAATATAAAATTCTGTAGGTAACGGAATATTTTCCTAAACATTTGAATGCATGAATATTAAATATTTAACAAATAGTTTATTATTTATAAGCATTTAAAGTTTAATGACGCGGAGTAGTGCATTAAAAATACGTGGGATATAAAATAATTTCCCTACCACCCTACTCTTGTTTAAATTTAAAATATTTATATACTACGAGTACGATAATTGTATAAAGTTTAACGTTTTAAAGTCAACGTTTTTAGAAAACAATTTTACCATTTTACATGGAAATTTGAAAAAATAATAATAAGGTTCACCGTTTAAAGCAATTTCAACTTTCGGAAGATTAGTAAATAATTGTTTTCCTTATCAAATTAAATAAATATAATAATCCAGTATGACAAAAAACATTATACTTTTTTCATACAGAGTTAATGATGTATATTGTATCATAATAACTATAACGTCGTATAAAAATTGTTTAGGTGGTATACTAAATTTAAATTAACAAGATACTATTCCTACTTATTTAGGTATTTTTTGTTGTTGTTTGCTTACTTTTTAGTTCACTATTTAAGAAAAGGTGTATAATTGTCATTGTTCTTTTACTTGTTCATACAATGTTTGACTATAGTAATATGTGTACAGGAAAACGAACTATGCCATGTTTACGGAGATAACAGACATTTGAAAAACGAGGATGTTCCGTATACGATTGTGTTCCACCACACGAAAGTTTTCACTCTATAAAGTTATACCGGTAATGATAATGTCTGAAAGTTTTTAAGCGATGGGGACGGTCAGCGGAAACTATAATAGCTATTGTCCGTAATAACCAGCGTTTGGGTAAATTCAGCATTTTTTCAAAAATTTATTTGCTTTCATTGTTAAAGTATTTTAATGGAAGACCAAAATGATGGTTAGGTTAATATAAAAGAGCGAATAAATCAATATAAATGTATTTTGGTTACTAGCTACATACTTTCATAACTTACAAACATTGCCACTAAGTATTTATAAAATAATAAACGAAACAAAGATTGTCTATAGGCTTTTTCACATAACGCTTGATGGAATTGTTTAAAAATTAATATTAATTTTCAAGGAATCAAACCAATAAAAATAAAAGTGAGTGTGTGTTACGTGTACGTACGAGATAAGCAAAACTTTTTACGCAGTTGTATCAACAAAAAAAAATATTGAGAAAAACATAATATTATTAATATACATATTTTTTTCATCTATTTTAATTTGATTTGTTAGAATAAGTGATTATCGTATATTAAGAGTATGAATAAATTCAATTTAAAAAAAATGTGGACTATAGTGGGTATTGCTCGGCTGCACGGTAGGTGTCGATTTGGTTATTGTAATGAATGTGTTAATTTTAAATTCAATGATAAATCATTGTATACAATATACAAAAAACGATTCTAACAGGAGACAGTGTGATAGCTTAGGATATTTATGTTATATTAATATTGCTATTAGTAATAATAGATTGTATTCATTTTTGAAAAAAACATTGAATTCCTGAATACCTATTATCCTAAATGATAAGTAATTTTTTGGTTATCTACAGTTGTATGACTGCTTATGTATTCAACTTTCAAGCCATAGTTAAAAATGTTATACATATTTAACTACAAAATATTTGCAAATTTTCTTAATTTTGATGAACTTTGTCAACAATTTGAACTTAAAGGCTTATAAAAAAAATCATACCTTTATGTATCTTTAATATTTTTAACTAGCTATATTAACAATTTATGAACAAATTGTATTCAATTGTTGAACTTTTTGACATATCGAATCATTTTACATAATCATACACATTAATAGTAACGGTTGTAATGATAACCAAGGTTTCCGAACAACTATTGGGTTTTTTTTCATCAAAATTAACAAAATGTTTTTTAAATAAAAGTAAACACTGACTTGATTGACTATATTATGTCATCAAAAAATATTATTTTTACTTATTATTTTATTAGAATTCGATTAATCGATTTGTTTTACATCATTGTGTCTTAAAAATATTTTTAAGTTTATAAACTTTTTTTTAGAAACTAATACAGACAAATTATCAAATATAAAACTTAGATTACCACAGCTTACTTCATGATGTAAAAATAATGTACTTTTAAACTGTGTGACATGTTCTTATTCATCATTTTTATTTTTTGTCTTAGTAGTTATAGTTTTAACGTCGATCTATTACGAGAGTGTCAATATGATAGGTTGAGAAATACTCATTTTAAAATCGGTTGAGCTTGAAAAAAATTAAAGAATTTGATAGCGTTCAAATAATGTTATCATATCCTCAAGGAGATAAACCCATATTTTCATCACTGTATTAGACTGAAATTTATATTGAATCTCTTACCTATTTAACCTCACACGCAAAAACATATTATAATAAACATTTAATTTAAAGAAGGGAAAACATTATTAACTTTATGGAGACTTTAGTTTAATTTAATTAAATTACATATTATAATAATTATAATCTTTAATTATTATACTCACAACACATAACCGAAAATACACAAAAAAACATTAATTAAAATACTAAGCTTAGTAATTTATTATCTATTAAATATTATAGAATGTGTAGGTACGAGTTACATCTTATTTGGAGTAGAATTAAAAATTATACTTATTTATTAATTTCTAATATGAATTGTATTTACGTACTAACTTGTGCATACTAACCATATATATCCCTGTTATAAATTAATTATTTAATTGATATTAATATAATAAATTATTTTTAACTACAAATCTTTAGCGATATTTATTCGTAAACATATTGAGTTATTATGTTTAAAATTTTTTATTCCAAATATGTTACTAAAATAAATTGAATATAGATAAAATTTGATACCATTTTTTACTCAAAACCTTGAAACACCAATAAGACCAAATAAAAAGTCCTTAATAGATTTTTAAGGCATTTCGTAGTTTAAATAAAGCAATAATAAATTTATTTTTCGCAGGCTAAAATACAATACAAATTACATTTAAATTGCTTTGATATTAAAAAAAAGGCATCTGAAAAGTTTTAACAGTTTTAAACAAATATTTTTAAATAATGCTTATCGAGGTACCAAAACTTTAACTCAAAACATTTAAAATTAGTTACTTTTTATTATAATACAGTTGTAAGTTATGAAGTTTACAGTTATTATAATATTATAATATACGTTATTAACTAATAATGTAATCTTTTTTTTTTTAATTTAAAAAAAATGTAATTATTACATACATATGTGTTTGTATTTAAAGATAAATGTAATATGATATGTAATCATTCAATCAAATAATAAGGTAAATTAATATGAAATATATTTCAATCCACTACAAACTCTGCAGAAATCGCTTTTAACTAAAAAATTAATTTAAATAATTAAATCATATTTGTTGATTTATTTATTATTGTAAAAAAAAAATAATGATAATAATTATAAATAAACTTTATGAAAAGTAAGCACTTACCAAATTTGAAAGTTTTATAAAATATAATAAATTAAAAAAATATAGAGGTTAGTTAAATTGTTTTTACAAGAAATATAGTGAATTTGAAATTTTGAAATAAAAATTAAACGCAATAAAGTTTATTGATTATTGCGTGTTTGTATCATGATTAAATTAAACAAATTATCGTAAATACATAATTTGACCGATTTTTTCACAAATATTCATGGTAAGATTAGGGTGTAGAACAAGTACCTAACAATTTATTATTTTATGTGCATAGACTTTAAATAATTTGATTTAAAATTAAGGGAAATTGATAGTAGTACAAAAACATAGGTATTAGTAATCAATTCTAGGGGTTGAATCATTCTTAATATAACTGATCCAACTGATTATCCATTAACTGTATATCAAGTTTTTATAAGCATACAATTTACATTATAATATACTCTAATTTCAAGTGTAGGTAATAATTACTAAGAAAATATCATTACGCATATTAGCAATATCCCTATAGTTAATTAAACATAACCTTAGAACTAACCTATTTATTTTAAGTACGAAATTGAAAATACGGTGACGTACACAAAAAATGAAATTTTAATTAATTGTATAATGTAAAAATACATTTGTTTATCATCATAATATAATTTTTATCACATATTTTGTGGTGAAAATCAAAATGTGTATTTTAACTTTTAAATAAATAATATACCACGATATATATCAATAAGACGGTTTGATTGAACGGAAAACATGTGTATACCTATTACCTATATTTATATAGTGCTACAGTGGTTTTATGATAGATAATAATATGTGGTTACCTAGTAATTACCATTTTATTTATTTTATTTGGGAGGATCTAGGGGTTAGGTGTATAATTTTTATGTTTTTGTTGTTTGGGAACATGTATGTGTATTTTTAAATTACATGTATTAAACGAGTTGTCAACAAATAATTTGATGACAAAGCGATAAACATTGTTATAATATTCCAGCATGTTTTGTGTGCCTATTCAAATAAAGTCATTGTAGACAATTTAAATAGCGATAAATGTATATTATTTTTATTATTAAAGCATTTTATTAGTTCTTAAAACTGTTTAAATTCCAAGCTAATATATTTCTAAATACTCTTTTTCTTAACTATCATTGAACACATTCCTATCTTTACTAACGATTATGTCTCTGAATTTTCAACTAAATTTATTTTTAGTATTCTTGAGTCACAAATGTCTGTTAGTGTTAATAATATTTTGTAATTTACAATGCAGTGTACACTAATAATTTAAGTCTTAGCATGTATTATTGTATTAGAACAATACATATTTTACAATGTTCTAAATTCAATTAAATACTGGTGAGCCTTTTTTAAAAAAAAATAGATCAGTTCCAGTAACCTATTTTTCCAAATAAATTACAACAATTTAAATAGTTGCCACTTAAATTTTTTTAAATTTTTATGGTAATATTTGGATGGTATGACCCACGCGGCCACATAACAAAATATATAATATATGAATTAAATATTTTAAAATATATTCAAAGTTAAAATTATAAGCATTTTATTGCTTATAGTGTACTGGTTATTTCTCTATATTCTCGAAAAAAAATTGAAATTTTTAAAATAACATGTCTATAATAGTAACACGAGTGTTCAATGATCAATCTATAAGTATAATGTACCAATACTTTGAAGTATTTTTTAAGGATACAATAATCAAATCATAATAAAGACACAAAACTTTTAATTTTCACTTGGATACTAAAATTAGTTATGATAGTGTTTTTTATAAAAGCAGAAAACTAATTTAGTATGTAAACAAAATAAATTAGTTCATCAGTATGAGCAGATAACATCAAACAGTGAACGATGTAAAGTTAACTTCAATGAATAATTTAAATTTAACTTTTTGTATCCAATTATTATCATTAATTTAGATGTTTTCAACATATCATCGAAAACAAATAGGTACCATAATATTATATAATTACGCATTCAAGCATAATACTAGTTTTATTATTATATTTTAGTATTTTAGAGCATAAATATATACAGTAACATATGTAATTTATAATCTAAATTAAATTAATTTAAAACTTATCTATGATCGAACAAAAAATCATTACCCGATGGAATATAAGAATATATTTTATCCTAGAAAAAGACAACCTAAAATGGTCGTATACTTGTTTATATGGTAGGTATACCTACACACAACAAGGTTATACAAAATTATCAAATACCAAACATCGCATTTCATATATAAACAAAAAATATTACCTGGCATTATAGATACGGTTTTCAGAGCTCTGAGTACGCGAAACGTACGAAGCCCGGCTAGATTTCCGACGTCCATACCGATGGTTGCATAACCCGACGTGATGACGATGAAATCCAGCCAGTTCCAGGGATTTCGTAAGTATGTATACTTATTTAGTATAAATCCCTTCGATATGGTTTTGATAACCATTTCGGCTGTATAGATGGCCAAGAAAATGTATCTGTAAAATAAATAAATAAAAATAAAGAATTATACAACTCCGATAAATCACGTTCATTTTAATGGCCTCGAGCGATAGTGACCCGATAAAAAATATTTGAGATTGCATTTCACACAAATAAAATAGTAAAAATATAAATGTCGAATATTTCCATAAACATTCGTTTTAAATGCGGTTTGCATTCCGAGTTTTGTTTTATGGGTAATCGGTGTATTTTTTTATTTATGAAAAATCCAGACGTAATTTCTTGTCAGAAACTCGACGTTATTCTTGCCCTTTACTTTTACCTAAATATAAAACAACTTCGCACTGTTGTACATAACTTCAAGTATATGTATACATTTTCCGCATCCCTTAACTCTCAGCTTAAACACAAACTGTGATGCGAAGGGGAAAATTCTCTACTGTTTAGTTGTTTCGCAGATATTTTTAAAGGTGGTTGAAATACTTTTTAACCTCTTTATTTAACTTTAAATATTACGATTTATTATAACCTTAAATATTATTATGAAACATAGTTTATTTTAAACTTATTTTTTGATTAATTGTTTTAAAATTAAAAACCAAAATATTAAATATCTACTTAAACATAAACATTTTTAAAACTAATCTATGTATAAGCTACATCAACATAAACATTTTTTATAATACCTAATTGATTCAGTCGTTTTCTGTCAGCAAATATATAATTTAACTTTTTTAATTAAACAAAACAATAATTTTCGAAAATTATTTGTGACTTTGTACGTTAATCAACTACATGAACTCAACATTTGTTTACGAATTTTACTAATTTAAATTTGAAAATGACGATTTACTCATCAATTTTGAGAAAATTATAGTGACACAGTACATAGCTTAGTAACAATATTGCACTTTCTTTCTATTGCTATCAACACTTTTCTGTAAGTAATTCTTTCTAACGCTTAAGGAAACTATATTGAGAAAATCGAAGAATGACCTCTTCAAAGTACCAACTAGATTCGATTTTTTATCGATATATATAGTCACTTGAAACTTTTGCTGAACTTTTTCTGACTGACTAAGTGTTAACAGAAATATATATAAAAAATAAAATCTTTAAAAACCAATACATTTCTTATTTCACTCAAAACTTAAAATATGGAAGAATAATTAAATTTTTTGTGATTTACTTATCAATGATGTTTGGAAAAAATGTACAATTATCGCGCAAAATGAATATGTATTAAAATTGGTGTAATTATAAGCTACAAATTAAATTCAATGATTCCATGATTCCATATTTGTTCATATTTTCCACATGAGATTTTTATACCACTACTTATTGCGTGCTTAGAATATTAAATCATAGTTTTGCCTGTCATGGCCATTTGCCAGGTTTCACAATAGTTGATACATTTTAATTTTTGGCATTATTGTTTGAACGGTAGGTTTGAAGGTGGATATTTTCTTAAATACATCGATTTAATGACATTAAACTAATTAGATATACTATTACCTACATTGATTAACAACTAGCATGTATTATATGCGTACATTAAATGGGTTTGCCGTCATTGTGACATATTGCATTTAATTGTAGGCAATGTAACATTAATTATTATTAGTTCTATTTGATTTGAGACTTGTGAATTACGATTAGAAACTAGTGACATTGTATGAGCTATATAAGGCATAGAGTGTATGTTAACTAGATTTCAAATTAAATTGTTTACCTATATTATTATTTTTAATATGAAATTTGTATATACTGCACTATGTATACAATTTAAATTTATAACTATTTCTTTAGATTTCCACAATCAGATACCATAACGACTAAATTAATTCAGCACATCTACCAATGTTTTCAATGCATGTTGAATGTTTAGTAGGTAAATATATATCACAATAAATTGTATCTAGTATATATTTAACTCAAGTACCTATACTTAAATATTTTATACTTAGTTTAATAAAATAACTAATATTATATTAACTATATAAGTATATAAGATTTGGTAATCAGACATCTACTCTGTCAATAATCTATATTTTTTTCATAAGATTGTATTATCATTCTGTGTTAACTTACCGAGTGTTTTATATATTTGTAATGCATTATGCAATTAGTTAAAATGTATTAGGTATTATACGTTAATATAATATTTAAATAATACAAATACGATAGTGGACAATTTAAGTACACATCTGTAGTGTGCTCCTATTATTTTGTATTGTGTATGATTTCTAGTTTCAATAATAATAATATTATAATAATGATCACGCGGCGCATTGTATAGGCATTTCGAGTACTCTAAGATCGTGTAGTTTCGTTTCCGGTATAAGAATAGGTAAAATATTATGGTTCATTAAAAATTAAAATAATCTAAAATACTAAGGATAATATGTTATAAAAAGGTTAATGATTAGGATATACAACTTTAAATAACTGAGAACGAAATTAGAAATAATAGTAGGTATCTATTTTGAATAGCAAAATTGAAGCTTAAATTAAAATGTTTACCGTATCTAAATATTTACTGTATCTACCTAATTTAAACTTCAAATTGTGTGTACAATAGTAACTAATTCTAACTTCACTCAGTTTTTGAACACACTTTTAATTTATAAAATACCTATAATATACCATATTATCTATTAAGTACCTATAGTATATAATATTTAAGTCGTCACAACCATCTATGGACATTTTAAATAATAATTAGTACCATTTTTATAATAAATTATAGTCTAATAAATATTAAGCGATTTATTTATGTTATTATAAGCTCATCAAATTCAAAGAAGCAAACTACTAAGATTATAATAAATAAAAATAAAACAAATATACAAGCTTAATAAAATTACCTATGCTACTATTCACCAAATAATGAAATATTTTGATGTCAAGATAAAGTATAATGTTATGATCTGTACTATTCTTTGTGGTAAATAAGTAAGCAATACATAAAACATACGTCTATACTCATTTTTTATTCACATATACAGCGTATGCATAATTCTATATTGTTCACAACATATTCATACCACAAATATGAATAATAAACATTAATATACTAATGCCGTTATTGTTAGCTGTGGTTACTTGACTTGTTATATAAATGGTGATTATTTGAATACAAACATAAGTTATAAACAATCATATTAGCCCTATGTATTTTATTGTATTATTTTTGATGATCGGTCTCATCACAAAAACTTTGAACACTTATAAAGTATATTTATTTTTTTAACATTAGCTCAATGTTTGATTATATCAAAAATATCTTTCATTTATAATATAAAACATATCACATATTATAGATATAATATAGATAGAATATTTTAAAAATAGAGCATACTAAGCATGATTACCTTCCTGTTTCTAATGAGCTTGGATTGATTTCCTTGATAGATAGACGTATGACAGCGAATCTAGTATTTTTAAGTAAGTTAATTAATGGCCTTATTGGTGCTCCTTCTTTAATCTCCCAAATTAACTTTAGAGTTTCTCCTCGTTTTTCTAGATCACGTTATCCTTTTGTAATTCCTTTCCTTCATACTAACTATGGTGAGAATAACCCAATTGATCGAATGATACGTTTGGCCAATGAGCACCCTACCTTATTTAGTCTATAATTATATTATCCTTAATAAGTGTTTTGTAAATTATTAAAATTATTTTTAATTATTAGTTTATTCAACTTTGTAAAATTGCCCTAACGGCCGTTAATAAATAATAAATTAATAAATAAAACCATTACAGAAATTATTACTATGAGATAAATTTTATATAAATTAGTTATATTTAAAAAAAAATCAGTATTTATAATAGTAATTTATATATTACTTAAAAACTAAAAATTTAATAAAAAGTGTTATGGTACAAAAGAAATCACCCAGTATAGTTTTATCTGTATTTAGGTAAAAGTTAATAAGGTTAAATACACCCATTATTTTTTATTTTTCTGATTGGAGTCGTAAAAACTTCTCTGTGTAGAATCTTGAACAGAACTCGCTTGCTTTTAAAATGTTAAAGTAAAAATTAAATGTAAGAAGATCTTTTGAAATTACAAAATAATTTGTTTTATAGTTTTCGGTTCTTATATTGCACATTGCACACATTGTTGCCATGGGTACCAATCGCATTGATGATTATATAAAAATATTATTTTACGATATTTGTTATCCTAGACTCCAACAGGTATTATATTGTTTTCAATATTTAATAGTTAATATACGGTTCTATTGACATTAAATTGATTAAATCGTTTGCTATTGTATCGTACATCTACTGTATTTCATATTACAGTATCCAGTATTTATCACATAGGTACTGTTGAGATATGCTTACTGTTTGATAAAATGGCAATTTGAACATAATATTAAATTAATAGTCACGAATCAAGATAACATTAATTATAGCTTATGGGTTATATTTCATTTTGCACTATTGAAATACGCGTATAGAGGTACCAGGGAAATATACATTATAGGTAGCAATGTACAACAATTATTTAATTTTTTGTTATTAGAATACTACATGCTATAATTTTCTATTTTTAAGTAACAGCATTTTAAATAGGATTTAATTTTTATAATTTACATAGAATATGTTCGTAAATAAGTGAAAATATATTAATCTAATGATAGTTCACAATAGCTTCATAAAAAAAAGTTAACACAACATTCTCGATCGTATAGTAAAGTAATTGAATTTATTTCAAAACGATCTATAACGGCAACACAATAGTATATTTGAATCACAGCTATCATAATATTATAAGAAACAATACGGATACAATCTTAACCTTCCGGCGTTTAAGAAAAAAATATCTTTCGACAACTTTTAATATAGGACACACATCATACCCACACATAGGCAAAATAAATACATGTGTATATACTATATACATATATATATATTAGAACAACTATAATCAGTTTCCCGTCGGCATGAAAGGGTATAGTCGAGCAGCTTCAAATGTATGTCTGGGTTGCCGTTTATAATGCTTTCTTTTGTGTTCCACACAGTTCTTTGGTAGAAAATTCCCTCTTAAGCGAACAACGTTGCATGAAAGTGAGAGAAAAAAGAAGGAAGCATTTCTCTATTATTGTTCAATGAATGTTCAAAAGCCCTCAAAGATAATTATCTCTCTTGCAGGTCGTATTATGGCGTTTACTAGTGGAACTGGTAAATGGTAAATTATATTTTATGTTATATATAATAGGTATATGTCGCATGACATTTAGCTAATCTTGAACAACCTCTGCAGTTGTCCCCCATACTGTACAGTGTACTATTTACCGATAAGTCATTCAAAAGTATGGCTGGAAGTTTATGATTACGGTAATAACTAACAAATAAAACTAATAAGAAATAGCAGAAAACATTTTTTTACTGTCAAAATCTTAGGAAATAATACAATAGTATCAAAAATAGTAATTTAGTTCAAGGTAAAATATTGTTCAAAAGTTGTACACACGTTTTATCAAAAAGAAAGCTCACCTAACAAAGCTTTGTTTAAAAACGATTGTACTACCTACATATTATAATGATTTAAAATGTTAAACTATATACTACCCCAATGTGAGTAAAGCGATATTAATGTCCAATACCCTGGCTCTGTATCCGGTTTAAAATTATTATTTTTATTTTTTTGATTACTAGTTATTTTAATTACTGTCTACTGACTACAAAAACGTCACAATTATAGGCTTTCCTCTAGTTAAAGGATGAATGCAAACCATTTCTTCATTAGAATTCTGAACTAACAAGTAACAGCTGTCAAACTTATGTTAAAATAATTAAATTTATCAATATAATAGTAATAAGTAATAATAACTAATGTTATCTTAGTCTTCTATTAATTTTAAGTGAGTTTCTACTTATACTTACTATCTTTAAATTCAGAAAATATTTTATATTACTCAGAATTTGAATAAACTAATAATATCTTTCTAAATAATAACAAAAATTTGTTATGTATTTATGATGGTTTAATAGTTGCCACAGTCATGTGTCTAATTTTTTTTTAGGATGTATGACGTAATAATCTGTTAAAGTATAAATAAATACTTCCAGAATGTACTATATCACTTATCAGTATATATTTGCTTGCTAAATAATAATAGTGCATGCATTATACTCGGCTGCACAGCGTATCTGACTATTCCAGTACCTTTATTTATTTGCCCATTGTTATTTATCAACAATAATTGTATAAAATATATACATACAATAATTACACGTATACAATTCTTGAGAAATAAATATAGCAGAATATAAATAAGAGGCAATACAAGCCGTTCGGAGGTTTTAGTGAGAGTTTAATCAACATGAACCCACCGAATTTAAATGTAATTGCTATTCAAAAATCTTATCTACACTAGTACATTACACACAATTCAATAATTTTTTTTTGTTTTGAAATGCTGACTTTTGCGATTGTCATAGCCGTTTTAGTTTAAATTTAAGATTACAATTATAAATGTATTCACATGATGCAACACAACGGTTAAAAGCTTAAAGATAATAAAAGTATGTCTAAAATTTCTGAAACCGTAAATAAATGCCATATAATATTATTATATTGTAGTTAAAAATTTAAATGAGTTATATACTCATATATTATAAATATTACTTTTACTGGTAATTCATTATATTATGTTGTGAAGCTCAGATAATTTTCAAAGTGAATTTAATTGTTAAGTGATTTCTAAATTAGTTTTGATACTATTTGAAATATGCGATGCTCCTGCTATGTGACATTTACCGAGTTAATGCTTCTCGAAATCACATGTTTTTAAGTTCTAAAAAAAGTTTAAAGAAAAGTTTATCGAAATTTTCAATTCACAAAGAAGAATCATCCATATTTTTTGTATAAGTAGTTTTCTGATATAGAATTTATACATTTTATTTAAGTGTTCAAAATATATTTCAAATTAAAACTTTTATTTCGTAGTTTAGCGTAACAGCATTAAGTATTATGCTGCAAATAGGCATATGATTTACAAGCTATAAACGATTTAAAATAGAAAAATAGTTTTAAAATGATTATTAAACGCTTAAAGAAGAAGTTTATTAGCTGTTAATTTATTATCTGTTAGTTACTTTATTATGATTTATTGCTCAGAAATTGTTATAATAAAATATTAGTTTTGCAAAATATCAGTTATAATTAATTTCTTTTTTTTTTTGTTACAATTAAATATTTTATGGTGGTGAAGAAAAAATATATAGGTAAGAAATAATTTCATAATATCAATTATACATTTTTTTAATATTTACATATGGAAGCATGATTGAAAATTGCATGGACACTTTATCCGTTGTCATTAGGTCCTATAACAGATTCATGCTTTAAGAAAAATGTTATGAACTTTTAATGAGCTATATATTTAATAGAAATAACATGCTACAAGCTTAAAACTGTTTTGAAACTAAGTGCTAGTAATCATATAAAAATCGTATGTTTTTACGTACTTAAAAATAAATTAAATAACAGTATGGAATATGAAGATCAATATTCATCAAATAGATACAATATTCGTTTTGCTATTGTTGTATCACTCGCATTCCACAGAAAGAACAAATACACGATTGATACTTGAATATATAGTATGTTTTGCAAATATATGATTACAATAATATGCAAACTATATTCAAAGATATTCTATACGACTATACCCTAAAACGATACGCCACATAACATTATTTTGTAGGTATATGCCAACTTTTTTTTAACCAGAATTTCCATTAAACAACGATATAAAGTTTCAAATATTATGTAAACAACAGTGTTGAATATTTCATGATTTAAAATACATTATTATTTTTTAATTAGTTTCATTAAATAAAATGTTAAAAATAAATATGGAATTTTTCTAAAAAACCTCGGGGGTTCTAAATATAATATTATTTATGATATGTTTTAAGTTATAGCACTAAACGTTTTAAGTATTTAAAAATATTATACGAATACATTTTTATTTCAAATCAAATATAGACATCAAAAACTGAATAATTTCGTAGATTTTATCAACTTCGTCAGTGTTAATACTTAAAAAAAACAAAAAAAGGACTACAAGCCGCAAGCTTTTATAATTTCAATTTAGCAATATATTACAAAATGTATCAAATTATTTTAGTTATTTACCTATTTTTATAATAAATCTTAATTTAACTAATTAAGTTGTTTATCCACTAGAGTTAATATTATTAAAATTAAAAAGCAATTTGTTGATATTTTAAATAGAAGGGTTAAAAGCGTTATTGATTAATTTATTTGCTTCTGTCCAAAAATAGTCATTCCCATTGGAATAGTGAAGAAATTCTGGTGAGCTGCACTGAGTTATTTTACATTCTTTTTCTTATACTTTACTATTTTCTTTGTAAGGCAGTGTAAATATATAGAATTTCAAAAATTGATATTTTTAAAACCCTTTTATCGGATTTATCAATTTCACTTGGAACGTATATATTTTTCATAGGCTATTTCATTCAGTTACGTTGTTATTAGAAACCTGAAACTTGGTACATTTACTTATCATCGATGACAGTATACAATCTTTTAAAATCTTCACTCCTTTAGCTGGGTGCAACCTATTAAAAAATTTGCTTCTCCGAGAGAATTGAAAATTGAATATAATAAAATACAATAGTAAAATCCACTATTATTAGGACTACGTAATAAATCAGCATTTGAAATTAGATTAATAACTCAATATTGGTCATAATTATTTATCTGTCAAGTCGTAATCATAAAGTTTTCATAATTTTATAATATTTTATATTATACAACAACTAAACTGACGTTATTAATTATAATAAGCCTATATATATTATACCGTATAGGTAATGAATGTATGAATTTTTTTTGGTAAAAATTAAGCATCAATTGATAATAATTATTGGTTATTGAAATATTAAAAAATATTAACTTAACGAAAATTGATATAAAATGTATAAAGAAAATGTATATTTCCAATTATTATTTATTTTCTAAAAATAATAAAAATAGCTCATTGTTATTTTTTATTTACCAATAATGATATTTTATATGGTATAAGTAAATCCATTCAAATAACTCTGTGTTAATTAATTACTCACTTTTTATTTTTAAATTATTGGAAAATAATTTTTTATTAACTAGGTACATGCATATTAAAATTCTTTTATTTTAAATTACTAATTCATCGACAACAAAAATTTAAATTTCACATATTATGTCTACTTTACTCCATTTTAATACTTTAATTTTGGAGTCATTATACATGGAATGTAGTTAAAACCTAGTAATTTAATTAATTAGTTTTCTTTATTATTATTTTAATAGGTTTTTTTAAAAATGTAATACACTCGGGTTTCAGTTAGTAAATCGTTAGGATACATTTTCAAAAATTCGTATTTTCATATATTTGAAATAGTTTTAATAACTAAAAAATATTTATATTAGGTATATAATATTATGCCTGTTAAATGACTGGGCAATTTAATTTTCAGTATTATACGTAATTAAGATATTGAGTTATTTGTAACTTTGTAAGGGAGCTTATAATTACTTTCGTATACTTTAAAAATTGAATAATGCTTATGAATAATGCTAATAATATATATGTACAAGTTGAATTTTTTTAAGTATACATTCATATGTAAATCTATATAAGAATACATTTTAAGTGTGAACTGTGAACTAATAAATAATTTTAAAAGTCACTTCATTATGAAGCATTTATTACTCAAAGGACCTAGGATCAATATAGGTACCTATAAATATATTGTATTATAGATGAAGTATTAACACTAAACAATGTTATACTTTATATGGATCAATATTAACTTATCCTACATTTTTTTAACATTGCTACTCAGAATAAATTAACTTTTTTTGTGTTATCTATGTGATTTTAGCCTTTAAATAATAAAAAACCACAAGCAATCTAAAATACTTATCATACGAAACCATGTTCGAGTTAAAGTATTAAAAAAAAAATTCAGCATACGTGATAAACTAAAATAATATATTATCTACGTGTGTTAAGTAAACTTCTTATAATTTTGATCGTCAGCAATCAGTACAGTTATAACCTTTTTTTTGCATTTACATGTCAGTAATTTCACGTGCTTGGCACTTGCTCGATGCCGTCACACGTCGCTAAATCGAAAATATCACCCAATTTGCAGTAAAAAGTCACGCTTTATGTAGGTCACAAGGTAAACAAGCATTTGTATTCTCTATCCATACTTAACGTAGC
The DNA here is from genome assembly GCA_008086715.1 of Sitobion miscanthi. NCBI lineage: Eukaryota > Metazoa > Arthropoda > Insecta > Hemiptera > Aphididae > Sitobion > Sitobion miscanthi. The sequence continues at coordinate 17,205,581 of CM017800.1, forward strand.
AAGAACATAAGGTAAAATTATATTACTGCAATAGCATTTTTTTGTGTAAAAACTAAAGGACACAAAATTTTGTTTAAAAATTAATTTCAAGAAAATAAATCAACTTCGATACATTTTCAATTGTTGTAACTATAAAATGTAATGTGAACAGAAAAATCGGACCATCTACAACGGGCTAGAAAATACTGAATACTTTAAACGTAAACTAAACATAACTGTTTTACTGTTGTTATTATAATCGCACTGTATATTGTTGTTATTTGGAAATAAATACTATTATTATAAACAAAACCAGGGAAGTCACTCTGCTGTGTTATAGTAAGGTTACCTTTACATTGCCACTGAGTGGATTACTGTAATATGTAATGTTGAATTTGAATTCCATGACATATAATTGAGTACAAAAAACCATTCTGGTACCTACTAAATTCTTTATTTTAAGAATATTTTATTATTTATGGGTAGATATTATTAGTAATTTAACTATCTATTATTAATATTACATTTTGAATTATTATTTTCTGAAAACATCTTATATATCTTAATGTTACAACAATTAAATTGATGTTCATTTTGTATGAATACAGTTTTTGTTTTACCGTTACACATTCAAACAAATGGATAATTCATAAAACTCTTAATTCCACCGATGTTTTAAGAGTCAAAACATGCTTAAGTTATGTATATTTAAAAATGTATAAAACTATAAACATATCGATGTAAATTATGATGTTATATCACAACTTGGCTATTGGAAAAGTGCAATCTGAGTACATTTAACTATACCTTGATAATATACTGAATTGTTATTTAAATTAAAATTAAAAAAATGCTCCAGATGTACCTATATCTATAGATATATAAGTTAACCACGTTACTCGAATATAAAAACTTTAAATTAAAATGTATAGATAAAAATAATTGGATAGTAAAAAAATATAATACTTACTCAGCTTCTTCAACTGAATCTGTTTTGGCTAGGAAGACACAATTGAGCAATATAGTGGTCATTACCACATAGTCGAATATTTGATTAGTAGAAATGTATATGCACAGCTGCCGAAACGAATTCCAAGGAGAAAACATAAAGAAAGACTGGGTGGCTGTGAAACGGTGTATATAATTCTTCCGAAACCTTTTGGATACCACGCAAAACGTCTAGAAAAATAAAATATAATAATGAAACAATAATTTATACACAATACACATACAATTATTACTTCAGGAACAACATAAAATTCATATTTTATATTGGTATCATTGTATTTATTACGGTAGATAACTTCGCTCAACGGTGGGGAACTTTCCGTGTGCATATATGAGGAGAGATTTAATGTTTATACCAAAAAACACCCTAACCAAATAATAAATAATACAAAATACTAAATGGAGATTTACTCATTTGTTATTGTTACCAAATACCAAACATTACATTGGTCCAAACTGAATATTAATCATATCATATGTTATCAAACAATGAACATTATATTTTGTACATTGTTACGCCACTATTTTAAATTCCACGTTCAAAATAATTATCACACTGATTATATCGTAATAATTAATGTATTTCAGCTGCATAAATTAAACTTGGAATCATAATAGGCTCGTTGAAATGCTCATAATATAGTTTTATCTTATGTTCACTGTAGTCGTGACTTGTGATTCAAATATTAAAATTATAATTTATAATTTTATATTTTATACTAAAATAATGAAATGTAAAACGATCTGTTAGCATTTACTCGATTGTTAAACTGTAACCCAGGAAGCTGTTCAATATTCTTCACAGGCAGTATTTAGAAATGATAAAGCTCCGGGAATATTTTAAGAATATTATTGTTAATACAACATTCTTATACACTTTCTGTAACATTCTGAATTCTAAATGCTGTCAGTCTTAGGAGTAAGGTCTAAAACGACTTAGGATAGGCACTCGTATACCTTTAAATGATATCGAATGATTTGAAACTACATATAGTATAATGTATATAATATGTAACAGCTGAAATCCAGACCAATGGAAAAATCTGTATTCTGAGAGTTTTTGGTCGGTATCTTTATTATAGGTATATTATGTTACATCCTCGAAGAGGGTTTTGAGATGAATTTGGTTGAGGAGGTCAAATAAGCGATCGGTTGAGTAGAACTGAGGTGATTTAGCTATCTCAAACAGTCATATATCGTATATGTAAGACAAAGAGGAGTGGCTTACACAATAAATACCACCTGGTATCAAACTACCAATGTATATACTAAAGACGCATACGAGTTTACTCAAGTACTAGGTCCATGACTCTGGTGTAATACGGGTTTCCCGGTTGATTTGTTGTATTTGATTACAGATTATTTTTATGAGCCTGCATCAAGAGATAGAAATTATAAATTGAACAAAATAAATATGTCATAAAGTAAAAATAAATCTAAATAAATAAAAATTATTATTTTATTTGAATAATAAAAAAGGCTGTACACCACAGGGCCACGAATTTCTTAAATTTGAGTGAGACCTGTGTAAATATGGCTCTCCAAATATTTATGTCATCCTCAGGCCATTTGTTGTCGCTATAATTAGTTATCCAAGTGGCAAGTACCACGAACATAAGGGGGTCGGTGTTAAAGAAACGTTCTTTAATTCATGTTTAACCCTAATTTGTCCTAATTCGTCTTTCGCGCTAGTTGAATTTACGATTATCCCGTGACATTTCATCATTATTTATCATATACAGCAGTGACATATATACCTATAGGTACATATTAAAAATACATTAATAGGATTAGAAAAATAATTTATATTAGCCTTGTATATTAGATTCACCTAACTAACTAAAACATTTTACAAGAATTAAAAAATTAACTACGTTTTTCAATACTGTAATTTATTAATATTTTGGTATTAAATAAACCATCTACTTCAACATATTACTACAATACTACCTTTATTAGTTTATAATATTGTACAGCAGAACCAAATACACACTTATATTAAATGTATATGAGTTCCTACTTGAAAAATTTGAAGTCAATAAAGACAATTCAATGTAATGGTTTTATTTTATTTTAATAGAGAAAATGATCACAATTGATTAATTTACAAACTATAAATCGTCATAAATTACGGTAAAATTTAGTGGGTACCTACCAAAAGCGTCTTAAATACTTTACCGCCTGTGGCTATAATATAATTTACGTTCTGCTAACTTTTAATGTAGCCCACCCGATGTTTTAATATACATTATGTATTACGTTAGTATTAAATGTTCAAACTTTAATACAACTAATTAAGAATATAAAATATATAAATGAAAACCATGAGTATGATGGGTCACTGTGGCAGTTGTCATTGAATTTTAAAATAATGATCAATTATAACAAATAAAAATTGGTTTTGAACATAACTAATACCATTTTCAAAACTGATTAAAATTTTGTTAAAACCAGGTGCTTGATAAAAATTATTCTTTAATTTTCACGATAATTTCAAAAACTACTGACAAATTATTAAATTATCAAATTATCAACGATCTAAGTACCTACAGGATTTTTTTGAATAACAGATAATACTATTTTAGACAAACCAAAACTGCCTTCTTTAGTTCTTTCCAATCAGAATCTAGAATAAATAAAATGTAAAAAAGTAATTGCACTTATGAAGGAGACCGTTCCAAATCAATAAATAAAAAGAATACAAAAATATATTAGTTCAGCATTTACTTTACTTTAATCGACCATCAATGAATGCACGGACGACTAAGTCATCGGTGGTCGGCCGATTGTTATTATTTTGTTCTAAGTCCAAACTATGAAAATAAATAACTATAATAATAATAACACGATAATACACCACCAGAACCTGAGCACTCTCGTGAATAAAAGAATGCGATTTTAATAGTTTATATATCACTAAATTATAGAAAATACACATTTAATTATCTTCTGGGAGACAATTGTGTATTTGCATATAATACCATGGGAATAATATCAACGTTATTACTTCTGTTTAAGTAATCCTGTTCCCGGGCTTAATTATAAAAAATACTTTTGTTGGTACATTTTGTTTTATTGTCGCCCAATCAGGTCTTATTGTTATACCCGAATTGTTTCCGAGGACTTTTTTCTATGAGTATAATTAACCTAAAATAATTATATACATTTTTAAAATTGTTTGGATACTACCTACTTAAAATGTATTATAATAAAAATTTTTTAATGTAAAAATATTGATTATCTATTATTATTATAATTATTATTATTATTTATTGTATAATTGATAAACTGAAAACTTTCAAACAAAACTTGGAATTTATGATAGGTCAAGATAATATTTAAAACTTCAATCATTTTTAAACGTGTATAATCTTCAAATTAAGTTTTCTAATATGATCAACTATTTGCTAACAATATTATTTAACGTTTTTGATAACATTCAAAGAACTAGGTAGTGAAGTGCAACAGTGAATAGTGAAACAAATAATGTTACAACCTTAGGTCATGTACTAGTATATATCTAAGGTGACAAAAAACACAAAACCATATAATAATATTTATTTATTTTTTGTTATTTACTTATTATCTACCTATACATAATTATCATCCCAGGACCCAGATACAATTACTTTAATATGTATTAGTGAAAAAATTATTATTTTTAGTTATTTTAATATTTCATTTCAAACTGACAAGGTATAATAAATTACACATTGAAAAATAATTTAATTTAATTAGTAAACAAATTGGCCAGTTTGTTAAAGTTGTGTTTTCGTTTTCAATTCGAACCATTGTAATTTAAAAACTATTCCAAGTAGTGCTCATTTGCAGATCAATAAATTTAATTTTTTTAAATGCTTCAAAAACCATAATAAACACTAAATTAAATTATGATTTTCAAATATTTTTAAAGACATATTATAAAATATAGATACCTATAGGTATTATAAATAATAAAAATGTAATGTCACGAATACATCTGACTGCATCACTAACGTTTTATTATTTTTAGTTGATGGATAATTAAAAGTAAGTCACATCATAATTCATGTTTTGCACTGACATTTTTAAAACTTATCTTCAAAATGTCCATTATGAATACGAAGATTTTAGTATATGCATATAGATATTTTATAATAATAAACTAGCACGACTTTCGAATCCTTAAAACCACAACTTTATTAACAACAATTTAGTAAAATATACGTAACTATTGTAAATAATCATTTTATCAGTTTTGATTGTTCTTATAAATTGATGAAAAAAAAAAACAACTATTGCGGAAATCGTAGTAAATTGAAAAACCAATAGATACTCGAAAAAACGAAATAGCTTTCATTAAAATAATTAAATAATGATATATCATTGCAATCAATCTATATTAGTTATATATTTTAAGAACCTATATGATGGTTATCAACTGTTAAAAAAATAAATATAAATATTATATTACAACACACATAGTAAAAAAAAAAAAAAAACAATTACTTTCTCGTTTAGCTTAGAATCTAAACAATACCTGGTAAATATAATTATTACCTAATGATCCATGGAAGAAGATGACCCTTATAAGTCGAGTTAGTATTGTTATTAATATTTCATTGAAATCATTTCAAAAGGGAGGTTTTGAATGTTAATTGCCAAAACTTTTGACCTACCCCCTTGAATCGTAAATTCTACAAACAACTTTGCCGGTACACTGTTCTATTATGCTGCTGCTGGACTCTAGACGGCCGTGTCATGCACAAGTACAATAGCCAAATAATATTCTGCACCTTTGGGTTAACGACTTGTGAAATTCCACAAATCATAAGCCGTTCTCAATTGGATGGATAGATAAATAGAATTCCGTCCTAGATGCCAATGCGGTTAGCTAGTTAGGCAATTTTAATGAGACCACTGATATAATTATTATAATACTATCTAAACTCTAGTTACTGCAATTTAAATTATGTTTCACACAACAAAGAAGAAAAATATATTCAAAACCTATAAGTTGTAAAATGGTGATAAAATCGTTAAAATATGCTGAATACATATTTCATTATTAGCATACTTTTGTATATTCAAATTCAAATTCATCTTAGCTCGTAAAAATAATATTTTATTCTTAATTAATTAGCCTATACGTATACCTAATATAACAATTATTTACCTATTAAATGTTAGTAAAATTATACATTTATAAATTTTTCAATTTATATAAAAATTACTGTTTTTATGTTTTGCAAAAAAGTATTTGATTGAATAAAAATGAACATTTCTTATAAAATGCATCAACTCCCTGCAAGTACGTAAACCTTAATAAGACAAGTCATTTATTGAATAGTGTCATCGGTTTATAAGTGTGATAAAGTGATTATACCTTACTTTGTTCCACTAATGGGGAAGTATTAGTTTTCAAGAGACAGCGATGGATAAGAAATCATCCCCGAGGATTTATCAAATAAGGTGCAATATTTCATTGTTCGTCATGACTCATGAGTAAATTTCGGTTCAAGAACAAAGATAAATATAAAAAACTTAATATTAACTAGATAAGTAAATTACCTATGACTGTAATAAAAATACTCACAAGGGTAAATACTATAGGTACTATACATTTTCAATAAATTACATAATAGTACTAACAAGATATAATTATTTTTAACGTAAAATTATTTAAAACGAATTCCTAGTCATATATCTCTAAATATTTACCCCTCTTTTTCCATGTCACAAACCAAATCAAGTATTTATGTATCAATTTTCACTGTTATATTCCACTATTGTAATTAGTTGTATTAATAATATTAAATGTAAATAGGGCTCACGCCCGTATTGTAAGATAAAAAATAAAAATAAAATAAAATAGTATCAAAAGCAATAGTCAAAATATAATAAATGTATTGCGCTGAATAGTATGTGTCTGATATAGGTAAACCATATAGCTTGAACGAAAATGCATTGAATAAAATATAATTTATAAAAAAATAATGATGATCAAATAAATAGTAAGGTAAAATGTATACTCCCAAGTTGTACACATATTGTACAATATGTATCTGAACCAGAAAGCAACAGTCTTCCAAATTTAAATATATTTTATGTACAACTCTAAGAACCCAAAAAGCATTAACATGCGATTATTCATTATGTTAATAAACGAAACTGAGTGGTGGGAAAATGTTGTGCGTAGTTGACCTACCTACACACAAAAAAATAAAATAAGTTTTCCTTCGTCCCCTTAATGGCGGCACATTTTCGTGTTCAGTTATCACGAATGATATCTGAAACGACACGGGGTTGACTTTTTTTCACCTCAAATATTATATGTATATACATTAATATAAAATTAAAAACAAAATGCTAAAACTAACCCCAAGCGCGTTTTATAGACTTATAGTGAAACCACTAGTTGTTGTTGGATTACTTCAGTATGATTAAAATTAGGAATAAAAACTATCCAAGTTTTTTCTATGTTTAATAAATAATGAAAAGTCCGACGTGAGAATAAGATGTATCGGACTTTGATATCACTCAATTAACTTCGCTCTCAATGGCGTAAAATAGTGCTGTTATGTTGCTTTTTTATATTGATTTTATGTTCTGCATTAAATATTCGGAACACAAGAGGAAACAAAATAAAACAAAAAAATACAAACAAATATAGGTACATTGAAATGTATACAGTAAAAATCCGATGGTAAAAGAACTGCAAAATATACAATTTAAATAAACCAAATTCCCAAAACATCCTATTGTGATTATTTATTAATAATTTATGTACCTAATACAACAGTTGGGTACAAAATGTTTTCAATTTAATGATTGTTATTGTTTCCATCTGACACATAACTGCAATCTGAGAAATTATATATAGGAGTTTTATAGAAAATAAATTAATTGACAGGGATAAAGTAAGAAAACGTCGTTTATGAACGGATAGAAATAAAAATTAAAAGCAATAATGACCATTGATTAGCGGATTAGCCAGTAAAAATTTTGATACGTCTACATAATTAACTAAGATATTCTAACATGGTTTATGAGTTAAATTACATTTTATCATAATTATTTAAAAAAAATAATTTTAATAGTTACGAAGTAAAATACCTATTGATGCTTATAGAATATTATATTATTATGGCTAAATTATACATATAAAATACAATAAGTGCAATTATTTATTGAAACAGTTTTAATAATACATAAAACAATCGAATATACTTTAATGGTTTTTATTATTAAGTCACTTATTTTCTATTTACGAAGATGAATTCATTATTAAATTAATTGTTGAATGAAATATAACAATGGAATAAGCAGCAATTGAATATTTACTAAAGACAATTATAAATTGAAAATTATAAATTTCTACTCTAATAAAAAATTAAATTAATTATATTTTTCCCTTTTATTTCAAAGAAATATAAAACTACTATACGATCATAAATACTACTAAAACAAATTGAGTCCTCTTCTGGGCATTTTTTACTCAAATCTAACTTAAAAATCACAGTAAAAGTATTTAAAAGTACGCCCAAACCATTTATTATTTACTTTTTTAGTTAAAATTTGAGTACATGCGTAAAATACGACTTTGAAATAATAAAAGAACTTAAAATTGAATTTTTCTTATTACCATTTTTGATTCACCTGTATATTTAACCCAAACAAATATATTCTTATAAATATATAAATCTACTAGCAGACCCGTCGAACTCCGTTTCGCCACCAGATTCGTTTTAAGTAACGTTGTAATTTTTTTTGTTATATATTTGAAAAGGAAAATATTTATTTCATTTCACAACAGTAATAAATTCATTACAATTACCTACTAAAATGAAGTGTTATTTAATTGTTTCATTGTAGTGCTCTTTGGTAAACCACATTTTTTGTTTTTTTGTCTGTCGTTAACACAAACAAAGCGGATGGTTTCCCAACTCGTGAACACGCAACGTATAACTGTCCATGTGAAAAACAATGATTTTCCAAATTTATCCCGCAAACACTAAGCGATTGGCCTTGCGACTTATTAATTGTCATTGCGAACGCAAGGCGAACTGGGAATTGCAATCGTTTGAAGTCAAACGGAAGATCAGTCGGAATCATTGGTATTCGAGGAATACATACATTTTCACCTGCGTACTTTCCGTTAATAATGGTTGCCTCAATTAAATTCGGCATAAGTCTCTTTACCGAAAGACGAGTACCGTTGCAAAGTCGCGGTGGATTCAAATTACGCAGTATCAAAATAACTGTACCAACTTTCAGTTGCAAGTTATGTGGTGGAAATCCTGGTATCTCCAGAGAGTTCAAAAACTCCGTTGGATAATTTACTACATCATCGGGATTTGTTATTGAATCAACGGATTTGTATGTCACCAAATCGCCAGCAATTTTTGATTGAATGGTGAAATTCAGTGCGTGGACATCATTATTCGTTGCTGCAAGAATTGCTCGTTGACTTAACCAAGCATAATTCTTATAATTCTCACTAATGTTTGGGAAAACATTTTCAATAAGAACTAATTGAGTGTCTACAAATCGGCAAAAGTCGTTGGTAAGAGTAATTAATCCAGATGTCGCATCAACTGGGACTTTTCCATTTCCAAGATCTAACAATTCTTTTGAAAATTGTGCAGCACTTTGATCATTTTGAAGTTGAACTCTCATATTAGTGGTTAGCGATAATGTTTTTACGTTATTCCATAAAGGTGATGCCTTTAGGCAAGCATTCAATTCATCTGCAGGCGTTCCACGGGGAACTACTGGCAACGTCTGCCTGAAATCGCCTGCCAACAATATCATCAAGCCGCCAAAGATGTTGTTATTTCTCCGAAGATCCTTCAGTGTGAAGTTAAGTGCTTCAAGTGATTTCTTATGTGCCATTGTGCACTCATCCCAAACAATGAGCTTGCATTGCATTAACAATTTTCCCATTGCACTGGATCGGGAAATATTGCACGTTGGAGTATCAATTGTGTTTAAATTGAGTGGCAACTTAAGCGCAGAATGTGCAGTACGACCGCCATCTAGAAGAGTCGCCGCAATTCCAGATGATGCTAACGCCAAAGCTATGTCACATTTTGATCGAATAGTGGCCAAAATCAATGAAATGACAAATGTTTTCCCTGTTCCTCCAGGTGCATCCAGGAAGAATAGACCACCAGTATTATTGTCCACCGCTTGCATTAATGTTTTGTATACTTGTTTTTGCTGTTCATTCAGCAACGGAACATTATTTCTAACTAATTCCTGCAATGTATCAACATTGTATTGCAGCTCTCGATTTAATTCTTGGTTGAATGCATCGTGCATCGATCGATTTGGCGCAATCATTCCTACTTCAATCAGTAGCTTGTTTGCAATAGTCAAGCATTGATCCTCAATCAGAATCAATCCTTCATTGTAGATTTCATCGGTTATTTGGATGTCAGGATTATTCGTTTGAATACGCAAGCGATGCAAGATATCTTCACATATGGCGTCTTTGTATTTGTTCCATAACTGAATGGTTTTGAAGGAAAACATGTGGTGATGATAATTGCGAACAGCGTTCGTATTTGGTACGCATTTGATGAAACAACTGAATCTGCAAGTGTTAAATCCCAATGAGAATCGTTCTCCAGCAAACCCAATAGTTGACATGCTTCTCGATATGTTTGGCATTGGTTGCCATTCACAGTTTTCAAATGCGCAAATGATTTCGGTCCACGTACATTTACTAACAGCAGTCGCAAATAAAAACATTCATCGTTTCTAGGATGAACAGTGTACATACGACCTAGTGCATCAGTTGAAAACACCTGTGGCCAGTCTGGAACTGGGGTTCCTTGTTTGCGACGTTGGAATTTCTTTGTTGATTGATTCCAAGTGTAATACTTTGGCATTTCAACGTACATCAGCGTCGCTGCGAATGGATCTGCTTCACACATTGCAAAGAAGCTAGTCAATGTTGTCGATGGTGGTCTCTCAGCTCGTTGTGCCGCATTAGCCTCAGTGAAGTAAACTCTTTGGCCATTTTCCAAATGCACTGCTAAATGTACAACTGTAGGATATCTTTCATGAATTTGAAATGACAATAATCGCCACAGTGCTTCATTAGTACTGACGTATCTTCCCACATAATTTACACTGAGCTTAAATGAAATTAACTGAGCAGAGAATAATGACTATCTGTCAAACACTTTATCACGCACCGTTGCTATTGGTTTGAAGTACATAAAAATAATATATAAAAGATATAATAGATGTATAATAGATGGCGCTGTATGTGAAAAACGATTTCAACACTTTTCTGTTGAATTTTTCCTGAATTTTCAAGAATTTTCTTTGCTATAAACCTCACGTAGCCCAAGACCTTTCAAACGAATGCAAAACCATGGAAATCGGTTGGTGCGTTCTGGAGTTATAGCGTCAGGGAGGAAAACCGGACTTATTTTTATATATTAGATTATATATATAATGCATACAAAATGTTTCTATGTACCTATAATAGTCCAATATTTTTTTAAGCTTGTTATTAAATCTTTATTTTACTCATATTCATCTTAATTTATTTGGTACAATTTTACTCAAGGTCAAAAATAATTAACATTCTCAATTGTTGGTCATAAAACAAAAATATGTACCTATTGGTACCATACCTACCTAGGTGATATAAAAAATAATGATTTTAAATAATAAAATGAATGAAACTGTAATACAATATAACATTAAATCAGTTATAAAAAGTGGGCATAGTAACTTAATCGTAGGTATTGAATTTTCAAGACTTTATTAAAATTTATAATTAGAAATTATTGTTTTTCGCTGAAATACCGATTTTGTCAAAATTTGAACTCAAACATGTCTAAAAAGAAAAAAGTTTAAATTAATTTTGAATGTATTTAAATTGTGTAAGAAAAACTTTGTATTAAATTTAAAACTTTTGACTTAGAAAAAATCAACAAAAGTTGTCAAGTAGGTACCGCTTTGCGGTACATTAGAAGTGCTCCGTGTCATTGAGTAGGTTACTGTAATGGACGTGTAAAATTTGAATTCAATGGTAAATCATTATTGGCTTTGAAAACTATTCTGAACAAAGATGGTCTATCAGACTATATTATAAAGTACCTATATATTTTACCATATACTTAAAACTCCTATTTCTATTCTAGTAATCTATTTTAGTATGGGTATGAGTTTATACTCATATAAGCTAATTACTATTTATATAGTAAAATATAAGAATATATGAATATGCATAAAAATTTCAAGTTTCTCTGATTTACGAATATTTTTTATAACACCATAATAACTAAAATTGTTTTTCTTTATTTCAATATTAAAATACTACAAAATTCGTGAAAATTCTATTTTCCAACGCTTATAAAAAATTACTATATGCTCAAATTTTTTAGAAAAAGATTTTTAATAGTTTAACTATTTATGAGGAACATTGTATTACATTTTTAAGCTTTTTGACAGAGCATAAAATATTAAAAAAAAAAAATCAAGTGTCAAAAAAAAGCACAAAAAGAGTTTAAATATTATTAAAAAAGTATAGAAAATACTATTATGTACGTTCGATGAAACTATAGTATCTTCGATTATTAATTTTTGAATTACAACAAATTCAATACCTAAAACGAACCCCCCCCCCCCAATGCAAACCAAATTAATTTTCTTACCAGAAATGATATTAAAGTTAAAGATTGAAGCATTTATACTACTCCAAAAGTTGGTGACTGACACAAATATAAAATCCACTCACGTACTGTAAAATCAATACATTCATCGCTTCGCTCTGAATCTGAAAATTCACATTTTATGTTCAAATGTTGCTATAATTTAGTAAAAAATTGAATTAATGATGTTTCCTACTTAAAGTTGAAGTAATTAGTTTATTATAATCATTTTTAGGCAAAATACCTAGGATTTTTGAAGTTATAATCTCTTATTAAAATTTATAAAGTTTAATTACATTAAGTGTAAAATTGATTAATTGATAATATACTTTAACTGTTTGACTTACTACTCACTACTTTACTGACAAAAATGGTAGAATATACTTCAGTTGAATAATTAATTCATCAAAAGGTGTCAATTAAGATCATGTTATTATTATTGATATTCAAATAATTAACATTTGACTTAGAAATAAACTAGTAACTGAAACTAATCAACTTATCAACATATGAAAACAAATGAAAACTCAATCATTATCCATGATTAATTATATTTAGCTTTATCTATTATATTAATTATAAAATAAATTTATTATATTGAAATATATAGCTACAAATATAATACTTGTAATATTTTTGAAACACATATATTTATTAAATATATATATATAATATATACTTATAAAAATAATATAATATATTATAGTATTATATTATAATATTATTAAATTATATATTATATTATTATATATTTAAAGTAATAAATACCATTAAAAGACTGTTTGGATTTTTCCAGACTAATCATAATAAAATGTATTAAATATGTATTTATTTTACTAAAGTACCTATTTAATACTATATATTATATAATGGGCGAATGGGCTATATGTTGAACTATTTTAAAAATGTGTTTATATATAAAAACCATTCTAAAATTATTAATTATTATACATGTCTTATTTATGTTAGTATAAATAAACATAGAGGAAATATTAAATATTAGATATAATTATAATGTTATTATATTAATGATTAATCTTAGAAAAAGGCTTTTAAAGAAAATTTAACATTATACTCTACTAATAATACTATTAATTATTATGAAATTTTTATATATAGACTAAACCAATTCGTATTATGGATAAACACTTGTTTATTGAAAATGGTAAAGGTGTATCATTTTAAATTTTAAATTAATAAATCATTGAATATAGAGATTACTCTAGATGGATTTTGTGTTAAGAAATTAAGAAAAGCATGAATAATTTGGTTTACATAAAAATTTTAAACTTTGGACCAATAATCTAGACATTACATACAACCTAATAAAAACAATTGATTTAAGTTCTAGGGAAAAAGCATGTTTAATCAAAGTTTCAAGTTTATGTGTTCAGTATTAATTGTTAAATGATAGATACACCATAACAAATTTATGAATAATTCAATTTATATTGCTAATTATTATTTATTGTGTTACAAAATTGTACTCGAAAACAATAGTTTAAGTATGTATTTAAGTATCTATGATCAATTTAAAAATTTTAAAAATTGTTTTTTATTTTGATTATTTTACAACAGGAAACACTGAAATACAGTGTGAAAAACGTTTTCAATAATGACACATAGCCGAAAATTGTTTATGAATTAGAATCCTGAAAATAGCCGACAGCCAGTGAACATATATCAAGATTAAGTGAAATTCAAAGGAGCGTAACATTTCTTAAACACTATAACGTGACATTTTATACGTTTAATGTAAAACTAAGTGATTCTGCCTACATGACCTAAATTTCGAAGACACTTTTGTGTGTGAAAAAAGTCGTTCACCAAGTTAACACCGAGATAAAATTCCATTCAATCTGTTAATTGGATATAAATATGATAGTCAACGATGTGATGTAAAATTCTAACACTAAGAGTATGAAAAATAAAACTCGATCATATTCGAGAAACAATAGTCATTACGTACGATCTCTGCAGGGGCGACAGAATTGCCAAGAATACGATTGAAATTAAGTTATACCATTCATTTAATTTAAAAAAAAAAATGGCAGAGGGTTAAAATTTTTATTTAAATTCTATTACTTGGATAGTATAATATCCACAATAGTATTAGTAGAGACTCGACGATTACTGACGTGGTCACGCTCATGATAAGTCAGTATAGATACGCGTCATATTTTACGGGTAAATTACATTTAAAGTTTGCAGTATCCACTAAAATACTAAATACCAAATTACACACGGAGAGTAACAAAACTAATAAATATTAATTTTGAGATAAATATAATATATATAGGTAACCCAGGGATAGTTTTATACTTTTATATTACTCAACAGTCTACAGTCTACACAATCAATTTCATTTAATGCATTATTCGAAATATTACACTGCGTCACGGGTTAAATATAAATAGAAATGATAACAATTATTTTCTATGAGCTGGAGGTTTTGTATACTTTTGTCTGGTAGGTAATCTTCTGTCAATGCATAGTGAAAAATAGAAAATTATTCTAAAATAACATAGAAATGTCCAAACCATAAGTGACCAAATCGTATAAACCTAATGTATGCGGCAAAATATAACCCCTTAAAGAAAAAAAACATACTAACAAAAGTAACAACTTTTATATTTAAAATAGTCAACGATTCAGGATTTGTTTTTATGTCAAGTGTAATTATCTCAGGGAAAATAGAACATAATACAGAAAAATATTTAAAGGGGCGAAGATCCGAGTAGTACTTTTATCGGACGGTAACACTTTTTTCAAGATCATAATAATTGCTGTTATAATTTATATTAAAACTAGCTAATCCTCGTGCACTTCGTTGCCCGTAAAAAATCCAACTATTAAATGTTTCAAACTTTGTTCAATTTTTTATTTAATATTCAATGCAATAGGGTTCAAAATTTAAAAAAAAAATTAAAGATTTAATTTAGTAATAGCTGTTGCGTTTACGGCTTTATGCTTTAAGAAATCAAAAAATATATGCATAAACTTATGCAATGTAAAGAATTTTCTGGGTTTGGTGACGACAATATTATTGATGAATAATAAATGTCCATTACTTTCTTGTTTCCCACGAAATTGTTATTATCACTTATCACTAATTTGATTATTTTTCACTGATTTCGATTTTGTAACGTTGAGTTAGTTTTTGCCTTACAAACATATATGTCGTAGAGCGCAGACCATTGTGAGTGGTACTCTATAGGTACATAAAAATCGTGTGTTAAAATTGGTGGTTGACCGTAGAAGAGTGTTACGTTTTTCTTATCAAAATAATACGATAAATGTTTGTCCTAGCTTAAGTAAAATACAGAAAAAAAGCAGGTAAGTGGATGTCTATCTGCTGTACAGTAAGTTAAGAGTGGATCAATGTATAATGGATTGTATTATAATATATATTATCATTGTATAAGAAAAACGATTTTGAGTGGAGACGACCGTCAGTCTGGTTTTTTTATATTGTTATTAATAATTATTATACCCTGTTAGTTGAATTAATATTATAATATTATTATTATTTTTTATTCGTTGCTCTGGCGATAAACAAAGCGTTAGAAATTATAATCCCATTTTTAGCCAGTTTTCGTAATTTGTCGGTAGTTCTTCCTGTGGCATTAAATAACTTATTGAGAAAATCGAACAAATGACTTCTCTAAAGTACCATCTTGAAACAATTTGCTAAAAGATGAGGTACTATTGAAATCGAAGCACTCCTTCTGGTAGAAATTTTGTATACAGGATATAAAAAATAAAAAAAATAAAAATAAACACCATTATGAAACCACTAGTTTAAACCCCTAATTTAAAACAATTAATATTATAACAATATTGTAATCTGTAACCAATAGCAATCAGTTATAAATTATAATAATTCTGTACGTTGTGACAAGAATTGCAATCGTAAATCTCAATATCCTTTCTTAAATGTTAAATAAAAAAAATTAAGGGCAATTTATCAAGATAACAACTATCCTATATTTTAAGTTGCACCAAATCACACACATTGAGCATAATCTTATCAAAATCGGTCGAGTAGTATTGGAGTGCATTGTACGCAAACCCGTTGTACGCTTAATTTTTTTATGTATAAGATAAAATATTATTATTATTTAACCCTTATTGTGATCCTAGATTATTTTATACTGTCATTATTCATTATTCGTTTTAGAAGCTCGTACGAATAACAATCTATCTATTCTTGCAAGAAACGTGTGAATATTATAGGTGACATGATGTATTCTGTATCAACTAACCTTGACGCACCGCCCTCAGCTCGTAATCCTCGGGAAACCGGTGACGTGTACCGTCGGACTGGAAGTGATGAGCTTCACAAACATACATATAATATGCGTACACGTATGAACCACTATATTGATATGAATTCACGGACTAGGACTCGAAAACAGATTGATTGAGAATCGAACGGACTAGAAAATGACAGAAAAATAAATTTCTTCTTACCTACTTACCAACTCAGAAATACTGAGTAATTCATTTAGCGTAAAACACTCATTATTTCAAAAACTATTAACGTTTATGAAAATATTTTTACATAATTTTAAGTGTTAAAAACAAAATTTTTCTGAAACAATTGTAGTAAGAAATCGAATTTAAGACGAACAGTCTATGGTTTATAAAATATATGTACCTATTTAAAGTTTACCTGGATCATTGTTGTGGAGTAGTAAAGGGGTACTTTACAAAATGTTGGTCCACTGACCACTACTCTGCTCATCTAAACTTGAAATACTTATAAGTTATAAGTTATAACCAATAAACTTCTCCAAAATTTGATTTTTATAGATCGAAATGCACTGAATAATATTATTCTAAAGTATATGGAATTAAAAATGTATATTATTGTCACTCGAAAGCATAAAATGTTAAAAACATTATAACGATAAAAAATAGTAAAGATTATTGCTTTGTAACGACTTAAAATTATGTAAAATAACAACTATCAAAAACGTTAGTGTTTTCTGAAATAATGAGCGTCTTACGTTAAATGGAGCACCCCTTATACCGTAACAAATATGGATCACGGTTGCCGAATTTATACCACGGTAGAAGTGACGGATTTCATACCACAGTCGTGGTGACCGCGCCGTTGATAATATTATATGGTTAATGATATTCATCAATTCATGCCCGGGTAACTGTGATATTTTCCGCTAATCAGTCTCGAATCTGATCATGGATAATAAAACAAGAAGTAAGCGATTATTTTCATTTGAAGCCATAGCAATATAATTGTGGTCCCTAACTAATATTAAATTTAAATTATTTATCAAATATAATGTGGTGTGTAAATACTAAATAGATTTATAAAACCCAAATGAAACATTCATAAAATAGTTGCATTAGTTGAATAATGGCTTCTATTCTTTAAGTTAGCCTTAAGCTCAACAATTTCAAAAATTTGAATTTAAGTGAATGCATAATTTATTATTAAAGTGAATAAGCACCTGAACATGCAAAATCTGAACTCGTATCTGATAAAGTATCTCAGGTAACCTAAAACAATTGACAAATTCTTGTTTGTTAAAGAGACGACATTGAGAAAGATGTCAAAATATAGTCTGATTTTAATACTATCAAAACTATATTTTCACTTATAATATCTTGAACGCAATTATTATACCTTTTAATTCAACAGAATTCTATTTCCAACTGTTGTGTAAACATTAAGCCTGTATACCTACTTTACGGAATAATGTTACCCATTAAATCACTTCTTGGCTCAAAGAAACATAATAATAATTACTTATTCGTTTAAATTTAAAATATATTTTCAATTAATCATCAATAATGAAAATATAGCAACAACAAAATAAAAAAAACAATAGATTTTCATCTAGGTTGACATTGTTGGTGTATATAATAGATACCAATGTATTTTAAAAAACAAAAGGCGATAATTTTAATAAACGTCGTCGTTCTTGCAAAAATGAATGATAGTATTGCGTTTGTCATATTAATATTAAACTAAATGGCTATTTTTATGGGGTAAAGGGGTATGTAATTTCTGGGTCGTTTAGTGGTAGTAATAGTGGATTCGCTCAAAGAACTCCCAGCCGGCATTTTTTATAAAATAATTGCACAAAAAATTGTTATGTAAATTGTTTTAAACATACGTTATCCTTTTTATGGTAAAGTGTATTATTTTTTAAACCTAAAAGGGCAGTTTCGTTATGAATAATGGCAAAAATGAAATTGTACAATCAAATAAACCGAGAAACAATAACATATTATTATATAAAAATATCGTGTGATTTATATTCATTAAACATCCTTGAATTATTAACTCACATTTCCTATTTGTTTTTATTTATAAAATTATATTAATTTAAAACAAACATTTTGGAAATGTTTTCATAAATTTAGGTAGTCCTAGGTGAAAAAAAGATAAACGTGGTTTATTAATAGGTATTTAATTATGTATCTTAATGTTAATAATAAATATCTTGAAACTTTATATTTTATCAATTACATAGATGGTACTATTCTGTAAGCGGGTACCTTAATAATAAAATAAATAAATTTTGCTCATAAATTCTTTCAAATCATATTATTCTAGTTGTGCTAAATATAATTATAACAATAAATAACTATCAAGAAAAAATTCAAAAGTCTTAAATGCAACACTAATGTTTTGCTTGAATAATTGACGCAATAAAAAGTTATTATACCAATCAATCGATAATTACTTATGCTAGTGAAAATTAAAATAATATATAGGTAGGTATTAGATAGATACTATTATATATTATAATATTATTACTATCATCCTATGCATATTATTTGAATGTTAATCATAAACAAACACCGATTTTTAATAAGTTAATGGTATAGGTGTATTTGAAATTAAATCAAATGGAAATTAAATTAATACAATTAAAATTATTCACATAAATCCAAATTAGTAAAATTATACGTATATATATTGTAAAAATGAACGAACGTACGTTTTTTTTTGTATTTTAAACATCATAACATCATAGCATCTCATTCAATTATAAACAGTAACTCAGTAACTCAATTATAAAGATTACGAGAACGATATGTATTTTATATCTGAATGAAACACTTTATTATTAAACATGTCATTTTTACTGAAGGATATGATTTAAATATATGTATAATATTATAAATAACTATTATTTTAATATATTTCAAATTTAAACATTTACTATTTTACTATATTTTATTATTAGAAAATATTATATTATAAAATATTATTAAAGTTTTAATCAATTATATTTTCATATAAATTCTATAGTTACCCATATTTGACATGACGTTATAGTATATATTTTTATTGACATTATCTATCTATATTTAAAATTATACATTATACATTATATTTTGATTTAAATTATTTCATCCCTATTATTACCACCTAACAAAAATGCGAGATGAATCAATTTCAAATAGGTATGTATTTGTTAAAAACTATTTGTCTCGCTCTTTAATTAAATCTACATAGTGTTTTATGAAATACCAAGGAAACACGCTAAAATAAATATAAATAAAAAACAAAAAAATAATAATACTGGAAAAACGATTGTATTTAGTAGATAGAAATGAAAAGCAAAAGGCAGGAAGTCGGGTGCCCGGGTAATTCACGGCAGCAACCCGGAGGATAATTCATCATATAAAACCCGGCGGGCCTAGGCGAGCCATGCTGCCTGAACAAAACTTGTACGCGACGTCATCAGAGAGACATCAATCACCAAAAAACCTTTTGCCAAAAGCACTGTATTCACACGCAACACGGGCAATGATCTATCATCAGCTTTATGGCGGTTTTCCCGTGAATACGTTAATAACGCCTCACCCCCGACCAAAACATACTACATAGTAACAATTCTTGTACTAAGCATAGAATGTTTGGAAAGTCTTAAATAAGTACCTGGATATCCGAAATTTCGATACATTATTTTAATTTGAAACAATACATATTAATAATAATTAATGCAACTATAAAAAAAAACTTTAGTCTTTATAGTAATATTGATATTTGATTGTTATATTTTAAACAAATAGAAATACGATTACCTTGCCAAAAGATAGTTTTCATACATAAAGATATCATACAATACTACAAAGTATTATGCCTTATTATATTTTAGGATTTACGGAACATTATTTTTCAGATAATTTGTGAAGTCTTAGTATACTATATAGTATATACTGTCTAGTGTCATACTATATAGGTACTTAGAATTTATATTATATACATGATCTTGTATATTGTTTAATGTGTATAATAATATAGATATCTGGAAGGCGGAGTGGCCCAGCGGACTAAGGCGTCAGTAGCGACGCGCACCGACGCCGGTTCAAAACCTCGGCTGCGGGTGGCATTTTTCTTCGGGTAGTCACGATAGTGCATGGCAGTCGGCAGATAACTACAGGTGCCCACTAAAAAATCTGCCAAACTAACAAACACACGTGTTTAAATCTACAGTACCCTCCCCCACAGTTAAAAAACCACCAATGACCTAAGTTGCCGCGGGTTAGTTAATAAAAAAAAAAAATATAGAGATCTGAGGTATGGGAACCTAATCAGTGTGACTACAATAATTATTAATTACCAATATTTTTAATGGACATAAAGTGAGCTAACCTATAGCATTTAAAGAATATTATACGCTATGCATAGATAAATTACATAAATACATCATCATAATAGTATAAGGTATTTACATATAGCAAATATAGATTTATTAGGAAATTAGAAAATTATTATTCAGTAAAAATATTAAAACATCGAGAGTTTATGAATACATAATTTTTTAATATAATTAACTTATAAAGTTATAAATAATAGTTGTTACAATAACAACAAAGTAGCTTAGGTATATAACATTCAAATTATAAAATGATTTTAAATAATATAATATTTAATCAAGAGCTGATTAATGTGGGACTTATGGATCAATTACATAATATACATATAAATAATGACAAAGTGAAATAATCAAATAATATAATATTAATCTAATTATTTAGCTATGTAATAAGTTTATTTTTTTTTTAGAAT
The DNA here is from genome assembly GCA_008086715.1 of Sitobion miscanthi. Lineage (NCBI taxonomy): Eukaryota > Metazoa > Arthropoda > Insecta > Hemiptera > Aphididae > Sitobion > Sitobion miscanthi. The sequence goes on from CM017800.1 coordinate 17,227,280, forward strand.
AAAAAAAACAAAATATAAGTATATGATAAAAAATTAACTGCATACATATAGATAACAGTCAATAGGTAAAACATTTAACTAACGAAAATAGTCTGGACAATCATAAATTAAATTGTCGTGTATAAAAATAATAACATAACAAAATGAAAATATAATACAAATAAACATTAAAATGTTAATACTGTTTAAAATGAAAATAATGATTACATGTCTGTACAAATTACTGCCCTTTGAAAAGGATCATCTTGTTGTACCAATATCTTAAAGATTAATTAATAGGTACGTAAATATGTTATTATTCGCCATTAACTTTTATTTATAAATTACAAAATGACCAAAAAGACTATAAATGACTATAGTTAACCATGGCAATAATAAAATATAATTACTTGCAACGTAACGCTTAACTAAATTTTATTTTTACAAAAATGTTTTTATTTATTTTATTTATAGATTTATAACGATAAACGGGGTTACCTGTTACGTAATTGTTTGTATAGAATGAATATAGATACTATGTTTAAGACAAGTTTGATTCTAACAATAGTTCTGAAGATTCAACAGTGTCATTAAATATGTATAAACAAGGAAAGAGTATTTCGTTATTTTATCACCATAATAAATTGCACTTAATAAAAGCCTTTCTTAGAACTTTTGCACAGGTGGTTTCTATATGACTTTAAATCACAAATCCAATTTTAATGACCTTAATTGCACCAATCCTTCTCTATTTTCAAGCCACCACGATTTCGAAGTAATTTATCTTAAATTGAAAAGTATTGTGCTTATGGTGGAGATAAATGTGCATATGAGTACATTATTTAAAATACAGCATTTATAAACAAATAACAATTTATAAATATAAATACAAATTACCAGAGGTATATTTACAACACTCGAAATAACATATTGGAGCCTGGGACCTACACAACAAATAAAATACAATTTAGAAAAATAAGAACATCATTGAGGCATATGAACTAATGGATAGAACGACACTTATTTGAGTATTAAAATAACTTTTAAAGAATCTTTCCAAACCTATAATAACAAAAATGAATTAAAAATAACTCATTGTTGTTTTGAACCAAAAGATATAAATTCATACTCATGAATTTATAACGGATTATCTATATGTGTATCCATTTTATTATGATATCCAGGTCTAATTAAAATAGAGCCGGGTCAGGATGAGGCCAGGTGTGGTAAAACCGAGGGCCATACTATAAATCGCGACGGCAGTCCCCCACAACCTCTACACTTTCTATTCCACTCGTATATATTTGTTTGGCAATATTTTAAATCCCTTGACAATTACCCATACCAACCCTGTTGCTAATTCGGCTTTTACATGTTCAAATAATATCGACTATACAACAATCGAATACGAATAATAAGTAATAACCAATTGTTATTTTAATTAAAAAAAAAATCAGAATATTTCTAAATTGAAAATAAATATGGTTTAGTCATTAAGAATTTATGAGGATTTTCGATTGGACTTTTAAAAATAATTTAAAGTACCACTTCCAATATTTAACACTGAATCAGTATTAGACCAAATATTCAATGACTTTTTATAAAAATTAAAAGTATAAAGTTAAATAAATATAATGTATAATGTGATTTTATATTACCACACCCTTGTTATCGTATCGTAGCTTTAAATAAATATAATTTACAATCTTGTAAAACTGTGTGTACAAAATATATTTGTATTTTAATAGTTTATATTATAACATTAATTGTTTTTTTTCAATTCTCTTTTTTTATAGTTAACATAAAATATAAGATGCGCGGTACACCATTACACACCAACACCATCTACCACAGATATTGTCTAATACAATTCAAAAGAATTTCAACTATTCAGTTATAAATGAAAATCTATATAGTATGACTATGTTATAAGTAAAAAGTAATTATTGTTAGCTAAAATATTTATCTTATATAGTATATAATATGAGTACCATATGTGTAATATTGAATATACTAATATGTAGTCTACTCTTACACGATGGGTATACCTACCACGATGGTAAAAAGAAAAGTATATGGGTGTTTGGTGATATGGGTCACTGTATGGGTGATTCACTGATTCGTAATCGATATTGTTCAATATTATGTGACATTGTTCATTTTTTATTTTTTATAGTTCATTGGCAAGGTACGAGTTGTACATATGTTTAGGAAACAAATTATTTTTTTATAATGCAGAACAAAAATATTTTAATAATTGTATTGTTGACATCTGATTATATATTTTGTAATAATATATATATTTAAATGATTGTTATATTTAATGCTCATAAAGTTATACCATATAAATTCTCCAACAGCGTTTTAATGTGATAATACATTTTATATGACAATTTTCATACTTCCATTCATCTCTTCACACAAATTGACACATAGATACGTGTCCGCGTCTTTTTTTATGCATATCCCGTTATTTTTTTCAGAAAAAACCTTCCACATGGTCAATTCATGGGGCCATAAATTGTTCAACTGCCACTCTTCCGCTCTTGTATAAATGGGTTCCCCTATAACAAAACTGACCTTTTACGAACCACCTCTTCCAGTGTTTTTTTTTTTTTTAATACTTTTTTATGCGTAAAAACTTCCACTTGTGAACAAAAACAACATTTATTATAATTTTTAACGTGTACACTTTTTAGAAATTGAAAAAGTTTCAATAAACACTATTGGTACCAGCAGGCGGTGTTTACGGGGACATCATAAAGTAATCCTATATGTAGCCGAATCTGTTATGTGATAAAATATAATTATATCAAAATACACTATTTATACTATAGTACTATACGTATACATTTTTTATACAAGACTTACGGGAACTATTATATTTTGGCACATATATCACATGCAAATAGTGACCTACATATCGAACGAGAGGCGTGTATTCAAATAACTTAATGTATATGCGCCATGTCGCTTGTACTGAGTTCATAAAGCATACAATGGTTCTGGGGGAGGTACCTATATATGGTGACCACGTGCACCCTTCAACAAGTAGGCATATAGTTACAAAAAGAGGGGGTATTGATTTTGTCAATACGCCGTGACCCCTTCGTACTTTAATGCACTATTACCAAATACTTTGCCTCATATATAAGTATACATGATACAACTTCGACATTTTCAAGGACCAAACAAGTGGTTATATTTTTATTTAAAAAAAAATCTCACTTGTAAACTAAAATGTAATTATTTATATAGATATATAGTTATTAATTATTATTATTAAACATGAGTTCAAAGGATAGAAGCACACTTATCAATACGAATACAGTAATACATCGTATCCCAATATCAAATTTTTAAAAGTATCCAGCTTTACTTATTTAAATTTAAATATCAATTGATATATTATAAGTATAAAATAAATCGTTTGTTTAAGTCCACATACAATTCAAATAGGTTTTTTTTACTATAAATTCCATCTTTATAATTATTCAATTTTTACTTATTATATAATTTATCAGTTTGTATCACAAATCCTTAAACACCCACTTTACCCGCTTATATTTTAAAATGAATCATTTTAATAACACTTGAGTTCTATTTATATAAAAATAACTATGAGAAATTGTAATGAATTATAAATAACAAATACAGCTAAAAGAATTGTACATATTTTATATGATTTCATATTAACTGACAAACAAAAATAGTACATAAAAAGATAAAATAATATTACCTACTAACGAAAATATTTTTAAGTTAATATTACAAACTAATTCTTAAATAGTGGGAAAGCTAAGAATATATTATATAACTAAAAACATTATTTATGTTTACGACAATGATAGTTAAAATTGAGATACTTGGAATTGGTGTGTAATGAGAAAGGTAAGTCTTTATAGTATGTATATTTAATACAATCCATTCAATTTTAAAGATGATTCTAACATGGTTTAATCAATACTAGCGTGATTGATTTATAACTACTAGCATAATTTCATGATAAATTCAAATATTTATTTCTATACCACAATCTTTATTTGTATGCAATTTTATTATCAATGAAATAATTAATCAATAAGAAAAATAAGCACATAGTAACTATGTAACTATTAGTAACTATTTACAACTGTTGTAAAACTAACTATGAGCTCTAATTAAAATTATAGAGTGAGAAAATATTCTACTAACCACCCAAGCTGCTAAATAAAAAATGCATTATAGGGATCTACCATATTGAACGACGCAGGATATGAGGTCATCTGGTTATGAAGTAACTGTTGAAGGAAAATTTACAAATATTCAAATCTTAAATATTATAGTAAAATACGAATAAGTTGTTACCTACCATAAACTTTTTAAAACTTTAGAATTTTACTGTTTTAAAAGTTTTAGTATAGTTTTACAATAGTTCTATAAAAGAGAAAAATTCGAGTTCTTTATATTATTTTTGTATAGTATGTAACTTCCGTTTTTTTTTACCTCCCTGTATTTCCAGTATTCTTTAAAGCATCTTAAATAATGTGATTCGTATTTCACCATAGTAATTTACGGTAGAAAACATTTGACCAGAATTTTGGAAACATGAAATTATACTGGCGTAATTACCAGCTGTCACCAACAATTACCTATACGAGACGTGACTAGCTTACAAACGGATCTTTTTCCTCATGACAGACAACTAAGCGAGGCAAGAAGAAATCTTTTTTTAAGTGACATGAACATATATTATCCTAAAATTTTAACTAGCATCATTTTCCTTTTTATAATTTAATTTTATACCTAGTTGTAAAAAACAGAGAAAAAATACAAATTTTAGTTTAAATAATTATAATATATATATATAATTTGTTGGTTTAGTGCTTAAACAAATTATATAAATATTTGGATCACTAAAATGTCTACCTAGTTCCAATACTAAACAGCCAGCAGATTTCATCGTTTAAGGTATCGAGTTTCATGTTCAGACATAAAGGTCAGTTTAAAATAAATAAATAATTTAAACTAGTCAATCATTGGACTTTTTACAAGCACGCAATTGCAGTATGCAAAAAATATTTCCAATACTTCTTACATTGATATAGTCAATAATGGTTTAAATATTTATGTACCTATATAAATGCAATCATTTTCTTGAATAGAAACAAAATATAGGCTCTAATCAATTTATAATACTGTGAAATATTTAAGGAATTTTATTCTTGTTTAGAATTGTAAAAACGTAAAAATATGTATTTATATTGACTGTTATTACTATAATGAAACAAAAAAAGAAATGTTATTGTTCTAAATTATACTAAAAGCATGAATTGCAACAGGGGGTGTTTTATTTTATGATTGTTATTTTACCACTGCCATTTTCATCTTTAAATAAACAAAATTCTGGCTGAGGAAGTTCAGTCCCCCGTATATTATTATATATTCATGAAAATAAAGCGTTATGAACATTCGCCCGCTGAGCCCTATACAGGCACCGGTCGGTAGATTTTGTTAGTACACGTCAGGTGCACGAGAGTACCTACTCGCATATATATTATTTTATATTATTACTTATTATTTATTAATACTAGTTATTGAAAAACACGAAAGTTTCGTAAAATAATTTGGTTTCTTTTATTCAAAATAATCAAATGTATTTTTCCGGGAGATTCGGAAATATATAATATCATTTCTATTATAGTATAAGTGAACGTAAATATCGATTTTTATTTTCTGATACTCTCAAAAATAAATACATTTTAAACATGATATTTAAATGAAAATGTAATTTAATCGTAATTGTTTTGACATTTAGAAAAAATAAAGAAAGAGGTGTAAGAATGTCTATCTAATTTTATATTTTAGTAATTTACAGTATTAATCACATAAGTCCATAACATTATTTAAAGATCACATTAAAAAAAAAAAATTCTTCACATACTAGGTTGGTTACTATTTTAGGCAAGGGTTATAAAACAAAAACGAAAATTGATTGCTACCAATCACATTCTAAACATTTTTGGCAAGGTTTCAAGCATTTTTTATGTGAAGCAATAGGTATGTGTTCTAATGATGATTATATTTTTCCTATTAACTCTTTTTGGGGAATAGAAAAGGTACTCTAAAAGTTTCGAATAATATTTTTAAAGACCAAAAATTAAAAACGAATAAATCAAAAGGCGAATTGCAAAATGAAATTGTTATAAATTTAGTCAATTTGACCATTATTTTGAGATTTCAGTCAAATGAAAGTTGTGTATTATTGACTCGCAAAGTCTATCAAACATTTTGAAATATTAGAAGGTATACCAACAAGCGACAACTATTACTCTTATTTCTTAACATTTATCATGATATTATTTTACAACATGTACTCAATGTCTGACTGCTAATTTAATATTTGTCTGTGTAAACTGTATACTATTATTGACACTATATAGCACATATTATTATATGAGTTGATAACAATTTAGAAAAATTAGGAAAGAATATCATCACACTTGCAAAATGCTCTCCAACCACAATTAAGGATGCTTATTTATAAATTATAAGTATGACTTTTTCATTCCATCTACAAAATATCAAAGTCAAATGAAACATCTAAACGGAAATACCTAATAAAAATAAGATTCCGACATTCAAGATATCCTCTCAGAAATATTATACTTAATAGTATTAATAATTTATTGAAAATGTAAATGACAATACTATATTTTATTTGCACATATATTTATTTTAAATACAAGAGTAAAAGCGTCTAATTTGTTACTTATTTATTTTTAATAGTTTCTATAATAGTGTTTATTATGTTATAGTCTATATTATCACATTATATAAAAATCAAATAAATTATAAATTTAATATTTTGTGATTATATTATGTTGTTTTATTAAATAAATGAATCCAGAGAAATTAAAAATTGTAATTTTGTAAGCAGATATTAGAAGTCAAAGAGTAATAATGAGTCATTAAAATTAATTATTAAATGTTAACGGCTTGTCGCTTGTGAGTGGATTTTTGTAATATAAAATTAATAAATACCTTTTTTTAGTGTAGGTATCTAATATTAATTTATTTTAAGGGCATTTCATTTTATCAAAATATACTATTTTATTAGAAAGTCATACTCTTAATATATTATATACAATATACATATCTATAAATTTATAAAATGTTTAAAATGTTTAATTTTAATCATGTCAATTTTTTTCTTCTATATTTCTATCGTATTTTATTTTTTTATTTTAAATTTCTGTTATGTTTTATTATAAGCAAGCCTATACATTTCATTAATTATTTTTTAAAATGACATAAGGTATAGTTTTTTATTTCACGTCGATAAAGGTATGAAAAGGGTGGATTGGATACAAAGATCTGGGCTGGGTATTCGTCTCGCCTCGGTGCAGGACGCGTGTGATATGGCGATTAAGCTAAATATTTTAAATATTAAAAATATGATAAATCATGGCGTTCGAAAGATGATTCTTCAAGTGAGCCTCGGATTGGTGTGATGTTTGTATAGGACGCTTTAAAACTTTTAAATGCTTATAAAAAAAACCATTAGCCTGAATTTCACGATATTTTAGACAATACATAAGTAGTAAATATAATTAAATAAACTTTTTAAGAAAATTAGTTAAAATTATGACCACAAAATTTATAAAACCCAAGTGCCAGCCTAGAATATAAACAAATAAGACTATGTCACCAGGGTGAATGCATTACTTTAAAAGTTGAAGTCCGGATTAACAAATAACTACATTCCAAATGGAATACACAATCATTTAGGACAAAATAATAAATTATTTACAACATTACAAGATATAAGTAACACGAAATATTATAGTCACCTAAAAACTGTAATGTTGTATTTCTATTGTATTATATCGTATTAATAACCAATAACAATTATTACAATTATTGTTTTTACAAATAAATAAATGAAAATCACTTTATAGAAAATAAAATAAAATATGATTAAATTTCACTTACCTCATCAAATATAAAATTGTCAATTTCTTCAAGTGGCATGCCATACAACTCACTAGGAAACGGCTCAAATTTGCTGGGCAACACAGATCCATCTAACACGCTCACTTTATTTCGAGTTTGGTAACCATACCCGACAGACGTTGAAACGTGTTGTCTGGTCTCCAGCGAATCTTTCGTTAATGGCCGAACTTGTACTTTAGGTTCTGTTGGGCTAGGTGTAGGTGGTTGCTGGCGACGACTTGCCAATATTGTATTAGGTAAACGGATTGGTAACATGATCGGAAGATTATATTTCACAGGTTCGCGTTCGTACAGTTTATTTCCTAAAATAAATAATAAACTATAAATAATATTATTCTTCAACTAAATTAATTTGATTAATAATAACATTTTCTTATTCAACTACATGTTAGTATGAACATTTTTTAAAATGAAAATCATAGATGATTCTTTGTAAATATTCATACTTTAGTATAAACATTGGTTCTAGATTGGACCAATTATTATACTATAATATTGTAGGTACAGTATCCTCTTAAAAATTCAAAACCACTTAATCACCATTACTTTGTAATTTATTCATGAAAAAATAACATAGTTAAAATTATAAAACAATATACTAAATTTCCAGAGATATAATTTTCAGATTCTTTTTAAGACATGTGTAATATTTTAGGTTGATAGAGTAAAAATGTAATGTACCTATCAGTATCATATTTGGTTTTTTTTTAAATTTTTTTTATGCAAAGTTCCCATTATAACGGTTGTAAAGCATTAATATTGTTGCACGATAGTACATATTATATTTGTATGATGTTTACGATATTATATGTTCAAGATAAGTTTTGTCTATACGATGTTCTGGGAAAAAAAGAAGACAAATTAGCTTCGAGATAAGATTTATATCAATACGTATAGCGAGATATCCGGCTGAGAAACGTATCCCGGAAAAAGTCAATAGTATAGCACTGTAATGTGGTGTAAGGACATAAAGATAGTACCTACCTATAATAAGGAGGCAAGGACGGGGTAGATACCTACACACGCCATGTTGGAAAGAAACGCGCTACACTGATGGACACGATAGGCGACGTGGTTGCTAAACGGTCGGTCACGCACTTCGCACCTACGGGATTACACCACGATGGAAGTGTGTAGCGGGCCAGAGGGTGAAACAATGGTACCGAGCTCGTACATTAGACAGCTTAAGAAAGATATACTGACACGTTGCTACCTAGCTATACCTGCCATGATGCACTCAAGAGATTAGCAGACGACCGAATACTACGACGCTGCGCCAAGTCTTGCTGTAACAACAGGTCTACCCGATGGATTGCGCTGAAGAGTGATGAGATAATAATATAATATTTTGTGCATTCATTTCGCGGGTTTCTGCTCGAGGGCACATGTTTTTTTTTTTTTTGACCGTTACTAATCATTAATATTTAGCAACATTTACACAGTTATCGCTTTTGTCTATTATAGGTATATACAAAATAATAATAATAATAGTAATTTTTAAAATCAAAACTATAATATATTATTATATACATTTACATTTTTAACGTGGAAAAAGAAGATAGCAGATAACCATTCTGCTGTACGCAGGTGTCAAGTTTATCTCGTCATTGTATAAGTCACTGTAAAGTATGTGTTGATTTTGAAGTCAACTATAAATTATTGTATATGGTTATACGAAAAACGCTTCTGAGCGAAGACAGACCGTCAGCCTATATCACTAAGTTTACTTTATGATAACGTTATATTACTGTTAATCTATTAAAGTAATTCATTTTACTATTAGGTAAGTAGAAATGATTATTGCGGAAAACATTCAATTTTAAAATGTCATTGTATGTATAAATAATAATAATATACCTAGGTAGGTACGTTTAAAGTTTCAAATAGGTCAATTATTGTTATTCTTCATTTAAATATCTAATTTGATCGAAATTTGACTTTAAAATGTTTATAAATAAACTGTAATTACTTATATATTTTTAAGATTTTTTGATTTCAAAATAAGCTACTTATGAGAAAACTTATATTACATTTTCATTCCCTATCTATAACATTTAAAAATTACAAAATGTTAACTATTTAAAGTTACAAAAGCCTACAAAAAAGTCTTGTCTATGTATCTTTAATATTTTTAAAAAGCTATAATAACAACTTATGAGGAATTTAGTATTAAATTTTCAAGCTTTCTGGCCTAACTAAAACTAAAAATATTAATGGACATTTATACAAAAAATAAAAGTAAAGAAAAGTAGGAAAGTGGGTGCCACTTTGCTGTACAGTAGATTTCGAGTGGGTCACTGTAATGGATATGTTATTAAATTTGAGTTCAACAATATAAAATAATTGTATATGAAAGAAGATTCTGATTGAAAAATGAAAATAATCTGTAAGCCTATATTACTAAGTATATTTTACGGTATTATTGCTTTTAAAGTCACTTATTTCACTATTATTAATTCAGTATTTTAAATTAACTATTTCCGAAAACATTGCATTTGAAAATGTTATTGTGTGTATAAAACATAATAATATACTTTAAGAGTTTCAAGTACTCTCGAATGATATTTTTTAATTACATCAAAATAACTAAAAATTATTTTTTTTCGTTTAAATTTCAAATTTCTACCAAATCTGAACTTAAAATATCTATAAAAAAAACCGTGTTTATATAATTTTTTGATTTTTTGATTATATTATAAGTTACAGTTACTTATGAGTTATGAAAAACGTCGTTATACATTTTCATTCATTATTTATAAAAATGAAATATTAAATCATTTTACTAATTTAACCACAAAATAGTTTACAAATGTTTGTGATTTTGACGAATTCTATCAAAATTCTAACTTTAAAAATATTGTGACCATGTATTTTCAAGTTCTTTTAGTTAGTATATAAACAAGTTATAAGATACATTGAATTCGATTTTCAAACTTTTATACCAAGTAAAAAAATGTGTATTTTTTTTTCTAATTTGTAGGAAAAACAAAACAATTTTAAAATTTCAAATTTCAAATGTTTATAAATAGCTCAGAGTTAAATTATTTTGATAAACTGTATCAAGTACAGAAAATGATAATATAAATGTTGGATGAAAATAGTATTCAAGCATCTATGGTTATTCATTTTTGAGTTTCACTAAAAAAGCAAAATCAATTTTATCGAAGTACCTAATATAAATTTTCGTTTTTCCTTAATTTTTTAGATTCTGAATTGAGCGATGAATGTATTGGTTTTACAATGATATGTGTCTTTTTATTATTTTTTTTATTTTTGTGGCCATGTACACGATTAGTAGTTGAAATAATGCTTTGATTTTCAACTTCGGTATCTTGTACGATGGGAAAGTGTATCTAGTTAGTACTTTTCGAAGGTCAAAATTTAAAATTCCCAATAGTTTTTAAAAGCGCCTGGAAAAACAAAATAAAAATTAAGGAAAAACAGGAATTACTACGCGAAATCTGACAAAATCGATTATAATTATTGGTGTAGCTCTGAAACAAATGTTCGTAAGTACATGAAATTTTCACTAAATGATTATAATAGCATTTTCAAAATATTTTGACTTATTTTGAGGTGTTTATGCACATACTCAGTTTCCAATTTGTTTAGGTTTTTTTTTTTCTAAGAATGTCAATTGTCAATTTAAAACAAAGCTCCTACTATATTTTTACAAAGACAAATATTAAAAATCTTTAGTCACTGTTTTTTTTTACTAGCATTTAAAGTTCAAATCATGACAAAATACGGAAAAAACACGAATTTTACTAAATTATTTTGAGTTAGAAATTCATTAAAAAAAAAAATGTTTACAAGAAAGTCAAATTAAATTTTTATGAGCGTTTGAAATTCATATTTTTACTACATTTGATATTCACTCGACTTCTCGTGTAACGATTTCCTTATTTTGTTGTTATTCAAAAACGAATAACTGTAGAGTGTAGATACATAAAAATTTTACTTAATGTTTATATTTTCATTTTCTATACACCATAAAATATTGAAAATATTTTGACACTTTTTAAGCTGTTTACGGACATTGTCAGTTTTAAATTTTTTTCTTTTTTTTCTATAAATAGCAATAAAATTTTATTTGTTGGGTAAAAAGCGTGAAAATTTAATCTAAGGCTTCTAATACAATAGCAGTTGAAAAATATTAAAAATACATAGGCACAATTTTTTTTTATAAGCATTTAAAGTTAAAATTTTGACAAAATTTATCAAATTTATAATTTAATAGTTAAAAATGTATAAAATGTTCAACTTTTATAGCTAAGGATTGAACATTTAAAACAAGGTTCCACGTAAATAGGTTGTGTATAAATTACTTTATTCACAATAATATCATCAAATATACTTAGTAATATCATAAGCTGACTGACCGTTTTCGCTCAGAATCGTTTTTCTTATACAATGATATTATATCATTGAATTCAAATTTAATACCATCCATTACAGTGACCTACTTGTAACCTACTATACAGCAGAATGACATCCACTTACCCACTTTTTTTTGTTTTGTTTTGGAGAGTAATGTGAATTTAAAATGTTGACCTCTAGTACCAACTAGATCCAATTTTTGAACAGAAAATGCCCCAAAGTTAAAAATGTATGCATTCTTTTTAATGTATACGGACACAATTAAAAAAAACACACTCATCTTTTGAAAATCAAAAAAAGAACCTAAAATTGGAAAATATCAAATGTCTCAAAATAGTTCAAAAAGATTCAATCTATTTCGAAAATTCTACCATATGAAAGAAACAATAATAAAAACATTTAGTGAATATGTCAAATATCTAAGGTCATTTGTTTTCGAGTAAACTCCAAAAAACAAAATCTTTTCATAAAAACGGCCGTTCATTTTTTTTTTGTGCTATCAGATGATTATTTTGGAGAGTAATATGAATTTTTACTTTTGAACCCCCCTTCCTACTCCTGCCTAATGAACCAATAAGATCCAATATTCTACCTGAAATCACCACGAATGTTGATATAATGATTTTAGTTGAGATAAATTTCCGTAAAATTGTTGGTTTGGATATAAAGAATAAAAGTTTGAAAATGTACCTAATCAAACTTAAATAGAAATATTTTTAGATCCTTCATAAGATGGGATTCAATAGTAGATACTAGATGACACCAATATAGTAATAATGATCCTGGATAGAAATCTTTATAATGAGCATATAAGATATATATTTTGAGCAAATGCATTGTACTTTTTCATTAAAAAATATTAATCATTGTATTAAAAAAATCCTGATTTCGAATTTCATATGGTTTGTTTTACATTTTTCCTTTTATTGTTACTTTCTATACAAAATAATGAAAATTCTTTCATTTTAATTCTGAAAGTGTATATTGCTCACCGTTTTCCTAAATGCAAACACATAAATGATAATAGTTTAGCTTTTGATAAATTCTAATCAAAAACTGAAAACCATTAGCTAACATTTCAATTTAATAATAACTTATCTGCTACATAATTAAACTTATATTTATATTTTACATCTTCACTAAATATCTAAACAAATTACAGAAGAGTAATGACATATTTAAAAATTAACTTCAAATATTAAATTTGACTAAATTCTAATAAAACCCATATCACAATTTAATATGAAAGTATAATAATGTCTTTAATACTTATCAAAAGTAGTTAAATACGGTAATATTTAAATAAAAACAATTACCTAGGTAGGTATATTAATTTTTATAAGAATTTTTTTTTATTCTTATGACATCAACAACATATTAAGTTATTTTAATATTCAATACGTTATTTATATTTATAATAAGTTAAATAATAAATAATGCATACAAAAAATGTAATCAACTAAAATCAATGCATACTCATATAGTCATATTTAGCTAAAATTAACTAAACAAGATCCATTGTAATTACTAATTACTATTACATATTTCTTAAAAAAATGATAATGCTCATCTGAGTATCATCACTCATTTTTTGTTGTTAACATAATAACTAATAAATTAATGACGTTGTTTATATACCTATATTATTAAATATAATTTTTTTATTTTACAATGAAAGTACATCTATAATTCTTTTAACGACTAACGAGTAATTAATGCCATATATTACAATATTATCTAAACCTATATATCAAAAATAATACTTATTGCAATGCAATATGGATAAGTCAAACAAAAATATTCTGCAGTATTAAAAAGTAAACTGATCATCAGAATATAAGATCATGTGTTTAGAAAATTGTTTATTTCATTAGTTATTATCTTATTGATGTAAGGAAATATTGAAGAAACGTGCTAAGAATACATTTTACTTATATTGTATATTGTGTTAAACTTATCGTAAACATAAAAAAGCCAAACAGGAAACAGATACGGGTAGATGAACTAACTTGTTTTTGAATATTGCAATACAAAATAAATAAAACCGTTTGCAATAAACACGGTTTTGTTATAAATTCCATCGTGTTTCAAAGAAATCATATAATTTAATAAATTACGCTTTGGTAAACTGGCCGATAATTTCCTGATTTATTAAAGTAGAAATATACCTACTGTCAGTAATACTCAGTATTAAATTTCTGATTTAAAAAGTTACTGCACGAATGCACGATATACTTTCGGCGTACTTATTCTACGCTTAATAGCGGTCACTGCTTATTATTTACATCACAAAATAAATCATAACTCTATATGAAATTTGAGAAATTCCCCTCGATCATTATTCCACTTAAATTCTTATATTATTATAGTTCAGTATTAAATATTTGAATATTGTATAACTCATTACGACATAATTAGGTATAAGGACGGTTATATAACTATATAAGTACTTTGTAAAATAATATGGTGAACTAAATTATAAATTATTTATTTTAATATTCTTTGATAAACTAATAAATTAATTTTTTTAAGTTTTAGACCACTAAAATCTATGCTTTTTGAATGGTTCTTATTAGTGTTAATTGTGACAGTAATAAATTGTAATCAAATTCAATGCTACCCTTGGTATTAAAATAGTTCGTAAAACCCTACATATTTAAAAAGTATATTTGATGCACTAGATTATTTAATCATGTACGTATATGAAATAATAATAAAAGTTAAAAACTAATAAAAAGGTATACCACTAATATTAGGCATTTCACTATTATACGCATCACTATCTTGCGCCAAGATGAGCGAAGCAAGACAAGTGTTTTGCGTCCAGTCGTAAATAGAGACCGATACGACCAGGCTTTATGTACCTACCTATGTAATTTGTAAATAATTAATAAATCCCATTACAATATTTTAATACTTCCGTAATTCAAACTTGTTTTTTCTGGATATTTAACAAAATAATAACTAATTATATAATGTTTAAAAAATATTTATGTAATTTTCTATGGATTTTTTAGCTATCCATATTCCTAATATTTATGGATATTAATTTTAAATGGAATCTCTCTCTTTTTTAAATAGCAGCATCTGCAACTAACTTAAGTCTTATCGAACTTTAAAACATTTTACTGTTTTAAAATGTTTTCAGGTACTTACTTAATATTTTTTCTTAAAATATTTACATCGAAGAACATAGACGTTATATAAAAGCTAATAACTATAGCTTCTTCAAAATTTAAAATTATTTTTAATTGACATTTGTACCACCTAGTGGTAATGACCGAGTCTCGCATCACTTACATTAACACAAGACAGTATGGTTTTCGTCATAAATTCAAATAAGGAATGATAAATGATATTGTATTCGGAAAATAATTTTGAAAGAAGTTCGGGTTACTTGTGCGAATACTGTGTTTTTATTTGATATTTTACAGACTTCAAAATATGCTTATAAATTATTTTTAATTACAACTTTTAGCAATTGTTTCATATATAAAAAAAATAATTTTTATCTACTGAATTAAAACTGCAATTTTATGAAACAAAGAGCGAACATAATATGAAAACGTACGTTGCTATAGGTAGGTAGTTATTATAAATTAAACGACGATAAGACAAAAGATTTATAATAATAATGACCCGGCTCAATATCTACACGCGGAGTTCACATATATATTTTCAAAAGAGGGGCTTACAGAATAAGAAGCATATACCAAGACAGTACCTTGCCTAACAGCTCACAACATACTTTCGACACTCAATGGAAATAACCAGTAATTTATAACTGATACAAAACAGACGAAAAATCAATCACGTCAAAAAAATAGAAGAAAAAGAACCTTTAGTCCATTGATGGCTGAACGCTATTTTCCCGTCATCGCCGTTGTCGTCGTCGTCGTCAACGATGACCAATAAAGTCCCCTAAACAATACCGGAAGATTTCCGGTAAAATCGTGGCATTGTATCGGAAACGGTGACACGAAACCGCAAGGATAAACGAACAGCGGACGACGGTCGAGATATAACATATTATTATTATTATTATTATTATCGTTGATATCGCCGGCGGCAACAAGGAGAGGAAACGAACGGAAAACCCGCGGCGGTGGTGACTTCGACGGTCATCAACAAGTTGCGGGCGACGGACGAGGCGGGGAAGCGGACCGTCTGCGGACGACGGAACGAACGCGAGTCGACGAACGCAGAGCGTACGCGTACGGCCACCGCACCATGACGACTACTACTACTACTACTACTACGCTGTACTACGGCGGCACTAGTATTTTATCTGACCGGCCCGCTGCCACCGCCACCACCCTCCCAACCCCAGAAGGGAGGTTCAGCGAAAGGGGAAAAAAAATTTTAGCGCCGCCAGACGGCGCGCACAAACCCTCCCCGACAGCATATACCCCCGATCCTAACCACCCCTCATCTCTCGAAGCTCGAGCACATATATTATTATGTATGGGAAAGTAGGTGGGTGGGTGGCAAGGCAGGTAGGCAGGTATATATGCGTATAATACGAACGCGTTATATGAATATTGCATGGGCCTCGCGCGCGTCGTACTTAGGTTCCACGACGACGGTGTATCTAAACCTTGCCTCGGTGCAGATCGCTATTTCCCCCCTCCCCCTCAGAACTAGTATATTATAATATACTATATAGGCTAGTCAACTGCAGTCACCACTCACCACCTGCACCGCCACCACACTGCACCGTCACGGCGTTAATCATTTACACTTGAAACTTTACATTACACACACACACCGGGATTCGAGGTTTTCTTAACACTTTTTTTCATAATAGTATCATTCACGCTATTTGTTTATTTATATTATACCTCTCTGGCCATTATTGATATTATAATATTTTCCCACTGCTGAATACTTCAGAAGTTCGTGTACACACCTACAGTGGCGTAATTTTGGTTCAGTTAGGGTGGAAGAAAGGATATCAGAAAAAAAAAATCAAATCATACGTACATAAATCAAACAATTTATGTTTTGCTTCACTCGTATTATTGGATAACTAACTTGGAACTATGTCCCCCCCTCATATAGGTATATCACACTTATTTTAAATCTCACACCACACAAAATAACTGCACACAACATCCACATCACCACTTTTAAATTACTCCACTGATACATTCACGTCATACTCACATAGTCACACTGAATATATATTATATTATATAGTAATCGTTTGTTAATTATATGAAATCTAAAATACTTAATTTAATTTTATGGACTTCATTTTAAAATATTTCTATTATACATACATTACCAATATGTATGTGTATCATGCTGTGTGTCTAAACAGAATATAATTGAAATATACATGAACCAATGAATTATGACAGTTGATATTATTCCAATAAAATTGCTTTGAAAGCTTAAAATGTATAAAATTAATTGCTAGTATATTTTTGGATCTCGACCATGTGGTACTTATTGTTGTTTTTTTTTTTGCTGTTTAGTTACAGAATGGTTGCCAACTTTATATTTAGTGAGGGTTGATGAAAAGTACTGAAAGTTTTAGGTTCTAACTGATCATTTTTGGCTTTGTGGTATAATCCACGTGCTAATTATTTTGTTTTCAAAGTTCCATAAGTATAGGTAGTAGTCACATACAATATACAGATATACGGTTTTATTGGAGATGGCCGTGGGCGTAGTTTGATATAATAAATTATCTATGGGGGCTATATAGGACTAGAAAATTATAAAGACATTTAAAACTATAATTTCGGATAAAATGTAAAAATGAAAGTAAACACCATGACGGGGCTACAAAATGTTCTGTGGGTGCTGTCGCCCCCATTGCCCCCATGCATAATACGCCCATGGAGATGACCGATTTCTACGAACGGCAGTCTGGTCGTTATTTATTATTCTGTAAGATTTTAGTGTATTTATTGTAATGGTGTGTGAGCATATAACTACATTATAAAACACATTTTTTCGCTTTGTTAAGGAGATCAGATTGTTACCTGAAACCACCCTACCAGAGTTAAAAACCAAACAATATTTTCTTAACCAAGCGCAATTACAGACAGCAAAAAAACACATATCATTGAAAAAATACATCATCGCTTCGCTTACACTATACAATTGTGAATTTTTATTTCTTAGTTTCTTAAGTTACTGTAAGGTCAACTATAAGGAACATAGTATTTAAGTTTAAAGCATTAACTATGAACATTTTTCATTTTTACTATATGAATATTTTTGTGATTTTGATTAATATTGTAAAATTTGAACTTATAAGTTATAAAAAAACCCATCATGATTATATTTTAAATTATAAAAGATTTTATGTGAGATATAGTTTTGAATTTTCAAGCATTTATATTTCTATTTATAGCACAAAAAGAGCGGAATATTGTCTATAAAATCATAATATTTTTAACAAAAATCATAATTGATTTTGTCGAAATCTGTTAAAATTGTATTTGTTTATTTTAGTTATTTTGAAAAGTAGTGGGAATATTTCATTTTCCATTTTTCTCCCAAAAACCATCTCCAAGTTGAAAATCAAAGTATTTTTACTGATCCAAAAAGCTATGAATGTGAATAAATTACTGTTTTTCCAGATTCTTTATTAATATGCTTGGAATTTTTACCAATTGGATACGAATGCAGGAACCACTCCCAAAGTTGAGAATTGAAGCTTTTTGAACATCCAAAAATAAAAACACACACATATTGATTTTATAAACATTATACATTCATCTTTTAGCACAAAATCTAAAATTTGTTTCATCTTAAGACTTAAATAGTTTGATTAAATTTTACAAGACAATTTACATAAAAAATTAAAAATAACTAACATTGCATTGATTATACTGGTCTTAAAATGATTACCCATGTGTTATACATATTATATATTATGGATATAATAAATATGTCGGGAATGGGTTCACGTTTTTTCAGAATAGATGTGCAACATCTATTATCACTATGCAAATACATACACAATAAAAGCGAAACAACACTCATTACATTTCTTGCTGTGTAGCCAAATTATCAAATTTGTGTCTATCAAACCTAATACTTCAACATTTACTGAGGAGGTATTACTTTTATAATTTGTACTATACATTTACAAAGTTATATCTATAAATTAAGGGAAACTTGCAAAAGGTATACATCTCGACAATTATTACATTAAATGTAATATATTACAAACTTAATTAATGGTATAAATAAAATAATTTATTATGATGTATATAATATATTTAGCTATCTAAATTTAATTAATAATTGCATGGTTGTTTTATATTTTGAAATATTCGTTCATATTTTTTTCCGTGCAACATTTGTTTTTTCTTTGAATACTAACAAGTTTATCAGTAGAAGGGTAAATAATTCAAGTTGCGTGTTTAAATTGCATGAGTGCAGCCTGTTAGAATATAACTTAACACGCACGTATTAAAAAAATACATGGTAACAAACCCGCCAAAATGTATTTTGATTAACAATCATCCAAAATTTCCAAAAATATACACTATATTTATCAATTTCATTTATTTGATAACACTGAACGATGATTATTTATAAAGTGATATCAGTATACCAACTCTACGATTTATACAATCCCAACAAATATTATCGTAGGATAACAAACATCCAAAACACTAAACATTGTGTTATTTTTAACATTTGCCACTTACCTACATGGTCACATTGAACAGTTAAATAGCCAAAACATTATTATTTGTGTTTTCATCTTGCATGTGAGACAGCAATACAGCGTACCTTAGTAAAAAAAATTGACAATTATAACTGAAATCTCAGTTTTAGTTAATAGACATTTCAAAACAAAAACCATTTGTGCTTTTTTCGGAGGCGGGATATTTTAAATTAACATTCAATCTTCATTAATTGTTATTCAAATATAAATACCTACTTGATATTATTTAAAACTGTTTTAATCAAACTTATTTTAAAAATTAAATTAAATTATTTAGAAATCATCCGATTAACACCTCACCCACGTATGTTGTATCCATCTTATACAAATGTACAACATTGTGTTCAGCAGTTTCAATTTTAGGTAGTTACCTTTAAAAATAGAGTGAATCAAACTTAGACGTAAAAATATTATCTGTTTTCGCATGGGTTTTCCGATATTTTAATTTTTAAGCAAGTTATGAGTACCTAGATATGTAAAATAAAATATATATAAAAATTCTCAAAACTTACTTAAAAATAATAGAAACCTGGAAACAATCTGGAACACAGATAATGTTTTTCTTTTTAAGTTTAATAATTATGACAATTCACTGAATTATTAAAGGTTACTACAACTACAACTACACAATATTGGAACAACTGAAAACAAATGTGCTCTGTTATATGTTTGTAATACGAAGATAACATATTATGCGGGTGTGGGCTTGTGGCATAACAGTAGTAAATGTAGTAAAAAAATATTTGAGAAAGCAAACCGTGCTTTTAAAAAAAAAAATATTTACACACATTTTGGCATATCATTAAATATTAATTTAAATTCAATTATGATTGGAAAATAACAGAAGAATACATGAATATTTTCCTATTATAAAATTAACTATTAATTCAATATCCATCTAAATCACATAGACGATATTATTTACCGGTATTGTTTTTTTTTTATTTTAATAATAATTACGAATATAACTTGAATTTATAAAAAAAGTAATTGATAACTAAAATCTGAGCTATAAAAGTAATTTGTATTTTATATGTAATAGTCATAATATTACATATTTATGAACCTTATACAGTTGCACTAATGCACTTAGGTACACACTGTTATACTTATATCAAAACCTATTTCATATTTATAGATATTATTTTGTAAGTCATTGCAAACATGCTAAACAAAATATAACTATGACGGATAATTGACTTAATATTTATAGTTAAAATAAATTGTAATAAATATAGTTTTATACATTTGTTGCTCTATTATTGTTTTCTGATATACATACACACATACATGATACATACATACATACATACATACATACATACATACATACATACATACATACATACATACATACATACATACATACATACATACATACAAACATACATACATACATACATTATACATACATACATTATAGTACATACATACATATTACATACATACAAATAGACATATTTCATTTGATGTTCACTGCCAAGTTCCAGTATTTTTGCACTCGATAAGTTATAAGTACATATAACTTATAAGACTTATTAAAAAAATACATAAAATTATTTGTCTGTCTTTACAAATGGTTATTGGTTTTGGCAACTATAAGCTAACCATTTTACTAGCAGCTATGTTTTCCAATTTTATTTCCTATACGAATGAGTGATTTATAGGTTTACAAAAGTTGTTTAATTTATTTTTTTTTTTTACAAAGTAAATTAAAAATACTTGTATGAATATGTATTTTAAATAAACATCAAAAAGAAGGAAACTATAGGTATAATCACTGTGCTGTATTAGGAGTTGAGTGTACCTCGACATTCAGTAAGTCACTGTTATGGATGTATATTAAAATTTAATTGAATGATAAATTATTGTATATTTGACATTTGTATACGAAAAACGATTCTGAGAGGAGACGGTCAACCTATTATCATATAATGATAAGAATACAATAATGTATATTGTACAGTGCTATTAATAATAAAAGTAATTTATTTTTTTATTTATAGTAATATGGTGTGCCGTGCAGTAGCGTATCTAGGATTTTTCAGGGGAGGGGGGATATAAAATTTTTAATGGGCATTCAGTATACACATATTATAATCATATTATTATAAACATGTTATATTGTGTACAAAATTTGGTTTACGGGGAGGGAGGGGGCAATAAAGAAATCCTGAAGTTTAGCCTATTTAAAAATTTATTTTAATCACTTTTTTTATCACTCATATTCTATAATCAGTGGTGCAATTATCGGGAGTGTTGGGCGTGCAATTCACAGGGACCCCCGGTTTTTGGGGCCCCGAGATCTCATATCTGATATTCCTACTATAATGTGTAATATACAAAATAATATAATAATAATTAAATACTATTACAATTAATATAATATAATCTATATATATTATAAAATAAAAGTCCATTTTTTGTATGTACGAGCATATCTCGAAAAGATACTCTGCTTATTTTAATACGGTTTTCACTAATAAATCGGTCGAGTCACGTGTACGAGGAATGTTTTAATGTATAATAATTTTACTTGGTGAAATTAATTGGGTGGCCGGAAATAATAACAATCTATGTCTATATAGTATAAAAATACATGTTTGTCTGTATGTTATTGAACTCCTCCTAAACCACTGGACATTTTTTGTGTGTTTTTGAGTGAGTCCCTGAATGGTTTAGATTCACAATTAGACCCAGTTGGTTCAACCCGGAGTGGTGCTCAAACAGGTATTTTGAGATTTACGATAGAAATTTTTGTTTATAAATGGTTGCTGTTGGTTATAGGAGAAATCATAAGTAAAAATTAGTATTTTAAATGTTTGCCATTAGTTACTCTGGCAGATGAGGTAAAAGTAAAACAAATTGTGCATCTTGGTCGACTTAGTTCGCAAAGCTACCCAAATTTATCTTTGAATAGGTACCTAGGTAGATACACCAAAACCAAGATACACTTATATAATCTAAATTTTGTATTTTTTAATTTTTTTTGGCGGGCGAAACTCGGTTATAGGCACAACTAAAATTGGATGTTGGTTTATCCGAAGTTAATAGCCTCAAAAAATGACCGTGTTCAATAAAAATTATTTCAATAGATTATAACTTGAAACTTGGAAGATATACATAGCTTGATTTTTCAACTCACTCATATAGGCTGTAGATAGGTAAAGGGTAGCTCACATATTATTTTTTTTAGCATACGAAAAAAGAAATTTTTTTGTCAATCTAAATGGTTGCAATTCGTTACATATTATATAAGTATTACAATTAGATGAAATATGGTATATACATTTCGTTCAAATATATTTATTAAAAATATAAATCTTTGGCCTGAACAACGTCAGACAGCTACTATAATATAATACAAATAACAACACTAAATAATAATGTCTTTACTCTTTTAAGTTTGGAGAATTCGAATTACAAGTACCCATGCGAGAAACCTGTGTAAAATTAGGTATATTATATTATAACTAATAATTATTAACTATTACGTGTGAGAAGACAATATTTTTTAGAGTTACAATAAGGTATGACTAAATTTCATTCTTGCTAGCAAGTAAGGGCCCCGGTCTTAAGGTCTAACCTAGCAAGTTGCGCCACTGCATCGCTCGCTCAGAACCTTAAATAGAAAATTAAAAACTTTACCTATAAAAGTATAAAACGACTTAAACGAGTATATACGACAGTATAATATAATGTAGATCGACATATAAATCCTCGTTAAAATATTATAATACAATTATAGTAACCTCTGCGTAAGTATAAAAGCTCAAATGTACTACTACAAGGCGGTATCGTTATTCCCGCAGAATGCATTTTTGAGGACAAAATTGTATCGGTACCGGGCGCCTTAAGCAGTCTAAACTGATATAACCGTGTAACATAAGTTGTTAAGATATAATACTTACATAATAAAAATGCCTTAATTGAAACCATTTTAAATTGTACCTAATTGAGTAGAATAATTACTTAAAAATAACTTTTACTTGGTTAATGTTTTGAATTTTGAAGTAATATATAGTTACAAAAACGACAAATAAAATTTAATGTATAGGTACAATTTTTAATATTTTACATTAAAAACAATGTATTTACAATATAAAAACCGGCCTTCGGGCCAATGGTGGCGCTACCTGCACGAGACATTTGTACTACCAAACTGCCGAGACAATTTGGTACCGTTACGGCGTTACCACATCTTCTTTACATCCGTGAGTGCATCAGTAACCATCTTTAGGTGTATGGTAACCGTGGTAGCCGCTAATCATTGATAAACGGCTATCACGGAATGTCGACTTGTAAATAATAACAATCTGATGACCGTGTTGTAAACACTTGTAAACATCTGATTTCGGGCATTTTGTGACGTCAGTCTTGTGTGTATGTTGATTTTCGAACACCGAAATCCGAATTAATAATTTCATTTTTGTTAATTCTATACATTTTTAAACGTCGTACTTACTACTTCTGACGAATAGCGATACAATAATCATAATTTATGTCCGATTACCAATATTGTTGTATTTTAATTTAAATTATACCGAGTCCGTAAATTGCATCTACAGACTTCCCTCGATCGACTATCGTTTCCGTTTCGGTGAAATCACTGCCGCCGTTGATTCGAACGCCGTACTTCGTTGGTGGTAAGTTCGTATCGTCTAGATTGAACAGATTCACGCACAATTGAAATTAATGCGTCCGTTGTTATCTAGGTTACCCGTTCTTCAGTGTTATTGGTCACGGTTTCCGTATTTCATATATCGCCCATATATCACGTGCCGTAGATATAGGTAAATATAATATTAAGTTAGTATAATATTAAATAACGACATCGTTGAATCGTATACCTATCATATTATTATAATAATAATATTATAAAGTGCACTACTAGCCACTAGGTATACTATATAGACATTTAGTAGAAAGTAGAATAGTAACAAGAATACCATTGTGCTGCTATTCTATTGCCTATAAACAGTTGTAAATTACAATTCTGAGCACAATCGATTTAAAAATTTAAAATTAGCTTAATTAAAACTTGTTATATGTATATATGTAAACATTTAACTTTATTTATTTTATTTTGATACTTAGTTACTTGCAATTAAATTTATAATTAATCTTCTGTACCTAATATAATTTTAATGCATAAAAGGAAATTAAAACTGTATTTCTTATTGTCAGGGCTCGTAAGTTCATGCCCTAAAAAATACCTAAATAAGCATGCATTTATGCACTTAAAAAAATCATAAACAATTTTTGAAATAACATGACATACATGCCATTTTTTTTCTGTTAAATGTTGATTCTTTCATATTATTTCCATAAAAAATGCATATTTATATAATAATATAAACAGGAATACTAAAATCGTGTAGGTATAATATGCCCGATAAAATAGAAATATGTGTAAATATGCCAATTAGGCAAAAACATGCAAAATAAGGCTTCACATATTGAAATGGATTTTTATGTCATCTAGCATTAACTACAACTTGGCAAGATTTATATGCAAATGTATGAACTTACGGGCCCTGCTTATTGCCATTGTGATTTTTTAATAAAAATAATTTATGTTTGTTACTTTGTGGACATTTAAGAATTGTAATATGCATACCTACTATAAAAATAAATAGACACCATTCCCAGAAGAGCAAAATATGTTCAAATATTTTTGTCATATTGATATAAAATGACAGTGTTTAATATTTACCATTAAATATTTCACCTTTTGGGTATTTAGAGTGGCTACTAGTTGCGTCCCGCAGTAGAAATTTCTTCGAATTGTGGCCAGAGTCTTTTTGGGTTACATACGAATTGCAGACTGAAATTTAAAATTAAATTAATTGAAATATGAAAATTAAAATTAAAAAAAATTTAATTTTCCTTTACATTTTTATACAGACTATTAGGACTGTCAATCTGTAGCATCAGTAGATACCGCAGATAGGTTAAAAATGATGTTTTGTTTTTATTTAAAATTTTTGGCACTGGTAAAAACGTATGTGATATTTTTTGAACTTGAAAATGTTAATATAATTTAATAAAATTCATAGGTATTATGGCACTGGTAAAAACTTGTATGATAGTATTTGTATAAATTCAAGTTTGTCAATTTGGTTTTCTTCTAACTGTTTCGTAGCATTTCTAATAAATGTTTCTTTTTCAATCTAGTCCCCCGATAATAAGTTTATATCCACATTAATTCAGCTTTTAAAAAATGTAATACCTACTTAGAATGATCACTCAGTCAATTTGGAATATACATATATATAGTTTAAGATATTCTATTTTAATTTAAATGACTATTAACAAATAAAATATTAATATTAGCTCTCATGTTAATTTTTTGTTTCAGATAATTTTACGTCGCATATGAATCATTATGCCTTGGTGTATTATAATTGGCTGTAGTAACAATCTAAAATCTTCGAAACAACATGAAAAAGATGTGTCATATCATATTTTTCCAAAAAATCCGCAACGACGTAATGCTTGGATTAAAAGTATTGAACTACCATTTAAATTTAATGCAGATACATCATATGTCTGTTCTAAACATTTTGTTCCTGATGACTTTGAATGTAACAATTTAAAAGAACAATTACTTAACATTAAAGTAAAGAAACAACTTAAAAGAACTGGTGAATATGAATATTTATACATATATATATTTTGGTTGTGTAAAAAACTATAAATTCAATAACCTATTTCTTTAATATCTAAAATGCTAAAATGGATTCAAATGTGCAAAATTATTTCAGCTATTCCATCTATTAATATTTCTAATACTTCGGAAGAAGAAAGATTCACAAATGGAGCCAATAAACCAGATACAAATGTAAGTTTAGTAGAATATCAAAATATACTATAATATTAGTTATTAGTTTACTATGATGCATTCAATGAGAAAACATAACCCAGTCGCTGCCAAAAATTTTCAACTTTTGACATTCACTTCAGAAAACGAAAACAAATGCCTTCCTTTGAAACACATCGAAGAACTTAGATTCACCCAGAGGATAAAGCATAAGCATGGTGGAGAGAATTTGATCTCAAGACGGTTAAGCTCTGTGATTTATATGTACTAGAGAGTTATGTTCATTATAGACTATACCTATCTTCTCATAGTTAATTTTTTAACTTATTATAGTTATTTTTTTAAATATAAAACATCTAATATTATGTAAGTTATTCTCCCCAAATTTTTAAAATGCAATTGTTTAATACTTTTTATTTGATTGTATTTTATTTTTTACAGTTAAATTGTATTAATCGATCAGATGTGCAAAAATGTTGTGCTGTTCCCATTTGCAACAACAGCATTGTGTATTGTGGATCAGATAAGCCAAATAGGAATGGTAAAATTGTGTTCCACAAATTTCCAAGTGATCCTGTAATGTTAGAGAAATGGTTGAATTTCTGTAGTATTTATAAATCAATTTCACATGAATATAAAAATGCTCAAATATGTTCAGAACATTTCAACAAAGACAATTATGAAAACAAATATACTGATGAGGTAAAATGTAAATTTTATGTAATCTAAAATGTAACCTCTTAATTAATATCATTATTAAAATAATGTTTTTTTGAAGTCATTGCATCCAATAAAAGTATTGAAAAAAGATGCAGTACCAACATTAAACGGTGGAATTAAAATTACAGACGCTAAAAGTATTGAAGACGAGTTATCAAAGAGAGAGCGTAAAAAACTTGTAGATAAATTGTTAGCAGATTATGAGGAGCAACAAAAAAATGAAAAGAGTCATCTGAATGGCATGGTAACCAAGTACCCAGGTTTTTTTTCTCCAAAAATTAATCCAAATGCTAAACTTGGTGATAAATTGAAATTATTAAAGTCAATGGATAATCCGATAACCTATCCTCCTGCTAAAAAAAAGAAAATATCTACAACACCAAAGTTAAATACAGAACATTTAGAATCACCATTTATTAACAATTTAACGCAAAAAATGAATGCAATGATTCAAGTAACAGCTGTTAAAGGTGGACTTATGTTACATGCACTACCGCAAATTGCTAATAATGTACTGAGTAATACTTCGGAAAAAACTGTTCCTGATGATGAAGAAGAAATCATCATTGTAACAGAAGATGAAGCTAGCCTTATAGATCTAAATTCATATGAAGAAGAAGATAAAGGAAATGACACCGAAGTGATTATAGTCACAGATTCGAAAGAAACTGAAGACACCCTTAAGCATGTAAAAAAAGTACCTAACGAGTGTTCAACTAATAACATTTATGATAGTAAAAATAAGTGTCATGGACAGAAATTATTGAAAAACAATGAAAGTATTTTTACACCTGTACATACAGCTAAAGTTCCATTAAGTGTAGATAAGGGATGCCAAGTAATAATCCCATGCGGTGGTTGTGAAAATAGAAGTCTTAAGATCAATAAACTTTTAAGAGAGAGAACAAGATTATTAAAAGATCTTAATCAAAATGGTGCATGGAAGGATCCAGATGAAATAAATAACTTGAAGAGGATGAATGGTGTATTGTCCTTATTATTGTTGCAGTGTGTTGGCGAAAAAAATGGTAAAAAATCTTCATCTATACGAGTGGATTTAGTGCAAGATTCTATTGAGAGAATTAATCGTGGGTGGTCAATGCAAGACACATCAGAAACATTAAGTCAAGCCTTGAGTATTAATGCTTATGACGAATTTGCAAGAACGTTTGAAGTGATTAATGAAATATAATGCAAAATGTATCTTATGATAGATTGGGTCTTTAACTTTCATTTAATTTATATTTAGTGTTGACTAGACAAGTTGATTAGTTTGCATGACAAATCTATAAGACAAAATTATATTTGTTTGCAGGGTAATAACATTGTTAATGTTAATTTATACAATAAATTTCCTATTAAATGGTCTATTTTACATTATTAAACCATGCAGACTAAAGAGAAAAAGAGAATTTAATAATTTTTGTATTTTTCATAAAAATATGTTTTATTGTTTATAAATTATAAGTGTTAGTTATTGTATTGAATTTGTATGGAATTGTGTTTTATCTAATAACATACATGTTCTTTGCTATTAAGAATTAATTATTATATGAATAAAAGCTGTTAATAACTATTCATTCTGTTATTATTTTAGAGTTTAAAATGTACAAGGCTTAAGAGAAAGAATTGATACATATGTAATTATCTAATATTATGTGCAGCACTAATTTTTTTCTAATCACTGCTCAAAATTATTTTAATTTTATTTCATTATGGTTATTAATTCACTATACCTAAATAAAAGAAAAATTTGAATACTGATTAGAAGACATTTATTACTTTGTCTGTATAATATCTCTGTAATTATCATTTTGAAATGAAAAGGACAATTTAGCACGTATTTTTTATGTATGGCGAATAATACATATTAAGAGGATGTCAGCGCACTATTTGTTTTCTCTCTCTGGCCCATGCACAACATAGACAAAACGCATTTACGCAGAATAATTTTTTCTATGTTTTAAGGTAATCTTGGAGTAAAATCACCCATTACAAAAAAGATAGAGTATAATATTTTTAAGGGAATTAAATATTGATTTTATATTTTATTGTCTTAGTATTCAAATTTTAAAATAAACAAAAAAATTAATTTACATTTAAATTGTTTTGAAACAATATTTAGACATCTTGATAAGTCATTTCCTCAAAAATATTATTCTCAATCTTTTTTATAATGGGTGATTTTACCCTAAGATTGTCTATGTTGCATAATACCCATATTATGGGTCAACGAGAGGCTACAAATAGTGCGCTGACATCCCTTTAATATGACATTCAGTATTTACAGTACCTATTTGATTAACATACACACAGTAATAATTGGTAATTTGTGTTTTTTAATTATATATACTATATTTATGGAGAAATCTAACCTTTAACCAAAAATCAAAAAAATATGTGAGTAGGTAGTATAATTAATAATATTTCAATTGCTCAATTTTAAATAGTATTAAATATTACTATTATAATAAATTCACAGAAATCCTCATAAAAATAAAACAATATAAAGCCGTGTATTATGTATTATTTAATTATAAATATTCTGTTAAAACAATTATTCATTTTATTTTATTAAATAAATAAATGTAATTCAAATAGTCTTGAAAAAAAAATATACATTTTGCTTGAAAGTCCGTATAGAGTAAGTTATATTATTTTAAAGATAATAATTATAATATAGTATTGTAAAATGTAATTATGACTTTAACACAACGTCTAAGTGTTGTTTAACATACACCAAGGCATTTTTCAGTATGTCCAATTCCAGTTGTATCTGAGTATGGGCCAGCTGTTGAAATGTTGACAGATTTTCCTAAAAATAAAATTTTTCATAATTAGTTAAAAATGTTTATCATCAAATTCGCAAAGGTGGACATTAACTTAACTAGTTTATTATTTTTGATTTTAACTTATTAACTTATGCAGTTAAAATTTGTATTGTTGTAATTAACTTCTTATAGTTAACTATCAATAATTGTGCAGTTAAGTTAATTTTCTTTTTGAGTCATGCGTAATAAACTAGATAATACTGATTCGTCGACTCTTTTTCAATTTTAGTCATTTATTTTCGAATTATATATTATAATAATCAAATTGTTTACAGTGTTAAACGTCTTGGTAAATGTTTGTGTATAGCAAAATACTATGGTAGTTTATGACTTAAAAATATTATACCTTGAAAAAAATTAGTTTTTTAATTGAGATAAGTTAATTTTATTTTCTATCTTAACTTTAAACTTATCTAGTTAATTTTTTTTTTTTGGTAACTTTTAACTCAACTTGTTACACTTAATTATTTTTACTAACTTGCCTACCTATGTAAATTCGGGAATAATTTCAGGTTTTGTTCATACAATTCTAAATCGATATACCTACTTAATATAAGTAATTGATAACTGAAATATACGTTTTAACAAAGATTTCGGTGAATAACCAGGTAAGTAATTTAGAGTTGAAGCCTAACTTTGAGGAAAAGAATTTCAAAAAAGAACAAAAATAATTTACTATTGAAACATGTTTTAACAAAGATTTCGGTGAATAACCAGGTAATTTAGAGTTGAAGTCTAACTTTGAGGAAAAGAATTTCAAAAAAGAACAAAAATAATTTACTATTGAAACATCAATTTAATAATGAATGTAAGAAATTCGACGTACTCTTTTTAGCCCTAATTTTGAAAACGGGAATGCAATATAGTTTTTTTATTATTATTCATTGAACTTGAGCCCGGGTGAAACTTGGGTACTTATGTTTCCCATAGCAACCGATTCATAGTATAATAATTATACGCGAGCAAGGCATACTTATTTTTTTTATTATATCATTAAATTGTACTTGTATTATTTATTTTGTTTGCGCTATAGTAGTTACATTAGAGCCCATCTTTAAAAATAAAATTGTTTGAATATTTTTGAAATTACGATTTATGACTTTGAATTCTAAACGCCATAGAACCTATCGCCAACGTAAACGGACTCAGAGAACTCGAACAGCTTATGATCGGTACGCCATTCGGTTTTTAGACGACTGATTACATGAATAAGAAAAGTATACGATACTTAAGATTAATAATTGTGTATCCATGCAACGGAGAATTATCAACTTTTATTTTCTATAGATGTTTATAATATTATATGCTCTGTCAAAAAGTTTGAAAATATAATAAACAATTCCTCATATGAGTTGCGTCCTTACCAAGAATTTAAAAAACAAATTGACCGAAATCAAATACCTTTTTTATGAGCGTTTTGAAGTTCAAATTTTTACGATTATAGAAATTCTAACGCGTAATAATGAATTAGGTAGTCATAAACAATTTTTGATTTGTTGTGATTTTAAAATAAAATTGAAATATAATAACCCTATAGAAAAATGAAACATAATATGTTAAAATATTATAGTTTTGAAGTTTTCCACGCAACGCACGATAAAATGTTCGGAATATAAAGACTGATTTTAAACTGCTTATAGACATTTGAAATTACCGAATAACAGTTTTTACTTCACGGTTTTTAAATGTTGATTTTGACTTTTGGGTAAAAAATAAATAACTATTTCGAAATCGTTTTACGGCCTATAGAGTTGTCAACCTACCCTTGCACGCAATCAATAACGCGCCGCTGACAGCGTTAGATCACAAACCTTATGAAATAAAAAAATGATCGAGTATCTTTACTTAAAAAACACAATAGGCACATACATAATATTTTGACAAACCAGAG
Organism: Sitobion miscanthi; assembly: GCA_008086715.1. Classification (NCBI taxonomy): domain Eukaryota; kingdom Metazoa; phylum Arthropoda; class Insecta; order Hemiptera; family Aphididae; genus Sitobion; species Sitobion miscanthi. The sequence goes on from CM017800.1 coordinate 17,259,595, forward strand.
CCATGTCGCGTTCGAAATCACTTAACGTATGTATTGTACACTGTGACTGTGTATATATTATACAAACTACGAACTCACCAAATTTAGTGCCCGTATCCATATTATTATGTGACCTACTTACATTTACTCAGCTGCCTGCCACACAATTGCAACAGTTATGATGGATAATACATTTTTTTTCCTCTAAAATTTCGATTTACTCAGACTCACACGTATAGGTTATGAACCAACGGTGGCGGATCTAGAATTTTTTTTATGGTGGGAAATATACGCGTTGTTAATAAAGCTCCTTATAGGTGCCTACTTATCATAAACAATTTCACGGGTAAAAACAAATTTACCTAACCTATATTTTGATAGTAATTTACAATTGATACGTTCAGTTTCACAACTTCTAGTGCCGTGCTACCTTTCATTGGCGCCCCGGGGCAAGAATATTTGGCACCCCTATTAAAAATACATATTTAAGCATTTACCACCCTAAAAAACGTTGAAACTTTTACTAACCTAGAGCACTTGGCACGGCTCTGTAAACTTATACGTGATACCTGATATCTAAGTAACTTAGAACAACGAAAAATGTTTAATACGCGGAACGATGGGGACTTCAGCTCCCAAGCACCTCCCCTTAAATCCACCAAAGTGTACCTATACACAATATAGTATACACTACACAGTGCTCGGAAAGAATGCGTTCAAAGGAATTCGTTCCAATTATTTTGTTCAATTTTCAGGAACTTAACGGGAATGTAGTTCCTTTTTCGTATGACATATTGGAATTTCGTTCATTTTTTAGAGGTACACGAACGACGATTTTATTTGTTACTTTTTTCGTTTATTTAATCTTTAGAGGACGTGATACCCTCATGTGTTATCTTCGTCTTCCAAGTGCGTAACATAGCACATTTTACGCTCAGCAGAACACGTGTAGGTCCGTTAGTTTAAAAATCAAAGTGAATCGACTTCTTATAAAATCTAATAGTAGGATTATTATCCAGGCAACCTCGTGGGCTTTTTATGATATTTTAATTTTTAAGCGAGTTATGAGTATTTTAAAATTGCAAATTGTTTGTACATCTTAAATACTCATAAAGCCCACGAGGTTGCCAAGGTAATAATCCTACTATAAGATTTTTTAAGAGGTCAAAATGCACTCTAATTTTTTAACTAACAGAGCTTCACGCGTTCTGCTGAGCGTAAAATTTGCTATGATACGCACTTGTAAGACGGAGACAACACATGCGGGTATCACGTGCTCTTAAGGGGATCTAAGCACACATATTTTTCATACGTTTTATACTAACAAGCTGTGGCAAATAAGTAAATTACACATACTGACATACTTGATACTTCGGAACTAGTAAGTACTCTGCGGTGCGTGTATTATTACCATTTACTATAGTATTTATTATCAATGATATTACGTAGATATCGCTCGCTGGTGTATAAATTCATGACGTATAGGTAACCGCAGGCATACAACTTTTGGAAATATTGTATATTATACAAGGAGTATAATAGAACTACTGGGAATTTTCAATTTTTACCTCCTGAATGCACCAACTATATACGTTCACTTATCGCTTATTCGCTCAGAATCCAAAAATATCATGTCACTAAAAATTATATCAAAACAATTTTAAAATGATTGAGGAACGGGAAATCGTCTTTACTATTATGAACGAGGAAAGAAATACTAGGGGGTTAGTTTCTTTAAGCCTGCGGGAACGAGAAACGATTTAGTTCCTTATTAATATATAAGATGAACGTGTACACTAATTGCTTTTCCGTATAGGAACTTTCCAAGCGCCGATAGTACCTATATAATATATTAAAATGATTAAATGTTAGATGTATATTCGGTGCAGACGCGTGATTGTCGATATTCGATAGGCATACCTACTTATATATACTCGGAGGTGTAGCCAACTGGTACTTATACCGGCCCATATTGCAAAGTCGATTTTACCGGCAATATATACCATTCACATCCCGCAGTCACTTCAATTATTACCAACGCAATACGACCTACGTCTCGTAATGGTTTTTATTGATTGTATTGGGTTGCCCAAGCCCGGCTACAATACAGGTACCTATTAAAATTGGGTATATACCTGTACGGTGGTATATATAGTAATTGATCCCAAAACCGCACGAGCTATCAACATTTTAGCTATGGTTTTCGTCAAAAGTACATTCGCGCGGTATACTATACGCCCCATTAACACGTAATACTATCAGTAGTATAGACGGTAGGTATATACCTATATATAATTACTCGGGCTAGCGAACTTATTGCAGAGCGTTTAAAATTAAATACGGCGGCGGTTTTTGAACAATTAAACCTTCGGTGGCGTTTTTCATAGGTATAACTGCACGTGTACGCGTATATATTTATCATAATTCATATACTTAGCGTACGTAATAGATTTGATCGGTGCGCACGATTGCGCAATTTAACCTTTTTTTTTCATCTGAAAAACACGACACGATTGCGTAGTAATTGAAAAAAAAGTAAATTCATAATTTTTCTTTCTGACCATTTATAGGTATATTAAAAAAAACTTTAAATACCATGGAATATCAATTATAGAAGAGTGTTACTTATCACTAATCAGTAGCTATTTAATGTTAGGTGTAAAAATGTATTATATAAAATTAATACCTATACGTATGAGGCGTGTGGATAAAAAAAAGGTTATTTAAGAGAGAAAAAATTGAAAAATTATATAATTACTTTATATCCTAGTATAAATGTACCTATATGGCCATATAATAATCATTAAGAAACAATTATTCATTGACTGTAATCGTAATAGGTACATACCGATACCACACGTTTTGCACTCATTATATAGGCAGTGGCGGCACTAGATTTTTTTTGTCTGGGTGGGCCAAGCTGGGGCCACTGATTTAAAGAGAGGGCCAGTGGCGTAACAAAAATCGCCTAAACCTACCGGGTGGTAACAACTTATAATTACAGGTTAATAAAAAATAAAGGTCACTATCGAGTGTAATACCAGCTAATTTTTAAAACTTCAATAACCCTCTTCCTCTTCGGTATGAGTAAAGCCATAATATATCCACCAATTTGCAACACTTTCTGAGAAAAATATAACATACATTTTTAAAATTACAATATTACAATGCCTTATAAATAGGAGCCGGCCAGAATTAAATTCTTTTAAAATAGCCATAATAAGATGCTAATATTCTCTTAAAAAGTTGAAAATATTCTTCCAATATTCTTTAAAAATCATAATAAATTAGGCGAAAAATATGCTTTTTTATTAAAATATTAATAATATTTAGTTCTCTTGAACTAAAAATATGCATTTATATGCAAAATAATTAAGCAAATAATACAAAAACCCTGATATAAATAGGTACCTACATAATAAAAAATACTACATGTTAAGAAAAGTTTGATTAAATTATTAATAATAATATTTAATATTCAATTATTTTAAAATTTTAACTAAGAAAATTTTAGAAAACAGATGATATTTTGTTCCATATGCTCTGGTGTCATATTTGTACGACGGTCGGTTAAACTGTTTTTATATGTGCTAATTTATATTATTTACGCCACTGCAACAAAAAAATATCGAACATCTACAAAAACTAATCGATATATTCTCTAATATTCTTTATTACACGAAATATTCTTTTATCTTGAAATATTCCCAAATATGCAAAAAAACGTTTGCCATTAACTCACCTGTTTCGTGATTTGTAAAGATTTCGAACCCCCGTCTGACTGCATAGACTCGAAAAAATATGCAAAAGAATATAATTCCGGCTCCTACATTTAATATAGAAAATGAAAGAAATAAAAAAAAAAATTGTGTCAAACCCCGGTTTACAGACACGTCGCATACAAAAACTAATTTCATAAATTTTAAAATATTAAGATGTAATTATAAGCAAAAATACTTTGAAATCATACAGGGTGGGCTAGCCGGGGGCTGAGAAGATCTTTATAGGGTGGGCCTTGGCCGTGGCCCATCACTGGCGCCGCTACTGTATATAAGTATGGAAAAAATTAATTATATTATGATTTAACAACTAAATATATATTTATTGCCTATACTTATGTACCTATATATACTGCTTGGTTACTACTATTTATATCATGACGTAGTATAAGAGAATAATACAAATTTTCGATAAAATTATGCTGTATATTATCCAAAGCACTATGCGCGCAACCGATTTTTTCAGTAAAAAGGTAAAATTGCGTAAGCGTGTTAAACTTAGATTGAATTTTGTAGAATTATAATTTTTAAAAATATTATATAGTAATCTCCCTGTAGAGGCTAATTATATGTATTTTTTTTACATTGCCCCTTAAAATCTATTTAACTGAAAATAATAATTGTTTAACTGAAAGCTGATCGGATGCTATATCTAGCTGTACCCACCCAAAAAGTGGCTAAATTCGTCTATGTATAGCCACCTAAACCGATAATACACATAAATATGTATATTTAAATACGATTTTCGTACCGTTTAAACACTGAATATAATATTATGTTATTGATATTAATTAAAATTAATAAGACTAACCGCTTTTTCCGACGGTGCTGGATACTGCTTTATCAACAAATTTATCCTGACTTGCAAGAATTCCCAGCATTTGGTCTCGAGGGCAGGATCGAGAGTACCATCAAGTAGTGTTAAGTTCAGGCAATGTTTCTCTTCCATTTGTATCCAATCGTCCAAGGTTTCTGGTGAACAAGAAATTATAGACACATCGTTATTATATTAGAACAATGGCATTATGGGTAAAAGTCTTAAGTCGAGTGTTACAAACGGGGTGCATGCACGCATAAATAGTGTGTCACATATACGTCTCTTTTCACCTGAACTATCTCCATGGAAAATCATTAGATTAAAATCCAGTGGCGTAATATGGTTTACGTTTTTGGCATTGCAAACTTTGTTTAGATTATAGTGGATATTCAATATACTTCTGTTCATTAACGGCCTCAAATTGCAATCCTCGCAGATACGAGATGTATGTAAAGGGGTAATTTTTTTTTTTTAAATTATCAATAAAATATTGTTGAATTTAAAACAATACTTTTGCAACACCATGATGCACCACTGTTCAAATCACATTTTCAACATTAATCTATAAGAAAATTCAAATTTAATGGCAAAAATATTGTTTTACAATTCAATTTTAAAACAATTTTCATGATAGAAATTTCATACCATATTTGTTGAAAAAAAATATATTAAAATCAAGTAGGATTTTTTTCATTGATAATCCGTAAAAGTAATATATTTACTGCATATTATATTTGTCGAGATTTCGTTAAATTCGTCCACTGAAGTTAAGCGCCGCGATATCCGCCTTTATGATATAAATTATGCACACAGAATATAATACCTCTACTCATATAATATAGTTTCACGAATATAAAATATTGTTAAAAAAAATACACGTCGCAATCTTCCGTTTCGCTCAGCAGAATCTAAAACTATTATACATACAATAATTATACCGAAAATATCTCAGCCCCAGTGCCGCCGACCACGGGTATCAACCGGGGAAAGATCCCCAGAACTATTTATGGTTGGGTCAGGTGGGTGGGTGATAATAAGCGATCAGTCATCGGCGGTATTCGACGCTTAAACGTCATCGTATCATTTTAAACATTAATGGCAAGTGTAAAGAATAGGCAATAACAGTATACGAGTACGGCAGGTCACCGGGCAGTAGGCATACATGGCGATTATGATGCACCATTCGAGAGTAGCTAAAATTTTTTGTTTCAAGTAGGCCGCGGGTCCAACGCCAGAATTTTTTCCTCATTATACATGAAATATAGATTGGCGCCACTGCAGGGCCCGGCCCTGTTATGTTGGTATACGTACTCTGGTCCATGTTGAAGATGCGGACGAACGCGAGGAGCTTTCCGTCGACGGGAAACGGTCCGGGCGTGAGGTAGAACTCGGCGAGGGCGGGCAGCGAGAGCGTCTGGAGCAGGCGGTACCGGAGCGAGTAGAGCGGGTCGGACCGGGAGACGCCCAGCCGTATCTTGACGGCATCGTGTTCGTTGTCCGGGTACACGAACCCGTTGTGCACCAAGAAGTCGGCGTTGGTCCGCACCCCGTAGAATATGTACACTTGTTCGTCGGCCGCGTAGTCGCCGTCCGCGTAGCACACGCACACGTTGCTCGACTTGACGAAATCGGTCGACAGCTGTACCGGTGAACGCCGCATGCGGGAAAATCGTAATGTTATTACTATATCGTTGCCGATGGGCTTACAATTTTTATCCCTCCCACTGTTTTCACTGCGGGCGATTTCATTGCAACACACTGATTTTTAGAATTTTCGACTTTATAATATCATTATGACGCATTATACCTACAGAAGATGCGCGTCATTATGCCTATAAAGACCATAATTTCGAATTCGGCATTTATACACGTGAATAATAGACTGCAGTGGCGACACAAACTTTTTGTTTTCTTCAAATGAGTAGGGGCACTTACCGGTTACTATACACATACCTACGTCACTTTTTTAAAAAAAACTTATTGAAATCAAACATTTGAAATAGTATATTATAGGTAGTTTTTTGTATATACTTATTCTACTTTATGGAGATAGGTTATACCTACTAAGAATAAACTTGTTTGTGATTTGTGGACGATTAGTGATAACTGACCAATGTCTTTTAACAATATGAATATAATACTATACTTAAATTTATATATTATTTTACCGAAAAAAATTAACTCGATTAGGTAATATTATACATAATAAGTATTATTATTTCACCGATTTACATCGATCTCATTTATTTGAAAGTTTAATTAAATTCATTATTGTCGTTGGTACTTACATTAAGTAGAATAACTCAATACCAGGATACATAAACATTCAAAAAACAATTTGTATCACCATTTAGCAGTCTTTGAATGCCATAAAACTGTATACATATTTGAAAATATGGTCTTTAAGGAACCTTCTTAAAAATTCTGAAAATCAAAAGTTAATTAAATGACGGGATTATCGCATGCTTACAAAATAAGCAATCACCCTGTATTTATGTATTACGAGTAGGTACCACGTACCAGATAGATTGTATAACCGATCGATACGGGTAAATACGAAAAAAAATATAGTCCCACCGCAAATAGGTATATGCATGCGTTATAAACTTATAAAATAGTAAATAGTAAATACTAATAATTATGACGGGCCGGAAGAGTTGTTACATTGTTTCACTAAAAAATAACCTCAACTACATCTACATGTGGTTACGGCTATGCACCACACGCCACCACTGCGTAAAATACACGAAATTGCACCGAGAAATCTCAAAATGCACCAATACAATAATTTCAAACCATCTACCTATTTAAAGTCGGCATTCTACTCGGGTACTCCACCCTATGTCTCATAATAATAAATATACCAATACGTACGCATACACATACTAAAATATGTAGTATGTTACCATACGAGATAAACGCTATTATAACAATTTTCGGACTTTGTCCAATTTTTTTAAAGACGTTTTTATACGTTAATTCTTTGAGCTTCTGTCCCTCGTTTTTGGCTTCCGAATTCCCACCGAAAATAGCAGCCAAGACTTAAACTCAATGATCAAGTTACGTCAATAACGAATTCAAAATGGCTTAATCTATAATGATGATTGTAAGTAAATTGACCTCGTCGCGGTTATGATACCCAAGAGTAAAGCCGTAACGTATACACTGCTTGCTTGCCGTGAGATAACCATATACCAGGTCGCAGAAAAAATAAATTGCATCACAATAACATAACTTGTATGCGTATAATATATACGAACAAAAAAATAAAAATCAGTTTGACTTCGAATTGAAGTTTGCGGTTCGAAAAAAAAACTATTGTCTTAAACTTATCATTATAGATCATTCACCCGTATTTATTTTATATTACGAAAAAGAATAAGCATTGTTATACAACATATATCATTAATATAAGACATTAGTACAAAAACAAACACATCACGTCCTCGGTCAAATTCAAAATTTAAAAAACATGATGTGTTAGGATGCAATTCCATATTTCAAAATAATTTTTGAGGCTAACCCCAAACCAAAAAGTTTTGTATTTTTGGCCCCGAAGTAGTTAAGTTAATTGAAGGTAGTTTAATCTTTAATAACATTTTATTTTAACCGAATCTATTACACGCCTATAGCCCACTTGTATTAATTTATAAAATTTAATTTAATGAATATAAGTACTCGTATTTATTTATTACTACCTGCCCCGTCCGGCGTTGTCCAGGCCAAATGTTTGTATTTTTAATAAATATATATCATATTTCTTCTAGTTATAATATTAATATAATATGTAACAAATTGCAACCATTTAAATTGACAAAAAAAAATTATGTGTGGGCTATCCTTTACCTATCTCTACAGCTACGAGTTGAAAAATCAAGCTGTATACAACACCCTCCAATTTTTAAGTAATAATCTATTAAAATAACTTTTAATTTTTATTGAAAACGGTTCAGTCATTTTTTGAGGCTATTAACTTCGGATAAGCTAACATCCAATATAAGTTGTATCTATATCCCGATTTAAAATTTAAAACCGTATTAAAATAAGTAGAGTTCTTTTCGAGATGTTATTTTCGAGACATACAAAAAAGGGGCAGTGTTTCTCTACTATATTATGCATGTTATATATATATAAACCTTTCTCTTGAATCACTCTATCTGCGATTAAAAAAACCGCATCAAAATCCTTTGCGTAGTTTTAAAGATCTAAGTATACAGACAGAAAATGGGACTTTGATGAGATTAAGATTTATTATTATTTTTTTTTAATTTGAATATTTTCTATTTGTTTGTGTCCATAGCAACCATTAATAAACGAAAATTTCTATAATATAAAATGTCTCAAAATTCCTGTTTGAGCACCTCCCAGGGGTGTTTCTCTTCTATATTATGCATGTTATATAGATATTAACTTTTCTCTTGAATCACTCTATCAATTAAAAAAAACCGCATCAAAATCCGTTGCGTAATTTTAAAGATCTAAGCATACAGACAGAAAAAGGGACTTTGTTTTATAATTTTATGATTATAATATGTTAAAATAATCAACTATCAGCAGATCTATAACCAAACATAACTATAGTTGTATTTTTTTTTATACGAATAAATAAATTCTAATAGTATACTTACTCTTCCGCTGCGGTGATTGAACATATCCCAAAGTGGTATGAGGGCACTGACATTTTCGGACGGGTTATCTGAGCTGGGAACTGTATTTTGACGTGACATTAACGTTGATACTGCCCACCTAGAACAATATATGCATGAAATACAATTACAGACTACTAATTTTTAATCTTTACACTGTCAAAATAAAAATTAACTGTAAAACAATATAATATATTCGAATATACACACACTGACGTTTATTTATACAATGTGAGACGTGTACTATTTCATTTTAAATTGACATATTTTCTTCTGAAAGAGTCATTATAAAAAGAAAACAATTTAATCAACAAGAAAGTGACGATTATTACGATTATGGTGGCTTGTCTGATGTAACATGTACAAATAAAATCGTTCAATCGACAATCACAATATAAATCTTATGATCGGTGGGTATTTTTCGTTATCTGCCACTCAATTTTCCGTAGCCCTGCAAGTCTCGCGAAGGCTTTTTGAATCTAAATCGAAATTCGAACTTAATGTACTAAGGATAACATTATGGTAGTTTTACATATAAAGTATATAAATTATAAAATGTTGGTTAATTAATATTAATTGCTATACGTAGTTTTCATTTTTCAAATCATCATAGCCCCCAAATTATTATCAACTAAAATGTAAATCTATTATCACTGGCTACTAATTTATTATCCTTAGTACCTATTTATTTTTATTTGAAGACAAATGGCGTCCTCTAAAATAATATAATTTTATTTACAAAAAAGAAAATACCTAGGTAACTAAATGAGCTAATATTACGAACAACTTGAGGAGGAAGTCACCACCCTTAGATCCTTGCTTGATTCATATTACACATAATACATAAAACATTTAAAACCATAATGCCATAAGTGTTAGGTCAAATGATAAACGTTGTATACTTGTACGACAAAGCAATATTTTTATTTACGATGAACATTTTAATTAAAACGCTCTTTGTTCGAGCATTAAGACATACGCGTTAACAATGAACCCATATACAGTTGGTAAATAGATTGAATCTACTCCAAAATAACCATCTAAGTCTTTTGTGTAATATCTACTGGCTACCGTATATTATAATACCTTAGGAGTTAGGGATAACTGTAAATTCGCCTAAATAATTTAAATTAAAATATTTCAAAGATTCATTATGAGATGTATACAGCATTATATACATACCTATTGTTCTATGTAATATAAATATTATACACTGGATGATTATTTTAACAGTAAACGATCATTATCTCGAGAAGTATTTAAGTTTTGAAAATGTTTGTAATTTGTATGTAAAAATCAAATTTTAAACGACTAGGTAGTTAATTTGGTGTAATAATTTAAAATATTTTCCAACATTTTTTGGGGAACATCTATATGCCACATTAATCCACTCAACCTAAACTTTAAAAATATGTAAGTACTTAATATAATAAATTAACTAATCGTTAGAATTCTATTTTCATACAATTTTTAGAAAAATATTCTGCTTTGGAATATGAAGTTAAAAATGTATGCTTTGATTTAAAAAAATTAAATTAGAAGATGATAGATAAATATAAAAATAAAACTTTTTCTCAATATTGTTTTGTAATGATTTCAAATTATGTTAAACAAATATTTTAAAATACTTAAACAAATTTCGATATAATGAGTTATGTTGACTGTCTCAGACTGGCAATAGAAGGTAATACAAATGTGCATTATTATAGGAAATATCGTATAGTAAACACTAAACAATTAACCTGGTACAAATACATTTAAAAAATACAAAAATGTCGTGCTATAAATTATTGAACACCTTTGTAGAATAAACATGGTTCACTATAAAAAATAAATAATTGTACCTATATATAACAAATATTTTGATGTAAAAATATATTGTACATACTACATACCTTAGTTACCCATTACCCTAGTTACTTAATCATTATGTATTGTATCTATCTATCTGTGAATACTCATAAATTATTTAATGAAATGAAAAAACCAGACATTTTATAATGGAAATTAGAATTTTCCCCTCATTGTGAATATGGTTTGACGATTCACAATAATTAAAACGATTATTGTTCATTTTACAATTTTACATACATCTATATGCACACCAATAATTTAAAAACCTAGGTATTATTTTAAAAAAATTGCTCTTTAATAATATAGTCACATTATTAGTTACACCCCATATTTTAACCCTAGTTGCACCATTCGATTATTTATACAAATTCAGTTGATGAATGCAAATATAATACATAGAACTTCAATGCAGACGATATAATATTATAATATAATATAACATCAAAAGTGTGTCTCGCGGATGAATCGACGATAAATGGCCCCAAAGGGTCGAAACGTTCGTACAAATATAGAGACGTAGAGTGGTCATAACTATAATAAATAACGGCGTTCGGTGGCACGCGATCGACTATAAATATTGTTGTAGTCGGAAGGAGAGTGTGAGGTGGACTGGAAGTGGTATAGATGGACGTTTATATATACATCCTGTCATAGAAATACAGAAATACAATTCTTCAGTGAAAGGTTATTTACTCGTGTATCGTGTTCGGTGTTTGTTCGCGCCGGAAACTATCGCGGGCATGTGCCAGTGCGCGTTTTTCGTTTAATGGTTAACGGTGTTAGTAGCAGTATTGCTACCTGTGAGCACGATACAGTATAGGTGTGATAATTTTATAATTAACGGACAATTTATTATTGCCGTAAACGCCGGCATAATAATATTATATTTAAGTGTGTACACGAACACCATCGCAGTGGACGACATCATCGTTATGGATACACTGCCGAGACGCTTGTCGGGAAATTACTGATGAAAGAAAAACTGCGGGTGCAATAATTGCAGGTTCGTCGACTAAAACGTTATAATTCGCAAATATATATTATATTATTATATTTTATCTATCTATGGATTTTGGTTGTCTCATGCCGGCTCTTGTCATATATAGCTCGTGTGCTATTAATTATTGTTGTAGGTAAGCATTTAATAACGGTTGGTTTAATTTTTTTTCAAACGAAATAATATAACAATACGTGGGTAATAAATTAACCGCAGTACCTTATAAATAAAAAACAGACATTAAAAATGTGAATAGTTTTTTTTTTATGAAATAAATGCATTTAAAATATTATACTCGCATAAAATATATATGAAATTACGAGTACCTAAACGCACATATAAATGTACACAATCTAAAATGTAGTCAAATCTCAAAAAAAAAAGGATTGAATAAATAGGCATAAAATATAATTTATTTGTTTTAATAATAAAAATAAATATATCTATACCTGTACCTATTTTCAAATAAATTATTAAAATGCCCTATTACATATTACTTTTTACCCTATAAATGACGAGGTGAAAAAAATGAAGTAAATAAGTCCTTTAATAAACATCTTATTCGTATCACTAAAACTATAAATTTCTTACCTAGGTAACAGATATAATATACATGCATTATTATATTATCTAACACAAAAAGAAAAAAATTCTAATAGTTATAGTTAAGCGTTAAGCAAATAATGCAAGACTGTTTAAGTTAAACTATAGAGTAATATTGTTCTCTTATTATTATCTCACAGTTTGATGAGTTAAAAGTTATCATTATACATTTATGCATCGATATTATATTATATATTTTTTTGCATTATAACTTATGTTTGCTTTAAAGCATTTTCAAAAGAAAATATTTCAAAATACAAAATAATCTGTCGTTATCCAATATTATCATTTATAGTTTAAATGGATTTATTTTAAATTGCATAATTTTCAAACAAAATATTACTGTTATATTTTTGTTCATAGCATAATTTTTAAAATAACATATATATATACGAATTTAAGTTGAATAATAACCAAAAAAAACGAAAAGATAGTTATTTTTTAATTGAATGAAATTGTTCATCTTTAAACTTGATTCTGGAACGAATAGTCGAAAAAATGAGGAAGTATGTATTTTACGACGGACGCGGTTGGCGGAACAAACTATTAACAGCGCTAAGAGAGTTCCGCGTTATGTGATTAATCAAAACATAATGAACGAACACCTTATTTTATAGACGATTTTGTTAGAATTCAAATGTTATTAACCAATTAAATGTATTTTAAGTGCAAAATGATGAACGATTTACTTTCTAAGAATTTAATAAAATGTCATCGCATGGATTCGAATAAATATTGCGTTTTTACTACCAATTAAACAGCAAAATACTATAAAGTAATATAATATGGATACTGTACATTATGTTACACTTGATAATATAGGTATACCTAGGTATTATATTTTGAACTATTATGTTTATGATGCGATATTTTTCAAATTTTACTTAATATTATGTCATATTTTAACTGAATTTGTAAAGTTGAAACACTTGAAACTATTATAATAGTAACTAGCTGTACTACTCGACTTTGTCCGGATTAAAAGTAATCTATCTTTCTCTCGTTTTTCGTTGTGCTTCAGTTAAAATATATAATACAAACACAATAACAATGATTAATTTTATGATTTTCCACTTCTTAATCAAGGAAATATTTTTGATGTAAACACAAAAAACTGAAGACAGATTCAACTACTAGGTACTTAAAAACCAACTCGTAAATCCCATATCGTTTAAAGATTGGTAAGTATTCATCTTTATAAGTTTACATCAAAAATATGTCCAGAATTAAGAAAGCAAATCATAAAAAAAATCATTGTAATATTGTGTTCAAATTATTTGACATTAAGATTAGTTTTTTTTATATATATTTATGAACATTTTTATATGGCATATTTCTATCTACTAATAATTATAATAATAATAGAACCTGTAACCATTGTTAACCATTTAAATATACAAAAAAAACCATCAGATTTTCGTGACCACTCTATACTCTAAAGCTAGCAATAGTGGTTGTAAAAATAATCTATAAACACCCTAAGAGTCTGAAGGAATCTATTGATATATCAATATAACTTATATACAAATATATCTTTATTGAAAATTGTCCATTAGTTTTTGATTACCTATATAATATATATACATAGGACAAAGAAATATTCATTTTGATATCATATTCAAAAGATATATGTTTATATGAGTGACTTAAAATGCATAAAAGTGTCTTGTTATGCCATAATATACATCATAAACAAGTTTCACTCAAAATTGTTTGGAACATAAGGTTTAAAAATTGAAAAGAGATAATATACTTTTATACAAATGTATTTAAATTGTTTTTATTTTTGACTGGTTTATAATTTGGTTATTAGACACAATCATTTTCAATTAGAACGCAATCAAACACATTTCAAATCATCATTATATTAATTTGTACGTATACACTTAAATTACAACGCATATAATTGTAATGAGTATATTTCTCACAAATATACTGGTCCCTGGTTAAAAATTATGTTAAAAAGAAAAATCAAAATTACTTATGAATTGGAAATACATTGTGTTGTACGATTGCTTTCTAACTCAACTCTAACACCTTTAGACATATAAATAAAATAATACTATCATTTTGAATACTTGCGCGTCAGTAGAGCATATAATAGTACTTATTCTTAGTGGATGTAAATCGAAGTGTAAAAACAGTATGCAATTATATTTATTATACTTATAGTATACATTCAAAATTCATTCAAATAATATTTTGAAAACACATAAAAATTGGTAATATTTTCTATCAAAATTAATCATTGAAAATTATAGAATTCGTCATGCTTATTAAGTAGCCGTCAATATGATAAAGTTACAGATAAATCAGCATAAGGAAATACTAGTTAAAATACAAAATTTCTTATTTCGACGCATTATATATTTATATGATAATATATGGGTATACATATTAATTAATGTACACTTATAATTGTACCTAGCGCGTGCATAGATTCCAAGTCATATACTTTTTTCCTCTAAAACATAAATGTGTATAAAATTATGAACAATATAAACGTATATTTTTGTTTAATATACTATTATTATATTATTTCTCTTTTAAATCCGGTTTAGTATTGATGTTAAATACCTCACATAAAAATGTATCCTACATAAAAATACTAACAACTATAATATAACTACTTTCATATGTATATACGTATATATACATCAAACATAAAACAATTAACTACCTATATATGTGACAATTAATAGTATACCTAACTGGTATTTCTCTTCATAACACACAAACAGATAAATATTTTCTCTAATTGAGTTACCTAGTTCAAGATTCGTGTGAATAAAAAAAAAATGTACTCACAAATAATTGTAAGTAAGGAAATTAAACCAAAAGAAACTTTTCTATGATTGGTCATTAATTATTATTAATTATTATATTTATATAAATATAGTGTAACAATAATAAAATTGTAATCGATTTTGTTTACGTAATGTATTGTAATTTGATAAAACACAATTTTAGAATATAAAATAGTCTGTATAAAAATATATAAAATATTTACGGTATCAAATATATACCTACTTCGTGAAGACAATAATAACTTATAAGTATTCTAAAATCTCCTATATTTTAAGACAATATGTTTTTTAAAGTTCAAAATCATGTAGACAGTTTTCTAATCAAACCACATTTTGTTCAATTTTACACAAACAATTGAAGTTGCATAATTAAAGATACAACTTTCTTGATTATTAATTAGCACGAAAGTAAAAATGTTAAAACTATCATTAACTTTATAATGAGATCCAATTAAAATTGTATACAAAACATTTTCTGGTGTTGAGCACAAGACGGATAAAAGTAAACCCACTTTCTATAAGTTAAAACAATAATAATATGTAACTATTTACGAACAGTTCCAGTTAATTTCTTATAAATAGTTAAAACTGGATAAAGAATTTAATATAATGTGTACTTATTGCTAGCCATAAATATAAGTCATAATTTCATGAACAAAAATAATTTATTTACTGGATTTTTTTTTTAAGTTATCCTCGAAATTAGTGGCTATGAAAGTAGTTTACAGATATTATTTACTTCTATACCATTCAGAATTAAAAAAGGGAATTTATAATTTGTTATAATTTGTTATTATTGTAAAATCATCGACATTTTAGAAAGAAAAAAAATCTAAATTTACAATCATAATATTAACAACTAACAAACATTCATCATATCAATTAATTATACCGAGTACGTGGGAGGGACAAGACATGCATATACAATCTGCATGCTACTCTTTGAATGACAGTATTATAGTATCGCATAATAGTATTATATCATAATGGTCGTGTATAGACTTGAAGACTCGTGGTGTTCGAATAAAATTGTGACGAGTTTTCGAAACTCCCATTCGCGTTAATCTGTCCGACTGGATGATATACCTAGTCTTCTATACAACATTACAACAACAGGTTGTAACAACACTGTAGTGTTAAGTATTTTTCTTTTCGAATTCCGCGAACATTTTCCCACGTGGAACAAATGCGCATAACCACGACGCGGCGCCTCATCCGTTTGTTCATGGTATTTGAATCCGCGCTAAATGCGGATTTCCGATTTTAGCACCGCGCTTATTCTCTAAAGACGCCTCTAATAATAATTGATGATGGATGTTTGGTTTTGATGGGATTCGGAAATTGAATTAAAATGTAAGGAAAACGAGTGTTTTGCTTTCGATCGGGACCAGTTTCTCGAGGAAACCTGCGGGAGAAAGCGCTGCGAAGTACCTTTAGGTATAATATAATAATAATATGTAATCCACTATAAAGTTTCAAAAATAAAAACAAATGGATACCCACAATATACCTACACGAACGCACTATTACACGTATTAAATCTTTTCACATACGAGACGGAGGATTTAAATTTTAATTTACTATACACGCCACCTAAAAATGCCTAACCATATTATTATCATGTTTATCACATCGTTTGTTAAGCAATACCTATCCATGATAGTGCATAGCGGAAAATATTTATATATGCTAGCACACTGGAATTACTTATTTGTTATGAATTCGCATGGCTTTGAGAAAAAAATATAAATATATACCTAAACACATATATTATATGCATAACAGTGTGTATATTCTCTCATGCCCACATGTGTACATTTTTTAACAATGTCATGAAAGTAATTAGATATACGTCTTATACACGCATATTTATACTGTCGAGAGAATTGCATAAATTACCACACACATATAAACGGTTGTTGTCTGGCTATTATCGAAAAAAATGGGCTGCGTGGTCATCGTTTCACTTATTATAATATCTACAAAAACGGAATCTAGCAACGTGAACATAATAGGTACACACGTGGTACATACGTATATAGAGATAATAACATATATAGGTACCTACAAATAGGTATAGTAATATTATAATAAGTACCTAAATAAATCCGTGCGATAACTTGAATTTTTCTGATTTATGTTTACCACTTTTAATACTGTCATATACAATAAATTCGTTATAAAGTATAAAAATATAGAATACATAGGTATGAATTATTATGGATACATTGCTAAAGTACGTATTGAAAACAGAATATATTAAGTACCTATCAACTATACGTGAAAATTTACAACACAATATACCTGCAAACACAAATAATTAACTTTACGGATCCGATATGCGATAATTATATACAGTTATATAGGTAGATATTATATCACAGCTATAGGTACCAGAAAAATATATAAGGTATCTATATTATTTTAGATATTATCTTTGTTCTACATAACTTAGGTAATATTTGCAATATAAAACTTTATAATTACTATACATTCTATCTATAGGCAACTGTAGTGCGTAAACAACAAAGAAATTAAAAACAAATTCAATAATCCCATATTAATTATGTATGAGAAAAAATTGAAAAACAAATAACAAATTGAAATAGAAAGAAACAATGATATACATATCCTGTAATTGAGCCACGCTCGGTATGCTATATTGCACCAGATATCATTAAATATAGAAGTGGTGAAGATTTAGGAATAATTAGATTTCTAAAAAAAAATTATTTTAGCAAAACTGTATTTATTAGGTTGAGTTGTATGAATATTATAATTATTCTAACTTAAAATCGTGTTATAGTTTTGTAATTCTATATTGGAACTTGATGGAATTTATTATCTCCTTCAGATTTTAATAATTATAATGTTCAAGTTTCATATTATATTTTTTAGGAAAAATTTCCCAAGTTAAATAACTATAAACATCACGTGCCATTAAATAATAAAATAAAATAAAACAATAACAATTATTCTGTTTTTACTTTTGTAAAATAAAAAAACAACTTCAGGGTTTTGAATGTTAATAAACAAACGTATTTTTAAATTTAATATAAACGCAAATGATAAATATTAAAATATTAAATTACAAAAATATTTAAACCATGTTAATAAAAAAACACCTAATTATAAAATAAATAAAATTCTCAAACATTCAATCTAAATTATTCAAAAATAAAATAATTTCTATTTATTATGGCTAGTCAAATTAACTAAAATGAAAATGTGAAAAATATGATACGATATGAATTTAAACGTAAGGACAATTCTAAAATTATTAACTATAACTGTTTAAAAAAAATTAAATATTTCAGTCACAAAATGTATTTTGTGTGGCTCGGCAAAAGATTCATTTGAAGAACTAAGATTTTTTTTTAAGAAGATGGCTATGTATTTTTTATGTAAGCTATGATGTGTATAATTTTTTTAAGCACATTAATGAGATTATCTAGAAGGACTCATGGTATAGTTGTACATGTAGTAGTTTCAGCATAAATAAATCGCAACTGCACTAAGGGAATAGGTCCATATTTTATAACTTTTCAGGACAGACAAAAAACGAAATCATAATATGTCCCTTTTCTGTAGTAAACTGAAATTTCCAAACACTATATTTAGCGTTTTTATAGTCGGATTTGACTTCTTCTTGTAGTAAACGATGTATTTACGCGTGCTTAATAAAAAATGATAACAAAATCGAAATTGATAAAAATGGACTTGTCCCCTTTCTACAGTTATCGATTCATCTATTCTGAAACTACTACAGTGGCTTTTCAATACGGGACTGTCAATATATGTTCAAATTATTTTATAACCTAGGTACCTATATACAATTATAGTTATGAAACTTGAGCTTTATTGTATTGATAAAATATGTATTGATAATATAATAAAAATAATAAGCTTAAACAAATTTAAATAAAAATTAAAAAAATAAATCTTTAGTTCTAACATGAACATTTGGAACAATAAAATCAAGGTATAAGCTTAAATAGACAATAGAAATATTACAACATGAGAATATCTTCAAATGTTACGTGGCTCCAATTACATATTATGTAGTAAGACATTCATTTTCACTAAAAAAGTATGAAACTATAATAAAACGGGAATAATAATTGTACTCGAAATTACAATATTTACGTTATAGTAAATTAAATAAAACAGTAGGTACAACATTTTACAGTGCATTGAATAAAGTCATACAGGCTAGGGTATAATTGATATTTTAAGTTATTGGTAGTAATTGATGATAATATATAATAGGAATTTATTGGAATATGTTAAACATAGATTTTATAAAACGACATTAGTCTGAAACCAATAAATATATAATAAAAAATATTAATGGGAACTTAATATACCTATCTGTTTTACAAAAATAAAGACAGTTTTATGATTTTGTACCCGATCTGTAAAATTAACCATCCAACCTAACTTATCTAACTAACTAAACTTATTCATTTAGCGATATACAGCTTGTATTAATTAATACGTAAAGTAACGGAATGTAATTATATACACATAAAACAATTACGATCAATAGTACTATACCAAAGGTTAACTTAAATTGTTAAAACTATTTTAAATATAGGTACATTTTAAAACACAATACTCCAATTTGTATGTAAGTACAAAATATTTAAAAGTAGTTTACGAGAAAAAAATCTGATCACTCGATGCGTATAATTTATAAATTGTATTGTTAATATTGCGGTTAATTTTGCTTGTATATTATAGGTACATTCAAGTACCTATTCAACTACTATAATATAGGTACAAGTTGGAAATTATAAGTTATTATTATTATTATTATTTACCTTGAGGCGTTATAAATAATCATTTATTTGTTTGAAACTATTATATTATGTTATAGGTATTACGTTTTGTTACATTTTTGATAACAATCGACTTTACATCTAATCACACAACACTATGTATTTGAGAGCAAATGCATTTTCGTTATAATACTATATGCTAAGGACAACAATTCCGGTTTCACCGCTTCAAAAATAAATAGATAAATAAATAAAATACAACTAAAAAAAGAGAGCGAGGTCCGGCACGCCGTGAAGTCAGTTGCACGACCTATGCCCTGTTATTTCTGGTCTAAAACAGACTTCTTGGTTTCTCAATACGAAAAACCTTCTAGATTTCAATTTCAATTTGATCACTATATATTATATATACCTACTATGTATTATATAGAATCCAACTAGGCGGAATTTAGAAAGGTGCTAATTTTATATTATTAAGGGGGTTCATTATTTTCGTACTAATTAGCTTATTCGTTCGATCACGCTTCGTTTGAGAAAAATACGATTGCGCAATTATTATCAAGTTCACGTATCTAATAAATCACCCGGGCTCGCTTCCGAGTTCCGAATATCGTAATCGTTAGAGTATAAGAGTGTAAAATTGACATTTTCGAGATGCCATTATTTGGCTTTCTCTCAAATACTAGTTTATATCGATATAAAGTTAATAATTCAGTCATATTAGTAAACAACGTATATATAAAAAATGAAATAAAAATTATGCGTTATATTATAATACTATTCACCATTCTTATTCGTCACGTTATATCATGATTTGAATATATTTTCTATGTTGATTGTTGGCAATGAGTGGATTTCGTATAAACAAAATATATAATACCGAGACTTTCTATGGGTGTGCATTAAAATTAAATATGTGTACTATTATAAACAATGTTACTGGAAAGCTAATTCGTTCTCACGAAAAACTGTTATTCAATTTAAATTAAGATATTCCAAACAAACATAGTAGGTACAGTATAATATTGGAGGTTGATTTAATAAAACTAGGTTTTCGGTAATTTATTCATATAAGTACGTAATTTTATTTATGAATGTATATTCGTCTGTGTAAGTAAAAAAAAAACAGAAAAGTCACTCAGTTTAGTAGTCTTGTGTATATTAGGTGCCAATTGTTTTCTGAGCGGGGACGGTCAACCAATAATAAATGTTAACAAAATAATTCACGATCTTGACAATTTTGACGAATTTCGTCAAAATTCAATCGCCGATAAAACTATTTGGCCTCAATCTATACACTTTTTATCTTGTAATGAACTTTTAAGAGAAACCTTGTACTACATTTTCAAACAAAGAACATATACAAATTTAAAAAATAATGCACTTTTAAGTACAAAATAGTAATTATAATATTTCATTCATTCATTCATTCAAAAAAAAAATTATTCAACCATAAAAAGTTCAGATATGTTATGGGCAAAAGTCGAAATCAGGCAAAACGCGAACTGCCCATAATCCTTGCGCAAAATGTCACATTTCGGCTTTTGACCGGGCAAACCTAGTTATGACCAACCTCATCTGGGAAAAACCGTATACTGACTTTTATCGTAATGGCAAAACCGTAGTGTCTTATATACGTTATTTATTAAGTACTCATATAAAAAATAAGCAAATAATAATATTAGGTACTCTTTTAATGTTAAAAATGTTAAAATAAATGATTAAAAAAATTAATACATTTAAACCTCATTTGAGCAAAACCGTAGCGTCTTAAATAACGTCACTAATATTAAATACAAATAAATAAAATAAAATAAATTCATAAAATATTGTAAAAATATAATTGAATACACATAAACAATAATAAAAAAATAATATTTTTGTTTATTTGTTGCTACACATATTAGACGTATGGCATTTAGAACTACACAAAATATTTTGTTGTTTACATTTGCATCTTCTCGTAGTACACTCAGTTTTGCAAAAACAAAAAATAAACCCTTGTCCTCCAGTTAATGAATTTTGAATACTAGCAGTCCTCAATGGTATTTCGATATTCGGTACATCATCGCTATAGTAATATAGTAATTAATTGTTCCTTGCACTGAAATATTTGGTTTCTGGCATATAGTGATGACAAAATTCTATTTTTAGTTCCTATTTTATAGAATCCATCGTCAGTAATACTTAATATAACACCTAACACATTATTCGCATCAACTTTTCCTCTATTAACACAATGCACTGGATTTTCACTGTAGTTTCGACTGTTAGCGGTGGAAATTGATTTTCACTCAATAATTTCATTTTTTTCGCTTACGCCAATAATCCTCCAGCAGCCTTTTCTCGGGATTTTTTAAAATTTTGTTTTTGTTCAGATTGATTGACTAAATTTTTTTCATTTTCACTTAATACCTCTATTTCATTTTCATTTAATACCTCTATTTAATTTTCATTTTCATTTAATACCTCCATTTCATTTTCATTTTCTACAAATTGTCGTAAATCATTTTCGTCATTTACATTGTTAATTAAATCATTGTGTAAAAATGAGTGTTAAAATCAGACGCACACATTTCGTTAGCCATTGCTAAAGACGTACTAATATAAGCTCACAAAAATACGAACTACAGTACCTACAATATTGTACCATTTAGATAAGGTGTATTTTGTATACCTTTAATAAAGGTAACGAGTTGATAAAATACGATAACAACGATAAATTAACAAGAAAGTCGTAATAAATTCGTATGATAAAAATCACTATTTGTATTTAATATTAGCGAACGTATATAAGACACTACGGTTTTGCCATTACGATAAAAGTCAGTATACGGTTTTGCCCAAATGAGGTTGGTCATAACACTCATAACTAGGTTTGCCCGGTCAAAAGCCGAAATGTGACATTTTGCCCAGTGATTATGGATTATTTTTACAAATTATAAAATATGTTGATAGACAAATATAAATTATTACAATTTTCAAGTCACCTGCACCATAGCCCTCATATCTCTTAAGCTCATTATCGTGGACCTATTATCTTTAGCACACAAAGTCAACTAAAAAATAACCTGTTCAGATTTTGATTTTGATATGTCAACATTTTCAAAAAAGTTATCCGTTAAATAATTTACAGTTAAAAAGTTGGGTGCCTAAGTAGTAGGTACCTACAAAAAATCTCAAGAATTAAAAAATATAGTTTTAGTTATATTTGAAAATTCCAAAAATCAGATTTTGAATAACTGCATTATTGAGGGGGTAAATGAGTTTAGCATGCAAGATAAATCAATCTGTATATGAACGATGAACATGTTGATTTGTAATTACTAATTAGTCTATACCCTGGATTATATGATTTAACAATTTTCATTTTGTATGCTTGTTTATGCTGCAATGTATACACTAGTACTATACAGTATAATAAATTGTGGTTCAAAATATCAATGATCATATTGCATCGAATCCAAACACCAAATTGTATTTTGCATATTTAAAGGATCATAAGTTAGTTCATAATAGTTAAATGCATATTTTACGTGAAATAAATTATCATATTCAATTTAAAATAAAAAAAAAATAGATGACATTATTTTTTGTTGTTAATATAATGTTATTATTACCAGTAAAAGAAAACTGCATTTTAATATTTGAATCTATTAAAAGTTAATTTTTATTTTGATAATTTTAGTATTTCTTATTATTACTGATGATAAGTTTAGTACCTACTATAATGTAATATTTTATTTTAAACCATTTTTTATCGACCATGTTTAAAATTTTAAATATAATGCATACAACTCCATATTTAGTCAATTATTCTTCGAACATTTCCATCATATTTGACATCCATAAGATGTATGCCTATAATTCCAGGCTCTAAACTAATTACTTTAAAATTTTAAAACACCTTCCTATTTGAAGTAACTCTGCGAATAACTTCAGTTTCTTACTTTTTGTAAAACAAAAACAAAACTAATTCATACCTAGTTATAAAAATAATAATTCTAGAAAACCTCAATAGGTTAGTACTTAGTAGCAGCAATTTATTAAATGGGTTATGCATTTCGAAGAAGATGTTTAAATGATGAGGAAAGTCGTTTTAAGTGCAACGATTAATACTAATCCAGTTAGGATCCGGTTCTTTAGCTCTTGTTTTATCATCATGACTCTGTTGTATTTAGTTTAATAAAATGAATGATACTCTTGCTTTCTCTCTAAAGTGTTCTAGTGTACAGTGTACACGAAATATTACGATTAAATAGACGTTGTTGATAAAAATAATAGAAATTATTTCGTAGCACAAGAAGACAACTCATTTAAACATTATACTAATTATTACCTATTATAATTACTAATATTGTTTACATAGTTCAGAAGCCATATTATATTATGTAAAATATTCTCTAAATTATTATATACGCATTCTTTGTTTCAACCTCAAAAGATATAGGCTTAACAACAGTTCAAAAAGTACCTAGAGTCTATATAGGTGAAAATTAAACATTTTACATAAATAAGTTAGTCTGTAGGAGGAATGAAATTTTGATTGTAAACGTTGATTTCTAGTAGGCAATTTTACTTTCGGAGACAGTTTACTTTTAGTTTTTAGACTATTACGAACAATTATAGGTATCACATGTCTGTGAATACCAGTAAAAATATTCGGTAGGTACAGATTTTTATTGATGCCTTTAATATAGAACAAAAAATACTAATTGTACTAAAAACAATACAATTATATATAAAAATAATTATGGTAAAATATCAAAATAAATTCGTATAATTGTAATTCGATTTGTAATCTTAATAAAGATTTATTTTAAATATTTTTAAATTGTATTAAAAAAAAATATATTTAGCATATTTCAGTATTTTTCATATTTTTCGATAATTTTCTTATTTTTAATGTTTTAATACGTGTATTTTTAATAACTATTTAATGCATGTAATTCATAGCACAGATAATAACCGTTAATTTACGAAATTGTTGTACAATAAATTAATCGTAACTTGTATTCCAAAACTTTCTGAAATAAATTAAAAAATCTAATAAAATACACGCGCTGTTAAATGTAAAATAAAAATACTATAAATTTAACGTATACTATTATCCATTAGACTCCTATACAACATAAAATATTATACACGTATCACGGTTTAAAAGTGCAATTTGTATTGTTAAATTTAACTTATTAAAGATCTCACGCTAATTCTTGCATTAATTGAACAGAGAAAAAAAATGACAGGTAACAATAAGTATTTAAAAATAAATTACGGTGGATAAAAAACCTTTTTTTTCTTTGTGGTATCGCCACATATGTGGGGGGGGGGGGGGTGAACCATTTGTACAATATTTGCCCCATGTGACATCGTGTGATATCACATTCGACAAAAAGATAATATCTAGGAATATTATGTCATTATGTAATATATTATATTATAGTTGATTTTTTTCATCAAAATATCATCCTGTTATTTCAATTTTACAAATTGTACCTACATTTACTTATTTATTTAGTTTGGAATTTTAATAATAATAAAAAAAGTACCTAATACCTATTGAAATAAATAACCAACACCAGCTATTTTTCGTTTATATCTTATGATAAAAAAAAATATGTTAACAATTAAGATGGTACTATATTATATTTGTTATTTGCGTTAGACTCTACATATCAATCGTTATATTCATCATATTATTTTTATTTTCGTACTAAGGTCGGGTAAATAAATATCGATCAATGTAATGATGATATAATAATCAATAATCATATTATTTTACATCCAATAATCAAGACCGTAACTGAAAACAAATTTCAGGGGTACAACATGTTTTTAAGATAGATACTGGACACTTATAATTTTTATGTTCAACATAAAAAAATTATTTATTCTCGTTATTTCTGCTTTAACGAAAATATTGGTTATGTATTAAACGTAATAAGTAACTGATACGCATTCTATTTTTTACCATACAAATTATTTTAGTCTCCACGTAATTTATGAGTGTCATAAAATAGGCGTATTGTATTATTATATTATATATATTACATATGCATGCGGCAAATGAATAATAATTGAGTCTGCCAAATTTTAACGTGTTAAAGAAATGACACACAATAACTGAGATTTTAATTTAAAAACGAAAACTTTCTACAGGATGTTTTATTTGGCATATTATTGATACGCGTTTATAGTGCCAATAGTTCGTTTTATTTTAACATATTATTTTACCCTTTCGCCAAAAAATTTGGTGTCAACCGTCAAAATCAAAACTCATAGTAACATATATAGGTTATATAGGTGTAAAACCTGCTACACATTATACGTATCTATCTACGTAAGTACATATGTAATATGTATAGCATGGACATTATTACTTAATAACCTATAATTTATTAATTCATTCGTAATAACATAAAAGGTGTGTTTTGTTATCAATGACAAAAAAAATAATACAAAATACAAAACAATAGCTCCGTTTAATCACAATTATACGAATTGGACCATTTCCTGGTGCGAGTGTTGTATTCATTTTTGTATCTGCTTCTAAATACCAACTCACAATTACTTTCTCTTTCTGCACTGTTTTTACTATCCATTGTATTTTAATTTTTTAACTGGATTATCTCCCTATCACGTGTGATCTAGAGTTTTTTCATTCTTAAATTGTTTTATTTTATTTCGACCGTAACATTCATGAGTTAAGTATTCATTATGTAACAAATTGCATGTGTACACGCTTCAATAGTGAAAATTATTATATTCGCGAAGTGTTTAATCTATTATTATAACAATAGTAGAAAAAACGTACAAAATCAAAATATTTTAGATTATTTTAACCAAAAAAAATTATAAGTAGGTACCTATGTAAACCATAAAAATTAAATATAATATAAAAAATGTTTGTATGCAAAAACTATTTTCAAAGGATAGTAAATGGAGGTACCTATTTAAAATTATTTAAAATTCTTACTCCTACACTTTTATGTGAATCATATCGTGATCCCTTGGTTTACAGTTTACACGCTTCCAGATAACTTAAAAAAAAAATGTGTATAGTTTCAGAGTCTATAAATTGATTTAATTTATAGTTTATTAATAATTGTCGATTAAAGCTAATAGTAGTAGGTTGTAGCCGGATAGGCTATTTGCACGTGTTTAATTATATTTATTTATCACTATTCTTATTATTAAGTATAATTATTTAAATTAACTTATTGAGTGTTCGAAACACACAGATATATATAATAACTAGATACCAGACTTCTTCTTATCAATGACACTGGCAGCCATTTGTAACTTTGGTAATGTTTACTAAGCGTTAGAAAGGTAATTTGATAATAAACAACATTTCATATCAAACAAGCCCGCTAACAATTAAAACAATTAGAATTTGTAAACATTGCCAAAGTGACAAATGGCGTTGGGCATCATATTCAATAATATTGTTGTATATGGAGTCGGGTATCTAGTTATTATATATATCTGTGGTTCTACCAAACACAAGTTGTAAATATTCAATAAAAAATATACATAGCATCGAATAACAGTAAATATAAAATTCTGTGGTATCATTGGTATCTATCATACTATGAACCTTATTTTCCTAGTGTTAAAAATGTGTAAAACTATTATGTCGATTATAATCAGATATTCCCAGGCTCCATGCAAGTAAATATTAAATATTATTTTAATCCCCAATTCACTCGCCATTAAGTACTAATAATTATAATGGAATGCGTTATATACTATATACGCATAACTTTCAGGGATTTTTGTTTAATACGATACATGTGTAGGTACTTAATTTTACACACTTCATAGCGTTTACTAACTAGGTAGTTATAGTTTATAGATTAGAATAATAAATATTATGAATTAGAAGTGTTACAACACCTATAAGACCCCCTAACAATGAACTCGACATGAATGTACTGCAAATCATTTAGAAAAATTACTGTATAATCATCCATAATTTTAATTAAAGTTCGTAAAAATTAATTGTTAATACACAGGTTCATAGGTATTAGGTATTTATACATAATATGTTATATCATGTACAAGCAGTATAACAGTAAATACATGTATCTGTTTTAAACGATTGCGATAAAAAAAAAAGACAAAAGTTCAAAAAGGAATTATAACCATTATTGTTTAGAATGTCGAGTGAAATTATAAATCGTTCAAATTTTCTACTGACAAATGAAAATAAGAAAAACACACAATGATCGGGATAACATTATAGTGTTTAAGGATAATAGACGTTTTTCAGTTTTCAATCCGATTCTAATCCACCGTGAAAACTACAAACACGACAAATATACTGTATATAAACTGTAAATACTTTAAAACTACTTTGATAGATATTATAGAGATGGTCATATAGAGATTAGTTTCACTTCTTTATATCATATGAAGACTAATTACGGAAAACTAGAAATACATTAAACAAAATTAATGGTGTATGATTTTTGCGAGATTGACATTAGTATCCAACACCTAGTGATTACAGAAAAACCGCATAAACTTATTTTTTTAACAATTTATTTTTCGTAATATTTTTATTATTATAAATATTATTTTGATACGATAAAATCCAGTGTACCATGAACCTTAAACATGTCTCGCGTGGTAAACACACGATGACAATGAACTAACATTGAGTAGCTAGATGAGTTTCATTTTATTTGATTTTCGAATGCACACGATTTAGACAGAGAAAGTATTCTTTCAAGTTCGCAATTATTATTCAACTGACCATCAATCATTTTTGTAAGTTATTTGACGTATAGTTACTAGAGCGTACTGAAATTTAATTTAAAAGTCGTTAAATTATTGAAATGATATTATAGTGGTTGTTGGTCAATTGATATTATATATTCTTATGTATAACACTCAAAATAACTGCAGTTTGAATAACAATAAAATATTACTTAAAATCAACTCATTTTTTTCGGTTTATCGCAATTAATAGTTTATATCTAAATAATTCATTACGAAAACATGTATTCGCTAAACGGAATGTATTAAACTGATTAAAATCAGACTTATATTTGTATAAATGCCTAATATACGTACTATATATTTTTTTTTCAGAAAAATGAAGAATGTTATTTGGATTTTTTTGATCTATACTTTCGCATTCAATCTAATCACGAAAACTTATTGTATTAAAAATAAAGAAGAATTAAATGTTGGCCTGGAATTGTCAATCTCTTCTACTAACAAAAAGTCTGAAGTAAGTACTCCTTCCATTATAAATTAAAATACGTAACACAGTTTGTTTTAAAGTTATTTTATACTTGTATTTTAGAACCAAACACTTGATGCCGATCAAACAAATAGCGAAATCGATGATTTCGAACTTGAAGACAATATTGACGAAGCTTCATCTGAAGTAGTTGAAAGTCAAGTGCCATTTCCAACAGACAAACCATTTGAAATTGAATCAGAAGTCCTAGTAAGAAAACCTCGACGCAAACGACGTCGTCGACGTAAACGTCCAAGGACATCGACGCACACGTACGAGGAAAATATAAATCATCCTGTAATATGGAATCAGGAACCACTGGAATCAGATTATCCAGAAGGATATGTTCGACGACGACCAATAAAGAGACGAAGGCGACCATTGCAAAGGAGGCCATTAATTGAGGGAGGTGGCACCGCAGAAGAAGAAAATATTTTACCGCGAAGAAAACTTATTCGCAGGCCAGCTGATTTTGGTAATAAAACAAGCAGTGAAGATGTGAAGCGATGGGAACCAATGACCTCAACCGAGGAAGGAAAATGGAAAATAGTTAAAACAACAACAGAAACCACAAATACTGTTTCGTCAACAACGCCTAAATCTACTACGATTGCAACTACAACAGCCGCCACGCCAAAAACTACTACGATTTCACCAACATTTTCAACAGATCAATTTACTGACGATCATAGCAAAATTAACCATAGAGATGGGTCATTGAAAAAATCAAATTCATCACGTGCGGACATAATAGTATTGCATAAAAGACCGATAAATAGTAACTTACCGCCAACGTCAGCAGTGATACGACGTCGTTTTAAACCACAAAATACGACTCTGGAAGCAATAACAACAATCAAACCGAAAATTACAGTAATAAAAGAAGAACTGCCTTTATCATTACTTCCCCCAGACTTCAAAATGACAGAATACGCACCACCTAAAGAATCTAAAAATAGCACTGACGATTATCAAATTAATGACGAAGCACTTACAAAAATGATGAAAGAGCAACCAAGTAATAAAAATGACGAATTCAAATTCAAATCTGATAGCATACCAAAGGTCAAAGACGAGATATTAAGTTTATTAAAAACTAAAACTGGATCATCGTTATTATTAAATGTATTGAATCTTAGAAACATGTCTTTAGAAGAACTTTTACAACACAGAGAACGGGGATCAAGTCAGCGGCATCAAGAATTAATAGACACAAAAGAAGAATCAATAGACATTAGTGCCGATGAACCAATAATAACAGAAAATACTAAAAATTTCACTAACTATTTAATTGAAACAAAACGTTTAGCACAAGAGAACAAAGTTACGTTACAAACTGAAGAATTAAATAACTTGAAACATTTTAAAGATAACAATAACGATGATACAACCCAAACACCAATGAGATCTACAAATCCAGATGAAGAAAATCATGACAATCAATATAAAAATACGACTAATGAACAAATATCAAAGTTCACACAAGAGATACAAATTGATGATATTAAATCAACAATTCAAGTTTCTAAGGAAAAAACACATGATCACGAAATCAAAAACTTTTCTAAACCACCAATAAACAATGAGCATTTAAATATTTTAAAAGTAGAAAAAGTTGAACAAGAAGCAGAAATTGGAAAAATTAAATTAGATACGATTTTTGAAGAGAAAAAAGTATTTAGTTTTCCGACAACAACTACCTATACAACAGCAGTTAATAACTACCAAGAAAATGAAGCAACTTCATTTGTTTCAAAAACCCCAAAAACTCGAATCGTTATAGAAACCTCTGAAAGAGAACCACGTCTTTTTGATAGCATGCCAGATTTCTCTATAAAAACTACCCAAAGACCAATTATAACACCAACTATTCCTTCACAGGTATTATTTATTCAAGATACAAATCATTTAGACAAATATCAGAGTTATTCGGAGAAAAATAAAGACATAGACGAGGAAAATAATTTGGAATACCGTCGTTTTGAAATGAGGAAATTGCCAGTAGCCGTTAAATCGGCCATCATAGCTAGTGCTGCAATATTGGCAATTGCAGTTCTGGGCTTTTTTGTTTTACTCATATCATGTAGGATGAGGCAAAAAAAACGGGTTTTAAGAAAAAGATCTGTGCTTTGCCAACATAATATACACCATGACCCAGACCTTCGGTCTAGCGCTCGTAGTACAAGTCCTGTTATGGACAAACATTGCCAGGATCAATACTATGATGGATATGGTGGACGTATCGATCCTCACACAACAGCTAATCGTCAATATTACCTATGGAGAACACTAAGGAAAACATTCCGTTATGACTGATCAGTGTTACAGTTGTTCAATAATCATATTTTGGACAAAATTTAAATTATTTTTTATATTGTTAAATTTATACTGCTAAAACGAATGAGAAATTTAAAATAAATGGTACATTATTTTATTTTTAATCAGTACAAATAATCTTATTATTTATTATAAGATAATATAATTTGTTCCTGTATTACTTTCAGTGGCGCGGAACCTATAACTTAAGAGGGACGAACGCCCCCCATTTTTTCGGTGCGCGGAGTCGTGGGGGTCCGTGGGTACTCCAACAAACTATTTATGAATTATGTTCCTAACTCCTAAGCTATTAATGTATACAGTAAACATATGCAGCAAAATTGTGTAAACAGTTGGTCCGTATAACTTTTTACTTGCCCCCCCCCCCATTTAAAATATAGTTTGGCGCCACTGATTACTTAATCACATTAATTTTATTCTACATAGGTGTTATAAACTGAAACTATACATATTATCCAGTATTCTTATCAGTTAGCTTCACAAGTGCTGAATAAGTAGTGCTATAATAATAATAGTATAATACATGATAGGTATGTATCATCTATTAATTCAATAAGCATATTAAAATTATAAATGTAATAAACAAGAATAATAATTATAATACATAAATAAAAGTTATATTATAAAATTGACAACTTATTAAATATAGAGATCATAAATTTTGATTCAGACTTTTAGGTATATATATATTATATATTAATTAAAAATAATGAAATTAATACAATTTTACATCACAGGATAATGGAAATTATTAAGTGATATAGGTAACTAATTCTACTAATATCAAATTAATCTACTTCTTAAGTTCCACTGTTCTACTTCTAGTTTCTACACATATTATCATTAATATTTTTTAATGTAAGGTATTAACAACTACTAACTAGTAACCAGGAAATTTGTGATTTAGGAAAAAATCACTATGATAAAGGTGGTGATAAATTAACAAGTAGTTAAAAATAAGCATTAAAATAACTAAAATACTTAAAATAATACAAAACATATTTTAATAAAAACAAAAATAAACAGATAATTAATGTCTTGTTTTTGATATATTACTGTATAGCCTAAGTGCCTAACTGAGTTTATATTTCAATATTAAATTAGTAACAAAACAATAAGATTCAAGTATTAGTAAAAAAAATATTAAAACCAAACTATAATTATAAATTATAATAGTATCCATAATATTTCTCTTATTTGATTTTTAAAATTTGATTTATACTTAACATTAGGTGTAAAAAATGTATTTACAACAAATATTCAAATTCAAATTTGAGATTGTGTAACAATACAATTAAACTAGGATACAAAGACTAATACATAATAATGGAAGCCTATCAACAAGAGACAAGAGTAAATTTTTATTCAGAGCTGTTAGTAATTATACTTTACTTTATCATTAGATTTTAGAACTCACACTCACAAATAAATCAATAGCTAAAAATATATTCAACTTACCTATAATACTCATAAGTAAACGTATCTTTTAATATTACACTAGCTGGATCATTGGACAGCTGAAAATATAAATATACATTTATTATTAATCCAAAATAGCAGATGTTCATATTATATTATTATTTCCTTAATTTCTCACACAAACAAAAGTTAATACCACAAATAAAATAGTGCACAATAAAAACAAGCAAATCGCTTCTTTTGCATAAAAATGTTATTAATTTTATATATTTGGATTTGTATGAATATAATATTCTAAATGTACAATTCTATTTGAAATGCAAATACCCACTTTAAAATATTAATAATTGAACAGAATAAAGACATTACAACTTTTAGGAGCCAAAAAACAATTAGAAAAAAAAGATTACTTATTCTAATTTTTTATGTACCAACTTATTTTAAACAAATTTGAAATTTAAATTATCTAACTAATAGGGAAATACATTATTTACTTACAAACAATTTTGAAAAAGTTAAGGACACAATTTAATAAAAAACTTTTTATTTAAAATTAATGAAATTATAACTTTACTTGACAAAAATGAAATGTTATAACTCTTTAAGTAAAGTTAATATTTTTTGTAGGGCACCACTTTTTAGTTACTCAACTCAAGTCATAGGCGTAATCTGGTAGAAGAGGGAGAAACTGCCCACCTTAAAATATTTAATGGGGCAATGCTCCCTTTATATATTTGTAAATTAATTTGAAAAATATTATCAAAAAGGCATTTTAGATTTGTAAGAATTATTTTTTCAAGAAAACTGAAAGGATATTATTTTAAAAAGATTAACCAAGGAAAAAAAAATGAATTGATTAATCAAAATGTATTTATTCATTGCCATTTGCCATATGCGATATGCCTTTGCAATACATTATGATAACAAAATTTAATCTATTATCATAATTATCGAGTAAAAACAAAACCAAACAGCAAACTGCAGTTGTGTTCCGTAAAAATTAATTTCACCACCCATAATTCCAAGAATAAGACCTTCAAGATTAAGTGGTGGTGAAAGTTTAATTCCAAGAAACATTGCATCGTACTTCAAAATTAATGTTTATTTTCCTGTGTTAGATATAACTATAATATGTTTATATTTATACTAATATATAAAGCTGTGGAGTTTGTTTGAACGCGCTAATCTCAGGAACTACAGTTCAAATTGAAAAATTATTTTTTTGTTGGATAGTCCATTCATTGAGGAAGGCTATAGGCTATATAACACCACGCTAAGACAAATTAATAGAAGCCTGGAAAAGTGCTCAAATTAACCGCAATACTTAACGCTCATCAAAATTGTCTTATTAGAAACAACAGGGATGAAAATATTTTATAAGTTTTTAACACCTATAATATTGACCTCAATGACTTAAGACTTAAAACTATTTGGGAAAATGTGTTCATTAACTAATATTGCTGGACATTTTGAAGACCATTTAACTTTTTATTTCAAAAAAGACTTAATTGGTTCATTTGAGAATATTTACTTTACTTTTAAATTTTTCTTTCTATTCCAATGAGTTATGCTTCGAGTGAACATTTGTTTTAATCTCTTCGTGCCTCAAAACAATTATAAGAAACACCATTGGCCAAGAAAAACTTAGCAACATGGCTATTTTACATATTGAAAATTAAAATTAATGTTAATACAATTATTGATCAGTTTGATTCAGATTCAACAGAAAGAGGTAGAAGACTTCAATTGTTGTAGCCATATTACAAGGTTATAATATTAGGTTTAACTTTTAATAATGTTATTATTAATATAATCATTACCTAATCATAATTGTTTAGTATTATATTTATTATGATAAATATAAAATAACTATAAATTATAACATTAGGTACCTATATTATATATTATAATATTATATTTATAATGTTATGAATTATGGACTTCAGAAATAAATTCCATTTTATGTAAAAATAAAGTAATACGTAAGTAGAATATAGAAATGCATAATGTTCTTTAATAAACTAACCATCATCTTATCAAGCTTTATCCACCATGTACTTTGATTTTACATACTAAAATAAAGATTTAGCTTAGATAATATTATTAGGGTATGCTAAATATGTTCAAGTATATGGTATATTGACATAAAATAAAGTTGGCTCCCTATAAAAATTGCCCAAGTTACGTCTATGACTCAAGTTACAACATTTTTTTTAGTACCATTGATATCAGGTTTATTAAAGTTTTTAAATTCTCTATACTTTTAAACTGATTTTTAATAATATTGTTTTCATCAGAGACAGAGAAAAGAAAGAACTATTTGTTTTTGTTATAAACTAAAAAATTTCTGATGTACATATGGTGTACATAATTGTAATAGGATTTTGTGCCTTGAGTAAATGAAGATAAAAGTTAATGTTATAATTTTTTTACATCTCCTAAAACTTATTTAAGTATTACACATTGAAGCTGAAATACGACAACAATTAGAAGAAAAAAATATCCATACACCATACACAATAATAGTTTTAAAATAATAATAATACTAGCCATAATTACCTGAAACAGTTTTTTGAAGTATGCATATTGTCGAGCTATATTTCTATTAAGTTTCAGTGCTGCTTCTACATTCATAAAAATATGTAAATAACTAAGTGCTAATCGAAAAACATGTTGGGTAAAATGTAATCTGCCAATATACAAATATACAGATCTGGAGCAATATGATAAATTACTGAAACTTTATTATGATAAAAATAAATATTAAATTTACTAAGATAAATAGAAATATTCTTAAGGGGTATGAATTGCATTCAAAAATTCTAAGAAAATGTACTCTAGTATTTCCAATAATATAGTTTATTGAGCATTTTGAGAGTAAATACACCCTATTATCAATATTGTAGAAGAGAAGTTAATCTATGTCTGTATAAAAGTTTATTTTCAATATTTTAATTACTAAACTCAATAATTCAAATTCAAAAAGTAAAATATTACAAGTTTTAGAGTTAAATATTGAACATTTAAAATAAAATATCAAAAATCGACTCCTATGCAAACCTAGATAAACTTCTGATCTTCAATTTATAAAATAGGTGTTTATGCTGTAATGTCACTCAGTTAGCTATATTATTAGAAATACGAAACTAATTGTTAGTATTTCACTAACATTTCACTTACATTTTTAATGAGTGTATAAAATGCTGCGTTACTGACATGTGTGTGCATGTGCAGGTGCTCTTCGCTATTTATATTATACACAGTCACTTACACTAATGATCACTAACTACGCACACATTTACACGACCCGCATACACATAAATAGAATATTGCTTATATTAGAAACGGTCGGTAAGCATACCCCTTAAGAAAATTGAATCTTTTAAAGTTATTTGTATTTATATGTTGAAAACATCATAATATACTAAAGATTTTGTACTAAATGTATTTGATCAATCTAAAATTCATTAAAACTGCATATAATACCAAATGCAGGTGATCCTTTCAAAGCTTCTAGATCAGCTACATCAAAATATACTGGTGTTGAGTATGTCACTGGCAAGGTGGTTAAATATGAATGCCAAAAACTTTTCTTATCTTTTCGCAAAGATTCAACCAAAATGAATATTGCCAGAGCCACGTTTGGCATATTACGCAGCATCATGTCTTGCGAGTGTAATTTCCCTAAAGGTATAAATATAGAAAATTATGTGATCAAATACAATCCCTATAGAATTTAACACTTACATAGTGGAGATGATGGTATATTTTCTTCAGTCATCATCAATGCTCTAGGTACAGTTACAAGCTTATCACCAACAGCGATATTTTTATTAGCTTTCATACCGTATGCATAATTTTCAAATTGATGAATTTCTACTCCATTAAGAATAGCACCATTTTTAGTAGCCCATTTAGTCAACTTTTCAATGGATTGATCATTTCTCTGAGACAAGGGCTTCAATTCAAACTCTGCTTCGAACTGATTAATTTTAGATAATAAGTTGACAATCACCAAATGTATGGACCATTGTTCTTTGATTGATGGGGAATTGGACATCATACTTGTTGCTAATGAACAAAATATAAAGTTTATACCACATAAGCTATTGAAGCATACCTAACAAATAAATCATTTTTTTAACCATCGAGTAATTCGTCCACCAGCTTTAATATAACCGCTTTGCAATCGTTTAACTTCATGGTTTGCATTTTGGCAAGATTCTTCTTTTGAGTGTTTTGACTAGTGTTCTTGACTTTCTTTTCCATATCTAAATGCACGACTTTTTAACTTAAATAATTAATAAATAAAATACAATTTTTAGATTTACAGAATTCTCGAATTGTATTTAACAGGTTGGAGTATATTAGTCTGTATAAATATAAAATAAATACTATGGAGTAAACAAAACAGTAGAATGAGGGAAAGTAATAATAAGTAATAGTAAATGTAACAAAGGCTTATAATACAACTACTGACTATAATATAAGCATATTAAATAAAGTTAACCACTAAGCATCGTAACAAGACTTAGTAAGGAGTCCACTACGATATTCAATATTGAGTATTGACTGAAATCATAATATTATCACAGTTATTCTGTGATATTATTATGAACCTTATCATCATGAACGAGATATGGCCTATGATAAGAGACATCTAATCGAATATCTGTACACTAGAGCGCCAAGCGAATAAAATATACACTATTACACTAGGTGAATGTATTATTGAGCACAGTGTTATTTTAGGTCATAGGATCCTATTATTGACTATTGTGTCTATGAGTGAATCGTGAATGGGTCAGTGGTTCGGTATCAGTCGGTAGGCTCCAGGCAGCGCTCATTCGGCGAACCATAGAAAAGAGATTAGACACCGGTCGGGTCGGGCTACAGAAATACAGAATTCATGAAATCTATTTAAATCTATTTCTATATGAAACTAACTTCGCCGCCACCGTTGCCATATAGCGGATTAGGACGCGTTAATATGGATTCTCCAATGGTATTAGATTTCATATAATTTTTGGCTCTTTGCCACCGTCTGGCCCGAATACCGCTATTCAGTACCTATTCACGATAAAATGTAAAAATCTCAATTTCCGTAGAAATAATTGTCAAGATTCATAAAGGCTAAGGGCAGACCATAAAATATATACTAAATACAAAATAAAAACTCTAAAAGGTACCTACCATTATAAATAAATTTTTTTAATATTCGAACAAGATTTGTGTTTTTGTAATAGAGAATTTATCAAAAATGTCTATAATATTGTATTCAAGTGTTAAACTGAAATCCTAAAACTATTTTTACACCTAGTGATTAGTAACACAAAAATTTGATGCACACAACTAGGGACCACTGGGAGACTCCGACCTGATAGCCTTTTATGGATTACTTCATACTTGTACAACTGGACAACTGTCAGCCATAACACATATTTATTTCTATAAAATATTCAGTATTCATTAAGGACATTTTAACTTTCATTGTATTAAGTTTGTAGCTTTTAAGTCACTTAAATATTTTAATAGGCCCAACTGAAGTCAAATGTTGAGTTTTAAATCTTCTGCAGCAATTTATTTCTGATATAAAATGTTTGAAAAGCTTTGTTTCTTGGCACACTAGCCCCTCCCAAATAGCATAAATGTTAACTTGAAGAAATTCAAAAAATGAGACCTGGACAAAAAAAATTTTTTCTCAGGTCACTCCAAAAACAATATTTTAATACATCAGCCATAGTTTGATGATAAAAAGTACATTTAAATACTTAAGAATCTGCTTCTATAATTATTGTAGTTTGTGTAATCTTGGCACCAGGAAACTAGATTGAAATAATTAATAATGATTTTTTTTTTTAACACACTAAATTAATAGTTTATTGCATAGTTAAAATCTTTAGATATTATATTATATTATACAAGTAGAAATAGAAAAATTAAAAATATATTATTAATTCATATTGTTAATACATAAATGATTAAATTTAAACATAGATAATAAAAACAATATAAATCTAATTTTTTTTTTAAACATGTATTAATTTCTCAAGACATAATATTAATTACTTTATATAGTAAAAAAATTAGTCTTACAAAAAATACTATTTTTATGTTATTTTTGTTAGTTTGGTAGATGGATTAAATTATTAATAATTATAAGTAATTTTTTTAAATATTAACTTAGTGATACTTAATATTAAGATTTAACATAAACAATCATGAAAAATGTCCTTTTTATGTCCTCTGGTAGAAAAAATCTATAATTTTAAATGAATCCTTACAACTAAAATAATATTATATTCTAGAAATTTGCTAAACTAACCGATTTAAAATAATCCCACATCATCCCACACCAGAATAATGAACCATGTAAATGATATGGTCCAAACATCCGGTGCATAATTTTTCACACCGGTTTAGCCTAGCAAATTTCTAGATTGTACAAAGACTTTATTTTTATACTTTTATACTTTTATATATAGAACAAAATTGTATTCATTTAATTATTTTAATATTTAACAAAAGGAATGTATTAATTTCAGTAATTACATTATGTTACAAGTAAATTAATTAATTGTTTTTAAGATAACGTTGAACAAATTGTTATATTATGCTAATAACTATCAATGCTTCTATTTTTTGCTTGTCTTATAACCACTAATCTTTTTCTTGCTTCTTCTAACTCTCTTTCAATTCTTAACACATCAGATCTAGCATCTATTTCTTGGGCCATACCACCAACCATTCTTTCATTTAATATAAGATTCTTGATTTCATCTGTTTTCATGGCTTGGCGAGCTGCACGAACTACATTTTCAGTTGCACGTTTCACAACATTACCTAAAAAACAAAAAAATTATTAAAAATTGGTGTTAAAAACAATCAATTTAAAACTATCACCAGAAGCTAGTAGACGCTTTGTAGCATCACTGTTTGGATCTGCTTTGACTTTGCATGCAACCAAAAGTTGTGTTGTGCAAGAAGCCACTTGATTAGCAGCAGATATAAGTTTGTCTTCACTTGATAAACCTTCAATGATTTCACGAGCACATTCTACTAAACTATGAGTTGCCGTGGCAACCATTCTAGCTGCATACACTAATCCATCTACCCCTTCATCAACTCCGATTTCGTGTTGTGCAAGTGAAGCTGTTTTAACTAATGCACAGGTAGCAGCTGCAATTGATTTTACCGCTTCTAAAATTACTTCATCAGATTTCCAACAGGTTTCATCAACTTTGAATTCGTAAGGCCGAGGTTGAATCGTGTCGAGTTTTTTTACTGCTGTATCAATTGAAGTCGCTGAATCCAATAAATGATATTCTATAGTTTCAATGTGTTCCACAATCGTAATTAAATAATGTACCTTTGAAGACAGGCGCTGTGATACTTCTTCTAAAGTCCGTTTTGTAGTAGTACTAGGCCTTTTTGAATTTTCCAAAACCGTAGTCAAAAAAGTTTTAAATTCTTCGGCAACTTGACGTCCAGCATCCAAGACTTTTTCATTTAAATTCTTTCCTTGACAAGCAGTTAATAACTCGCTAACTGATTTATGACTTTCTTGTACAGCATTTCTGACATCGTTTGGTTTTCCTCTATAGACAATATCCAACATATTTTTAGTAGTTTCATCGATACATTTTGCAGACTGAATAAGTGATTCTGTTGTTGTTTCATAATTTGATATAATTTGATTCCTTTGCAAATCTTTTTCAATCAATTCAACTGTAGATTCCATAACATTAGTATTTTTTGTACGTTCATCATCCACTGATTTCACGGTTTTCAATAAAGAAGTAACATTAGTAACCAACACTTTTGCTTTATCTTTTAGTTCGTCCATAGATGGAGTTTCAAAACATCCCTTTATTAGTTCCCCAAGCGAACTAGCAACATCTTTTACAGCTGTTATCAATTGAATTTGAACTTCACGGTCATCTAATGAAGCTGCAGCAGACTTCACAAGTTCTACAAGTTTCAATACCGTCGACACTGCGTTTTTAGAAGAATCGTCCAATTGTTCTTTGGACACCCCAACACCTGCTACTAATGATTTGGTATTTTCCACCAATGTTTTGGAAGTTTTTAAAATATTTTCCCTATAGTCAGAAAATTTCTGTTCATTAATGTCCAGTTCCAAATTATTACTTTCAGACATAGTAGTATCAAGATCTTCTAAAACACCTGATATGGCTTCAGTGCAAGTGATTTCAATTGAAGTATATTGTTCCTCTGAAATGTACCCAGTTGTATAAGATGTAGCCTCTTGTGGAACTCTAAGAATTGCAGGTTTAGCAACAGATTCAGTATTTACTTTTTGACCATTACTTTCTATCACAATTGCTTTTAACGGACTAACTGTATCTTCCATCACTGTAGAATGTTCATTTGCATCAATTCCAAAATGATCCTTAGCTTCTTTTTTCTTCAAAATTATATCAATATAACCTGATATTAACTGTAGTATTTGCTCAGCCTCGGTGGTTTGAACAGAATAATAACGATCAGAGTAATCGCCAAAATCTAATGTAAATGTATGAGGAGAAGCTCCCCAGCGGCGAACACTAGTTAAAGGCCAATTTTGTAATATTTCTTTACTTCGTTCATCCAAACGCAACACAGACTCTTTAGTTACTCCAAGAATTCTAGGTACAAGTTTATTTTTACCTTTCATTTCCTCTTTAACTAAGAAAAATGTAACACCATATGTTGGAAGAGCTCGAACTGTTTTAGTGTATAAAACTTTAGCTTCAAGCTCAGGTAAATCAATATATTTCTTGTGTTCATTAAGTATTTTTTTTTCAATACCTTTATTTTTTATATAAGACTGTGGCAGGAATTCTTTTAAATCCACTAACGGAGGTTTATGTTTAGTTTCATCATGATTACCAAATTGAATATGTGTTTGTAAGCCGGCTAACTGAATGGCAAGATTTTCAGTAACAGGATGAGTGCCTTTTAAAATAGCATCCCTTGTTTCAACATATAATAAATTTAATTGAATCGGATCATGCGAATCTATGTTACCGTCTGAAAAGAAAAACTTGCGTTTTAATAAAACCCCTTCCTTCTCATCAATGCCCTGTTCTCGTAAACTTGCTCCTGGATTAATCCAATTAGTTTCTTCGTCTGTCTTTAACTTTTTTCGCAAATGTTCCATCTTATAATCGCGTTTAATTGAATTTCCTGCATTGGCATTATTTTCATCGCCTTCAGGAAATTCACGTACCAGACTGTACTCATCATGGTTAGTTATGCCCAGCTTAGCACAAATTACAGCCATAAGGTTGGCAACGGGCTGAGTATCGTCTATCATTAATGTTTTTAACGTCCCATCAAGTGTGCTAACCTTCAATGGACGCACTTTCTTGCGATATTCAAGTAAGTCTCCATTTCGCAGTATATAATACTCAAAATTACGTGCAGGTTCAAGATATATGCCCTTCTTGGAATCTTCGTCAGCCAAGAACAATGTGTATTCTGACAGATGGTCAGATGATACTTTTCCGCTGATCTGGCAGCAAGCTTCATACACAGATATAGACGGATCGAATTGTCTCGTCTTTGTCACCCCGTCGTCCACAAACCGAATACGTAAAGAAAGCATAGCCATTGTCGTCGACGGTTACGACTAAATCACTGTTAAACATTCAACAAAAACGAACTTTCGTACCGTGGGTTTCAAACATAATGAAACAAGTAACAACAGGTGAACATTGCCTTTTATGGGCATTGCTAGGTGTGCACCTACTTTTCGTTTTGTAAATGCGATAATTAAATATGAATATTTTCCTAAGGTCAATAAATCGCGACGAGTAATTAAAAAATCTGTGTTTTTGTAAAGATGCATGTTGAATTATATTTAATAACAATAATAAATAATAATTTTAAACCGATTTGTAATCGTATTTTGTTGGCAAAATTACAGAACACATCCAATATCGTAATTATGTTGTATTATCATATTATCATAGAAGTGTACTCTTGTTGTCCATGCCCCGTGGTTACTCTCGTTATCTCATATTTGTATTATGATATCTATTATCTATGAAAATAACCAAGGTAGATTGACCAAACTACTTTTTATTGTTCTATGCTTTTATTCTTGAAATTTTTTTATTATCTATACTATTCTGTGATATTAACTTACCATTTATCATTATTAATTGGGATTGTGTTTAGATTCTATCATAGAACAATATAGATTCTATCTTGGTCCGTGGTTTAGAAATTAGAACTTATGCATAATGAACTGATGAAGCATCATGACAAATTATATAGGTATGTCAGCAAGGTTTTGAAACAAATCCATCCACCTTATTCTGTGACGTAGCATTTCTCCGTTTTTCATTGGCCACCGCCTCCAAAGACAGAAGACCACCGCTCAAAATGTTGGAGAAATGCTACGTCACAGACATGCGTATCACGAGTTGCTTCTTGCTTACAAACCTATATAATTTGTATTGAAATCATGAGCAAAATTTAAAAATATTCAATTCAATGTATTTTTTTAAAAATTCGCTTTATGAAAAAAATGTAGTTTTTGAAGTTTTTAATCAATAACTTCAAAACAAAGTTTGTCCGAGCTTATTTTTTTACATTCTTATAAATCACGCTAAAATACACATTTTGAGAAAAATTGTAGTGGTTTATATTTAACATGAAAATAATGTTTGACTTTAAGTGAAATTATCCTAAGTTCTGTACAGGTTTAAAAAAAATATTAATTAAAGAATGATTTGATGTCAAAATTCAAGGTTTGACCCATCATTACTCATATTGTGAGTCACCAAGAAAATAAAAAATGAATATGCTTTTACAAGCTATTTTAATCAATATAAGTTATATTATATCGAGAGCTTAAACAACCAAACTCTACAAATAAATAATGATTTAAAATAATATAAAAACACATGTATGAAATAATTATAAGGATAAACCATAAACAATTATCATAATAATTATTTAATATATTATGTAACGAAAACGATTAAATATTGAAGTTATACAGTAGTTCTCAGAAATAGATTATCGTATATTTGTATGAATGTTTTAGTCAGTTCCTTTGTTCTGATATATTTATTATTTAAATTTTAAATTATAGGGGTAGTGATATTCTACAGTTTAATTAATTGTAATCTGAATTATTAACAATTATTTTCATAGCTATACTTATTGAAAAAATTATATGACATTTCTTTACTAAAGACGTACAGTTATAGATAAGTTATGTAAAAATGAAGTAGATACATATCCAACATTTAACAGATTTATAATTGATCATTTTTTGTTAAACATCAATAATTATAATAATTTTATACAGTAATTATTTTAATTCT
Organism: Sitobion miscanthi; assembly: GCA_008086715.1. NCBI lineage: Eukaryota > Metazoa > Arthropoda > Insecta > Hemiptera > Aphididae > Sitobion > Sitobion miscanthi. The sequence goes on from CM017800.1 coordinate 17,304,209, forward strand.
TCTAATTGATAAATTATTGACATTTGATAAGGAAAAGTGACAGTGTACATAAAAATAACATTACTTGACATTTATGGACAAATACCCTATTTGATACTACCTAATTGTAGAATAGACGAATAATAGACTAAAAAAAATCTTCATAGATCGATCTGGATAAATTAAAAAATAAGTGAAGCTACAATATTTTGGAAACTTGTTTAACTTGGTAGATATGATCAAAAGGGGCTTGTTAAATATTGATCATTCGATTCACAGGATAATTTTATAGAATTAAAATGATTAACTGTTTTTTTTTCAAATTTAATGTGGATTTATGTTATTATAGTAAAATCAATTTTTTTAGTAAAAAACTAAAGGTATCATAAAAAACACTAATGACTACACTATTTTTTTTATATGTTTTCAATGGTCATCAACTTGTTGGAATTACGTGAATTACGCTCAAAGCATTGTAAAAAAAAAACATAACTGTATTCTAATAATTCAAATTACAGTATTGTTTGGTATATAATTTCTCAATCATGAGATTTAAAAAAAATAATTATATATGGTCAAATCACCATTATATAAATTTAACAACTTTAGTATGATTAAGTCATTGGACTATTTTTTTTTTAACTATCTCTATACATAGATTTTTGCAAAATTTGTTAGTTCAAATATTAAAATATTGTATTATAATCTTAAAGAGAAAATAATTTAAATACCAATTTAATAAGTGACACGAGACAATACTAAAATGAAATATGAAAATATATAATAGGATAAAGTCCAAGACAAACGCACTCTCAAATTAATGTAATTTTAAAATAGTAGTTTAGAGCACCAAATTTCCAATTTGTGAAATTAATTAACTCATTCATTTAATTTTTTTTTATGAATCGTTAGCCTGCAGTCAATATAAAAATTAAAAACCCATAAACATATGCGACTCAACCAAAAAATAAAAATACAATTTAGACTTTAGAGCACATACAATTTATAAAGTATCTGAATTAAATTTTAATATCTGACACGTTATTTGAGTTACATTTTGATAAGGATTTCCTAGTGATAAAATTAAGCGAATACTATGGTACTTATTACAAATTTACGGGAATCATAATATTATTGTTGTTGTATGTCTAGCCGGGGGCACTGGAATTTCACGTATTTAATTTATATATTTTTCAATCAAACAAATATTATAGGAATTATAATGGGAAAAATGAAAATAATATTATTATAATATAATTAATTAATATATTTTATACATATCATATTTATTAAATGGTAAATAAATATAACGTTTTAAAAATTGATCAAATTCATTAAAAATATAAACGTCAGTCATGTTCTATTAGCAAAAAAACAAGTGACGTTCACTATATATGAATGTGAACGAGTGAATGTGCGTTCATGAACGATGTACTTTCCAAACACTGAACAAATGTTGCTAAATTACTGACCAATCATGTATTCTAACATATAAAACTTGTCAAATGCTTACAACAACAATGATCACAACAATGAAACATCATCACAATATTATACACATGTATAAATATATTTGACTGAAAACAAATAATAAAATACATTATTGCATAGACTATTTCATAATATAACAACCTCTTGAGGCCCTAACGACAACAACAAAAAATAGTTATAAATTTCTAAAATATTACTTTATAATAATTAAGAGCACAGATACATTGATCAAATTATGTACTAGATTTTATTGCTGCTACACTGGTAGTGCAGATGATAATATAAATAAAGATCCCTTGTGCGAGTAAATAACGAGTGGCCAGGCAATAGGAAGGAGAAAATTTTACTTTGGAATAAAATACACCAATCTAACAGTGTTCTTCTTAGTTTAGAAACTTTCTTCATAACCCATAGTCATTGTCCACAATAGCGGCGAACTGTTGGTGATTGTAACAATTGGTTCTCCATTAAATGTATTACTACTACTGGTAAGTCCTCCCATTTCCATCAGTGTTCCACCTAAAATAAATAGTAAAACTTAGTCTTTTTGAAAAAATAGTTTAGCAAACATAATTCATTCACAGTCGGTACAATTAAAAATAAGTCATATGGGCCTTGAAGCATTTTCAAATAAAAGCGACCTATGTTGTTCATGTTTAGCCCTTAATAAATCATAACTAGACTTATCATAAAACAATCATTAAAAAAAGCTTTCAATATCGAATATTTAAAATAAACCCCTTCTTTCTTATTCATGAGAAATAATAGTAATTTGTAATCTAACTACACTCACTACTTATAGTTATATTACTTTTTTGTTACAAATAAAAAGCTATACAGAGTTTATTGTTATCAGGCCCAGATTAAGGCATAAGCAGGGTAGGCTAAAAACTATGATTAACAGATGATTAAAGGGCACTATCCACCACAATTTTTTCAATACAAAATACAAATTATCTTTTTTATTAAAGTACAAGAATTTATGGAACTAATAGATTAGACTGTATCCATACCTAAAATCATATAGTTGTTGTTATTTAATTTAATTTAAATATTTTATTAGTCATACCATAGTATAGCGGTATTTTAAATTTGTTATATTTATATAGATATTTAAAATAAAATAAACCATTTAAGTTTTATTTAATTTTTATTGTTTTACTTTTTGTTTATATCTGTCCATAAAGTAAAAACTATTATTTTATTACTTGCTCAAGTTGCATATTGGTGGGATATTGTATATTAAATGAAAAATGTAAAAAGTAGGCTAGTAAAATAAGGGCACCAAAATTTACTCAGCCAATGGGCACTTAAGTAGGTCTTAATCAGAGTCTGATTGTTATAAAAAAATAATAATAATAAAATCTATTTTATTAGATTTATTAAGAAATTATAATTCTTGAATCCGTGTATTTTATACTTGACAATGTAGCTATAGAAAGAAATATAAGGATTGTATTAGGTCTACCAAAGGAATAATAATAAAAATTATGAATTTAAGTCACTATCTAAGTTTAAAGTTTTAATTTTTAAACAGTCAATATTGATTTTGAAGCAGGGTTTTAGAATAGGTTAGGTTAAGCTACAAAATTATACATTGTTTCACAAAGTATTATTAAATCAATTAACATACTAAATACTAATTACTTTTATATAGTGAAGACAACTGCCCTTTTTCCTGAAAATGTTTTCGAATAGTTCAAGTTAGTGAATTATTAGCAAAAGTTGTAAAGAAAAATAATTATTATAAAATCTTATAGAATTGAAAAAAAAATTGTTCCATTGTGAATGGTGTTATTAAACTTTTATTTACATATTATAAAATATATTTAGAGACTACACTCAAAAGTTATTTATCATTTGATAACCCATCTTAGTATTTTAATATTTTTAATTGTATACTTATATTGAAAAAAGTATGATTTTTTTTAAAATATTTAAAATTAATATCTAAACTTAAAACACATTTTTTTTTACTAAAAATTGTGTGGTTTTATATTAGTAATATACTATTATATAATCAATGATATCACATATTGAAATATTTCTCAAAAATTATTGATATTTCAGTAAACATACATTTTTAGTGGGACAAGATTAGATATTTATAAGTTAGTTCTACTAAATTTAGACTGTGTACAATTCCCCCCCCCCCAATATGACATACTCATTATAGAACATACAAAATGCTACAGAAAGAATACAGGTTTAACAAATAGAATAAGTGAAGGTTTCAATAATAAATAAAAAAATTTATGAGAACTCAGCATCTAATTTTTTTTAAAGCAATTGGGGTTAAAATTTACTAACTATTATTGAATTGATAAATATCCAAATAGGTTTAATTTGAAAAAAGACTTAATAATAATAAAATAATCAGAAATCATAGTTTTTACAAAATGTAGAATTTTTGTGAAAGAATATTTAGTAATTTTTTTATAATCCAAATCATTTAATTATTAGAAGATATTTTAATATGCTAAACCATAATCCTACGAAATATAGGTCATAGGCGCAATTTGGGTTAAATTTAGGGGTGCTAGATTTATGTCAAGCTAAGTGGTCAGTGGGGGGCTCTGCCCCCGACACTCCCTCCTTTTCTACAACTTATTTTTTACACCTTTGCAATTATCTTAATATAAACAATTACCAATAACATAATACACTTTTATCTATATTATTATTGTGATAGGTTATACATAGGTAATACATGTATTATTATTATTATGAAAATGATAAGGTCTTAGAAATAAATGTTTCCAAATACCTATGGCATAATATCAGTCAATAAAGATTCGATGATGCTATCAACAATTTGGGGGTGCTAAGCACCCCCAAATTGTGCCTATGATATAGGTATAAATGTAGATCAACCTAAACTATTCTACAACAAATATTGATGCGACATTCCTTCGGCATTATATAATTATAGTGTATAGAATGTCAGAGCCCATAGAAATTTTTTTAAAGTCATATTATACTTTATTTGATCTAAACATTACTTATTATTTTTATAAATATTTTAGTTAAAAGTAAAAACTAAATTTTATTTTATCTATTAGTATATTTACTATGGTGTTAAAACAGTTTTAAATGTATGTTTACAAGTAAATAAAAAATAACTCAAATTATTAATAAAAAAGTGAGAAACCGTGGATTTGAAATTGTTTCAACACTACTATATAAACATACTAAATGAGATGATCAATCAACAACAAAAAATATATACATTTAGGAATTAAAATATTTGGAAATTGAATTTCCTACTCCAGCTCAAAAACCTATTTTAAATAACATATTTAATCAATGTCAGAAGTAAAAACAGGAATGATAGCAACCTACCAATCCATTAAACACATTTTAAATTTATGATATGAAAATTAAATCCAATACAGTATACTGACTTTTCTACTAACATCGATTTTATTGGCAAAATATAGCACATGATAATAGCTAAATAGAAGGTTAAACAATCTAAAATACCTACACATTAACAAAAAAATATTTTATGTAGCTGACAAACCAAACTATTGATCTCAAATAAGACAAATATACCAATAGTTTACTAATAGCAATTGAAAAAAATTAAACTATGGCAAAAAAAAGGTAACACGACTTACTTAAATTCCATTTGAGTCCCGTCGTTGTACATTCATTGCATGTTGAACCCATTGGAAAAAAGCCTACATAATTGTTCTCTGGGTGCAACCTGAGGGACTGAGGAACATGAATACGATGTGTACCGGCCTGAAGCAACCAGGTCAATGAATTTCTTCCCAGCAGATATATGTCTTCGTCGAAGTAAAGATCTTTGGTCTTTGACTTGTACAAAGTGTTTAAATTTGATAAGAAATGATCGACTCTATGGCACATGTTTACCATGACAATAATAGAATCTATTGATTTACAATTCTCTAAAAAAAAAACAACTTTGAGCATGATAGTATTACAAGTGGCTCACAAGTGTATATAATTACTTGCTGAGTATTTTTTAACCTCTTTAAGAGCTTTGGTGAAGTCGGTCTCATCCTGGTTGGGCGTAGGAATGATTTTTGAACCCATCGACACAAACTGCTCGACGACAGCAGGGTTGGCCGAATCCAGATCACCGGTAATGAGGTCAGGGTATTTCAAGTCATCAAATGAGTTCTGTTTGACGAAACTGTGCCATTTATTGGTGCCACCGTCGACAGTCACTCGGAGCCAGGCTGGAAAAAAAGTAAAAACAAAAACCGAATTATGATGATGAGTGGTCGTGGATGCTCACATGCTAATACCGTGACAGAAACACTCACAGTTGTTCCACAGATGCCGCACCAGCTTTGGCGGATTTTCAATGCTGGTGTTCAGGACGACCACGGCTGTGTCCTTCAGTCGCAAGTCTTCCAGGGCCGGCCACCAATCTCTTGTCTTAGGGGGATCGGAGATCATAGCCAACGGACCTGCAAAATATGCCGTCCACCGACGCGTAGTAAGACCTCTTCACTAGGCAGTAGGTTTCTACTAAAACGAGCAGTTATCACCGTCACTACGTCGGAATGATTATGCGACGCGTGCAATTGTGAACCTACTACGCACCGACTACGCACAAACTACGCGAACACTAACCTCGTAAATTACAAATTTTCGTTAGCCAAATGCCAATGGCACGCGGCGTTTTCATACGGCTTACGAACGAGTAAATAGAACGATTTACGAATGGCGATGGCGGGCGACTGTTTCGTTTAAGTGTGTAACACGCACTACGCATAACCGGTCGCAGGCCGCAGACGGCCACCGCCACCTTTAACGACCATTAGCGTCATACAAACTCTTTTTAATTTATTAATGGATTTCCAAATCGGAGCAATTATAGTAATTTAATATTTATATTATTATTCATTTGTAATAATAAAATAACTGATAAGCAGACGGTGTACAATCATAGATTAAGTAATAAGTGAATATACTATTATATGTACAGTGTAGCAGTGTACACTTCACTGACTATTGACTGTTGTTGTATTTCGAAATAAGAATACGCCTTTCACTGAAAACATGTGCCGCTCGTCACCATGACGTCAATACAGAAAGATTTAATTCGTGGTTGTACGTCAGTGACGTCACCCATCCAAGATCCAACTTTATCAGGCTTTACTAGGTACGTTATCGGTGTGACAACATTCGGTTCAAACCTTAATTAGGTTAATTCTGCTACCGCCGTTATCCCGTTATCAAACCCGCCAAATTTATAATCCTACATTCCAACTCCATGGACTAAGATATATTATCTTGTCTGTGTCCTAACTTTGTCTGTTGTACTTTTTCTGTGTCTTAACTCCCACAGTCCTACCCCTACGGTACGATAATAATCAGATCATGAACGTATAGAATCCGATTATTTTTCTTTTGAGCATTACAATATTTGCCCGGACAGATAGGCCTATCGTGCAGACAAAGGGATTACCCTATCCACCCTAACTGGTGATCGTTGGTGGCCTCAAAGCCTAGAAAATCACTAAATTTTGTTTGTGAATTTTGTTTAAACAAGTAGGTAACCACTCTGCTGTACAATAAGTGTCCTCATTATTGAGTATAATAAATGATAATTTAAGCAACAGTGGAATATTTTAAATGTCTACGATTAATACTCGTTAAAAAAATAAAATAATTTTCAAAACTCAGATATGAATATAAAAATATAATATGAATTTTGGGTACAAAATAATTTGCAAATTTCCACGATTATGACGAATTTTATTAAAAATTATAACTTCAAACGCTCAAAAAAAAATTATTACCTACCTATTTAAGTTCAAATTATTTTTTAAATGTCAGTATTAAAAACTTATGAGAATCTTTGTTTAAAACATTCAAGCTTTTTGACCGTGCGTTAACTTTTTGGAAAATTTGTGAAGTACGTGGCATTTGTGCAATTTTATGCATTTTAAACATTTTTCCTGTAACAAATAAGTTACTACCTCTATCTGCAATCTGCCCCAGATTATAATAACGTGCATTTATCGACTATCAGTGGCAGATCTGGGGCTTAATTTTTGGAGGAGCATAGGAGGGCAAAAATACAAAAATTGGCTAAACACAGTGTAAAGCAAAGGAAAACTACGGCCCTCCCCCTAGACCCACCACTGTCGACTATGAATATGGAAACATGGGACGATAAGAAAAAAATCTTTAACAACGGATTTCAAACAAAATCACTTTAACTGTTAGAATTTTATCGTTCCAGTTGCAGCCTGCAGGCCGAACTTCAGGCCCCTTCACAATGATCTATGTTTAACTACCTTAACCGTATAATATACCATATAGCTATACAGACAGAACTTAATACGAATAGTATACGGAATGATTCTTAAGTTTAAATTTTAGATGATTACAATAATTATTAACTATCGAGATAATTATATTATAGATAAGTGATAACACTATAACAGATTTAGATAGATCATTCGTTAGTACTTAGTATAAATAGTCAAATCTTATTCTCGTGACAGACGACAGTAGTTGTAGCTATAGTTATAGTTATAGTTTATTTTTTAGGTATAGGATTATGATGGTACCGAGAACCGACCATATATACAATAACGAAAATATTTTTGAAATACTAAAAATTAATGTCAGTCAAGGTATAGGCACCTAAAAAAATGAATAATAATAAATAAAATATCAGCGATTACACTGAAATTTAATGTTATGTTGATACATTCATGTTGTTAAAAAGTGAAAATACATATTATTATATATGGACCATCTAACTAGGTAGCTGTTCAATACGTATTTTAAGACTAAGAATATTGGCCATATAAATTGCAAAGTTAACTGCACGTCATGATTACTTGATGCGAAATATTGGAACGCAAAATCCAGAAAGTAAGCCACCTACTTAATGTGACATGTCTAACACTAACCCAGTTGTTTTAAACTGATATGCTGCGAGACGCAAATAACCTTGTGGTTACCTAATCGCGAGCGTTGAAACTAATTTTTTTTTCAATCCGGAGGTGACCGAAAACGCAAAATCGTGTTTGTTTAACTTTGAACGAGTAGTTAGGTAGGTATCATAGCGTGCCGTGATTCCAAGAAAACTTTCTTGAGATAATAACAAGATTGTATATTTGTGCAATTGGATCGACTATTCACTATTAAATATTCTATTTATAGTTGTATACGTTTTTATTTTGTACTCTGTTGTAGGTGGTATTTAGGTACTTTACTTTTTTATAGCTTATTGGCCGACGGTGACAAATTATTAAAATTAAGTTTATTGGTCATTATGTGCACACATCTCTGTACTTACTTGTTGTTAGACACATAGATACAGAAATGCATCGTGCCTTGCAATATGTACGGTTCGTGGGTATCTGAAGGAAAAATCAAAAGTCAAATCTACCCAAAATGTGGTCTGTTTGGGTGAATTGTGAATACTTGTACCAACTACCAAAACCTTGTAACCTACTGTACAGCAGAGTGACACCCACTTACTCACCTTTTTTTTATTTAATTTAATATCAAAATAGATTACTAGTCCTCACTTAGTTTAAACTCGTGTGGAGGTCTAGGACTTAGGAGTTATCTTATTATTATTATTCTACATTATTATACATTTAACATTATACATATTTAAAGGAATATGTTTTTCCTCTTCTTATCATCAACTAAAATACACAGTAAACAATCAAGATAAAAAAGGTGGGTAAGTGGGTGTCAATCTTTAGCTATAAAAGTTGAACATTTTATACATTTTTAACAACAAAATAATTATTAAATTTTAAATTTAATACATTTTGTCAAAATTTGAACTTTAAATGCTTATAAAAAAAATTGAACAATATATCAGGAGCCTTGCATTAAATTTTCACGCTTTTTTACCTAACAAATAAAATTTTATTGATATTTATAGAAAAAAAAAAACTAAAAAAATTGAAAACTGACAATGTCCGTAAACAGCCCAAAAAGAGTCAAATTATTTTCAAAATTTTAATCTTAGATTTAAAAAGAAAAATTTTTATGAATTCTCAACTCAAAATAATTTGCTAATTTTCGTGATTTTTCCGTATTTTGTCAAGATTTGAACTTTAAATGCTTATAAATAAAAACTGTGATTAAGGATATCACAATCTCCCGAATCCCGACTACATACGCTCTTTGTGCAGAGGCTCACGCAATATCCTAAAAAAAAATTCAGTATGCAAAAAGCTCGCCACGACATTCGAAAAACAAAAAACCGGTAAGACGTATTTCCTCTTCCATTCCTAGTCCATCAGTTAACTTCGTGGAATCTCCTAAGTGAGGGACTCTCGCCTTGCAGTTCCACACTTCCACTAGTAAACGAACATAGGTACGTCTAAATGTCTAATATTATGCTGATATTGCAGCCGACCAACTTACCAACTACCAGCCGTATTATCAGATAATATCTATATATTTATTTATCAACGAGTCATCATTAATCCATTGATTAAATTATTATAAACGTCCGTTTTAAATAAATGTTTACATTCAATCATATCTATCTCCTAATTATTATAATATAACTATTAACTTAGTATTAATAGTATTATACCTTTATACATATTATATAATAATAATATAGATAGGTACTATATAGCGTTATTTAATCTTTAAAATTAAGCTGTGGCGAATTTTATACTAAAAAAAAAAATTTCTTGTTTTATCATAATATCTTTAAATTATGTTTCATTGTTATTATTTAATAACTAGGTACCTATACTACACATATTTTTATCTCGATCTATTCTACAATCTGTATTATTAATTATTATATTGATATTTTATTATTTAACTATTACTATAGGCTGTAATAACTTTCCATTTGTATACAATATATATTATTGGTAAGGTATTTTAGTCCATACTACTCAAGAAAAAATCCTTACTATAATATGTATTTGCGTAGTGACGTTGTATAAGTGTATAACAGAATGTGTTACGATCACCGGACTTGGTGTGCCATGATCATTTTTTGAAAGATAAAATGTCCAGATTTTCCAAAAAGATTGAAATCCTCTACTTACTCCGACCTACGGAACAAACCAGCCAACGGTGAACACACAAATACACAATTTAACCGAGTATTGTTTACCTATAGCCTTTATTTTTGTCTCATATCGTCAATATAAGAAACAAGGAAAGGATAATTATAATATAGGTACTTAGGTATATCGTATATACCTATAATTTATTAAGAGGATGTCATCGCAATATCTGTTTTTCTCTCTCAGACAGTTAACATGGATAAAACACTTTTACCTAAAATCGTTATTTATGATTTTTAAGGAATCTCGGAGTAAAATTACCTATCACAAAAATTATAGAGGATAACATCTTTGAAGGTTTGTCATACAGGTTTTATATTTTATTATTATTTGACTTTGAATTCGACTTTCAAAATAAAAAAATAAAATTTGTAAATTTAAATGATGTTTAAATTGTTTTGAGACAATATTTAAGCAAGTCGATATTATGACATACCTTCAAAAATATTACTATCTATATTCTATTATTTTTGCAATGGGTGATTTCACTCTAATTCTACTCAATAATACAATAAACATTATTCTGCGTAAAAGTGTTTTGTCTATGTTGCGCATGGGCCAGATAGAAAACTAATAATGCGCTGACATCCTATAGCTCTTTACAAGTTTACAACAGCACAAAACCTGGGACTTCATAAATATGAATAAATTAGTTATTACTCATTACATTTAAATTACATTAAAAAAAAACAATCTGTATAAATCAGTTAAGAATTAAAAAAAAAATGTGAATAGAAATAGAAATTATAGTTAATAACGACGGTTGTTAAGTTAACCCTTTGAGTGCTGAATTAAATAATCCTATGGCATATGATGCGTATCAAATAAAAAACAAACATTTTTTTTTTATATTGTAAAAGTGAAATGTTTATAGAAGCTTATGAATGTAATATAATAATTAATAAAACATTAAACATAAAGAACAAATTTTAATAGTCGCATGGTTACGATTTTGTAAATAATAAAATACCTATTATCTATACTTAAAACACATTCACATTGCCATCAAATTCAAGGCCATTTCTATATAATCATATGTACTCTCGTTGGTAAATAATTACTTGGGTAGATAGGTACTTTAAATAGGTAAGTATTATTGTTCAAAGTATAGGAATACCTACACGTTATTATTTAGGTAATATATTAATAAAATAATATCTGTAATATAGATACGTTATTAATGATATTATATTTTAAAAATGATATAGTTTAATAAATAGAAAGTGAATGATGAATGTACTTTTTAAAATCAGTGGAATCATTATATATTAATATATAGTTATTACTTGTTACTTATTACCTACTTACACAATAATTGCTAAATCAAATTATCAAAACAATTTGGCACGATTCCTATGGTTACATATGTGATCAAGGAAGTAAGTATAATTTTAAAATTAGGTCACTATAATTGAAGTAACATGACTACAATTAAAACAAAAAGGAAATAGACATGAACAATTTAAATGTTCATAGCGTTAGGTATATACCTAATATATTTTAAGACCAAAACATTGTCAATTTTTTATAAAAAATATGTCTCGTTTAAATTTTTTAAATTAAATAATTCGCAGACCTACATTAAACGCGCCCTAAAAACAATCAATTAATTATAAATAACGTTATAGGTTTATATTATAATAGTTAAAATTATACACAGTTTTTGGTATACATCTCAAATAAATGTGAGTATTAATAAATAATAATACATAGGTAAACGGAATCGTGGAGTGGCATTCTTTAATACTATGAATAAACTGTAGATATAGTCACTACCTATGATCCATTAATAAAAATATACTTGACCTAAATATGAGTTCCCGGGCATAATCAGAAGTCTTCAAATGTTTATTGTTTTTTTAAGAAATTTTTACTTCAAACATTTAGGTATTCAATGTTAACTTCCCGTATCAATTGAAAATCGTAAGTACTGGACTATCATAATATTATAGCTTGTAAATAATAGCATGTATTATTATTTATTTATTTATCTTTTCGGGATAACCACCGCATATTATATTTTAAATAGTTTATAGAAATGTACCTGGCCATTGTTTAGTGAATTTATACTGCGTGTCCACTGCATCCTCAGTCCTACCTTAAAAATAGCAGAAAATAAAAGTTCCCCAATAACCCGCCCAGCTTTATTCAGATACCCCACTTTTAACAATGAGATCATATCATATTTAAAATAATCGAAGGTAAAATTAATTTGAACTCTGCAGTTTACCACTAATATTTGTTGAGAAAAATCTATAGGTGCATAAATAATTCGTTATCTAACATACCAATTTCGTGATAATTGAAATTAATTGAACACAAAAACTAAAACCAGAGATACATACTCTGCTGTAGTGCTGTACCTATATTATTTTTGGAATGTACCTCGTTGAGTAGGCCACTAATCACTATATCAGAAATGTGTTAAATTTGAATTCAAAGATAAATTATTGTATACGTAATTTATTTTTAGTAATACGGTCAGTGGCGTGCCCTGCGGAGGTAATGGGTTATATCCGCTCATTGTCCCATAAATACCCTTGTGTGTGTCTTAGGTACTACCACCATAATTAATTTTAATGTATTATCATTTATTACTTATAAACCTCTCCCACCCATTCAAAATCCCTGTGCACGCCACTGAATACTTGAAGTTTGAACTAACTAACAATATCATCGTGTAGGTATATTTTGTAATTAATTAATATTATATTATATAATATCATACAATATATTTTTTAAGTGTTAGCTTAAATAACTTAATATTTAGTCAATATTAACGTACCGTAGAATGGTGTAAAACGTAAATAGTTTCGTAGTATAAATAATATATAACTTACAATAAAATAAGTTTGAACTATCAAGTACCGTAATTAATTTTATCAAAAACTTGTTGCATAATGATTTTTTCATTAGATCCAATTTGCTAAGCAATTCCCGAAAACAGCGGTAACCTGGGAAATTCTCAATTGATACAGCCCAGACAGCATTTTGAAATGATAATGTTATAATAATAATTTTAGTCAAACATTTGCTGTCTGGGAGGTAACTGGTGTTACATTCATCAATACAGTACTGAGTTATAAGTACTAAGTAGCCAGAGAGCCAGAAGGCACAATTTATTATTATTTTGTTTCAATTATAATATTAATACATGGGGGACGGAGTGGCCGAGCGGATTAAGGTTGCGACGCACACCGGCGCCGGTTCGATGCCAGCCGCGGGTGGCATTTTTCTTCAGGCAATTAACGGTGTCCGGAGAGAAGTGCCGTCATCCCCCACCCGGGCATGGTAGATACCTGCGGTTGCCCCTTAAAAAATCTGCCAAACCAAAACATACGTGTTTAAACTTACAGAACACTCCCCCACAATAAAATCCACCCATTGGCCTAAGTTGCCGCGGGTTAATAAATAAAAAAAAAATAAAAAATATTAATACATTAAACTATTTACCTCTCTTGTTCTGCATGTATATTCAAAGAATACCTAAAAAATAACTATTTAAGTGTAATTCCGCGCTATTCTATTATACGAATTTACGCTCGTTACCGTGCAATATAGCCTATAATAATTAATAAGCTATAGGTAATATATGACACGAATATTTATTATGAGTTGATCCAAGAAGAATTGACGTTTCGACAAAATGATTGACTTGGCACTTGTGCGAGCTCCACCGACAACTAACCGTTGACGATTGTTTGTTTGACAATTAATGTACCTAGTGTGTATAGTATTTATTTAATACATCGCCCTCTGAACCGGATTAAATAAAATATTTCCAAAACCCTGAGTTATAGAATAAATATGAACCTTGAACTATTTATCATTGGACATTGAACAATCTAAATAATGATATTTGATAATTTGAATATTAGATTCTGAGCGGAGCGAAATAATGTATTAGTTTTACAGCGATGTGTGTTTTTTTCTGTCAACAACATTTTGGATAGTAGTATAGTACAGAACAAAAGTAAAAGAAAAGTGATAATTTTTACGCAAAACCAATTTTTGAGAAAATTTTTGGTGTAACTCAAATTAATAACCACGGACCATTGAAATTTTCACAAAATATTTATATTACCATTTCACATAAATGGTAACATTTTCATAATATGTTGACTCTTTTTGAGCTAGTTATAGCCTAAAGGAATTTTTAGAAATTTGTAATTTTTTTTTAATTATTCTGGATAAAACTTTTTCAAAAAGCTTGAAAATTTAATACAAAATTCCTTAGTTTCATAAATGTGAGTTTAAAAAAAATCAGAAATACATGGGCATGATTTTTTTATATGCAATGAAGTTAAAATTTTGGCAAAATTCAACAAAATATCGAAAAATGTTCAGTTATAAATTCATAAATGGTTTAATTTTCAAAGCTAAGATTATAAATGTTGAAAGAAGACTCCTCCCAAATTTATCTACCTTAATAAAAAAAAAAGTTTACCGAAAAGCAACATTAATTTTTTACGAATATTTGAATTTAAATTTTTACGATATTGGATTTTTATAGGTAAATTAAAGAATTTTCCTCAATCAATTTTTGATAAATTGTTGTAACTTAAAAACGAATGAACCTAGATCTTTGGAATTTTTACTAAATGTTAAAACGACCATTATCCATGTATGGTAATATTTGCAAACAATTTTAAATTTTTTCAGCTATTAATAGCCATGAGAAATTTTTTAAATTTTGTAAATTATTATTTAGTTAGAAATTCATAAAAGTTTTTCTTTCTATACCTAAGATTAAAAATTTTAATAAAAGATTTTGCATCCGCTGCAGTGTATGGGGACCGTTAATTGTGTTTACATAATGATGAAGATAAATTTGTTTTGAATGCATTAAATATGAAAAATGTGAATGGTATACATAAATACATAATGATATAATGATATAATGTGTATATTGTTTACACATATTTAATGTTTAAATATTATAATGCTGGTAGGAATTTAACTTTTACTTTTAAAAACCAATAAATTTACGATACCCTCCATATATTACCCACTAAACTCACTTATATAAAATTTATATTGTATTATGTTGGCTGTAGTAAATAAAAATTAGTGGAATACCGTGCTGGCTAAAAAGTAAAAAGGAGAATATATATTGTTTTGTCTTTTGTATACACTATGTAAATATTTAATCGAATAGAATTAATTTGTTTATTTATATCGTAATATTACGCCAGTGAATTAATTTAAATGCATCCAATAAGTTTTGATTGTTTTGATTGTTTTTATTTTTTTAATTTTAGATTTAATATTAAGTGTTTAAACTTAAAAGTAAAGTTTTAAATTAATTTAATTGTTTTCCTCTATTTAAAATAATCAACACTGCAGGTCGTACAAGTAAGTCCAACGCTGCTGTCCCCCATCTCGCTGGTTATGAGAAGAAAATGTATGAGTGAGAACATATACGCATAGATATTTTAATATTGTACTATATAAAAATTTAAAAGATGATATGACGATTGAAAAGAAAATATATATTTTCATTGTATTCATAGCAACTTGATAAAATAGTTTTTCATACAAGCGTTTCAAATACTTTTAGCTCTTGCATTCCAACTAAGAACCCCAGATTATCAAAGTCCGTGCTTTATTTATCTATGACTATAATATATTATTATTATCTACAAATGTAGAATGTAGATATTTTACCATACACTATAGATAATATTTATCAGAAATTACACTATAGGTAGATCTGTACCTAGGTAGACTCTCTGCGGAAGTACAAATACCTATAATATATTATTTTATTATCATGTCATGGTGATTCACATGAAGGCATTTTCACCCCTATTTTTCCTGTAATAATGCATTTATTCAAATTCTAATTTTTGAAATTTTAAGTAGGTACCTACATTTAAAGTCCATAATATTTATAAATACCTTCATTTACTGATGTTGAAGGATGACAGAAAACATCTCGTTTACCCATAAAAATAATTGTTTGTGAGTTTAAATTTATTTAAATATTAATAAATTAAGCTATTAAAAGTAGGTACGCATCCGTTTTCCGGATGGATGGCCGTGGTCGTTTATTTTTATTTTTTATATGTTTACAATACATAACCAGGCACGGTGCAGCGGCCAAACCATACGCATCGTGATTAGTTTGGGCTACACGTAGGTCAACATTAGAACATTAGTCATTACTATATATGCCGCAACGCCGATTTATCAAAACCGACTGAAGTATACTGAACAATGCTATTTAAATAATACAAATATTGTTTGACCGTTTCCGGTTTCCCTATTACATAACAAAATTAACTAATTTATAAATAATATTTTTGAGAGTAAACTATTTGTATTATAATATTTAATTTTTTTTTATTAGGTATTTTTAGCAGCTAGTGTGATTCGTACGTTTTTAATGTTTGTTTTTATCGATTCAATACATCTACTACAATACAGATAATACATATAATATTAATATATTTTAATGACGTCACAAACTCGGGGAATGTTCTGTTTCTGTCAAATTATGATTATCAATATAAAACAGATAACTTTTCGCCAATAAGTTGTAGTCAAAACCCAGAGGCTTAACACCCAATTAATTTAAAAATGATTAAGTTTATTTGAAATATTAGGTTTGTCTAATAAGACAAAACACACTTACACATCTAATTATTCGCTAACGCGTTGTTTACTAAAAAATAATTAATTCGTAAATATTAAATTGCATAATATATAGTGTAAAAATATGTTTGCAGTATTTGTGTGTGGATCATTATCAATAATGTATTACTTATTAGGCCTTAGAAGGATATAACAATAAAATAACTCGTCACCTATAACTCATTAATACCTCATGCTTTTTAAAAAACGATGAAATAAATGAATAGTCACTTAAAAAGCTATATGATGGTGGTGAGGAAACTTTCACATAGTAGAAATAATGTTAGCATTATTATAGGCAGATACAACATAGGTATAACTACACATTCAAAATAAAAAAATGGTATTTATCTGTTGACTAATGACTATTATAATCATTAAAATATTAAATACCTATAACCATAATATTACTAAGTATCTATCTGTTTTATTTTATTTTATTTCCTTTATGGTTATAATAATTTGTACGTGAATTCACCTAAATTTATTACCTAACTTACAAAATGAAAGCATCTAATCGAAATTAAAATAGGTTAAGTATAAGTAGGTATGGTATAAGAATGATCATTGAGCTGTATAAAAATTATGTTTTGTAGGTTCTGTACATTTTGAAAATATTTGTTATTATTGAATATTAACGCCACGTCCTACGTGAATTCGACAAATGCTACAAAAAATAAAACAGTTTTATTTCGTATAGCTTCGTATTGCGACGGAACAGCATGTTTAGAATAGAAATCGTCGAACTCGCCGGATTTACGTAGGGCATGGCGTAATGAAGAAAACAATTTAATTTGTTCAGGGTTTTATTCGTTTTTCCAACTTTTGTTATTAATTGATATTTATCCAAAAAATATTCCAGTATAAAATTATTGTTGCAAATAAATAACTACTTATGCACGAAATAACAGTTTAATTATTTATGACATTTAAAGTTAAAACAAAATTTACTTAAAAGTAAAATAAACAAAAATATACAAACATTTAAATTAAAAAAAAACTTTTACGCTAAAAATAGTTTTAGAACTATTTAGTATATTAAGGATAGGATAATAAAAAAATTCAACTTAGTATTTACTGATTTGTTTGCGTGAAAACTTTTTTATATTCCAGAATAATGATTTTAGACTAAAGGTATATTATGATATGATAAAATAAAATAAAAACGAAAAATATGAACATTTTCTGTAGATAAATTTCATGTATTAAAAAAAAACATAGTTTATTGTAATAAATAATATAAATATACACAAAAACACCATATTATTATAATGGTTTACGGATTAAACAATGATGTTAGCATTTCCGTAACAATAATATTCAATATTGAACTCCAATCGCGACAATCGCGTATATCTCTATAGCACTAATACGACTGTATAGGTATAAGTGTACAACCATAAAAACATAATAAATAACAAAGACACTGCGTTAAGTCATGAAGATATTTTTCAAGTTATATGTTAATTACCGAGTTAATTTATACGTATTATAAAATATTAATGAGTATAGCCATAAAAACCGCGATTAAACCGGTAAGCTTGGACGAGGGTGGATGATTAACACTATATTTTATTCTAAATAGAAGAAATTGCACGGATATTAGACAAACGTTATTCCGGAAAAATTATAATATTAAGTATTATAATTTCGAACGGATAACGTGCGTCTAGCGAAGAGGAGATTCGTTTCAAAACCATCATATAGACCATTGACATCGTCGTAGGATGTGGTGACGGTCATGGCTCAAAGTACGTTTTTGAATCAATTTATAATAATATATTGTGTAAGTACTATAGAACTAAGGCGTCGTGGCTTCCGTCCATCCAATTTTGGTGCCGCCGCGGGTCGGGGTAAACTTCCATCCGTAAGATACCTGTAGAGACGAGCTTCTGAACGTATCGATTATTCTACAAAAGCCCGGATCTACAGGGTAGATCACGGATGCGTTACATTACTGACGTGACCGTTGACGTGCAGATGGACCACGGCGGGCGGCGGCGAGTGAGAGCTATAAAACGAGAATAATAATAATAATAATAGTAACAACAATAATCCGTGCCCGTATAAGCAGTAAACGAGTGTAATGGTCGGCAAGAAAACAAAAATTTCGTATTCGTACGTAAGACTGATTTTATAAAATATAGGTATGTTGTATTGCGACAATTCTGCGATCGTTCGGTCGCCCACCGGAAACGAATCGGCGCGCTGGTGGCGTCCGGACGCGACGAGGGATGTAAAGCGAACGCACCTCTGACCTTGGCCGAAGGGCGGCCTCCCGATTAAGGGGAGCTAGCAGGGTGGTGGAGGCGGCGGCGGCTGCGAATCTCGGTGCGGCGGCCGTCGTGTATTGATCATGCTGATGCTGCTGCTGAGCCCGGGGCGTGGGCAAAGGGCGAGAGCTGTGGAGAGGGCGCGTCGCGGGAGGGGGACGAGACCGGAACTCGGCGGCGGCGGTGGCGGCTACTTTGTAAATATACGATGCGAAAATTAAATACAAAATATGTACAAATGTATATAAAAACACGTATCGCGAAAAAAACTGGCGAATATATATTACTTGTCTCCGCAAACGAAAAACGGAACGCGACCGTATAAGTAAAGCTGCAGGTGTTACCTATATAGGTACGCTGTAATGCTTTAATCGGGAAGAGATAAACATGTTTTTTATAGCAATAAGGAGCCAATGAAAATATCTACTTAAAGTTCGTCTTAAACACGTCTTACATTTACAAAAATCGGAAGAGTGTAAACACTGCACGACGCGTGTGGACCGTGAACGCGCGATGTAGTGCACACGGCATAGACAACGTAAATATAAGCACACGACGACAAAGTCGAAAAACATATATTATATTTAATAATAATACATGCATAGTATTAGCGTCCGTAATAATGAGATTTCTGCAGCGGGAAATATATATGATCAAAATACAATTAAAATAGGTACACAGATATGCATAATATATAGAATAATAATTTAGAAATAATAGTTACATATTAATATATAATACGTAATAACATTATACATATGAACTCGGGAGTTCCGAAAAAAAAGATTTATAATAATTATAATATTATAGACTTTAATGTTGTATTGACATAATATTATACTTACTAGCGCAGCAGACGAGCAGATATGATGCGTACAGCGATGCAGCGGTCCACAGCCGACGTGAGGGTCCTCCGAGAGACGTGGTCCTTCTGCCGGGCCTCCGATGCTGTGCGCACCGCCGCGAAGGGCTGCTGCTGCGGCAGCTAATAATGTGCGGGAAGGGGCGCGACGCCACCCTCGGCCACGCGCACGCACACACGCCGCAGTCGGTTTAATCTATAAAATGCAAAAGTCCCGACGCGGGGAAACGCCGTCGTCGCGGTGGACTCGTCTCCTCACTTTATATGTATGCGTATGTGTGTGTTCGGGTCGGAGTAGCGAGAACTTTAGCTGCTAAAAATCAAAAACATTTACATGTTATATCCGTACGCGTTTTAAAAAAAACCGCATCAAAAATATAATATGCACTGAAGAAAAACGTTAAAAATTATAGTCGTCATAAAAAGAAAATAATATCTATTACATTTTTGCAAGGCTGCTTATTGTTTTCGTTAAGTAGGTGTATAAAATATTTGCTCGAGTATCGACGGCCTGCAGCAATCCAATATATTCTAATATAATTGTATATAGTATATATAAATAATTAATTCGGTTAACGACGTAGATATCTGCAGAATTACGAGTATTATACACTGTCAATAAAATCCAAAAATATATATATCTTAAATTGGCATCATAGATACTATACGAAGTATATTGTCTCCTCGTGAAATCCACGAGTATTAAAGAATTTAGTAGTAGTAGAGCATTTTTTCTAAAATACGAAAACTCATCCAATATCATATAGTTATATTATATATAAATATAATAAAATATATTATAGTACGCAACAGCAGCTGTAATACAAAAGTAATCTGTTACAAGAGACAGAGGGAGGGAGAAAAATAACCAACGGCGCGCGGCGTTATTGTTGATTTAATTTTTTATGTCGAAAAATCATATCGATTTTTGTTGGCGCTTTCATTTGTGGAATACTATGTATTTTCGCGTACCTAGTGCCTACTTATACCTATATAATGTTTGGAAAATTAAATATGCCGCACTATAAATATACAATGCGCGTATTGTACATGATGGCGTGCGAGGGAGCGACGCGCGCGTAATCGTTTATATAATAATAATAATACGGTATTATAAAAGCACTCACGAAGACCTATGTAGAAAAAAATATCGTAAAAGGGGTTGTTGGCATTGTACACTAAATATTACACTATGCATATACATAATGTAAGCGAGACCGTTAAAAAAACGCGTACACGACTGTTGTCATCGTACGCGGAGGGTTAGATCGTTCGCGGTCCGGTCGGCTACCGGTTTAAATTTTTTCTTGTTTTTTATTTTGCGGTCAACGTACGCGTGTACGATTCTAAAATAGTAATAGGTACTTTGCTGGTCCAGTGCAATTGTGATAATGGCTATCGCAAATTAGAAAATTATACTGCTGCAGGACGAGAAAGTTCAGTAAAACTATAACACAGCAGCTCGTATTGCGTCGGGTCGGGTCGTCGCTAGCAACCGACACAGTCTTGTGTGAGGCATACCTAAAAAAGTATCTCCAGTCTCCAATGCACCATTAATCGAGCCAACGATGAGTTCCTACGTCAAAAATGTGTTGTCTACGATGAGTATACGATTAGATCAATTTTCAAATGAATCCGAAAACCGTTTCCGTACATATATCAATTTTGCGATAAAACTCTATAAATACGGACCTGGTGGTATATAGGCAAGCACCTGACGCAATTTTCCTCCGACTGAATAATAATAACACAATACCTATAGTACCTACACAATCTATATTCTATAATATCATATTATATTATGTTGACATTAGTATTTGTTAAGTACAAAAGATGCGTAATTTTATTGATAAACGACTATTATAAGCCTATAGATAGGTATTATATAGATTATAGATAGATATTTATACGGACCGGATTTAGAAGGCTTAATAAAAAATATAATTTTGGAAAACGAAATATAAAATATCAATGCCCGTATTTGTCACATTTTAAATTTTATTCTAGTATTCTACTTTACATTTACATATTATTGCTATAGGCGTGTGCAATCGATAACCACGGTCACATAATAATATAATATGCTCAATTATATAACTATATAAGACATCAAATATAATTTAACTACACATCATAATTATTTTAAGAACAAAGTATAGTTACTCACGGTCTTATTAATATAATATAATTATCTATTACATAATATAGTGTCAAATTAAATAAAAATTGAATAGTATTCGTCGAAGTAAGAAATCAAAATACTATATTTGGAATATATTGCAAATAGTAATACATGTAGTACCTACAATTTGTTTTAGATTATGAGCGAAATACTATGAATGTATTGAATTTACAATGATGATGTGTGTGTTTTTTTGTTACGACAGTTATCGTCTATGGAGCAGTAAAAAATGCTTCCATTTTTAACTTTGGAGGTGGTTTTTGGTAGCAAATTGTATGTAGTTTGTACTTTTTTTGGCGGGCCTTGAGGGAGTAAAAATTCCAACTTTCCAGTATTTTTTCAATAATCTGGTAAACAAAAAATCGAATTTGAGGAAAAACGGAAATTTTTACGCCAAAACAGTTTTGGACAAAATATTGTTTATATATTATATTATTTATTTGGTGATGTAATTCAAAAAGGAATAACTGTAAATACGTGAAATGTTCACTAAATATTTCTGGGGATTGGGTCAAAAAGGACCAATCTCACTTTTAATCACTTTTTAGTAATCAAGAATAAAACTTCTTTTAGATTCTGAGTGGAACGATGAATGTATTGATTTTACAATGTGTTTTTTTTTATTTTTGTGTCTGTGTACACGATGTGTAGTCGAAATAATGCTTCGATTTTCAACTTCAGTATCTTGTTTGATGGAAAAGTGAATATAGTTGATACTTTTGGGAGGCCAACATTTAAAATTCCCAATGGTTTTCAAAAGCACCCGAAAAAACAAAATAAAAATTAAGGAAAAACGGGAATTTTTACGCAAAATCGGTTTTCGACCACATCGATTTTGGTTTTTGGTATAACTCTAAAACAAATGAACGTATATATACATGACATTTTCACTGGTTGTTTATATTTTAATTTTCTAAGCACAATAACATTTTCAAAATATTTTGATTTGTTTTAAACTGTTTAGGAACATTTTCAGTTTCCAATTTTATTAGTATTTTTCTCTATGGATGTCAATAAAACTTTATTTATTGGGTAAAAAAGCTTGAAAATTTAATGCAAGGCTCCTATTATACTGTTATAATGATATTAGAAAAATATTAAAAATCCTTAGACACCGTTTTTATTTATAAGCATTTAAAGTTCAAATCTTGTACAAAATACGGAAAAATCACGAAAATTAGCAAATTATTTTGAGTTGAGAATTCATAAAAATTTTTCTTTTTAAATCTAAGATTTGAAAATGTTATACAAGATTATCCATAAGTTTTTCTACCTTTATCAAAAAAAAAATGTCTACAAGAAAGTCAAATTAAATTTTTATGAGCGTTTGAAAATCATATTTTTACAAGCATTTGATAATCACTCGATTTCTTATGTAACGATTTTCTTATTTTGTTGTAATTAAAAATCGTATCACTGTAAATAATTGAAAATGTCACCAAATGTTTATATTAGCATTTTCTATAGACGATAAAATTTTGAAAATAATTTGACTCTTTTTGAGCTGTTTACGGACATTGTCAGTTTTCAATTTCTTTAGTTTTTTTTTCTACGAATATCAATAAAATTTTATTTGTCAGGTAAAAAAGCGTGAAAATTTAATGCAAGGCTCCTGAAATATTGTTACAATAACAGTTGAAAAATATTAAAAATACATAGACACAATTTTTTTTTAATAAGCATTTAAAGTTCAAATTTCAAATTTCGAAAAAATTTAATAATTATTTTGTTGTTAAAAATTTATAAAGTGTTCAACTTTTATAGCTAAGGATTGAAAATTTAAAACAAGGCTCCACGTAAATAGGTAAATATATAAATTACTTTATTCACAATAATATCATCAAATATACTTGGTATGTAGTAATATCATAGGCTCAGAATCGTTTTTCTTATACAATGATATTATATCATTGAATTCAAATTTAACACCATCCATTACAGTGACCCACAGTAGAGTGATATCAACTTACCCACTTTTTTTATTATTGTTTATGTTTTTGTTTTTATGGATGTAATTATAGTTTACCCTACATTTTAGAATATGGTGTGAACTTTTTTAGTTAAATATTGAAAGTTTTCTATTTACAATGGCCCTATAAAATAATAATTAAAAAAAAAAATTATGACTTGAGCCCTTATAGTGAAATTATAAGGGCCAAAGTCATAATTTTATTTAAATTGTAAAAGAGCCAATGTTCACATATGCCGCATAGATTTTGTTATTTTCATGACATTGGTCTTCTCATATCTCGCACTAATGATTATTGAGGTACGCTCTTTTACCACTAGAAAAAGCGTAAAAAGTTTTATAAAATTGGCCATATAACTCATTTTCACCAAAAAGTGAGATTGGCCTTTTTTGACCCAAGCCTCAGATTTATATTAGCATTTTCAGTAAATGATGACATTTTCATAATAATTTTATTTTTTGAAACTATATTAATAGACATAACAATTTTTTTTGCTCAAAACGTTTTAAAAGTGATTACAAGGTTCCTCATCTTAAGTTATATTGTTGCCATTTAAAAATATTTAAGACACATAAGCACTATTTTTTTATATTTCAACAAAATATGTCGTCAAAATTACAAAAATGTTTAGATAATTTTGTAGTTAAAAATGTATAAAATGTTCCATTTCTGTAGCTAAGGTTTGAAAGTTGAAAACAAGGTTTTGAAGTAGTTGAAACTATAACTAAAAATCTAAAAATATATAAACACAGGTTTCTTTTTAGAGATATTTTAAGCAAAAATTTAAAGGAAATTAAATATTTAAATAAATCATAACAATTCTAAATTTATTTTATTGTAAATTAAAAATATTATTCGGGGAAATTTGAAACTTATAAAGTACCTATATTATAATAAGATTTTATACATACAATGACCATTTCAAATCCAATATTTTTGGAAAAAATTAATTTTACCCACTGTATTACTATAAAAGTAAAATAAATTACTTTTATAGCAATAATTTAATATAAAATATACTTAGTAATATAGGCTGACGGATAGATAGACCGTCTTCGTTTAGAATCGTTTTTCGTATGCTTTGAATTAATCAAAGTTAACACACAGATACATTACAGCGACTTACTCCTTAAATGACGAGGTACCTACACTCGATACCAAATGTACAGAAGAGCGGTTACCTACTTTTTAAAATAAAATTGTATTTAAAACGATTTTTCATTATACCTAAAATTTACCGTACAATGAGTTAAAGACACATTTTAAAATTATTATGTAAGGATCAAACATCAGTAGTTATTGCCAAAATAGAATTTAATCGTATCAATTTAATATTGGTACACTGTACACAATATAATTTGGTAGTCCTACAACGCCCAAAAAACTAAAAACCAAAAAGCTTATATTTTAAAGTTTAGATAGATCCAGGTAAAATAAATTGTATTTGGTGTTTAGTGGCCCTACAAAATGTTTGGGACTTAATTAATAGTACGAGTAAAATAAAAATAATATTAATTAATAATTAATGAGTAATGAATACTAATGATCAATAAAATAATACGTTTGAAAGTCGAAACTGTGCGCGCGCCCGTCGCTACTCCACAAAATAATATTATTATCGCGAATATCGATCGACTCGCGGTCAATGTCAATAACTCGATAATACGTAACATTCAGTTTTTATATTAATTAACCAGCTGGCAGGTTGGGTACATACTTAATATTATTATTATTATTTATTATTATTAATATTACTTCCGTCGAACCTATGATGTGTATAAATCCAAACACTGGTCAGAGTATAAACCATAAACGTATTTTGTTTGAAAACCAAAATGTTTGCGAAACATGATACACTGTAAAATCACTGGCCGCGACGTAGTGGTTTGAAATGTTGAGTTAGGAACGATGAATAAATTGTGTATTTAAATACGTAATGATAAAGATATAATGATAGGTAGTTATTGTATAATATTAGGTATAATTTATAACAGACAACTACAGTTGTTGCGCAATAAATCTCCGCCAAAAAAATATAAATGTAATTTATTTTTCGATAACAGCAGTGTCTCAAATGTCCACTACGCAAAGTTGAAGGGCAAAAAAAAAAGGTGAAGAGCATAAATAATTAAATAATAATATTAGGTATGATGTCACGGCGGACAAAACGTATGATTGAACAAAACGAAACTCGCAGCGCTATCTATACGTCAAACAATGAAACCGTATTCATATAACAATATTATTTTCATGAGTACGTAATAATAATATTGCTATCGAGTAGATAGTTATTATTACTTAGGTATTAATTATTAGTTTTTTAATAATAATTACTATAATATATTATTATCTACTTTTTTCTGTTACTCCATTAATTGTATTACTATAAAAAAAGAAATATTACTTTTCCTATTTTAATTATTGATAATAATAATATCGTACAACAGCGATAAATGGTTATACTATTTATACAAGAGTATGATTAATATTATAGGTACAGAGTTCTTATTTCTTCCTACCACAAGGTAGACGTGGTGCGACGGTGCGTGTGAATTTGTACTCGTGACTTTTAGACTTATGCTTGTTAAATGAATAAAATTAAACTTTGTCTGTTATGAATTACAACGTTACCGTAACATTTTCAACGTAAATAAACACAATCTAAATTATTAAATATAACCTTTTATATTATTATTCTGTAAACAAACACAATACAATTAATAAATATGATAAAATTATAACTACATATGACAAAGTGTAGAGGTCATCCGTCATTCATGACAGTAAGTAGGTACTTCCAATATTATGAACTCATTATGAATTCCATAGGACGATTAAGATCGGGTGGAGGATATTACTTGGTCTATTTACTATTGTTAGATAGTATAAGTTTTTCTATGTGGGCAGACAGTCTGTAGTTACAAGTTAATATGGAGATCAAAAGATTAATTTATTGTTGCTTGGAAATTTAAAAAAAAATAACTTCACGTCTTAAATCGTATACAACCCTATTTAGACCTACATGCTCCAATTTCGGGGTAATGGCAAAAAATTTAATTCAAACTTTTCAGTATATACGTAGCAAAATAAGGATTTCTAATCAATCGACCAATGATACTATCCATTCTCATCTTAAACTTAAATATAAACATATACAATACAAATATAAAATATTGTACTCTTTACGGTGTTTTTATTTTACTATGGATTTCCATAAATATCATTTTAAGGAGTCTCGGTTCTAGATTCTAGAAGTGTACCTGAACCCTCAAGTTATGTCTTCGTTTTACAAACCCGTCTTCTTTCTACTCCCCCTCCTCTATCACTGGCCATGATCACCATTCATGGTTACGAGTAGGTAAAATTATTCAATATTTCAGTCAATACAATAAATTCATAAAATGTAATTATTTATTGCACAAATCTAATGTTGTATTATTGTACTACATGTGTAATTTGCTGTTATGTTAAATAAAATAAAACAGTTAAATTAAGCGAATTCCAGTTTAAGCAGTGACTTTAAAGATGTTCCCCAATTGACACGTTTTACACAGCTAGTGACTAGTGTTAAATGTTTTATATCAAAAATGTTAATTGTAAATTAGAATTTCGTACAGTGTATTTATAATACTTACATTTATAGTTCGTGAATGTATAGTGTACGAGTGGTACGATAATAGATGCATGAGGCTTGTAATATTTTATTATGATTGTTATAGAAATAATAAATGAGTACGACGGATGAAACAGAATAATATGATCGACGTATAAACAATACTAGTTGACACGGCAATGCATTACTATTGCTAGGTTTTTGTGATTATGTGAGCAGTACCTATATTATCAGGAAAGCAATCTACCTACGGTAGATCGCGAACCCCGCGTGGTGCGTACGTAAGTGTATAATCTCTTATATTACATTTAACTATAAAGTATCAAATTTAAACCTAACCAAACCGTAGGCACTAAAATCCGATTAATAAAATTAAAACCAAACATTCGCATGTATAGATAAAAAATAAAAATAAAAAAACAATGCAGTTTATAATAATAATTAATATTTTAAAACCAATAGCAACCATCTATAAACAAAAATTACCAAAATATCAATGTAAAATCAATGCAAAAAATTTGTCCACCGAAACCGTGGTTCGAACTGGAGACTCCTGTTTGAAACCCTCTCCTGGTTTGCCTCTTAATTACCTTTTTTCGCCATAAAATCTAGCCTATCTTCTTCCCCTAAAGTCTAATCTATCTCTGTACCGATCTCCACCGCGATCGGATGAATGGCTTAGATTGCTTTAAGGACACAGGTACAACTTGTCTTTAAAGTCGTTATTACCACTCAAGGAACCTTAATGTAATAACATATTGTATACAATTCAGAACAATATAGTGGTATTACTATATTCTAATCAATATGATATTTCTATATGAGATCGTTCGTATATGAGCCCGACCCGAAGGTCAGGCATTTTAAAAAATTACATTCTAGACTCCTTTGAGTGCTCCCTTCCACGGAAATCTTTAGTAAAAGGCGAAAGATTTTTTCGATTTGAAAGGGAACCGGAGTTGTCATAACGACGGTGTTCGGGTCCCTATATACGATTGGGCCGGTCACAATGCCATGTAGTAGGCTAGTGTTGACACCTCAATATTTCCTCTGTTTCGGATGCAAGTGGGTCGGAACCGTGCGTGTCTTAACCACGACCAGTGCAAGCTTTTGAAGTCTTCGCGTCAGCAAACTGCAAAAACCACTCGTCACGGTGCTCCCGATACGCCTGGCGATCGTGTGAAAACGATGTCAGAAAAGGACTTTGCCCGCAAACGCCATCTTTTGGCTGTTTGTAGGAGCACTGGAGTGCCGTGGACGACGACGCGCGCCGTTATATAGTCTGGCGGCGAACGAACGAAATACTAATATCTGATAGAAAACTCGATTCATTAACGAATTTCGGATTTCCTGCATCGCTGGTTTTCCGATCGTTTGTTAGTGAGGATAACGTATCAATCGCATTGCATGGCGGGAAAAGCTAATGTGCGTAGTCATCTTAGATAGTTGGATCCACAGATATATAAAACGTTATTTTATATATCTGTGGTTGGATCATATTTATATACTATGGTTTATGGGTGTAAGTATGTATAGGTTACTATCACAGAATTATTTTAAATCTTAGTTCGTGGTTAATTATATTATTATAGTAATTATTATATTATTATAATAGGAATTATACTATTCTTTCAATAAAATATTATAATATTTAAAAAATAATATTATAGTGATTTGATAACAAATTATCTGTAAATAAATATGTGAAAAGTTGCGTTATGCATGCGTATATCGAACACCCTAATTCGGTGGGTGTTGACTCGTCGCTGATATCGGCATCATGTTTAGTATTGATTTAATACGCTGTGGCTCCATCCATAGTATATGATCTAAGGTAGTCATATACCTACCTACGTAGAAATGTTAGATGATAACGATTTAAGGAATTGCAAACCAAAATGTACCAATCTTTTGTCAATCATGCCAAGAACCTGATAACGCGATAAGACTTCTGAAAACTGATTTGAATTTGTTAATATCTTAGATCATATACGATGGATGGAACTACAGCATATGATTTTGTTGCCGATATAGCGACGAGTCACCGAATTAAGTGATCAATGTGCGCAAGCGCAATGCGAATCCTCACATAATTATCCATAGGTACTATAGGTATCTGTGGATAAATAAGCGAGACGTCGCGAGGCGCATGCGCAAATCGACCACCTAATTCGGTGACTCGTCGCTATATCGGCAACGTTTTTTGTATTAATTTAATACGCTGTGGCTCCATCCATAGTATATGATCTAAGGTTAATATGTCTACTTGAGATCGATCTAGCCACTTTTTTTAAATTTTGTTCCTAAACTCCTATACATTTTGTTTGAATATTTAAAATGTACGAAATTTTAAATGTTGATTATTTGAAAATTAAATTAAATATCTTAAAATGTGACCGGATCGATCTCAAGTAGACATATTAACGAATTCAAATCAGATTTCAGAAGTCTTATCGCATTATCAGGTCCATCGGTAGGATTGGCAAAAAATACCTACATACAAATTTAAATGAGCTTAAATTGTTTATTGTTCACGCGGCAGACAGTGACTTGTAAGTGCTCATGCGGGAGCGCTAAGCTATTTTATTTACACATAATCACTGAATCACTTACTACCACGGGTTAAGATAGATAAATTATATCTTAAACCGTGCTTACATAC
Source organism: Sitobion miscanthi (assembly GCA_008086715.1). NCBI lineage: Eukaryota > Metazoa > Arthropoda > Insecta > Hemiptera > Aphididae > Sitobion > Sitobion miscanthi. Next base: position 17,334,930 of record CM017800.1, read on the forward strand.
TACGGTACTATCACGGTTATCTACACCGTGATAGATAACCGTGGGCACTACGCACAAAATATTTACAAGACCCGCATGCTGCATACAATTTGGTAATTGCTTTATTTTGAACTCCTTAAAAACTCTCCGTTTGCAATCTCACATGCACCAAACCAACAAGTTGCAGATGTAGATTGAAAAATACCAAAGCAAAATAATACTTATATCAATACTAAATTTTAGTTGTTGCAATAGTGTGGTATGGATATAATAAGATGTAATGCTAAATAAAAATAACGTAACACAGCGACATTATTACGATACGATTTTTTATGGTGGTGACTCTTTCTATGTTATTATTTATCAATGAAAAAATGAATTGTAAATTGTGATTTTATTCATAATAATAAATTGTTAATTACTATTATGCAGCTCAACAACTGTAAAAACCTATAATTTAAAATATATAAACGCTCTCGAATCCCACTTACAATGCGCCAATGTGGTTAATAAAAGTAAAGTGTAAGTAATAAGTAGGTAATAACTAATAAATAATTACGAAATGTAAGATAACGAAATTATTGAGTAAGACATGTAGGAGCCCGTTACTATAAATGAGTATAATAATTATTACAATTATATATTTATGTATGAATTGTATAATTATATAACCTATTTACCTATTGATAAAATATAGAAAGAAATAAGAACAATGGTACTCTACTATATAACTACACTCTCTACTAATTTATATGAATTAGTTATCTTAATTGTTTTTTTATTGTTATTATAATTATAACTTATTAGTTATTACTTTTTAGTACTATTACTGAGTAAATTGTAAAACATGTGACACATAGAATAATCAATTAGTTGTTTATTAATCCCGAGGCCGTGATGCGTTTGGCTTAATTTCTTTTCACACTCATAAAAATTGCAATATGTTTATTCAAGCTGATAGAGAATACTAAAATGTGTTTGACGAGATTATACTATAAGTTCCACCGACTTCATTGCAATGGATTTGAGAGATCACCTCAATTTAAAGTGATACCTACGTATTACTTATGACAATAGCTCCATAAGATGACATTGAATGTATAAAAAAAAATATCTTAAGATCTACGGAATTTACTTAAATTTAATTATTGTAATATTTTATAAATAAAAAATAAAATTCGCATTTATTTTAAAATTTGATGTAGGTACTGATACAATATAATATACTAATGTATAATTTTTTTAATACATTGTATTGCATAGTTGTATTAGTATGGTGTGGGAAACTACGCGATAATTTGTTATACAAACCTAGTAGTCTATTGCTCGTGAGTCAATTAGTAATATTATTACTTATTACAATAATTTAAGCTCTAAACGATATTATTATTTATAAATAAAACACGCACGCAGCAAAACTATCAAAGTTGCCTATATAATATATCATAATAGTATAATACCACTTAAAAATTATGCGTCTATGTAATATTCATCTGAGACTATAATAGAGCACATTATTATCATAGTAATCTGTCAAAATCAATTTATTACCGTCGGGGACACTAAATCGCAACAATTAGGCACAAAATGTTCTGCGTGTCTTTGGACCCCAAACACACATAGAAACAGATACACATACAATATTCCACAACCATCTAAATACACACCCACACACATATATATATATATATAGGCAAGTTTGTCCCTTATCCACTCGCACGCCACGTCCACCCTTGACAGCAACACACATATTATACATAATAGCTGCAACGGCGCGCGATGGGCCTTTGCCGTTCGGCACAACTCGTCGCAACACACAGCGCGCCTGCGTGCGTACATATATATTTTTCACTCTCCTTATAAAGAAGATAGGATATCATCAATCATCCTCTGGTGGGCGGAGGGCACTGTCAGAGGGGGACACATATAGACGAGAGAACAGCACACACTATACTAAGTGTGACTCAACGCCCCACTTCCCCCCGGCCAAGACATCTGTAACGTTTTTGGATTCCGAACAATCGACGAGATCAAGGCACACACACTAACACAATATATATATGTGTGCATATATGTATGTATGTGCGAATATAGTGTATATTATTCGACACATAGTAAGTTACAGAGATATTGTTTCAATTGTATGCCAATCAACTCTAGCGAAATATGGCATTCAGCATTCTATATATATAGTATATAGCCATAATAAGTTATATTCATTTGTCGTCCAATTGGCAATTCAAAATAAATTGTATATGAATATTCGCGTGCTTACGAACGAATCGTGTGGTTATAATTAGCAGGAATACGGGAGATGTGAATTTTAAAACATAATTTCCAGTTGATTGTATAGTATTTTGTACATCGTTTTCAAGCAATTAATTATCATAATATGGTAGGTACCGACCACAACTGACTATTGAACACAACACCGCGATGATGACGTATGTCGGATATTTTATATGCATATGCCTGAATACATGAAAATTTATCATAATATTATGATCATGGGTAATGTAAATTAATCGGCAAATTAAATTTCGAATTTCTTACATTAATAAACATGAGATATAATAATTTTTAGGTAAACAAAGCGTTACACAAAATACCTAACCTAACCGATGTAATTTTTGGGAGGACATGGTCACATTTAATCAGACACATTTATTTATTTAAATTTTGAACAGTGAGCTACTCCCTCTCTTTTCTGTGGAATTTCAGATGTTTCTAAACACCATAAACCTTATACGGCCTAATCTGGCATATGCTAAACACGGATTTATCTTTTTTTAAACAGTACCTATTATTTATTTTTTTTTTAATATTTTGGAAAATTAAATTATATATTTCTGAAATTTTAAAAAAAATGTATTACTTTGATTTTCGCATGTTCGCCGGGTCCCAGGATTTCGGATAGTTGCTCAGGCATATAATTTTCTTTTCTGAGGTATTCGTATTTTAAACTTTCAGTTAGTATATTATGTTTGACCGTTGTAAGTGTTCCGCATGTGATGCATATTTGGGGGGGGGGGGGAGAGTCTTATTTGTCCATTAAGATGCCGCGGATGAGTCTTGTGTGTCCTAGTATAGTAGTATGTTTATGTTTCGTTTTTTCTAATGCATTTTTATATTCGGCAAGTATATTATTTTTCGACTACAGATAGCACTAGTGCACGTGTCGCAAATCTGTTTCCGACACGGTACGCCAGATACCGTTAGATGTTGAGTTTAAGCCAACAAAAAAACCGATAATTTCAAACACGATATTGAATCATGTTTCTTGTAGATATCATTGAGAGCATCTTTAATCACCATGAAAACAAAATATTTTTGCAATAACCGATGACATTAAACAAAATAAGTCGCATCAATAATAATACACCTGCTTTTTTAGGGGATCTAAGCACACATATTTTTCATACGTTTTATACCAATAATCTGTGGCAAATGAGTAAATTACACATACTTGATACTTCGGAACTAGTAAGTACTCTGCGCCCTGCAATGTGTATATTACGCAGATATCGCTCGCTGGTGTATAAATTCATGACGTTTAGGTAACTGGTATACAAATTTTAGCAATATTACTCTATGGTATAATATTATGCAAGGTGTATAATAGAATAATATGACATATGAAATCATTTTTGTTCTAAACAGTATTTAATATTTTTTTTATATTACCTAAATATGATTTGCAGACTATTACGCTATACAAGTATGTACAGTGTAATTTTAATTTTAAATTTTTCAATACAGAAAATGAACAATTTTTTTTGGGAAATTTCAAAATAGCCAACATGTAAATCAAATGTTTGATGGTAAAAAAGTTTATTTAAGCCAGTGTCCTGTCATTCAAAAAGTTAAAACTAAGGAAAACAATATCAATAATTGTATACATTTTTAAAAAAAAACATTGTTTTATAATCACTTAGAATTGTGTTAACTGTATATTGTATTTAGAATTTATACTGTGCGCTTTTAAAATGTATAATGTATCTTATATTTAAATTGTAATTACTATTAATTATATTTTATACTAGGTATATTATTATTATTATTGTTATTATTAATTGTTAGTCTTGAAATTATAATAACGTCTGCTTCGATTTCTAAGGCGATTAGCATTACATTTGTATATACATTGCTTAAAATGAATTAAGAGGATAAAAAAAAATTTGAAGAAAAAAATTAAAGTTTTAAATTAAATATTTAGATATTTATGTAGGTTACTGTTTATTATTATGTACCTACCTACTTAGAATTAATTATTTTGAAAATAATCTAAGTAATTATAGTAAATAGGTACTTTACGTTTAAATTGTAAACTCTGAAAAATAAAATTATTTTCCTTATATTGACAAATTAACTTGAGCTTAAAACAATAGTACCTATATTAAGCACTAAGCTGTAAATATAAAGTAAGGAATTTATTTTAAGTTATAATAATATTATAAGGAGTTTAGTATAGACAAAATGTTAATATTATTAATAGCTATTATTTATATATAACTATATATAGGTATAGCGGATTCCAGTATTATTTTTATTTAGATACCTAGATGCAAGCACAAAATATGATTTCTGGTTGAAAAAATTAGTGATGTTTAACGTAAGAACAGATGTCAAACAAAACGAATAATTTTACCTAGACTGAAACAGTGGCGCAACCAAGGGGGAGGGTTAGAGGTTGTACCCAACCCCGAAATTTTTTTCTAGTTGCGCCACTGGACTGAAATACCTATATTTTTAAATAAATGCTCTAGAACGGATATAATGGTGCCAGAAAAAAAATATTATAGTGAATAATATTCTGTGTTTAAATATTTTTTTTCGTACCTACATAATTCGCTTTACTGACACACCCAATGTAATTGACATACACACCCGTTTCCACCAATATTTAAAATTCCTTTGGCGATTAACGATTGTTATAATGAAAGCCATTATAACCCTCGATCAAAAGTATTTAGTTATAATTATTCATCAAGTTTTCAATAAAAATTATTTTTGGTCATTAATAGCTATTGACTAACTTTCCTCTATATTAGAATTACAAATGAATTCAATTTTCGATGTATACTTTTTGTTTTTGATTAAAAAACGTAAAATTAAATACAAAGTCCCTTGTTGTCTGTACATACCCCATGTTAAAAAAAAAATCAAACACATTATCGCATTTTTTTTTAATTGTCTTGAAGTCAAATTTTATCAAAATACGTCAACATTTGTACGTATAAAAGGGGAATAAAAACTTTTAGATACTATATTTTTATATAAATGACAAATGTTGAAGATAGAATTTTTATGACAATTGTCAAATTATTAAGAGTTAAAAATGTATAGCTACTTAAGATTGTAATATTTAATTCAAGGTTCGTCATACTTGAACTAAAAAATCTAAGAAATGTATATACAATATTTTGTTTAAGGACTTTTTAAGTTAAAATGTAGACTGCAATCGTTCTTGTCCATTTAAATATCTAGATCAGTGGTGGGCAAAGTACGGCCCGCGGGCCAACTCCGGCCCGCGAAAGAATTTAATCCGGCCCGCCGATGGTCCATCGACACGGATAGTATATGGCCCGTATAGTATAAAAAAATTCCCAAAATATTCTGAAAATGATCGAGAAAATAGTTTTAATATATAATGGATTGGCGTGGACTGTGCGCGGTCATACCCTCATAGCGTGGTGTAAGTAGATAGTAGGTACTATGATAATAGGTATATAATTTCTATTTTTGTTCATATAATATATTTCCCGGATCTCGGTTGGTGCGTCCTTATCGTAGTTATCGTATAATAATATGTATGATGTACTTACGTATATAAGTAAATGATATAATGTTATTGTGTAGGTTTAACACATAATGTATTTTTTCTATAATTCTGGCCCTCCTCTAGAATTTCTTACACAATGTGGCCCCCCCATTAAAAAAGTTTGCCCTCCACTGATCTAGATAATGAAACGAATAAGAACAATTTTAGTTATTTTGTTGTAATTTAAAAATAAAAATTATAATTTGTGGTAAATTGCAGCTTTTACGTGTACCTACTATTATATTTTATACTATACACCATGACATTTCCAAAGCATAAAGATTAATGTTACACTATTGCAGCCTATTTATACTACGAACCTATTCACACCGTTCTACGGTAAGTGGTAAGTCAATATTAATTCTAAAGTTAATAACAATAATAATTAGGTATATGATATAAATATTAATTTATGTTGATAAAATAATTAAATATGAATCTATTTATTATTTTATATTTATAATATACATATAGGTAATCGAACGTGTCCTGACTGACTGATAAAGACTACTAACGCGTAGAGTTTAAAGTATGATAGCTAGAGATTTGAAGTTTTCATGCTACCTTTAAACTTTAGCATGTATAAGGGTTCACTAAGAAATGATTTTCCTAAATTCTCATTTATAGAGGTGCTCACACAACTATACACAAGGATTTTTAATTTCAATTTTTAAATTGAAAATTGTTTTTTGTTTAACCAACGACCGGCAAGTATAAAAAGAAAAGTGCACCTTAAAATATACATAAAGACAAAATACACGTGAAAACTGCCAGACCATAATGCAAGAGGCAACACGATTCACGAAATTTCTTGATAAAGCAAACCAAATTTTTAGTTAAATATTGAAGTTTGAAAATACAATAATCTAATTTTAAATTTTACATAGAAGTGCATGGTGTAGTTCTCAAATTATTTTGAACAATAATACAATAGCAATTGTTGTAGTTCAATATTTTATTAGATAAGAACCTCTGGCAACCAATAAACAAGAAAAAAAAGCGGGTAAGTGGATATCGCTTTGCTGTACAGTAGGTTACAAGTGAGTCAATGTATAATGGATTGTATTAAACTTGAATTAAATGATGAAAAGAAAAACGATTCTGAGCAGAAACGGTTTATCAGTCTGGATTTTTAAAATTTTTATTATTTATTATAGCCTTTAAGTTAAATTAATATTATAATATTATAATTTTTTTATTCGTTGCTACGGTGATAAATAAAGCGTTAGAAATTAAAATCCCATTTTAAGCGGTTTTTCGTAATTTGCCAGTAGTTTTTCCCGTAGCATTAAATAACTATTGGGAAAATCGAAAAATTGCCTCTTTAAAGTACTATCTTGATCCAATTTTCTAAAATAGAAGGTACTATATGTTGAAATCGAAGCACTTCTTCTGGTAGAAATTTTGTATACAGGATATAAAATAAATAAATAAATAAACACCATTGTAAAACCACTAGCTTCCTCGCCCCGCTCAGAATCTAATAATAATACTCATTTCTACTGCTATTACCAGTGGCGCCGAACCTATAACCTAAGAAGGTCGACCGCCCCCCCTTTTTTTTCGGTGGGTGGGGTCGTGGGGGTCCGTGGTTACTCCAACAAACTATTTATGAATTATGTTCCTAACTCCTAAGCTATTAATGTATACATATGCAGCAAAATTTTGTAAACAGGGTTGTTAGTCCGCATAACTTTTTACTTGCCCCCCCTTTTAAAATATATTTCGGCGCCACTGGCTATTACTATTATAATCTGCAAAAAAAACATGATTGTAAAACCAATATATTTGTGAAATAATAAGATATCAACAAAAAATTTGTGATAACCCAACAAAAACACTCCACCATACTCCGTGTAAAAAAAATGTAATTTTATAGATAGCTAATAAAATGATATCATAACTTTTAGAGACATTTTTACTGTACCTTTTATATTTTTTTTACTTGGAGTATGGCGGAGTGTTTATGTTGGGATAAATAGTTGCAATTGGATACAGACTATAATTGTAGGTAATAGTAGAAATTAGCATTTATTTTTTATTTTTATAAATAACTATTGGGTTACTTGAAGCTCGAGCTAATGAGATAAAAGCATGCATAAAATCGTCGAGTTTATGAGCTAATGACCTCGAATCACGATATAAATAAAATTATCTACATCATACCTCGAATAAACAAATTATATCTTAAAAAAAATATGACAGTATATTTATAAAATTCTTCTTCTATTAGTTTTTTGGGGTTTTTGCCGAAAATTTTAGAGATACGAGGAAAGTTTAGAGAGTATTTTTATCCACGTTTAGAAATATACGAAGAGATATAATTACTGAACTGAGATACACTAAATCTCGATACACCGATATAACACCGTATTTTATTCAAAAACAAAAAGTACCTATACGTACTTAAATCGAATACATTTGTAATTCTAATATAGGGCAAAAATAGACTACTTATGGCGATTAATGACCAAAAAGAATTTTATTGAAAACTTGATGAATAATCATAACTAAATACTTTTGATCGAGAGTTATAATGGCTTTCATGATAACAATCGCCATGGGAATTTTAAATACTGGCGGAAACGGGTGTGTATGTCAATTACAATGGGTGTGTCTGTCGAGCAAATTATGTACAATGAAAAATATTTTAACACAGAATATTATTCAGTATATATTTTTTTCTGGCACCATTAAATTCGTTCTAGAGCATTTATTTAAAGATATAGGTATTCCAGTATAGTAAAATTATAACAATAAGAATTGTTAAAATATTAATACTGGCATCAGCTATATATTATACAGCTATATAAGTTGTATTTTGTATCGTCGACTACACTACAAGTATATGACCATGTATACGAGATAATTTAAGTGTACAGTACAGTGTATGATAAATATAATAATTTAAATAGAATAACGGGTATTAATAATAAATCATAATTTTTATAGTGAATAATTATTAAAAATAATAATTTTATTATTTTTGTAAACTGGATTTCCTTAAGGGTCCCGGTCCAGGTTTTTAAAGATTTCCACAATTCAATAAAATTTGAAAATAAAATTTTATATTTTAGTTTCCCCCTCAATTATAAGACAGTTTCACTTATCTACAACCCGATACCTATTTAGGGGAGGTTGATCGGGTGTATTATATCGAAAAAAATGACTTAACGGGAATAACTCTCAAGCTTTGTAGAATTGTCGGATTTTGATGACTATTATTTTATCTGAAAGAAGAAGATATTCCTACAGCCCGCATCGATCTCTGATTTTGTATTTTATTTCAAATAGTTGTAATAAAAATATTGTAAAAAATGCTTTTTATCTTTTTTTTTTTTTGACATAATTTTATTATTATAAAGTTTGAGAATAAAATATTGAAAAACAGAGATCGATGCGGACTATAGAATATTTCCCTCTAGCAATTAGAAAAAAAATGGAAAAATGAAATTTGGTTGCCTTAATAATTCATTTTTACTTTGTATATTTATTACATTATATACAATTATTACATATTAATCCACCAAGTTTTGAAATTTTTCCTTTTTATACTTAAATACTAATATTAAAATAAAAATAAAAATAATCCAATATAATATACAATATACAATATAATGAGTAATACAAAAATGTCAGTTATTTTTCTTTATAAAATAATTTTGTATATAGATATATTTTAATTGAAGAGACATGAATTAATGTCAATCCCAGTTTGGTTAGTCACTGCAAAACGCTCCTTCCCCTTTAAAATCTAAATAACATAATTGGCAGTTGATATACTATTTAGTATTTTTACTATCCTTTTCAGAGTTAAAACTATCATTTTCGAATTTCTTTTTTTGCAAAAATGAAACTACCGGTGCCGTAAACTTTTTAGCTTAAATGTGAAATTCACTCGGAAATCCTTCCATTACAAAATTCAAAAACAAGAAAAATATGTATGCAAATGGCCAGCAATAGGTATCGTCAGGCGTCAGCACCAAGTTTGTAAAAAATTAACATTTTCAAATTGTTTTTCTTATTTATGACTATAGTGCTATATAAAATATTGACAAACTCATAACAAATGTATAGGGTTATTCCATTACTTGTTATATTAGTTAAACGGCTTTAATGATTATTGATAATTTTAGTTTTATTGCCATATATATATTATATTGTATAATGACATAATGTTATTTGGTATGTTATGTATTGTAGTTAACAACACAATTTTTACATAATACTACATTATAATATTATATTATACAAACAAAACAAAGAAAATATGTATTTATTTATATTGATATTCTAGTTATGAGATATTCTACTTTTAAGTTTATAAGGGTTATATTTATATTTTACAATACAAACTACGTAAATTAATTGAATTGGTTGAAGTACTACGGCGGCAAAATGTATTACGATTCGAAATATTGAGCGCGATCTAGTAGAACAAACCGAGTGAAGTAAATATTTTAACAAAACGTATTTGGGATTCAATAGATAGAGCATTTAACAATTAAATACAGAAACAATACTCATACTTTTTGGATTACAATTTCTATTTTGAATTTGTTAACCACAAGAAAAATTAATTTCAGATTTAGATAGCCTTTAATAATAAAATTGTTTTATTGCGAACAAATAGGTAAGTTCAGTCAATTTAAAATGTCTTTCGACTGACGCAATTTACAGTTTTATGCATTTAAATATTGTTTAAAATAGTAAGTGGAATCAAACCACTGAAGTCTGAAAGTATATTACAATATTTCTAACTAGTGTTTCACTCAACAATTAAGCATTTTTCTGTACACAATATAATAATAATATGTAATGTCTTGGTTTCTGTAGTCTTCATGCAGAACAAGACCGTTTAAAGATAGGTAGTGTGGTACTGTGGTCACATAATAAAGAAATCAATATTATTTAAATATTAATTTCATTTATTCTGTGTCAATGAGCTAGAGGTACTGCTAAAATGTACTTCATTGTATTACACATCCGCGAGAAGTTCACACATGAACACTTGATTGTGTGAAAACATGATACTTCATTTTCGGCGATGCTTGTCCACATGACCGGTTAGTTGTTATATTTTTAATTATGTAATATATTGTGTTGTTAGTCGATGGCCCAAGTCAGTAGCGGATTTTATAAAACTTCAAAGGGAGGGTAGGTTTAGTACCATAATACAAAAAATAAATTATACAACATATATTGTTTTCATCCTCTTACCAGTTACCGCATGACTAAGCGGACTACTTATGTTTTATTACTGTTATGATATTTACTGACGATAATTTATATAAATAAATTAGAATTACTTAATATTTAGGTACATAATATGATGAATCATTAATAAGATGTAAATTATTTTTCGTTGAGCGGGAGTAAAAATACGCCACGGCCGTAGTTGGATATGCTCAGTATGTGATTAACGTACCATTTAAGAAGATTGTTTCTACTCTAACGTATTATTTTATTTCTTCCTTCAAATTTCTTATATCTATTTATTTCTCTTCCTTTCCTATCTACTTCTTATTTGCTTTATGCCAGTCCTATTTTTATTTATTTTTTGGTCACTTTTGAAAGGTACAACTATGCAAGTAGCCTAGTATAGGTACATGCAACATAATAATATAGCGTACCTACGTACCACGTACCTCTCGCGTGTCTAAAGTTTAAACCATGTAGGTACTGGGTACTAACTGGGTTGGTATTGGTTATTGTTTCAACTATATTACATACACGAGTTCCAAGTATACTTTTTATTTTTATTTTTAACTCGTATATATAGCCGTTTCAAGTGGACGCCGTGCGTTCCAATTTTTGGAGTTAAACATTATTTGCGACAAAGATATAAAAAACGCCTACCTACGATACGCGTCGAAGTAAAAAGATTTTTGCATACAAGCATTAGGAGTTATTGAGTTTCTAGGCTTTTATTATTTACCTATTATAGTTATTAATTATTATTGTACCTATATATATTTATAACTTGTAAGTCACTGAATCGCTTTAAAAATAACACAAATGTTATTAGGTAATTATTTCGTTAAGGTAGGTAGGTACATTTAAATTAAATTTAAATTAAAAAAAAATAACCTAAGCCTCGACTTATTTTTACAGCCCACCACGTAGGTTTATAATAAACTAAATCAGTCATAATATACTATACTTTTGTATTTACTGACTTTATAAATAGCCAGAAGTTACATAATCGTTTGATTATTATAAACAATTTAAATAGGTATGTATTTATTCAACTGATGATTATTATTATAAACTAAATTCAAACCCATCTCTATAGCCCATCACATAGGTGTACGAACAAATTAATATTTTAGTTTAGGCCATAATTAGTTATAATGTGATATCCGTGTGAAAATAAATGTGAAAATTGAATAGTTAACGTATACACTTGTTATAATATTTTATATTGATAAACTATACTTCTATGCTGTACTGTTTTGTAACTTAAAAAATTAAATTAGATTATTCGTAATTGTTCATTTAACAATAATGAACGTTAATATATTTTAAAACCAAATATTGTATTAATAACATCAACCGAACTGGCGTTTGGAGTAAAAGGTACGTCACAAAAAAATTAATATAACTTTATATGACTAAAATAGAAGTATATGACATATGAAATCCACATAGCTCAAATTTTTACACACAGGGATATCCGCATATAAACAAACATCTATACCAGCTATATTCATGTTTATATAAGTACCTACTTAATGCGTCAAACATTTGTATCGTATAGTGTAATAATACATCTATAGGTGCCCATAGAATTTTTTCTAGCTGTTGGGGTAGAAGCTTCAACATTTATTTCTACTATATATAGGACTATTATAGGAATTATATTATTCATAAAATATAAAAAATATTGCTTTACGCTTCATGTTTGATTTTAATAAGCTAGAGCTGCAGCCTGCAAATGCCTCCATTTTGCACCCCCCTTCGGGTACCTATGGTATCATATGTAGAGATTACAATATGTATGGCATGTATACCAGGTTATGGTACATGTTTGCCGTTTGGTAAATAATAATAATAATAAAATATAAAACGTAAACGTCCCCGCTGACGTGAATTGGAATAGGATCTCTGTCTCGTGAATCGCGATAACCTCGTCTATAGCTCCTAAAGTTTTCCTCTTCCTCGTATATTAGGTATATATCTGCTGCAGCTGACGCCACCGTCAGTTCTACAGCAGTTACCAGCGAAATCGGTTTCTACTCTCGTCCCTCCCCCCATCAACACCTTCTTTCACACACACGCCAATCACCCATCCCCCGACCATAGTTTTTTTTTTGGAATTTCGATTTTCTCGCATTTATTTTTTTCACACATAACTTATACGCGCGGGTAAATGACATACTGGACTTCCGAAACCATAATAATACATTTATATAGAAAGAAAGTTCGTATATTGGTACAATGGTATACATAATATTGTTTTATGTTAAATTTGAACAAACGAATTGCACGAGTAATACGAATTTGTACGACTTACAGCAGTATACATCTATATATTTTGTGTGTTGTGTGTGTGATTACTAGTTATCTAGGAGTTACGAGTTACTATACATAGTAATTAGTAACATAGGTATATATTATATTATATCGCAATATCGCATAAACCTATGTCATTTTATGTGACGAAAATGTGTAGTACCTATTTAGTATTTAGAATAAAAAAAATAAAAATTTATGATGTGGTTGCTTTGTAGGTGTTAGCTACTAATTATAATATTACCCACAGTTTTGTGATGAGACTTATTATCACGGGTTACATATTATTTTAATAGGATTTCAGAAGTTATGTATTGCGCTTTGCACGCAGATGTTTAAAATCTAATGTTTTATGATCAGTGTTCAGTGATTACTAGATCGTGATAATTACAAATATTTTTAGTGTTTATTTTCAAATTTTAAGTACTTTTTTAAGGTATTAAATATATTTCCTCGTTTTTCAATTGCTCACAACTTAAGTTACCAAATAGAAAAATATGTACGTAAAAAACAATTAAATGCCTTTTCTGTGAGTATAGAATTAAGCTTATTAATTTAAAGGCTTGATTATTTTAGTTTATGTAAATTATACTTTATCTAATTTGTATAAGAAATTTTTTTTAAAAATATTAAGTCTTAAAAGTCTAAATAGACTTTCTAAATTTAAGTAGGTAAATATAGGTATATATTTTACATAGATGGAAATAAATTCCCATCTTAATTTTTAGATATTTGAAAAAAAATTTAATTTGTTGTTATAATAATGTACCTAATATTTCAAGTAGGTATATATTATAATAATATTCATAATATGCTCTTTGTTCTCTATGGCTCAATTATAAACAATTTATCGAAAAATAATATTCCTGGAGCATTGTGTCATTATTAGGAAGTTATAAACCTTTATATTACTATATTAATCCTTATCAAATAATGTGTTTACCTAAAAGTTTATTTCATATACAATTAATTTATATTATAATATATTATTCGTAATAAATAATGATATTATATAAAAACATTACATGAATAGAATATTATTTTGTACGCTCATTTTACAATAATGTTTTTCGTATTTAAAATACAATAAAATATACGTTTATAATATACGAAGAAAAATGCCACCCGCGGCTGGCATCGAACCGGCGCCGGTGTGCGTCGCAACCGACGCCTTAATCCGCTCTTCCACTCCGTCCCCCAGTACATATTATTTTATATTATAATATACTGTGATACTAGAATATTATAACAGAGGTATATACTGAAAATAATAAAATCTGTTTATATACACGACCGAATTATTTGACTGTGATGGACATTGTAATAACGTATATTGTGTATAAACATTTAATAACGCAACAATGCCACTTTTTAGTTTTTATTAAGACGTTAAGAAAGTAAAAACCTTCTCGTACGAAATAGTCACAAAATAGTCACAAAATAGATGGTCTAACAATAAGGGAGCTTATTATTATTGTTTAACCACCACCAATTGCCTTTCAGGAGGGTTTTTTTTATGCTCTCGTGTAAACTGACTTGGTTTTATGATGCTCGTGATGTATATTTGCACGCATAAAATATTATACTGCAGCTACATGAATACTGTAGTCGAGTAGACTCGCGTGTCTTTCAAACAGAATACGCCCACACAAATTCATGATAAAAAGTACACAATTAAATAAATTAATATGGTAATTAGTATGCATGTAGAAAGCGGTCAGTTCGTTAAATTCTATAATGACACATGTGTCGTGTGTTGTCATTTTATTTCCGATTCGCTCGGGGTACATCGCATGTGGATCCGGTGGATGTGGCATGCACTGTATATAATATGTACGAGTATACTATATTATAGTGTTACCGTATTGGCGTGCTTGGCTAAATAGTTCTATGATTTAGAGGACTCTATATACACACATTAGTTGCTTCCGTCTTACAAGTGCTTAACATTGGAAATTTACACTCAGCAGTTCAAGTTTAGTTTCGTTAGTTTAAAAATTATAATGAATCCACCTATTATGAAACATGGTAATAACTAATAAGTAATAATATTATCTGTGTTTGAATGGTTCGTTTTTTACGATACCTCAAGTTTTAAGCAAATTTTGAGCATATAAAATAGTGCAATTTAAAAATGCCCATAACTCACTTAAAATTGAATTATGGTAAAAACCAATATACAAACAGATAGGTACTGTTCTTACCATTAAGTTTCAAATATAAAGATTATTAAAAAAACTTCTTATGTAAATAAGGTTTATTTAGGCAATAATTTGAGAAAAAAACTGTTCCCAAGCGTGTACTCGAATATAATTATCGGTAGTTTGTATATGTCAATTAGTAAATATTCTCTTAAATTGTGTAGAAGGACCAATAGGATCGACGTACCACAAACGCGTATTACGTTTTACCTATAGGTACCCACTAAATAATAATTATTAATTATACGGTTTTAGTAAATCATTATATTTCTTTGTATACATGCATAGTTATATGATACAATAACAATATACATTACACAATATAACAGGTAGTATTTTATTTTACAAAAACGTATAATGTATATTATACCTACTACGCTGCAATCGGTGTGTTGTGGTTCGAATATTTACAAACAATCCATTAGGTATAATATGTTTAACTTTACCGAATTGAAATATACCCTTTTTCGATAGATATGATAAATTATGGATCGTAATAGTTTAATATTTAAAAAAAAAATAAAATAATTTTCAAATTTGATTTTCAAAAAACATTTTGGTTGGGGGGTGGTCATACCCTTCCCCCCTCCCTGATTGCGCAACTGGCAGTTTAAGTTCTACTTAGGTCGATCCGGTAAATGTGTTTACAGTATAGGTATAATAGGTATTATTTTTGTGTTACTATTAAGTGTAAACAGCTCAACGAAAATCGGTTAAAACGAATAGTATTTAAGACGTCGATCGCCGTCGTACGACGGCGTCCGTGATCACATTCTATAATATGCAATATATACTATTAAATACACGCGGTTGAGATAAGTACACACACGCGTGAGGGGCTTAAGTCCTTAATGTCCTAACTACAGAAAGAGAGAGAGAGAGAGAGAAAGATAATCACGCACTAATAGCTACTATACGCGCGGCACGGGGCGCGTAATCCGCGAGCTCGTGGTGGGCTTTCACGTCAAACGGAACCTGATCTGCGCCACAGCCTCTTCTCAGCGTTCGGTCGTCGAGGGGGTCGTATAACATTATGTGATACTATATTATGTATACCACGCATTAATATATATATATTATTAATTTACTCTCACATATTATTATTATTATTATTACAACGCGTTTGCGATATTTATGTATACGCGGTGGATTCAGCCGGAAACGCAAGCAGGAAATGGACGGGAGACGGCGGAACCGATCGACCGACGGGCAGATAGGTATTGCCGACGAGAATCCGCGTGACTACTGCATCTCGTCCGATTATTATATTAACGCTCTACGCTCATATTTCATATATATACACAATATTTACCAGCACTTTTGGATTTTATGTCCGGTAATCTTACAGCGGTGGATACGCACGTGTATATAGGTAATATATATTATATATTTTAACGCATGTGTTAATGTTACAAAATTATATGTACGTACGCCTTAGATTTAGAATATTCTGAAAACATGTTTGAATTTATCTTAGGTATATGGCTTATATGATATACTTGAAAGACTATTTAATTTAATAATAAACTAATGTATATTGTGTAACATAACTATTAACTACCCATAAATAATTATTAGGGGAACAGAGTGACCTAGTGGACTACGGCGTCGGTTCATACGCGTACTGTCGGCGGTTCGAATCTCGACCACGGGTGGCTAATCTCTCTGGGCAGGTAACTGTCTAGATCAGCGGTTCTCAACCTTTTTATATCCATGTATCTACCACCTACACAGTTTGAAAATTTTCATGTACTACTTGGTCTAGTGAGTGAGGCCGCCATCTCCCAACCGGGCATGGCAGAAACCTACGGGTGCACAATTGAAATTCGGCCGAACACACGTGTTTCAACCAACCGTTTTAAGTTTACAATATAAATATTACATAACTTACTATTTGCTTCGCTATTATTTAAATTCATTAAAAAAGTAAAAGCCGGGTCTGCATCGCGTTCGACATTATCAGTATTATAGAGGCTCAAGTATGTATATAATAGCTAGTGGCATGTAGAACATAAAAAAAGAACAGTGATAGGGTTTATAAGAATCAATTTTACTATTCAACAACCCGTCAAGAAACTTTACATCCATAATCCGTCTACGCTCAGCCAAAGAAGATGGCCCATGCATATTAGCAGCTGTGGCAATATGGAATAATCATTTATAGAACGTAAGTTAAGTATGTAATTGGAAAAGCGAAAAAACTTTAGCTAGGTAATTTTTTTAATAGCTGCTTTAATTACTAGCAATATATCTCGGAAAACTCCATATTCAAGATTCAAGTGGAGAAGGGCTTGTATGCTTTAAATAATAAAAATGAATAACCCTTTATCAGACATACTTAACTGAAAGTCTTTAGCCAGATGCATTATTATAACTAAACCAGGAGTTAAAATAAAAGCCTTACAACATAAATATTCTATTTTGGAGACCAGGGTCAAGTTTAGAACTTACAGCTTAAAGCCAAGACACAATGGAAAACACAAAAAATATCAGTATCCCCAAGGCAATAAGAAAAAACTATCGACGATCGAATCTTAGCATAATATAATACTAGTGTGGTTAGTATAGTTTAGTAAGTATATAATATAAGGTCTACGGTTAAAAATTCCAAAAACCAGAATTTTAATAAATGCATTATAAAAGGATAACATATTCATTAAGGGTTAGGTTAATAATACCTATAATATCATAACATTACGACTCGTTAAGGTCAATGTATAAATGTAGTATATTATACTCATATAACAAAATGGACAATGATTTTGTATTCATGTAGTATGGACTCATATAATATAATAGACAATGATATTCTAAACGCCAAAAATATCCTATATTATATTATATGTTAATGCAGCATTTTTGGTATTAAACGTGCAGGTCGGAACTCGTGGACACACTGAAAGAGGTTCTACGAGGGTGGCTATTCAATAGTTCAATAAGTTTACACACACCTGTAAACCAACAACAAAAGCGGTGAGCGGATACTGCTACGCGCATAGTGCGTGATAGTTCCAATCACTTCCTTTTTGGTAAAATAGTCGTTGTGAATTTACAATGCAGGATGAACAGTCCACCAATATTGTAGAATTTGAGAATAATGCATATATTTATACTTTTCAATACAACATTATTAATAAAAATTAAAATAGTATATTGTGTGGCAAGGGCGCAGAGGCGTATTTACGATTTTGGCGCCCCTTTTTTTCTCAATTTCCTATTACTCATTATCACAAAAAAATTTTAAGTTCCCTCTAATTTATAATTTACTTTTTCTCTCCATTAAAAATGCAGGGCTTAAAACCGTTTTAAAACCGAACCCAGAAACAAAATCAAAACCGAAACCGAAAAAAATTGGATAGTGGTAATATAATTAAAACCGAAACCGAAATAATTATTTAAAAAACAGTATTTTTTTTGAAAATCTTGTATCTTGACATTTTGGAGAGTTTACTTTACACAACAGGCGATTCGAACGCTCGATCCGGCGATTCAAAAAAATTAATTAAGTAAGAATGAACGTAAATAGTCCAGGCCTTGAAACCGATTTTAGAAACCGGAATAAACCGTTTAAAAACTGAAACCGAAAACAAAATGAAAAACAAAATCGGAAACCGGTATTAAATCCAAAACCGAAATTTCCTATTACCGGCGTTGAAAAATTTAAACCAAAATTAAAAAAAAAT
The DNA here is from genome assembly GCA_008086715.1 of Sitobion miscanthi. NCBI lineage: Eukaryota > Metazoa > Arthropoda > Insecta > Hemiptera > Aphididae > Sitobion > Sitobion miscanthi. The sequence goes on from CM017800.1 coordinate 17,354,129, forward strand.
TAAAACCTGTGTACAAAACCGAAACCGAAATTGAAATTTTTTCAATCGGTTTCATGCCCTGTAAAAGTGATAACCTAAAATGTATATTTTCTCTTTATTGCATTTATGCTTCAACTAATTTAGAGAACACTTTTATTTCATAAGTACTTACTCCATTCATTCCTAATAAAAAAGTCAACCTTTATAACCAAATAAAACAAAATTATAATTTTAGATTTTACCCTTTTTTATGACAATATAATAAAATATATTATATAAAGAAATATAAAAGATTTTAGGTTATAGAATTATTAGGAAGATACAGGTTATCATTTATCAGTTATCACTGATATAATTTCTCAAAAAATCCAATAAAATAAAAAATAAATAATTTTTTTTTTGTTATAACCTCTAATGACGGCGCCTCTTTGAGGACTCATAATTTGGCACCCCGGGGCAATTGCTCTTCGTCGCTCGCTAAATACGCCACTGCAAGGGCGGGAAATGAACTATTTCTGAAATTGTCTTCCCGCACGAACCACACATACTATTTTTTGTCACGCCCTTGCATTCATCGATCACGGCAAAGGTAATGCAGGGACCTATGCAACAACTAGACGATAATTCTACAGCAATATTTCATGAAAGAAACGATTTGGTTTTATTTATTTTAAGCGTCACGCATGGAGGTTATAATATGAATATAAGATGTAACCAAAAGTTTATGTTTTGTAAGGACCGAGGTATAGATATTAGATTTCAGTGTCTGGTTGTGCAGGGGATACGCGCGTGATATGTGCGCCCAGCACTTTTGGGGATTTTCACTTTACCGCCCGCTTGACGGAAGAAGGACGCTTTCCAACGCTACAACCGCTATCGAAAGCCAAACTTTTGGTGCAGGCGTGATAAAAGTATATACTATGTTATATGTAGAGCGTTTCATTGGCTATTATAGAGGGTAGCTTAATTTTTTACCGTGAATCTTGCAATATATTTTCCAGGCCATTCACATCAATTGGTCGGATTTAGTTTACTTACATATTTTATTAACTCTAAGGTTTTAATAATATTATATAAGAACGTTTTTATTGTATACTCTTCAAGTCAAAAGGTTTAAATTTTAAAATGTATTACTTATTTTAATTTAGAACAAACAACGTGATGAAATTATAATATGTACCATCCGTCTATTGTACTAGTCGCTAGAAAATAGTTATCGAACTATCTAACTGTTACTTTACCGTCACGTACTCAGCTAAGCAATTAAGTTAGTTTTATTCGTTTTTGATCGAAAATAAAATGTTAATAGCTTATTAAATCTAGTTCAATATGTTATTATAATGTTAATATTGCAGTAAAAAAAAAACCAAACCATTTTTACAAGAATTTTGTGTATTTATGGTTGATGGATATATTATATTGATAAATGCTATGTAACATTTAGTGTAGTACTATTTAACTATATTATATACCTGTAGGCTGTGTATATGTTTAAGTACATTTCATTTTTAATAAATAAATATACATATATTCAATTCGTCGATTACTAAAATATAATTTTAATGTAATTAGTGTTAATGTGTAGTTAAGTATCACTGATAATTGACCTGTAGGTACATTTAATTACATTAAGCTAGCATTATACCTATATGGTTAATACATTATGTATATTGTAGTTAAATTCATTTTAATGTTTTCACTGGATTTATGATATTACATTTTAAATAAATATTTTTATACCTAATTAGGTACCAAAGATTAATTTAACATATTATTTAGAAATAAATCACATTAAAGCAGTAATTTGCACATTATTACCTATGCAAAAAGAAAAAATACAACGTTTACTATGATAGTACATTATAATATTTATAGACAGGTAAATTTAAAACATTTTAACGCCCCATCTCAAAAAAAATAATATTGTGCTACAACTGCAGAATTTTTTTTTTTTTTTTTTGGGGGGGGGGAGAATTCAATTTCAATGTTTTATCAGATATCACAAATAAAAAAACTGACTACCATGAAATTGTTCTATCTTAGTAATTGTAGTAGTATCTATACATGGACGCATATATGTGTTAAATGTATACAATCAAAAATGCATTGAAAGCTTTAATATTTTTATAATAATACATTATACTTATTTTTCCTTCTATTTATTAAACTACTTCAAATACTATACATATACGCCTACAATGCCCGTAAGCTGTGACTACAACGACCAGTGAGCCGTGGACGAATCCTGGACGAAAGGAAAGAGGACATGCACCCCGTTTCCCAGAGCTCACAATACACACGTACATAAATCTGAATTATTTTAATGAAATATAATATTATAATAGGTACCTAATTAAATTAATTAAAAAAATGGAAGTAAAAATAATATAATATATGCATGCAGTTTGCTAGTTTGTGGTTGATAGCGTTGATACAAAAAATTATGAATCAAAAGTACATCTATATATCATATAATCGAACGTGTCCTGACTAACTGATCAACGTAGAGCATTTTTTTTTTGTCCGTGTTATCGAGAGCTAGAGGAGGGGAACTGCGTTAGAATTACTTCTCCTCTGGCTCCCATGGTTTATTTCAATAAACAAAACGAAACAAGTAAGTTTACAAAATATTATCAACAATGTTACGCTCCCACGACCTGATAGACTCTCCTAGCGAATGCTAGTGTATGAGTGTCTGTCAGGGGGCTTACAATATCAACGTAGAGTCCAACTATAGAACTATGTAACAGCTATAGACTAGACATTTTAATAGTACCACATTACCACTATGTAGGAGTGTAGTGAGAAAGTTATTTCTAAAATTCACATTTTAAAGAAAATTTGCTCACACAAGGATTTTGGCACTCACGATGGAAATTGAAATTTTTTTTTTGTTTATAAGTGGTTTTCATTGATTACAGATATTATAGTTTATTGTAATAGTAGAAATTACTAATTAGTATTTTTATTATATATAAATGGTTGCCATTGGTTACTCAGGCAGATTAGGTATAAAACATGTATCAAATCATTGCGTTTATGGCCTCGATTAAACTAATTATAGAAAAATAATTATATATAATTATAATATCTTAAAACAAATATGAGTGTTTATTTATAAAATTATTATTACATAAGTTTGTTGCCTATAGACTGAAAAACTACCCGAAATATTTTGACGAAAATGTGAGAAATTATTTTTAGAGCAGTCGGGAAAGTTTGGAGAGTAGTTTGAACCACATTCGGATGTAAATATACAAAGAGCTATAATTTCGGAACTTATATACACTAAAACAGGGATGCGCCGATGTATAACGCCATATTTTACATTAAATGTTCATTTTTTACCACGCGAGATTTCAAAAGAAACTTGTCGAGATAATTAACGTTTAGTTCTGAAAGAATTACCTTGTTGATTTACAGCTGTTATAGATGTTTTGGTACGGTTTATTTTGATGCGCCGCCAGTCACACATAGTATTCTCGGAAAACAGGTGACGCGTTTCGTCGGACCGGAGCTGGTAATGGCGGCTCGCTCAAGACTCGTTTTGCCGGAATACTGCACACTTATACAATACTAATAATAGTCAAACATTACACGTGGACGGCGACGAGAAAATGGTTCGATCCAGAATTGTAGGGAATCCAATGTGAAATTGCGCGATAGATCGGCGAGAATAAGGTTCGGCGGTGCGACTGTTTTTCGAAGACTAAAGCCCGGACTCACAGCTACGTCGTCTGTCGTGTCGTCCGAGGGCGTGGTAACCATATTATCGGGTTGAAAGTTATTTAGTCGATTCTTGGTATACTCGGTGGTGACTTGGTTATTACATGATACCGAAAAAGTAACATACAATCACAATGCGATTTGATCGATACGACGTAGCCGTGAATGCACCTTGACCGATGGAAAATATCGCGAGTACCCGGTATATTATAGGACCATGGTTAAGCTCACCGCGATGTCCGCTGTAGTAACCGCGGTATAACACTATAACTCGGTGGAAGCGAAAGCGGTATAAGCTGGACCGAAATGGAGTCTACATTGAAATGTTAAAAATAACGGTCATAAGACATAATAAATTATTTTACGCGTTTTGTTATTTTTATTTATAAATTTAATACATAGGTATTTTAGTTCGTATATATCTACCATATTTTTATTTTTTAGTTTAGTTTACTCAGCTGCAGCAGTATAGAATCAAAATATATTACTCATATGTAGGTAATGTATGACTAAATGCGCAGTAGTATGATGACTGTATCTTCCACACAACAACACAATAATATTAATATACATAATTGCAGACGTTGTACGTATTTTCACATCAACAGAAAATCAAATTAAAATGTGAAGATAAACCGTGTTTACATTTATAATCTAACACGTTCGACAAGAATAATATTATACAACAATACCAACAAATTACTACAGCTGCGTCGAAAGAATGTATTTTATTCAACAATTAAAACGTCGACGAGCCGTGGATATATCGTGTGCGTCACCATACAGACGTGTATTTGTGGTACATTCAAAAATGGGCGGGAGGAGCATTTTATTTTCCATTCGACTTAACGAGGACAAAGAAATCGGGTGACGTCTCACCTAGATCTCCGTCTTACTATAGATCCAGTATTATCATCAGGTAAGTTATATTTATCAACACGTATTTATAAACTCGGCTCATACTGGTGTGGTCGGAGGTCACAACGTCTTTAAATATTAATATTAAGCCCAGCTGCAGCAGGATAGTCATCGACAAACGCTGTATGTATCTAATATATTTATCATTATATATATACTAATAGGCATAAGCGCAATTTGGGGGGGGGTCTAAGGGGGCTTATACCCTCCTAGTTGTATTTAAGCCCCCCTAAGTTTTTAAATATATTCATTCTTAAATCCACCTAATAAAAAAATTATGCGAGTCTGTATTGATTTTATAAATTTAGCCCCCCCCCCAAAATTGCGCCTATGCCTATTAGTATTTATATATAATGATAAATATATTAGATACATAATTATAATTGAAAAATGAACTCGTTAATTTCACGTTAATAAAAAAAGAAATTTAGTAAGTTAACAGTTAAGTTAATGAAAAGCCAAAAGTAACTATTAACTTTTTAACTTAACTTGAACTTTTTAACTCGTTAATGCCCAGCCTTGCTAATAGGCACTATACGTCGTTAAAGCCATGGCGGGATGACAATTTTTCATGCCGTCGCATTCGTATTCAAATCTAACTCGTATTCAAGTCCACTGCGAAGTAAAATAGAAAATGTAACGTTCTCTTAAATCTCGAGTTTATTTTTTCATTTGGCTTGCTAAATTCGTTTTTCAAAAAACAAAACACTTTCATACGATTTGAAGAAAGTACCAATGTACCCATACATTATACAGTATATGCACTATAACACAGATAAAAATAGTAACTACGTACTTTCAACGTGAAAAATCATCACAAAGTTTTAAACATTTTTTTTTAGGCTCATATTATTTACAATAATCTTTCTATTCTTTATGTATATGATTTACATAACACACGCATATATTATTGTTTAAAACAAATTTTTGTCTTTGGGCATCACTGCAAGTTTAGATAACTTACTGTTATTCATGGTGGCTTGGGACACAATTTCACTTTCAATATACATCCTATTCAATATTATAATTTAAAAATATCTTTTAAGATTAAAATGTACAGTAAATAGATAGCATACTGTTAAATCCTAAATATTTTACAGCGTAGTTTAGCTATGCAATTTAAATATAGTAAAAAGGTGATATTTTTAATAATATAATAGTGTAGAAACATTATTCCAAGTTATAGAATAACTTTTATATGAGTTTAAATATTTGACCTTTATTCGTTGTAGCCTTATAGGTATAATATTATTATAAAAACAAAAGTCGCGCCTGAATTATACTATAATATCGACGCCCCAGATCAAAATTACAACAACTCAAAAAACCTTTTTTCCGGGTATAACGTTTCAAAAAAACTTACAATTTTTAAAATGCTATAAATAATTGTGAAATCGAGATAGAATGACCAAATTTGGTATGCAGCATTGGCTTAATAAGTCTGAATTTAAAACGAAATAAATCTTAAGCACATATTGCAGTTTTGAATTGATAAATTGCAAATACCTGAGCAATAATTAGACTTATTTCGTTCTTAAACTGAAATATTAAAAAACAGTATGCAACAACTAGATATATTTCGTTAATGAATAAAAGACCATAAACAATTTAACAACATAATTGTATATTTAAAATTCTGACTTATGTTTATTTCACAATAAATTAAGTTTAACGTTATAAAAATTAACAACTTAATTAATAATTAACTCCTGAATAAAAATAAAATAATAATAAAAATCACATCATAAAAAATTAAAAAAATTATTATAAAACTGTATAATAACAGACTGTATTAACCACGTTTTATCACATACGTTTAGCAAATTCAATGCTATAAAAATTATTTTAGTTAAAATTAAACAACACATCCTTAAAACAGTATAATTCAATACAATAAAAGTAATAAGTAAGGTACTTTTAGTAATAATTTCTGAATAGTTAAGTAGTAAAATAATTTATTTTACTTAGTAAATAGAAATAATAATAAAAATATAATTTATAAACTAACATCACAAATTATAAAAAAAAACAATATTAAATTATGTATTTATTCTATATAGTTTATAATACCTAATAATTAAAACAACATTATGAATATGAATATTCATTAAAATATAATGAAATAATAATCAAAATATACCTGTCTTTGGAATGAGTTTCAAAGTTTTATACCTAAGTATTATCACATAGTTACATAACTAGTCTGTAGTCTCTACAGCTTGTACACTTTCATAAAACGCCCAATGGTTTTTGGGAATAGCATTACTATGACATACTGATAAAAGATCTTTTTTTTTGTCAATAGAAATTTTAACTGGTGTAGTTAAAATTTTTACTTCTGGAATTGAAGTTAATGGTTTTCTCATTTTCTGTCTAATGTTTACAATTTAATACAAAATGATAGTAATTGATTATGTGCTATCATAAATATTAATTATTACCTTAATGTATAGACTGTATCAACTTAGAAAAAACAAAATATTTTCAGTTCATTATTGCAATAAGTCGATTTATTTCTGTATTGAATTGAATGTAATTGTAGTATACATTATAATACAAAACAAAATAAACGCTCTCTTGTGGACAATAATTTAACTATATTTTATTGCGTTCTTGAACTGAAATCGTTATAAAATGACAAAAAATATGGTATGAATAACTCGAATTTGAAATTTTTTGAGTTGTTGCAGTTTTGAACTGAGGCGTCGATATATTCGTTCATTCTCCAGAACGTAGACTCGTAGGTATTACTCAAAGATAGGAAATTAATATTAAGCCACAACAAAACAATATATAAATTAAAATAATTTACTCATATAAACTTGAGAACTTTTATTATAACGTTGAAATATATACATTTACAAAATAAATTGTTACAGATATAATATTTTATAATGATAGTAGTCTTAAAAATATGTAGGAATTTAACGAATGACACACAACAAGTATATGTTTTCTACAAGTTCGATTGTAGAAATAGCCGATCAGCATAATATTACAACATATTTATTAGCACAACATTCGTATAATTTACCTAATAAATAAAAAATATTACATTTTTTTTTAAACATAATTTTCACTTTTATAAAACGTTGACGAGTGTATAAAACCTAACGCAGTAAAAAAGTATAAACAGTAAGATTGTTATAACAAAATAAAGTAAAATTAAAATACATAATGCTGTTGGTAGGCATGATTGAAAAATGCTATTTTTATGAGAAAAAACGCTTTGAAAATAATCATCGAAACGTTTTTTAACGCGTTACCTACCGATCTATTTAATTACAAAAAAAACTCATAACTCGTGTATGTTCGTTGAAATACTAATGAAATAATATTAATAAAAAAAAACCATTTGATTTTTTTTTTTACAAAATAATGATATAATGAATATTATTAATAATAAAACAATATATACCTATATAATAATAATATGATATTTACTTGGTGATTAAAAATATGTAGAGTTCTAAAATCGATACCTAGTATAGGTATTAATACAATAAAACAGTCTGGGCTATAATAAAATATATAAATATAATATAGTTGTATTTTGTGATGTACTGATGTATATAATATAATATAATGGTGCGAATCATTATTTTTTCATTTTTCCATTTTATTTCAAAGATTATAATATTATAGTTGTGCAGGATATCGTTTAATATGTGAGTGTGCATTGAATAATAGTGTATATACATAATTTCTAATGATAAAATATAGTATGCACGTCGACGATTACGGTAATAATAGTAAGTAAGGATTATTATATCGAGTATTTTTTTTTAGAGATTTTCACGTAAGACTATATAGGCATATCCTGTAGTATATTATAATATATATGTATAAAGTATAATTGTAATGGAGAAAAAAATAGTAACTAATAATAATGATGAAAAAATAAAAATAGTTAGTCGTCAAGTATGACATACATATTTAAAAAACCATGAGCGTGCCGTCGTCAACCCCGGACGGTCAACACTGGGAATTAAGATAATAATATGAGAAAAAAAAAAGAATCCAAATAATAAAATGTATAGAAAAAAAAAAAAAAAAACCGAGTTCGTAAGATCCCGTCGAGCTTCCGATTCGATCCCGGACCGAGATCAAATCGGAAGCACGAGGCGGGCCCCCTCCCGGCACTCCTCGTCACCATCCGTCACCATAAAAAAACATGCGAGTCACTGCAACCCGTCGGCGGCAGAGTCGTGAGACGCTATGACCGAGGTCGGATACCAGTGCAAGTGCACTTGCGGCGGCAGCGGCACGGACTGGTGCTGCCCGTTGACGGTTTCCTCGTACGTGGGCGGGTGCGACGGCATCGTGCAAGCGTTTCCGTTGTACATGTTCGGCCCGTACGGCGAATAGTGGTGATGCATCGTGGTCGACGGTCCCGGACGCTGATGTTCGGCGAGCTGATGGCGTTGGTGATGGACCTGGACGCCCGGCGGCGACGGTGTCGAGTACGTGCTCGACGGACTGTACTTCATCGCCATGTTCGCGGTCGGCGGCGAGCAGCCGTTGCTCGCGTAATGATCGGCGCCGTAACCGCCGCCGCAGCCGGCCACGGTTACCGGCACCACCGGCTGGGCCGGCGGGCCGCTGAGCGCAGCCAAGGCCGCCGGCGTCATGGCCGTCACGCTACCGCTGGTAGATTCCACTTGGCCTGCAGGGACGAGAAAATGGATATCATTATGTTATTATTAAATCACAAATATTGTGTTATGGGTATAGAGTGCGCAGGTCGGGACTCGATGAGTTATGTTAAGCGACGTTATTGGCGTGTCGGCGACCAAGTCGTCCAAGTCAGTGGGTGCGTCACTATACGGCAAAAATATACAACCAATCGTATATTATTTTTTGCATCTGACGCGATCATTAGAATTAGGCTTGCCGGACGCCCCGATGTCCCGGTGATTATAGAGGGTGGGAGAAAATATTTTTAATTGTATTATTTAATAAAACAAAAACAGAATAATAGTGCGACGAGTAACAAAAATATTAGATTTTGTACCATACAACTCTACAACGCCCGTACATTATTATTGATAGTAATATTATTATATTATTAGGTACATATTTCATCTAATCGGCACAACAAATTATTATCTTTTATCGCTTTCTATCTCTACACATAACAGTTTATTTTACAACACTTATCGTTAAAAATAACACTAATAATAATGTATCATTGCATCAATGTGTTGTATCAATGTAGGTGTGTTTATGTGTCTGATCAGTGTGGATCGCCATCGGGCCAGACACCCAGACCTACGAATTCAAATGAACTAATTTTTAGATTCTTTTTTTTATTAGAAAAAAAGAGTTAGATTTCCCCCCCCCCCTCTTTCATTTAAAGGTGGTTTTTCACATAACTTAGTTAGACGCTGGCTGGTCACATAGCCTTGGGGCATATTATATAGTGTTGTATTTAAACATTTTAAACAAATATTTTGTGAACGGAAAACGGAAATAAGTGATATAATAATAATATCATTGTACTATTATTTCATACTATGCGAGTTTGATAATATATTATTATATTATCCATCTTGGTTATACGGGAAGGCCGCACATGCAATACGATGTCTGCCGTCGTTATAATTAGAGGTACACAGTGACGATAGCCGTCACGCGGGCGGATCTTCTCAGAATTCGATCGCACATTTATAGCTAGCAACCAGACTTATTAGTTATTTCTATACCCGTGCAGGAAATGTAGAAACACGTCGGAGTAGATATTATTATTTATTATTAATAATATTATTAATGAATGAAAAAATATGTGATGATCGACGCGTTTATCTTACATGGTTATTTGACAACCGCGGCGGGTCTCGGTGTCAGGGGCGGGAACGCGATTTCAATATTCGCTCCTAAAAAGTGTAAACCGCGGTATTTTCAATTCAACCCGTAGACAGAAATATTTTGGGTAATGAGCAAGGTAAACGACTAATCACGTGCTTTTAAAATCCAAAATGAATTACGAATTTCACCAGGTTAGCTTTCTCCGCCGAATCCCCCCCCCCTCCAACTGGTTATACAACAAAACACTAACCGGAATCCCTCTTGGACTTCTTCTCTTTCATGCGCCTGTTTTGAAACCAAATTTTGATCTGTCTTTCCGTCAGCCGCAGCGTCCGAGCCAGATCGATGCGCCTGGCCCTGTTCAAGTACTGGTTGGCTGTGAACGACTCCTCGAGGTGCATCAGTTGCTCGCTTGAGTAAGCGGTCCGCTGGCGCTTCTGCTTCTCCCGCTTCCGCTGCACGCTTACCGCGGCGGTCTGCATCTCATCGCTGGCGTGCAACACCGGGCCGTGTTGCTGTGGCATGTGTTGTTGTGAGTGCAGAAGAGGCAATAGCGGAGTAGTGTTTCGGATGTCTGTCGAAAGAGTTGAATGTTATTATACAATAATTATTATCAATTGTTGCAATGTTATTATACACGACGAACGCGGTGAACTCGAAATACAATTTATACCATTATAGAATTTGGGGACGATTACAAATTCAAACATTTTAGGCGTCAAACGTAATGTGATTTTATCATAAGATATAATATATTGAGTGTATTAATGCCTTTGGTTTATTGTGCTCAGACGCTGAAAGTCTATAATATTGTCTTAAACAAAAACGTGTAGAATAGTTTAGTAATTTGTCATTATTTATTTTGCATGGTAATCTGAAATGTAAAATATTAATTCAAATTGTTCACAAGAAAACGGCGTGTGATATAAAACGTGATTTTAAAATAAAAAAATGAGTCTTTAAATACCATAAAATGTGCATCGTAGTTTTCAAATTTTCATTTAGAACGTATCATTATAGCTAACTTATTATGAAAAAACAGTAAACGGTCAACCAGAAAAACTGGTGATAGTATCAGGTCTAACATTATATTGCACATGCTTTTACCAAAATATATTTTTCGAATACGGAGTGCCCATTCCCTTCGCATACTCACATAGCTACTGGTAGTATAATAAATAATAATATTTATAATTAAATACCTATTACTGTGTGCACGAGTATATCAGGGGGCTCAAATATTTGGAAATCAAAATTTCGGACTGCGCCAGATAGAAACAAATGTGAGCATTTAATATTATGAAGTAACACTAGTTTTTTGCACGGTTATTAAAATAAAAACCAAATAGTATTCCCGGAGTGTATCTATTATGTATAGAAACGAAAACTGCGGGCCTCGTGTGTACGCACGGACGAATTCGAGCCGCCCAACTTGTTGACAACGTTATTGTTGGCATTGTACAATTATAATATTATTATAGGTCCACCGCTCGTTATTATTTTTAATATATAAATATTATACAAATCGATTCAATGCCATTCGCAGGTATTTATATATAATATGTTATTTCGGTCCCGTACTTAGGATTCAATTAACGCGTAGGTAAATGCCGGTCATTGACCGCGAATCGTACACGTAAGCACGTGTTTTTGTAGGTTTTAAAAAAATCATATTTATAGTATACTTGTTCGATAATATTATTCGAAATTATAGAAATACTACGATTTCTCGAAAACACGTATAGGTATGTCTGTAATGGAATTAAAATAAAACCGCTGCGGCGGACGTGGGTTTGAAATGTTGCCATGTTGGCGATGGGCTAGGCACGAGAATATCGTATTTATGTTTGGAGAAATCGGTCGATAACGGCTGTCGTTTAATGTTTGTATTAAATGTGAACGACGACAATGGCTGTAATATTATAATTGTATGTATATTGTACGTGCGACAAAACGAAAGGGACCACTTCAAATTGTTCGCCATTACGACCGGAAACAGACTCGTCACGGCCTTTGAACGATTTGTATTTAGTGCGAGTTACCTTACGGCACGCGGACGGTATATAAAACATGAAAAAACGGAACTCGCCGAAAAGGCCACGCGATAAAAAAATAATAATATGTGATCGACATGTCGCGATGATGTCAACCTGCATCACGACAGAATACCTACATTCTGTACAACCACGTTTGAACGGACGTTTAGTCGGGACTTGGGGGGAGGGGGGGAGTTGAACTTGGGTTTCGTGGTAGCGGAAAAATGTATACTTAGCGCGGTGTCGCGTAGGTCGAAAGTTACACAACAACAACACTTACCGTCGTACGGTGGCAGCGAGGCGAACGTTTGCGCGTAGCCGTTGTACGGGTCGTACGCGGCGGCGCTGCTGCAGTAGTTGTTGTAACCAGCGATCATCATGGTGTCGTATCCGTTGACGGCCGACGAGGATAATTGAGTCGCATGCATGTCCACGCCGTCTAGGCGGTCGTCGCGGTCGTGTAAGTGGCGGACGTCGCCGGCGGCAGGCTGAACGTGCTGCTGCTGCTGGCGGCGGTGCTGCTGATGACGGTAGTCGGCGACCGGCGGAAAGCTTGACGGAGTACTGCGGTTGCTGCTGCTGCTGCTGCTGCTGTTGTGGTTGCTCGACACGATCACGGTGACCGACGACGCGGTGGCGGCGGCGGCGGGCTCCAAACCTGGATAAGCGCACACGAAATCCCATTTAAATTTAGCGCGATTTTTATCTCGAAAATTCACGTGCGCGAGCTATATTTTATTTTATTATCAACGTTATCCTTTATCATGGTCATTATTGCCGATAGAAATAATCGTACGCCAATTATTATTATGGCCGTATAGGTTGACAACGATAGAGATTATATATATTGTTATTATTATTACACTGTTATTGCTTATTAATATTTTGATCGCGACGCCAATCACGCATGCCCAGAGAGGGAGGGGGTCAAACGACATCGTCGATTACGCGTGTAGGGGGGAGGGGGTACGCGAACTTGTCGATACATACCTACCCTGGCATCTACGTTGCCCCCTCCCCCCGCCAAGTTGGGCCATCACCTTACAAAGAGACACGTATTAAAGGGTGCTAGGGGGGGGGGGGTTCTTTGTTTGAGGGTCATATTTTTTGAATTTCTAGTTATATTAATAGAATCATTAATTCCGAACTAAAATTCTAATCGTTAGAAATTAGCCTTTACTATCCAAGTTATGCGTATTTAATAATTGCTTTATTGAAATTTCGTTGATAAGTAAATTTATAATTTCTTTGGTGAATTCGCTTCACTAGTTTAATTGTGTAACGTGTATCAAATTAATTTTTGTCATCCAAAAATCCACATTTACGAGGAAAGGGGTGGCGAAAAAATGGCACTGTGGCGAGAAAGTTTTAAAATGCGCCTCTGGCAGTACGTGAATATGTTCTTAATATTATTTATTTACCGCCCCCAAGAGTAAGAAATATTATGTTCACGGAGGTTTTTTACGCGCGTCGATGTCATGAGAAAAAAACAGTGGCTAAGTATTAGCGTTATGGAATAAGAATAATATTATAAACGTCCAGGAGTTCCACCTTTGCCTCTGGGTAACTGTTTTTCTATCCACGAGTATTTGTTTTTTAGGTCAATATCGTTCTATAATCGCAAAAATAAGTTACCAATAGGGTAGGTATTTAGTGAATGATAATCAAAAATATTATTGTCGAAAAATTTTTAAAAAGCCAGCCATTACATACAATAATTATTAAAAATATAATTTCAATAAAAAATGTCCACCCTCAACAACTGTCTATTTTTCCTTATGCTAAATTCGTCACTGATTATAAATTATAATAAAACAACTATTTTATGTTTGATTCTCAAACACGTCGATTAAGATCAGTTACATTGGCTATTCAAATACTCCACCCAGTGCTTAATTTTTTTGTAAAAAAATTCTCCAGATTGGACAATACCATCCATTTACGATAGTTGTAATATTACACGAATAATAAATTGCGATGTGCTTACCGTCGTGTTGATTGCGGTCCAAGTCCAACAGTGCACCAAAATTCATGTCCATGGTGGTAAGTGTATTGCAGCTGATATTGTTGCCGCTGTAATAAGAATAGTCGAAGTCTAGTGTGCAGATGTCGTAGGTTCGGAGGTCCGGTTAGAGTGACGGAGTCTTAGCGTCGGCTGCGTGTCCTGTAGACTGACGAGTGACGATGTCGCGGTGTCCACGCGCTACTCGAGGACCGAAGCGACGCGGCACCGGACAGCGTTCGTTGGGGGGGAGGACTACCGCCGCCGACCGTTTCTATTGGTCGTTCGCCGATATAGGTAGTACACGTCCGTCCTGTTTCATATACCTGTATATATTATTCGCATAGTATATTCATAGCTCGAGCAAATCCTGTGGTGGTTGTGGTGGGACTTTATTGATACTTAAAGACTTACCATGTAAAATCACGTTGGCGTTTACACCACTTTTAATAATAATAATAATAATAATAATTATATTTCTTAAGTTAGTCAAGGATACACACATTGATGTAGGTACTGTACACTATTTGATGATTCGATTGCTCACATCAGTATTATTTTTTTTTGTTCGGTAAATATTTTAATTGTCATTGTGGCTGAATTGTATACAGAAATTGGTTTTAAGACAGCAATATACTAAAATATGGTAGGATTGCATTATATTATGGCTGCGTGTAACAATTATAAAATGCAATGCCGCCATAACTCTAAATGATGCTGTTTTGCAATTAACATATTATAATCAAACGATAATTAGTTTTTACTTAGTGCAAGAACGCCACAAAATTAAATAAGTATTGAATTTTGACTTTAGTGATTATTTGGATAAATTAAAATGAGTATACTACCATAAAGTAAATATGGCTCTCTTTCTTTGGAAATTAGCCAAAAACTAAATAATTCTTTATCATGTTTATAGTGGCTAAATGAAAAATGATAGGTTAGATTCTTGCATTTTATAGGGCTTATTTTTCTCAATTCGGCATTTGTCATAACTCAAAATTGATGAATTGTTCTAGGAGTGCGATATTATGTTTGAAAGTAAACATTTTACTTTTTAACTGTTGCAATATAGGTAGATTTAACTTTTTCTTCTTCTAAAACTAACTCGAGTCTAACCTTATTCTATAGTTAAAAAAATAAATAGAAATGAAAAAAAAACGCAACTAATAAAATCATTCGGACATTGTAAACACGTAAAAAATAAACAATTTGTAGATAGAGGCATGCGTAGTGCCGAAGTGTTTGATAACGTACACCCACATATTTAGGAGCAATCGCTATAATGGGTTTAGGGCACTGGGTGCGTAATGCAGTTGATATACACCTATTAATGGTTTCATAAAATATATATCACGTTGATAAGTTATCGCTTATAAAATAATCAGCTTATGCACAACACATTTCGAGTATTTATTTCGCAAGTTACAGTGTTACACCGGTAACTGTTTATTTCGTCCGCTCTATAGGACGGGCGCTCGTGTAACGTCTGTCGCGTACCACCGTTAAAGTTTTCTGTTTTCGTTTCGCACCCCGCCGTCCAATGTACATTTCAAGCCGGCGTCGCGACGATATTATGATAAAATATATTTTACTCATGATATTATAGTCATAGTTTTGACTTTTACTGCTTGGAAACGTTATATTATTATGTAGGTATACGGGTCGACGATGATGATGTATTGATGTTGATGATAAACCGTTGGCGTCTTCTCTTCGAGTATAATATACAATACCAATATGACGGTATATACTTATAGGCGCGTGGTCAAGTTAGGTGTATGACATATTATGTATTGTATATACCTATATAATAGTGTATAATATTATTTTGACACGCGACCGCCGCCGCACAGTATCGGACAACGACGCCTGTTTTTTTTTTTTTGTTGTTACATTATAATATTAATTTCGTATCGCATATATTATGTTTTGTTTTTGTCGGCTTAGCTCCCATGTTTTCGTTGAAAACATCATTCTTCGAAAACCGTATCGGAGACCAGTCTGGGCTGTGTGTGTGCGTGTAACACGGTAGTGCGTGTAAATGATAATCTAACATCATTAACCATCGACCTTGCGTAGCGCACGGACTATATAGTATTACAAGTATTGAAGTATATTATGTAGAGAGGATGGCATCAGTCGAGCGATGAGTCAAGTGTGACAGCGAGCCATAGTATCGTGATTTTGTCGGCGGGGGGTGGATGGTAGAAAGGCTGGGTAGGAGAGGAGGGGAGGGGAGGTAATACGTATATGTTAGATGGGAGAGGAGAGAAAAATTGTATATATAAGAAAAGTATCGAAAATACACATCGATACGATATGGCTAATGTCACCCTGGGAATGGATATCTTTAGCCTGAGCCAAGGCCGATGATGATGGAGCTGTAAACATTTTATATTATTTTTCGTTTCCTTCCATATATATTATAATATCACATAATAATAACGAAAATAATAGTACTTCGTATATTATTATTATATATGTATTATATTGAATATTGATCGTACAAAACTCAAACGACTAATTACGTTTTTTTTCTGGTCGTTTTTAATTTGATTGCGTAAACACAATAAGACGAGAAACGACATATAACACTATAACATCACCGTATCGATTAATTAAAATATACAATGTATTTGACTGATTACACATTAGTCGGTACTGACCGAATCGACGACGAGCAATGTTGAATCGTGAATAAAGTGTGCTCGTGCCATAATGTACAAGACTACCTATATGCGTAGTGTATATATTTTACAGTCACTTATTTAATCGGCGTATTATAGAGGACGTGATACCCGCATGTGTTGTCTCCGTCTTACAAGTGCGTAACATGGCAAATTTTACGCTCAGCAAAGCATGTGTAGTTCCTTCAGTTTACAAGTTAAAACGATTGGACCTCTCATAAGATTTAAAGATAAGATTATTATTTAGTCAATCTTATCGGCTTTTTGTTATATTTTAATTTTAAAGTGAGTTATGAGAATTTTAAGGTGTACAAACAATTTACAATTTTAAAACGCTCATAACTCGCTTTAAAATTAAAATATAATAAAAAGCCCGTGATGATGCCTAGATAATAATCTTATCTTTGGATTTTATAAGAGGTAAATTCACTCTAGTTTTTAAAGTAACGGAGCTAAACGTGTTACGCTGGGCGTAAAATTTGCTATGATATGTACTTGTAAGACGGAGACAACACATGCGGGTATCACGTCCCCTTAAGATCTTCGTTATGACTTTTAATTAAAAACGTGCAAAATCCGTTTTTTTCTTCAGATTTTAAATACGAAATGAAAAATGGTCATATGGGGGGCTGTTTTGTTTATTGCTGTTGCAGTGTTTCCAATTGTAATAATATAAGTCTTATCTGATGAATGGTCTATGGATTCAGATAACATAACATTATTTCTTACAAATATTACATAAACAACAACGAAAGCGACATGTAGACTGCTATGATAACAAATTATAAACGAAGAAGTTTAAATGTTTGTTTTTGATATATTGCTAGGAATTTCGAATATTTCTACTCGTCATAATAATATTATTAGTTCCATAACTTTGGACTTTACACTTTTCTTTTTGAGAGAAACCTTCTAAATAGTTTCAGAATATAGTAAACAATCACGGTTACAAGCGTTTTTGTTAATTGCGTGTGATATTTAAAATATCTACAAAATAACCATATTAAATTACAAACATAATATTATATTATTATTTCTATACAATATATGTATTTGTGTGTACCTATATAAAATAATATATTCTTTGCACGATGTTTATAATATATCATTGAAAACGCCGTTCGTGATTCATAATTACGAGTTATGATAATGATCCAACAGAAACTATTGACAGATTTATTTCACTTCGTTCGAACATTATTTCAAATTTTTTCATTAAAACGCTACATAGTATTATATTGTTTGAAGTAGCTACATATCTATAAATTAAACTAAATACAATATAGGTACGTGAATTAATAATTATTATAATATAGAATAATAATAAAAGGGTAGTGTTTTGTGGGAAAATCTATAGTATCGAAGGGGTTAAAAATATGTTGGTGAATGGAAAAATGTTGAGGCACAATGACAGCTTGTCTTAATCTCTATCATCTATTTCTCTCCACCCCGATTCCGATCATTACTCTGCAATGTAAAGTAAAATAAAACATTGTTGAAGTACCTATATAATAATATGTTTATGTATAGAATTTAGATGCATGTATCACAGATTCTGAAATCCATATTAATATATTGTCACGTTGGTCATGTAGGTTCTTGATCTATGTTTTACTTATCACAACTTTGTTAGAGGTATGTCATTTCGTTGACCCCTTTGCACAACGTCCTAATGACGCGTCCTCGTTTGTATACGCGGTTATTATTATTATTATTATATACGTAGGTATTAAATTATTATCGGTAGTCGTTACACATAATATATATAGGTACCTACACGTATGCATATTATACCTCGAGTTATCCAATTACGCTTGTTTTACGAAAACGATATTATAATTAGCCGATGCAGTTTAATACTTCGACGAACGACGGCGCCAGGATATGTTATACGAACCACGACGAACGAGAAGGTTGTATATTATTATATTAATTGTGCGGAAATTTCGAACTCGGATATCGATTATTATTGCCTTTTGGTATTTGGTAAAATTCGGTTTCCTATGCAGTCTACACTGATGGTCGACAGATTCAAAGGTGCTCTCGGGAATTTTTAATGAAATTTTTTGTACGGAGGTGGGAACTTAATAGTAATGACTAATGTTTAAACAAAATATTAATAATTACATAATATATTTATTTTTTTGAGATATTCACTGCGTGTTAACTGGTTATTAGCTGCCGTTGTATTATTTATATTGCATTATATTTGTTTACATTAGTGCACAATATAATAATATTATAATATTATACAAAATGTGTTATTACAATTTATAAGACTATTATAACAGCGTCGGTAGTCGGTACTCAAGTCAAATATATTTGATCAGTTTCGGTCCAAAAAGTATAATATAAAACCCAGTTTACAACCGTCACGTTGTATAATTTTATATGAATCCCATAGACTTTATCGGCGCGCGTATATTAACATAGTTCGGCGGATCTACCCCGGCCGCACAGAATGGCCGTTATATACGTATTATATTTTGTATATATATTATATTTCATTCATATCCTCCTACGATATCCTCTCGAAGTCCCGTGCTTATATATATATATATTTTCGGGATAGTTGCAAATTTTCATAATTTAGACCCGTACACACGCTGCACAATGCGTCGGTGGAAAATCCTTCGGACGTATCACAATGGGAAAACTACGGGACCGAATGTGAGCGCAAAGCATAAGGATTTGGCCTATACGTAATCGCCGCCGCCGCACAATGGCCTAACCTCTATTGACGATGTGCTATGTATAATATATACGCCAACAATGACTGCCACTCGCGTACGCATACACACACACAAACACACAACAATGACGTCGTCATTCGCACACACGCGTTCGCTCAGAGTACACACTGTATATATATATGTATGTATAAAAGGCTGTGCCGACTGAGAGCCTTTTCTATATAACCTAACTCTAAGAGTTGTTTTCCCCGTTTCCATCGCTGCCGTATAGCGGAGCGATTTCCGAAATCTTTACTGCAAGTCCATATACGGCTTTTGCTTTCTGTTCCTCATCTGCACGTCGTATTAATGTATTATTTATTTTATATTATCATCGACAAAATATTGTTCTCAAGGGAGGAGCACTCGAGTTTTTAGAAAGTGGGGGTAGGAGTTAGAGCTACTCGTATTACACACCACAGCCTATTATAATATGGTGGTCGGTACGCTTCTGCTGCAGGGAAATTTTAATCCCAAAGAATAACGTCTATAATATTATTATTATTATTATTATATCGTCGTCTGGCGTTCCATGGCAAGCTGCACACGTACATTTATCGTTTTGCAGAGAAAACGGTTAAGTTTGGATAGTATTAGTTTTGGGTACCACGTGACGGCGGAATATGACCATCATAGGTGCGGGAAAAACAATAATCATAAGCAATGATCTAATGTATTATGATACAATATTTTAGTCTATGAATCATGATACATGTTGTTATCATTACATCGCGGGATATCGTACAAGTACGCGCGGTTCACAGTTCTGTATTTGATAAAATGTTCGAAACAATAATAGGCACCTTATACCTAAATACAGAAAAATATATATGGAGTTTAGACGTTATAATAATATAATAACATCCGCACGCGTATTTATTAGGTACGCGCCACAATATTACCATATCGTTATAATATATTATAGTTTGAAAACGAACGTTCTACTAATTTGCACATACCTACCTAATATTATAATAAGCATAATATTATTTAATAAATGCATAATATTGTACTTGGTAGGAACGAATGACTGCGGGCCAGGTCAGGTCGACGAGTTTTGTTTAGCCCCGCAGGTCAACTGCTACTATTATACCGGTCAATATTATGTACTGCAGGGCGAGCCACTGTGTTTCCCGTGGTTATACCTTAAGTGAAACGGTTTAAAACGCCCCCCCCCCCTTCGTGTCTTATTTTACACACTTTTCGGGGACTGAAGCGGACTTTATTACGTTCCGTGTTTTATTCAATAGTTATTTAATATCTAACTAAATCTTGATTTCTGATTATAATATAGCCATATACGTTTATACTTGCAGTATTTCATTTTCAGTATTTTAAACGTAAGCTGGCAATGCATATCGAATTAAAGCTTGTTTTTAAAAGTCAATGAACTCGTCTAACGTACATAAAAATAATTTAAAAAATTTAAACACTGGTAAAATTTTAATATTAACGATCATATTTTGTGTGATAAGACTTGTTTTCTTCACTTAACTTGAATGTACTATATTATACATTATACATTCAAATATTCAATATTACTACACAATTATTATGCCAATAGTATTAATCGAACATTTTAAGTGTATGTTTTCGCAAACTGTCAAAAGTAAATATTAATAGTAGATATATAGTCTAGATCTAGAATAATTGGTGAAAAAAATAATTGCGTGTAAAAAGTGTAGGTATAGTATATAACTACATAAGTACTGCACAAGCATGTCAAATATACATCGAATAAACCTGCATAAAACTTAATAATATTCATGAATCTACTATATCTGCTGTTTTAAATGTTTTATTATAACTCGTGAGTTGTATGAAAATTGTTAATTAATATGTTTCGGTACTTATGTATAATATGTAATACTGCACACCGAACAGAATTTATAATTGTCTTAACGGTTTTAATGTATTCAATGTATTCATGCAAATATTATCTGCTATTTGTATGTATAAGCGTGCGTGGTTAAAAATGTATTTCGAGTATTTTCTTACAATATTATAATAATGTATAGGTCAGTTTTGGGGAAATCATTTTGTAGTGTCCACAGGGCACTGTGATGGGCAATCAAAATACATCTCGAGCAGACAAACCGTCGGAAACAATAATAGAGCATTTAATCGAGACACAGATGTATATTATAACATTGTATATTGAAAACATCACACCTGCAGAAACAGCTAGCAGTCTCTGTATACACGCGGGTGGTTGTAAATCCCACAGTCACATGCGCTTCGTACGTAAACTCCCGCACAGGTCTGTGTAATTGTCAGCGAACTTTGAATGCCGAACCAGGTATAATACACGAGTGTGTTACACTATAATATAATAACACAATTAAAAGGAAACTGGTACCAAAACATACTATTGACGCCATTGACGGTTCCATAAAAGGTGCATCCGCTGTATCCGGACATTACCAAATTTGAGAATAATAATCGAATCTCGCACTGCACACATTTAGAAGGATAATAAGAATCGCCTCGTCGTGGTGTCCTTATTCGCTGCAGGGTAATGTCGAACACAGTTTTTATCACCTATTATAATATATGTTTACCTACCTACATAATATTATACATAGGCAGGTAAATAATTATTTAATTATAAAGTATATATATATATATGTATGTAGAATTTACACATACTACCTACCTGTTATTTTCTATCCCATTTTGACAGGTACAGTTTACGTATACTGGTACTGCACGCTTTTTTGTTCATTAGTCAAACTTATGGATTGGGTTGGCAGGAAAAGGCTGTGTTATAAACACTTTTAGGAAAATTCAAACACATTTATTATAATATAAGCTAAACATTATTAAATTCGTATATTAGACATTAGCATTTTTATTCTGCATACTTAAATTTAGGGTGCTGTCCATATGAGTATATCACCATATGCATATAATATTATCTGTTTTTTGTTGTCAAACCTGATTGGTGGTCGATCTGACATATACTATTATGATGACAAAATACAAATTTACAAATGAACCTGTATTATATTATATATAATACCAGATGGGATTAATACGAACATTTTGGTTTTTTTTCGTTCATCCGCAAAAAATTTATCCAAAGGGTTTGATATATTATTATAATATTACGATACATCGAGTTGAAAGAATAATCACGTATTGCCTTTAGATATTATACATAGGTAAGTATTACCGCGGTGCATTGTAGTAATATTACACACACCGCGCTCGTGGGAAACTCGTAGACTAAAAATTTCGGAAAACATGAAATATTCACTTAAATATATAAATTATAATATACATATTACGAGTGTAAAATATGTGAATACCGGCCGGTAACGAATAATAATTACGTCGAATATCGCGTACATATGCGGAACGGCCGGTTAGCGCTCGTTAAGTCCTCGGAGCGATCCTAAACACACACACACACACACAAACACAATGGTATTAGACAATATATACGCACGTGCATAGATATATATTACGTATATATTATACGTAATATGTAATCATGTATTATATCATGTATACGTGATTTCCGCGAAATTCCCACCCAGGCGCTAAGGTCGATATTACCTATCACCGATGTATATGCGCGTATACAATAATAATAATAATAATATAATATTATGCACAATGCGAAACCCCATCGTCGTACGACCGAAGTACGCACGCACGCACGCTCTACACCCGAACACACTAAACTATATTATTATAATAATATGACTCTACCGATTTGCCTTTCGAAAGGTCCACGTCAAGTACTCTGCACGGGCGCATAACGACGACCACGACTGTAATCAATTAGCGATATCCCAACCTCGATATAACACACAATATAGATGGGTACTTGGCTGATCATGTCGTTTCCAATATAATAATACAATACTATAATAATGCGGTGTAGATACAACACTCTACTGTGTACATATTTATCATAATAGTGTTCCGCGCGTACATTGTACATATAACGTCGCTATACATCAAATTGTATTATGTATGTCATAATGCCGGTCGGCCGGTGGACTGCCGGCAGTCAGGCAGGCGTATTATAATAATATAATAATATATTATTTTATGCGCGAATCTAAACTATATAAACAGCTCCTCTCGCGTTTAAGAACAGATCTTTCGGTGCAATAATGCTCGACAGCCGAGGATGTACCTGCATATTACCTACGCACGATACCTATATTGTATATATTATTGTATCGTCGACGTTCCCTTTCTGTATCAATGCATTTGTTCATGTCTTTCTTCTCTGGGCTTTAACCTCTGTCGAATTCACACTCCATTTCGACTTTCCGGTCAATACCTATTTTTATTATAGTCCTTCTATATTATACGATATATTCTTGAATGAAAAACGTCTACGGTCTCCTCGCTTAAGCCACATATTATAATATAATATAGTACCTCTGCATTGTGTAATTTGTGCTATGTATTTTTACAATTTCCCTCTCTATATTCTTGTAATTATTTTTTGTCCATTACATTTAGTTTATCAGAAAAAAAACTGTACACACATATTATTATATAGATTTTAGTTACACGCAATTAAACGTTTTGTATAAATAAATGTTTATCCCAACCGAGTTGGTATATTGATCAGAATGACAAAATGTAAAGTTTTTAATTGTTATACGAATAAGTAGATATCACAATATTTATACATTTTATAATATTTGTCTCCAGGCCAATTATACATAATTCATCGTATGACGTCTGTTTATTAGACAATATTTGAACCAATGAGTAAATACAACATTTTAACCTTAAGATAGTCCTAATAAAATCAAATATGTTATAAAAGTACTGTTTAAAGGTTTTCTACGAATATTATTATTTATACTATAGTATTCAATAAAATATTGTTTGACATACGGTCGAATTTAATAATTTATCAATTAAAATCATTTAAACTCTGTGTATATACTATTTAAAGGAGACTAAGATTAAAGGATACTCTTCATTATTTATTTATAGTGACTATTTTTTATAAAATAACGAATATAAATTATTAACTACCCAGATAAAAAGGCCAGATAGCAATTTGACTCACTTTATGCTCATTTCGTGTAACACCATCGCGGTGTATTACCATTTCACGATTTACCTATTAATTTTCACAATAACTATTAGTTATTACTTATTTCTCACGTAACGGTTCTCGATAAAAAAGTTTTCTAAAAATATGTATTAGTCATTACTCGTTATAACAAAATAGTATTGTGTGAACAATTGTGAGATAATATTATATTGATTAAAATATATTGTTCTATTGACTATTTAAGATAAAAGTGATTAAGTAAAATATAATTTTTTGATTTTGGACATGCAATCTATAGATAAGACGTTTTAATCAATATATTACTTTATTTGAATTATAATACCGTCCTCTTTAAATAAAATAATTGTACGAATACATAGTTTTAGATAAAAAAATGTTTTGGATTAGTCATGGATAAATATTTTTTAATATATTGTTTTAACCATCGTTATTTTATATACCTAGCCTACTCTTATAATATTATATATTGTTCGTGGAATAATAGAAATATTTCAATAACATATTTTTAAAGGCAAACCTCTAGAAAATATTCAAAAACTTCGGTCACAGTAAACAATAATGTCAATGTAATTTGATATATGCGAGGTCAGAGAGACCGAAAAGTAAATACAGAAACGATTGCTTAAAAATGTAATTAAAATGTTACAATAATATTTAGACAATGAAAAAAAAGCAACAGCTACTGTATGCTTACTATATTTTTTTTGAAATAAACATTTTTATTGTTGAAAATATAAATGTACCTATTTAAATTATTCCAGTTTTAACAATACCAATTCCTATCTAGGTACTATTATTATTATTATTTATTAGTCCGATAATAACCACGATACATTTATACTGCCATTATCGTCGGTTTGTTCAATGGTAAAATACAAAAATATTCTATATAAATCGCTAAGACATGCGCATGCTAGTTTTAAAACCCATTTAAGTAACAACTATCAATATTGTAAGCAAACTATTAAATAAATTATAGTATGAAAAGGTTATTCTGGTATGAAAAGGGCCATCGTTTAAAAATAATTTAAGTGATAGAATGTCAATAATTTTAATATAAAAAGGTTTTATCTCCACTAATCACTATATTATCAATACAATATGCAGGTATACAATTAGGTCAGTATTTTTATCGATTTACATCTCTAATGTTGCCCCATTAGTTTAACGATCTGTTATTTTATTGTGTTGTGTTTCTGAACACCATAATATATTTGGTGTATATAAACACAATTTATAAAATAAATAATAGTAATAGTTTTTTTTTATTTTTTTTTTAAATACATACTCCTCATTGATTGTATAGTTTAAATTGAAAAGATAAATTCAAATGATTTTATATAGGTATATAATACACCTGCAGTCACTGAGTTTTGTCGAAGATCGCCCTCAAAATATTGTTTCGTTTTGACGACAAATAATTTATTTCAGTATGTTTGACCACAGCGCGCGTTCAGCTGTATCGTACATAATAATATTACATCGTGTTGCGATTTTATAATATAGGGTGAAATATTGAAAAACGCTCTGAGCGATTTGTACGACGACGGGACGAAAATATTTCACGCCGTGTGAGAAATTGAAAATAAGCAGAATTGAGTGTTTTCCAAACATTCCATTATTACGTAATTCTAACACTTTTTGCGAAACACCGTCCAACGCGTATATACATATTATATTTTATAATACAATATAATATAATATAATATATACCTAGTAGGTACCTCCTAGTCCGTATTAAACCATATAGAATATATTATATATATGTATAATGTATATTGTTTATAGGTATTACAAACCGTCGTGGTCAGTTTTGTTATTCGAAGGTGAGAAAAATAACTATTTCGACCACAACAACGGCATATACCGTCCCGAACTGCGTCCGTATATAATACAATAATAATATTATATATGTCTAAACAAAAACATCATATGGCTCATATAATTGTTTACGATGGTTATTATTTTTAGAGATTTAATAAACACGTATCTGTCAAAAACTCAGTCAGCTGCTCCAGGGTGTGATATACATATTTTAAGCGGTGTCGACTGATTTATATTGGCACCTACATAGAGAATGAACAGGTAGTAGAAAAAAACGCGTACAATATCACTGGAGCACGAATGCAAATAAGGTTCGTAATTATAATGAACAGTTACATTCACGGTGGTTATTGATTATACTCGATAATCGATTTTTATTTATTATTATTGTGTTTCTTGAAACGTGTGTAGTATACCTATATTATTATGATGTACCACATCAATAGTATTGAAATATGACTACGCACGCGAATGAAGTTGGTGATGGTACAGCCATCAAGTTAACACTAAAGTTGTAAATCAATAAACGTATTTGACTCTCGTATTATAGTATCGTTGGTAATTGGTGGATCATTAGTCATTTTTAAATCGTTGTTATTGTTGAGTTAAAGTCAATGGTCACCTTTCATATGCGCGTATTATAATATAATATAAAATAATAATTCGATGAAACAAAAATAAATTTGTCTGTTTTTTACATATTATTTGTAACTTGTAAGTGGCAATTTGTAAACTTGTTTTTTTTATGATACATGCCTGCGCAGTGCAGATTTTAACAGAATGTAATTATCATTAACCTATAACGTTACGCAATAAAAAATAAATATATTATTTAGCGGTTCCTATGTATTCATATCGACATAGAGTTCCTTTTTTTTACGTGGTATTGAGGACCGGAGGAGGAACTTCAGTTGGCATTGCTTCTCGTTTGGCCCTCATCGTTTATTTATATTCAAAAAAAAAAAACAAAACATGTTAATGTTACAACAATATGCATCCGGTGGACGCGCCCTCACGACCTGACAGACTTTTCTTAGCGTAGATACGTATAGTATATATGTGTCTACCAGGTACCCAAGCTCGGGGGGCTTCCAAGACATAGAAATATCTAATGTTATCTTAAATACCTAGGAAACTAAAAACGGCATAGGGACATTATTATGAACGGGCTAAGGTTGATTGTCGAAAAGTAATGGTTCTATATTTTGTTTCCAGAAGAAAAAACATTCGTTTCCGTTTCTTTTATCATATCGTTTCCGCCAAATTTAAAAGAGGGTTCGATTTTCGTTTCCGCCAAAAATAATATTTTACTTGGTCTTTAAGAGGACGTCGCACCCGCATGTGTTGTATCCGTCTTACACACGTATACGACAACAAATTTTCGTTCGCTAATTTCAATAGGGTTCTGTTAGTTTTGATATTAGAGTTAATTGACTTTTAAGGGGGAAGGTCACTCCTATTTTTTACATACAGCACGGAAAAAAAATTACTGCAATATTATAGTTGAACAAATTATAGTAAATATAACTATTTAATAGGTAAAATAACTAAAATGATTTACTTATTATATTACTATATAAATATAGTTATAAGTTATGGTTTACTATATTTTATAGTTAATGCAGTTTTTAATCTTTGAATTAACTAAAAAATATAGTTAAAATAGCATATTTCAGTTCAAATAACCATAATAACTTGATTATAATATTTTAGTAAATCTGATTAATCTTATAGCTATCCCTATAGCAATTATAATGTAGAGTCAATACGAATGAGAGAACACATATAATGTTGTTACTTAAGGGGGAAGGTCACCCTTATCCAAAAAGCGTAAAAAGACGCTATGGTAAAAACCATTTTTGATTCATCAAAATGGTTTTTACCATAGCGTCTTTTTACGCTTTTATTGGAAGTCCCTCATGGAAAAAACAAAACAGTTGTTTGTACTAAAAAAATAATAGGATTCACAGAAAAAAAATTGTCCATAATATTATAGTTAAACAAATTATAGTAAATATAACTATTTAATATGTAAAATAACTAAAATGTTTTACTTATTATTACTAATAAATATAGTTATTAGTTATGATTAGGTTTACTATATTTTATAGTTAATGCAGTTTTTAATGTTTGAATTAACTAAAAATATAGTTAAAATAGCATATTTCAGTTCGAATAACTATAATAACTTGACTATAATATCTTAGTAAATCTGATTAATCGTATAGGTATCCCTATTGCAATTATAATGTACAGCGAATTTATCAAAACACTGTTTTGTTTTTCCGTGTTTTTTTACGATATTTTAATTTTAGTGAGTAATGAGTATGTAAAATATTAATATTTGAAATGCTTATAACTCACTTAAAACTTAAAATATATAATATATATATATAATAAAATATTATAAATATAATAATATAGTAATTTTAACCTAACCTAATATTATTTATATAATACATACCTACCTATATCTTATACATATAAGCTTACCGTTGTCATATAAATAATGTTCCATGATTAAAATATAGGAAGTTCTAAATGTTAATTTATATTTTATAATATTAACTAATCATCAAATTAGGATAATAATAAATTATCCTAATAATTGTGGAGTGATGGCAGAAGCTGATATGTACATTTTCTGAACTTAGTTTTGCCGCTACATATATTTTAAAATAATGACATATCAATTTTGGTCTTTATACATGATGGCGCCACACACACAATAAAGACATATTAATATTTTGCCACCACTTGAAATATATGATTTCTAAACTATTTAAACGATAATTCAAAAATTAACGAAATGTACATATCAGCTTCTGCCACCTTTCACAAATTTAAAAATTACTATCTAAAAATAAATTGTCATGTAACAATTTAATTGTATTAGGATATACCTATATTATAGTTTTTTCTAACTTAAACTTAATCCATCCAATATCACAATCGTAATCAATGGTATTAGGTTAATGCCTTAAAGGTTTACTGGTTATCATTTAAGTATTTATTAAAAAAAACAACTTTTAATTTAACTAACTTGAAACTATATTGTTTTCTTACGATGATAATAATTATTCTGTGTGGAGCTCTGGAGCACATAAGTTGCATCCAAAAAATTCGAGAAAAAGTGCATGTATTTAAACAAGGGCTCTTTGACAATTAATAATTAAATAAATAATAATAATATATTAGTTGAATGTATAATACATAATTATGTAATAAAAATCAAATATGGTTTGAATCTAATCAAAAGTCACTATATAATCAGTTATATTATAATAAATAAATAAAATAAATAAATAATTAACCCTTGTGTTATTTTAAAACGAGATTACGACACGTTATAGTACAATATTATAGCATGAAAAATACATATTTTTATACGAGTACTTAAATCTAAGATGAATTTGTTTTGCCATATGATATTCATGATAGTATTAATAGCATTTTTATGCGGACAACGTGTATAACACACGCAGTAATTACACACTCCTACAAACTAACACTGCACATGACACAGGCATACATAATATAGCTATATTTACATAATATAATGTTATAGTCTATAGAGATATGGCGGTTGACTGGTTGGTTACACCGTTCACTGATAGTACACGCCCATTTCCACAATTTATCACTAACGCGTAAAAAACGATTTAAAATATTATGTATCCAACCAAACATCGGTTAAAAAGTTAAAATTAGGTATGTCTTGTAAATTATAATATATTATTTATTATTCTAAAACACTACAAACGCGCGGGCACTATACACATTTAATCACATAATGCAACTAAAACCATATTAATATTATATAACCGTCCAAATCGTACCCAGGTCTATGACTGTATTAATTAATAATTTGATATCATATAATTGAATATAATGTTTTTGATGATTTCATGTGTATGTAAATGTAATGAGTAATGATGTCACATTTCAGAAATGTAATTTTTAAGACATTTTTAAAATTTATTATCTAAAAAGTAATAAGTAATAACTAATCATTTGAACAATTAAATGCTTTTGTCTGCCAGTTCTCTATTCAAATAAGTTTTATATACATGAACGTATCCGCATCATACTTTATGTCTAATATAGTAATATATCAAATACTAGCTGGTAGGTGGGGGTTATTCATTTAGGTCACTTATCGGTTCCCATTTTTTCTACACAATATAGGACGTAGGTATCTACTTTACCGCGGTATAGTGATGAGAGATGTCCGATGTGATGAATTTCGTACGGTAGGTTCTTTCGGCTCACGCTCGTAATTACGGCAGTAGTTAATTATAACTTATAACCGATTATTGGAGCAAATAAGTTTTTTGATTTTGGCGGTAGAGATACTGCATGATACCATTCGTCGTCTATTGTCTAACCTGATGGGTGCGCAGTAAATTTTCTTTTTTTCCGCGCATTATCAGCGCAGACAGTAACAAACAAGATGTCGCGTTTCGGTCAACACTGCAAGTTGTTTATTATAAAAATATATTTTTTAATTAAACAGAACTTTTATTGTCGCTGAGTCGGCCCCGTTGACGAGTGTCGGCGTGGGTATAGACAATATATTATATTATACAATACAAGGACGGGAAATGACAGATCACCGTATTCGCCCATTTCCCTCTTGCAGCAGCTATAGGTACACCGCACAGTCTTGTCGCACCGTATCGTTTTCTCTCATTCACCCCCTCGTGACAACTACCCGCTAGACTCCCGCATCATTTGATTTTTTTTCCAACAGTCGTCTGTGAAAACAAAATAAAAATAAATTTAAAAAACAGTATACGTTTTTATCGGCGCTGCCCGCCACCGTCGCCGCCGGGTTCGGTGTAACAAGTTCGACGAACGCTCGGTGACGTCTCGCCGCCCTCCGCCAGCGACCGAATTCGAGTCCGTATACTTATATAATATATATCCCCGCGAACGCCACCGTCAACGTCGCTGTCGGATCTCCTCATTTGAATTTCTTCCGCTTTTGCCACCCACCCCGCTCCGCGCCATCAAGTTTTGCGGGGGTTTTCGTTTTCCCTTTAGTATAATATGTAAATATTCGCTTCGTGTATTTTTTTTTTATATTATTCCTTTTCACTTTTTCCTTTTTGTTTCTTGTGTCGACACTGCCAGCGCGCGGGGAGCTTTATTCCACGCCGGGCTTGGTCGTCCGCGCCCGCTGCCGCCGCCACCGCTGTAGAAAATTATAATATTTCATTTTTCATTGTCACTCACCCGTATCTCGGCGGGTTTATCTTGCCGAATGACAATTTGACGCCCGGTGACGAATGGTTGCCCGCCGGAAGATTTTTTCGCAACCGCCCCTCACGTCCCCGTGGCCGACGTCGCATTTCGACGTCTTCTCTCCACCCGCCGTTCGATTCACACGCACACATTAGCACACTGTTCCCGTGAACTTTTTATTGTTAAATTTTTTACTTTTTCACACACAATATTCCTTATAGCCGACCACCGCCTTGCACCACCATCTTCACTCACGCGCACGGACACTCACGAGAACAGGAAATAAAATAGGTGTTTGCATCGCTTTGTGTATTGTTATCAGTCAAATTATATCGGAGGCATGTTGGAGGGGGTTAAAACTGGGGGTATGTACAAGATAACCACTGCTTCCAATAATCTAAAGTCACAATGTTAATAACAAATTAAAATAAAATATTATTAATATGTATATTGTGTTAACTATTAAGATGATGTGTGGTTTCCGTCTTACAAACTTACAATGTAGCAAATTTGCGTTCAGTATAAAATCAACTGTGTGTATTGTCACAACTTTAATATTATGGTTATTATTATAGTATAGTAATAGGTTACTATTATCGAATTTAAAGATACAAATATTATTTAGGGCGTCTCGTAGGTTTTTATTGATATTTTATTTTTGTAGCAAGTTGGGAGCATTTAAAATTTGTAATATTAAACATTGCTATAACTCACATTAAAATTAAAATATCAATAAAACCTACGGATACCTAATGCCCTAGATAATATTGTTACCTTTAACTTTGATAATAGATCAATTCACTCTTATATTAAAGCTAACAACACAAAATTGTTTCTGCTGAACGAAAATTATTTGAGATGTTGTAGGTACAGAGGTTGTAAGACAGAGAAAACACTCGAGGGTGTGGTGTAACCAAACTTAAGTCCCTCTTAAGTAAAAAATCTTCAATTACGTTATTATTTTCGCTACAGTGTCACACAATAATAATATAAGTAAGTAAAAAAAGTATTTCTTTCGATCCTGACCCCTCAAACTGCTGTACCGCCTATTATACTGAAAACAACTGCATAAAATAGCTTATTCACAATATCGTTTACTATAATATTATATTATGTATATTACGTAATGAAATGTAGTATTACATTACTAAATATAAACTATATATATATGTAATAAGTATATAATAATATTATAGTCGTCAGTTGCTGTTTACGGCGGCGAGTTTGCACCTATATACTCAAACCACGTACTATATACATCAGCTATGTCCTATATTATTATGTCGATACAAAATTCGAACGATTTACTATAGGTATAAAATATGTATAATACAATACCTCAAATGGCGTAGCTAGGGTTATTTTTTTGGGGGGGGGGGGAGTGACTGATAATATGTTTACATAGAGGTTTATTAGGGTCTTTCATAAGATTAGCATACTAAATACTGATTTCGAGGTTTTATTTTAGGTTTCAGTTCCTTTCCCCCCTGATTATGTCATATATATAATATAATTACATTTGGTATAAATTATATGTGGTATATCTATGTTATATTTTTTGGGACAGGTTCATCTCTTTGAGGATTGAAGAAGAATTTACGTCACCTATGGGTTGGGTGATAGTATTTTGCATAGAGATACAAAATTTTGTTTTTAAAACGAAAAACACCTTTAAATGCAATAATTTTCCATATAGATTACCGTATATCCCATACAGAATCCATAATAATTCTGTAGTGTATATTTCATACTAGCAACCTTATGAAATATACACTGATCGTTTTCTATGTACGCATCCGAAGAGTTGTCCTGTGAAACATTATATTATATGCATATAATCGTATGTTTTTGTTATGACTGAAAGGGTCAATACTTATCATATACTTACTATATGTGTAGTATATAACTATATACGTTTTGTATTTTGTGAGGGTCGTCGTATCTAAATTGTTTATTTTTTTTCTATAACTAATGTTTTAATTAACTCATAATTTTAGTTGAACTATAAAAAACTTTAGTACGTACCCACACATACACACTAACCACTCCATATGATATTATACCGGCTTAACCAAATTTAATCTCATGACGCGTTCACCTATCTGTTATTTAATTATATACTTATACTTATAATCTAAATATGTAACCAAGTGTCTAATTATCAAATAAATAAAAAAATATATATACTATAATATTATATCCATGATTTGATGGTTTGTTTGAATTAATATTTATTTTTTTGATCGCGACATATCCGACCGGTAGTGGACTACAGTGTTTAATATCGTGTTTCCTTAAAGCGTGGTAAACACACAGTGGCTGACTTCAAATACTTAAATGGACATAGTGCAGAATATTATGTGGCTCTATACTCTAAATTAATTCTTAATGTAAATACAATATTAATAATTAATATAATTTTCGAATTAGTTTATTATTTTATATATTGTGTTCAACCACTTCTATATATTATGTAGTATTTAAATTTAACCCGAGGATTTGTTGTGTTAAATTAGACGAATTAAAGACAGAAACTGTACCTGTTATAGGCTTGTAAAAGGTATATGTAATGGACTTTACCAATGATTAAGCGAAATATAAAATCGCCGTAGCCCTCAATCACATTCTATGTAGTAAAGAAATTACATATTATTGGTGCATCAGTTTATTTCGGGATGTAATTAAATCTGTCGTTCAACGTACGGAATTGATGACACGGAACAATATTAATTAATAACAGTGTAAACATCATACTATTATCATAATAAAAATACATAAATGGTATATGGGTACAGCTACTGATTCAAATGTATAGGTACTTACCTACACGGCTACATTATACGCGATTTGAAAAATAAAATAGTCGTATAAACGAGCAGAATGTACCCACGACAGCGAAAAAAAAGATCAATTTAATATAATAAATAATAATGTGCACGTATATAATGCGAACATGGGAGTGTACATTTTATATAATATGGGGTTAGGTATCGGCTATTGTTGTCGTGGGGACTGCAGCTATATTATAGGTACTACAGTACCTACATATTATTGTATTATACACACACTTACAGCCGATATAATGTCCGTCTAAATGATATAGAAATACATTTAAGCAACACTATACGCGTTATTAAATAGATACAATATAATATATATACATATTCATGTATAGATACGTACCGGCGCTAACGACCACCGCACCTTGCGGTGTCGGTGTATAATATGTATATTATAATAATAATATAATATTAGTGAGCTGAAACGGTGTCGAACAAACTGAAACCTATTTTGATAATCGATTTGTCGACGACGCGAACGTCGTATTGTATATGTAGGCGAGGAACTGCACCCGCCATTTGTACCTATATAATACCGCATCCGTGTCGTAGAGAAACGGGAATATATTTTGTATATAACTTATACGGCGAGTATATTTTCAAGGGCATTCCCATACTTACATTTGGGAGGGGGTGAATTACAGTTTTGGGACTGCCGACAGAATTGGAGGAGATTTTCCCTTCCCCTCACGTGGCTACCAAAAATAGTATATTACCTCAATATTTAAAATAAATAATTTTGCAAATAAATTTCATATCAACGACTCTATGGTCTTTTTTTGTTTGAACTAATTTTGAAAAAAAATATGTAGGTAGTAACAGAATATGATAATATAGGTACATTCGTAAATAATATAGGTAAATATAAAAAAATATTTAATTAATCAAGTGATGTGAATATGCAACAAAATGGTTATCAATTATCATAAAAATATATTTTATTTGTCAACGTCACGGTTGCAGATTATTAACAACAAGTTAGAACCGTGGTGAAAACCGAACATTTTGTGTACACAATCACGTGCGATTAAAGTGTTTACAACGAAAAAAGGTCCCAGAGGGGGGAGTTATTGAATGACTACGAGTTACGATGCCGATGCGCTACCGAGGGGAGTGACCTTCGGGTTGGAGCGAAAAGCGCCGGGGTTGCCGGGCGCCCCGAACGATTCGCACGCGGGTCACACATTCTAGGAACATCGCATACATATAGGTGCGCGTATGGCTATATATGTCGAATAAAAAAACAATTGATAAACTTTAAGCCCCGTAGCAGCAGCACGGTATATACCTCCCTCCCGCGACGGCTGGTATTCCCCCAAACCCTCCCCGCTGCGGCCCCGACCGTTTTGGACATTCCAGCCACGTATTCGCACTTGTTCCGCGAGCAGCCGGGCCGGGCCGGGGCCAGCACATGTTGTCTGTATATATATTCGTATATAATAATAGTATTTGTGTAGTACTGTATACGCCGTATACGCGTTGTATATATTTTGTGTGTATATAGTCGCCAGTCGCGAGATGGGTAAAACTTGGGAGGCAACAAAAAAAAAAAGAAGAAAAAAAGTATAGTATACGCGCCGAGGGTTATACCTTGGGATTCTTTTTTTATTTTTTATTATTTTATTCCCTCGGATTTCTGCGTGCGGACGTAGGTATATGCGTATACATATATATATATATATTACGGAGGGGTGCAGGGGTCCAAAACGAGTGCATTAACATTTTTATATCGTTTTCTGACGTTTTCCCGGACGCTAATATTATGCGCGTGGTATATATATGTATATAATATTATACATATATACGTGCACGTATATACGGATAGAAAAAGTTCGGTTTCCTTTTCACCCTCTCTTCACCACCGTCTCACCTCCTACCGCCTCGTACGTCGTGTCGCCGCACTACACATATACATTTTATGTATATATATATATATATATAAATACCGTTCCGAGTACGGAGGAGAAAAAAAAACAGGTGGCGTTTTGCGAGGACACACATTTTTTTCCCTGTACATTGCGCCGCTCCCTGCACCTCCGTTCACCTATGTCACGTATATACGCACCGCGGCCATAGGGCACGCGAGGACGAACGTGACAGACATTAAGGGCAAACGGAATAGACGCGAGAGCGGTATTAAATTGGGAGCGAACACGTGAAGTCGAAAAAAAAATACGAGACATGTGTGGCTGTGTGCGTGTGTATGTGTGTGTGTGTATACATTATTGGATATATTTTTTTTTTATTGCGTGCGCGTGAAATCCGAAAGGAGTGAGAAACGGGGAGTGAGTATAAAATCGCTTGTGTTTCTAGCACGTTTTTGAACTGGCGCGCACAAAAGTTTTTTTATTAAACCGGTACCCCGTATTGACTTATGATCAAATCATATTCTAATTTGTGGACGTGAATGCCAAACATTGTATCCATTTCAGTCCTATACACGTCGTGTTTGTTTTGGGTTTTTTTTTTTTAATTGCGTCTCAAATGTAATAATTATTATGATATACATAACATTCAGTGCTGAAAAAACTAGTGATTTTTCGTGGGAAATTGTGTAAATATCTCACAAAGACGATATTCCAAATAATACTTATTTGTACCGGTGATCCCAACGTATCATATCTTCTGACCAATAGTACTTTAAGGTAGAGGGGCCCAGGGGGGGGTGATTTTCAGAGTTCACTCCCCCCTTCTCATAAATGTGTTCTGAGTACGGCCTTGACTATAATGATATGCCGATAACTAATAAACTGTAATCTAAATAAATAATAATGATATTATTATTTTAGGGTAGATACTAGATAGTGAAACATTGTACTACTAAAATAGTCGTAATAATGGCAATAGGTAATATTAAATAAATAATTTGATTGTTGTCATAATATTGTATGTAGCATAATGTTTCAATGACCATGCAGTACATAGTGCTATAGAGTTATACGAATGAATAATACAATTAATTGAATTCCCTATCTTATGAATTTATAAGATTATTTTGGTGGTATTATACGTATGGATGTTGATGATGATGATGTGACACACAGATTACTACACATATTATGGTAACTATTATTTATACTTAAAAGTTAAAAACTTTCAGTTTCTGTAATTCCAAATTGCTATAACATTATTATTATGTTGATTTCATTATTATTTCCCTTGAAATAGTGGTATATAAATTTGTTTAGTATTTAAATGAAGAACGATTAAAATAGTATACGAATAATACATTGTAGTGATTGTTATAATATGACGTGCGTGTGTGCGTGTGTAAGAGGGAGAGACAGTCGTAGAGAGAGATAATACTCAAACCTTTACCTACATATCGTTATTTAAAAATCATTACAAACGAATTGTTTTTGAATAATTTAATTTCATACAAAAGAAAATGGTATGTTCGAGTTCTCTATCAGAAAGTATTATCAATCGTGCATTGGTACGTATAGGTAAATTAATTTTCATATAATACTATTTATAATTTTTCAGGTTTAAACCCAAAAACTGTTATGTCAATATCGTTTGAATTTGAAGTACATACAGAGTAGATGGACATTAATTTTTACAATTTTTAAAATACACACTGTAATAAAATTACTTTAATCTTCTGCAAATAAATATTTATATATATATTATAAATTATAATATTGTACAGGCATGCAGCCACCAAGCGATGGGTTACGTTTAAAATGTAAACTGTATATATTATAATGGTAAAATGTACGGAACATATTGTGTGTTTAATAAAAATAAATTTCACGAAATGTAAAGTATCTTATATTATTATCGAGATGTTGGAATTGATTATTTCGACATACTTACTATATTATACTGTTCGGAAATCGATCTTATATCAAATGTGTATATAGTATATTAACAGTGCTTTCTCCGACGGCTATATTATTATAGTTGCGTTCGCACTACTCGTATCTCCGTTGTATATTAAGCCTTTGCTCCGCTCCTTATCTTGTCCGTTATGCTATCGGAAATTCCGTTTTATCAAATGATATTTACTCCACGAGGTTGGTTGGCAAATGCTTTCCGTTTCCGCGTTAAACAGATTCCGTTCTATTCAACTTGTACTGCGTATATACAAAACCGGAACGTCTGTTTTGGACAGATATGTTCGTATATATTATATAATATATAATATATATATATGTATTATAATGATAAATTGTAAAATACACAAACTTTAATTAAAAATCTTACATGCAGTTCTATATAATATATGACAGTGTGTCCTTTTGCGATCGATGTTTATGATAAAATTGCATTTAAAATAATAATAAATTGAAAAAATATATCGGTATACAGTAATGTACGGGTTTTTTTAAATAAAAAACTTTTTGTTTTCAAATTTGACATCGTTTTTAATTTCTTTTCAGATGTCGAAATGAATCATCAAAGTTTCTATTCATTGTGAAACGTCAAGAACTGTGACTTAAACATTTTCCATTAGTACGTCAATCCACCAAAATAGAGATGACGTAGAGTTGTGCACATTATTGGAGAATTTTAAAAACGGTTTCGAAAATATTGGTTGGTATAATATACAATTTAACGAAAAGTTGTTAATAATAACTTACCTATATACAGTTATATTGCCTTAATTTATTGTAATTTTTAAAAAACGTAAGTAATATATGAATACACAATACATAATAATTATATATTATATTAAGTGCATAACATAACATAAAAAGTATATTATAGATACTATTACAAAAACGTATTACATTTTATTCTTCGGTAGGTAAATAAATGGTTTTTAACGAAAAACGTAACAATAACAAATACCTAAATAATATTACTACTTACTATTACGTAGCATTTAACTAGAAACATTTACAAATGTGAAACAATATAATATATATACATATACGTATTGCCGTTATTTTAATGGGCTTTCTTAATTAATATACCTCCCGAGTTTCGACCTCCGTATAGTTTACGACTCTGGTCACTAGAAAAATAATTATAATAAGACAAGTCTGAGTATGTATTGTAGTTTCATATATAGAGTCATACATACATAGGAGTCGTGGTAGGTGGTACGTTAAAAATATATTTAAAGGAGACTGTTATAATATAATATTAAGATATAATACGCGCAAGCAACTAATATATTATAATATGCACGGAGTGCGATTTTTCTACGAATAAAAATCTCGAAATATTCGTTGACTGTATATTATATACATATTATTATATTACCGTCATAGGAATTTAATTCGGCATACTTATATAAATATATATATATATATATATATGTATACATAATTTGTTTTTTTTTCGTATTATCCCCTTCCGTCTCACGTGCTCGGATGTTCGACTGTCGAGGAAGATTTTGGAACCGTGCCCACGCCCGGAGGAGCGCGGCCCGTTTAAAAACACACAATTCAACGAGGACGTTAATAAGAGAGCGTGTGAGAGACTTTGAGAGGGCAGGAGGAAGGAGAGAGAGTGAGAGGACCTGCAGAGGGAGGACATTTTTTTTTCGACTAGTGATCGGACGCGCGTTGCGCCGCAGTGTAGCGAGGGGGTTCGAAAATGCGTGATAAAAACGGGCTAAGAAATGCAGTCGAGATAACGTCTCCATCGTCTGTTGTCAGCTGCTCCGAATTATTCCGATTATGCTAATAATCCACTCCCCAGCGACAGTAGATCCTTACAATTTACGTAGTCTTATATTCGCGCTCCAAACCGCGCCCATATTATTTCGTTTGCGGGTCGGGTATTTTCTGCATTATATAACTGCACATTATAGATTATAATATATTCGACAGTACACATAATATTATTTTTAATTAGTAAATTATATTGTAAGATAATATTATAGTCACGGATTTATATACATATATGATTATAATATGCAACACTTCTATTATTAATTGTGTTATAAATAAGGGGGTCTAGCGAAGGATTCAAGTAATATTGTTGTTAAAAAAAATATTTTAACTCATTTTAATTTGAAAAATAATGTATTAAAAAACATCTTTCATTGTTTATCATTTATTTATGAAAAAGTTTAATCGACATTTTTGGTGAAATTACTTCCACGATATGAACAATAATATGTTTTAATATAATACTATCGTCCATCGTTTATTTTGAAAATAAGAAAATTGTACGCTGTTAGCATATTATTCCTTAACGAATTTTTAGGTAATTTTTAAAGATATGTTTATACTTTTATAGCTATGTTTTATGTTAAGATAGATTATATTATTAATAAAATGCGTTAAGTCATGAACTTTAATTTTTGGGTACTTCTTTGATGAATAAACAGCTATTCATTTAGGTAACGTTTATATACTGTCAAAAGTGAATAATGGACGATATAAAAGAATATATATTATTGACAATAAATTACGAAGAGTTTTCAAACTTAAAACAAATTTTATTAGAAGTTTTAATAATAATGTATAGATACTGCTGTAGACAATGTCAGTCCATCTCGTCACAAAACCGGAGATTTCAGCATAAATACGGTTTGCATAAAATATATATTATATGTTTGACTTAAATACTCGTGGAATTCACTAGTTTCTTGATAATATTTTTTGACACTTTTATGACAGTATAGTCATCGTTTACCAAAACGAATTCCAATTGTTATAACGCTAAAAGGTATTTATACGCCATACATTCCTGTGTTGGTCAGGTGAACATTTAACTAATGACGTCCACGATCTAATTAGGTGAATGCCTGCCAAAGAAAAATACAACGAAATCGTTACCATATAGATATCTACATAACTACATACCACGGACTCGACGCATTTCGGACATAATATTTTGGTGTAGTGTGCCTTGCGATGATAATGATGTATTTTGGTAATTTAGTGATAATATTGCGATCCGTACAATTGGCGGCAATTAATCGGACGAAAAATGAAGATGATAATAATCATAATGTTGCACCGTTTTACACGTGCAAACAGCATGTGGTCTATAGTGCAATATATATATATATATACACACGCCGCCGTACACCGTCATTAGAGTCGCGCTGCCCGGCCGTCCTCTCGACTTTGTACTATATATATAGTAATATAATCCCCACAGGACGAGTACACGGACTGCTGCAGTGCAAGAGAAGATAGAGGTAGAGAGAGAGTGAGAGATCGTGGGTGAGAGAGAGCAGAGAGCCGAAGCGCAGGAGTGTTTGCTAATGGGGCGTTATTATTGCGGTGTAAAACAAGGACCCGCCGCCGCAGGGAGGACGGTCGTATCAGTCGGTTGGCAAAAACTCGGATATCAGCAACGGGGAGGGAAGGGGGGAGAAGAAAAACGGGGAAAAAATAGGAAGGCCAAAAGGAAAGAAAACGGTGGCGCGCGGTGGCAATCGAGAAATTATCTTTTAATAAATCGTTCGCCAGTGACTGGGAAAAACGTTATACCGAGAAACGACGAAAAAAAGTTAAAGTAAAAGTAAAAAAAAAAAATGAAAAACAACACATATCAACGGCGAAGGATTTTTGGGACCTACGTACGTGCGGAGGGCGACTTTGAGAGAGAGAGAGAGAGATAGAGAAAACCACGAGGCACGTCGTCGTACGTGTAGCGGACGGCGAGCGTGGGAGGGTTAAGCCCGCGTAATGTTATTGGGACAAAATGTCTTGGGCGAGAGAAAAATAATAATACAAAAGTGGCGGACGCGGGCCGCGGCTAATGTCCTGGAAGGAATACGTATATAGAAGCTTGTGGCGGAATAGGGTGCGGGAAAAAAACCGCAAACAGCCGCTGACGGCGGCCGACTGAGTACTGAAAGAGCCAGTAAAAAGTCGCCGGGGCTTTCGTCAAGGGGAAAAAACGGGTATGACAAGATATTAATAGTTATTTCTGGTAACAAAAAAAAAAAAAAAAAATGAAAAAATGAAAATGAAAAGAAAGAACGAGAAAAAAATCAAAGGGGCTTTCTGCAGATTTTTCAAGAATATATTATAATGACAATGTTTTTTCATTACTATAGTATTAATATTATAAAATACTAAGGGCTATATAATATTATTATATTATTACACACGTTTAGGAAAGACGATTATAGAACATAAGACAAGTCAAATATTAATTAATACAATAAACTTCA
The DNA here is from genome assembly GCA_008086715.1 of Sitobion miscanthi. Taxonomy (NCBI): domain Eukaryota; kingdom Metazoa; phylum Arthropoda; class Insecta; order Hemiptera; family Aphididae; genus Sitobion; species Sitobion miscanthi. The sequence continues at coordinate 17,397,079 of CM017800.1, forward strand.
ATATAGGTAAGACGTATGATATTGGGGCGCGTATACGGTTTTACATCTTTAAAGTTGAGAGCTTTTAAATTAAAATTTTGAAGATACGATATCAGTAGGTATTTTAAAGTACAAAATGCTCATTTTGGTTGTTTACTGAACAGTGAACAGATTACGTTAAATTATATTTATTGAAATGCAATTAGAAAATACAACAAATCGTGTAAATAAATTGTAACGTAACCTAAAAAACCTTAAATATAAAATTGTATTTTGTATTATATATAATTTATACATATAGGGAAGTAAAACAGAATGAGATTAAATCATTGTCTTGAAAACGATATAACGCCACCTCTCAAACGTCTGCTTTCTCCGTGACGTTTACGTTAGGTAATTATTTTTATATATTCAAGAACATATATTATACCTGCTATAGTTCCTCAATGTCGAGGGGTATTTAATATTTGTAATATATGATTAATGTTTCGATAATGCGGTAGGTTAAAATAATTTTTGCTAACCGTATTCGCATATAACTTATAACTCAATGTACCGTAGAATGGTATGAACATGTTCATGGTATAAATAACTTTAAATTATTTCAAATATTTTGAATATTATGTCACTGTGTATAATATATAAGTAATAGTGAAATTTTTAAATCACAACAAAATAACTAATTTTGGTTGAGGGAAATCATTATTTTACGTTTGTATGTTGAAAACCAAATTTTTTAAAATAAAAACATTTAGGTAATTTAGGTAATGCTACAGGGAAAAAATGAGTACCTAGTCCTATAAAATCAATTCCGTCAACATATTTGTATGATCACATTTCCGGGTAGTTTCTTATAACTGTAAAGAGTATAATTTGACATATAGAATTGATTTCTCTTTCTCTGCACTTGTTAATTAATAATATATAAATATATGTACAATTACGACTAGGCATATACATATAGGTATATCATAACGGTAAAGATTTGGACGTCAGTCATTATTAAACTCGACACACCAGAGATATCAGTTACAACAACAATATGACCCAAAAACTTATCGAACGAGAAATTACGGGTATAATCGTTTTGTAAAATATTTTCGCATCTACTTTATTATGGATTCTGAATGGAGCTTATTAATATGCTATAATAATATCGGATTTCAATATATATATATAGTGGTCCTGTGGCATTATTTTAATTTTTAGTTTTTACACCCGCGCGGTGTTGTTAGATAGGTATACATTGAATAAATAAAATATGACTAGGTACATACTGACTACCAATATCGATGTAAACAAGTAACAAAATAAAATTGCAATAAATCACAACGAAGTGTAGTGTCGACACTGCAGGGTTATTTTTTATATCATAAAGTCTTAAATCAAATCGATATGTTAATATTTGTCTCTTTTAATATTACATTACTATGATTTATGTTTGTCATTTATGTTACCTATCAATTCGGTCTGTATATTTTACGTGGATCTCGTGTGTGCACAACTTGTATATAGGTATCGTGTACCGAAAAACTATATAATATCGAGAAACAAAATTGACAATAATAAAAATATATAGGAATTGGAATTTTATAATTCGTTATTGATATGTTCACATAGTCGCTGTCTTAGATGGATTAGATTAAAAATAGAACTTGATCATAATATAGATAGTATTATTTACACACACACATTTAAAGGATAACATTGTTCTTCCAGTTATGTTACTTTGATAAAAATAATGTTCTTTTAATTTTTTCTATATTTGTTCTGCAATATTTATTATTTATTATGTCTTATAATTCAATCAAGAAACTATTGGAAAATATAAATTATAAATAATAAAATCTTGCTTTACCATGGTCAAGTAATTTTTGCGGTGAATTTTAGTACAACGTATACAATTTAATTTTTTATGTTCGATAGCTTGTTCACGAATAACGTTACACTGTATATTAATTTAGATTCAATAAAAATGTATTAATTGTATTTATTCAATATTGCATATACGACAGAAGTGAATTGCTGGTGTTTACCTTAAAATGTCATACCATTTTTAAATTCACTTTGCTAGTGGAATTTTATGAAATATGGACCATTGTCCATTGAGCGCAAGTATAAAGTCTATATTGAGCATTATTAGTATTATTGATAATACTAATTATTGATAAGTAATTATTATGGTATGCTGATGTTTTATAATATTGATTAATGATAGTATAATAAAATATATATATTAGTAAATGACAATAATTATTATACTATAAGTATATGTATTTAAACACTTACTATTTTATGGCAGTTGGCACAAAACACATTTCTAATCTCAAACCTTCTCAACTTTTAATTCTTATTATGTACAATACACAACAGTTATTAATATTCTCCCTGTACCTACTTATACTATAATGAAGACCGTAATTAAATATTAATAGTTAAGTAATTAAGTAACAATAATATAGAATAGTTTAAAATAAAATAAAATAAAATAAAAAGTTCAATCCAGAATCAACCGAATTCACAATGATTTTACTAAATATTGGTTTTTTTTTATTTAACTAAGTATTGTTAAATTCATAAAACTTATCGACGTGGTTAATTTGAATTTAACATATTATTATTCACGAGCCACTGTGTTAAATTTCATTGAACATTTAAAATAATTTTTGATCTTCCTTAAAATTGAATCTTTACATTTAGATGAATGATTTTTTATTGTTACCAGAAACATTATTATATTATAAGAAGTTATTATTTAAAAGGCGTAATAAAACTTGTGTATTAGATACCACATAAAAATATTATATTATCTTTAACAAATAATTTGGCACATTAAAATGATCATTTTTGTATTTATTAAATTACTTAAAATAATAAGAAATAGTAATATGTCGGAAAACAAAATTACATTACACATAGAATATATATGTTACATTTATTCTTAGACAGTAAGTACTTAGTAGTAAGTTTTAGTCATTAGTTAATTTTTCGTAATTACTACTCATAGCATTGTGTTTACCTGTTTATGTGCTTATGGTTTACAAAAGGTACAGTCGTAGACACAGGTAATGCAATCGATTATAATTTAAAAGTATTCTCATTTTGATATGATATTAATTTAGGTTTATTAAATGGATTATTATTGGTCCTTAATAAAAAAATAAATAAATTAGAGTTCTTGAGTTTGATTGACAGTTGTCGCTCTATTTGCAAAATATGGGATATTTAATCGATTCAATTTTCTCACGCCCATTTAAATTGACAGTTGAAGGATCATTTGCGAAATATTTAATCGACACAATGCGCACACACCCATTTAAAAAGAATAAAACGAGCATTCCATTCAATAGTGTCCGGTACGAAGCACACTTTTCGGTTTACTAACTACATAAAATGGACAATCATTTGGTACTTACTATTTTGTATTGTGCCTAATTGAAAGTACCGATTAATAAATAATAATAATATTTTAATAAATAGTTTGGAATTCTCGGAACCTATAAACATTCAAAAATTCGATCGTTGCTTATTATTATATTGAATGGTGCATTTCCTCAATATATAGTAATACCACAATATTTGCATTCCATATTTTTCTATAGGGCATGCATTTTTAAAATTCCTATATATAGTTTAGAACTGTTTAGCAATTATTAAGAATAATTTGTTGTAAACTGCATCTAGATTTATGTTGAATTTTTTCCAATTACAAAGTCCCGAATCACCGTATTTTTTTATCATGAGTCTGGTGTGGTGACTGAACAAAAAAATTAAGAATAATTAAGAACAATTAGTTGTAATTTGCATCTAGATTTATATTGAATTTTTTCTAAGTACAAAGTCCCGAATCATCGTATTTTTTTAAGCTATTGCATAGCTTTTATCGTGAGTCTGCCGTGGTGACTGAAAAAAAAATTTTCGTAACGAAAAACCGTGACCGTAAGATGTTATTATTATTTTTGTTATTTGCAGTCTAACCAGTTGTCTAAGCAAATAAAATCTCAAATAAAATGTTCCCGTACGGTGTTTATCTACCATAATTAATAAAAAAACTCATTTTTTCATTTTCTTTTCGGTCGTCACGCTCAAAAAATGTAACTTGAATTAATATATCATACAAAAATAAATAGTTATAATTACATGATAGTATGATACAATGATACATAGCTAAATTGATATGCAATAGCTTTATTGCGGCAGTCTCCGAGTGCCTCAGACTATTTTATTTAATTTGTCACGAAACAGTTAGAAATTAATTTAGAAACCATTTAGAGTCATGTCTAAATAATACAATTATTACTTAACTTTTCAATACATAACTTTATGTAATACATAAATTGAAATAGGAAAATTATAAAATATAATATAGGATTCATATCTATATTTTGAAATGTAAAATAAATAATAATAAAAAAAACCCACTATCCACTTCAATAATTATAATAATAATTATAATCTCTTAATAAACTGCAGATTATAGTATTATACTCATTTCTATATTCACATCGCAATATTATAATAATATAAACGATTTAAATTATTTCTAGAGATATGGTTATTAGGTTAAACGTAATTAACCATAGGACATCACAATTTCAAAAAAGCCAAACAAATTTCAGATAGCTATATACAGTTTACAATATGCGTTGGTATTCGTGTTATGCTACCGAGGGTAGAGCGTTTAAACGATTTTTTCGTTTTAAATGTTTAAATTGAATATCATCATTAAGCAGTCTATTGTAATTTTATTTTTCAAAATAATAAAGGTATTTAGTGACAGTAAAATATGATTGTCTTCATTTTATTGTTTACGTACAACAAATACTTATATTATTTGAATATCATTTTGTTGGGTGCACTTTTTTTTTTGTTTTTAACACGTCTTAAATTTTCAGTTTTAATAACTTTATTATAATACAAGTAAAAATATGTTTACACGTTTTATGATATAAGATACAGCACGTGTATACATATATATATATATATATAGGTTAGATACGCATGCCGCAGCTACTATAATATATTTCTCTTAAGTTTTGTTAGCCCATGTATATCCGATACGTACATAATTTTATAACAAGGGTTAAGGGATCTATAAACAGTGGTTATGTTCTTGAAGTTACTGGGTCATTAATCTTATATATAAAAAAAACGTTTTTAAACGGGATGCCAGAAAAAAAAACGAGAAAAAATTATATACATATATATTATATACATAAAGAAAAACCAGAAGAGAGGGAAAAAAGCCATCATTCTGTGCGCTAAGAAAACCACGGTTGTTATTTTATACAAGTCCCTAGGGTGACCCCGCAATATGTGTGCATAATAACCCTCACAATACTTGATACAAATTTTATAAACAAAGTCCGATATTTTAATATAATGATTGCTTTTAGTCGTGATATGCTCAAATAATACCCGATCATCTTGTCAGCCACGTTTCGATCAAGAAACATCGCGTTTAGCTATGCCACAGAAGTTATCCTACCAAAAACAAAGTTTTACAAATATGATTTTTTTTTTAATTAACGGCTTAAACCGTATACACTATATCTATATTATAATATGACAATCTAAAAATGTTTTTGAAAACTATTGAATAATATTATACAGCACCAGTGGGGTGAAAATAATTATTCAATTTTAATAAAAAAAAAATATCAAAACATCGGAGTTTTTTTTATTCATATTTAAGAAATTAAAATCTTTGTAGGTCTATAGGAGGTGGGGTCATTTGGACATTCATCTCTTTCTTTTCCTGTGTGTTCATCTATGTAGTCTGTTGTATACATTAGTGTCGGCTTATAGAATCGTGTAGTGTTTTCACTAAAAATACGAAAGGCACTAAAATAATTGCAAAAAACGAAACAAAACAATTACAATAGGTAGGCACTTAATGTTTGTACAGATTATTTTTCAGACGAAACGAGAATATAGAACACAATGTAGGTGTCGGTGTTGACGGGACACGTATTATATAGTAGGTACCTAAACATATAATATAATTTCCATTTTGATGACATAATTTAAGGGTCTATGCTCGCGGGTGCAGCGCAAAATAAAAGGGTGACGAGTTGGTTAATAAGATACGTGGTTTTTGGCTTCGACTATATAGTTTCCACGATGATATATCTATAATGTATACAAAAAATTAAGAGAAAAAAATGCCGAAGCTGAAAAGAGCTTATCATCCGTCTTGACATAGTTTATTGAGACGCTGTCGGCGTGTGTTTTATCCCTCTTTTTACATTTTACGCCACTGCCGCCGCCGCCACCACCAACCCTTATTTAAACCCTTTTTCATACACACACACACACACACACACGTATATATTATATTATGTATGTATATTTCTGTGTTACTTCCCCCTCCACCTCCTATTTTAACACACAACAGTGGCTAAATTAAATATAAAGAGAAATATAGCTTAGACGAGTGACGGTGGTACACGATGGAGAGAGAGGGCGAGAGAGAGTGAGAGAGAGGGGGGACAAAAAAAATACATTCACCCTCCAGTAGCCGGATAAATATGACAGCCGCCCATCCATCATTCACGCGACCGAGTTACTATACTACTACTGGCTGCCGCCACGACGTGACGTCAGACGTCGTTTTGTATTCGGCACGCAGTACCCTCCACACCGACCGCACCGTGACGACACCCCTTCACCACGGACCGATCGCTCCGTATATACACGACTAATCAAGACTTGTCGTCGTCGTAGTCGTCGGTCGCAACACATACACATTGTATTGTGCGTGGTACGACGACGAGTTCGGTGAACTTCATCGTACATAAACATAATAATAATAATAATAATATTATTAAACGTTTTTCACATTTTTACACGTTCCTATGATATACCCTCGTCGGGTTTGTTCGCGCTATACTATGCGCGCGCAGAATTTATATAATATTTAGTGGTCGGCAGACCAACGTATCTGCAGAAATCAGAATCGATATTGGGTGCGATGAACAGTCACCAAAAAATAATGCGGACAGTACGCATTGAGTTGACTTTTAAGCTATAAAATATCATTGGAAAAATTCACAACATATTTACAATTTAATTAAACTTGAATGCTTATTTTACGATAATGGTTGTCAAAATATAAACTAATATTGCGTTTTGTTATGTAACACTTGAGTTGTAAACATCAATACGAATAATATTGTATAATATAGTATAATTAAATAATTTATCAGTTAAATAAAATAAAATATTATAAATTCGTTTTAATATTGATGAAAATGTTGCCGTTTTCTGAGTTATTTTTACCATCTAAAAATTATCAAACACATTGGCTATAAGGTATACATAATATTATTATATACTTGTTTTATACTAAACGGTTAAAATTTATCGGATTTATAGAAAAATTAAATAAGTCAAACTGAGACTTGAGAATACTCTAATATTTAACCATAAAATTATACGAGTATTGCGCTGTAATAATATCAACTAAATTATTGAAAATTAATATTAATTTTTCAAAAAATCCATCAGTTTTGGGAACAAACGCGTATACCTTGAATAACCGTCAGATGCAACTCATCGGACACTAGTACTGAGTTGGTAGCGCTCGCATGGATAAATGAAGGCGACGGAAGACGGTCGACGGCTGCTGTCACGATGTTTCGTTCGCATTTTATAATTTCGTTTTTATTTTTCATCTTTAAATCGACGCGACCCGTTCGAAGAGAAATAAATTAGCTATTAAAAGCATCGTCGTCGGAGCTTTTCAATTCAGCGGGAACTTTTAATATAGTCCGATAATCATTTTGACGGGTAAGAATACGAACGCAGGGGACGGAACGAGAAAGAGAAAGCTATACAGGGGACTTACAGCGGGGCTAGAGAGAGTGGAGTAGAATGGAAGAGAAGTACTCCAGTACAGGGTCCGGGTCGTTTTTGATGAAGACGAAAACTTTTGGACCCCGAAAACTCTCCGACAGCGTTTTGGACAACGCGCCAGTCGGCGGCAGCGGATCGTCTTAATTAAATTTCTCGCGCCTTATGTTCCCCAAGTTTGGCCCACTCAACTATATTATATATATATACACACACACACACACACTAAGGTTTCCCTTCTTCCGTTACTTTTTCGACTTACCTCCTACCCCTTAAATCCCCCAACCTCCCAACTGCGGCCATTTACACGCCGTCAAGTCTTTCGCATTTATTACTTATACACCGTCATCGTCTTGAATCCGATCACCCCCGAAACGTTGTCCTTCTGGAAATGTGCGCAGTATTGTCTTCCCTCTTCTATTGCACAAGACATTACATAATGATTTGAAACGATGTGTAGACGTCGATAACGCGCTTACAATAAAATGGAACACCTATTGGAATAGGTACCTACTATAAGGGATGGGTAATATTTTATTTGGAAAGTTGTAAATATCAATAACCTTCGTAAAACAGTTGCACCTTATTTTATAAAAATTCTTAATTATAAATTGAGTGACAATATATTAATTATTTATTATTAATTATACTCAGAATAATAAATTGTGCGTGTACAGTATACTGCATACATTATATAATATTAAAACCATATAGAGTGTGTTATCGTAATTATGACATTTTAAAATTTAATTATAAAAAAATATTAACACTTCTATTATATTATTAACCTTAAAATGTTCTAGAAAAATTCAAATTATGCAATACATAATTACAATATTACAATATATATTGCTATATTGCAACGATAATTTTAGTTTTTAACTATAGATAAAATTATACTGTTTTTATTTATAAAAAAATAAAAAATAATTTCATTAAAGCTTCTACCATACTCTGAATTTATATTTTTAGCCATATAAAATGTACTCATATAGTCAGTTAGAAATAAGTTAGAATTTTTCCTAGCTACAGTAGATAATATACGCGGTAAATTATTTACATAGGTATATTAAATGTGTGCGTTTTAAAATCTTTAGTATTTTATATTTATATAGTTATATTTTGCATCCTAGAAAATATTATAGTTGAAGTCTTATAGTATCTTTTTATTAATTTGTCAAAAACAAGTTTAAATGTTTATAAGAATAAGAAAAATGTATATCATACACGCTTATTTCCTATAGCTATAGAGTATTTTTTGTTCTGCGTGTGTATAATATATTTTGAATTTTTAAATAATTACAAGAAGTCATGAAAAAAACAATTTTGAGGTAGGTAGCAGTTTACAAGTAATAATTAGTAACAACATATTAAATATTTTAGTACCTATATATTTACTTACTATATATATTTAAAATGATTTACAATCTCGTTGATCAAGCTTGGTAGGTAACTGATGAGATGATAGACTTGATAAGTACTAGTAATTCAACTTAATTGTATGAAACATTTATAAGTACTTATCAGTTATCAGTTACCATTATCATAAAAACTCTTGAGCCACCAACGCGCGATAACAACGTTATTTGTGAATATTACTTGTATACTTCTCTCCTAACAAAATAGGAAATACTATATTATTATTATGTATTCGTGTACATACAATAATATATTATAATATACACTTTCAAGAAAATAAAAGAAACTTAAATTCGTTTTCTGATATCACTATATAAGTTTTTCATATCTCTGCGGGGCTTCTATTTTTGTTTTACTTCCGATATAGAAGAAGCATGAAAAAAAGGGGAAAAAAATCTCTGGCATCGTTTCTCTGGGGACCGTTCCATCTTTCCGGACCTGACAGACGGTATCCCCGAAATCCCTGGCCGCTGCTTAAACGGACGATTTGTGCCGACTTCCGACCCTCGTGCACAACTGTTAAATAATGATGTCTACAGCCCGTGTAGTAAGTAAAGTTATACTACTAAAAATATGCGATTCATAAGCGCACACCCAGCCGATGATTGACACCGGGGTCTATTAATTATGGTACTGTGCCCGCAGTCATAGATATATTATACGTACGTATATTAAAAGACACCGTTGGTGCTTTCGCCAGAATTCTGTAAGGCGCAAAGTGATAATAATAATATATAAATGTATTGTTTGGATTTATATTTTAAATTTGGCTATGAGATATACACTGGTGGTTATCCCGTTCGTAAAAAGCCTGTTGTTATTAACGTATCGTGTGCAACGACTTGCAAAAGCGATTAGCGATTAGACTTAACCTATATTGGATAACGCTATAGTGCTGCAGTGACGGAAAACAGTAACGTCAGTATGTGTTGCAATAATTTAAATTATATATTTTATATTTTTATATCGTGCCATGTACGACGCAATATATTGTAACGTTTTTATATAATGCTCGTTTAGTTTTAATTTTTATAATATAATATAGGTAATATATATATTATAAAATATCTCTTGATGTTCATTGGTCCTATAAATTTTAGGTGAATAATTTTTATTTCCCTTCGAAATGCGTTTTTAATTACACTAGAGATTGGATCTTTGTAAAAATACCTTAATCCCCATTTATATAAATATATATAGGTACATGTACCTTTTTTTTACACTGGTCAGTTAGTTCATTTGCATTTTTGCAACAACAATTTTGTACGTTTTACCTCTTTTTGTGTTAACCGTACCTATATAATATTTTATTTAAATTTAATTTATGCTTATTGCATCAATGCAGATTGTGTCGGAGGTTATGTAATAATACTATAATATTATTGATATTTTAAAATTATTATAGGTATAATACCTATTATTAAAAAAAATAGTTACTCGTAAATAATATAATATACAATTTTAAAATACTTCAATCTATACAAAAATATTATTTTAAATTTTATCAGTCATCAGAACATGTTGGTTTCTGTTTTGTAACGATTATAACGTAACAGTTTTTTATGACAAACGGTGCTTGAAATATATATTATATACCTACAAATCGAAGTGTTCACCCAAACGATTTGATCACATTAACTCTCGCATATATCATACAATTTTAATATGTGATTAATTTGCACTTATGTATGTATTTTAAGTATATTAACCACCAATGCAGGATGTTTTTGATTTGACATCATACATTATATATCAAAGGAGCTCTATAATAAAATTGTGTTCCTCAGGTCTTCCTTTGATATATATATATATATACAGAGTATGTACTTAGATATTACTATATAAGTATAAAAACGCCGAACAAACTGCTAATAAGCGGCGCAGACGCCGAGTTAGTGGTACAACCGGGTCCGATCGAGTTAATTTTCAAGAATAAGAAGTAAACGCAGAAAATTGCATAGACCATTAGACTCACTCCCGGCCAAGACAGATACTCCTTTTTTCTGCCAATTTATACTTTCTTCTTGTAAATCTATATGTATACAGACACATACTACAACACTCCACTTATAGACGTCATTCGCATTAATGCACGCACACATGGCATATATAGATACCTACTATTGTCGACGACCGCTGCAGCAAATCAAAAGTTGAAGAAGTCGACATCGTTCGTACTGGAACATAATATTATAGCGCCGTTTTTTCCCCTCACACGTAGACATATTATACTTATATAGGTACCTACCCAGTAGCGTTTGATCAGCCAAACGATGCGTTCGTCGTTAACCCTTTTCGGGGCATTACATCGTTAATGTCGATTCGAGTTTTTGCGTGATGGCGGTGGGGGAGGAAGAAAAAACTAAACTAAAATCAAAAAAAAAAAAAAAACGCTTCCCTGAAAATAGAACCATTAATTGCTGAAGTTCCAAACCATGATAATGACTATATGCAGTTTGTCTAAAAATTATGAAAGAATTTATACGCTCTAAGACATTTTTTAGAAGAGTAAACGATGGAGATATATAGTGCATCGAGTGCATATAGATATTATACTGTTATATATCGTTCTCACGTCATCCGACCACCGCCGATATACATGGCGAGATAGAGAAATAATATTATTATGGTTTGTCAGACGATCGCGAGAAAAAAGCGCGAGAACGTATACTGCAGACGATCAATCAACGGACGACAGGCCGGACAAATGCACATCTCTACAGCGCACGGTGGCAGATCGCGAGTGACCGACGCGCGACTCGTTGACACGTCGACCAATGTTTTCGTGTATAGGTAACACGACAATGAGTATAATAATAATAATAATACGCATAGGTACCTATTATCGTTATTACATTTATTTGCATTTCGCACGCGCATTGTTCGGGTACGACGATGACGTGTGATGTATTACATCAACTAAATGTATATATTATACATTGTACAATAGACATATTATAATAAAGGCGTGTATTATTATACATTATTATAATGTGTAACCCGCAGTCGAAATGGATCTGAAGGCGTTATTGCCCCCATTTGCCTGAGAGACGTATATATAGGTACAGATTGGGTTATCTGCACTTTGTGTATGCGTCGTACACAGTCAAAGAAAATTTTAAACATCAAATAAAATACAATAATTTTGAATTACTATAGATATCATATACGGTTTCTTTCTCAAATATATTGCGCGTCGTCGAGACGTCGAGTGTCTTGCAAACCGCAAACGTCTGTGATACGTCACATAGAATAATTATTAATAATTTTAATCCTATATTTTTTTCTAAATATGGTTTTTGGAAAATCGCATCCGATACATTCTGATGGAACTGTTGTTGATGGTGTTTTTTTTAGGTGATTTCAGGTGAAAACGGCTGCAGAGCGTATACCATATATTATTATATAATATAAGTATTATTTACGGTCAACCAATTTTTTAGTCAGCCGCTCGGTCGCTGTACCGATGTTCGGCGGACCAGCGGTTGACGCGCGGGATAGATGTTATCGTCGTCTCTTCCACTTGCCGAGCAAACATAATGATCTAAAACACGCGTCACGTCGTCGGATTTTTAGCGCAACAATGGAAGTCGACATTAAGTCAGAACGATCCCCATTCATCATTGTGCGTTTTTATTACGGCGCGCTCGCCTATATTGTAAATAAAAAGCTCTTTGTAGCTTTATAGAGAACTCGTAATGTGTGACCTGCACAGATTTAAATTTTAGCACTATTTTGAAAAAACTCATGATATCAATATTCAAAAATCCAAAATACACTTTTTAATAAACATTTAAAATCTACCATTTTGTAACTGCAGTGTTATAATATTATTTTCTATTTTGCTAAGATAAACAAAACTTCAGCATTCGAAACGGTGACTGCGTTTACGCTTTTTTTTATATTATTACTTACATTTTATCACGTATTCCTAAATTAAACATGATAATAACTTATGTATACAAACGCTTTTTTGTCAAATTAATGTGACTTATAGATTTTTTTCTTTTTAAAAATCATGCACATAAATGCATAATACATCTGGTTTTTCTGTTTTTACGTATTGTTTCAATCGCTGCAGACTCTCGTAACCTCGTAAGACTGTAAGTATCTTGCAAAAGTCTAGAATTCTGTTTTTTTTTTTTTTAAAACTTTAAAATCACGAGCAAATTTAAAAGAACAAAAAAATATCATACCCCGAGAACGCGCGTGTGTCTTACGTTAAAATCACTCGCGCGTGCCGCACATAATATATATAGGTATACATAATAATAATATATCATCGTATATATACATATATTCAATTTATACGCGAGTTTTTTTTACTGCTCTGTCGGCCCCAAGCACACGTACCGACATTGTGTTTGTCTAGGGGTCCGCGACGGTTTTATGCGACGTAACGACGTGCACCGCGTATATTGCGAGTATATGTCGCGAGCGGGCGACGAGCGCGTCATAAACTGAAGCCGCCGCCGATATCGTCGCCTCGTATTCATTTATATATATATATATTATATATATACATGAATTTATTTAGGTACGTATACATATTATTATATATAGGTCGTCACGACCATCCGGTAACCAGTAACCACCACCACCGAAGCAAGTATACGCAGTTTTATTTATTTATTTTTTTTTTACTGCCCGTTAATAATATGTTATCATTATATCATCATTTCGCGTTTTATACATCGGACTTGTTCGTTCTAATATTATATTATTATTGGTTTTTACTGCGCACGCACCCTCTGCGAATTTATCTTCCTAATATATATTATAGAATTATATTATATACTCGCACATAAAATAACAAACAAAAAAAAAATGTCACGAAATGGGAAACGAAATCATTTGTCATTTAATATAATATATTGTAGTATCGTATTGCAGATAGTGGTGCAACATAATAAGGCTTCATGCGATGGTTAAGGTAGGTTAGGTATTATTACTTCGTTCGATATAGACGCAAGATATAATTACGCCACTTTTTAAGGGGTTTGATATAGGCAATTTTAATAAGTTTAATGGAAAACTGTAAATTTAAAGTAACTTACACATGCAGTCCCACTCAAGTATCTACTTTGGTTGTTGAGTAATTGTTATACAAAACTATAGAGAAAAACGATTATGCGCGGGAAAGAGTCGAGATTAAGAGGCGAAAACACTAAGCAGTAATAAATAAGAAACACAATTTTCACCATAAAAAGTATGACATTGACAGTGCAATATATTTTGTATTCTATCGATATTATTTATACGAAAAAAGTTTTCAAGTTTGAATAACATAAAAAAAATGCTGGTTCTAAAACTATATGATAACTTTTTTGGTATTATTATTAGTATTAAAAAATAAAATCAATTTAGTCAAAGTTCTTCTCTCGATATATGGTGTAAATTTAGTTTCTTTTGCAAGGACGATAGCCCAAGTAGTGTTCGCACGTATGAAGCCATTTTTAACCAACAATTATTTTAGACGTAATATGTGGTGACGTCCTTTGCTTAATAAGTCACTCGAACGGCTAAATCCCGCAATTTGCATAATATGTATATCAGTACTTGAAGGGAGTGATGGGTGGATTGTCCTCCATACTGTTAAAGGATTAGGTCTTGGTATTTTTTTCCATGAATTTATAATTGCATCTACGGTAAAAAAATTAGCATTGAAAAAAAAAAGTACAAAAACGAATATAGGTATTTCAATTAAAAACAATTTAAGAAATATTGTTGTTAGGGGTCGGGGAAACCTTAGAAATCAATAGTTGGTATTATAACATTTTAATCGGGACTGCAGTCGAACTTCGGATACACTGATGATGTATATTTGAAGGTAGGCATATAGCTCGGTGTTATAATGCATATACCGGATCGCGATTTAGCTATATAGCTCGCACCGCCACTGAACGTAAATCCGGCATTTACATAAATGAAACAAATCGTCCAAAACAGAGAAACGAAAAAACGCCGTGTGTCGACGATATATAGGCATCTATATATAATAAACTATACTATACACGCGGTGAAACCTGTATATATAATATACGATGACACTCTACGACCTCGGGGCAATGCATTTTCAATTTGTTTTATTGTATTACACAATCTCATTAGGCGCATTTTAATATCATCGGTTTTTTTTACGAGAACACGACTACAGCCGTTTCGATCAAATGTCTTTCGGAGATGACGACTATAATATTATACACATATTATTATTATTATTATTATTATTACTACGACTATTATTTTGTACTAAGCTGGGCGGCGGGCAAATACATAAAAAGTGATTGTTACTTGTTTCTCGATAATAATATTGATGTTTTTATAGATGCTAAATATATTTACGATACGACTAAACGACTATCTAATTGTCAATTGATCGCAGAGCAGCGTATCGTAGATATACGACATACTTAATAAACCGATCCTATTGGATCATTATACTATTTGATGTAGACGGTACTTTCTGATAATAAAGACTAATGATAAACAGTAAAAAATAAATAATATAATACACTACGAGTACCTACCACAAATATTCATATTAAACTATTCTTCTATAAAATCGTTAAACGTCTTTAAACATTATAATAATATGCACGCGATAGTTATTGTTAAAAAAAAAAAACACAGGAATATTATATGTAGATATTATTTAAACGATTCGTTTTAATTAAATTACAATGCACGATAAAAGCTTACGGTCGACAGCGGTGACCGCGACATTATAAATGAAAATAAAGAAAAATCTTGCTCACGTATTTTCCTTTTCAACGCGTCATCGCGTCAGTGTCACTTCATATAATAATTATAAATGATATAGTTGCCCCTCAGTACCAATATTTATGTTACGTTGCACAACCTGCAAAATAATAAAATAATATTAATTGTTGATAATAACGTATGAATATTTAATATTATAGTTAAAATTACTGCATTGCCAATAAATCGTTTGCATTAATCGTTTAAATCTTGTAGAAATCAAAAGTCTTATAAAGTTATAAATATTATTGATATATTTAATATTGGGCTGTTGAGTTTACGTGAGATCTATCCTCTTCCATTGTTTATGTCAAGAGTTCTTCAAAAACCGTCGATAATTTGTAAGTTATTTGTGATTCAATTTATTTGGTAGGTAATTCTAAAGTGATTGATACCTATGTGGAGACGGCATTGATATTATGATCGCCTTCCGAGAATAGAGAAAATATTTCTCACGAGTAATGAACTCTCACATAGATATTATTATGAGTTGATATTAATTTATATTGTTACGAGTTATATAGACAATAGACTATATTGTTATCTTAGTGGTTAGTATACCAACATCAATACGATTATACAATAATTAAATAATTATTATTTTACGTATAATATTATGTTTGCTTTGTCGTACACTCGTTGAATCGTATAGAACAAACGGCGTCGGTGTCGAATGTCCAACGTACCTATATATAATATTATTATCAATTATGGGTACTCAAAAGTTGAGGAGAAATATAACTGCGTTGAAATACGCGTGACAAATGTGGAGAAAATAAAACGTCTAATCCCACTTTTTCCCGTACCACGCGCATAAACAAAATATCATAATAATATTATACGCTCATTACAATATACCTAGCTATGTGTGGTGTATAAATTATAAATTTCGTTTTTGAGCTCGCGCTTTACTATATACGCACACCATCGCAGTTTTTCGGGCGACCCCTGCTGCAGCTGCAGCAAACACGCTATACACACACACATATATAGGTATAGTTATACATGTATATATATTATCATACCAGATATATATATATATATAGGTACCTCCCACACGCGTATATTATGTACGGCCGGATACCGCGGTCGCGGTAAAAGGATTAAAAATATCGAACATGTGTTGCCCGGCATAAATAATATCCAAAAAGCGAAACGCCGCGGGCGGGAAAAGTTTGCGCGCGCGAACTTAATGCGGGGACTTGACCGCAGCGTTTCGGCGGAATTCGCACACTGCACCGGCAGTAGTTCTCGGGATATATTGTACACGCACCCTGTATGCATATATATATATATATGTACGGGGGGGGGGGGTGCTATATATTATAATGTGCTCGCTCCTTATTTTGTCCCAAAGTCGAGTCCGGTCAGTGCGAGCCAGCGAGCGTCCGTTATATTATATTACGTACATCCGCGCACGGCGTTTGTATACGTATTTGCAGCGGGCCGCCGCCGCCTCGTAATTATTGTCCGAAGACCGCGACCAAATTTATCGGGTCCGCCGCCTGCACTTAATACTTAACCCCTTTGCTGCAGCCAGTGTTGTAAGTCTGCCGCGCGCGCTATCGATTTCTCCCTGCAGCGCCCCCGCCAGAGAGTCATTACATATTAATATTATATAACAATAATGTGACATTATCGAGCGCGGATTGTTTTAATCTATAGGTATGATAATATACTAATACCTAATTGAAGTTGTAAACGCATTTTTTTTGTGCGGGGCGATATAGTTAAAATGTGTGGGCGCCGGTCTAATTATTTTACGATCGAACTTTTTTTCCACGCGTTCCTTATTATATACAACCTTGCAAAGGCTTACCTACGCTATATATAGGTATTTTGCGTCCCGGAATTCAACCCTTAAACGCCGGCGTACACACGAATTTTGTTTGGGTAAACGAAAATTGAATGTTTTGTTTAAATATGTCACCTATAGGCTAGAGGTATCCCTGTTCGTACGTAATGACAACAAAAATATAGTTTATACAACAGCTATGGAAAACTAGACTTGTGTTAATATTTATGATATTATTTTTTTTGTCTATCTTACGTTTTATGAATGTTAAGTATTTCAATTTTATACTTTGTGATTCTTAACCTTACTCGATAAAATGTAGAAATATAATATTATTATGATATTGCAAGAAAAAACGGAAAACGATACATAGACTGATATTAACCCGGTTGGAGACTTCAGCTACTACGATATACATAGCTTGCTAATCTTTATAAACTTATTTTGTAGAGGCTTCAGTACTGACACTATTTTTCCATAAACTATATTATTTATTAAAAAAACTATGAATAACTAGCTTGAATATATTCAACGCATAACATCATTTATTTATTTATGATTTATGGGCTGAGCTCTATGAACAAACATTGTATAATATAGAATTTATATAAAATAAAAATATTAATAATAACAAATGTTTAACCATAGTTAAAATAGAATAAACAAAAAAATAATAATATTGAATTTGAAAAGTCTGAATTGGTGATAAACATCATTAAGCGCGTAGGCTCATTTTTCATTTATAATTACTTCTGAATTGGCGAATGTGAAAGGAAATAAATGAATGGGAAAATATCGTGGAATTTTAAAGTTATGAGATATAATAGCATTTAGATAGAAAAAATTACATAAATAGGTACCTAAAATCTGACAAAGAAACTAAACTAAGATGATGAGTGACATAAGTGTAATAATGATGAAGATAAATAGAATAAATAGATAGGTAATACATAAACAATCAATTATTAAATATGAGTAATACAATTTTATATATTTAAACTTATTCCTTTTGAAAATTTTAAACTTTAAATGATAATTATTCTTTATAATATAAAGGCTGTAGAAAGCAAACCATTTTTTAGGGATCAGATTTAGGCAATATTACATATTATATATCGTGAGTCAAGTGTGACCGTGTGTGTAGTGACTGCAGTCATTATAGTGTGCGTGAGTTCTCTGAGCGTTTTATACAACTAAACATAAACTACGGCTGAGGTTCTTGGAAATCAGTAACATACATACGCGCAGTCACACGTTACTCAATATTTTGATCAAAAAAGGTTTCATTATGAAAGTCCCAAAAAGCGGAAGAAAAATTCCCGCAGTACCAATTAAAAACCCGATTTTAATTTTGAAAACGTATTTGAATTCTTATTCTATTTTCTGTGTCATGTAAAAAATGGGTTTTTGATTTTTTTATAGCTATTGTTCAATTAGTATAGTACCAAATTAATTTTCTTTTTGTTTCAAAATTCATCTTTACTTTAGTATTTCTAAAAAAAAAAAAAATCATAAATCAATTTCTTACTTAACTTAGAAAAGAGAATAAGGAATTCAAATATGTTTTCAAAATTTAAATCGGGCTACTTGTATTAGGTGAATTTCTCTTCTGCTTATTGATTTTAATATACGAAAAACGACAAAAAAACGACCCGCTTTCAACAGTCATTGAAGTCGAAATCTTCACCAAAAATCAAAATTTCTCATCAATGAAAAAATATAGGTATTTAGAATGTTAGCATAATACATACTCCATATACTCATAATAAGTACCTACAGTATGAGTTTTAGTGGTCAAATTTAGCACCACTTGCAAGCCCCATATATCTAGGTAATATGAATAAAATTAAATGAATAAAACTAAAAATGTGCATAAAATGTTTTTTTTTTTTTGATAAATGTTTATGTGTGACCTAGTTAATATTTTGATTTCGACATAATACTGAGTCTTTAAATATATAGATTCAAAACTGATTAAGTTATAAATTTAGGCATGCGTAATATTAAAATATTAAAAATAAATACTTCCAAAACATTATGCTTGTGTTCGAAAATTGTTTTAAAAAATAAAATAGGAATAAGTAAACAGTTACAAAAAGATCTGTTAACCGTTTGTTCGTTAAATTTGAAAAATAATTTAAATTATTAAAAAACCAAATAATTATAATTTTTATTCAATTATTCAAACTGCTAAACGAAAATAATTCAAATTTTCTTTAGACAAGCAAGTTAGCATATTTAAGGTAAACATTCATAAAGTTTGATAGTATATAAAACAACTTTTTACTAGTTGTACGAAAAAATATATTTCCAGACAGTATAAAACAAAAATATTTTAAATTATTATTAGGAAGAGGAAGGATATATAGGTATTTAAAGTTATCGTCCGACCGTGGGGTATATTATATATATATTATATGTGGAAACAGGAAGTTGAGCTTCCTAGGTTTGAATATATGCGAACGATCTCTTTGCATAGGCGTGCCCCCTCTTTTTTACAAATACAGTATAGGGGAAGAGTATAAAGAAGGCAAAAAAACCGGAAGTGACGTTTATTATGACCTCAACCGACGATGATGTGCAATTAAATTTATGTGCCGAGACCACCCACTGAAAGGGGACCATCAAACGGCTCCTACACCGGCTTATGTAGACAATACCTCAGATTTTTGTATAAGTAAAAAATAATAGTAATAATAATAATAAAACAAAAACCGAGTGCGCAAATCCCCCTAACTTATAATACAATTGACACGTAGAGGGGAAAATCTGTTTAACCTTATATAAAACATTAAAAAATTAATTTCTGTGAAAAAAATTGAAATAAAACAAAAATCAGCTAAATTAATAGCTATTTTATACAAAATTTGACTATTTAATATGTGCTGATACATAAAACATAAATACGTAATTCTTGTATTTTATCTCATGCATATATTCTTCAAGAAACTTTGAAATAATAAAGATCCAAACTATTTGAAATACCACCAATGTCCGATGATGTTGGTAATAATTAATCTCTACAAACATTTGTCTTCCTGAAGTTTTAACTAAAAATATATATTTTATATTCATACCTATATCAATAAATGACGTAGTGTATTTAGAGTTACAAATGCGATAGTAGTCTATTGAAAATTACTATTGCTGGCCCTTCATCGAATGGGAATATTAATCGGAAGGGGGTCCGATTAATTTGGAGTGATTTAGTCATTATGTATATATCAGACACACGCCACCCTTGTTGCAAAATTAATTTCACATTTGTCATAGTAAATATGATATCATGTATGCAACCCTAATAGCACTTTAGGTTACAAGAATATATACATAGCCACATAGGTTAGTATATATTATAATATGTCACTACTCAATAAAATAATACTATATCTACCATCATGTTTAGTTTATGATTCGTATAGGTAGATAACTAAGTAATGAATATATTATATTATTATAGTATAGTTATACGGTATAATTTTATAAAAGTACAATTTGTACAAGGAACATTAAAATAGTGCTGTATAACGTATTACTATTATTGGAAGTACCTATATAGGTACATTCACAACGCGATCACAAAATATACCGTTTTGAATATGTATGTTGTTTGAATAAATAAATAAACATATAAATATACATTTTTATCGAATAAAAGTCAATTCACGCATATCCTGCATAGCCGGAAATGGATACTTTTACAGGCTTCGTTACAGGCCTAAGACTTCATCATAATTAGTTTATCACACATAACTAGCTATATTTCTACTTTATATTTGAAAGAACTGTGAAAATACGAAATTTGGAGAATTTTTTAAGGTTATATACTTATACGTTTTCTGTTATTTTAAAATATGTTATAAATATTTTAATAGTATAATAGCCAAAAATAACTAATATAAATACTAATTAATATATATTTTATAGTAGCTAATTAAATGATAATTCAGTTAGTGCAGTATATTATATTATTATATAATTATTTTAGTTATTTAGGGCGGCAATTTTCCACAGGCATACACGCGGGAAACATGTCCCTATAAATACGCCCCTGTCTAGAGCAGTGGTGCGCAACCTGGGGGTCACGAAATTTTATTAGGGGGTCGCCAGTAATCACCAAATGAAAAAAATTTATATTATGTATATTGTATATTTTTTATAGTTTTATATAAAGTAAAATTATTTTGTACCGTTGATGGCTGTGCCAATCGCAATATTATGACATTATGTCATATCTTAATATTGCGATAACAAGTTCTATTGAACCACGCAGTATATGGGTTATTTTTAAATTGAATTTAATCAGTAATTTTATTTAATCTTACGGTTATTATGAAATAGTCCGATAGTCATGTACGAGCCGTTGAGTTGATCGTATTAATGCTTATAATTTTGAATAGCTTGTAATAATTATTTGTATTTTGTATTATTTTAAACTAACATTTTTAATATTTTATAATATATAAACTAAAACGATATGGATACATTTTTAATTAAACGACCGACAAATATCAAACCAAACATAGAATCAATCATGTCTACAATGCAAGCTCAGGTCTCTCATTAAAATAATTAAAAAGTAATTTTATAATTTTAAAAATATTAAAATTTTTGATTATTATTATAATGATACATTTTTTAATTTTAGATTTTATAAAACTCTAATTTTGTATTTTTTTTTCATGTTTTTGATTAATTAAATTAAAGAAATATTAAAACTGCTCTAAAATTAACGATTTAATGTATATGAATAAAATGTGTGTATACATTAAGACTATTAAGTAAATTTAAATTACACACTTGCATAATGTTGGTAGGAAGGGGGGGGGGGGGGTCGTATTAAAAATAAATTATTTTGGGGGGTCGTGGATCAAAAAAGGTTGCGCACCACTGGTCTAGAGCATTCATTGATTTAATAGTTTTATACATTTTATAGCTTTATCAGCGAGAAGAAATATTTTTGATTGTTTTAAAATCGAAGAAATATCATTAGAAGATTAGAAAAAAAATAAAGGGGAAATACCCTCCTCAGGGTACTCCACAGGAAACTTGAATATAATAATTATTCATGAAATAATATTTGTATTGGTTATATAGGCTTGCAGACATTTATTACATGTATTTACTATTTACCATTTTA
This sequence comes from Sitobion miscanthi, assembly GCA_008086715.1. Lineage (NCBI taxonomy): Eukaryota > Metazoa > Arthropoda > Insecta > Hemiptera > Aphididae > Sitobion > Sitobion miscanthi. The sequence continues at coordinate 17,420,028 of CM017800.1, forward strand.
TATTTTATTTTGTCTGGGCTTAGATACTAATGTACGCCAGTGGCCTATATCATACGCCTTTAAAATAGATAATATAAATGTATTTTTTTGTAGAATATGAATATAATATACCTAGGTTAGGTTAGGTAACCTATTAATGGTGTCCAAGCAAAGAAGAATTTTTATTTTAAAAACTTTCTTACTGAACTTATAATGTACCTACTGTAGAAAATGTGTGTATAGTTATGATTTTGAATGAGTTTTACATTATATACTTAAAATCTTCAAAAGATTATAGTATACGACCATTATATGAGACTATAGTATAGTATATGTTGATATTATTATGAACAATTATTTAAAATGTTTTAAAATTTGGTTTAATTGTATTATTATTTTATCTGTATCTGTGAGACGTGAGTACCAACACTTGTAAGAAATCATAAAGTATAAAATATGCTCAGTGTAATAATATGATACCTACCCATAATTGATATTTTATGTTATTACTTATTAGTTATAGTTCGCGGTTATAAACTTTCAATATTTGAGAACAAAATCAGTCACGTACAATAGCGTCAATCAAATTATCCCAGTTAATAAGACTAACAACGGGATCTAAGTACTTACATAGGTACTTACATCATGCTTTTTTGACAGATAAAAATCGTTCGGCACAATATTATAATTACCGCAGCCGTCGCCGCTGGTTGCCCCACAAAGGCGCAAACTGTCATCCGTCTTGAGTCCACGTGGGGTCATTAGGTAAGCGTATTATATATATATATAAATATAATGTGCTCAACCACGGCGATCAACAAGTTATTTATACACATGGGAGGCCTGTTGGCGTGGGTGTGTGAATTCGCATAGCAATAATTCTGATGTGTATACGCGTGCTGCAGTTATAATAGGTATATTATATATCAGCCAAACCATGTATGTATACAGGGCGATAGTGCGTGTACGTGATACAGGGGTTGTACATACGTATACGCAGTGGATTTATGGGCTTGTAATAGCCGACAGCCTCGACAGAGGGTCCGATTTTTTTTCACATCCCTCTCCTTGAACATTATATTTTATACCACGTGTATAAGTTTTGTCCCGATTCCGAATTGAAATATGGCCCGTTTATCTGTATATGCGTGCGACAAAAGACGATATAACCGTATATAATAATATATTGTGTTTCTGTACAATATACATTAATGTAATATTATGTGCTGTTACTTTTTGAGTACATTATATGTGTACAATATTATAATAACGTGTATATATTATATTATATAGTCGCGCGCGCATGTAACAGTTCTTTGAGTTTGTTATTTGCATCTCGAAGTCGATTAACAGACAATTTGAGCACAAAAAAGGGTTAAAACGGCCGAATATAAATCATCGTATTAAAGTGGCTAATGGTTATTTGACTTTCTCAACAACCCCAATCCACGGCGTCTGTATCTCTCGCTGCAGTGAAAGTTCTCACTCCATATTTCCGTGTGTGTTTATATATATACCGCATAATATATGAAATTTATATTAATGTCTGCGTGTTTCATTTTTTGCCGTCTTCAACTCAATTACACGCCAATTAAATTATAATAATATAGGGAAATACGAGTACAAGTAAATTATGCATTTAAAATTGTTAAACATAATCATATAATATATATACATAAACGGATAAGCGTATACCCCGCTTGTAAAATTAAGCAAATCGTATATTTGTATATTTAAATATTATTTGCTATTGTTAAATGTTATACCTTACGTGTATTTAAGAGTTGTGAATTAAAAAAATCGTATGTATGTACCTACCTATACATGTCTGAAAATTGAGTTATAAATACGCTTTAAAAATAAATATATTTCACAAGTTATATATAAAATGACGACTTGACACGTGTATGTTAATAATATTTTTTAACGAAAGCATAACATTTTATTTCAAACAATATAAACGAATGATCATAAAAATAAAAATAATATGTAATGTAGGTACTATTATATGGGAGTATTAATAAATTTCCTAGTAAAATCTATATACAGCGTCATTTTTTAAGCATGCTCGCCCTATTTTTATGTTTAAATTTTACATAATATATTCAAATTCATTCGATTTTTTTGAATTTTTAAATACACATGAATACCATATTTTCGAATACTTGAGATTTTTTGTATCTTTTAAGGATAAAAACTCCTGTTTTTCAAATAGGATCCCACCGTTTTCACTTTTTATTACTCAGCAGATATTTTTTTGGAGAAATTTGATGTATCTAAATTAAAATTTGAGTGAGTAGTTTTTGGGTTATATAACTTTGTGTGCACCTGCTAAGGAAAATATATGCCTATGGTAATGGGTTAAGTAACTATGCGTGGTCTTATATATATATATGTAATCTATATAGTATAGACTCTATGCGTATGATAAACATTTTTAAATGTCAGCATTTGAGTAAGTGAGGAATTAAGTGAATTAATAAAGTTAAAATTATAGGATAACCATGATTAGTGAATAGTGAGTCATAAATAGGTACCTATATAATATAAAGACACATAAAGAAATATAGGTAATAGAAATAATTCTAAGATCTATAAAGCAATAGCTGATCGCGAATAGCGTATCACCTGTCTCTAGAAAACCATTATAATTTTTAGGCAATTCACTCAAAATTATTTTTCAAGTGGGTTGATTGTTGTCACAAGTCTCACAATCCAATTAAATATAATAAGTAAAACTACCTATACGCGCATATAATAACATATCTTTAGGTTATATGACGCACTGGCACCGTTATTTTGATGCAGCCCCCTTGAAACTGCAGCTGTCCATTAATACATTCTGTCTGAATATATATTTTCAAATAGTAAATTTTTTTTTTTTACAAAGTAGGTATACAGTAATATAAATATAATATGTTTGTCAAATTAAAAATCACTTATATAATATTATGTATAGTTATTTGGGCATTTTTTTTACTATAGATATTTCAAAATGTGACTATAATATAGTTTACGCTCTTGCGGGTAGGTATAATAGTGAGTAATAGGTAATTACCTATATTTACCTATACATAGGTATTTATACTGATATCAAAAACGTTATATTTTGAATAATATGACTTCTTTGTTTTGTTTTTGCTACATCTATATTTTCACGTTTTTCATTATAACATGTCTATAGATGTCATATCTATACTTACAAAATAATATGGGTATATAATATCTAAATACTGCATGCATACCGGTAAAATATAGATTATAAAGTATATGTAGGTATACGATAATTTGCTTATAAAAATAAAAATCATTTGACCCAAAGTATACGAACAGAAATTATTTATACCACCTATAATACATGGTGATTTAAGTATGCTCACCCTATTTTTATAATTAAATTATACATATATTCTAATTTCTAATAGTGATTTTTCGAATTTTTAAATACATATGGAGACCATATTTTTGAAAACTTGAGATGTTTTGTACCACTAGGATGACAATACAAACTTCCAAATAGGAACTCCCCTTTTTCACATTTATATTTATTTAGCAGGTATTTTTTTTTGAGGATTTTGATGTACTAAATCAAAATTCGAATAAGTAGTTTATGAGTTATATAACTTTCTGTATAAAGGGTAATATATCAATGGTAATGAGTTAAGTAAATTTGGGGGCTTAGGTTGTTTGAAAATTTTAGAAATTACTATTTAATATTTATTTATCAATATGGATAATTTGTAAAAATTATCCAAGTATAATGAATAGTGAATACTACATCTAATATTAGATATTTATAGGTAGGTATTTAAAACCGTATTTAAGGATTATTATCCTTCGAACAAACATTTTAATAACTCAGAAACTATTTAAAAGAATTTTGATTTAGATACATCAACATTCTTAATAAAATCGCCCGCTAAATAATTTGCAGTAGAAGTTGGAGGGATCTCATTTGAAAATAGATGATTCTATTGCCACGGGACACTCTTTAAGTAGTGAAAAAAATATCAAGAATATGAAAATAATATGGTCTTTTAGTACTTATACTTAAAAATTCTATGAAAATCAGAAATTGTATAAATGTAATATTAAACTAAAAATGGGGGTGAGCATGTTTAGAAAATCACTCTGTATATATTTGTTTTTTAATTCTGTTTTACGAAAACACACCATATAAATACATATGCGTGTTATAATAGATTAAGCTGCAATATTGCCGCTATTTCGATAAAACCGGAAAAGTATATACAACACATTACATTATTACACACATATATATAATATTATATGATATATTATAATGCTATACAATATATTCGATACAAATTCAATAAATGCTCGGAGGGTGCATCATAATATTATAATGCACCCCATACATAATAGCAGCTATTTTCGATTTCCATAGATACACAATATTTCACATATGTCATAAAGTTTTTCGTAAATAAAAAAAGTATAATACTTAGGCGACATACCTATGTGACTATATATAGGTATGCCTATAGTAGACTTTTCGGTAAGACTTAGTATCAAATTTAGTACCTGTTTAATATATATACTCAAACCTGTTATGCTACAATATATTATATATGATACTATGATAGATAATCCTAATATAATATAAGTATTACATCTTATTATTATCGTACAATAATCTCGTAAGTATATGTTGTTTATAGGTATTTAAAAAAGGAACATATACTATGTGTATAATATATATAGTGGTTAACGAATAATAATAATATACTTATATATTAGGTAGGTATATTATTGTATAATATTATCGTGTCAATAAATGTCTACAGAGCTTCGTTCTGAAAAAATACGTTTTCTGTTTTTTTTTTTTTTACGCGTGTCTCGACCGGAGCGAGATTCGCCAAAAACCGTCGGTGTGGTCGACTACCGAAAGACATGACTATAATAGTAATAGTGCGGCGATACCGGCGGCGTACGAGCGCGCAGTCGGAACCGAAACAGACGAACGACGCGGCGGAGGAGTGGTTTGCAGTCGGACCGCGTGTCGCCGATTGGCCGGTCGGTCCGACCCCGCGCGGCCCTCGCCACGGCCCACGCACGCACACACACGCACACGTACGTACACACGTACACGTTACGTCACCTGTACGCGGCGGCGTTCATTGTCTACGGCGGTGACGGTTGTCGGTGGATGGGTTATTTTTTAAGGAGCGACGGTCAGGAGAGAAAAAAATACAGCCACAACACCGCGACGACCTGCCGAGTGATTGTGCAGCGTATGTGCGATGGATCATATTTTTAAACATCGTCGTCGTTGCCTGGAACACTTACAATATCGCCTGAGCTCCAAATTCTTAAATATTATTTAATATTTTAACGTACAACAGCGATGTAAATACACATCCACCGGAAGCATTTGCCGCTATTAGAAATTTGTCAATCAACAAAAATTATTTAAATCACACTCCGAACGTTATATTGTGCCTACATATAGTTCTATTATACATGGCTCCTTATATATTATATATTTCGCTGCTCGTAGACTAATATTATTAATTTATTAATTATTTTCTTCATATTGATATATAGGCACACTATCATCTTTTACGGTTTATACTTGTTTTGTACGTTACATACTTAAGTACATCACCTGCTATAGTTATAGAGTAGGTACCTATAGGTAAATTTTAATATTATATTTATCTATTTCATTAGTTAGTCTATATAATGTATTGAAAGCATAGACATACACATGTCATGTCACCTACATAACGGTACCTGCTAGATTACGTATATAGGTACAATGTACTTATACAGACGTATAATACAACATATACAAGAACTACAATATGCTACAATATACTAACCTATCTGATGTATAATATTAAAACGCCAATGAATCGAATATACAATTTTTTTTCCTAGAATATTAATTAATCAAGGTATAACATAATAATAGACCCGAGTCTAGTCTTTAATTTATATTATTACTGGACCAGTTGTAGTCGGTACCTGAGACCGGTTTTGGTTCATACTTGGTACCTGGTCTTTACGTAAATTATTACTCGATGAGTATACCCAAGACTAGGTTTTCACAGACATTATTACTCGACTAATACTCAATACATGCGGTATTTATATAAATTATCACTCGACCAATAGGTACTCGGTACCCGGTTTGTTAATAAATTAATAACCTACCCGGAACATCTCTATTTTAAATAAATAAAATATATTTATTTATTGGTGCATAAACATACAGGTGATATAGGAACGTATATAATACTGCAATATATTATATATTATAATCAATTGTAAAATGAGAAAATATTCGTTGTACATACGACATACCTATATAATATACTATATAAATAGACATTGCTATATTTTTAAGTATAATACATTGTTGATAAAAAAATATGATAATATTAAGTTAAACATTTTAATATCGCACTATTTCTACACACTTAAAATTTAAATTGTTGATAAATTTTCCACTACATGTACAAACACACATATATTGTATAGTTAGGTAGGTAGGTACTAATTAATACTTAGGTATATAATATTTTAGCTATATACTGTTAATAAAAATATATAGGTATTTATATAAATACACATTATAGTTGACACATGCGACACCTATGATTTTATTACTTGTTGGGATAGGTCATATAATTTCAAGATCCCAGTCGTTTTGTTAGTTTTTTAATACAAACGAATTAAATTGTAATTACTGAATTATAAATTCATAAGTTGCCAGAGACTTAGAGCCAGAGACCCACTGAATACTGCAAATGTATATTTTTCTTAGAACTTTAAACATGTATTGGTATTCTAAATACGAATAAAACCGTCTAAAAAAAATTATACATTTTTGAAATAATTTTCATCTATTTTCGAGAAAACCATTTTTAGATGGATCTGTACGCATAACAACTAATGCGGCCGTGATATAGGTAGAATAATAATTTATTATATTATACGCGAGTACCACATATACCCATTTAGTTTAATCGTTAATTTCATTTGTAAAATAAGTTCACAATTCACAGCATATCGAAAGGGACCTACTGAGGATATATAATATATATTTTACATCATAAAAATTCTTCTTCTGAGTTCTGGCGTAGGTACCTGAGATATAGTTGAAGTATTATCGAATTCGACAGGAATATTATAATAAACTCTTGATTGTTTGCCCGAAAGTGAATAAAATAAAACCACTTATACATTTAATAATTAATTTAGAACAAAACATTTAGACATGTGCCAAATAAACTACAATTTTCGGAGATGGGTGAGCGTTCTGGGTATAGGTGGATGATTGTAGAATTATGACGAGAGGATGAGGCGCCAAATATACAACCGCATTTTGCGTACCTAAATATTACAACTACTGTCTAAGTACTGAGGATATTATACAATATTATTATAATATAAAAATATCATATTAGATGATAATATTGTACTTATATGTCGTATATACGGAGGTCGGAGAGTGCAAAGTAAAACGTTTGCGCGCGCACGCGTGTGTGTAATGATTGACAGGTGGTGCGCGGGAAAAATCATCGGCTGCGGCTGCTGTGCGGCGGCGGCAGCGGTGGTGACTGACAGCGGCGGCGGCGGCGGCGGCGGAGAAAAGGCGGCCCCGTCGTACCGATTGAGGCGCAGGCGCACGGCGTGTATGGTTCGTGTGCTGCGCGCGGCGTGCGGTAGTGCCGGGAACGGGAATAATAATAATAATAAAACTATCGGTCCGTCGCGCGCCATCGTCGGCGTATCGCCTCATCCGCCGCAACTGGCACTGTACACTCTGCTGTGACTGCGGCGACTGCGACGACGACGACGACGACGACGACATCGACATACGCGTCCGATGGCCGACAGTCGGCGGACTACGTTCGACCACGACGTCTGCTAAACCGTCGGTTGTTCTGCAGCCAGTGCTGTATGCCTATATGTGTAATTATTGTACGGGCGCGATGATGGTGCGATGAATATGTGTGCGAGTTTTATTTCGTTTTCGTAATTAATTGCCGTCGTTACACGCCGCGTCGTAAAAACCGTCACTAAAATATTATACCGGTACTGACATTATAAAATATTATATTGTATTATATACGACGACTACAGTATTATCGTTATACTACCACCGATGTAAAATTATTTGTAAAATACTACCACTATACTAGACTTACTAAATACTACTACTATTACTGTAATACAACTGCAACTATTACTACTACTTACTATAGGTCCTACTACTACTATATAAATTTCTATTATATTATTATACACGCCGCCGCACGCTGCTGACATCTCAGTCGCGATAGTCGTGGTGATCTGCAGTATAATATAATACCGTCGTGCGGTGATATTGAAAAATAACGAAACGATTTTCGCGTGAAAAATACCGTCGCCGCGCGTTCGGAATGATGCTAAAAAACACCGAGGCCGATCTGCGACCCAGCAAACAGCAGCAGTTAATGTTGGGCGCGTTCGGCGGCCCGCAGATGTTGGCCGACGCCCTGCACGCCGCCACGGCCGCCGACGACGAAGACGACGACGATGATTGCGGCGGCGGCGATCGCAAGGGAGACATGTACGCGGCGACCGCCATGGCCATGAAGGACTCGCCGGTGGCCGCCGGTCTGCAGGACGGCAACGGGTTTTGGATGGCGGCCGTGTCCGCGGCCGGGCCGCAGATGGACCACCACGCGGCCGACTATCAACCCGCCGCGGTGCCGGACTACATGATGCACCACGTGATGGGAGGCGGTGGCGTCGGCAACGAGAACGTGTCACCGGTGGACCCGCAGCACCAGCAGCAGCACCACCAAGTCGCTGCCGCCGCCGCAGCCGCCGCCGCCATGTACCAGATGCAGGCAGACCAGCAGGTTGGTGGCGGCGGCGGCGGCGGTGGTGTGGTCGGCGGAGGCGGAGGCGGTGGACAGCAAGAGTATCCTTGGATGAAGGAGAAAAAGACCACCAGGAAGAACAACCATCAAGGTAAGTTTCGTGTATAGATTATTATTGCACGTAAGATAACCGCCACATTTACCATATACACGTACTTTGACGTGCATTATGCGAAAGCTAAAATATCACAAGTTCTTATAGAGAGCCTTCCAAGTGTAAGAGAAGTTTTTTTGTTTTTACCGTGTAACCTCTCAAAACCCGACAATATGATAATATTATACGTCACACAAACTATGTATATCATACTATGAAGCACTATTATCTTATTATATCTATATGTTACGGATAAGTGTATATATACTCACACAGCATGTCTAAGAAAGTTTGACATTGCAATTCGTATACATATTGTTTAGGCCGTAAACTTTGTTTTGACGAGGGACACTGGTGCAGCAATGGTATAGTTTCACATTGTGTCGTTGGCTCAAGCATATTATATTTGTTCTGTAAAATGGAATTTAGTGATCAGTTTTAAAAGTCGAGGCACATAAATAATTTGCTTAAACAGTAAAACTAAAAATTAGTACCCATATAGGACCTATGACGTACTAAATTATGATATAGGTACTGCATACATAGTATTATTACCATATGGTATGCATAATATATTATATTGCATGTACTAATCATGTATATTATAATGTTATTTAAATTCAAGAATTTCGATTTTACGTTATTTTATTCTATGAATAAATATATATTAAATATTGACGGATCCCATGTTAGTAGACATATCCAATAATTATAATTTGTACCCATACGACTGTACTATAATATTATATTATAGTAAATAATGAAAACATTTTCACTGACCCTATTATAATATTGACAACTGATTATTTATTATTTAATAACTTTGTATTTTACAAACTAATAATGTTTTAATATTACTTTATATGTAATTTTATACCTATAAACATTAATTTTTCAACTGCCACATTGAGCTCATAAGATATAAGAACACATCAAAAGTTTTCGACTACTCATACATGTGTTACTTCATTTATCACTTTATAAATTTAAATTCACCCCGTTTATTGTGTGTTTGAATCGCATATAAAGGGAGAGAAGACCACCGTTTTTTTTTTTTTTTTTAATAAAATCCTTCATACTCTATATGGTAACTTTTCACATAAACGCAGTAAGTACCCTCAAAGAATGGCTGTTGTCAAATTATTATTTTTATAGTATTTTTTATAATATCACAGCTTTACACGCGAAGAAGTTTTATACAAAAACATGAGGGAAATTTACAATACCATAAACTATAGAGGGATACTAATATTAAAACAACTGCGCAATAACTGTGAACCGAACGAAATATTCAATTATAAAACATGTAGGTACACAAGATATTATAACTACCATTAGAACAGTATTTAAGATAACGGTAACACCGTGATTAACTTGCCGACGCCACCGACTATCACGTGTATACCTATGTAATTGTTCTTTATTGAAACAAATTTGAAATTATAAACGATCGCTAATATAATAATTAACTCTCGTGGACTTGAAACTTCTTAAACGTTTTCTAAGACTCCAGACGGACTACGGGAAGCAATTTTGATTGTTCTGTATGAAATGGACTTTTCCGTACGTATACATTATTAGCGTGGTATTGTTTTTCCCAGACGAATAACCCATCAATTTGTGTTTGACATTCGGTTGAGGGTTTGACCGTGTCGATTTATCATAATCGTGTTTTTGTGTGCACACCGCGCCAGATAAATCGGAGTTTCTCACCGACCGTATAGGTACTATTATAGTAGTCGTCGCCGACGCCGCTTTTGCCGACCGCCTTAGGTACCTGCCTATAAAACAGAGGACAGGTCGAAATTAACAAAAAAGGTTGTTAATAAAAAAGGATAATTGAAACGATTAGATACCAAGCTAAAAACAAAACATGATTCGATTTGCCGATGTTTGTGGGATTTCCGTTTAAGTGGCGTGAATAAACGCTGTTATGACTACCGAATATCCTGCAAGTTACCCTCACCCTCGAGTATAATGATTACAACCCCTAAAATCCATCGAATCGTAAATCATTTCGATGTTAAATGTATATCAATAATGGACTCGCTTTTTAGCTGTTTATAATGTGTTATGAAGAATGTTTAATGACAGTTTTTCGGATTTTAATTTAGAATTTTTGTTGTTCTCACGTCGGTACTGTGTTTGTATTCGTTACAAAAATAAACCAACGTCGGTGTTAATAAAACTCTTCTAATCTACATTAAAACTAAATAATACATCAATTTTAAATTACAATTAGGTACTTACTTACCTTAAATATTTAAATTCATAATTTTAAACTGCATACCCAAGTTAATTTAAAATCGTTTATAATTTAATACATTCAAATAAATAGTTATAGTCAACTATAAAACAAAATGTACCTAAGGAATTTATTTTTTTTGTACTCAATCCTTTTTGTATGTAAACAGTTTTTCTTACATATCTCACATACAAATTTTAATTAGTTAATCATTATTTTATGCATTTAACTAAAAATGTTACACTATTATTTTTTTATTATGATAAAATGTCATTACTTTTACTCAAAATATAACGTTATAATAGTGTGTTTAATAATTAATTTAACATCTTGAGATGTCCAGAAAATAATATAGAGTAATAATATTTAACTAATATAAAACAATATTATTTTTAAATAATAATATTTAAAATTTACGTTTTTAAATGTTAAATAATAAATTTGATAATTTTTTTATTAATTCCCCTCCACATATGTTATATTATTTACTAACAAAATACCTATGAAAAAAATGAGCAACTATCCCCTTCTTTTTAAGAAAAAAAAATGTTTACTACTTCATAATATATAATATTATATGGATCGCTTTGAATAAATTGAACTTATTGTATATAGTTTTTGAAACGTGGACTACTGTCAGACTGAATATGATCGATAGGCCTGTTGATGTGAGAAAATTTGTTGTGTAGGGTCATTCTTTTCACGTAAGAACACACTAATGAATAAAGTATTCTATACACAAGACCGTTTTGCTTTTATAGAAATTATTGAAAAAATAAACAGTATCGTGTTTTCAACGGTTGTTCTCGATGTTTTTGGTAGTCATTGAATAACTCATTATCGAAAATCACATTGACTCTGACCAAGACGTATATAAAGGAGTATACGATTATTGGCCGACATTTTAATATACCGGCTACAACCACGCCGGGGTTAGATCCCCAAAGGTGGACCAGGTCAAATATGGAAGCTCATACACACCGCTGCCGCCGCCGCAGCCGCCGATGGAGTTCAAACATTAATTACTGTCCGCATACTATTATTTTAATCTGTCTATCACGAAGGTTAAATTATGCTGTACGACGTGTACGATAAAAATTATTATGGTTTACCGAAACTATATACACCGTCAAAAAGTTTTTTTTTTTTTTTTATGACGTTATAATAATACAATATTATTATAACCTCTATTGTAATATACTTATATTATACCTACGCATATCGGCGCGAAACGCTTAATTTTACTTATTTCGAGCCACGGTAGGCTAGATCGACGCCGTATTATTATTTTATTATTATTATTATAACGGCAAATTTGAACACTACAATACACTGCGTCTTTATAATATACTGTCTGCCCGTAAAATATGCACGGTTTCATAGAATAATTATTCTCGATATTAAACAACGTATATGAACAAAATATAGTAATTTAAGGATCATCCGGTTATTAAATAGGACGGTTAGATATTACTCAACATAATATAATTTTCGCTGTACCTTACAAGCTGTCGATTTACACGGGATGGTATATTATAATAATATTATTATTTATGTATAGTATTTACACAGAGGACTATGATGGTCAACTCGGTGCACTTGAATGGATGTATAATGCGCACTTATTTACCTGTACAGGTAGTAGCTGCATTCAAAACATCGTGCAACGATGATGAGTATTCATTAGATTTTTAGTTTATAAACAGGTTTTCAATATGATAACCGGTGATCAAACAATTATCGCTGCAGGACAAGTTGCCGCGTTCTTTTGTGATAAATCGTGCACATGATGCGCATGCTGCGGTATTTGCAGGAAAGAAAGTACCTATAATTTTCGCTATTAAAACACACACACATACACACACACATACGCACCCATAATATATATGCAACTATATATAGTATTTAATTAAGCACATGGTGTTTTTTTTAACCATATGATATGAATTGTTTTGTTGAAATATGCGTACCTACCTATATTAATTTATTGTGCGATGTTTATTGTGTAATACATAATAATACAATATAATTATTTATACATACATATGTATACTACTTTGTATTAACTATGTGAGTATACACAGTACACTTTCTCCACCAAATACCGTAATTTTTTGTTAAAAATATTATCTGATAATATTATGACGACTATACCTATACTTAACATTATGTTGCCTAAATTAATTTTGTAGCATTCGCTAAATAAACAAAAATATTTTCTATACACTATAAAGTGTTCACAAATATCTTTGGCACTTATGGGTTATATATATATATTATATATATATGGCATATATTATATAAATTGTGTTTTAATATTTTTAATGATAAACAAAATGTATACCATAATATTTTTTTTATTATAGTTTTCTTACAATTTAATATATTATTTTGATAATCTTAATTCAAAATAATTGTACGGTCGACAATTTTATATTTTGTACCGGTCAATAAAGAAATATTTAGAAATAGGTTGCTGAGTTACGCATACCACTATTTCCAATTTATAAAATTAACTATTTAGAATAAATAACGAAAATATTGTTTTTATATTCATATATTAGAATTCTAAGAAACTCCTATTAAAGATATTACTATAATATTCAATAGATACCTAAGTATAAGGTATCTAAATTATTAATTATTATTATTATTTTACAATCATCATAATACTTAAGTAATATTATAATATTGATAAGGATAATCAATATCTTTATAATAATAATAATAATAATAATAACTTTATAAAAGAGACTTGAACGAGTGAGTATGAAATTGCATGGCTAGGATTTTACATTAACTCTTTGCAGACTATTGGATATTAATGGAAAATTGAAATTGATTCATTTTATAAGCATAAAAATAACATAATACATACATTCTATTTTAGTATCTATATTGATTTTTAAATAATTTACGTTCTTTCCATTAATTAACATTATAAGAAACAATATTATATTTTGTATTACCTACGTATTCATATGGAGTAAAAAATATTAACTCAATAGGTACTAAATATATTGAAAATAATTCATAGTAAATATATTTATACACCAAGAATATATTTATGCTTTAATGCTATTTGCTATTTCCAATTAAATATTATACATTTTGAAAAATAAAGATAGTAGAATATTTCTGCTCTGTCATACTCATACATGCTATTTCTGTGATAAATTCATAAATATTTTGAAAGGTACAATTAAATTTAAATTACGATATAATACAACTTCAAGGAGAACATCAATGAGGATTCAATAGTTTCAAACATAATATATATTAATATATAAGTACATATTTTAATAGTTGGTAGGTCCATTTTAGCAGATAATGGTTGAAATTAAATGTATGCGATTGATTTTTAAATTGATAAAAAATGTTTTCATTTGATATATTATTATATATATAATAAGTAATGAATATTATCTATTTCTGCAAAACAAAGAATAACCAGAATAACACTTTTGTATAGCGTTCATAATAGCTTTATCTAGTCATATATTTAACTGCAAACTTCTAAATAAGTTATGATTATTACATAACAATTAATATTAATAAGAGTAGATTGATATCATATAAAACCAGAATAATATGACTATATCTATATAGTAACTAGTAAGCTATAGGCAGGTACTTCAGTTTGATGATTTTGTCAAACTTTTCGTGTTTCTCGGATACAATAGAATTCTACTTTAAAATCATTAGAAATTGAAATTCATGACCAAACTATGCTTATATGGTGTATACAACATAATATTATGTTCATTGGTTATACTACTTATGTATTATATATATATATTATTTAATTTCTATCATTTTAATAATAATATATCATAATCTCAGAGTACCCACATGTGTGTAATAGAATTAAAAAAATAAGAAATGTTTTTTTGACGAAAACTACTTTCATCAGATTCTACTACTATTATGTAACATCATATGAACCAAGTAAAACTGCTCTAGTTTTATTATATAAATACAGACATTCTACTAAAATATATTATATTTACGTGTTCTAATGTATTATAGTATATATTAACATTTACATTTATAATCTTATAAGCACTCAGTAAATTCCACTACAAA
The DNA here is from genome assembly GCA_008086715.1 of Sitobion miscanthi. Classification (NCBI taxonomy): domain Eukaryota; kingdom Metazoa; phylum Arthropoda; class Insecta; order Hemiptera; family Aphididae; genus Sitobion; species Sitobion miscanthi. The sequence continues at coordinate 17,435,332 of CM017800.1, forward strand.
ATATAATCAGTTGACAAATTAATAATCTTGTGATTTACAATTAACCCTATATAAAGCTTAAGTCAATTACTGAACACCAAATATATCAGCACATATTGATAACATAATTTGTACTCGTGATAATAATATAAATCGTGAAAATTAATATCGAATAATCAGACGTCACGTCCTGGAACCGCATGTGTAGGTATAGTCTCCTCCGTCTTATTACAAACGTAGTTACTACATATCATAGCAAATGTGAATTCAGGCAGAACCAATTTTGTGTTGTTATCTTTAGTATTGAGGGGATTTACTTACGGTTTAGTTTATAAGTAAAACAACATCTCGTTGTATACGTAGATTTTTTTTATGTGATATTTCATTTTTTTAAAGAGTTATATGAGTAAATAATACTATATTGCAATTTAACAATGCTTGTAACTCGCTTAAAGATTAAAATACAGCCGAGTCTCGATAACTCGAGGAAATTTCCATCACTCAATGCAATATTTGTAACTTGAAAAATACATAAGTCGAATTAATTTTTATCTCCCTTGACACTCGAGTTATCGAGACTCGACTGTATATTAAAACAACGATGTATGAACACAGATAATGGTTTAACATTTAAGTTTTATAATAATAAACAGATACTGTTATAGAGAACAACAAAAAAATTGATATCGCCGATCGCCAGTTTGATATCTTATATTTACGTTTTGCAGGGAAATTAAATAGTAGACTAACATATGCGGTTACGGCTTCTCTTAAAACTGCATAAAAATATGATATAAAAAGTTTATGAAACACTATAATATACTTTGTTCTCTGCAAGTACGGTGAACATCAAAATATTAATATTATTATAATAAATAATAATGTAATGGATACTTTAAATGAATTTAACATTTTTATAGTTTTGTGTTTTTTTTCATAACGAATGACTACTCTGATAAGAATAATAATTAAAAATGCAGCGTGTTGTCATTGCGTATTTTCGTTTTTACTTTTACGTTCAACAATTTTTTTTTCCAAGGTTTCTGAAATGTATAAGAAGGTATAACACTATAACTACTAATATATTACTTATATATCGTACATACCTAAGCTCTTGTCTAAAATGTAACGTTATAATATAGACGGTGGAGGTGGCAAAGACGCGGCGGCGTAAACACTGTAATGTTATTGGGTTGGAAAGCACGAGGGGAGGAAGTGCGTATGTATATATATATATATATTGTGATATTTCGTATAAAATATATTATATAATATGAATGATGGCAATGGCGGAGGGCGGTGTGGAGAGGATGACCGGAGGGCAAGTCTGTGACCAAGGACGACTTGTTGAGAACCGTCGGCGGCGGCGTCAAGGGGGAGCGTATAACACAATAATAATAATTAATCTCGGTGATACCGCGGTCCGCGGAGACTATTAATAACCTCTACTCTTAAATTTATATATATATATGAGTAGAGTATGTTATGTCGTCGTATATCTACCTACCTTTTTTGTTTTTGTTTTCCACCCGAAGCCGCTTCCTGCAGCAACCCGATTGATTGACGTACCAATTTCCGTTGATTCGGATTTTGGGCGCGATAGAAAAAAAAAACATACACAATATTATTAATAATAAACTTTTATATATATTACACGTACCTACCGTCATCGCGTAGTCGGACGTGTCATTAACGGACATACCTTTTTTATTATTATTATTTTATATATATTTATACTGCTATATTATAGTTTGTTGCAGACAACAGCCGCGTTGCGTACCTATACTGCATATATATATATATATGTACACTATGCGTATAGAAATCACAAATGTATAATATTATATTACTATATATAGGTGTATGCACTACGTATAAATAGATAGTGTGCTACGATGGATACCGACGAAAATAAATAAGGAGGAAACGGGAACGGGGCGGCTGTAAGGTCATACGTCAGAAATGCACAATAAAGATGATAAAAAAAAAAAAACTATACTTTGTATACGCGGACAAAAGTCACTGTGCCGCGCTGCCGGTCGCAGCGGATTCAATTTCCACGTCATTTTGCAAGTTAAAAATGAAGCCAAGGAGCTTTTGTATATATATATATATATATGTGTGTGTGTGTGTGTGTGCGTGCCAGCGTGGAGTGACGGGGAGGAGAAGGAAAGCGGTGTGGGTTTTTTTCTGCAGAGTAAGGCGATAGTATTATATATACTATA